>CM060919.1:171936834-173285405 GCA_030737875.1 Allium sativum
GGAATTGAATTTGAATAACGAATATATTATATAAACGACAGTTTGAACGTAGAGTTATAATATAATTAAAATCGAGCTTGAAATGGCGCTGCAGTTCGTAAATTGGCAATTCGAACTTCAACTGAATGTACAAGGTTCGTTTTAAATCGGATTTCTACGAAATAAGAAACGTGTGGAGCTGGTGGAGTATATCTTTTTAGTGGAAGAGAAAAATCGAGATTTCGTCATGTAGATTTTGAGATATGTCCAAATCAAATTTTAGAAAAGTCGCTGTGGAATTCCTTTATAATTTATAAAGGAATTAATTATATTTTAAAAAGGAAATTCATTTTAAATCGAATATCGATTTAATCGGGATTTGAAATATCAAGCTAGAAATTCATATAGGAATATTCTAGAGCTGTATGATATCCTATTGCGAATATATACGATAATATTTACTTATAAATATTTAATTTAATTATATTTAAATATATTTATATATTTAAAAGGGTTATTTAGGACTTTAAAAATAGCCACTTTTGCAAACGATATCGGAATTCGACGAAACTAATTTTGTTGGATCCGCAATGTCAAATATTTGTTAGATTTCCAGTTTCGTGATTTTTAGAGTCACTGTGTGGTCGTACGGATTTTTAGAGTGAAAAATAGTCAGTATTTGGACGGTTAAAAATACGTTGTGTGAGCATACGAAGTCGAAATTCGATGAAACCAGTTTCGTTAGGACCGTAATGTCGAGCTGTAGCTGCATGTCCAGTTTCGTGATTTTTAGATGTCAGGTGTGATTACAGGAATTTTAAAGGACCAATGAAAACAGTAGTTGGTTATATATAAATATAATATTCGAATAAATAAATATTATAAAAATCCTATATAAACACTAACCTAGTTCTAAACCCTAAATAAAACTCTCCAGGAGTCAAACAAGCGCCGCTACTCAGGAAGAAATTCCAACAGTAAATAGTCAAGTTTAAATCCTCAAACAAATGAAAGAAAATTCCTATAAATCTCAAATATATTTTCTTTGTGATCCTCATTGTATTCCCTTTGATCTAGTACAAGTTTGGGTTGAGTTCGATGAAGTAAATGTCGCGCGAGAGGTTACACAGGGTGCGGTTATTCTAGGGTTAAGGATTTAAGGGTTGTGAAGCACTGATTCATGATTTGTTGAGGTCATTTTAGGATTCGTAGTGGAGAATGGAAGGGATTAGTGGACTTTTGAAGGGTTCCACGTTGAATGATGTCGCGATGCTTCCCTGTCTGGACGTCGAGCTCGCCTGGAACGCCATGGAGATGGTGAGCTCGAGTTGATTAAAGATGGGACGGAGATGAAGAGGGAATGACGAGATCAACTTTGGTGGATATCTTTTTGGGTTCGATAGCTCGTAGAGGGAGTTCGGCTTTGAGGAGGAATTGGAAATACCTGGATTTGGGATACAGGAATATGCAGAGGGGTATTGTGGAAGGAGAAGGACCATACGTATTGGGTCATCATGGATGTAGGGTGAGGAAATGGGCCGGGCTGAGATTAGAAAAGGTTAAGGCCTTATTAAATATATATCCATGTTTTTATTTAATTAAATTGTTGTACAAACTTGTATCGATCATAACTATCGCATATGTTATCGAAATTGCATGAAACGAGTTGCGTCAGGATTGTGTGGATGGGAGCAACACAATGAGACTAACCGGGAGGGAATCAGATCCCGTTACAATTTATGGCGAAATAAATTGTCCGACCGAATCAAATAACGCAAACCGTTATTTAACGGCTAACGCGCAAATGTGAGTAAATCTCACTAACTCTGAACAGTTTATAATTTCATGTTGTATTTTTAGAACTGTTAAATATTGCCTGATTGACTGTGTGTTGACTGTTTGATTGAACTGCTAGTCAGTTAGTTGAATTTCTGTATTGATTCTGTTTAACAGAATATAACATATGGAACTGAAAATGATGTTATCTATATTGTTTAACATCTGTGATGCAGGGAAACAGGTTGGAGGAATCCGACTGGATTCCTCAACATTTATTTTACTATTGTTTCATATATTGTGATATATAATCTGTTGTTGATTATGTGTGTTGGACGATATTTATCGTTGTTATATGGTATGTTAAATACCATAAGAAATACTGGATGTAGGAAAGGGGATTTTCAAAGTGTATTTTGAAAATGAATTATTTGTATAAAATCAATGGATTTTATATTAAGAAATATATTTGATAATCAAATATAAGGGAATTATATTTGTCAATCAAATATAAGGGAATTATATTTGTAAATCAAATATAAGGGAATGAAGTTGTTAAACAGATATAGAGGGAAATATTCGGAAAAACAAATATAAAGGAAAATATTTGTCAAACAAATAGAAAGAGAAATATTTGTAAACCATTTAAAAATAGGTTAAAAAGGATTTATTTATTTAGGAAATAAATAAAGGTATAAAGGATTTATTTATATAAGGAATAAATAAAGGTGTAAAGGAGATATTTATTTGATAAACAAATAGGGTTAAATCAAAGGAGTATTTATTTGACCAATAAATAGAATAGAATCAAAGGAGTAAAGTGGTTGGTCATGTGTGGCTGGGTTGTAATATGTTCTTGTTGAACCCAGTGTATTCCTCTCTAGAGGTACACTAGAGAAAGGTGGTTCCATACCTTGTCATAGTTGGAAATCCATTACCCAATACGTGCTTGCGGTTTTGATTGTATACTATATATGTAGAACGTGAGATGAAAGCGTTTCTGCTAGATGATTATTATAGTTGTGGTTGATAGACATTATTATAATATCAAAAATATTTTTGATATAAAGATATTTTGGATTCTCATAAGGGAAAAACCCGTTCCGTTATACGGCGTGGTCTTATGATATATCGTTTACTTGTTCAGACCATTTTAAACTGTTTTACTCATACCAGTCCCATGACTGACCCGGAGTTTATTTTTTTTTGTTTTCCCTAAACTTTTGGGTGCCTAATTTTGTACGGGCAGTCAAGTAGTCGGGATTTACAGATACTTGAAGAGCTGGAGCAGGAGGCTTCAGGATCATATAGCTATAGTTTATTTCCGCTGTGTTGTAAGTGTTGTACTCTGATTGTGTTATTGTATACATATACTGATTTTATTTCAAGGATATGTTATCTATTATATGTTATTCGTTCCGCTGTGAGGTTCGTGTTACTCTGATGTTGTGTTCTTCCACTTCTATTCTAAGTTTCTATCTTATCTATCCTCACCCTCTAATTTCTTTCATTAATCATCCGGTATTTTTCGATGTGTGGTTAGTCATCATCATATTTATGTCGATAACCAAAGTCGCCAAAAACCGGGTCGTTACAATATGCGAGGTACAAGGTGCCTCCGGTTCCATTCAGACCCAAAACGAACTTGTATGGACTGTGTGTCTGACATTGGATTTTGCTCTGTGTTGATCGATCTCTATTAAATATACATTTTCCTCGTGAAGGGGAACTCATTCCCTTACTTCACCCTTCTCTGAGACGTACGGGATCAGAGGTTGTATATCGATAGACATCAGTCGCATGGTGTGAATTTCCTGTGGCACGCCTAAGTGGCAATTGATCAAGGCTTCTGTTGAAAAGCAGAGTCTTGTGGTTGATGATAAAAGCATGGCCTGTGTGGCATAGCTTTGTGTAGCGTTGATTCGCGAGCCTCACACACCGGTGTGAACCAGAGACGGGGGAAGTATCCAGGGAGAACGTGCTTCTCTTTCTAGCTAGAAGTGGCGTCAGTGGTTTTACACGCCCTGACGAGTTTGACTTATGTGGTTGTTGTAATGTGAGGAGCCTCAGATATATCGGTGACTATGTGGAGCCGATGGAGTCATATGACTCATTTACGCCCCATAGGGCGGGGTGACGTAGTGTTCAGGGTTTTGTTTAATCCACATCGAGTGGACCGACACTGTGGCTCCAAGGGTCGATGCGTTCTGATCCTGAGACGGGCTAGATTGTCTCGAATTCGGTAAGGACAATCCATTGCCTTGGTTCACATATGGAAATCCAACTTCCAATACGTGACTTTACGGTTTTGATTATAGAGCCTAGTATGGCGACATGATATATGGTACCCATGCCGTCTATGATTGATATTTATGATTGAAATTGTTTTGACACTATACACTTATAGTAATAATAAAACATGAAATTTAGCATATCCAGCATTCTTTGGCTATTATAAGGTAAAACCCCATCCTCTGGCTTGTGTTGCATTGTGTGATGGGACCTGGGTCTTATAATAGCTTCATTTTTCTTTATTTAGCATTGCGCTGTTGTTTTATGCACTGGTGTTCTTGGGAGGAAACCCGTTCCGTGTTATACGGCATGGTCACTTGATTTACTTAACTTTAAAATAAAGATTAATAACTGTTTTAGTTCTCACTCCAGTCCCATGACTGACCTGGAGTTTATTGTTTTAACCTAAACTCTAGGTGCCCTTATTTTGACACGGGCAGCCAGTAGTTTTGGTTTTGCAGATTTATATTCATAGAATCCTGATTTACAGCTGGAATGATATACAGAAAGCTCTGTATCCGTATATCTTCTTCTAGTTGTGTATTGTATTATTTTCCGCTGTTATGTAATGTATTGTAATCTCTGATATTTATCGAATGTGTAATATTTATTCATACTCTATATATTCTTGTTTTCTGATGGAATTGTTGTAATAAGAAATGAAATGTTCTTCTATTTGTGTTCTGGTTTGTCGTGTTCTCAAAACAATCAGGGGTTTCGAACGGTCTTGGTCGGTTTAGCGATCGATTCGGATCGAGTGAAATTCCTTTTCGTTATAAGTTACTCTACTTCTATAACCCTAATTCAACACACAGGTCTAGATTGATGTTATACAAAAAGCTGAAAGGAAAGATAAGCAAAGTTTCATAAGATAGATAACCCATATAAAATAAGATGTGGTATATGGTTATCCTACCTTAAAATACGTACGGAGTGGGTAGTGTAATATGGTATAAAAAGTGATGTTTTTTGAACGTTAAAAATAAATCAGTAAAAAGGTTCTTAAGTATACCAATATAAGAAAAACTTGTCGAAACATGGATGTAAATCTACTAAAGCTTGGGTTTGAATAATGTGGAGTATTGAAGAAGAACTCTATAATGAGTCATTTCTCCTTAAGTGGGCCAAGTGGAATTTAGAACTTACGAGTTTGAAAATTTGAGTGAAAAAAATATTATGCATGTAACGAACTCAGAAAATCCAACAATAGTAGGTGCAAAATCATTTTTATTTGATTTTTTTACTTGCACATTGTAACATGTATAACAAGTGTTGACACACTTACTCCAGAACACGAGGGAGGAAGTTCGGTTTCTTGGGCACGTAGTTTCTAAGCAAGGTTTAGCCGTGGACCCCGCAAATGTAGTTGCGGTGCAAGACTGGAAAGTTCCTAAGAATGCAACAGAGGTGAGAAGCTTTCTCGTTTTGGCGGGCTTTTATAGGAAGTTCATTAAGGACTTCGCTAAGATTTCAACCCCTCTTACTAAGTTAACGAAGAAAAACCTAGCGTTTGCATGGGACATAGAATGTGAGACTGCTTTCCAGAGACTCAACAGAGCCCTCACCACAGCTCCAGTTTTAGCATTACCCGATGGAGGAAAAATGTTTACAGTGTACACAGATGCGTGCGGCATGGGATTAGGCGCTGTCCTAATGCAAGAATGAAGAGTGATATGCTATGGGGGTAGACAACTTAAAGTTCATGAGAAGAACTATCCCACACATGACTTGGAGTTAGCCGCGATTGTTTTTGCACTTAAAGCTTGGCGCCATTATCTCCTAGGGGAGAGATTCGAGCTGTACACCGACCACAAATCACTTAAGTATCTCTTTTGGCAAAAAGATTTGAATCTGAGACAACAGCGGTGGATGGAATTCTTGGCCTCATATGACTTCGATATAACTTATACCCCTGGCAAGGGTAACGTGGTGGCGGATGCGCTAATTAGAAAAAGGTTGACTTTGAGCCCCTTATTTGTTGAAAGAAAAAGTCTAGAGTTTATAGCGACCTTTGATTTTACGCATGCTGTTATGTTAGCATCTCTTGAGCTGAGACCTACGCTTCTAGATCAAGTAGGGACTTCGCAGAAAGAAGACCCACAGATAGTCGAAATCATGGACAAGTTAATCAGTTGTGAGACGTCAAGTCACCTGGGTAGGTATGCCATTGATGACAAAGGATGGCTAAGGCGCGATGGAAGGCTATGTGTTCCACTAGTGGGAGACTTAGTAAATAAATTTCTCGAAGAGGCGCATCACTCGAAGATGACTATACATCCCGGAGGGGATAAGATGTACAGAGATATGAAACGCATTTTCTTTTGGGCCGGAATGAAAAAGGACGTGGCAGAATTCATCTCAAAGTGCATGGTGTGCCAACAAGTCAAGGCCGAATCGAAGAAGCCCGGTGGGCTATTACATCCTTTGGAGGTCCCGCAATGGAAGTGGGAAAGTATCTCGATGGATTTCGTGGATGGATTGCCTAGGTCGAGGAAAGGGAATACTAGCATATGGGACATTGTTGATAGACTCACGAAGAGTGCTCACTTCATTCCGGTGAAAAGCAAAAGGACTGCATCATGGCTAGCGTCTACTTACCTTCGAGAGATAGTACGGTAGCACGGGGTTCCTTCTAGCATAGTCAGTGACCGTGACCCAATTTTCACTAGCCAGTTTTGGAATAGTCTGCAAGAAGCAATGGGTACGCAACTTAATTTAAGTACAGCCTATCACCCTCAGACGGATGGAAAGACCGAAAGGGTAAATAGAGTACTAGAGGATCTTTTGAGGCTATGCATTCTTGATTTTGGTGGTACTTGGGAAGACCATCTCCCTCTCGTGGAGTTTGCTTATAATAATAGCTACCAAGCTAACATAGGGATGGCACCGTTCGAAGCCCTGTATGGAAGACCGTGCAAGTCACCAACTTGTTGGTGGGAGACGACTGACAGACTTATACTTGGGCTCGACATGATACAAGACACTTCTGAGAAGGTGGAGTTGATACGAAGACAAATGAAAGCGGCCTAAGATAGACAAAAATCTTATGCGGACAAGAGAAGGACAGACCTAGAGTTCGAAGTCGGAGATATGGTTTTCATAAAAGTCTCTCCTTTGCGCAATGTGGTTCTTTTTGGAGCAATTGGAAAGCTAGCACCGAGATTCGTAGGACCGTTCCCTATCACTGAGAGGATTGGGCAGATGGCCTATAAGTTAGAGTTACCTGAGAGGCTGGCCTGAGTACACAATGTCTTTCAAGTCTCGCATCTCCGAAAGTGCCTACATGAATCAGCTGAGGTGGTTGAGCCAAGCATCCTCGAAGGCGTAGAAGTGGAGAAAGAAGCAACGCTGAGGCGAGTTCCTATTCGTATCTTAGGGACGGAGATCAAGAAGCTAAGGAATCGCGAAGTCAAGCTAGTCAAAGTACAGTGGAGTGAAGCCCAAGAAGACGCAACTTGGGAAACCGAGGAGAAGATACGCGCGCTTTACCCATTTCTTTTTTAGGGTACTTTCTCGATCTCTTTTTCCTTTGAGCTTGTAAACCTTTCGCATCATGCTACCTATGTTTGTTTTGTTAATCTTGTCTTGAGAACCTTAGAACCCTCTTTGGATGTAAACATGTATTTGAAACATGTTATGGTTGATGTTTGCAAATGGTTGCAAGTGTTTGCAAGTGATTTCTAGTGGATGCATGACACACATTAGGCACTAGTTCGGCTCAGACACCTTTTCATGTTGCATTTGCATGGGTGCTTATACTTGTACATGGATGAACTTGTTATGCTATCACGTGGATGTTGCACATAGATGATGTTTGTGCACTCATGTAGAAATTTTAAGTTACGTTAGGAATTTGCATACATGTTGGACTCATTACACTAACATATCTTGAATTAAGGAGGTTTACTGAATCAGTAACCGCCTGATCTTTTGCATTTGATAAGTACATATACACACACATACTGCATATGTTCATACAGCATTAGAAATCTTTTTAAGGACAATGGTTGCTCGTGAATGATGTTGTGAGTAGATGGATGTGGATGGTAGGATGCGTTCTTCCTAACTTAGAGATTTCGGGGACGAAATCCTTTAAGGAGGGGAGAATGTAATAACCCATATTTTAATAATGTGTTATAACTATAAATCAAGGCAGAATTAAATTTTAAAGTAAGAATAAAGGGAAACGGGTTACGCCATTACGTTCGTCTCGAAATTCTGCTTGAAAACGAGTCTGAGTTTACAAAAATCAGAGTCCGTATGACCAAGATATAGCTCTCCAAAGTTTCAGAAAATTCCAAAGTTCAAAACAGTTCGAATTCAAGTTCAAAATTCGAATTTCAAAACCCAGACAGATTGGGCGGAAAAATCCCGCCAGCACCAGGTCGACTGGGGAGTCGACCCCCCTCCCCCCAGACCAAGTCGACTGGGCATTCGACTTGGGTGTCGACCTGGTGTAACACCCCGAATTTTCTGTTAACTGTAAGATTAACAAATTAAAGTATAATTAATTTCAACTCAAAGAATTAAGGGAAACGGGATAAGCCATTTCGTTCGTCTCGGAATTCTACTTGAGATAGAGTCCGAGTTTGCTAAAATGAACTCCGTATGAGGGAGATATGACCTCCGGAAGTTTCAGAATTCAGTTTAAAATTCAAACAGACAGAAACTGTTCAGAAACGAGTTCAAAATTCCAAATCGGACCCAGATTGGGCTGGGTGGGAATTTTCCCGCCCAAGACCCAGGTCAACTAGGTAGTCGACCTGGGGCACCCAGGTCGACTGGGTAGTCAACCTGGGGGTCGACTGGGTAGTCGACCTGGCCCCTGAGCCAGATCGAACCCAGCCCCTCCTGGCTGGCCTGGTCTGTGCGTGGTCGAATTTCTGGACTTTGTCTTGTCACTAGGGCTCATGTGTCAACTCCTGATTGGTTTCTCTTTAAAACGAACGACTTACATTAATCTAAGCTCCATCGACGGCTCTAATCAATTCACAAACTCTATAAAAAGGACCTAAGACTCCACCTAATTCACACAAATAAAAATGAGTATGGAGCTGTCATGCTGCTGAAGAAAGACTAGCAATAGCCGTCAAGTCAGGAATTGATTCCAAAGCTTAAAGCAACGACAATTAAATCAAAACAACGCCTACAACAAAGGATAGCATCTCCAAATTCAGAATTCAGAATCTTGAATTGAAGATTCGTCATACGTTGTAAGTAGAGTGCTATTCCGATGTGAATGAATAATTGAGATTTGATCTGTGTAAAATGAGAAATGGAATTGTACTTAATTTGTGGTGATGATAATTCATAATTGTATGTTGCTATGATTCTAATTATGAATAGATTTGGGATGTTGTGGTATAATGATATTAGATCTATTGGATATTTGCAAGTATATGATTCATGTTGAAAGTTAACAACTATATGTTTGTGGTAGTTTAGTACAACCAAATTGAGACTCATGCAAGTATATGATTCACTATTATGCCAACATGATTTTAGATCCTTCTATGTATATTTTTATGATCATTTTTAGTGTAGTTGGATCTATTTGGGTATTATGATTCATATGAATTTATGTTGAAATAGGCATTATGATTCAAGTGAAAACCATACTTTTGTATTAGTGACAAAAGTAAGCATCTTTGTGAACTTGTGTTGACTCTATGAACATGACTAGATTACGTTTGGTGTTATGCCTAATTGAAAATATGTTTTAGGCCTATGTTGTTATCAAAATCATATGATAATATATGTGACACATAATTAAGTTAGATTCTCATTTTAAATGCAAGTTTACATGACTAGATTAAAACCATGATTCATGTTTAGGTATGTTTTATGTCAAGATTATATGCTCTTACAATGCAAGTTCACAAGTGCCTAACTTATGTTAATTAGATCGCTATGTTGCAAGTTCATGCGTTCACACACCCCTTTTGATGTTACTTAGGATATATAAACACCATGTTCTAAGCCTCCCCTTTTTCATGTGGCTAAGTTGAGCTTAAAATGTTAAGCCCAACATATGTTACAATATAGCGAACGTATAAAACGGGGGTAATGACGTTGGGTTAAAAATATAAAACATATGTGTTGGCATGTTTGACGCATGCCAACGACCTTGAGAACATTTAAGTGGTATAAATTAATTTTACCCAATAAAGATGAATTTGAATAATGGGCTGCAAATATTTACATATAAAAAGAAAAGAGACAAAATATGTAAACTTAGAAAATACGATGTGTTTAACCCGAGGTTGGATTGCGTTGTGACATAAACCTGCCCGGACCCGCCCGGCTGTCCAGTAGTCACAACAATACCTATCCAATGTGGGTGGTTAAACATTGAGCCCAATAAAGACCCGAGGTTAGACTGAGTTGTGACGTAAGACTGCCCGGACCCAACCGGCAACAGGCAGTCACAACAATACTTGTCTAATGTGAGTGGTTGAGGCTTTAATAAGACAATTAAGGCTGAGTCAGGATTGATAGGATTAAGTAAATTGAATTAATACTTAATCAAATTTAACATGCTAAACTATACAGACTGATTGGGGGGTTAGGTTTATAAAGAACACTTAACCAACTTAGCATGTTGGCTAGAAATAGAAAACCTAGTAGCGGGGGACCCTTTTCAGCAGTAACCCTACAAGGTGTATCAGGATACCCTGAACTAGGCAGGGTGGGGCACGATTACTGGGCTGACTGTAAGAGGTCAAATCGACGGCGGTGGTGCAGCAGTGTAGGTTCTAACGGGGTGCGGGCATGCACACACTCCGATGCAGAAAAATTAGGCACTGGGCACCAGTAGTATACCTGTGCATTCTAGAATTGTGTCGGGCCGCCACCATGGGACTTGATACACCCCATGGTGGGACCAGCGTAGGTAGCTACAACATCGGGGGCCGTAAGACACATGTAACTATGCGAGTAGGAGCCGATCATTAGAAATGGATCACTTCACCCTGATTATGGGGTGCCTATTGGAAACTAGTTTATAGGGGTACAGAGATTAATATGGGGTACGATAGTATATTCGACTCTAGACAACTTAACTTAGTTTATGGTGCTTTCCCATTTCCAGTTTGTACTTATCATGTTTCTTTCCTTATTCATAGACTGAATAGTTCTAGACTTACTCAGGCTTTATGTCTGACTCTACTTTTCTTTCGTCTTCTCTTCTTTCGTTTCCCCCCCAGGTCCACAGGGAGGGAATATCGCAGCTTGACCAGTTTTCACATCCAGCTTGAAGAGAAAAAGAATGTATTGCTTGGATCTCTTTCGTTTTGGACTATGGCTTTGGATAGCAATTATGGGGACTTATGCAGTTTACTTATGTTTTTATGCTTCTTTATGTTATGGAATCAAGACAGTTATGAAAATGTAATGTTTTTGGAAGTATTGTAAGACAATTATGGCATGGTTTGTGTAACACGTATTTTGATGAAATAAAAGTTGCTGTTGTTTTCCGCTGTTCCAAAATATGTGTATTTATATCTGCCTTGTGTATCTGTGACTTATACTTATAAACCTCCACCAAAATTAGGGCATTCCCTTTGAGAGTGACCCTAACGGAGGTGGGGTGTTTCACTTGGTATCAGAGCATAGGTTTACCAGATAAGATAAAAAGTTTTGAAACTTTATTTTCAAAAGAAAATTTAAAGAAGCATTTTTTAAAGATAAAATGTTATTTTATTTTAAAAAGGCATAGTCCCCCAAAGCCATAGGGACTATCTTTTATCCTTCTTTTTGAATCTATCCTTTTTGTTTCAGCATGTCCGAAGAACTTAACTTTCCAGAGGGTGTACCAATACCTGGTTGGTTTAGACGATTCTTAGAAGCAAGGGCCAATCAGGCAGGTTCTGCTATTCCTCCTCCCCCAGCAGCAGGAAATCATCCAGCTGCAGCAGCACCTCCTCCTCCACCTCCTCCACGTGGTAATGCTTTTGCTAAGATATGTAAAGATTTCAAAGCTATGGGAGGGAAGTACTTTCATGGAACCGAGTCATTTGTGGCAGCCAGGAACTGGTTGAAGGAAACCAAGGACTTACTCGTCATCTTTGAGGTAGAAGATAGGCAGAAGGTACAACTGGCAGTATGGCTACTTAAAGGCGAGGCTCTCTACTGGTGGGAAGTTACCAATGCGGAAAGACCAGTGGAAACATGGGAGGACTTTAGGGCGAGGTTTGAGGCTAAATTTCTCTCAGAAGCCGAAAGGAGTCTTCAATTGGAAAAATTCTTATTTCTTAAGCAAGGGAATATGATAGTCAAAGAGTACGTTAATCAGTTCGATCAGCTGGCTAGGTTCGGACTGGACCTAGTCAACACTCCGCACAAGAAGGCTCTCCGTTTTGTCAAAGGATCGAATGAGCCATTACACAGTTTGGCCATGACCCATATAACCATGGGAGCTACGTACGAAAAGTTGGTGCAGATGGCATTGCTGAACGACGAGGATAAGGGCAAGAAGGAGACAAAGACAGAAGGCTCTCAAGGGAAGAAAGAGGGTTTACAGCCTAAGAAGACAGACTTTAAGAAGGGTGGGAAAGACAACAAGTCCCAAGAGAAGAGGAAGTGTAATTTCTATGGCAAAGTGGGGCACTTAGTGAAAGACTGCCGGAAAAAGAACGCCAAGTTGAATGGTGGGTGCTTTTCTTGCGGTGAGACAGGCCACATGGCTAAGGATTGCCCAAAGAAGCGAGGGCATGGGGCAGAAGGCTGGATCCACCTCAGGGGCACAGGTTCATGTGCTAGAAGCGCCACCTCTGCAATAGCGAGGTATAAATACTTCTGTAGAAAGTGTAGTTTATCTTTATGATCACCCAGTTTGCATTTTATTTGATTCTGGTGCATCACACTCCTTTATTTCATCTGCTTTAGTAGAATCTCTGCACCTTGAAACTAGAATGGTAGAGGATCCCTTAATTGTTTCAAATCCAATCGAGGGCCTAGCTCATTAGTCTATGATCTATGTGGGATTGAAAATTTCTATTCTAAGCGTAGAATTTAGATGTACTGCCTTTGTTTCGGGCTTCTCGGGATATGGTTTGATTTTGGGCATGGATTGGCTATCCAGTAATGGTGCAATCCTTGATTGTGAGAAAAGGGTGGTTAGGCTTCTGACCCAACTCGGTAACACTTTGGAAATTACTTGTAATCCCTCGTATGTGGTTATGCTTAGTTATCTTGAATCACTAGATGCTTCTGTTGAGAGTTTACAATCGGTTAGAGTGGTCCGGGAATACCCGGATGTCTTCGAAGAGGTGAAGGGCTTACCTCCGAAGCGGGAGATAGACTTCCGCATATATCTTGTAGATAATGCAAAGCCCGTTGCGTTTCCCCTTAGACACATGGCTCCACGGGAAAGGAAAGAGCTCAGTAAACAGGTTAAAGAGCTTCTAGAGAAGGGGTTCATTAGAAGGAGCATTTCAGAATGGGGCGCTCCAGTGGTGTTCGCCACAAAGGCGGATGGTTCACTCCGTCTATGTGTTGACTATAGGGAGCTCAACAAGCTAACGAAAAAGAATAGGCTCCCTCTCCCCAGAATTGACGATCTGTTTGATCAGCTTGTAGGAGCGTCAGTTTTCTCCCAACTCGATTTAGCGACCGGATTTCATCAGCTAAGGGTGGTTGAAGATAGCATCGATAAGACAGCATTCAGAAGCCCAGACGGCTTCTTTGAATGGCTTGTCATGCCTTTCGGGTTGACAAACGAACCCGCTTACTTCGCGGACCTGATGAGTAGGGTGTTCAGAGAATTCCTCAACAAGTTCGTAGTGGTCTTCGTAGGCGATATCTTGATCTTCTCAAAGATTGAAGAAGAAGAAGCTCAACACCTAAGGGCAATCATGGAAACTCTGCGAGTCCATCAGCTAAAAGCAAAATTCTCCAAATGCCACTTTTGGAGAGAGGAAGTAAGGTTTCTTGGGCATGTATTATCCAAAGAAGGGTTAGCTGTGGACCCCGCTAAAGTGGTAGCAGTACAGGATTGGAAGGCACCTAGGAATGCAACAGAAGTCTGAAGCTTTCTCGGGCTAGCACGCTTCTATCGGAAATTCATCAGGGACTTCGCAAAAATATCAACTCCACTTACTAGGTTAACAAAGAAGAACCTAGCGTTTTCTTGGGATTTGGATTGCGAGTTTGCTTTCCAACACTTAAAAAGGGCTCTTACAACAGCCCCAGTTCTAACCTTGCCGGATGGAAGCAAAATGTTTACAATATACACGGATGCATGCGGGACAGGACTAGGCGCTGTCTTAATGCAAGAAGGAAGGGTAGTAGCTTATGGCGGGAGACAGTTGAAAGTGCACGAAAAGAACTACCCAACCCATGATCTCGAGTTGGCTGCCATCGTCTTTGCGCTTAAGTCTTGGCGCCACTATCTCCTAGGTGAGAAATTCGAACTGTATACTGACCATAAATCTTTGAAGTATCTCTTCTCGCAGAAGGACCTTAACTTGAGGCAACAAAGGTGGATGGAGTTTCTTGCCTCCTACGATTTCGAGATCTCCTACACTCCGGGCAAAGGCAACGTAGTCGCAGATGCTTTGAGCAGAAAGAAGCTAACATTAAGCCTGCTGTTTGTTGAAAGGCAAAGCCTAAAGTTTATAGCCAGCTTTGACTTTAGGCCCTCCTCTGATTTTGTACCCGGTTTGTTAGCATCTCTTGAAGTGCGCCCTACTCTTTTGGACTCAATAGGGACAGCACAACGCGAAGACCCTCAGCTTGTGGAGACGATTGATAGGCTAATTAGGGGTGAGACTTCAAGTCACCTCAGCAGATACTCCATCGACAATAAGGGTTGGCTAAGGCGAGACGGAAGACTGTGCGTCCCTCGGACAAGAGATTTAGTAAATACGGTTCTCGAAGAAGCACATCACTCCAAGATGACGATACATCCAGGAGGAGATAAAATGTAAAAGGACATAAAGAGAACTTTCTTTTGGAGCGGCATGAAGAAGGACGTGGCAGATTTCGTTTCTAAGTGTATGACTTGCCAACAGGTTAAGGCGGAGCAGAAGAAGCCTGGCGGTCTGCTCCATCCTCTAGAGGTCCCACAGTGGAAGTGGGATAGCATTTCAATGGACTTCATTGATGGGCTGCCCAGGTCTAGAAGAGGCAACACTAGCATTTGGGTAATAGTGGATAGGCTTACTAAAAGCACCCACTTTTTACCTGTCAAGAGTAGAAGGACTGCCTCATCCCTAGCATCTCTTTATCTCATGGAAGTTGTTCGACTCCATGGAATACCCTCCAGCATTGTTAGTGATCGAGACCCTATCTTCACAAGTGAGTTTTGGCGGAGTCTGCAAGAAGCGGTAGGCACACAGTTATGCTTGAGTACAGCCTATCACCCCTAAACCGACGGCCAGACAGAAAGAACGAACAGAGTTTTGGAGGACCTTTTAATACTGTGCGTCCTTGACTTCGGAGGGACGTGGGAAGACCACCTTCCTTTGGTGGAATTTTCCTACAACAACAGCTACCAAACCACCATCTGGATGGCACCCTTCGAAGCTTTATATGGAAGACCATGTCGATCGCCCACTTGTTGGTGGGAGTCTACTGACAAGCTCATATTTGGACCAGATATGATCCGAGAGACTTCAGAGAAAGTAGAATTAATACGGAGAAGAATGAAGACAGCCCAAGACAGACAAAAATCCTACGCAGACAAGAGGAGGACCGACCTTGAATTTGAGGTTGGGGACAGGGTTTTTCTTAAGGTATCTCCTTTAAGGAATGTCGTTCGTTTTGGAACCATAGGGAAGCTAGCACCAAGGTTCGTAGGGATGTTTCCTATTATCGAGAAAATTGGGAAAATGACCTACAGATTAGAGCTACCTGAAAAACCAGCTGGAGTTCACAACGTCTTTCATGTTTCGCACCTTCGAAAATGTCTACATGAATCTGCTGAAGTGGTAGAGCCAAACATTCTAGAAGAAGCTGAAGTGGAACGCGAAGCAACCATGAGGAAAGTTCCAACCCGCATCTTAGGAACTGAAGTGAAAAAGCTACGCAACCGCGAAGTCAAGCTCGTCAAAGTTCAGTGGAGCGACGCCGAGGAAGACGCGACTTAGGAAACTGAGGACAAAATACGCGCAACCTACCCTTTTCTTTTTGAGGGTACATCATTGATCTTTCTTTTTCCTTAAGTTGTGCTTTTATCTATCTTTTTAGGTATATCTCCTCGACCTTATCTTTTAGGTAGAAACCCTTTGGATGAAAAAATGTAATTGAAACATGTTATGGATGATGGCTGCAAGTGGTTGCAAGTGATTGCTAGCGGTTGCTCGTGGTTGCATATACACACACCATCTAGGTTTTAGATCGGCTCAGTCACCTCATATTTCATATGCATATATGTGTTTGCATTCTTATATAGTTGAAGTTTAAGGTGTTGTCATATGGATGTTGCATTTATATGAATGATTGTGCACTCATGTAGAATCATGAATAGGAAGGTTTGCATACATAATGGATTCATGACACTTACATAATTTGCATTAAGGAGGTCAACTGAATCAGTAGACCACCTGATTTTGCATTAGACAAGTACATGTACACACACTTTGCAAATGATCATGAAGCATTAGAAGTCTTTTAAGGACAATGGACGCTCGTGTTTGATGGATGAGTAGATGGACGTTTGGATGTTAGGATATACATTCTCCTAGATTTGAAGATTTCGGGGACGAAATCCTTTAAGGAAGGGAGAATGTAACACCCCGAATTTTCCGTTAACTGTAAGATTAACAAATTAAAGTATAATTAATTTCAAATCAAAGAATTAAGGGAAACGGGATAGGCCATTTCGTTCGTCTCGGAATTCTGCTTGAGATAGAGTTCGAGTTTGCGTAAAATGGACTCCGTATGAGGGAGATATGACCTCCGGAAGTTTCAGAATTCAGTTTAAAATTCAAACAGACAGAAACAGTTCAGAAACGAGTTCAAAATTCAAAATCGGACCCAGATTGGGCTGGGTGGGAATTTTCCCGCCCAAGATCCAGGTCGACTGGGTAGTCGACCTGGGGGTCGACTGGGTAGTCGACCTGGCCCCTGAGCCAGGTCGAATCCAGCCCCTCCTGGCTGGCCTGGTCTGTGCTTGGCCGAATTTCTAGAATTTGCCTTGTCACTAGGGCTAATGTGTTAACTCCTGATTGGTTTCTCTTAAAACGAACGGCTTATATTAATCTAAGTTCCATCGACGGCTCTAATCAATTCACAAACTCTATAAAAAGGACCTAAGACTCCACCTAATTCACACAAATAAAAATGAGTATGGAGCTGTCATGCTGCTGAAGAAAGACTAGGAATAGCCGTCAAGTTAGGAGTTGATTCAAAAGCTTAAAGCAACGACAATTAAATCAAAACAACGCCTACAACAAAGGATAGCATCTCCAAATTCAGAATTCAGAATCCTGAATTGAAGATTCGTCATACGTTGTAAGTAGAGTGCTATTCCGATGTGAATGAATAATTGAGATTTGATCTGTGTAAAATGAGAAATGGAATTGTACTTAATTTGTGGTGATGATAATTCATAATTGTATGTTGCTATGATTCTAATTATGAAAAGATTTGGGATGTTGTGGTATAATGATGTTAGATCTATTGGATATTTGCAAGTATATAATTCATGTTGAAAGTTAACAACTATACGTTTGTGGTAGTTTAGTACAACCAAGTTGAGACTCATGCAAGTATATGATACAGTATTATGCCAACATGATTTTAGATCCTTCTATGTATATTTTTATGATCATTTTTAGTGTTGTTGGATCCATTTGGGTATTATGATTCACATGAATTTATGTTGAAATAGGCATTATGATTCAAGTGAAAACCATACATTTGTATTAGTGACAAAAGTAAGCATCTTTGTGAACTTGTGTTGACTCTATGAACATGACTAGATTACGTTTGCTGTTATGCCTAATTGAAAATATGTTTTAGGCCTATGTTGTTATCAAAATCATATGATAATATATGTGACACATAATTAAGTTAGATTCTCATTTTAAATGCAAGTTTACATGACTAGATTAAAACCATGATTCATGTTTAGGTATGTTTTATGTCAAGATTATATGCTCTTACAATGCAAGTTCACAAGTGCCTAACTTATGTTAATTAGATCGCTATGTTGCAAGTTCATGCGTTCACACACCCCTTTTGATGTTACTTAGGATATATAAACACCATGTTCTAAGCCTCCCCTTTTTCATGTGGCTAAGTTGGGCTTAAAGTGTTAAGCCCAACATATGTTATAATATAGCGAACGTATAAAACGGGGGTAATGACATTGGGTTAAAAATATAAAACATATGTGTTGGCATGTTTGACGCATGCCAACGACCTTGAGAACATTTAAGTGGTATAAATTAATTTTACCCAATAAAGATGAATTTGAATAATGGGCTGCAAATATTTACATATAAAAAGAAAAGAGACAAAACATGTAAACTTAGAAAATACGATGTGTTTAACCCGAGGTTGGATTGCGTTGTGACATAAACCTGCCCGGACCCGCCCGGTTGTCCAGTAGTCACAACAATACCTATCCAATGTGGGTGGTTAAACATTGAGCCCAATAAAGACCCGAGGTTAGACTGAGTTGTGACGTAAGACTGCCCGGACCCAACCGGCAACAGGCAGTCACAACAGTACCTGTCTAATGTGAGTGGTTGAGGCTTTAATAAGACAATTAAGGCTGAGTCAGGATTGATAGGATTAAGTAAATTGAATTAATACTTAATCAAATTGAACATGCTAAACTATACAGACTGATTGGGGGGTAAGGTTTATACAGAACACTTAACCAACTTAGTATGTTGGCTAGAAATAGAAAACCTAGTAGCGGGGGACCCTTTTCAGCAGTAACCCTACAAGGTGTATCAGGATACCCTGAACTAGGCAGGATGGGGCACGATTACTGGGCTGACTGTAAGAGCTCAAATTGACGGTGGTGGTGCAGCAGTGTAGGTTCTAACGGGGTGCGGGCGTGCACACACTCCGACGCAGAAAAATTAGGCATTGGGCACCAGTAGTATACCTGTGCATTCTAGAATTGTGTCCGGCCGCCACCATGGGACTTGATACACCTCATGGTGGGACCAGCATAGGTAGCTACAACATCGGGGGCCATAAGACACATGTAACTATGCGAGTAGGAGCCGATCATTAGAAATGGATCACTTCACCCTGATTATGGGGTGCCTGTTGGGAACTAGTTTATAGGGGTACAGAGATTAATATGGGGTACGATAGAATATTCGACTCTAGACAACTTAACTTAGTTTATGGTGCTTTCCCATTTCCAGTTTGTACATATCATGCTCATTTCCTTATTCATAGACTGAATAGTCCTAGACTTACTCTGGCTTTATGTCTGACTCCACTTTTCTTTCGTCTTCTCTTCTTTCGTTTCCCCCCCCCCCCCAAGGTCCACAGGGAGGGAATACCGCAGCTTGACCAGTTTTAACATCCAGCTTAAAGAGAAAGAATGTATTGCTTGGATCTCTTTCGTTTTGGACTATGGCTTTGGATAGCAATTATGGGGACTTATGCAGTTTACTTATGTTTTTATGCTTATTTAAGTTATGAAATCAAGACAGTTGTGAAAATGTAATGTTTTTGGAAGTATTGTAAGACAATTATGGCATGGTTTGTGTAACACGTATTTTGATGAAATAAAAGTTGCTGTTGTTTTCCGCTGTTCAAAAATATGTGTATTTATATCTGTCTTGTGTATCTGTGACTTATACTTATAAACCTCCACCAAAATTAGGGCATTCCCTTTGAGAGTGACCCTAACGGAGGTGGGGTGTTTCACCTGGTCACCTAGCCTGTTTTTGGGACAGATGTATCTGGTCTTGTTGCCTGTCCAGGTTCAGCTCCCTAAACCCAATATAAACAACCCCTGACCCTAGACTCTCTATCACATTCTTATCCGACCTTATGCTGCTGAGGTTCTGACTGGAAGATAGAGAACAAGAAGGCTATTCAAGACTTCGTTAGAGCTACGTTGATTTGGGGATTTGCTAGAGATTCTTCTTCTACTCTTTTGTTTTCTCATTCTCTAGACCACGATCTGTAAGTCCTTTGTCACTCTTAGATCTAAACTGTAAATTTAACATGAACACGATGTAAACTGAAATTATGCCTAAACATGAAAACTAGGTTGGATCTACCATGGTATATCTTTGATCTATGACTATCCCTTTTAGATCTGTTATTTTGGATCTAGTTTTGTACACCCTAGATCTATTCATCTTAAATTTTGACTTGTGGAATATTAGTATGAACTTGTTTGGACATATTCAAGTTTAATCTAAAACCCCCATGACCTTTATCTTGACATGCCTGTGATGTTGAATTTATTATTGGGGTTACTATCTTATGTCAATCCTTTACCATGTCTATCACCATATTTTGCCAAGTTGATGTTGAGACCCTATTTCATATGCCTGTAATGTTATAATCATCATGCTTAACTTGTGAACACCTTTGCCATCCTATGACTATCCTTTTTGTGTTATATCCCTATTTTGACATGTTGTATTAATGCGAATTCACGTACGTTGGGGATACGTTTTGGGGTAGATTAGGCAAACTTGAAATTGGCTATGGAATTGACATGATATGACATGAAAATATGACATGAAAACTTGACATGAGAATAAGCTTGAAAACATGAATTTGGGACATGACAATTAGATAACTTGAAAGTGGCCAACTCGAGGTTGGGTTGAATTTGCAACATAAATCTGCCCGGAACCGCCCGGCAAATCCAGTAGTTGCAAATAATAGGACCCAATGTGGGTAGTTGGTCATATAGCACTTTAAACCCGAGGTTAGACTAGGTTATGGTGTAAAGCTGCCCGGACCCGCCCGGCACATCCAGTAACCATAACCAAGTCTAATGTGAGAGGTTGGGGTGCGTTAAGTAAATTAATGCCACATGGTAAGGTTAAGTCATGGACCACTTGAATACACTTAACCAATTTGATACATGTTTGGATAGGGGTTAAGTCATGACCTTTTTAATGACAACACTTAACCCATTAGAAATCCTAGCCACGTGGTCCCTTTCAGCAGTAACTCACTTAGAAGTATCACGATACCCTGGGGACTAGGCAGGGTGGTGCACGATTACTGGGCTGATTGTAAGCGACCAAGAATAACGGCTGAGTAAGGTGCGCTAGTGTAGGTTCAGGCGGACTAGGGTCGTGCACTTAGTCCGGAGTTGAAAAAGTAGGCAAGGGCACGCGTAGTACTACATTGTGCATGCTTGATTTGTGTCAGTGGTTGACACCCTAGGACCTGATACACCCTAGGGTGGACCTAGCACATGTGACTACATTCCGCGATTGGGCCGTATAACACCGACACACGACGAGTAAAGCCGATCGATTAGGATGGACTGCTGGACCCCGTATTGGGTCATTTCATGTTATTGGGTTTAGGGATCATTTCTGGATTTATACTTGACATGGATTTGGACACTAGTACAGTTAGTGCAGTAAACCTTGTATATGCGATGCCACTCTTATCTTGTTACCTTTTATTATCATGCCAGTCCAGTTATTATCTTTATGTTTAATCTCAGTTTCTCATGTCCAATTAACTTTATTAGTTTTTATGCTGATAGTCACTAGGGCTTACCAGTCTTTTTGACTGACCTGTTTTCTTCCACCTCTTTTTCTTTCGTTTCCTCCCCAGGATCTCAGGGAGGAAACTCTAGCTCTTAGCTTGGACTTTGCTTGCTTTCTGACAGCTCATGTACGGTTTGGTCTTGAGCTATGCTATGGCTGCACTCATGCTCTTTTTGGGGAATAATTTTGGGCTTATGTTGTTTTAAGTACTTTGCTTCTTTAGAACTTGATGTAATGAAATAATGACTTGGTATTTTGATGTAAAAGGTTTTGACTCTATTTTCCACGTAATGAGATTTGGTTAAATTTATATCCGCTGCTTTATATACTCTGTTTAATTTATGTTCTATCTTGTGTTATCTCTGTGCCTGTTTACTAGATAATACTCCTCCAAAACTAGTGCATTCCCTTTGTGAGTGACCCTAGCAGAGGTGGGGTGTTACAAGCAGAGTAGAAGCTTTTAGTGCGTTAACCACAATCAAGGAAAACTCGACAAGTTGGTCACATCGAGCTCTTACGACTCGTGACGACCCATGGTACTGAGGCAATATAACCACATTAGAGTTGAATAATGCCCGGGAAAATACCACGGGTCCATCACGACATTGAAACAAGCCAGAAACCAATATACTTTCATAGAGAAAGTCAGTACACTTGGCTTGATCTTGCTTTCGAAGTTGAGGCATTTGAAAAGTTTGGAAAAGTTGATATGCTCGATATGTCAATAAAACTCACTACATCGATAAGGATCAACTTGGGAAACCCAATTAGAATCTCTTAACGCAAAGGCTTCCTCATCTATAAAGCTCCAACCATAAATATCTCACCAAAAATCCAACGATATTTTGCTTCAAATATGAAGATAAGCAATGCTTAAAAGACAACCGTGCGAATATAGCATAGTTCGAACCTAATAAAGCAGTAACATTTCTGAAGGAATTGAAGCTGATATCCGTTAACAGTTTCAATGTGTGATATTAAAGGAAGATTTAGCAATAGCTGAGCACTGAGGCAAGCCGACGTGTAATGGAGATTCAAAATTTTATATATCCCGAGATGATCCATGGTGTCAAAGCAAAATCAAATTCAAATTTCTAAATCTAACTGGGCTACGGCAGTAGGTGTAAAAATAGACAGTCAGTAAGTTATTCTTTCCCCGATAATCATAAGACAAATTTGGGAAAGCTAATATAAGTTCACGCTCTATTAAAGACATATTGAGTTAAGCACAAACTGACACCTTTCCAGCAAATTGTCACGAGGACAAAGAATAACCGAAAACTGATTCATTTACAATCCAAAAAGCTGCAATCGTTCTAGCTTGAGAAATTCATGTTTAAAGTTCCAACTTGAACAAAACAGGTGGCGTGAAGCATATAAATCCAACTAACAACTTCTGTACTTGGATTGTTTGGAATCAATGAAGTCAAAGCATCAAAGCATGATTTGTCACAGCAAACAAAAAGCTTCGACTAAATCTCAGCGCAAGATGTATTAAAAATGTTCAGTTCGAAGCTCGCATTTCTTGCAAGCAAAAAATACAAGCTTGGTGGGGCAAATATTAACCCTATTATATAAACGCGGGTCAGAAAATAATGCATCGAGATGGTTCTAAGTCATTAATACGACATGAAATATATGCCGCAGGCCGCATGCATGCAAATTCACTTCATGGCGTCAAACCGTTGATCCTTTAATTCATGCCGTAAGCTTCATGGCATTAAGACCATAACTCGTGTAGTTTCCCTTTCATATCGCAAGAGCTTTCATGCAGCATGTCTTTCGGCAAGTCACTATGTCGTTCACCAACTCAGGTCGTTGCCATGTGGCCTCATACAAAAGGATAAGCATGTCGTTGAAGCACATAGTCCATGTCACAAAGCACCTCATGCTGTGAATCATTTCATAACATTGGCCATAAAAGCAGGCCACGTATTATTCAGATCCAATCTGGTCATTGATTTGGACCAGCAGAAGCATGTCGTGAAATACATGAAGCATGACGTAGCGCTATAGGGTCATGCCCAGGACATTATATTGTCTAGAGAACAAGTTTCTAATGCAAGAACGGGGCCATGTGTCAGCCAATGCAATAAAATAATGATTTATAAAAAGTATGTGGCAACGCAGATGCAAAGGCATGTGAAGACTAAGTCGTGAAGAGCATAAGATGGCCAGGTAGATGTGTTAAAGTCGTACAGATGACATGCAGTACACCATGTTATGTCACATATCGTTATTCTTCATTCCGTTATTCATCATGTCGCATGGCATTAAAATCATTTCGTTGGACATACTTAAACCAACCAAAAGCATGCCATCTTGGGTAGTTTAAATTTCCAGGGAGAACTAATTATGTCGCAAGCCGCCAAACATATTACATAAAAGAGCAGGTCATGATGCCCATTTGCAGTCAGGAGGACACATGAGGCTCGCTGGAAAAATATGTCCCTAAATCAAATAAAGAAAGCGGGCACAAATAATTAACTCGTTGGGTCCATTTGAATACGCTGCATGACGTGAGAACCAAACATGCCGTGTAAAGACAAGCAGTCAATTTACAGCGGGGAGATTTAAGGCAAGTCGTTCTTGGCTCGGTTCAGACAATCAATTCGTTTAGCTATAAAGTACCAACTGTAAAGGGTGACTGCCAGTTGTAAAGTAAAAAATGCTAAGCCATAACTTATAAAGTATAAACCAAGTCATTGAAGACCATTGCCCAGTATATAAACCATGTTGCACCGCAAAAGCAAGCTGTATATTGTGAAAGCTATTCCATACCGTATGCCTATGTCGATGGAGTATTTATGCCACCATCCTTGCGCCAACCATATGCCAACTATACACCTTAATTTACAGAATTGCCACTACATGTCGATCTCACCTATAAATACCCCCATACCACTCATATGAAGGGGGACCGAAAAATCTACCCTGAATGGCCGCCAAATCATTTCTCCAAGACTTTAAGCTCCCTTTCAAGCTCCATTAATGGCTTCCTAAGATCTATCCATCTCTCTACAACATCAAATGGATCAACTCTCCTCCAAACTCCATTAAAATTTCTCAATTTTCATTCAAGCTACTCTAATCTCCACAATTCTCTCTCAAGCTTAGATCTAACACGAATTCACCATGGAACTAATGAAGACCCACTAATTGTTTATGTGATTAACAACTACCGTCATAAAACAAGAGATCTCTTCGATTCCTTCACGAATTCAAGTGAAATCAAGAGCTAAAAGAGAGCATTAAAAGGAGATCTTCGTAAAAGAGAGAAAGGAGAGATACGAAACAAATCACGTACTTTGTAAACTTAAGAGTGACAATGAAATCGCATTCAATAGTGGTCGTAGGTCTAAATTGATTGAACTACTCTAAAATCTTGTGTTTTTTACTTGTTTTTTACATTTTGTGGCTCCATTTTTCTATTCCATATAATTTGGTGAAGTATTGAGAAAATACCTTTGGTGTTGTGGCCATTTTTTGGTTTCAACGTGATGCTTTGTCTTGAACACTATTGTAGATGTTGAGACTTGTGCACTGGCTATTGTACCTATGCTGCACTTGTATCTGATGTTGACTTATGTTCATATACGGTATACTTGCACTGGTCTATGTCACTTGAGCTTGACCCTGCCTTATTTAAACCTGTACATGCAGCTTTGGTTTGAACTTGTGCATAATCATGGACTTGAACCCTTTCTTGTTAAATTCGCTGAATTTGCATGCAATGTATCACACTGCTTTGATCTTGCTTTTGTGTTTTTATTTTGATTGGTATTGAGTTGTTATTCACACTTGTCCATGATGTCTATATGATGACATATGCACCTGCACATTTTAAATAATATATGTGTATATACGTACATATGTATGTGTACACATGATTGTGTATGTGCAATTATATTATTTATCACCAGACCACTATATGTTGTGTCGTGGCTGCTCAAGATCAGCAAACCACAATTGTGAGTTGAGGCTGGTCTTGACCAGTAGATCATTAAAGCTGTGTTGAGGATTATCTGAAGGGACAAGATATATTGTCTACCTTGTGTATTTATAGAGAATCACTATGAATATCATGAGCAGTCTAGGCACACATGGATGTATATGCATATCAGACCAAGTCAAGAAATATGATGAGAAACACACCAAAATTCTAAGGCAAATAAAATTTAAAGTAAATTTATATCTGCTAGAATGTAAATCAATTTTTTTTCCTAGTTTACAGTGTGTATTTCTATGACAAGTATATAGATGACTGGATTCACAATGAAGCAGACTGAATGCTAGTTAGTGTCAGAGTGAGTGAATAAATGTATATAAGTGAACTAAGTGAAATGTAGTAAGGAGCTATGTATAAGAAATTTTAGGTAACACTAAAAATGTAACAGAGGGAAATATGGGTCTTGTAGAGAGAAAGCAATGTATTGAATGTATTTGAAATGAATTATATTATAGTGAGATTTGCATTAGTGGAATCAGAAGTTTGTATTATTCAAATGTTGGAATAATATATTTATATTGAATAAAAATACTGTTTGAATTTTAAATCCTGTGCAATAGTATTTTATGCAAAATAGATATATATTTCTGTATGTGATGAAGTATAGAATAGTACAGTTGCAAACACATTTATATTATAATATACATGTTTGTTATCTTCAAACAAAAATCATGTTGTTATACTCTACGTAAGCCTAATGAAGCTTTTCTTTACGGACATTGAAAGCTCCCGACCGAGTTCTGTGCATTAGATGTAGTCCTATTATGGGACTCGGGTTATAGTAGGAAGTACGGTCGTATGAGGGTCTATATACATGCACTAGGTGGTGTATTGTACAAAATATGACATTACTCTATGTTGAGACGTGGTTCGGCCGAGGAGTTTAGATGTAAGGATCCGTACACTTACGTGGCATAGCAAGGTTGGTTCTGTGCGATAACGTGGAGTAATGATATAGATTTCTGTACACGGTTTAACGTAGGATGTACTTTGTGTGCGCTTCCATGGTATGATGGCGGGGACCTTATGGAGTACCTTGAGATCTGGGGTATAAATACACACACACACACACACATACACACACACATATATATATATATATATATATTAGGTGTAAACAACTTGGAAGTAGATGGGTGTGACATGTGTGCATAACATAGAGCGCTATTAACCTGAATAACCGATTAATTAAAAAATGTAACTGAATGGTACATATAGGGTTATTTCAGAATATATAATTTGTTCTCTCACCAGGACTTTGTGTTCTGACCCCCTCCTCATAACATACTCATAGGTTAGATCATGGAAGAGATTTGGTAGCCTTTGGACACTTGTTAGGAAATGTCATTATTTCAGTAAGGCTATATTTGATTATTCAATTTTATCCATTCCGCTGTGAGATGTTTTATCAAGCTATGATATATTTATTATCTCTGTCTTTTCTGCAGGATACCAGACAAACTAACTCGAGCTTCGATAGATTGGGATTTTTAGGAAAAATTCAGTCTATCGAAATTCGTGCTGTTACATCGAATGATGTTGATCTTGATGTTATTTTTGTTGGTAAATTTTCTTAATATGGTACAACTTTATCACATATTGATTGAAGATGTTTATTAGCAGCAATGCATACATTTTACATAGCCATTTTAATTTATTTATTTACATCTGGTATGGTCGGGACAAAATGTGAATGGTTTTCCTCACTTGACCTTACATGTTGTATCCACTGTACTAGTCCACTCTGGAATTGCTGTAATCCATTTGTTGTATGAATTCTTTTAGTCGAAGATATGCTATGTATCATCAATTTTCTTTATCCTACGTTTTTTTTGCATATAAGTATTTTGTTTTGTCAAAACATCTGATATTTAGTTACCTGTGTTTTTTTTGTATGAAGTTCTGCTCAATTCTTTTATTTCGAAATCATTTTTAGTAAATATTTAGATTATTACACTAGTTGACTGTTTTTCATTAGTGTATACACCAGAACACCCCTATCTTGTTGTTTTACGTACAACTTGCTATCTAAAGGAAATTTGACATTGCAAGAAGTGCAATTAAATGAATTGTGTACATAAGTATGTTTTCCTTTTTTTTCTTGATTCAAATTAGTTTTTTTAAATTGGTACGTGATTTAAATTAGTTTTATATTAATTTATTTAATGTTGTCCTTATTAATTGATTAATTAAAAAAGGCACCATCACATATGCATATTTTACGGACACAATTCTTGTGTACGTAAATCCAAGAAACGTGGTGAGGACTCATAAATAGGATTTGGAAGAATATAGGTTGTAATGTGGTTGTATGCTAATACCAAAAAGAACAATAACTTATAATTTACTTGTATGTACGCATGCCATGATTTTTGATATGTAATGTGCTTGTATTTGATCCCTTGACATTGCTTATAGATGTACTTGTATCGAATGCTTTGCTAATCTTGTTGCTCAAAATAATATATTAGCAGATATTTGGTGCATGGAATCCTATCACACATGGACAATTCAATATACATTTTTATTTGTTAGATTAGGTTATCTCCCTTCTACCTGCTATTCTCTACATATTTGCATGCCTGCCTTCTTACTCTGGTCCATGAGATGGTTAGTACTGGTAGATAATACAATACAATCTTATTGTTATTAGCTAGTAAATTGATGATGTGATAGTGGTAGATTGGCTGATTAAGTTGTACATCTTGTGCTTCCATGATATGAACAACTGCCTATAGGAATGTATATTATATCTTGTTTAGATTTGTTCTTTAACTAGTATAGTAATAAACATGCCTATACTTCTGTAACCA
This sequence comes from Allium sativum, assembly GCA_030737875.1. Taxonomy (NCBI): domain Eukaryota; kingdom Viridiplantae; phylum Streptophyta; class Magnoliopsida; order Asparagales; family Amaryllidaceae; genus Allium; species Allium sativum. Next base: position 171,965,370 of record CM060919.1, read on the forward strand.
TATGTTTAGTGAATGATTAATCGCTATATATTTCAAATAAGTATGTGTCTTCTTGTAATAAATACTAGCATGAATATTAGAATGCCTAGATTAAAATATGATTTCTCATAGAGTATATTATTAAATGGAACTTTTGTGTACGATACAGATACAATTGGGTGCGGTTTGTCACATGCGACTGACCAGGTTGAAATTGCTGAAACTGTATACACTCTTTTTATATAATCTGTTTATATGATACTTTGACCCGGTCTGTCGCTCTTTTTATATAAATTGTTTATGTTAACTTAGTGTCCACAGGTATGGTTAAAACCGCTTTGGTGTCCAAAGGTGCAAAGCTGTGCTGGGGTTGAAACTGCTTGGGTAACTGCTTCGGTATTAGGATTAGAGTAAACCTGGTGTGAATGGTATATGTATGTTTCATACATTGAGATGAAACATTTAATTCAGAAGGAATATGTCGAATATTGTTTTAAAACTTATTATGTATGTTAATAGCGGTATATGAATCGTGGTATTTTGTATGAGATACATGTATATTTTTTTATTCTATATTTATATAACTCAACTATTTGCAACTGGCATAAAATCTATGTTTATTGCTATGATTTGTATATTACTTAGTGCGTAATAGATATTAGTAATGAATATATATATCTAAAGGCTTGTTTATGGAATATATTTGCGTATAATTGACTAGTGTGGAAACAATAGTATAATATGCGCAATTAACAGTTATAAGTGTGGTTAAAGTGGGAAATAACCATTAGAAACTTTGATGAACTAATGTTTGTAACAATTAGAAACTTTGAAGAGCTAACGCTTTTAACCATTAGTCACTAACCATATAATAATGATTAAAACTGTGATTAATTTGACTTCACTAACGCTTATAACTGTTTGTACATTCTAATAACTCACGCTTATAACCATGAGCAAATAAATTACTCATAACAGTTATAACCATGACAATATCCACTGTAAAAATTCACTAGTGCATGTTGGGTTAACGATTATAACCGTTAGTATACTAATTACTCATGGTTATAAGTGTGACAATCGAGCCTTTATGGTGCTTTGAGGTCAAGACTATCTATCATCGTTCTCTTACTTCATTCCATTAGCGTTCGCCAAACCATCCTACTTCATTCTGGATTCTCCACCACATGCACAATTGTTAATGTAGTTTCCGATATTCTAGAGACTATGATAATATCTAGCCCTGGTCTCTTTAACAACTAAACACTTATTTCACATCGTGATCATGTATATTTAAAACATAATCAATTTTTCATAAATAACAAGAAATAAAATTATTTATTTATATTTAAATATTTTGATATCATAAATCATATTTCAAATCAATTCATTATTCGATTAAATTCAAAATTTCAGATTTAATATTTACAAACTAGTTCGTTAACAAAATTACATTTTACTTTCATATTTCAATATCACAGATATCATTATTCAAAATCCTAGTATAAACATTCGCACTTAACAAATTGGATTGGAAATATAAATTCTTTCAAAAAAGTAAATAAAATATTAAATAGTTAAGTCTAAAAAAATTATATTAATTTAAAATATTTTGATTTAAAAATAATTATAAAAGATTTAATAATTAAAATTAAAATAGTTAATATTTAAAATAGTTATAAATGTATACTAGTTAAATTAAATATAAATTGTCATAAAATAATTAGTGATACAAAGGATTGTAGAATAGTTTAATATAAAATACTATTAGTTTAAAGATAATATATTTTTAAATAATACACCAATCCGAACCACGCATTCGTTTTTTTTCGTGGTCCAATTTTTTTCGAATACATTTCAAAATGGTATTCAAGTTAGGTTTTATTTCTTAAATCAATCCCTTCTAATTCATTTCAAATAATTATTTAAGTAAGGGATTCAATTTAATTACTTAAATCCAATTCATTATCTCAATGATTTCATACAAATTAATTCTATATTTTCAATTTACTCAATTCTAAATATTTAACTTCAATTGTATTTACATTCCAGCATTTACTTATCAAATTTGATGTCAAATAAAATTAGTAATTTTCATAATAATAAAAACTTCTACAAAATCCATTTCATTATTTTCAAAAATGAAAATTTAAATCAATTTAACTTAATTTGATAAATTCTATTTCAATTAAGTTGTTTTAACAAATGAAACTGCAATTATGTTTCTAACTTCTCTTTTAAACCTTCTTAATTTTAAAGTATAAAGAAAATCTATATTTAAATTGTTATAAAAAATCTATATTTATATTAAATTTAAAACTTTAAATAATATTAATTTAAAATAAAATATTTATTAAGTTACTTATAAAACAATTTAAGTTATTTAAATTTGAAATATAATATTCTAATCAAAAATATACTAAAATGGATTCATTAAATCAAAATATATTTACAATTTAGAAAATACTTTTGAAATAGACTAACGGTATCTGTATATAATTTTCTGCCTAGGCCAAATAAGTTGAATACGTATCACTTTTATCCGTGTTAAAGTTCAAATCTCGAATATATACCATTTCAACCTACATCCCAAATCGATTCAGTTCATTTCCTAAATTTATATAAGAGTTTGGGTATGTATCATTTTTACCCATAATGATTTTCCTAAATCTACAGGGAACTTGCAGTGTGAGAACAATATAAACAAACATAACAATTCAGAACATATAAAAATAACAAAACATGTCACTTGTGCACATTTCATGTCATATATTGTGTATCATAAAGGTGCGGCATACGTGCACTATATAAATATCATATAATATAATTTACTACAAGCAATTTAAACATATATTATTACAAGCAATTCTAAACATTTCAAAGCATTTTAAATATGCTGAATTTGCATTCACAAGTACGTTAGTCAAGTGTGAGGTAGACCATTACTAGAACTACAGTGCATTCCAATGCCCTTATTCCAACGGTCGCCAATGGTTCATCCGATGTCTCGTTGATTTTTAAATAAGTCGTCTGAAGTCATTGGAAATCGTTGGAATATCGACTGTTTGCAGCCGTTGGAAGCCGTTGTATATTTCCTGGATAATTTCCAAAACTAGCGACCTGTTGCTCATTATCTTCCTTTCCCCCATACATACAAAAATAGATCCCCAATCTCCATTTCCCCATCTCCTCCGGTGCTGCCACAGCTCCAACCACCCTCTAAACAACCTCTGACGCTACCGACGACGTGATGCAGCCTCTCGCTTGCGAAATCAGATTATTTCCCTAAATCCTATTATTTAGGTTTTTATTTATGTGACAACCCACATCCGTTAGTGTCACTCACTAAGGGAATGCATTAAGTTTCGTGAAGCGTTATAGGTAAACAGACACAGAATAATTATAAGACAGATATAAATAAAATAGCAGCAGAAATCTAAATTTTGATTTAAAACATGAATCATAATACCGTGGTCCACAATACCATAAGTCACAAAAACCATTACAATAAAATAACTTCTGTCTTGCACCATCAGAGTACATAAGTATATAAAAAGCATAACTTCCCAATTGAAAGAGTTAAGCCGTAGTAGAGACAAAAACTTGAGCCATATTTTAGAAGTAGCTCCTAGTAAGATGATTCTGAGTCCTGACTAAGCCTGAGTGTTTCCTCCCTGAGAACCCTGGGGAGGGGGGTACGTAAGAAAGAAGGAGAAACAAAAGGGTCAGACATAATGTCTCGCGAGTCTAGTTACTTTTATGCAGTAAATAAATAAAAGTAACATGATAGGCATATAAAGTGGATAATGGAGATCACTACATAAAAGGCAGGTATGACAAGGTAAACAGGACAACAGGATAGAATAGATAGCTCTTCTTAACACTTTCCTTGCTCTGCACCAATACTAATATAACAAATATGTAATTGGGTTATATACTTTCCAATTGCTTAACATAAACAGGATGATCTCAATAGAAACATAATGGTAGTTTTAGATGTAATCTAGTAACAGGTTTTAACCCAAACGGAACTAGTACCTAAACAGAAATAACAGGTGTTAGCCTAGACAGAAACATAGGTACACCCACAGAAACAGACAGGACTATATGTACCCTATTTACTACCCCCCAATCGATCAACTCCCTATTCCGTAGATACCCTATGTTGTCCCCACAGTAGGGTGTATAACTCCCTAAAGTGGAAACCGTTCATTTTCCGGATGTGCACAACCATATCTACTGATGTCACAGCGTCTTATTTTCCCGAGCAAGCAGAGTCATGGATGCATATGACCCCGATGGAATGCGCCGTCATGACACCGTCCTTCACATTTGGATCTCTTATATTCAGCTCAGTAAGCGGGCCCCACTCCGACCTAGTTCGGAGTACCCGTTTGATACCTATTTAAGGGTACTAGACTGAAAAGGGTCCCATACAAGACGATGCAAGTTCTCCCCCTTGTCTTGCATCCCCACTACTAGGTTTTCCGCTGGTTATGTTCACCTAATGGTGTCTTTAATTACATAACCCCAACAGGTTAAGTTTGTGGGCCTATATATACAAAATTTACCCACCAACCCAAGATGTACTTAACCCTCCCACTGATTCAAGCATGTATATTTAACGGTTAAGTTCGTGGGCCTATATATAATAATATTACCCACCTACCCAAGATATACTTAACCCACCCACTGTCCAACCAATTTTTTTTTTACTTAACCCTCACTTTAGTTTAAGCTCATACAATCCTTATGGATTATCTTAGGTTAAGTAGTCTAATTCATTAACATGTCCATTTATGGTTTATAATAGGCTAGACCTCCCATATTAGGCCTACAACATGTGGATGTTGGATATGCCATTCTGATCTGGGCTGTCTTATTCCACAGTTGGGCCTAACCTCGTGTCTCAGCCTGATTCGTATTTGCGTAGTTAGACCTCCCACATTAGTGGTTGCTGGATATGCATGTCGGGTCCAGGCAGACTTCCACCACTAATGCAACCTAAGCTCGTGTCATAAGTACAATTACAATTCCTAATTTTAATTACTAAACATTCCATTTTTAATCAATTAATCAATTAATTAAACCTTTCCCTTTTATAGGTGTTATTGCCCACTCCAATAATTTGAATTATGTTTCCAAAATGTTCATATTCAAATTATGCCAATATTAACCCTTTTCCTCCATTCCCTAACTAGCACACTCATAAATTGGCGACATGCCTACGCTAGACAATAGCCTAGTCATAAACGATAATAGGGAAAATAATGGGAATATAACCAATATGATCATTTAACATAACCTGGCATAAACATAAACTAGCATGATGACAAGGTGAACATACATACTTTCATGGGCATGTAATTAACATCATAACAAGGTGGACATAAAATTGATGAACTTGTGGCAGTCAATTGGTTCTAACATAAGTATGATATCTTAATAAGCATAGTGAGATCTAACTTAGTAATTTAGATGTCCAATTGGTTTAGATCTAACAAGGTGATAATTTAGGTCCGACTAACGGTTTCAATTTCCACATAAATTAGATCTACAGGTTTAGGAATAGATCTACACAAATCCACATCATAGCATGTCATAGAAGTTACAATTTAAGATAAAGATTTAGGATCTACACAAATCCACGTCATAGCATGTCATAGAAATTACAATTAAGATAAAGATTTATAATCTACACAAATCCACATCATAGCATGTCATAGAAGTTAAATTTAAGATAAAGATTTAGATCCAATCCTAACCAATTCAAGGTGACATATGTTCATGGTTTACATAAATGATTAGATCTATCCAATGATATAACTGTCCAAATTAACAGATTTATATTAACCACAATATAGTTACAAATCAAGATCCACAATAATAACATAGTAGAATAATCCCAATTGAACTAGATCTAGAGGAATAGATCTATCATGACATAGTATAAGATATGATAATAGCATAGATTCATGGTTTACACATATCCAAATCACAGTCTTTAATAATTTACTATTATTTATTTAAACCTAAAATTAACCAACTCACAACGTTAGGTTTAGAGAATTAAGAAAGAACGGATCTTGAATTTCTAAATTTGATTTGCAAAGTACGTTGTAGAAAACAGTTCCATCTTAGTTCGTATCCTAGCAGCATTTGGCTCCCATAATTTCCAGTGAAGAAAAATAGGAGGATTGGACACATATATATAGTTGCGGAACCCTCTGAAACCGACTGCCACCTCAGCCCTATGGGTGTCGACACCCCTGCGGGTGGGTCGACCCATAGGCCGACACCCCTGAAGGGGGGTCGACCCCTAGGTCAACACCGCTCTAAGGGGGTCGATCCCCTAGAGCAGGAATTTTGCCGCTCTGACGAATTTTTCAAATTCGAATTATTCTTGATAAAATTCTGACTCATCTCTGACTCATGCATATATATATATATATAATCTTTCTACACATATACAAATTTAAAACCCTCATAACTTCTTCATACGGTGTCCGTTTTACGCAAACCAAATGTCTATCTTGACTATAATTTCAATACGATTGCAATGGTGCAGTTCGTATCCTCTAATTATGAATATTAATTAATAATTATTTAATTTATCCTCTTTAATGTTGTTAAAAATTCGGGGTGTTATAATTTATTTAAGGCTTTATTTAGATTATGATTGATTCCTAATTATTAGTGTATGTTTATTAGATCATGTTACCCCCCCCCCCCCCCAATTGCCATTTTTATCATCATAATGATCAAATTACTACGAATTACAAATTTTTCTAATTTAGTATAATGTGTATGTATAGAATGATTTGATTAGTATTGAACGTAGGTGTGTGATAGGGTATGCAAATAGAACAATTTTTGCAAAAATGAACTATTTATTATGTTAGAATTGATCGTAGTTTTGGATAATTTGTGCGAACATGAGTTTTGTGCTATACGAACACATGAATTGATTTGGCGTACAATAAGTTTTGGATGACTTCAAATGATTTTGATAAGAATCCTCATAGTTACAATTCAATAAACTGTAAAAATATATAATTTAGTACATATGTAACTATAAGATATAAATAAATTATATATTTGAATTCAATATAAAAATATATTTAATCCCTTAGATATTATTTGGCTCCGTCTGATAAGTGTTGTATATGATCATTATATAGATATTCGTTTATTTACAAAACGGACATCCTTATTCATCTGATATAGAATTTATCGGATTTGTCCCTATATTGGGAAAGTTGCAAACACTATAAATTTATTATATTTCATAAATCATATCACTCTAAACAGTTCACAAGATTTCAACGGCAATTCCTTTTCGTTCCTTGTGTACATGAATTTGTGTACGATACCAAAAAACACGGGGAAATACTGCTAAAATTTTAGGAAATCATTTAAAATGATATGATTTACGAAATGTAATTACTATCATGTTTGTAGTGGGAAGTAGGATGACCGACCATCAGAGAAGAGACATAAGTGGCAATGTACCAATAGTTGTTTATTTAAAATAAAGTTTGTAAAAAAATATAAAATTTATTACACGTTTACTTAACCAGTAATTAAAATATAAGAAAAATATAAAACAAACAATTAATAATTTTTTTACTTTTCATCATAGGTTTCAAAGTTGAAAAAATGGTCAATTGTTTTATTGATCGGACCTAGATATTTCAAAGAAGGGAAACTAGTGGCGCAATAAGTGAATATTTTCAAGATAGGGTAAATGTGTTCATCAAATTTACTGTAATTAATATTGGAAACGATGAAGAAATTTGTTGTCCATGTAGTTGGTGAAAATTGTTAAACTATTTAGTACCGAATATGGTTAAGGTTCATTTGCGCCAATACGGTTTCGTACTCAATTATTTGCTTTGGGATCATCATGGAGAAAATTGTAACTCCTAATAATCAAGAACAATCAGTGGAGGTCATTGGCATTGAAGTCAGCACGATGAATATTATAGAACATATGGTCAAAGATGAAGCACGATCAATGTTCCCTACTATTGAAATTGAAACGAGGATGTTAACTCGAAGAGGAACCAAATGTTGGAGCTAAAAAAATATTTGTTTTTTTATGGTGTGTTAACTCAGATTTTGCAAGTGACATATTTTACAAGACCTGTGGGGGATGTTTATTTATTTAGATGCAACTGGTTTAGCAATGTTCCAGGTTCTGGAATTAACATGCATCCAAATTATAAACTTATAGAAATTAAATATGCCTCACATTATCAAAAGTACGACCCTTTTTACTAGCCAAACAAATCGTACAAGCTTATTGCAACTCTTCTTCATCTCTAAAAAGAGATAAAGCAAATTGTTCTGTGGATTTTAAACCAAGGCAATATTTACATTCGATGGGAAAAAAATATTCTTGACGAACAAGCCTATCAAGCACATTTAGAGGAAAATGGTGAAATAGCAATTACATACAATCAAACTGATTTCGGACCTTTAAATGATGGGATGAATGTATTATTCGAAGCACTTGAGAGTGTAGAGGAAAACGACATAGAACACGAAACTGAGTCTGAATCAGAAAACAACGAGAACTGAGTAATATCAAGTAATATTTACAATTATTCACGTTACATTTCTCTCTAATTAATATTGCATTTATCCAAGTTATGCAATTTTAATGACAACAAGTGTACACTCACACACACAACACATACACAACATGACACTTGTATATCATGTATTACATTTTTTAATGGTTCATCATATCATAATTATTATGAATTGTATATGTATGTATGTTGCATGCATTATGTCTGGCTCTAGCTCTCAGATATGTAGCTTTTCCCAGCAGATTTGTGAGAGTAGTGGCAAGCCACCTGATCGTCCAGTCATTTACTTACGGGCTAAGGCTGATCATGTATAAGTATCAAAATTAGCAGCATAGCAATTTAATTTTTTGTACATGATATATCTATAATTGTTTAAAGTTCTATTTTATATTTAACACAGGGGATTTAAGTAGGAGCCATCGAGCGTGGTTTTGAACAATTCCAAGAATGCATATATGGCTAGGATGAAAAATTTCTGGCCTACGTGGAGCAAGATTCCCGACACCGTTAGTGAGGCCATTTGGCAAGATTTTTTTAAAGTTTATACCGCTTTACAACATGATTAAATACAAATAAATAGTTAGTAATATTTTATCATTGTACAGGGAAAAATAGTTTTACAGGAAGCTGACTTCAGCTTAGTTCAACGACAATCGAACTCAAAAATCGCTAAAAACTACAAGGGGAAAATGTCAGAGTTAAAAAAATTAGGGAAGAAACCAAAGTGGGTGAGCACGGCTATATGGGAAATGTAGGTTCACTAATGGAATACTGATGAATTCAAGGTAAATCCACGATGAATCTCATTAATTATTTTGGCGATTATTAAATAATTATTCAATGTAAATTTTCAAGCGGAGTGCACGGAACTCAGCAAACAGGAGAAAGAATCCAGTAATTCATCGTGGAGGATCCAAGTTTTTCCAGCATCACAACAAGGACTTGGTAAAATTTTAGTTATTACATTTGTATATTGATCAGTTCAGTAATTAGCTATATGAAATTGAATTATCAAAATTATTAATTGCCGGAACGATCTCGTGGGGATCCCGTGTTCTACATGGACGTATTTTCTCACACCTACACACCAAGGTAAGCAGACAAGGCCAACAACATCACATATTAGTGGGGTGATCAGAATAGGGTGACAAGTGCATATGTATGCGTATTTTAAATTATGTTACTCACATAGACAAATTCATTAATTACTAGCCATGTGAAATAAAAATAATATTCTATTATTTTTCAACTATAATTGTTTTTTTCATTATAAGCAAGGTTTCAGGCGGCACAGGCTCATGCGCTTGAGGACTCCGATCATGATGAATTGATACCGGAGGAGGAAGATATGATATTTAACATTATTATGGATCCGATGCAGCCGAGTAGACGTTATAGATTCGGGAACCTAACGATAATTAACCCTTCTTCATATATACAACAAATTAGCATGTAGATATATAATGTTATTGTGATAACCCCAAACTTCCACGGGATGAAAGTAAGGAATAATCATTTGGAATACAACATAAATATAACAATACAGATCACAAATACAACATAGCAAAGGAAAACCATAGAATAACAACATCATAGCAGCGGAGTATGAATGTCATCAAACACAGAATCCCACAGTCACAGAGTACTAACTTATTACATCAAGTTTCAGCAAAAGGAAATAAGTTTCAGCTGCAAAATTGTACAACTGGGAATAAAATAAGTCTGGATGTCTCAGAGTCTAAGAAAAATGTAAACAGAAAGATAAATAATAGATAGTCTTTGTGGTCCAACGTAAGCACCTCCAAATGAGCAACACCAAGAAAGCTTCAAAGACAGCAACTCCAAAGAAAGCCAAACCTGTTACTTGGCTGCCCGTGTGGAAAAGAGGGCACCCGAGTTTGCAAAGGTGAAAACAAACTATAGGTCAGTCATGGGAATGGTGTGACAATTCTGAACTAATTTAACTACTAGTAATAAGGCAAATCCAAGGACCACGCCGCTAACGCGGAACGGGTTTACCCCAAAGGATTGTCGTGCATAATTTAAAGTGATAGAACAACAATAAGTGAATCGTAAAACAACGCTATGCTTTTGAGAAAAATGGAATCACCATAAGACCCAAGTCCCATCACACAATGCGACGCAAACCAGAGGATAGGGTTTTACCTTATGGTGATTAAACATGCTAAATATGAATCCAATACTATTATTAGTGTATATAAAAACATTTCAAAATAAATGTATCAATCCTAGGAAACATAGTACCCCATACTACTATGCCTCCGTACTAGTAATACAATCAAATTCGTAGGGTCGTATTTGGAATTTGGTTTCCATCATGAGTCAAGTCTAGGGAGGAGCTCCTTACCGATTCGAGACACTCTAGCTAATATCTCAGGATCCCCCGCAGTGAACCCTTGGAAAGGTGCAGGCCCGGTCCACACATACAGCTTCGTGGATTGGCAATTCCTGAACACACGTTTCCCGATCCTATAGGACCTATCATCCGAGGCGCCTCATTCCATCATCCACATAAGTAAGATATCAGCCAGTTTAAGCATTTACACTACTTCTAGCTAGAAAGAAACGTGCTGCTCTCCCTGCGTTCCCTTCTCCCGTTTTAGACTCCACCGGGTTGTGAGGCTCGTGAAGCTACGTAATACACAAAGCTATGCTTATTCAAGTTGTTCTTTGATCGTCAACACAAGGTTCTGCTTTTCAACAAGAAACCTTGATCATTGCATCTTAGTATGCCACACTGTCACTCCATATCCTATTATTAATCTTTTGCCAAAATATACAAAAGGGTGTTAAGCAAGATAATAAATTCTCCGCCACCAAACATTCGACAGAAAATCAATAAGTACAATATAAAGGAGCACAATGTCGGGCACACATTCCATTTATAAGCCTGTTCTGGGTCTAAACGAAATTGGAGATACCCTCGTCCCGTATGTCCAGTACGGAAAGGAGATACCCACATATCCGTGAAACCAACACGTACGTTTGGGCAATTACCCCGACCCTTGAATTGGGAGCAAGTCAATTCAGGATCTTGATCGTTGTCCATTCGAGGGAAGATTTACGGTCTTCATACGCCGTCTTCATACTTCGATTCTTTACATCGTTTGATCATTTGAAATGAGAGTAACTCGGACTTTCCAAATAATCCTCGTACATATATATATTGAAAATCCTTCCTTATCGTTAATATTATTTTATAATGATTAATTCCTATTTCAATTATTTAAATCTTTATTTAACGACGCTTAGGGTGAATGGCGACCCTGGCGCTGCTTTCAACCAATTTTGATTTTCACATTTCTCAAAATCTAACCATTGGATCTTAGTGTAGTATATATCATTTGAAAGATCTTCCCAAGACGGTCCTAACGGCTTCGGTTTTGGGAAAATCCGAAGGTCGGATCTCTTGGTATAGTCATTTAAAGGTACGATTTCAAAACGCGAACTACCACGCTCGATTCGTTTAGTTTTAATTATATATATATATATATATATATATATATAATCGTTCAACCATAATAACGACATCCGATTCAATAACAAGCTAAACAACTACCGATACCCATTCATTTTTAGTTCCTTTTAAAGTGGGGATAATATTTCAACATTTGAATGCTTTCTTTTATATAAAAAATGTAAATTCTCATTCTCTTATTACATATAAAATGTAATTTTAATTTTCAATGTAAACTCTAATCTTATATTACATATGAAAATGTAATTTTATATTACAGTGCAAACTCTACTCTTATATTACATATGAAAATGTAATTTTCTTTACGGTGCAAATTCTCTTTCTTAAAATACATATAAAATTGAAATTTTTATTCACATGTGAATCCTACTCTTAATTTACATATGAAAATGTGTTTTTAATTCTAATGTCAATTCCTACTTTTTATTTACAATGTAAAAATATCATCTTTTTTATTTACAATGTAAAAATATCACCTTTTTATTTACAATGCAAAAATATCACCTTTTTATTTACAATGTAAAAATATCATCTTTTTATTTACAATGTAAAAATATCACCTTTTTATTTACAATGTAAAAATATCACCTTTTTATTTACAATGTAAAAATATCATCTTTTTATTTACAATGTAAAAATTGGATCTTTTCATACCGTTGACATTCTCACTTTTATTCGCAATAAAAATTGGATCTTTTCATATTGTTAACAAATTCATTTTATATTCATTTGCATATAAAATATAAATAAACATGTGATTCGGACTTACAATTTAATATCATAAAATAAACATGAGAATCTAATAATCTGCTTTGAAGGAACAAATTATTTTAATCCAACGACTGTACTCGAACGATAATTTTTGACGACACTATGTCGATAAAAGGATACAACACATATGATATTAAAAATTTCTAATCTTATTCGATTCTTAAGCCCGATGATATTTTTAATTGGATTAAAAATTTAGCTTAATCCAATTTTTATACAACATGATGATAATTATTGGATCTATACAGATCCATGTAAACAACCACAGATCTAAAGCAAAACACATCAAATCAACCCAAACAACATCAATAATCTTATCATATCACAGATCTAATATATTTTCTATTCAACTGAATTAAATAACTAGAGAATAATAATTAACTTGATCAAATTATTTAACATAGAATCTCACCTTGATTAAAGCAGAATCAAAAATCCAAATAAATTCAGAAATGGTCACAATCAATTTCAGCAATCTCTAAACGTCCTCATGTTCCGTCGGATCTGAAATTATCAAATTCGGAGTTCGTATGAATTAATTATCAAATTTTGAATAATACTTACTTTTTAACAACTGCAGTTGCCACAGACAAAAGTGTGGCAAAATCTAAAATGAATTTCTTACCTTTATTTTCAGTTTTTGTTCAAAACTTTGATTTGGATTTTTAGGAGATATAGGCAACGGTTTGCAGAACGGTTTGTTGGAGGTTGTAGGGATTGGAGAGGAGGATTGGCGCTTGGAAAGGGGGGGGGGTGCGGTTCGCCGTGGAGGGGTTAGGGGAGGCCGAACGGCGGCGACTTCGGGGTGCTGGTGCGGCAGGTACAGGGTACGGGGGGTGCTGAATTTGGTATGGAATCGAAGAGCACGAGAAACTCTTCGAAAAGTTGTACTACGGCGTGTTCTGAAATTGAGTGAGGAGGGAGAAATCGGAGGAAGAAATTCTGAAGGGAATGGGTTCGGCGGCGTGAAAACATCGGGGAAGAAAGGTACTATAGACGCGTATTTATACGTGTATTCTGGGGTATTTTCTTTTTATTTTAATTTTAATTCAATTAATTCCAGAAATTAGGGTTTCTCCGTCCGATCTTCAAACGGAGCCCAACGACTGTTGAACAATAGGTTTTGACGTCTTCTGAATGCAATGGAGGTAGTGTCGAAGTCCAATTCTGAAGTTTACAGCATGTTTCTTTTATTTTTAAAATAAATCTTTAATATTAATTCGAACGTACTTTTTAATCCACCGGGGTCACATACGAACTCAGAAAAATCCAGAATAAATTTTTTGGCTTCATGATGATGATGCGGTCCTAAAAAAATTAATTTCATCAAATTTTGTGACTATTTGAAAAATGGCCTTTTTCAAGTCGATTAAAATTGACTGAAATTGACCAAACTGAGATCTTTTTGCCACGGTCACAAATTAATTCTAAAAATTATGAAAAATTAAACTTATCAATAATTTGACCTTCTGAATCCAACAAAAGTGGTTTCATCGAAAACAGAGGTCGTTTGAAAAATGGCTATTTTTAATGTTAAAATATATACAGAAATTCTACAGCGACTATTCTGAAATTTCAACCGGCCATAACTTTTAATTCCCTCTATGAAATTTCGATTTTTTGGATTCGTTGGAAAGATATTTTTAAATAGATTCTAATATTTTTGGTTTCACCAAAATCCGATTTATCCTGCATCCTATTCTGTCAGTCAAAATTCAGATTTGACTTTTCGAACTACCGTGCTATTTTTAATTCCTTTTATAATTAAATCGAATATATTTGTATTAGCTTTGCCCAAAATAAATATCTATTCATTTTTATTTGAAATAATTTAGTTCAAATATTTAAACACCCTTAAAATCTCTAAAATGAAAATTTTAAATTGACCCCAAATTCCGGGTTGTTACAGTTATAATATTTTATTTGCTGACATAACCCTTTTGCTATTCATGGTTGGGTCAATATGATAAGATATGTACTGGCAACCCTTCCGCTATTCATTCTATTTGCAGACTTGAGCAGCTCAAATATCCCAAGATAAAAATGAAATAAAAGAGCTTAGAACAATGATTGAGCAGTTGTAGGAGAAGAATCGTCTTTAAATTATACAGATGGAGCATCTGAATCAAAAGCTTGTGGAGTGTATGCAAAATCATGGTTCTTTTCCTTCGTCGTCAGGTGCTTTTAGAAACGATGAAGATGCTTGAGGTATGTTTTTTGTGTTTGTGACTGCAAGGTGTAAATGTTGACTTGGAGATGGTGAAGATTGTGTTTTGATGTTGTATATGTGGGTATGAAGTGGGTGAGGATGATATTTTAGATATATTTTGATGGTATGTACTTGGTTTGTTGACATGTGACATTGATGAGTTGGTCTTTGATATTTAGATGGTTTATTTTGTTTATATTGGTGTTTATTTGATTTATGTCGGCTATTTATATTGTTACTGATATATTTGTGTTGTATATGTACGGAATGAAATGGAAATTGGGTGGTTGAAAGGTAATAGGCTTGCTGTTGAAAAAAAAATTATCTATATTTCCAACGGCTTATTGGTCATATATTTCAAACGGTTTCCAACAGCAACCTACCGTTGGAGGCCTTTAGAAAGGCCATGTTGGATATGTTGGAAATCCTTTAAATTCGTTGTAACAACCCGCAAAATCAGGACCAATTTAAATATTTTATTTTAGAAAATTTTAATGAATTTTGACAATATAAAATAATTTATTTAAATAATAATGATCACAAATTTGATTTAAATCGAAGTTAGAATGAATGATTTAATTTTTATTATAAAGAGAGTTAGAAATAACGCGGTAGTTTGAAAAGTCAAACTTGAACTTTGACTGACCGTACAGGATGCAAAATTTAACGGATTTTAGTGAAACCAAAAATATTAGAATCTATTTAAAAATATCTTTCCAACGAATCCGAAAAATCGAAATTTCATAACGGGAATCAAAAGTTATGGCCAATTCAATATTTAGAAAGGTCGCTATGAAATTTATAAGGGCCAAAATGCTAAATTTTGCAGAATAAGGAATTAGGACCGGAAACCATCTCCATTGGTTTTAGAATGTTGTTTACATATAAAAATGACTATAAGAACTTATATTTTTGAGTTTCGGAAAAATTCCACTATTTTTGGTATTTTTAAATATTAAAATATACACCTGAAAAATAGAATTTTTGCAAACGAACTCCGAATTCGACGAAACCAGTTTCTATGGATTCGGAATATTAAATTAACGTAAAATTATAAAATTTATAATTTTTGGAATTATTTTGTGGCCTGTATAATTTTTACAGTGGAAATACAGCTTATTTTCAGACTTCGGAAATTTATAATAAATTCATACGGAATCGGAAAATTACGAAATCAGGTTCGTTGGGTTCGTAATGACCTGAAATAATTATGTTTAAAAATTTATTAATTTTGAAATCAGCATGTATTTATAAGAATTTCTGAATTGAAGAAAACGGTTGAAAATTGAGTAATTGGGCACGTAATGATATTTGGGCCCAAACCAAAATTAAACCAATGGTATATATTATCTTTTTTCTGAGATTTAGGGCTGAAATTCGAAATGCACAGCAGCCACTTCTCTTTTCCATCATTTTTCTCAATTTCCATGGCGGCTCTCTCTTCCTCTAAAATTCATAAAAAATAAAATTTCTTCAAAACATAGCAAATTATATGTTTTCTCGAAGGTCTCGACGATACGAAGCTAATGGTGTAGTCGGTTTGGTCAAACAGCGCTCGGATTCGCCGGAATCTCGTCTTAAAGCTCGCTGTTTTCGAAATTCAGAAGCTCAAAATGTAAATCAAGAAATTCCCGTGAATCGGGGAAGAATTAGACGAAGTCACGAACACGGAAGTTCTTCGTCTACGCAAGACGAAGATGCTCAGAAAATTTCAGGCAGTTTGGAGGTGTGAGGCGGCCTGTGGAACCCGCGAGGCGAAATCCTTTCTAGGCGATTTCCCGATGATCGGAGAAGCTTTAGGGGCGGCTCTTTCTGGTGGTGGTGCGTCTCGCCAAGACGAAGACGTTGGCGGTGGTCCCGTGGCGTCAGGTGGCCTGAATCAGCGGCAAATCGCGGTCAAAGTTCTGCGGTGAACAGTGTTTCGCGGTCAATGTGCTGAGGGTATTTTCTATTTTATTTTTAAATTATTTAATTAATTTCCAGAACTTTAAAATTGCATAACTCACTCATACGAAGTCGAAAATCGACGATTTCAGGTGCGTTGGGATCGTGGCGACGAGATGGACGCGTGGACACTAATTTTGTCCAATTCTGAGACAGTGAAATTTTTAGGTATTTTCACGAATATTAATTAATTATTTAATTACCCGATCTTTAAAAATTCATAACTCTTTCATACGAGGTCCGTTTGACGAACCGTAAATTGCGTTGGAATCACAAAATTAAGAGCTTCGCGATGGCGCAGACCGCAGCTGAAAAGGAGACAGTAAAATTTTGGCCAAAAATTTAATGTGAGGATTCTAATTTTATTTGTTTAATTAATTATAAATTATTTTCTTGCATTAAAAATAATTGTTTGATCGTTTAATTCTGACCTGAAAAGTTGGGTGTTGTTTGGAATGATAATTGTTGCTTGTTGAATGATTGTTGTACATGATTTGCAAATCCGCTTGGAATTATATATATCTTATTTGCGGTTGGAGAATTGGATCTAAAATGAGGTCATAACATATTTTATTCAGTATATATATATATATATAAATATATATATATATGTTAAGATTGGATTAGAACTTGTAAAACAAATAAAATCCTCTTTTATTTTTAGAACATGTACACAAATGAATTTCTTTTTGTCCTTAAAAAAAAAGAGTTTTTATTTACATTTCTGTTATTAATAAAAGAACAAATATAAAAGAACAAGTTTTTATTTACATTTCTTTGTAAATAAATGAACACATTTAGATGTGATAAAAAGAGTTAAAAAGACAATCTTTTTATATTGAAAACAAAAGATGTAATTTTGACGATGAAAATAAAAAGATGATCTTTTTATATTTAAAATAGAGGAGTTATCATTTTTACATTGTAAAATAGAAAAGGTCATATTTTTACATTACAAAATAGGTTAATCCTTTTTTTTACACCTTCCTTTGTAAATGATAAGACCAAAAATATGTTATTCACATTATTGATGTTTATATGGTGAAAGAAAGGAAATAAAGTTTTGTTAGTCATTTTGTTTACATTGCTTTTGTAAATAAATGAACAGAAATATAAAGAAAAATCATTTTTCTATGTAACCAAAAGAGAACATAATTTGTGAATTGTTTTTATTTACATTTATATGTAAAACAAAAGAGAACATAATGGGTAAATCATATTGTTTACATTTTATATGGAAACCAAAGGAGAACATAATGTGTGAACGGTTTTTGTTTACATTTTCTTTGTAAAAGAAAAAGAGTAAAATATGTTAATCACTTTGTTTACATTTTCTTTGTAATAGAAAAAGAGTAAAACATGTTAATCAGTTATGTAAATAAAAAGAATAGAATTTAGAAATATATTTATTTACATTTTCTATAGTAGGTAAAAATAGAATTGTTAATGTTGAATATTTTATCGTCATTTTGAATGCGGTAAAAATAGAATGGTTAATGTTGAATATTTTATCGTCATTTTGAATGCGGTAAAAATAGAATTGTTAATATTGAATATTTTATCGTCATTTTGAATGCGGTAAAAATAGAATTGTTAATATTGAATATTTTATCGTCATTTTGAAAGCGGTAAAAACAGAATGGTTAATGTTGAATATTTTATCGTCATTTTGAATGCGGTAAAAATAGAATTGTTAATGTTGAATATTTTATCGTCATTTTGAACGCGGTGAAAATAAAATGGTTAATGTTGTCATTTTTATCGACATTTTTAGTGCGATAGAAATAGACAATGTTAGTGATTCATTTTTATCGACATTCTTGGTGCGATAGAAATAGACAATGTTAGTGATTCATTTTTATCGACATTCTTGGTGCGATAGAAATAGACAATGTTAGTGATTCATTTTTATCGACCTTTTCAGTGCGATAGAAATAGACAATGTTAGTGATTCATTTTTATCGACATTCTTGGTGCGATAAAAATAGACAATGTTAGTGATTCATTTTTATCGACATTTTTGGTGCGATAGAAAAAAAAAGAACTAAAACATGAGAATCATTTATTTACAACTCCTATTGTAAATGAAAAGAGTAAAAATATGAGGACCACTTTATTTACAACTTCTTTTGTAAATGAAAAGACCAAAATATGTTGATCATTTTATTAGTATTTCTTTGGTAAATAAAAGAAACAAGACATGTGAATCCTTTTTATTTTCATTTTCTATTGTAAATGAAAAAGAACAACATTCTTGTCAAGACTTGATTAGTGAATTTAAATTGTCATTTTGAGTTAACATGTCAAATTTAGAAAATGAACCTTTCTATACATTAAAAGGATTAGTTAAAAATGAACATTTTGTGTCATTAAAAAGGATTAATTAGAAATGAACACTGGGTGTCATTAATAAAAAAAGAATAAATTAAAAATAAACATTTTTTTTATGCATAAGAAAAGAGATTAAAACAAAATACTCATTTTTGTATATTAAAAGTGGATTAGACAAAATGGACATTTTTGGCACATTAAAATGAATGAAGTAAAAATAGACATCTTTATTCATTGAAAAAGATTAGACAAAATTCTCATTTTGTTGCATTAGAGGTTAAGAAACAAAATCATCATATTTGTTTATGTTGAGAAAAAGAATGGATGTAAAATGTATGTTTTCATACATTAAAGAGAATGAATTGAGGATGTATATTTTTATACATTAAAAATAATGAAGTCTAATATTCATTTTGTCATTAAAATGAATGAGACCAAAAATATGCATTTTTGTAAATAAATAAAAGTCACGATTTTTATTGTCATATGTTCATAATAAAGAGAATTGAAATATTTGCCTGTGATGTTGTATTTTGATGTGTTAAATGTGATGTTAGTATATTCAACATTGAATATTACACTTCCATTTACAAGTCATCCGACTTGTTTATGTGATTGGGACGATTATTTTTACACATCGCCCAAGTGCACAAATAATTTATTATTTGTTTGTTGGCTGAAAACCCCACACGGGTATTGGGACGATACTTGACTGACACAAATCCCAATGTTTAATTATATGTCTATCGATTGATCGACAGGCTGCGATGAGCGTTATTGTTTTATTTTAATGCTCACACGGTTGACATTGTCACTCTGGTTGTTAATGGATGGATTGAGGATTATTTCCTGTTATTACCCTATACATGAAATGTATGAAACCCATATGACCCAAATTATATGGTGCATGGTTGAGTCGCATTCCAATGCAGAATTTCTTTTTAAATAAAGAATTTTTTTTTATAATAAAAGGATTTTTGTAAAATAAAAGATTTTGTATTATAAAGAATATTTTACATTTAGAATCTTTTATATAAAGAATATTTTATTGATTATTTTAAAATATGTTTTTTTAATATAGTAATGAATTAATATCTTTAAGATAAACCTTTTATTTAAGATTATTAGATCTTAACAATTATGTTTGGTGATTGATATGTAGATTGGATTTGTAGTGGACAATGTTTTAAATAACATTTATCCTTTAATCCAATTTACATTGAAATTACTATTTGAAATTTATAAATCTATTTTATAAATTAAATCAAAATTGGAATATTAATAAATCTTTTTAGAAAGATTAAAATGTAATTTATTTTATCTTTGATAAAATTAATGAGGACCTTTTAACATAAATAATAATTTTTATTTAAAAGGATATTCAAAGTTGGAATGTGGCGTATGGTTGATTTTAATTAAGGATACGCGAGTTATTCAGAAAGACCGGGTCTAACCCATTCTGAATAATCATCACGACGATCAAGAGTCGAAGATGAAGACGGTGACTGAAGACCGGAGAGCTTCACATCGTTTGGTTGATGGTGACTAATATCTTGAATTGGGACTGATCCCCCAAGGCAAGGTAAAAGTGATGATCTTCCAGACGTACTGGAGATCGACGGATACGTTGTTTCGTTCAGACCCAGAACGGACTTGTAAATGGATAGCATGCCTGACATTGAAATTTATTTCATGTAATTAAATCGGTTTTTATTTAATATATAAATGCATGGTGGCGGAGGATTTATTCTCTTGCTTAACACCCTTTTGTATGTTAAATAGTTACCGACCGCATGATATGAGTTGTTGATGTGGTATGCCAAGTTGCACTTGATCAAGGCTTATTGTTGCAAAGCAGAGCCTTGTGGGATGATCAAAGCATAGTCTATTTAGGTATAGCTTTGTGTATGACGTGACCTCACGAGCCTCACAGCCCGGTAGAGTCTAAAACGGGAGAAGGGAACGCAGGGAGTGCGCACGTTTCTTTCTAGCTAGAGTGGTGCCAGGGACCTACCAGCGCTGGCATTTATTCATTGTGGTTGTTGGATTGTTCGAGGCCTCGGTTTATGCGGTCGCCACTGGCCGTAGTATAGGTCCAAAAGGACCGGAGAGCGTGTGTTCAGGAATTGCCAATCCATTAAGCGTTAACGTATGGACCGGCCCTGCAGGATCCAAGGGTTGGACAGAGTACCAATCCTGGGGCATTGCTAGAGTGTCTCGAATCGGCAAGGATCTCCTCCCTAGCCTTGACTCAGATGGAAACCCAAATTTCCAATATGACATCACGCGGTTTTGATTGTATACCTATATATGGCGACATAGTGGGATGGGGCACTCATGCCGTCTAGGATTAATACATTTACTTTGATGTATTTCAAATTGGTTGCCCACTATTATTATATAATACCGTGTTTATCGTATCAAGCATCTTTTGATCATTATAAGGTAAAACCCTATCCTCCGGTTTGCGTTGCATTGTGTGATGGGACTTGGGTCTTATAATGGTTTCATTTTTCTAAAAAGCATTGCGTTATTTTGACGATTTACTTTAGTCATGCACTGGCAATCTATAGGAGAAAACCCGTTCCGCGAAAGTGGCGTGGTCCTGTGATTAGCCTTATTATATTATATAGGTTAAGTAGAATTCTCACACCAGTCCCATGACTGACCTGTAGTTTGTCCACTGGCAAACTCGGGTGCCCATATTTTCCACACGGGCAGTCGAGTAGCTATTTTTGCAGATATATTAAACAGGATTCTGGGTTGAAGCTTAAAGCTGTGTTCAGAGATAGAGAGTCTTCCGCTGTGTTCTTCCATTGTAGTATATTACATTTTTTGTATTTATCTTCCGCTGTAATTATATTCCAATGTACTCTGATATGTATATTCTGTACTCTGATGTAACATTATATGATGATATGTTATAAAAGTCTTCTGTTGTTGTTTTAATGTGTTGTATGCCCAAAGTTAAAGTATTCGTAGATTTTCATCTTTTTGGGTCAGACCTATGTGGTTTATGGTCAATCCAAAGGGTGGGAATTTGCGGGTCTTTACAGTTGGTATCAGAGCTCTGGTTAGCTCAAATCTTTGGGGTACAACTCGTTAGAACTGGACAAAAGACTCATCAGAGATTGGATTAGTAATGTCCAATAAGAATACTCATTAGAGATAGGATCAGTAGTATCCTAGAATGAGTAAGCTCGTTAGAGATGGGGTTAGTAATGCCCTAGAACGAGTTCAGAGTTACGAATTTATAATTAACGCATTTTTGATATTTATAATATATTTTGTGAAATATGATTTTTATATATATAAAGTTATGTATATTTTGAAAAGATAATCAACCATTAAAATTTAAAATTAAGATAGTTAATTTTACAGTTTTTAGCTACGTTCCTTTTCGAGGACGAAAAGTTTTTAAGTGGGGGCGATTGTAACAACCCGCAAAATCAGGACCAATTTAAATATTTTATTTTAGAAAATTTTAATGAATTTTGACAATATAAAATAATTTATTTAAATAATAATGATCACAAATTTGATTTAAATCGAAGTTAGAATGAATGATTTAATTTTTATTATAAAAAGAGTTAGAAATAACGCGGTAGTTTGAAAAGTCAAACTTGAACTTTGACTGACCGTACAGGATGCAAAATTTAACGGATTTTAGTGAAACCAAAAATATTAGAATCTATTTAAAAATATCTTTCCAACGAATCCGAAAAATCGAAATTTCATAACGGGAATCAAAAGTTATGGCCAATTCAATATTTAGAAAGGTCGCTATGAAATTTATAAGGGCCAAAATGCTAAATTTTGCAGAATAAGGAATTAGGACCCGAAACCATCTCCATTGGTTTTAGAATGTTGTTTACATATAAAAATGACTATAAGAACTTATATTTTTGAGTTTCGGAAAAATTCCACTATTTTTGGTATTTTTAAATATTAAAATATACACCTGAAAAATAGAATTTTTGCAAACGAACTCCGAATTCGACGAAACCAGTTTCTATGGATTCGGAATATTAAATTAAGGTAAAATTATAAAATTTATAATTTTTGGAATTATTTTGTGGCCTGTATAATTTTTACAGTGGAAATACAGCTTATTTTCAGACTTCGGAAATTTATAATAAATTCATACGGAATCGGAAAATTACGAAATCAGGTTCGTTGGGTTCGTAATGACCTGAAATAATTATGTTTAAAAATTTATTAATTTTGAAATCAGCATGTATTTATAAGAATTTCTGAATTGAAGAAAACGGTTGAAAATTGAGTAATTGGGCACGTAATGATATTTGGGCCCAAACCAAAATTAAACCCATGGTATATATTATCTTTTTTCTGAGATTTAGGGCTGAAATTCGAAATGCACAGCAGCCACTTCTCTTTTCCATCATTTTTCTCAATTTCCATGGCGGCTCCCTCTTCCTCTAAAATTCATAAAAAATAAAATTTCTTCAAAACATAGCAAATTATATGTTTTCTCGAAGGTCTCGACGATACGAAGCTAATGGTGTAGTCGGTTTGGTCAAACAGCGCGCGGATTCGCCGGAATCTCGTCTTAAAGCTCGCTGTTTTCGAAATTCAGAAGCTCAAAATGTAAATCAAGAAATTCCCGTGAATCGGGGAAGAATTAGACGAAGTCACGAACACGGAAGTTCTTCGTCTACGCAAGACGAAGATGCTCAGAAAATTTCAGGCAGTTTGGAGGTGTGAGGCGGCCTGTGGAACCCGCGAGGCGAAATCCTTTCTAGGCGATTTCCCGATGATCGGAGAAGCTTTAGGGGCGGCTCTTTCTGGTGGTGGTGCGTCTCGCCAAGACGAAGACGTTGGCGGTGGTCCCGTGGCGTCAGGTGGCCTGAATCAGCGGCAAATCGCGGTCAAAGTTCTGCGGTGAACAGTGTTTCGCGGTCAATGGGCTGAGGGTATTTTCTATTTTATTTTTAAATTATTTAATTAATTTCCAGAACTTTAAAATTGCATAACTCACTCATACGAAGTCGAAAATCGACGATTTCAGGTGCGTTGGGATCGTGGCGACGAGATGGACGCGTGGACACTAAATTTGTCCAATTCTGAGACAGTGAAATTTTTAGGTATTTTCACGAATATTAATTAATTATTTAATTACCCGATCTTTAAAAATTCATAACTCTTTCATACGAGGTCCGTTTGACGAACCGTAAATTGCGTTGGAATCACAAAATTAAGAGCTTCGCGATGGCGCAGACCGCAGCTGAAAAGGAGACAGTAAAATTTTGGCCAAAAATTCAATGTGAGGATTCTAATTTTATTTGTTTAATTAATTATAAATTATTTTCTTGCATTAAAAATAATTGTTTGATCGTTTAATTCTGACCTGAAAAGTTGGGTGTTGTTTGGAATGATAATTGTTGCTTGTTGAATGATTGTTGTACATGATTTGCAAATCCGCTTGGAATTATATATATCTTATTTGCGGTTGGAGAATTGGATCTAAAATGAGGTCATAACATATTTTATTCAGTATATATATATATATATATATATATATATATATGTTAAGATTGGATTAGAACTTGTAAAACAAATAAAATCCTCTTTTATTTTTAGAACATGTACACAAATGAATTTCTTTTTGTCCTTAAAAAAAAAGAGTTTTTATTTACATTTCTGTTATTAATAAAAGAACAAATATAAAAGAACAAGTTTTTATTTACATTTCTTTGTAAATAAATGAACACATTTAGATGTGATAAAAAGAGTTAAAAAGACAATCTTTTTATATTGAAAACAAAAGATGTAATTTTGACGATGAAAATAAAAAGATGATCTTTTTATATTTAAAATAGAGGAGTTATCATTTTTACATTGTAAAATAGAAAAGGTCATATTTTTACATTACAAAATAGGTTAATCCTTTTTTTTACACCTTCCTTTGTAAATGATAAGACCAAAAATATGTTATTCACATTATTGATGTTTATATGGTGAAAGAAAGGAAATAAAGTTTTGTTAGTCATTTTGTTTACATTGCTTTTGTAAATAAATGAACAGAAATATAAAGAAAAATCATTTTTCTATGTAACCAAAAGAGAACATAATTTGTGAATTGTTTTTATTTACATTTATATGTAAAACAAAAGAGAACATAATGGGTAAATCATATTGTTTACATTTTATATGGAAACCAAAGGAGAACATAATGTGTGAACGGTTTTTGTTTACATTTTCTTTGTAAAAGAAAAAGAGTAAAATATGTTAATCACTTTGTTTACATTTTCTTTGTAATAGAAAAAGAGTAAAACATGTTAATCAGTTATGTAAATAAAAAGAATAGAATTTAGAAATATATTTATTTACATTTTCTATAGTAGGTAAAAATAGAATTGTTAATGTTGAATATTTTATCGTCATTTTGAATGCGGTAAAAATAGAATGGTTAATGTTGAATATTTTATCGTCATTTTGAATGCGGTAAAAATAGAATGGTTAATGTTGAATATTTTATCGTCATTTTGAATGCGGTAAAAATAGAATTGTTAATATTGAATATTTTATCGTCATTTTGAATGCGGTAAAAATAGAATTGTTAATATTGAATATTTTATCGTCATTTTGAATGCGGTAAAAATAGAATGGTTAATGTTGAATATTTTATCGTCATTTTGAATGCGGTAAAAATAGAATTGTTAATGTTGAATATTTTATCGTCATTTTGAACGCGGTGAAAATAAAATGGTTAATGTTGTCATTTTTATCGACATTTTTAGTGCGATAGAAATAGACAATGTTAGTGATTCATTTTTATCGACATTCTTGGTGCGATAGAAATAGACAATGTTAGTGATTCATTTTTATCGACATTCTTGGTGTGATAGAAATAGACAATGTTAGTGATTCATTTTTATCGACCTTTTCAGTGCGATAGAAATAGACAATGTTAGTGATTCATTTTTATCGACATTCTTGGTGCGATAAAAATAGACAATGTTAGTGATTCATTTTTATCGACATTTTTGGTGCGATAGAAAAAAAAAGAACTGAAACATGAGAATCATTTATTTACAACTCCTATTGTAAATGAAAAGAGTAAAAATATGAGGACCACTTTATTTACAACTTCTTTTGTAAATGAAAAGACCAAAATATGTTGATCATTTTATTAGTATTTCTTTGGTAAATAAAAGAAACAAGACATGTGAATCCTTTTTATTTTCATTTTCTATTGTAAATGAAAAAGAACAACATTCTTGTCAAGACTTGATTAGTGAATTTAAATTGTCATTTTGAGTTAACATGTCAAATTTAGAAAATGAACCTTTCTATACATTAAAAGGATTAGTTAAAAATGAACATTTTGTGTCATTAAAAAGGATTAATTAGAAATGAACACTGGGTGTCATTAATAAAAAAAGAATAAATTAAAAATAAACATTTTTTTTTATGCATAAGAAAAGAGATTAAAACAAAATACTCATTTTTGTATATTAAAAGTGGATTAGACAAAATGGACATTTTTGGCACATTAAAATGAATGAAGTAAAAATAGACATCTTTATTCATTGAAAAAGATTAGACAAAATTCTCATTTTGTTGCATTAGAGGTTAAGAAACAAAATCATCATATTTGTTTATGTTGAGAAAAAGAATGGATGTAAAATGTATGTTTTCATACATTAAAGAGAATGAATTGAGGATGTATATTTTTATACATTAAAAATAATGAAGTCTAATATTCATTTTGTCATTAAAATGAATGAGACCAAAAATATGCATTTTTGTAAATAAATAAAAGTCACGATTTTTATTGTCATATGTTCATAATAAAGAGAATTGAAATATTTGCCTGTGATGTTGTATTTTGATGTGTTAAATGTGATGTTAGTATATTCAACATTGAATATTACACTTCCATTTACAAGTCATCCGACTTGTTTATGTGATTGGGACGATTATTTTTACACATCGCCCAAGTGCACAAATAATTTATTATTTGTTTGTTGGCTGAAAACCCCACACGGGTATTAGGACGATACTTGACTGACACAAATCCCAATGTTTAATTATATGTCTATCGATTGATCGACAGGCTGCGATGAGCGTTATTGTTTTATTTTAATGCTCACACAGTTGACATTGTCACTCTGGTTGTTAATGGATGGATTGAGGATTATTTCCTTTTATTACCCTATACATGAAATGTATGAAACCCATATGACCCAAATTATATGGTGCATGGTTGAGTCGCATTCCAATGCAGAATTTCTTTTTAAATAAAGAATTTTTTTTATAATAAAAGGATTTTTGTAAAATAAAAGATTTTGTATTATAAAGAATATTTTACATTTAGAATCTTTTATATAAAGAATATTTTATTGATTATTTTAAAATATGTTTTTTTAATATAGTTATGAATTAATATCTTTAAGATAAACCTTTTATTTAAGATTATTAGATCTTAACAATTATGTTTGGTGATTGATATGTAGATTGGATTTGTAGTGGACAATGTTTTAAATAACATTTATCCTTTAATCCAATTTACATTGAAATTACTATTTGAAATTTATAAATCTATTTTATAAATTAAATCAAAATTGGAATATTAATAAATCTTTTTAGAAAGATTAAAATGTAATTTATTTTATCTTTGATAAAATTAATGAGGACCTTTTAACATAAATAATAATTTTTATTTAAAAGGATATTCAAAGTTGGAATGTGGCGTATGGTTGATTTTAATTAAGGATACGCGAGTTATTCAGAAAGACTGGGTCTAACCCATTCTGAATAATCATCACGACGATCAAGAGTCGAAGATGAAGACGGTGACTGAAGACCGGAGAGCTTCACATCGTTTGGTTGATGGTGACTAATATCTTGAATTGGGACTGATCCCCCAAGGCAAGGTAAAAGTGATGATCTTCCAGACGTACTGGAGATCGACGGATACGTTGTTTCGTTCAGACCCAGAACGGACTTGTAAATGGATAGCATGCCTGACATTGAAATTTATTTCATGTAATTAAATCGGTTTTTATTTAATATATAAATGCATGGTGGCGGAGGATTTATTCTCTTGCTTAACACCCTTTTGTATGTTAAATAGTTACCGACCGCATGATATGAGTTGTTGATGTGGTATGCCAAGTTGCACTTGATCAAGGCTTATTGTTGCAAAGCAGAGCCTTGTGGGATGATCAAAGCATAGTCTATTTAGGCATAGCTTTGTGTATGACGTGACCTCACGAGCCTCACAGCCCGGTAGAGTCTAAAACGGGAGAAGGGAACGCAGAAAGTGCGCACGTTTCTTTCTAGCTAGAGTGATGCCAGGGACCTACCAGCGCTGGCATTTATTCATTGTGGTTGTTGGATTGTTCGAGGCCTCGGTTTATGCGGTCGCCACTGGCCGTAGTATAGGTCCAAAAGGACCGGGGAGCGTGTGTTCAGGAATTGCCAATCCATTAAGCGTTAACGTATGGACCGGCCCTGCAGGATCCAAGGGTTGGACAGAGTACCAATCCTGGGGCATTGCTAGAGTGTCTCGAATCGGTAAGGATCTCCTCCCTAGCCTTGACTCAGATGGAAACCCAAATTTCCAATACGACATCACGCGGTTTTGATTGTATACCTATATATGGCGACATAGTGGGATGGGGCACTCATGCCGTCTAGGATTAATACATTTACTTTGATGTATTTCAAATTGGTTGCACACTATTATTATATAATACCGTGTTTATCGTATCAAGCATCTTTTGATCATTATAAGGTAAAACCCTATCCTCCGGTTTGCGTTGCATTGTGTGATGGGACTTGGGTCTTATAATGGTTTCATTTTTCTAAAAAGCATTGCGTTATTTTGACGATTTACTTTAGTCATGCACTGGCAATCTATAGGAGAAAACCCGTTCCGCGAAAGTGGCGTGGTCCTGTGATTAGCCTTATTATATTATATAGGTTAAGTAGAATTCTCACACCAGTCCCATGACTGACCTGTAGTTTGTCCACTGGCAAACTCGGGTACCCATATTTTCCACACGGGCAGTCGAGTAGCTATTTTTGCAGATATATTAAACAGGATTCTGGGTTGAAGCTTAAAGCTGTGTTCAGAGATAGAGAGTCTTCCGCTGTGTTCTTCCATTGTAGTATATTACATTTTTTGTATTTATCTTCCGCTGTAATTATATTTTAATGTACTCTGATATGTATATTCTGTACTCTGATGTAACATTATATGATGATATGTTATAAAAGTCTTCTGTTGTTGTTTTAATGTGTTGTATGCCCAAAGTTAAAGTATTCGTAGATTTTCATCTTTTTGGGTCAGACCTATGTGGTTTATGGTCGATCCAAAGGGTGGGAATTTGCGGGTCTTTACATTCGTCGATTATATTCCAGCAGCATCAAACGGCCTCCAACAGCTCCGAGTCGTTGAAATAGCCGTATTCACTTGTAGTGAACTGGCCTTTCGTGGCACTGAACGGAGACGACAAACGAATGGACATAGAATAAAATGATGTCATCTAAGCAGCACTCAAGACTGATTCAAACACGATAACAAATCAACTTGGATCAACGATAACTCTCAAGTTAAATGGCCAAAATCCAAGCTTGAACAGCAAATCCAAACTTGAAATTATACGGATATAGCCAAAACTCTTAGCAAAGAAAATCTACATAGAAGTAGTAAGACCAATGAATTTCATTAAAAACTCTTTCTTTTCCTTTTTTCAGTGGAGAAGGAACCAGCACAAACACAACACGACGCATAAAACACACAACACAAACACACATGGCTAACACAGCAAGGAACACAGGTAGGCAACTAGTTGTAGGAAAAAGGAAAGGGGGTCTATGTATCCTATTGGGGTGGCGGTTGATGGACGGAGACATGTCAATGACGTGGAAGAGAAGAAGCTAGGATGGTGGAAGCATTGGGTTGCGGCTTTTTCATTGTTCGGCTACGATTTTGGGAAGGAGGAGAGGGACTCAGCATGGAGGAGTGGAAAGCTTTTGGTTCAAAGCTGGAAGTAAGGGAGATAGTGGCTTTCTCGGTCGAATGAGGAGTTTGATGGTAGCCTGGGCGAACTGAGGAAGCGAACAGTTTTGTTCATGAATAATAGGGGAAGATGAAATAGTGCAAGGCAATTTTCAAAACATGACCAGATGTGTACAGTTTTTCATAAAAACAAAAACCTAAAACGATGTAAGGTGGAAGAGAAGAAAATATGATGTGGGAAAAAAAAGAAGGAGGAAAGATTCATGGAGGTGCATGAGGGAAAGTGCAGCATGGGCATGAAAAACGAGTGGCATCACCTATAATATTTTGTGTTTGTTTCCTTTTCGAGCTTTGCATTTGTCATTTTCTTTGAAGCTTTCAAGTTTTAGAATGAAAGAGGAAAAGAGAGAGGAGATAAAAAAGGAGGAGAGGAGACGTACGAGAATGAGGGAAGAAAAAGAGATGCACAAATTTGTAGCATGAACTAGTGTATTAAAAGTAGTAACTGACTGACATTTTGGATAACGAGATTTTGCTTATTTCAAAATCGAAACCAAAGAATTCAAAGCATTTGTTAAATGGATAACAAGTATAGCTAATAAAGGAAATGGTTGGAAATAAACGTTGAAGCGATATACATATATATTAACCAATTTTTTGCATTGTTAAGTCGAAATTAAAATTTCATAAGAATAAACATCTGAATTTCACAAAATGAAAAATGACATCTCTCTCAGAAAATTGTTTACTATTTTTAGAAAGAAAACACCTAAATCCCGAAAATATTTTGTTTTCCATCTTTTTATTCGCATTTAACTAAATTCGCAAATAAAACAAATTTGTGTTATTTTCCATGAAATTTATTTCTATGTTATGTTTAGTTAAATGCACCTCAAATATTAAATTTTGAATGTTATTTTAAATTTTAAGTCTTAATGTTAAATTACGATATATCAATTGTCGTATCATAAATCGGTTTAAACAGTGTGAACAAATTTTGATGTTTTCAATATAAAACTTATAGGATCAATTTTACATAAACATATTATGTTTTAAGAATTAATATTCCAACATTCATCAGCCATTATTCTGGAAGGCTCACCAGATAGGCAGAGGCATTTGGAAGATGTCTGTAAAAGTCAAATTGTCAAAGGCAAATCATCGAACACTTGTACACAGAACGACAAGGATGTAGAAGATGCCACATGTTCAATAACAAGGGACAATAGGTCAATGAGAGATGTCAACAAAGATCCTCTGATCAGTTCGATGTTGCTGGATTCGGAGTGCAGGCCAGAATGATGTGTGCACATGCACACGTGCATAACTGTGCAATAGAAGTGACGCGTTTAATTGTTTTTTGTGCTTTTTCTCTGTTAAGGCATATTGTAGGTATTCGTATAAATACTGGAAATTACCAATGGTGGAGTTGTTCTTGAATTTAGATCAAGAAGTTTCTCAGTTAAGCCTCTTATCACTTTCAAAAAAACGAATACAGTTCAATAAAATTAAGTATTGCCATCGTTATACTCTGTGTCATTTTACCCTTGCTTAACGCCATTATCTTCTTATGATACTGCTACTACAATCCAACACTACTACTGCATTGCCGTGGCTTTTAGAGTTACTTGAAGTATGGTATAAAAATCTAGGGATAACACTATGGTATCAGAGCCAGATGCATCTGAATTACACAATGATTCAGATAGGGAAAGTAGGATAAATCAAGGGATACTGACAAAGAATTTGCTTTTGAAGGATCCAGAAAAGATCTAATAAATGCACAAACTGCGTTAAAAATTAGAGAACTGCAAGAATTGAATAAAGGAATTAATTCAAAGATGGATGTGATGCAAGAAACCCTAAATAGCATTGCTAAGGAATTCAAAGAAATGAAAATACAGCAATCAGACCCTGAGGTTCCTTAAATTCCACCTTCCCAACGACAACAACCAAGATAAAATAAAGAAAACTCCACCTCAGCATCTCCTATTCAAGTACAACCAGAAAAAATTCAACCGCTTCCAACAGAAGTACACCGACTTCTCCTTTCAACTCGCAGAACCCACCCAAGTTATTATAAAATACGGTCATCAAATTGGATTTTCCAACAATTTTCCAATATACAATGGGAATGAAGAAGTCATCGAATGGCTTAACCAGGTGGAGCATTTGTTCCAATACCATCATACACCTGAAAATGAACGTGTACCCACTATTCTTTCCATCTGAGGGAAGATGCACGAAAGTGGTACAACTGGCTTACCAAGAAAGTCAATAATTATGAAACTTAGAGCATATTTAAAGATGAATTGCCGGTAAGGTTTACACCAGAAGAATTCTTGAAACCCTATAGTGTTATCTCCAATCTGAAACAAACTACCATAGTTGTAGCCTATTTATCCCAATTTGAGTATTTCCAAGGTATGCGCGACGCTTTACCGGATCAATTTCTATTAGAGAAATTCATAGATGGCTTAAGGAAGAGATAAAGTTTGATATTTTCGCGTTACACCCTGTTGACTTCAAGCAAGCTGTTAGCTTGGCCAAGGTATTTGAGTGCAAACAGGTGAATAAAAGAAAGGCCAAGTTTAATAAATTGATTAAATCTACAGGTGGAACAAAATCTGTTAAAAAGGACACACCCAGTAAGGAAGTTACTATGAAAAAAAGGGATTACCACACAAGAAATACTTGAAAGAAGAAGGAAAAACCTTTGTTTTGGCTGTAATAAAAAGTGGCATCCCGGTCATAAGTGTGAAAGTTTATATTATAGAGGTGGTTATGTCATTACAAAATGAAGATGAAGTGGAGATCAATGAAGAAACACCAATCAATGGGAATCAGGAATCTCAAGAAATAGTCACTTCTGCCATAAACAAGGAAGAAGACGAACAAACATATGCCATTACCTTAAGTGCAATGTGAGGCATTCCCAAACCTTTCAACCATCAGTGTTAGAGGTTATATCAATAAGAAATTGGTAGAAGTACTCATTGATTCGGGTTCTACTCACAGTTTTCTTAATTAAGAAGTATTCAAGAAACTCAACTTGGCGGTGCGAGATACATCTGAATACTCTATTCAAGGGGAAAATGGTGAAAAGATTCACGGTAAAGGCATATGTAGGGGAGTTATGTTCAAGTGTCAAGGCTGTGTAATGCCCACTGATATGTTGATAGTACAATTGTAGGGTTTCCTAAAAGCCTTGGGTGCACAATGGATGAAGGAATTAGGGGAAATATCATTTAGTTTTGAAAAAATGGAGATCGGATTTCGTTGAAAAGGAGCAGAATATGTATGGAATGGCATCAAAAATAATAGTAAAATTGTTGATAGCAGAAGTATATTTAAAAAAGTATCTCCATGTCAAGTAAATTTGCTACTATATTCAAGAGAAATTACAAGCAAGGCAACATAAAACAATACTGTTATTCCTTCAGAAATTCAACAACTGCTATCTAACTACCCTACTGTCACTAATCCTCATAACTGTCTACCACCTAAATGTGATTGCGACCACAAAATACGACTACTACCCAAATCTAAACCAGTATGCTTGAGGCCATACCATCATTCCTATCACATAAAAAATGAGTTAGAAAAGGTGGTTAAAGAGATGCTCGAAGCTGGAATTACTAGTCCAAGTACAAGTGAGTATTCTTCCCCAGTGGTGATGGTGAGGAAAAAACACGGCATTTGGAGAACGTGTGTGGACTTTCGGGTACTTAATAAGCAAATTATCAAAGACACATATCTTATTCCATTAATAGATGATTTATTAGATGAATTATATGGGTCTGTTTAATTTTCAAAACTGGATCTTAGATCTGGTTAACATCAAATTAGGATGCATCAACACAACTTACACAAAAGCGTTTTTAAAACACACAAAGGACACTGAATTCATGGTTATGTCATTTGGTCTATTTAATGTACCATCTACTTTTAAAGCACTCATGAATGATATTTTTAAAACTGATCTAAGGAAGTTTTTGATAGTTTTCTTTGATGATATACTAATATATAGCTAGGCAATGTCTGAGTACATGCATCACCTCTCTTTGACATTACAGGTCCTAAAGAAAAATCAATTGGTTATCAATCTCTCCAAATGTTCATTTGCACAAAAAAAATCAACTACATTGGACATGTCATCACCAAGAACGGAATTGTTGTTGATCCCGATAAGATCAACGCTATGAAAGAATGGCCTCAACCTAGAAATTTAAAGGGGTTAAGAGGATTTCTCGAGCTTACTGGGTATTACAGGAAATTCATAAGAAGTTATGGAATAATTGCTAAACCACTAACTAACCTTTCAAAGAAAAAACCCCTCCAATGGAATAAACAAACTACCAGTTCCCCCCACCTAGATCCTATTCTATTTTCTACTGCTACAGGACCTGATTTTATAGATTTTGGGATTCGCCTTTTTCTAGAGGCCTTCGTATATGTGGATGTCGCTTTTAGTTTGATCCTTTGGACTTGGACGAGCTGCTTCTTCCAGAGCCTCAAGTGATTCTGGTCGAAGTTTGGCACTTCCTTTTTCTGGTTTTGGTTCGCATATTGATGACCTATAGAGACACTAGTGAGGCCTTGTCTTGTGATCTAACTAGAGTGGCTTCGTTGGCAAGGGATGGACTCTGCTTCTTTCTACTTTTTAGTTTTCCGTCATATGTATTCGTGATGTTCTTGGGCTACAATGCTGTATGTATCTCTGTTTGTGTGTGTGCACATTATCAGTAGCCATCTTTATAGAAATTGTTTTTGTGAGCCGTTGGAGAATGGCTTGATTCTCCTTTTTGTTATATATGTGTCTTTCATACCAAAAAAAGAAGCTACCAGTTCTGTAACGACCCGTATTCTACACATCATAGGATTGTAGAATATTTATTTCTTTCCCGTGTGAAGTCGTATGGTCATATAACCTTGGGAAACATTTATTTGAGTCATTTCCCCTGTTCATGATTTTTGTCGATTTTTAAATGACCATTTTGCCCCTAGTCAGTACTGTTTTGGCCATAACTTTTGATAGGGAAGGAATTTTGACCTGAAACCACTTCCATTAGATTCGTTTGATGGTTTCTCTTTCCGTAGAGTGGTCATAATAGCCAAACGGACTTACCGTTTGGGAGATATGGCTGAAACAAGGTTTGGAGGGTGAAAAACTGCATAATTGGGCTAAACCGGGTAGTTAGCAATTGGGCCCATAAGGGGATTTCGGGATTGAGGCTGTATAAGGGTTGATTAGGGTTAGAAAATATCCTTTTAGTCATTTTTCCAGCCACCACTTCATTTCATAGAACCCTATTAATGGCCTCCAACCTCTAAATCACTCCAAACCACTCCAAACTTGAAGAAAAGAGATTAGCAACGACAAATCAAGGCAAATCAACACCAAATCGGGATTAGAGCTGCTACAACACCTTGTTATCTTCACCAAGTCAGAGATTTATTTCGTGTCTTGTTTAATTTGTGGCTAAGGTGAGTGATTAGCTTGCTTTTTGCACTAATTATGGTTATTCGGGGTGATTAGTGCTAATTAGCGTTTTTAAACGAAAATAAATTCTGGAAAAATGGTTATAAATTCATAAATAATGTTTTAGACCTCTGATATGAGTTTGGGTTAATTTGGTTAAGTTTTGCTAATCATGTCATTAGTTATGCTCACATATGCTTAAGGGAAAATATGGGGTTTTGGGCATGTTTGATCTATTTTACCATGTCACATTGTTGTTTTGGTGTTTGAGGTCACTTGTATGCGTTGCTATGACCCTTTGGTATGCTTTATGATTGGTTTCAATAGTTAAAATGGTCGAAAACGCCGTCGAGAGGCGTATAAACACTTGCTGGAAAGTTGCAGGAATTAGTGCAGGAAATCAGATCGGATCGGCCCTACCCGACCCGAACCGCCCATTTCCCCTTCACCACGAACCGAACCGGATCGTTATAGCGAAGCAAGCTGCGCCACGAGTTGAAGGATCCGAACCGATCCAGTGTGCCATGAAGGACTCCGATCCGAACCGTCACAAGAGAGAGACAGGGATCCGACCCGAACCGATGGTGCACTCCGATCCGACCCGAGGTAACAGTCACGAAACGAGACGATGAAGACCACGATCCCAATGATGACGAAAGGGATCCGAACCATGGCGTGAAGAAGGCTCCGACCCGATCCGAGGACTGATGCCTGGTGGTTGAGGGCGGCACGAACCACGACACGATGGAAGGGTGCGAACCGAACCGAGATGGTGGACCCGAACCGATCCGATGGGTGGTCACGAATCCGACCCGATCCGAATTGGAGGAAGAGATGATGATCCGACCCGATCCGAATTGGAGGAAGAGATGATGATCCGAACCGATCCGAAGGAGGAAGATCCATAACCCGAAATGCAAAGGTAGTTCAAGTGGAAGTTCGAGCTCAGGATCCAGACGGGAACCAATGAGTTCGCTTCGTGATTGGGCTTTGCTGCGGGACGTGTGCTAAGGAGTTGTCGATGTCTATGACTTTGGATCACTAGGTGTTGGAGGTAGAGAGACAAACTCGGGCTTTGGATATGGTGCGACTAGGGAGCTACCTACCAATGGAGTGGGGTCATGGAAACGTTGGGCGTGATCCCATAGGTATGGCGTTGGTGGTAGTAGGAATGTGCATAGTCGTACAAAGTCGAGTTCTGTCGTTTTAGTAAAGTGCTCTAGTGATCGAAGAAGTGGATGTCGTATGCTTTACGCACTGAGTGAGAGATGGGAGGATGGTTGCTATGCTTGATTGTTTGACATACACATCCCCACCCCCGTATATTTACACACCATATGTTAGTGACATCTTAGAGTATTGTACAGTGTAGTACTAACTCTTTGATTGCAGGTCCAGGTTCAGGTATGACTTAGTATACCTGTTATTATTCTGTTTATGCTTGCTACCACTCATACCAGACTGATGTCTGACCCAGAGTTTTATGTTTCTTCTTATTACTCTGGGTGCTCACACGAGCAGACTAGAGACAGGGATAGCTGGTAGTGCGCTTGGTAGATGGACTGAAGACGAGCAGGAGGCTCCACGTATGATATATAGTTATTCTCCCTGTGTCGTGATCGGTATCTACTTTGGGCATTAGTAGCATACCTATTTTGCTTATCTTAGAGACAGTATTTTGAAGTTGTAATAAGCTGTATTTGATATTTCCGCTACTCTGATGATGTTAGTTCAAGTTTTCAGCTTATGCACTGTCTCATCTGTTTTATGTCAAGTATATGTTGGCTATTATATTTTATTCCATGCGCTGTGAGACATATTACAGGTTCTTTATTTGGTTCCTCTTCTTTCTTTCTCTTCTTTGGCGACCGTCCCATGCCAATTGGACATGTGTACAGCGCACAATTGGAGTAAACGTCGGTTGGTGCGGGGCGGGCCGTCACACTTGGTATCAGAGCTCTAGGTTGCGTAATTTACCTAGGAAAAGACACTAGGGAGAGATAGTACGTATATGAGAGCGCGTATTTGTGATTATTTTGGTTTTCAAAAGCTATATCTATATATAGTATTAGTATGTTTAAGAGTGAAGTCGCATTGCACTGCACTGGCACCACTATGGAGATGGTTAATCGTTTTCTCTTTAACAGATTTGACGATGAGCCGAGGAAGAGGTGCTGGTAGAGGGGCCAATAATGGGAATCCCCCTGACATGAGGGCTATGTTTACCAACCTCATGAGAGAGATGCTTGTGGATATTCAGAGGGAGGCTCCTAATGTTGCCAATGCTGGAGGTGTAGCGGTGCAAGCGCCTAGGGTCGATTTCGCCAAGCTGAGTAAGGATTACACTAATCTTGGTGGAAAGCCGTTTCACGGAACAGAGTCGGCCACGGATGTTCAAGATTGGTTGGATAGTTGTGACCGTATCTTCGACGATTTGGGTATCGAGGATGCGATGAAGAGAAGGCTAGCGTCTCGTCAGCTGCAAGGACGAGCGATGAATTGGTGGAATGCTATTAGGGCAGCCACACCAGAAGATCAAGTTACTTGGGATCAGTTTAAAGCTCGCTTTAGCGACAAGTATATCCCAGCTGCCCAGAAGTCGGAATTGTTTAGGAAGTTCTTGGAGCTTAAGCAGAATGGGAGGGCAGTATCGGATTATGTTGCTGAGTTCGACACTTTGTCAAAGTATGGGTTATCTCTAATTGATACTCCCGAAAAGAAAAATGAGAGGTTCATCACTGGTTTGGATGAATATTTAGGGGAAAGGCTAATTAATCACATCGATGAGACGTTTGAGTCGATCGTGGGAAAAGCTTTGAGGTCAGAAAGTCTTTACCCTAAGACGAAGACTGGGGTTGTTGCTGCATCTGCTGAAGAGCCAAAGCCGCAAGCAAGCGGTGGAGGCAAGAATAACTCTCAG
The DNA here is from genome assembly GCA_030737875.1 of Allium sativum. Lineage (NCBI taxonomy): Eukaryota > Viridiplantae > Streptophyta > Magnoliopsida > Asparagales > Amaryllidaceae > Allium > Allium sativum. The sequence continues at coordinate 172,004,095 of CM060919.1, forward strand.
AATAAGAGGAAGCAGAACCAAGCTAAAGATGGCCAAAAGAAAAGCAGGAAAGAAGTCGAGTGCTTCAAATGTGGAAAGAAGGGCCATTATGCAAGGGAATGTAGGGCCAAGACAGTGGGAAAGAAGTGCTTTAACTGTGGTCAGGAGGGACATTTTAAGGATAAGTGCCCGCAACCTCTGAAGGAGAATCAGCTTGTGAAAGCATATGCCATCAATTCTGTTCCTTCTTCGTCGAATGCCCCAACCGCGGCGGAGAAAGGAAAGGGAGTCGTCATTCAAGGTATGCTTTCCATTTATGATCTTCCTGTTAGAGTTTTGTTCGATACCGGGGCTTCCCATTCCTTCATATCTAGTGACCTGGTAGATAGGTTGGGATTGGAGCCCGAGTTAGTCGATAGACCATTAGCTGTGACGAACCCGATTGGTGGTTCAACAAACCTCAGTATGATCTGTCGTAATGTGGTCTTATCGAGTCATGGATGTGTGTTTGTTTGTGATTGCTTTGTTTTGGGCTTTACTGGGTATGGCATTATTTTGGGAGTCGATTGGCTCCAAAGATACGGGGTGGTGGTAGACTGTGAGGGCTTTTTGGTGACAGTTAGGGCGGATGATGGGCAGAGGGTAGTGTTTGGTAATCTACCCTGTGATGGGGTAATGGCTAGTTTTGTAAATTCCCTCGACATCCCGCATGATGAGTTATCAGGTTTGCCCATGGTTGGCCAGTACCCGGACATCTTCGAGGAAGTGACCGGACTTCCACCACACCGAGAGATTGAGTTTCGTATTGATTTAGTGAAAGATGCCAGACCTATAGTGATGCCACTTCGTCGTATGGCACCACGAGAACAGCGAGAGCTCGAGGTGCAAGTTAGCGATCTTTTGAAGAAGGGATTTATTAGAAGAAGTGTTTCCGAGTGGGGAGCACCAGTTGTGTTTGCTACTAAGGCAGATGGTTCCCTTCGATTGTGTGTGGACTATCGCGAGTTAAATAAGGTGACGAGGAAGAATAAGTATCCTCTACCACGGATAGATGATTTGTTTGATCAACTGGAAGGAGCGAGAGTGTTCTCCCAGTTGGACCTCGCGACAGGATTTCATCAGCTCCGTGTAGCAGCTGATAGTATAGCTAAAACGGCATTTAGGACGCCATCTGGGTTTTATGAGTGGTTGGTCATGCCATTCGGGTTGACCAATGCACCAGCATACTTCGTGGATCTTATGAATAGAGTATTCAGAGACCAACTGAATAAGTTCGTCCTTGTGTTCGTAGACGATATCCTTGTTTACTCGAGGACAGAAGAGGAACACAAGGAACATTTGAGAATTGTGTTGGAGGTGTTGAGAAGACACCAATTGAAAGCGAAGTTTTCTAAGTGTCACTTCTGGAGGAGGGAAGTGAGATTCTTGGGCCATGTTGTTTCAGAGAATGGTATTGCCGTGGACCCTGCAAAGGTGGCTACGGTACAAGATTGGTCTGCGCCCAAGAATGCAAAGGATGTAAGAAGTTTCTTGGGGTTAGCTGGATATTATCGTAAGTTTATCAAAGACTTCTCCAAGACAGCAGCACCGTTGACTCGGTTGACTAAGAAGAATCAAGCCTTCGTTTGGGACGGAGGGTGTGAAAATGCATTCAAGAGTCTAAAGGAAAAGTTGACGCGTGCGCCAGTGTTGGTCATTCCTAAGGGAAATGAAGAGATGACGGTATACACGGATGCTTGTGGTACCGGATTGGGTGCGGTATTGATGCAAGGAGGTAGGGTAGTAGCTTATGCTAGTCGACAGCTAAAGCCACATGAGAAGAAGTATCCTACCCATGATTTGGAATTAGCAGCGATTGTATTTGCGATGAAGATGTGGAGACATTACCTCTTGGGAGAAAGATTTGAGTTGTTTACCGATCATAAATCGTTAAAGTATCTCTTCTCTCAGAAAGATCTGAATCTCCGTCAGCAGAGATGGTTAGAGTTTTTGGCTTCGTATGATTTTGATATCGCGTATACACCTGGGAAGGGTAATGCGGTAGCCGATGCCTTGAGTAGGAGACATGCCAGCTTAGGGGCAATGTTTCTTGAATGGAAGCAGCTGGAGTATATTGCGGGGTTTGATTTCAGACCAAGGTGCGAATTGGATCCAGTTATGCTATCTAGCTTGACGATCAGACCCACTTTGATTGAGAGGATTGGTTCCAGTCAAAGGAACGACCCTAATTTATTGGAAGTCATCTCCAAGTTGGAAATGAATGTCGATGGGGAGGTGGACAAGTATGGGCTTGATCGAGATGGATGGCTTCGGAAGAATGGAAAGCTTGTTGTACCCAATGTCAATGGATTGAGGGATGAAGTGCTTAGAGAATGTCATCACTCAAAGTTAACTATACACCCCGGTGGTAATAAGATGTATCGAGATATGAAGCAGACTTACTACTGGGAAGGGATGAAAAGAGACGTTGGGAAGTTTATATCCAAGTGCATGAATTGCCAGCTAGTTAAAGCCGAGCAAAAGAAGCCTAGTGGGTTGATGCAACCATTAGAAATTCCCGAATGGAAATGGGAACAAGTTTCGATGGATTTCATCGATGGGTTACCAAGGACTAGATCGGGATATGATAGCATTTGGGTAATTGTGGATCGACTGACCAAGAGTGCAAGATTTATACCAGTTAAGTCGAACAGAACTGCAGCTAAGTTAGCAGAACTATATATGAAGTGGGTAGTGAGATTTCATGGAGTACCCAAAGGCATTGTGAGTGACCGAGATCCGTTGTTTACTAGTGGATTTTGGAAGAGCTTACAAGAGGCTTTAGGATCAGAATTACATCTCAGTACCGCATATCATCCTCAGACCGACGGTCAGACGGAGAGGGTGAATCGGATATTGGAAGATCTCTTGAGGGCTTGTATATTGGATTTCGGTGGAGCATGGGATGACCATTTGCATCTAGTGGAGTTTGCATATAATAATAGCTACCAATCCAGTATCGGTATGGCTCCATATGAAGCTTTGTACGGAAGACCGTGCAATTCACCATCATGTTGGATAGAAACTGGCGAGAAGTTTGTGCTTGGACCAGATGTGGTGAGAGAAACTTCCGATAAGATCAAGATCATTCAGCAACGAATGAAAGCTGCTCAGGATAGGCAGAAAAGCTATGCTGATAAGAGGAGAAGAGACTTGAAATTCTCCGTTGGTGACTTGGTGTTTGTCAAGATCTCTCCGTTGAAAAGCGTGATACGATTTGGCAGGAGAGGCAAGTTGGCACCAAGATTTGTGGGTCCTTTCCAAGTTCTCGAGGAAGTTGGGAATTTGGCGTATAGGGTTGGCTTACCAGAGAAAATGGCAGGAGTTCACAATGTGTTTCATGTTTCCCAACTAAGGAAGTTCGTTCACGACTCAAATGTGATTATTTCACCTGATCAGTTAGAGGACTTCGAAGTAGAACCTGAGGCGGTTGAGAACCGCAAGCCGATTCGTATTGTGGGGCATGATACGAAGCAACTTCGAAGAAAGTCGGTGAAGCTAGTCAAAGTTCAGTGGGGCGAGGACGAAAATGATTGTGCTTGGGAGACGGAGGAGAGCATTAGAAAGGCTTATCCAGAACTCTTTGCCTGGTAAGATTTACTTTGCGATTTAGTTATTCCGCATGCTAGGATAGACTTGTTTTGCTTGTTTTGCATGTTTGATGGTTGTTTTATGATTGATAGACATGCGGGGCCCTTGTGTGTGTTTTGATTAGGGAATTTCGGGGGCGAAATTTCTTAAGGGGGGAAGAGTGTAACGACCCGTATTCTACACATCATAGGATTGTAGAATATTTATTTCTTTCCCGTGTGAAGTCGTATGGTCATATAACCTTGGGAAACATTTATTTGAGTCATTTCCCCTGTTCATGATTTTTGTCGATTTTTAAATGACCATTTTGCCCCTAGTCAGTACTGTTTTGGCCATAACTTTTGATAGGGAAGGAATTTTGACCTGAAACCACTTCCATTAGATTCGTTTGATGGTTTCTCTTTCCGTAGAGTGGTCATAATAGCCAAACGGACTTACCGTTTGGGAGATATGGCTGAAACAAGGTTTGGAGGGTGAAAAACTGCATAATTGGGCTAAACCGGGTAGTTAGCAATTGGGCCCATAAGGGGATTTCGGGATTGAGGCTGTATAAGGGTTGATTAGGGTTAGAAAATATCCTTTTAGTCATTTTTCCAGCCACCACTTCATTTCATAGAACCCTATTAATGGCCTCCAACCTCTAAATCACTCCAAACCACTCCAAACTTGAAGAAAAGAGATTAGCAACGACAAATCAAGGCAAATCAACACCAAATCGGGATTAGAGCTGCTACAACACCTTGTTATCTTCACCAAGTCAGAGATTTATTTCGTGTCTTGTTTAATTTGTGGCTAAGGTGAGTGATTAGCTTGCTTTTTGCACTAATTATGGTTATTCGGGGTGATTAGTGCTAATTAGCGTTTTTAAACGAAAATAAATTCTGGAAAAATGGTTATAAATTCATAAATAATGTTTTAGACCTCTGATATGAGTTTGGGTTAATTTGGTTAAGTTTTGCTAATCATGTCATTAGTTATGCTCACATATGCTTAAGGGAAAATATGGGGTTTTGGGCATGTTTGATCTATTTTACCATGTCACATTGTTGTTTTGGTGTTTGAGGTCACTTGTATGCGTTGCTATGACCCTTTGGTATGCTTTATGATTGGTTTCAATAGTTAAAATGGTCGAAAACGCCGTCGAGAGGCGTATAAACACTTGCTGGAAAGTTGCAGGAATTAGTGCAGGAAATCAGATCGGATCGGCCCTACCCGACCCGAACCGCCCATTTCCCCTTCACCACGAACCGAACCGGATCGTTATAGCGAAGCAAGCTGCGCCACGAGTTGAAGGATCCGAACCGATCCAGTGTGCCATGAAGGACTCCGATCCGAACCGTCACAAGAGAGAGACAGGGATCCGACCCGAACCGATGGTGCACTCCGATCCGACCCGAGGTAACAGTCACGAAACGAGACGATGAAGACCACGATCCCAATGATGACGAAAGGGATCCGAACCATGGCGTGAAGAAGGCTCCGACCCGATCCGAGGACTGATGCCTGGTGGTTGAGGGCGGCACGAACCACGACACGATGGAAGGGTGCGAACCGAACCGAGATGGTGGACCCGAACCGATCCGATGGGTGGTCACGAATCCGACCCGATCCGAATTGGAGGAAGAGATGATGATCCGACCCGATCCGAATTGGAGGAAGAGATGATGATCCGAACCGATCCGAAGGAGGAAGATCCATAACCCGAAATGCAAAGGTAGTTCAAGTGGAAGTTCGAGCTCAGGATCCAGACGGGAACCAATGAGTTCGCTTCGTGATTGGGCTTTGCTGCGGGACGTGTGCTAAGGAGTTGTCGATGTCTATGACTTTGGATCACTAGGTGTTGGAGGTAGAGAGACAAACTCGGGCTTTGGATATGGTGCGACTAGGGAGCTACCTACCAATGGAGTGGGGTCATGGAAACGTTGGGCGTGATCCCATAGGTATGGCGTTGGTGGTAGTAGGAATGTGCATAGTCGTACAAAGTCGAGTTCTGTCGTTTTAGTAAAGTGCTCTAGTGATCGAAGAAGTGGATGTCGTATGCTTTACGCACTGAGTGAGAGATGGGAGGATGGTTGCTATGCTTGATTGTTTGACATACACATCCCCACCCCCGTATATTTACACACCATATGTTAGTGACATCTTAGAGTATTGTACAGTGTAGTACTAACTCTTTGATTGCAGGTCCAGGTTCAGGTATGACTTAGTATACCTGTTATTATTCTGTTTATGCTTGCTACCACTCATACCAGACTGATGTCTGACCCAGAGTTTTATGTTTCTTCTTATTACTCTGGGTGCTCACACGAGCAGACTAGAGACAGGGATAGCTGGTAGTGCGCTTGGTAGATGGACTGAAGACGAGCAGGAGGCTCCACGTATGATATATAGTTATTCTCCCTGTGTCGTGATCGGTATCTACTTTGGGCATTAGTAGCATACCTATTTTGCTTATCTTAGAGACAGTATTTTGAAGTTGTAATAAGCTGTATTTGATATTTCCGCTACTCTGATGATGTTAGTTCAAGTTTTCAGCTTATGCACTGTCTCATCTGTTTTATGTCAAGTATATGTTGGCTATTATATTTTATTCCATGCGCTGTGAGACATATTACAGGTTCTTTATTTGGTTCCTCTTCTTTCTTTCTCTTCTTTGGCGACCGTCCCATGCCAATTGGACATGTGTACAGCGCACAATTGGAGTAAACGTCGGTTGGTGCGGGGCGGGCCGTCACAAGTTCATTCATTCGCAAAAACTTCTTACTCTCTCCACCAACACTAGTTATGCCCGACTTCAACAAGGAGTTCATTGTTGAGTGTGATGCAAGTGGGAAAGGTATTGGGACTATGTTAACGCACGAAGGTAGACCCATTGCTTACCTCAGCCAAGCTTTGAATGGGAAAAACTTGATGTTGTCTATGTTGGAGAATGGAGTTTTGATGACGATAACCTTATTTCAATTATCATTATTAATTAATTATAAAATATATACCAACATTTCTATCTAGAATATATATACATATATATGCAGAGTTTGTATACAGGACTTACATACAGAAGAATGTCCGGTTTTAGAGTTCCAAGAGACTCAGGATTCAGAAAACATTCAAGACTCATGAGTTATCAAGATGTCAATATTTCAAAGGTTCGAGAAAAATATAATAATTGATTCTAGTTTATATTTAAGACTCTAAGTAGCACTCTAGTTCAAATTTTGATTTTTCAAATTTCGAATTCTGTTTCTATATTCGAAATTCTGATTTCAAATTATTTTCAAACTATTATCTTACTTATGATTTCAAACATATATGTTTACAAAGTTTTGATATATATATATATATATAGGTTTATAATATGTAGTTATACAGTTTTAAATCTTTTAACTTTATAAATATGTTTATATAATATATTACTATGTTTCCATATGATTTTACACTTTAAAATATTCATTTAAATTAATAAGTTTTGATTTAAGAATTTCCAGAATAATATATATGTGTAACAACCTGGAATATCAGAACCAGTTTTTTTTTTTTTTTGGCTATTTTATTGAATTTTGAATAGTTAAAATAATTTATTTTAAATAATAACGATTCAAAATTTATTTAAATCGAAATTTGAACGAAAATATATTTATTTTAATTATAAAAGGAGTTAGAAATAGCGCGGTAGTTTGAAAATTTGAATTTGAACTTTAAATGAATGTACAGGATTCAAAATAAATCGGATTTCAGTAAAACCAAAAATATTAGAATCTATTTAAAAATATCTTTTCAGTAAATCTGAAAATTGAAATTTCATAGCGGGAATAAAAAGTTTTGGTCAGTTGAATATTCAGAATAGTCGCTATGGAATTTAATATAATATATAGCCCGTATAAATAGCCATTTTGCAAACGACCTCCGTTTTCGACGAGACCACTTTGGTTGGATCAAGAATGTCAAATTATTGCTAGATTCCAATTTTCATGATTTTTGGAATTAATATGTGAGCGTGGAAAAAGAAATTGTGTTTTGTCAATTTCAGTCAATTTGGATCGACCAGAAAATGACCATTTTTCAAACGGTCTCCAAATTCAACAAAATTAATTTTGTTAGGACCGCATCGTCAAAGCATTGCTAGATTTATTTTTCGGGAATTTTTGGAGTCAGTATGTGACCTCGGTAAATTAAAATGTACGTTCAATTTTAATATTGAATGTTTTATATTTTAATTTGAAGAATAACTGACTGAAACAATCAAATGGGCCTACGAAACATATCCCATTATGTCCAGAATGGGGGTATTTAGCTAGGGGCGATAGTCGTTAGATTTGATTTGGAGATCGGATGAGTAAACATTATTTTTTGAATTAAAAGAATTAAATAAAATAAAAATAGAAATACGTATAAATACGCGTATACAGTACAAACCCTAATCTATCGTATAGCCGCCGCTCTTCAAACCAATGGCGTGAATCATTTGTTCCTTTCTCCTCCAACAACTCCCAATCCTCTCAATAAAAATCAATGGTTCTTTAGGGCATTCAATAGAGAACTTTCCAAGCTTCAGATTCATATAAATTTTGGAATTTATCATTGAGCGTAGATGGAGAATCACCTCCCCGAAGTCGCGATCTTCACTGCGCCGCCGTTATCGCCTGGGCGATCGAAGTGGGCCCCATCTCCGGCGAAGACGCGTCTCCCCTAGCCCCTCCACGTCGCGGAACCTGATCGGACTCCAGCTTCATGGTTTGATCAGAAATTGAAAACCTAAAATTGAATCAAAACTAGAAACTCATGGCAGAATATATTCAAAGGTTTTGCGACGCTTAATTTCTATTGCAAATTTAATTTTATCAAATAAAATTCATATCTTGTTCGTATGTTGTCTAAATCCAGTAAAACAAGAGACATTGGGACCGTAAATTCGAGATCTACATTTCAGAAGAGACCGCAGAATTTTTGGAGCATTCTACAATTTTAGAAGAAATAAAAAGTAAAGTGAGATTTTTGAATCCAAATTAAATAAATAAAAATTATATTAAGTTGCAGATGGAGTTTAGAAACTCCCAACACCATCGTCCACAGACCATGGACGACTTGATTGTATTGCGGTATGAAATTTGTTGATTTTTGGTGATTGATTGTGGCTGAAACAAAATCGATCATGTTTGTGGAAATTTCAATTGTGTAGAAACCAAATTGTATTTGGAAAAATTAAACCCTTGTATCGCCGCGAGGCATAATTAGCACGAGGAGCCGTACTAGAGACGGTGCCGGTATTGATTACCCTGCCGTTATGCTGCTGAAATTTTCTGAAATATTTAAGTTATTATATAAAATTGTTTGAATAATATGAATATTAGATTTTCATTGTATATATATGAATATGAAAATGATCATAGTTGAATAGAAAATTTGTTTAACAATAAAAATACATTTTTATTTTATTTATATAAAATAATCGTTATATGTTAATCTAAAAATTCACATTTTTATTGTAAGTTGAAAATGGTCAATGATTGCAAAAATAAAAATGTGTTTACATGGAAATTTACAATTTTATGTAAATGAATCTTTTAAAAATAGCCACTGTGTAATAAAAAATGTGTTTACATTGAATTTCACATTTTTAATGTATATGAAACATTAAAAATAAACATTGTGACATAAAAATGTGCTTACTTTGAAATTTACATTTTTAATGTATATGAAACATTAAAATTAAACATTGTGATATAAAAATGTGTTTACTTTGAAATTTACATTTTTAATGTATGTGAAACATTAAAAATAAACATTGTGACATAAAAATGTGTTTGCTTTGAAATTTACATTTTTAATGTATATGAAACATTAAAAATCAACATTGTGATATAAAAATCTGTTTACTTTGAAATTTACATTTTTAATGTAAATGAAACATTAAAAATAAACATTGTGACATAAAAATGTGTTTACTTTGAAATTTACATTTTTAGTGTATATGAAACATTAAAAATAAACATTTTGACATAAAAACGTGTTTACTTTGAAATTTACATTTTTAATGTCAATGAAACATTAAAAATAAACATTTTGACATAAAAATGTGTTTACTTTGAAACTTACATTTTTAATGTAAATGAAACATTAAAAATTACATTTCTTTTATGAAAGAATAAAAGATTACATTTTTACGAAAGGATATAAAGGTTACATTTTTATGTAATGTAGGAAGAATAAAAGAAATTGTGTTAACATAAAATTTACATTTTTATGTGAAGATGAATTTATTAAAGGTATTCAAGTGAATAAAAGTGTTAATATAAAATTACATTCCTTATGGTAAACTTAAACAATAAAAAATTAACATTTTTATTGCAAGGCAGTAATATAGCAAATGATCAATATTTGAAATAGAAATGTTAAACAATAAAAATTAACATTTTTATTGCAAGTTAGAAATGTAGCAAATGATCAATATTTGAAATAGAAAAGTTAGACAATAAAAATTAACATTTTTATTGCAAGTTAGGAATATAGAAAAATGATATTATTTGGAATAGAAAAATTGTTTAACAATAAAAATACATTTTTATTATATATATAATGATCATTATATGTTAACATAAAAATTTACATTTTCATTGTTGGTAAAAATGATCATTAGTTGAAATGAATTATGTTGTTACATTGAAATTTACATTTCTAATGTAAATGAATCATTAGGAAAAGATGCATTGTTTAATAGATGTGTTAACATTGAAGATTACATTTTTAATGTACTGAAAGAGAGGTTAAAAGTCTACATTTTCTCTGATGTAAAATATAAAAGATTCAATTTAAGAAAAAAATGTATTAACATTAAAATTACATTTTTAATGTTAGAATGAATCATATAAAAGATTAAATGTTGGAAAAAAATGTATTAACATTAAAATTACATTTTTAATGTAATTTATGATTTCATATAAAAAAGAAATCAATGTTGAAATGAAAATGAGTTTAACATTAAAAATTACATTTTAATGAAATTATGATTCATTAAAATGATGTTAATTATATGGTAGAGACAAAATTGTTTGAAATCATCGAATGAATTAATTTATATTTATATATATATAAATTAAAATAAAACATCGCGCAGCTGCAGTTCGTGATTTGGAATCATAATTTCAAACGATTATACCAGAAGATCCGACCGTCGAATTTTCCCTAAACTGGAACTGTTGGGTTCGCTTTGGAAAGATCTTTCCAACGATATAAAATTTTCTAAGATCCAATGGTTAGATTTTGAGAAATGTGTAAATCAAATTTTGATGAAAACAGCGCCAAGGGCATGTAATGACCTGAAGCGTCGTTAAATTGATAATGGCTATTTTTATATAAACAAAAATAGTGATAAATCGTTATAAAATATTATAAACGATATGGAATGAAAAGAAATGATTTTGAATTATATATATTCACGAATTATTTTAAAAGGCCGAGTTAATTCTCATTTCAAATAATTGATTGACGATTGGAAGTTGAAGATTTGAAGACAGTGATTGAAGACTGGTGATCTTCACATCGAATGGATGACTACCGATGCCTTTGATTGGGGTTACTTCCTTGAAAAGGTTATAGCGGTAGTTTTCCTGATGTACTTGTTGATTGTTCGGACATGCGAGAGCCTATCTTCCGTATTAGACATAAGGAACAAGGAATAAGGTGTCTTCGGTTTCGTTCAGACCCGAAATGGACTTGTAAATGGATGTATGTCTGACATTGGATTTTATTCTGTGCTGATTGTAACACGATCCAAACTTCCCCGTAAAGGAAAGCCCAGATTGAGATGAGAACATGACAAATCAGAACACAAACAGAAGAACATTTCATTGCTTATTACAACAATTTACATCAAAGTAAAAGAATATACAGAGTATGAATAAATATTACACATTCGATAACATCAGAGATTTACAAATTACAATGCAGTGGAAAAATATTACATAACACAACTGAAACAAATGCACGGATATAGAGCTTTCCGAATATATCTCTAGTTGTAAACCAGAATCCTGTGAGAATAAATATGCAAACCCAAAACTACTAGCTGCCCGTGTGGAAAATAGGGGCACCTAGAGTTTAGGTTAAAACAATAAACTACAGGTCAGTCATGTGACTGATGCGAGAACTAAAACAGTTATTTAAAACTTTACTTTAAAATAGAGTAAATCAAGGGACCATGCAATATAATACGGAACGAGTTTCCTCCCAAGAATACTAGTGCATATAATAAAATAGCGCAATGCTTTTTGGAAAAATGAAGCTATTATAAGACTGAGGTCCCATCACATAATGCAACGCAAGCCGGAGGATAGAGTTTTACCTTATAATAGCCAAACATGCTTGGTACGTTTAAAACAAATCATTTTGATATTATTATAAGTGCATAGTGTATAAAATCACTTCAAATATAAATGTACCAATCATAGACGGCATTAGCGTCCCATGACACTATGTCACCAATAGTATACAACTAAAACCGTAAAGTCACGTAATGGAATTTGAATTTCCATCTATGAACCAAGGCAAGGGATCGTCCTTCCATCTTCGAGACAATCTGGCCTACCATGTCTCAGGATCAGAGCTCGAGTGACCCTTGGATCACCAGGGCGGGTCCACACGAAGTAGATTAAAATGCCTGAACAATACGTTTCCCTGCCCTATGGGGCGTAAATGAGCTAGATGACTCAATATCCATCGGCTCTGTAGTAACCGATATATCTGAGGCACCTCGCTATCCATCATCCACATAAGTAAAATGTCTAGGCTCCATACCATGACACCACTCCTAGCTATAAAGAAACGCATGCCCTCCATAAGGTCCTCTCCCGTTTCTGGTTCACATCGGGGTGTGAGGCTCGCGAATTAACGCTATACACAAAGCTATGCTATATTAAAGCCGTGATTTGATCATCAACCACAAGACTCGGCCTTTCAATAGAAGCCTTGATCATTTGCATCTCAGCATGCCACACAGGCAATTCACGCCATCCGACTGATGTCTATCGATATATAACCTCTGAGATCGTACGTCTTAGAGAAGGGTGTTAAGCAAGAGAATAAATTCTCCGCCATCAAACAGATATATATTTAATAAAGATCAATCAACACATAATAAAATCCAATGTCAGACACACATCCATTTACAAGTTCATTCTTGGTCTGAACGGAACTGGAGGCACCTTATTCCTCGTCGCATATCCGGTCGATCTCCAAGTACATCTGGACGATCACCACCTATTACCTCGTCTTGTACAGCCCAATCGACATCAGTATTCATCCAAACGATGTGAAGACCTCCGGTCTTCAATCACCGTCTTCATCGTAGACTCATCGCCGATTCAGTTATTCAGAATGGGATAAACCCGGTCTTTTCGAATAACTCGCGTATATAATAAACAAGTGCTATAAAAACACAACATACGCCTCATTCCAATTCAAAATTTTCTTTTATTTCAATATTCATATCCTTTGGGAAAGGTTCCCATTAATTTTATCAAAGATAAAATCTTTAAATTTATTCTTTAATCTTCCTATGGATATCAGTTCAAACCAAATTAAGGTTTATCCAAACTAGTCGGGATTAGCGCACCTTACCGAAGTAATCATTTGTTATATTTCCCAATCCTAACCTATTCATCCCATAAAGCAAAACTGGTAATACTTCATATCTAACACCACGGTGTTATCGGTAAAATTAATTACCATTTCACGTTCAAATCTAATTAAAGATTTAACTATCGCTTGGAGCAAAACTGGTGATACTCCATTATCGATCATTCCATGAATTCAATAAATTTAATTATCCCATCCACATTCCTATCTAATTAAAGATTCATTAAAACTCTAATTCAGTTTTAATCCCAAAAACCTGTAGTTAATGATTATTCTAAGTTAAGAAATTGATCATATCTTTAACTGGGTTAAAGAACTAATGTCATTTAAAACACAGTTCATGATAAACCCAAAATACCTTCCATTAATTATGGAATCTTCACGAAAACCAGATCAATATATATAATCGATATAAACTTCCATATCCAACCGATAATATAAATGGAATAACGGCAAAGCCTCTTAAATTCCATATATATTAACAGTCTTCCTCCAAAGAAGCTCACTTTGATTATTATCCAATCGAATTCCATTCCATTCCAATTTATTGTATTAAATTGGAAAACTTTACTTTGGAAAATCTCCTTTAAATCTTAACAAAAAGATTTATATATTCCAAATCACATTTGACTGTAAATCGGGTTAAAGAACGAATGTTGTTAAAAAAACAGTTCAAGATAAACCAAGTCACATTCCATTTTATTCCAATTATTAAATATAATTGGAAAGTCTAACAAACTTAATTAAAAGATTCATTCTCTTCACACGGGATTCAAGAACAGTGTTACTGAAGACACCGTTCATGACAAACCTAAAATCCAATTCTTTTATACATTTCCAAACAAATATTAATTAATTGGAAAATTTCACTAAATCTTAATAAAAAGATTTATTCTTTCCTCAACTGGGTTTAAGAACGGTGTTATTTAAGACACCGTTCACGACAAACCCAAAATCCCATTTGATATTAAATACAAGGCTCCAAATAGAAAATATATCGGCTTATATTCAATATCAAATTCTGAAACCAACAAATATCGTATTGGAAATAACGATATAAATATGTCTTCCAAATTTCCATAACAATATATGTATAATCACGAAATCCAATATAGAAATATTCCAAAGATAATTTCCATTCAAATCCACTCCAATTCATATATTGGAAATTCTGGTTATTTTTAAAAACATTTCAAATCCAATTTATTTATTTAAAAATTATTGGATTATAACTCTAGTTCATAACTAGTTCATAACTAGTTCATTTTGATAAAAATATATTTTTATCTTAAAAAACATGGAATTTTTCATCCAAATCATTTATTATGATTTTACACAAATTATCGATATTTCTAATAATTTTATTAAGGCCCGTACAGTCGATTTCCATAAACGGTCATCGAACTGCACTTACAATGACCTTTTCCAAATTTGACTTGTATGTAATTCCAAATCCAACCATTAGATTTCAAATCACTTGTATTCATTGTAAATCAATTTTCGATACAAACCCAACGGTTCTAGTTTTAGGAGAATCCGACGGTTAGATCTCCCGTAATGTCTATTCGAAGTCAATGGTCGAAACTCGCGAACAGTCGCGGCGCGGCGCGTTCTATTCAGGCCATTATATTGTATATATAATATATGTTATATATATTTCATCAATTTCTGTTTAAAACGTATTTTATAAATTCATTTTAAAACGATTCTAACTTCATTTTTCAATTTTAAATTAAAACTGAATTTTCCTTTCCATTATAATATATAAATGATAATATTTTCAAAATATCATATTTTGAAATCATTTCCTTTTCGATATTCATTTTATAAATGAATAAAATTGATATAAAATATCGTTTACGTCTAAATGACGTTAATCTAATCAACACGGCTTCATATATTTCAATATTTTCGTGTCCATCCCAAATCGGACATCAAAATCATATTTTGATCCATTACTGAATATTATTTTAAAATATTAGTTATTTTAAAATATTCATTATTCACCATTTTGAAATATTCATTAGTTCAAAATATTCGTTCTTTTCGAATTGGAATTAGACACAGTCAATTACCATATAATTTTATTTATATGGATTTCATACACACATGTACACAACAATAATCAAACATAGTCAACCATCATCCAAAGTGCATTACACAACTGCATAAGCGTTAAAAATAAATAGTTAATGCTTACAATAGCCTGTCAACCAATCGATTGACATACAACTAAATATTGGGATTAGTGTATGTCCAATATCATCCCAATACCCGTGTGGGGTTTTCAAACAACAAACACTGATTATTATTTCTGCAATTGGACGATGTTTAAAATATACCATCCCAATCATTATCAGATAAATGGGCGTACATAAACAAATCGTTTGATTTGTAAATGTATATTTATTTCAACGCATCACTATTTTATATAGTTCATATATTCAATTAAAAATGATAATTTTAATGTTTAAATATTTTATTCAACACTTGAATATTTTCTACAGTTCATATATACAATAAAAATGATATTTTTGTTGTTCAAATATTTTATTCACCATTTCACAATACAATCACAATCAATTTCTACCACACAATACAATCAATCAAGTCGTCCATGGTATGTGGACGACGGGGAGCAGTTCATATATACAGTTATAAAATAAATAACTGTACAAGAAATTATAGTGAGAAGTTCTCACATTCATTTCCACTCCATCAGTGTTTAATTCTGCTTTTCTGTACTGTTTTGATTTGAACTTTGCCTGAATTTCTAACATGCTCAGTTTCTGTTTTGGTCTGCTCCATTGCGAAGTATTCTTCGACACGATTCCATAGCAACGGAAATCGTTGGAATTAGACCTCGTATGAGAGAGATATGCTATTATTTGCGTTGATTACAAAAATGAAGATAATAAAATAAATAATATTTACACTTCAGTCCCTGTCTCCTTCTACCCCCATTCAATTTCATCGTTCCAGGAAATTTCCGTTCAACCAAAAAATAAACTTCGAGAATTACGGTTCGCTTTTTCCTCCACTTGGCTGCGCCGAACCTTGATCCGCCACCTCCACCCTGTCGAGCTTCGCCACGTCTGTCACCATGCCTAACCCTAGCCAATTTGATGCCCACATTCCCTCGGAATCCGAACCCAAACGGCGGCGGTTCCTGGGTCCCGATCGAACAATCCACTAACTTAAACTCCATCACAACCGTTAAAAATGTTGATCCCATCGTGCTCTTCAAGATTTGTTTTATAAATATTGTGAAATAATTCTTGTATTTAGAGAATAAGTGGAATCAAAATGGAGGAATCGCATTCGCCCGTTAAAGAACAGCAGCGGCAGACTGATTGGGTCTAGGGTTTCTCAAGGGCTATTTATATAAATTATATTATTAAATTAAATCCTAAAAAGCTAATTTCTCATTCGAAATCCAAATCAAACCGAACGAGTGTCGGCCCAAGCCAAATACCCCCATTCCGGAAACAATGGAATATGTTTCGTAAGCCAATTCGGCCGTTTTAATCTGTTTTCATCAAAATTAATTTATAAATCAATATATAAATATATTGAATTTAAACGTATATTTTAATTTACCGGGGCCACATACTGACTCCAAAAATTCCAGAAAAATAAATCTAGCTATGTTTTGATGATAAGGTCCTAATAAAACTAATTTCGTAGAATTTTGAGACCGTCTAAAAAATGGTCAATTTCTGGTCAATCCAATTCAAAATTAAATTACAAAATAGATTTAAATTTACTGCGCTCACATATTAATTCCAAAAATTATGAAATTTGAAACCTAGCAATAATTTGACATTCCAGATCCAACAAAAGTGGTCTCTTTGAAAACGGAGATCGTTTGCAAAATAGCTATTTTTAAGGGCTATATACTATATAAATTCCATAGCGACTATTATGAATTTTCAACTGGACATAACTTCTTATTCCCGCTATGAAATCTGGATTTTTCATATACGTTGGAAAGATATTTTCAAAAAGATTCAAATATTTTTGGTTTCACTAAAATCGGGTTTATTTTGAATCCTGTACATTCATTTGAAATTTGAAATCAATATTTCAAACTACCGCGCCATTTCCAGTTCCTTTTATAACTAAAATAAATATTTATATTCTAATTTCGATTTAAATAAATTTATACATTCTAATTCTATTCAAAATAAATTTCTGGTCATTATTATTTAAAATAAATCATTTTAAATATTCAAAATTCATTCAAATTACCAAAATAAAAAGTTTAAATTGGTTCTGATTTTCCGGGTTGTTACAATCTCCCCCGCTTAAAATCTTTTCATCCTCGAAAAGGAATGGAGCTGAAAGTTGTTTAAGTAACCAACTCAACTTTCATTCTGGTCTTCATTCTTCGACTTTTCAGTTTCTAAGAATTTTCAAATGTTTTAAAAATTTGACTAACACCCTAAATTTTTGAAACCTTTCGCTATAACCTCCTTTGTACGAGGAGACATTTAAAACCTCAACTAGCCACGCAGGGCCCTCACCAATCCAAATGAAAAAGAAAAATCCAAGCGGTTAGCCAATCGACTCATAAAATCATTCAAACCCAATAAATTAGTAAACATGTACCTATTTGTCGGGCATACAATTTTATTCCTCTTCTTAGCTTCCAAGTTATGACGTGTTCAATGTATATACATGTATATGCATGCAATTCCAATCAATATCTATACAGTTCAATATTCGATTCGAATTTGGCTAAATGGTTCAAAATTTTAATTAATCAAACAACATAATCAGCAATCAATTGGTTAATTAAAATTTCAAATTCGTAGCTTTGATATATATATATATATATATTCAAAATCATATTTTTGATGCCAAGTCACAACAATAACCCTATCTAAATTTTGATTCTCGCACCAGTCAATTGGAATCATATAGATATCTCACTTTCGAAACTCGAGCATAAATACTGATGATGCGACCACATCACTAGAATTATCCCCCGGGCGACTAGAGTGTGATTCTATATCCATATAGTATATTTGAGGTTTCAAATACATGTGGATCAGACGTATATTAAAATCTCTATATACTCGATAGTCCAAATCAATTTAAAATAAAATATTCAAATACGTATAATAAAGTTTAAATTTTCAAAATAAACTTTGTTTTAATTTTTATTTCAAAAATAACACTCTTCGGACTCATTCTAGGATACTACTGATCCCATCTCTAACGGGTCATTCTCGTTGGATATTACTAATCCAATCTCTAATGAATTCTTTCGTTCGGTTCTAATGTATCTTGATCTCGAGCTCTGTAAACCAAAGCTATAATACCAAACTGACACGACCCAAACTTCCGCATAATGGAAATCCCGGATTGAGTTGAGAACATGACAAATAAGAACACAAACAAAAGAACATATCACTGCTTATTACAACAATACATCAGAGTACAAGAATATACAGAGTATGAATAAATATTTGATAACATCAGAGATTTACAAATTACAATGCAGCGGAAAAATAATACATAACACAACTGAAACAAATGCACGGATACAGAGCTTTCCGAATATATCTCCAGTTGTAAACCAGGATCCTATAAGAATAAATCTGCAAACCCAAAACTACTAGCTACCCGTGTGAAAAATAGGGGCACCCAGAGTTTAGTTTAAAACAATAAACTCCAGGTCAATCATGTGACTGGTGTGAGAACTAAAACAGTTATTTAAAACTTTACTTTAAAATAGAGTAAATCAAGGGACCAACGCTATATAATACGGAACGGGTTTCCTCCCAAGAATACTAGTGCATATAACAAAACAACGCAATGCCTTTTAAAAAAATGAAGCTATTATAAGACTCATGTCCCATCACACAATGCAACGCAAGCCGAAGGATAGAGTTTTACCTTATAATAGCCAAACATGCTTGGTACATTTAAAACAAATTATTTTGATATTATTATAAGTGCAGATTGTATAAAATCACTTCTAATATAAATGTATCAATCATAGACTACATTAGCGTCCCATGCCACTATGTCGCCAATAGTGTACAACTAAAACCGTAAAGTCACGTATTAGAAGTTGGATTTACATCTGTGAACCAAGGCAAGGGATCATCCTTCCCGCTTGGAGACAATCTAGCCTACAATGTCGCAGGATCAGAGCTCGATTGACCCTTTAATCGCCAGGGCCAGTCCACATGAAGTGGATTAAAATGCCTGAACAATACGATTCCCCGCCCTATGGGGTGTAAATGAGCCAGATGACTCAATATCCATCGGCTCTGTTGTAATCGATATATCTGAGGCGCCTCGCTATCCATCATCCACATAAGTAAAATGTCTGGGCTCCATTCCATGACACCACACCTAGCTAGAAAGAAACGCAAGTCCTCCGTAAGGTCCTCTCCCGTTTCTAGTTCACATCGAGGTGTGAGGCACGCGAATTAACGCTATAAACAAAGCTATGCTATATTAAAACCGTGCTTTGATCATCAACCACAAGACTCTGCTTTTCAACAGAAGCCTTGATCATTTGCATCTCAGCATGCCACACGGGCAATTCACACCATGCGACTGATGTCTATCGATATATAACCTTTGAGCTCGTAAGTCTCAGAGAAGGGTCTTAAGCAATAGAATAAATTCTCCGCCACCAAACTTATATATATTTAATAGAGATCAATCAACACAGAATAAAATCCAATGTCAGACACACATCCATAAACAAGTTCGTTTTGGGTCCGAATAAAACAGGAGGCACCTTATTCCTCGTCCTATATGTCCAATACAGGAGAGAGGTCCTCGCATATCCGGTCGATCTCCAAATACATCTGGACGATCACCACTTATTACCTCGTCTTGGGTGTACAGCCCAATCAAGATATCAGTAATCATCCAAACGATGTGAAGATCTCCGGTCTTCAACAACCGTTTTCATCGTCGACTCATCGCCGATTCATTTATTCAGAATAGGATAAACTTGGTCTTTCCAAATAACTCGCGTATATAATAAACAAGTGCTAAAAAACATAACATACGCCTAATTCCAATTCTGAATATTCTTTTATTTAAATATTCATATCCTTTGGGAAAGGTTCCCATTAATTTTATCAAAGATTTTTTTTTTAAATTTATTCTTTAATCTTCCTTTGGATATCAATTCAAACCAAATTAAGGTTTATCCAAACTAGTCAGGATTAGCGCACCTTACCGAAGTAATCATTTGTTATATTTTCCAATCCCAACCTACTCATCCCATGAAGCAAAACTGGTAATACTTCATATCTAACACCATAGTATTATCGGTAAAATTAATTACCATTTCACGTTCAAATCTAATTAAAGGTTTAACTATCGCTTGGAGCAAAACTGGTGATACTCCAATCTCGATCATTCCATGAATTCGATAAATTTAATTATCCCATCCACATTCCAATCTAATTATGTGAAGACCCGTAACTTCCCCGTAAAGGAAAGCGTCGGATAGTTCGAGAACAAACCACAACAGAACGCATATAGAAGAACATTTCATTGTATATAACAACAATGCATCAGATTACAAGAATATACAGAGTATAAAAGAATATTACACAGAAATATCAGAGATTTAAATTACATTTAAATACATAGCAGCGGAAAATAATACAATACACAACTAGAATGAGATATACGGATACAAAGCTTCCCGGATATCGTTCCAGTCGTAAACCAGGATCCTGTGAATATAAATCTGCAAAACCAAAACTACTAGCTGCCCGTGTCAAAATAAGGGCACCCAGAGTTTAGGTCAAAACAATAAACTCCAGGTCAGTCATGTGACTGGTGTGAGAACTAAAGCAGTTATAAATCTTTATTTTCAAAGCTAGGTAAAACAAGGGACCACGCCGTATAACACGGAACGGGTTTCCTCCCAAGAATACCAGTGCATAAGACAAACAACGCAATGCTAAATAAAGAAAAATGAAGCTGTTATAAGACCCAGGTCCCATCACACAATGCAACGCAGTCGAGGATAGGGTTTTCCCTTATAACAGCCAAAGAATGCTTGATACGTTTAAAACAAATCATTTGATACTATTATAAGTGCATAGAGTATAAAACAACTTCAAATCATAAGTATCAATCATAGGCGGCATGAATGCCCCATACCACTATGTCGCCATATATAGGTTTACAAATAAAACCGCAAATGTCACGTATTTGGAAATTGGGTTTCCATCTATGAACCGAGGCTAGGGGCAAGATCCTCAACCGATTCGAGACGCTCTAGCCCGCCCCTCAGGAACAGCCGCAACTGCCCCTTGGATCGTCAGGGCCGGTCCACACGGAGTGGATTATTATGCCTGAACAATACGTCTCCCCACCCTATGGGGTGTAAGTCTGGTCCGTCAGCCGACCAGAATGCATTCGGCCGAAACCGATATAACCGAGGCGCCTCGCAACAGCAACAACAACATAAGTCAAACTCGTCAGGGCGTGTAAAACCACTGACGCCACTTCTAACTAGAAAGAAACGCATGCCCTCCCTGAGGTCCGTCTCCCGTTTTTGATTCATACCGGGTGTGAAACTCGCGAATCAAACGTTACACAAAGCTACGCCACAAAGGTCGTGCTTTGATCATCAACCACAAGACTTTGCTTTTCAACAGAAGCCTTGATCATTTGCATCTTAGCATGCCACACAGGCAAGCCATCCTATGCAACCGATATCAGTCACACAGAATGAAATCCGATGTCAGACACACAGTCCATTTACAAGTCCGTTCTGGGTCTGAACGAAACCGGAGGCACCTAGTACCCCGCATATCCATCGATCTCCAAGTACGTCT
The DNA here is from genome assembly GCA_030737875.1 of Allium sativum. Taxonomy (NCBI): domain Eukaryota; kingdom Viridiplantae; phylum Streptophyta; class Magnoliopsida; order Asparagales; family Amaryllidaceae; genus Allium; species Allium sativum. The sequence continues at coordinate 172,026,165 of CM060919.1, forward strand.
GGACGATCACTAACTGTTTCCATCTTCTTGGGTGTACAGCCCAATCAAGATCATCAGTTATCACCCAAACGACGTGAAGACCTCCGGTCTTCGACCATCGTCTTCGTCTTCGACTTATCGTCGTATCAGTTACTCAGAATGGGATAAACCCGGTCTTTCCGAATAACTCGCGTATATTTTAAATAAGTGTTACACAAACACAACATACGCCTCATTCCAATTCATTAGTCACTAACCGTAAATTAATCAAGAGAATAATTCCCCAAATATTAACCCCGAAGGCCGAAACCAACATCAGATCAATATCCAGAAAACCATTCTGCTTGGCTAACCGCCAGTTAGTTTCTAAATTTCACATTCAAATCTAATTACAGATTTATCTATCGCCTGGAGCAAAACTGGTGATACTCCATTCTCGATCTTTTCAATCTAATTAAAGATTCATTAAAACTCCACTTAGTTTTAATCATTATCTGGGTTAAAGAATCAGTGTCATTTAAAACACGATTCACGATAAACCCAAAATCACATTCCATTAATTATCGGGTTAAAGAACAAGTGTTATTTAAAACACTGTTCACGATAAACCCAAAAATCAATACCAATTCAATTCCAATTAAATATCATTTAATTGGTACACTTCATTAAATCTAAATAAAAAGATTTAATCTTTTCTCAACTGGGTTCAAGAACAGTGTTAGTGAAGACACCATTCACGACAAACCCAAATCACATTCGATATTCAATACAAGGCTCTGAATAGAAAATATATCGGCTTATATTCAATATCGAATTCTACGACTAACAAATGTCGTATTGGAAATAACGATACAAATATATATCTTTCAAATTTCCATAACAACACCTGTAATGTCACGAATTCCAACATCGAAATATTCCGAAGACAATTTCGATTCAAATCCACTCCAATGCAATCATTGGAAATTTTGGTTATTTTCAAAACCATTTCAAATTCAATTTATTTATTTAAAAATAAATAGAATTATAATTCTAGTTCAAAACTAGTTCATTTCGATAAAAATCCATTTTTTTATCTTTTCAAATATGGAGATTTTCACCCCAAACTTTCACAAATCATTTCTTATGATTTTACACAAATTATTACTATTTTTAATAATTTTATCAAGGCCCGTACAGTCGATTTCCAACAATGGCCATCGAACTGCACTTACAACGACCTTTTTCGAATTTGATTTGGACGTATCTCCAAATCCAACCGTTAGATTTCAAATTTCTAACATTAATTAGAAAGCTCTTTTCGATACGAACCCAACGGTTCCGGTTTTAGGAGAATCCGACGGTCGGATCTCCTGTAATGTCCGTTTGAAATAAATGGTCGAAATTCGCGAACTGCCGCGGCGCGGCGCGTTCTATTCAGGCCATTATATTATATATAATATATATAATATATATTTCGTCGATTTCTATTTAAAACGAATTATATAAATAGTTTTGAATTCGTTTCAAAAACATTTTCAACTTCCATTTCAATTCAAATCAAAATTGAATTCTTCTCTATAAATTCGTTTTAAAATTCATTTCTATTCAATTCGAATTTCAATTCAATTTGAATTCATTTCAATTCGCTTTCTATTCCATTTGAATTCGTTTTCAATTCAATTCATTTCGAAATCGTTTTCAATTCATTTCATTTCGAAATCGTTTTCAATTCAATTCATTTCGAAATCGTTTTCAATTCATTTCATTTCGAAATCGTTTTCAATTTATTTTGAATTCGTTTTCAATTCAATTCATTTCGAAATCGTTTTCAATTCAATTCATTTCGAAATCGTTTTCAATTCATTTCATTTCGAAATCGTTTTCAATTCAATTCATTTCGAAATCGTTTTCAATTCATTTCATTTCGAAATCGTTTTCAATTCGATATAAATATCGTTCACGTCAAAATGGCGTCCATACACGGCTTCATAAATTTCTATTTTCAAATATTCTATTTCAAATATTTCTTTTTCAAAATAGTTGTTATTATCAAAATATTTCGTTCAACACATGACCAATCTCAATGAATGAGTACTGTCAACACATGAACTTTTATTTTATAATATTCTTTATTTTTCAAATTGGAATGAGGCCCAATCAATTACCATATAAAGTTAATTATATGGATTTTCATACAACACATGTATATCATAGCATTGAAAAATAATCAACCATCAACCAAAGTGCACTACACTGCATAAGCATCAAATACAGATATTCAACGCTTATAACAGCCTGTCAATCAATCGATCGACATATTTAATCAATCAGGATGAGTGAACTGCATATTTCATCCTAACACCCGTGTGGGGTTTCAAACAATCAAACACAGATTTTATTTGTGCAGTTGGGCGATGTGTGAAATTTATCGACCCAATCAATATCATTCAAATAAGTGTACATAAACAAACCATCTGGTTTGTAAATGAATATTTATTTATTCACTTCACTATTTTCATATTCACGTTAAAAATTATATTTTTAACGATAAAACATTTTATTTCAACCTATGAATTTCTATTCAATTCATTTATTCAATAAAATGATATTTTTATTTTTCTAACATGTTTTAGAAAATTTCGGCGGCATAACGGCACGATACTAGAAACGGGACAAGGCCTAGCCTTATCCCCGGTCTAGTGAAGGCCCACGCCATTCACACATCAATCAAATCAATTCGTTATGCAAACCGCAAACTTTGGAGTAAGGATCTAACCTAGCCTTACTCCTTCGCCTTATAACGGCGCACGTCTAATCCTAACCAATTTATCGATTCGATTTTTCACACCACAAACCACATTCAAACAATATCGCAATCAATCACCAAACTGTCAAACAAACAAGTCCATGGTCTGTGGACGATTGTGTCGGGTGCTACTAAGCACCGTCTGCATCCTAGTATATATATATAACTAGAAAATAAATAGAAAGGTGAGAAATTCTCACCGATTAGCTATCCTAGCTCCACGGCACTTCATTGATAGAAATCTTCATCGCTATCGCATCTTCGTCATCTTCGCTGCCCGTAGCCACTACATATGTAAAAATCGAATTTTTACTATGCTATTCAATATATAAAATCGAATTTTGACTTCGCTATTCAATATATAAAAATCGAATTTTTTTTCTTTTGCAAGTTCAAATCTTTTTCTACTAAAAGATTAAACTTTTTTTCCTATTTTAAAGTTCAAAATAAAATCAGTTTTTCGCTTTCATAAAAATGCAGTTTTTTCATAACTTAAAAAATAAAAATACAGTTTTTGCCTTATTTAAAAATTCAGTTTAAAAATCATTTAAAAATCAGTTTTCTAATCTAAAATAAAATTCAGTCTTAAACCTAAAATAAAATTCAGTTTTAAACCTACCTAAAATCAGAATTTTAAAAACATAAAAATCGGTTTTTAATATTAACAAAATCAGTTTTATAAATTAAGTAAAAATCAGTTTTATAAATAAAGTAAAAACTTACAGTTCGAAAGGGGGGGGTTCACCACCATCGGAGAGGCTTCGGGTGGCTCTGGGTCGGCGGCAGGAGGAGGCGGAGGGTTGGGGCGGCCTTCAGTTCGTCGGCGGTCATCACTGTGGGGGGGGAAAGCTCTGGCGTTTTCGTCTTCGATTCGAAGGGAGGAAGGAGATGAGCTAGAGGGGAGAGGAAGGCGCGACTTTAGGGGGGAGCGGCGGTCCATCGTCGGCGTCAGCAAGGGGGAGGAAGAGGCGTCGCGATCTGAAACTGGAAGGGGTTTTTTTTTTTTTTTTTTTTTTTATATTTTGACCGTGGTTTGACTTGTGAGGAAAGAGAGAGCTCAAGGGGGTTATATAATATTTTAATTATTTAAATAATTAATTTCTCCATAAAGTAACTTTAAATTTCGATCTCCGAACGAGGCCCAATGACTGTCGTCCCTAGCTAATTACCCCCATTCCGAATACAATGGGATATGTTTCATAAGCCAGTTCGGCTGTTACGCTCAGTTTTCGCTGAAATTAATGTATAAATCTATATATTCAATTTTAAACGTACATTTCAATTTACCGGGGTCACATACTAACTTTAAAAATTCTAGAAAAATATTTTCTAGCTTCGTATTGACGATACGGTCCTAACAAAACTAGTTTCGTCGAAATCTGAGACCGTTAGAAAAATGGCCAATTTCCAGTCGATTAAAATCAACTGAAACTGGTCAAACGCGTTTTCCTTTGCCACGCTCACATATTGATTCGAAAAATTATGAAATTTGAAATCTAGCAATAACTTTACATCACGGACCCAACAAAACTGGTTTCGTCGAAATCCGAGGTCGTTTGCAAAATGTCCATTTTTAAGGGCCTGAATTCCATAGCGACTATTCAGAATTTTCAACTGGACATATCTTTTGATTCCCGCTAAGAAATTTTGATCATTCGGGTTCGTTGGAAAGATATTCACTATTAGATTCCATTATTTTTGGTTTCACTAAAATCCGGATTGTTTTGCACCCGGTACATTCAATTGAAGTTTGAAATCGAATTATCGAACTACCGCGCCATTTTCAATTCTATTTATAATTATATATAATTATTTATATTCTAACGACGACGCGTATAATATATACGTTCGAATATATTCAAAATAAATTTCTCGTCGATATTATTTAAAATAATTCATTTTAAATAATCTAAATTCGCTAAAATGGCCAAAATAAAAATTTTAAACTGGCCCAGATTTTACGGGTTGTTACAATCTCCCCCACTTAAAACTTTTCGTCCCCGAAAAGGAACAAAGTCGAAAGTGGTTTGATTATTCAGCTCCACATTTGATCTGGCTTCCATTCTCCAACTCTTTAGTTTCTGAGAATTTTTAAAATTTCAAAAATTTGGCTAACACCCTAAATTTTTGAAAAATTTCGCCATAACCTCCCCTGCACCGGGAGCATCGGGAAATTGCAAATAGCGTTCCCGGTCCTTCAGATCTCAAAAAGAAAAAGAAAAAGCCAAGCGGCTAGCCAATAGGCTCATAAAATCATCATCACCCAAACAAAACAGTAAATTATGTAATAAACATGTACCTATTTGTCGGGCAAACAAATTTTATTCTCTGCTCTAGCCTCCTTGCTATGACCTGTTCAATGATATATATGTATATGCAAACAAATGCGACCAATTTTCAATAGAGTTCAATATTTGATTCAATTAGGCATAATTGTTCAAAATTAGCAAACAATTAAACAAACAACACAAACTTCAATCAATTAGTGGATTAACGTTTCAAATTCATAATTTCGATATATATACAAAAATCAGATTTTTGATGCCAAATCACAACAATTAGCCCTATCTAATTTTGGTTCTCACACCAGTCAATAGGAAATATATAGATATCAAACCTTCGAAACACGAACATAAATGTTGATGATGCGATCGCTATCATCAATATCATCTCCGGGCGACTAGGGTGTGGTGCTATATCTATCCAATATATTAAAACTTCGAATACACGCTAGCTAGGCGCATACGCAAAAATCTTTATATTTTGGATTGTCCTAATCAATATAAAATAAATAATCAAATACGAATAATTGATTTAAATTTTCAAATCAAAAATCGTTTTCATTTTAAAAATATACTCTTCACACTCGTTCTAGGATACTACTGATCCCATCTCTAACGAGTCATTCCATTGGATATTACTAATCCAATATCTGATGAATTCCTTCGTACGGTTCTAATGTGTCTTGTTCTCTGCTTTGTAAACCAAAGCTCTGATACCAACTGTGAAGACCCGTAACTTCCCCGTAAAGGAAAGCGTCGGATAGTTCGAGAACAAACCACAACAGAACGCATATAGAAGAACATTTCATTGTATATAACAACAATGCATCAGATTACAAGAATATACAGAGTATAAAAGAATATTACACAGAAATATCAGAGATTTAAATTACATTTAAATACATAGCAGCGGAAAATAATACAATACACAACTAGAATGAGATATACGGATACAAAGCTTCCCGGATATCGTTCCAGTCGTAAACCAGGATCCTGTGAATATAAATCTGCAAAACCAAAACTACTAGCTGCCCGTGTCAAAATAAGGGCACCCAGAGTTTAGGTCAAAACAATAAACTCCAGGTCAGTCATGTGACTGGTGTGAGAACTAAAGCAGTTATAAATCTTTATTTTCAAAGCTAGGTAAAACAAGGGACCACGCCGTATAACACGGAACGGGTTTCCTCCCAAGAATACCAGTGCATAAGACAAACAACGCAATGCTAAATAAAGAAAAATGAAGCTGTTATAAGACCCAGGTCCCATCACACAATGCAACGCAGTCGAGGATAGGGTTTTCCCTTATAACAGCCAAAGAATGCTTGATACGTTTAAAACAAATCATTTGATACTATTATAAGTGCATAGAGTATAAAACAACTTCAAATCATAAGTATCAATCATAGGCGGCATGAATGCCCCATACCACTATGTCGCCATATATAGGTTTACAAATAAAACCGCAAATGTCACGTATTTGGAAATTGGGTTTCCATCTATGAACCGAGGCTAGGGGCAAGATCCTCAACCGATTCGAGACGCTCTAGCCCGCCCCTCAGGAACAGCCGCAACTGCCCCTTGGATCGTCAGGGCCGGTCCACACGGAGTGGATTATTATGCCTGAACAATACGTCTCCCCACCCTATGGGGTGTAAGTCTGGTCCGTCAGCCGACCAGAATGCATTCGGCCGAAACCGATATAACCGAGGCGCCTCGCAACAGCAACAACAACATAAGTCAAACTCGTCAGGGCGTGTAAAACCACTGACGCCACTTCTAACTAGAAAGAAACGCATGCCCTCCCTGAGGTCCGTCTCCCGTTTTTGATTCATACCGGGTGTGAAACTCGCGAATCAAACGTTACACAAAGCTACGCCACAAAGGTCGTGCTTTGATCATCAACCACAAGACTTTGCTTTTCAACAGAAGCCTTGATCATTTGCATCTTAGCATGCCACACAGGCAAGCCATCCTATGCAACCGATATCAGTCACACAGAATGAAATCCGATGTCAGACACACAGTCCATTTACAAGTCCGTTCTGGGTCTGAACGAAACCGGAGGCACCTAGTACCCCGCATATCCATCGATCTCCAAGTACGTCTGGACGATCACTAACTGTTTCCATCTTCTTGGGTGTACAGCCCAATCAAGATCATCAGTTATCACCCAAACGACGTGAAGACCTCCGGTCTTCGACCATCGTCTTCGTCTTCGACTTATCGTCGTATCAGTTACTCAGAATGGGATAAACCCGGTCTTTCCGAATAACTCGCGTATATTTTAAATAAGTGTTACACAAACACAACATACGCCTCATTCCAATTCATTAGTCACTAACCGTAAATTAATCAAGAGAATAATTCCCCAAATATTAACCCCGAAGGCCGAAACCAACATCAGATCAATATCCAGAAAACCATTCTGCTTGGCTAACCGCCAGTTAGTTTCTAAATTTCACATTCAAATCTAATTACAGATTTATCTATCGCCTGGAGCAAAACTGGTGATACTCCATTCTCGATCTTTTCAATCTAATTAAAGATTCATTAAAACTCCACTTAGTTTTAATCATTATCTGGGTTAAAGAATCAGTGTCATTTAAAACACGATTCACGATAAACCCAAAATCACATTCCATTAATTATCGGGTTAAAGAACAAGTGTTATTTAAAACACTGTTCACGATAAACCCAAAAATCAATACCAATTCAATTCCAATTAAATATCATTTAATTGGTACACTTCATTAAATCTAAATAAAAAGATTTAATCTTTTCTCAACTGGGTTCAAGAACAGTGTTAGTGAAGACACCATTCACGACAAACCCAAATCACATTCGATATTCAATACAAGGCTCTGAATAGAAAATATATCGGCTTATATTCAATATCGAATTCTACGACTAACAAATGTCGTATTGGAAATAACGATACAAATATATATCTTTCAAATTTCCATAACAACACCTGTAATGTCACGAATTCCAACATCGAAATATTCCGAAGACAATTTCGATTCAAATCCACTCCAATGCAATCATTGGAAATTTTGGTTATTTTCAAAACCATTTCAAATTCAATTTATTTATTTAAAAATAAATAGAATTATAATTCTAGTTCAAAACTAGTTCATTTCGATAAAAATCCATTTTTTTATCTTTTCAAATATGGAGATTTTCACCCCAAACTTTCACAAATCATTTCTTATGATTTTACACAAATTATTACTATTTTTAATAATTTTATCAAGGCCCGTACAGTCGATTTCCAACAATGGCCATCGAACTGCACTTACAACGACCTTTTTCGAATTTGATTTGGACGTATCTCCAAATCCAACCGTTAGATTTCAAATTTCTAACATTAATTAGAAAGCTCTTTTCGATACGAACCCAACGGTTCCGGTTTTAGGAGAATCCGACGGTCGGATCTCCTGTAATGTCCGTTTGAAATAAATGGTCGAAATTCGCGAACTGCCGCGGCGCGGCGCGTTCTATTCAGGCCATTATATTATATATAATATATATAATATATATTTCGTCGATTTCTATTTAAAACGAATTATATAAATAGTTTTGAATTCGTTTCAAAAACATTTTCAACTTCCATTTCAATTCAAATCAAAATTGAATTCTTCTCTATAAATTCGTTTTAAAATTCATTTCTATTCAATTCGAATTTCAATTCAATTTGAATTCATTTCAATTCGCTTTCTATTCCATTTGAATTCGTTTTCAATTCAATTCATTTCGAAATCGTTTTCAATTCATTTCATTTCGAAATCGTTTTCAATTCAATTCATTTCGAAATCGTTTTCAATTCATTTCATTTCGAAATCGTTTTCAATTTATTTTGAATTCGTTTTCAATTCAATTCATTTCGAAATCGTTTTCAATTCAATTCATTTCGAAATCGTTTTCAATTCATTTCATTTCGAAATCGTTTTCAATTCAATTCATTTCGAAATCGTTTTCAATTCATTTCATTTCGAAATCGTTTTCAATTCGATATAAATATCGTTCACGTCAAAATGGCGTCCATACACGGCTTCATAAATTTCTATTTTCAAATATTCTATTTCAAATATTTCTTTTTCAAAATAGTTGTTATTATCAAAATATTTCGTTCAACACATGACCAATCTCAATGAATGAGTACTGTCAACACATGAACTTTTATTTTATAATATTCTTTATTTTTCAAATTGGAATGAGGCCCAATCAATTACCATATAAAGTTAATTATATGGATTTTCATACAACACATGTATATCATAGCATTGAAAAATAATCAACCATCAACCAAAGTGCACTACACTGCATAAGCATCAAATACAGATATTCAACGCTTATAACAGCCTGTCAATCAATCGATCGACATATTTAATCAATCAGGATGAGTGAACTGCATATTTCATCCTAACACCCGTGTGGGGTTTCAAACAATCAAACACAGATTTTATTTGTGCAGTTGGGCGATGTGTGAAATTTATCGACCCAATCAATATCATTCAAATAAGTGTACATAAACAAACCATCTGGTTTGTAAATGAATATTTATTTATTCACTTCACTATTTTCATATTCACGTTAAAAATTATATTTTTAACGATAAAACATTTTATTTCAACCTATGAATTTCTATTCAATTCATTTATTCAATAAAATGATATTTTTATTTTTCTAACATGTTTTAGAAAATTTCGGCGGCATAACGGCACGATACTAGAAACGGGACAAGGCCTAGCCTTATCCCCGGTCTAGTGAAGGCCCACGCCATTCACACATCAATCAAATCAATTCGTTATGCAAACCGCAAACTTTGGAGTAAGGATCTAACCTAGCCTTACTCCTTCGCCTTATAACGGCGCACGTCTAATCCTAACCAATTTATCGATTCGATTTTTCACACCACAAACCACATTCAAACAATATCGCAATCAATCACCAAACTGTCAAACAAACAAGTCCATGGTCTGTGGACGATTGTGTCGGGTGCTACTAAGCACCGTCTGCATCCTAGTATATATATATAACTAGAAAATAAATAGAAAGGTGAGAAATTCTCACCGATTAGCTATCCTAGCTCCACGGCACTTCATTGATAGAAATCTTCATCGCTATCGCATCTTCGTCATCTTCGCTGCCCGTAGCCACTACATATGTAAAAATCGAATTTTTACTATGCTATTCAATATATAAAATCGAATTTTGACTTCGCTATTCAATATATAAAAATCGAATTTTTTTTCTTTTGCAAGTTCAAATCTTTTTCTACTAAAAGATTAAACTTTTTTTCCTATTTTAAAGTTCAAAATAAAATCAGTTTTTCGCTTTCATAAAAATGCAGTTTTTTCATAACTTAAAAAAATAAAAATACAGTTTTTGCCTTATTTAAAAATTCAGTTTAAAAATCATTTAAAAATCAGTTTTCTAATCTAAAATAAAATTCAGTCTTAAACCTAAAATAAAATTCAGTTTTAAACCTACCTAAAATCAGAATTTTAAAAACATAAAAATCGGTTTTTAATATTAACAAAATCAGTTTTATAAATTAAGTAAAAATCAGTTTTATAAATAAAGTAAAAACTTACAGTTCGAAAGGGGGGGGTTCACCACCATCGGAGAGGCTTCGGGTGGCTCTGGGTCGGCGGCAGGAGGAGGCGGAGGGTTGGGGCGGCCTTCAGTTCGTCGGCGGTCATCACTGTGGGGGGGGAAAGCTCTGGCGTTTTCGTCTTCGATTCGAAGGGAGGAAGGAGATGAGCTAGAGGGGAGAGGAAGGCGCGACTTTAGGGGGGAGCGGCGGTCCATCGTCGGCGTCAGCAAGGGGGAGGAAGAGGCGTCGCGATCTGAAACTGGAAGGGGTTTTTTTTTTTTTTTTTTTTTTTATATTTTGACCGTGGTTTGACTTGTGAGGAAAGAGAGAGCTCAAGGGGGTTATATAATATTTTAATTATTTAAATAATTAATTTCTCCATAAAGTAACTTTAAATTTCGATCTCCGAACGAGGCCCAATGACTGTCGTCCCTAGCTAATTACCCCCATTCCGAATACAATGGGATATGTTTCATAAGCCAGTTCGGCTGTTACGCTCAGTTTTCGCTGAAATTAATGTATAAATCTATATATTCAATTTTAAACGTACATTTCAATTTACCGGGGTCACATACTAACTTTAAAAATTCTAGAAAAATATTTTCTAGCTTCGTATTGACGATACGGTCCTAACAAAACTAGTTTCGTCGAAATCTGAGACCGTTAGAAAAATGGCCAATTTCCAGTCGATTAAAATCAACTGAAACTGGTCAAACGCGTTTTCCTTTGCCACGCTCACATATTGATTCGAAAAATTATGAAATTTGAAATCTAGCAATAACTTTACATCACGGACCCAACAAAACTGGTTTCGTCGAAATCCGAGGTCGTTTGCAAAATGTCCATTTTTAAGGGCCTGAATTCCATAGCGACTATTCAGAATTTTCAACTGGACATATCTTTTGATTCCCGCTAAGAAATTTTGATCATTCGGGTTCGTTGGAAAGATATTCACTATTAGATTCCATTATTTTTGGTTTCACTAAAATCCGGATTGTTTTGCACCCGGTACATTCAATTGAAGTTTGAAATCGAATTATCGAACTACCGCGCCATTTTCAATTCTATTTATAATTATATATAATTATTTATATTCTAACGACGACGCGTATAATATATACGTTCGAATATATTCAAAATAAATTTCTCGTCGATATTATTTAAAATAATTCATTTTAAATAATCTAAATTCGCTAAAATGGCCAAAATAAAAATTTTAAACTGGCCCAGATTTTACGGGTTGTTACAAATTAAAGATTCATTAAAACTCTAATTCAGTTTTAATCCCAAAAATCATTACTTAATGATTACTCTAAGTTAAGAAATTAATCTTATCTTTAACTGAGTTAAAGTACTAATGTCATTTAAAACATGGTTCACGATAAACCCAAATCACCTTCCATTAATTATGGAATCTTCACGGAAAACAGATCAATATATATATATAATTGATATAAACTTCCATATCCAACCGATAATATAAATGGAATAACGGCAAAGCCTCTTAAATTCCATATATATTAATAGTTTTCCTCCACAGAAGCTCACTTCAATTATTATCCAATCGAATTCCATTCCAATTTATTGTATTAAATTGGAAAACTTTACTTTGGAAAATCTCCTTTAAATTTTAACAAAAAGATTTATAAATACCAAACCACATTTCACTGTAAATCGGGTTGAAGAGCGAATGTCATTAAAAACACAGTTAACGATAAACCTAATTCACATTCCATTTTTTTCCAATTATTAAATATAACTGGAAACTCTAACAATCTTAATTAAAAGATTTATTCTCTTCTCACGGGATTCAAGAAAGTGTTACTAAAGACACCGCTCATGGCAAACCCAAAATCCAATTCTTTTATTCATTCCCAATTAAATATTAATTAATTGGAAAATTTTACTAAATCTTAATAAAAAGATTTATTCTTTCGTCAACTGGGTTTAAGAACGGTGTTATTTAAGACACCGTTCACGACAAACACAAAATCCCATTTGATATTAAATGGAAGGCTCTGAAAGAAAATGTATCGGCTTATATTCAATATAAAATTCTAAAACAAAAAAATATCGTATTTGAAATAACGATATAAATATATCTTCCAAATTTCCATAACTATATCCGTATAATCACAAAATCCAATATCGAAATATTCTGAAGATGATTTCCATTCAAATCCACTCCAATTCAAATATTGGAAATTCTGGTTATTTTTAAAAACATTTCAAATCCAATTTATTTATTTAAAAATTATAGGATTACAATTCTAGTTCATAACTAGTTCATTTTGATAAATATATATTTTATCTTAAAAAACATGGAATTTTTCATCAAAATTCTTTCCAAATCATTTATTATGATTTTACACAAATTATCGATATTTCTAATAATTTTATTAAGGCCCGTACAGTCGATTTCCATAAACGGTCATCGAACTGCACTTACAACGACCTTTTCCAAATTTGACTTGGACATAATTCCAAATCCTATCGTTAGATTTCAAATCTCTTGTATTCATTGAAAGCTCTTTTCGATACGAACCCAACAGTTCCAGTTTTAGGAGGATCCGACGGTCAGATCTCCTGTAATGTCAATTCGAAGTCAATGGTCGAAATTCGCGAATGGTCGCGGCGCGGCGCATTCTATTCAGGCCATTATATTATATATAATATTTGTTATATATATTTCAGCGTTTTCTATTTAAAACGTATTTTATGAATTCGTTTTAAAACAATTCTAACTTCATTTTTCAATTTTAAATTAAAATTGAATTTTCCTTTTCATTATAATATATAAATGATAATTTTAAAAATATCAGATTTTGAAATCATTTCCTTTTCGATATTCATTTTAAAAATAAATAAAATCGATATAAAATATCGTTCACATCTAAATGACGTTAATCTAATCAACACGGCTTCATATATTTCAATATTTTCGTGTCCATCCTAAATCGGAAATCAAAATCATATTTTGATCCATTACTGAATATTATTTTAAAATATTAGTTATTTTAAAATATTCATTATTCAGCATTTTGAAATATTCGTTAGTTTAAAATATTCGTTCTTTCCGAGTTGGAATCAGATACAGTCAATTACCATATAATTTTATTTATATGGATTTCATACACACATGTAAACAACAATAATCAAACACCGTCAACCATCATCCAGAGTGCATTACACAACTGCATAAGCGTTAAATATAAATAGTTAATGCTTACAACAGCCTGTCAACTAATCGATTGACATACAACTAAATATAGGGATTAATGTATGTCCAATATTGTCCCAATACCTGTGTGGGGTTTTCAAACAACAAACACTGATTATTATTTCTACAGTTGGACGATGTGTAAAATATATCATCCCAATCAATATCAGATAAATGGGCGTACATAAACAAATCATCTAATTTGTAAATGAATATTTATTTCAATGCATCACTATTTTATATAGTTCATATATTCAATAAAATTGATATTTTTAATGTTCAAATATTTTATTCAACACATGAATATTTTCTACAGTTCATATATACAATAAAAATGGTATTTTTATTGTTCAAATATTTTATTCACCATTTCACAATACAATCACAGTCAATTTCTACCACACAATACAATCAATCAAGTCGTCCATGGTATGTGGACGACGGGGAGCAATTCATATATGCAGTTATAAAATAAATAACTATACAAGAAATTATAGTGAGAAGTTCTCACATTCATTTCCACCCCGTCAGTGTTTAATTTTGCTTTTCTGTACTGTTTTGATTTGAACTTTGCCTGAATTTCTAACTTGCTCCGTTTCTGTTCTGGTCTGCTCCATTGCGAAGTATTCTTCAACACGATTCCATTGCAACTGAAATCGTTGGAATCGGACCTCGTGTGAGAGAGATATGCTATTATTTGCGTTGATTACAAAAATGAAGATAATTAATTAAATAATATTTACACTTTTACCCATGTCTGCTTCTACCCCCATTCTATTTCATCATTCCAGGAAATTTCCGTTCACCCAAAACTCATACTTCGAGAATTAGGGTTCGCTTTTCCCCCACCTGGCCGCGCTGGACCTTGATCCGCCACCTCCACTCTATCGAGCTTCGCTATGCCTGTCGCCGCGCCTAACCCTAGCCAATTCGATGCCCCATTCCCTCAGAATCCAAACCAAAACGGCTGCGTTTCCTGGCTCCCTATCGAACAATCCACTAACTTAAACTCCATCACGACCATTAAAAATGTTGATCCCACTGTGCTCTTCAAGATTTGTTTTATAAATTTTGTGAAATACTTCTTGGATTTATATTATTATTTTATTAAATTAAATTCTTAAAAGCTAATTTCTCATTCGAAATCCAAATCAAACCTGGCCCTAGCCAAATACCCCCATTTCGAACACAATGGAACATGTTTCATAAGCCAATTCGGTTGTTTTAATCCGTTTTCATCAAAATTAAATTATAAATCAATATATATTGAATTTAAACATACATTTTAATTTACTGGGGCCACATACTGATCCAAAAATTCCAGAAAAATAAATCTAGCTATATTTTGATAATACGGTCCTAACAAAACTATTTCGTCAAATTTGGAGACCATTTGAAAAATGGTCAATTTCTGGTTGATCCAATTGAAATTTAAATTACCAAACACATTTAAATTTACTACGCTCACATATTTGTTCCAATAATTATGAAATTTGAAACCTAGCAATAATTTGATATTATGGATCCAATAAAAGTGGTCTCGTCAAAAACGGAGGTCGTTTGCAAAATCGATATTTTTAATGGATATATAATATATAAATTCCATAGCGACTATTCTGAATTTTCTATTGGACATACATTTTTATTCCCGCTATGAAATCTAGATTTTTCACATTCGTTGGAAAGATATTTTCAAACAGATTTAAATATTTTTGGTTTCACTAAAATCCAGTTTATTTTGAATCCTGTACATTCATTTGAAATTTGAAATCGAAATTTCAAACTACTGCGCCATTTCCGGTTCCTTTTACAATTAAAATAAATATTTGTATTCTAATTTCGATTTACATAAATTTATATGTCCTAATTCTATTCAAAATAAATTTCTAGTCATTATTATTTAAAATAAATCATTTTAAATATTAAAAATTCATTAAAATTTCCAAAATAAAACTTTTATATTGGTTTTGATTTTCCGGGTTGTTACAGATTGATTTTTATTTAATATAAATCTGTTTGGTGGCGGAGAATTTATTCTCTTGCTTAACATCCTTTTGTGAGACATACGAGCTCATAGGTTATATGTTGATAAACATCAGTCGCATGGCGTGAATTGTCAGTGTGGCATGCCAAGATGAAAATGATCAAGGCTTATTGTTAAAAGGAAGAGCCTTATGGTTGATGATCAAAGCACAACTTTATTTAGCATCGCTTTGTGTATGGCGTTACTTCGCGAGCCTCACACCCCGGTATGAACCAGAAACGGGAGAAGGACCCCGGGGAGGACATGCGTTTCTTTCTAGCTAGAAGTGGTGTCATGGTATGGAGCCTAGACATTTTTACTTATGTGGATGATGGAAAGCGAGGTACCTCGGATATTGAGTCCCTAGTGGCTCAGATTTATGTCCCATAGTGCGGGGAAACGTATTGTTCAGGCATAACCAATCCACTAGCATATGTATGGACCGACCCTGGCGCTCCTAAGGGCTTGACTGAGTACTTGTCCCAAGTCTCGGGCTAGAGAGTCTCGAATTCGGTAAGGACGATCCCTTACCTTGTTTCATGATGGAAATCGAACTTCTAATACGACCCCATACAGTTTTGATTGTAAACCTATATTTGGCGACATAGTATATGGTAGCTATGCCCTCTATGATTGATACATTATGATTGAATTGTTTTTGAAACATATTTACACTAATAATAATATCGAATCCGTTTTATCGTATCAAGCATTTTTTACCATTATAAGGTTAAACTCTATCCTCCAGTTTGCGTTGCATTGTGTGATGGGACTTGAGTCTTATAATCGTTTCATTTTTCTAAAAAGCATTTTAATGATTTACTTTATTTATGCACTGGCAATCCAATGGAGTAAACCCGTTCCCTGTTAGCCGCGTTGAAACACCCCACCTCCGTTAGGGTCACTCTCAAAGGGAATGCCCTAATTTTGGTGGAGGTTTATAAGTATAAGTCACAGATATACAAGACAAATATAAGAACACATATTTTTGAACAGCGGAAAACAACAACTTTTATTTCATTAAAATACGTGTTACACCAACCATACCATAATTGTCTCACAATACTCCCAAAAACATAACATCTTCATAACTGTCTTGATTACATTATTTAAAGAAGCATAAAGAAAACATAAATAAACTGCAAAAGTCCCATAATTGTTGTCCAAAGCCATAGTCCAAAACGAAAAGATCCAAGCAATACATTCTTTCTCTTCAAGCTGGATATGAAGGCTGGTCAAGCTGCGGTATTCCCTCCCTGTGGACCTGGGGGGGGGGGGGGGGAAACGGAAGAAAAGAAGACGAAAGAAAAGTAGAGTCAGACATAAAGGCCGAGTAAGTCTAGGACTATTCAATCTATGAATAAAGAACTGGGTATGATAAGTATAAACTAGAAATGGGAAAGCACCATAAACTAAGTTAAGTTGTCTAGGGTCGAATATACTATCGTACCCCATATTAGTCTCTGTACCCATATAAACTAGTTCCCAACAGGCACCCCATAATCAGGGTGAAGTGATCCTTTTTCTGATGATCGGCTCCTACTCGCATAGTTACATGTGTCTTACGGCCCCCGATGTTGTATTTACCTATGCTGGTCCCACCATGGGGTGTATCAAGCCCCATGGTGGCGGCCCGACACAATCCTAGAATGCACAGGTATGCTACTGGTGCCCAGTGCCTTATTTTTCTGCGCCGGAGTGTGTGCACGCCCGCACCCCGTTAGAACCTACACTGCTGCACCACCGCCGTCGATTTGACCTCCTACAGTCAGCCCAGTAATCGTGCCCCACCCTGCCTAGTTTCAGGGTATCATGATACGCCTTGTAGGGTTACTGCTGAAAAGGGTCCCCCGCTACTAGGTTTTATATTTCTAGCCAACATGCTAAGTTGGTTAAGTGTTTTATAAACCTAACCCCCAATCAGTCTGTTTAGTTTAGCATGTTCCATTTTGATTAAGTCTTAATTCACTTAATCCTATCAATCCTGACTCAGCCTTAATTGTCTTATTAAAGCCTTGACCTCTCACATTAGACAGGTATTGTTGTGGCTGCCTGTTGCCGGTTGGGTCCGGGCAGTCTTACGCCACAACTCAGTCTAACCTCGGGTCCTTATTGGGCTCTGTGTTTAACCACCCACATTGGATAGGTATTGTTGTGACTACTGGACAGCCGGGCGGTTCCGGGCAGGTTTACATCACAACTCAATCCAACCTCGGGTTAAACACATCGTATTTTCTACATTTACATATTTTGTCTCTTTTCTTTTTATATGTAAATATTTGCGGCCCATTATTCAAATTCATCTTTATTGATTAAGATTTATTTATGCCACTTAATTGTTTTTCAAGGTTGTTGGCATGCGTCAAACATGCCAACACATATGTTCTATATTTTAGCCCAAACGTCAATACCCCCGTTTTACACGTTCGTTCAAATGTAAGGTGTGTTGGGTTTAATACTTAAACCCAATTTAGCCATATGAAAAGGGGAGGCTTATAACATGGTGTTTATAAGGTAACATAAAAAGGGGAGTGTAAACGCATGAACTTGCAACATAACGATTCAATTAACATAAGGTAGGCGCATGTGAACTTGCAATTGTAACAACAGGTAATATAAGCAATACTTAAACATGAATCATTCTATTCACATAATCATGGTATAAACAAAGCATGAATCATTCTATTCGTGTAGTCATGGCATAAATGATACTTAAACATGAACCATTCTAATCATATAATTATGGCATAATCATAATCATGCCCGGTCCTTCCCCATGGGTTGCCCAAGGCAAGTCGGACTGTAAGGGTGAAAGTTAAGGTGAAATGTTGCCCGGGGAGGTCTTGAAAGTGGGAAGATTAATACAAAAAAAAATACTGTCTAACTGGTAATCGAACCCAGGTGCCACAAGCATTAAAGCTTGCCTTCTACCACTGCACCAGTTACTTCTTCAGTTTCCTTAGGAAAGCAATATCTATGTTACATGCATAAAATTAACTCTCATACATTCCTCCTCCGTCCACCTTGTTGCCCCCGCTCGGGGGGTTGCCCGAGGCAAATGTCTGATCAGCCTGGTCCAAGGACCGGCTCTGATCATAATTGAACATGAGTCCTTCTATTCATATAGTCATGGCATAAACATAATTGAACATGAATCCTACTATTCATATAATCATGGTTTTTATCCTATCTATGTAACTTGTAAGTGGGATGTAATTCTAGTGTAATTTCTAATGTAACTTATGTGCCAAATATATTATCATATGATTATGATAACAACATAAGCCTAGAAACATGTTTTCAACTAGGCATAATGACAAACATAGTTTAGTTATGTTCATAAAATTAATACAAGCTTACAAAGACGCTTGCTTTTGTCACTATTACAAAATCATGATTTTTATACTTGAACTATGATACCAATTTCAACATAACCTTCATATGAATATAATACTTAGGTGAATCAAATTACACTAAAGATGACCATAGAATTTTTACATCATGTTGGCATAACAATAAATCATAGACTTGCATGAATTTCAAATAAACTATTACAACATATAGTTGTTATTCTCAACATGAATCATATACTTGCAATTATCAAATGGGTGTTGTAAATAACTACCACAAACATGTAGTTTTCAATATGAATCATATGCTTGCATGAATCCCAATTAAAATTCCACAACATGTGGTTGTCAACATAAACCATTATCTTGTATGAATCAAATCGTACACCATAGCATTGCCAAATCAAAATGACATACAAACATAAGTTATTATCCACAATTCCGTTTCATTGTTAACTTCCAACGCAAATCGCGTACTTGCAAATATCCAATCGTATATCATAATATTCCCAAATCGTTTAGCCTCAAAGCAACATACAAATATAGATTATTATCGCCACAATTCCATTTCTTACTTTACACAAATCAACACAATTATTTAATTCACATCGGAATAGCACTCTACTTACAACGTGTGACGAATCTTCAATTCAGGAATCTGAATTCTGAATTTGGAGATGCTATCCTTTGTTGTAGGCGTTGTTTTGATTGATTTGACGTTGCTTTAAGCTTTTGATTTATCTCCTAATTGTCTCTTTATTTTCTGACGGCTATCCTCAGTCTCTCCTTAGCAGCATGACGGTCTCATCTCCATTTTAGTTTGTGAATTAGGGTTAGTCTTAGGTACTTTTTATAGAGTTTTTGAGTTGATTTAGACCGTCGATGAAGCTTGGTTTAATAATAGCCGTTCGTTTGAAGGAGAGGCCAATCAGGAGCTGACACCTAGCCCTAGTGACAAGGCAAGGCTCAGAAAATCGACCAAACATAGACCAGGCCAGCCAGGGTGGGCTGGGTTCGACCTAGCTCAGGGGCCAGGTCGACTCCCCAGTCGACCCCAGGTCGACTCTAGAGTCGACCTGCCTGGGAAGGTCGACACCTAGGTCGACTCCTAGGTCGACCTGGCCTGGCAGGTCGACCCTAGGGTCAACCCCCAGGTCGACCTGGTGGGTTTGGGCGGGAATTTTCCCGCCTACTCTGATTGGACTGAATTTCAATTCTGTTTTCGAAATTCAAATTTTCTGAAACTTCATTGGGCCATAATTTGGTCATACGGACTCCGTTTTTCGAAAACTCGAACTCTATTTCGCGTATTTTTCCGAAGCGAACGCAATGGCATATCCCGTTTCCCTTAATACTTTAATTAGAATTTATTATACTTTAATTTGTGGATTTCACTGTTATAAAATACACGGGGTGTTACATGCGTGGTTCTGTGATTAGCCTTATTATTAAATAGATTAAGTAGATTTCTCATACCAGTCCCATGACTAACTCGTAGTTTGTTTCACTTTGCAAACTCGGGTGCCATCTTTCCACATGGGCAGCCTTGTATTCAGGTTTTAGAAGACTCATTCTCGATAGTTATGGAGCTGAAGATGGATTCTACCATTTCTATTATGCTGTTCAGGCTTCATTTACTATATTATGTTTGATTCCACTACAGACATTTTATATTAAGCTGAAACTGTATTATGTACTAAGTATGATCCTATTATGCTGTGAAACTCTGATAATATATTATTTCCAGTGTAATTTTATGTACATTATCTACTGTAATTCAATATTTATGTTCTTCTGTTATTGTTTATGTGTTATATTTTAATGATTATCCTTGCTTTCGTACTACAGGAGTTTGGGGTCATCACAGTTGGTATCAGAGCTTTGGTTAATCTTAGCTCCGGAATATAACATATAAATAAATTGGACATAAGTAGAATCAGCAGTATTATAAGGCAAATAACTCATCATAGATAGGACTAGAAATGTCCTAGAACTGAGTATAGTAGAATAAAATACACCCCTATATATTCATTTACATTTAAATATATGTCTCTATGCTTTACAATATCTTTACTGTTGGCCTGACTCTTTGTCTGCTATTTGTAGACATATTAGAAAATGAGTGGCAGAAAAAGAAGAAGTAATTCTATGGTTCACCAATCTAATGAGCCAATTGTGCTCCCACAACCAGAACCAGATCTAGAAGCTCTAGTAGTGAAGTATCGAAATCTGGGTGCAGTACCATTCTCGGGCAAAGAATCCGTGATTGAAACAAGCACGGATGCGTTCTTCTAAGAGGATATTTGAAGGCTTAAAGCTGAGAGATGATCTGAAAAGATTACTGGCATCTTGGGCACTTAAAGACGAAGCTTTAATCTGGTGGGAAACTGTTACTGAGGAAAATCCAGAAGGTAATATTAGCTGGGATAGATTTAAAGAAATTTTCAAAGAAAGATTTATTCCTCTAGAAGCAACTGAGCAGCTATATGATGAGTTTTACAATCTAAAACAAGGAGATATGACCATCCAAGAGTATCATAATAAATTCAATGAACTTTCTCACTTTGTCCCAGAACTAATTCGAGACCCTAAAAGGAAGAATCTGAGATTTATCAACGGACTACAAAAGAAATACGAAGGCAGAGTACTTGCTCATGTGAACCTTCCTTTTCTGAGATGATACAAATGGCTTATCACTATGAGTATATTGATAAGCAACATGGTTTGGAAGATGAAGAGGAAGACTTCTCTAGCAGCAAAAGGAAGTTTGAAACTGATAGCCCTGGGGCAAGTACAAAGTCTGAGGTCAGTAAGAAGCCTAAAGCTAATAAGAAAGAGGTTGAATCTAAAGAAGAACTGTTAACGACTTCCGTATGCAATAACTACAATAAGCAAGGCCATTTATCGATAAATTGCAGATCTCTAAAGTAACAAGGAAAGGATGGACCTAAATCCATTAAGAAGCAAAAGAGATCTCATAGTAAAAGGAAATTCCATAAGTGCCACCCGACAGGTCATGTTGCAAGGGATTGCCTGCTGTTAAAGGAGTCTATAATAGCTCATGTAAATGAAGTAGCAGAAACTCCAGCACCCTTAGCTAGTCAGCAAAGACCAGATGTTTTGGAAGGTACTCTTACAATATTCCAGTTAAAGTATTGTTTGATACGGGCGCGTCACAAAGCTTATTTCAAGCAATATGGTTAAGAGGTTGAAGTTAAAACTAAGGAACCTTAAGGAATCGATTAGAGTCCATAATATGATAGGAGGTTATCTTATTCTCGGTGTGTATTGTAGAGTGCCTATTTCCTTTTCCCATTACTGGTTTTCTTTTGATTTGATTGTCATGGATTTTTCTGAATTTGACATCTTTCTTTGGCTGGACTGGGTAACCAAATTTGAGGCCGAAGTCAAATGTGCTGAAAGAGTTGTTAGAATTAAAACTAAGCTTGCCAATGTTGTTATACTCTGCGTAGGCTCTGATTCAGAAAGAAAAGGATTTTGGGCTGCTCTTGAGGTTTCTCCCACTGCCATTGAAGATATTCTTGTCGTTAAGAATTATGCGGATGTGTTCGAAGAAGTTGATAGCTTACCTCCTTGAAGAGAAATCGACTTCAAGATGGATTTTGTTCCGAATGCGAGGCCAATTGCGCATCTTATTCGAAGAATGAAATGGAAAGAGAAAGAAGAATTGGGTAATCAAACTAAGCAGATTTTGTGGAAAGGTCTGATCAGGCCTAGCTTTTCAAATTGGGGAGTAGCAGCAGTGTTTGTCCCAAAGTCAGACGGTACTCTCAGATTATGTGTTGATTACCGAGACCTCAATAAGCAGACGCTCAAGAATAAATATCCATTTCCCTGGATAGATGATTTATTGGATCGTTTGAATAGAGCGAAAGTGTTTTCAAGAATGGACCTAGCTACAGGTTTTCATCAACTTGGAATTCTCAAAGAATGTGTTCCTTTGACAGCTTTCAAAGGTCCAGACATATTTTATGAGTGGTTAGTAAAGTCGTTCGGCTTATGCAACGCTCCTGCTTATTTTGTTGATTTAATGAATCGAGTATTCCATGATGTCATAAATAAATTTGTGATGGTTTTCATTGACGACATCTTAATCTTCTATAAGTCAACTACCAAGCATGAGAAACATTTGGAACAAGTTTGGGAAATTCTGAGAAAGAACGTTTCAAAGGCCAAATTTTCTAAATGCATATTCTGGCAAGAAGAAGTAAAGTTCCTCAGTCTTGTAGTTTCAAAGGAAGGAATTGCAGTGGATCCAAGCAAGATCACAGCCATTCAAGATTGGAAGTAGCCTAGCACACCTACAGAAGTCAGAAGTTTTCTTGGATTGTTTGACTATTATCAGAAATTCGTTAAAGATTTTTCGAAACTATCTTGTCCATTAACGAAGCTTACAAAGAAGCATACAAAGTTTAATTGGACACCTGAATGTGACCTCCCCTAAGTCGAAACTATCTTGTCCACTCATGATCTTGAGTTGATGCCCATCATGTTTTCTTTAAAGATATGGAGGCACTATCTTTTGGGTGAGAAGTTAGAATTATATACAAATCATAAATCCTTGAAGTATCTGTTCACCCAAAGGGACTTGAATTTGAGGCAGCAACGTTGGTTAGAATTTCTTGCGGCCTATGATCTGGACATCTTGTATATTCCAGGGAAAGCAAATGTTGTAGCGATGCGCTCAGCAGGAAGAATGCGGTCGTCACCAATCTTATCATCGCCAATCTTATCATTACACCTTCATTGATTGACAAAATCTCTGCTCTTTAGAAAGATGACGAATTTATCCAGAGAATTGGTAAAAGAGTTCGGGAAGGCGAACCCTCGAGTTTCTAAATTGATAACAGGGGAGTTCTGAGGTTAAAAGGCCGAATTTGTGTTCCGAATATTCCTGAGCTCAGAATGGAAGTGATGGATGAATGTCATGAATCCAAGCTTTGTAATCATCCAGGGGTAAGTAAGATGTATCATGATCTCAAGCGCACGTTCTGGTGGAAATCTATGAAAACGGACATTTCCATATATGTTTGCAGGTGTTCTACTTGCCAGCAAGTCAAGAGTGATCAGCAAAAACCTGTTAGCTTGTTACAACCACTAGAGGTTCCAAGTTGAAAGTGGTTTCAAATTTCCATGGATTTCATTGATGGCTTTCCTCGAACCAGGAAAGGTAATGACAGTATTTGGGTGATCGTAGATCGTTTCATGAAGTCCGCCCATTTTATTCCTGTCAGATCGACTAGACCAGCTCAAAGTCTGGTGAAAATTTATTTCAAAGAAATTGTTAGACTACATGGAGTTCCCAGTAGTATTATTAGTGATCGTGATCCGATATTTGCTAGTAAATTGTGGGAAGCATTTCAAGAAGAGCTGGGAATAAAGTTATATCTGACCACCGCTTATAGTCCTAAAAAAGATGGCCAGACTGAGAGGGTGAACCGTATACGGGAAGACTTGTTGTGGGCATATATTCTTGATTTTAGCGGGTCGTGAGAAGATCACTTGCATTTGGTTGAGTTCTCTTATAACAACAGTTACCAAGCAAGCTTGCAAATGTGGCCATTCGAAGCATTGTATGGCAGGCCATGTAGATCTCCCGTATGTTGGGTAGAACCAGGAAATAGACTAGTAATGGGTCCCGACATGATTCGAGAAGCTTCGGATAAAGTTGATTTCATTAAGAAGCGGTTACTAGCAGCTCAGAGCCAACAGAAAAGTTATGCAAATTCAAGAAAAAGGGATTTAGAATTTGCTATTGGTGATTATGTATACTTGAGAGTTTCCCCATTGAGAGGTGTTGTTCATTTCAGGAAGACAGGAAAGTTGGCTCCTAGATTCATTGGTCCATTCCCTATTCTCGTAAGAATTGGAACTCTCGCCTGCAGGGTTCAATTGCCTGACTGGTTGCCAGGGGTACATGATGTATTCCATGTGTCTCAACTTCGAAAGCATGTACAGGATCCATAATTAATTATGGAAGAAGCAGCACAACAAGATTTGGAGATTACCCCGAGCTTAGCAGTGAGAAGAGAGCCGGTAAAGATCATTGGCAAAGAAACCCGATTTCTGAGGAACAAAAGAATTCACCTAGTCAAGGTGCAGTGGAGCGGAGATCCTAGAGACTGTACATGGGAGACCGAGGATAGCATCAAACAGGCTTTTCCCGAGTGCAGAGTGGATATCTCTGTGCTAGGTACAGTAACAATATTTTACATTTTCCGTTTTGTTTCCGACTTTACTGTTGTTTCCTTTTCGAGGACGAAAAGTTTTTAAATGGGGGAGATTGTAACAACCCGGAAAATCAGAACCAATTTTTTTTTTTTTTTTTGGCTATTTTATTGAATTTTGAATAGTTAAAATAATTTATTTTAAATAATAATGATCAAAAATTTATTTAAATCGAATTTAGAACGAATATATTTATTTTAATTATTAAAGGAGTTAGAAATATCGCGGTAGTTTGAAAATTTGAATTTGAACTTTGACTGAATGTACGGGATTAAAAATAAATCGGATTTTAGTAAAACCAAAAATATTAGAATCTGTTTGAAAATATCTTTCCAACAAATCTGAAAAATTGAAATTTCATAGCGGGAATAAAATGTTGTGGTCAGTTGAATATTCAAAATAGTCGCTATGGAATTTAATATAATATATAGCCCATATAAATAGCCATTTTGCAAACGACCTCCTTTTTCGACAAGACCACTTTGGTTAGATCAGGAATGTCAAATTATTGCTAGGTTCCAATTTTCATAATTTTTGGAATTAATAAGTGAACGTGGCAAAAGAAA
Source organism: Allium sativum (assembly GCA_030737875.1). Lineage (NCBI taxonomy): Eukaryota > Viridiplantae > Streptophyta > Magnoliopsida > Asparagales > Amaryllidaceae > Allium > Allium sativum. The sequence goes on from CM060919.1 coordinate 172,052,221, forward strand.
ATGTGTTTTGTCAATTTCAGTCAATGTGGATCGACCAGAAAATGGCCTTTTTTCAAACGTTCTCCAAATTCAACGAAATTAACTTTGTTTGGATCGTATCATCAAAACATAGCTAGATTTATTTTTCGGGAATTTTTGGAACTAGTACGTGACCTCGGTAAATTAAAATGTACGTTCAAATTTAATATTAAATGTTTAATATTTTAATTTAAAGAATAACTGATCAATATAGTCGAATGGGCCAACGAAACATATCCCATTGTGTCCAGAATGGGGGTATTTAGCTAGGGGCGATAGTCGTTAGATTTGATTTGGAGATCAGATGAGTAAACATTACTTTTTTAATTAAAACAATTAAATAAAATAAAAATAGTAATACGTATAAATACGCGTATACAGTACAAACCCTAATCTATCGTATAGCCGCCGCTCTTCAAACCAATGGCGTGAATCATTTGTTCCTTTCTCCTCTAACAACTCCCAATCCTCTCAATAAAAATCAATGGTTCTTTAGGGAATTTTGTAGAGAACTTTCCAAGCTTCAGATTCATATAAATTTTGGAATTTATCATTGAGCGTAGACGGAGAGTCACCTCCCCTAAGTCGCGCTCTTCACTGTGCCGCCGTTCTCACTTGGGGCGATCGAAGTGGGCCCTATCTCTGGCGAAGACGCGTCTCCCCTAGCCCCTCCACGTCGTGCAACCTGATTGGACTCCAGCTTCACGGCTTGATCAGAAATTGAAAACCTAAAATTGAATTAAAACTGGAAACTCATGGCAGAATATATTCAAAGGTTTTGCGATGCTTAATTTCTATTGCAAATTTAATTTTATTGAATAAAATTCATATCTTGTTTATATGTTATCCAAATCCAGTGAAACCAGAGACATTGGGACCGTAAATTCGAGATCTACATTTCAGAAGAGACCGCAGAGTTTTTGGAGCATTCTACAATTTTAGAAGAAATAAAAAGTAAAGTGAGATTTCTGAATCCAAATTAAATAAATAAAAATTATATTAGGTTGCATGTGGAGTTTAGAAACTCCTGATACCGTCGTTCACAGACAGTGGATGACTTGATTGTATTGTGGTGTGAAATTGGTTGATTTTTGGTGATTGATTGTGATTGAAACGAAATCGATCGTGTTTGTGGAAATTTTAATTGTGTATAAAAAAATTTGTATTAGGAAAAATAAAACCCTTGTATCATCGTGAGGCCTAATTAGCGCGAGGAACCGTACTAGAGACGGTGCCGGTTTTGATTACCCTGCCGTTATGTTGCTGAGATTTTCTGAAATATTTATGTAATTATATAAAATTGTTTGAATAATATGAAAATTAGATTTTCATTGTACACATATGAATATGAAAATGAAAATGATCGTAGTTGAATAGAAAAAATGTTTAACAATAAAATACATTTTTATTCTATTTATATAAAATAATCATTATATGTTAATATAAAAATTCATATTTTTATTGTAATTTAAAAATGGTCATTGGTTGCAATAATAAAAATGTGTTTACATGGAAATTTACATTTTTATGTAAATGAATCTTTTAAAAATAGCCATTGTGTAATAAAAAAATGTGTTTACATCGAATTTTACATTTTTAATGTATATGAAACATTAAAAATAAACATTGTGACATAAAAATGTGTTTACCTTGAAATTACATTTTTAATGTAAATGAAACTCTAAAAATAAACATTGTGATATAAAAATGTGTTTACTTCGAAATTTATATTTTTAATGTATATGAAACATTAAAAATAAACATTGTGATATAAAAATGTGTTTACTTTGAAACTTACATTTTTAATGCAAATGAAATATTAAAAATAAACACTATGACATAAAAATATGTTTACTTTGAAATTTACATTTTTGATGTATATATAACATTAAAAATAAACATTGTGACTTAAAAATGTGTTTACATTGAATTTTACATTTTTAATGTATATGAAACATTAAAAATAAACATTGTGACATAAAAATGTATTTACCTTGAAATTTACAATTTTAATGTATATGAAACATTAAAAATAAACAATGTGATATAAAAATGTGTTTACTTTGAAATTTACATTTTTAATGTATATGAAACATTAAAAATAAACATTGAGATATAAAAATGTGTTTACTTCGAAATTTACATTTTTTAATGTAAATGAAACATTAAAAATAAGCATTGTGACATAAAAATGTGTTTATTTTGAAATTTACAATTTTAATGCATATAAAACATTAAAAATAAACATTGTAATATAAAAAAAAATACTTTGAAATTTACATTTTTAATGTAAATGAAACATTAAAAAATAAACATTGTGATATAAAAATATTTTTACTTTGAAACTTACATTTTTAATGTAAATGAAACATTAAAAATTACATTTCTTTTATGAAAGAATAAAAGATTACATTTTTATGAAAGGATAAAAAGGTTACATTTTTATGTAATGTAAGAATAATAAAAGAAATTGTGGTAACATAAAATTACTTTTTTATGTAAAGATGAATTCATTAAAAGTATTCAAGTGAATAAAAGTGTTAATATAAAATTACATTCCTTATGGTAATGTTAAACAATAAAAATTAACATTTTTATTGCAAGTTAGAAATATAGAAAATGATCAATATTTGAAATAGAATAGTTAAACAATAAAAATTAACATTTTTATTACAAGTTAGAAATATAGAAAATGATCAATATTTGAAATAGGAAAGTTAAACAATAAAAATTAACATTTTTATTGCAAGTTAGGAATATAGAAAAATGATCATTATTTGGAATAGAAAAAAAGTTTAACAATAAAAGTACATTATATATATATATATAATGATCATTATATGTTAACATAAAAATTTACATTTTCATTGTAGGTTAAAATGATCATTAGTTGAAATGAATTATGTTGTTACATTGAAATTTACATTTCTAATGTAAATGAATCATTAGGAAAAGATGCATTGTTTAACAGATGTGTTAACACTGAAGATTACATTTTTAATGTAATGAAAGAGAGGTAAAAGTTTACATTATCTTTAATGTAAAATATAAAAGATTCAATGTTAGAAAAAATGTATTAATATTAAAATTACATTTTTAATGTTAGAATGAATCATATAAAAGATTCAATGTTGGAAAAAATGTATTAACATTAAAATTACATTTTTAATGTAATATATGATTTCTTATAAAAAATAAATCAATGTTGAAATGAAAATGTGTTTAACATTAAAAATTACATTTTAATGAAATTACGATTCACTAAAATGATGATAATTGTATGGTAGAGAGAAAATGGTTTGAAATCGTCGAACGAATTAGTTTATATATATATATATATATAAATTAAGATAAAACGAATCAAGCAACTACAGTTCGCGATTTGGAATCGTAACTTCAAAAGATTATATCAGAAGATCCGACCGTCGAATTTTTCCAAAACTGGAACCGTTATGTTCGCTTTGGAAAGATCTTTCCAACGAAATAAAATTTGCTAAGATCCAACTGTTAGATTTTGAGAAATATGTAAATTAAATTTTGATGAAATGATGTTAATTTTGACCTGAAGCGTCGTTAAATTGAAAATGGCTATTTTTATATAAATAAAAATAGCGATAAATCGTTATAAAATATTATAAACAATATGGAATGAAAAGAAATGATTTTGAATTATATATATTCGTGAATTATTTGAAAAGTCCGAGTTAATTCTCATTTCAAATAATTGATCGACGATTGTAAGTCGAAGAATTGAAGACGGTGATTGAAGATGGGCCATCTTCACATCGAATGGATAACTACCGATGCCGTTGATTGGAGTTGCTGCCTTGAAAGGGTTACGATGGTAGTTGTCCGAACGTACTTGTTGATTGTTCGGATATGCGAGAGCCTCTCTTCCATATTGGACATACGGAACGAGGAATTAGGTGTCTCCGGTTTCGTTCAGACCCAAAACGGACTTGTAAATGGATGTATGTCGGACATTGGATTTTATTTTGTGCTGATTGACTTTTATTTAATATACATCTTTCTGGTGGCGGAGAATTTATTCTCTTATTAACACCCTTCTCTGAGACGTACGAGCTCAGAGGCTATATATTGATAGACATCAGTCGCATTGCGTGAATTGTCAGTGTGACATGCCAAGATGCAAATGGTCGAGGCTTATTGTTGAAAAGCAGAGCCTTGTTGTTGATGATCAAAGCACAGCTTTATTTAGCATAGCTTCGTGTATAGCATTACTTCGCGAGCCTCACACCCCGGTATGAACCAGAAACGGGAGAAGGACCCTAGGGAGGACATGCGTTTATTTCTTAGCTAGAAGTGGTGTCATGGTATGAAGCCCAAACATTTTTACTTATGTGGATGATGTAAAGCGAGGTACCTCAGATATTGAGTCCCTAGTGGCTCAGATTTATGCCCCATAGGGTGGGGAAATGTATTGTTTAGGCATAACCAACCCACTAACATATGCGTGGATCGGCCCTGGCGGTCCTAAGGGCTTGACTGAGTACTTGTCCTGAGGCTTGGGCTAGAGGGTCTCGAATTCGGTAAGGACGATCCCTTGCCTTGGTTCATGATGGAAATCCAACTTCCAATACGACCTCATACGGTTTTGATTGTAATCCTATATTTGGTGACATAAATATATGGTAGCTATGCCATCTATGATTGATACATTATGATCGAATTGTTTTCGAAGCATATATAGCTAATAATAATATCAAATCCATTTTATCTTATCAAGCATTTTTGACCATTATAAGGTAAAACTCTATCCTCCAGTTTGCGTTGCATTGTGTGATGGGACCTGAGTCTTATAATGGTTTCATTTTTCTAAAAAGCATTGCGTTGTTTGACGATTTACTTTATTTATGCACTGGCAATCCAATGGAGTAAACCCATTCTGCGTTAGCGGCGTGGTCCTATGATAAACCTTATTATTAAATAGGTTAAGTAGATTTCTTATACCAGTCCCATGACTAACTCGTAGTTTGTTTCACTTTGCAAACTCGGGTACCCTCTTTCCACACGGACAACCTTGTATTCAGGTTTTAGCAGACTCATTCTAGATATCTATTGTGAAAACCCGTAACTTCCCCGTAAAGGAAAGCGTCGGATAGTTCGAGAACAAGCCACAACAGAAAATACAGAAGAACATTTCACTGTTATTACAACAATGCATCAGATTACAAGAATATACAGAGTATAAAAGAATATTACACAGAAATATCAGAGATTTAAATTACATTTAAATACATCGCAGCGGAAAATAATACAATATACAACTAGAAGAGATATACGGATACAAAGCTTTCCGGATATCGTTCCAGCTGTAAACCAGGATCCTGTGAATATAAATCTGCAAAACCAAAACTACTAGCTGCCCGTGTCAAAATAGGGGCACCCAGAGTTTAGGTTAAAACAATAAACTCCAGGTCAGTCATGTGACTGGTGTGAGAACTAAAACAGTTATTATTCTTTATTTTAAAAGTTAGGTAAATCAAGGGACCACGCCGTATAACACGGAACGGGTTTCCTCCCAAGAATACCAGTGCATAAAACAAACAGCGCAATGCTAAATAAAGAAAAATGAAGCTGTTATAAGACCCAGGTCCTATCACACAATGCAACGCAAGCCGGGGGATAGGGTTTTCCCTTATAACAGCCAAAGAATGCTTGATACGTTTAAAACAAATCGTTTGATACTATTATAAGTGCATAATGTATAAAACAACTTCAAATCATAAGTATCAATCATAGGCGGCATGGGTACCATATATCATGTCGCCATACTAGTTCTACAATTAAAACCGCAAAGTCACGTATTTGGAAATTGGGTTTCCATCTATGAACCGAGGCAAAAGATAGTCCTCAACCGATTCGAGACAATCTAGCCCATGTCTCAGGATCAGAACGCATCAACCCTTTAGATCGTCAGGGCCGGTCCACCGATGTGGATTATTATGCCTGAACAATACGTCTCTCCGCCCTTTGGGGCGTAAATGAGCCAACGAATGACTCCATCGGACCCGGATCGTCCGATCAAACCGAGGCGCCTCGCAACAGCAACAACCACACAGGTGAAAAGTATATAAATGTCAGGGCTGGTAGGTCACTGACACCACCCTAGCTAGAAAGAAACGCATGCCCTCCCTGATGTCCTCTCCCGTTTCTGGTTCACAACCGGGGTGTGAGGCTCGCGAATTCACGTTACACAAAGCTGTGCCACACAGGCTGTGCTTTGATCATCACCACAAGACTTTGCTTTTCAACAGAAGCCTTGATCACTTGCCACTTAGGCATGCCATACAGGCAATTCACTCCATGCGATTGATATCCATCAATATATAACCCCTGAGCTCGTACGTCTCAGAGAAGGGCGTTAAGCAAGAGAATAAATTCTCTGCCGCCAAACAGATATATATTTAATAGAGATCAATCACACAGACTAAAATCCAATGTCAGACACACAGTCCATTTACAAGTCCGTTCTGGGTCTGAACGAAACCGGAGGCACCTAGTACCCCGCATATCCATCGATCTCCAAGTACGTCTGGACGATCACCAACTGTTTCCATCTTCTTGGGTGTACAGCCCAATCAAGATCATCAGTAATTATCCAAACGACGTGAAGACTTCTGGTCTTCGACCACCGTCTTCATCTTCGACACCACGTCGAATCAGTTATTCAGAATGGGATAAACCCGGTCTTTCTGAATAACTCGCGTATATATTATAAAAGTGTTACACAAACACAACATACGCCTCATTCCAATTCAGAATATTCTTTTATTCAAATATTCCTATACTTTGGGAAAAGTTCCCATTAATTTTATCCAAGATAAATTCTTTAAATTTATTCTTTAATCTCCTTTGAATATCAATTCAAACTAGTCGGGATTATCGAACCACACCGAAGTAATCATTTATTTTATTTTCCCAATCCCAACCTATTCATCCCATGAAGTAAAACTGGTAGTACTTCATATCTAACACCACAGTGTTATCGGTAATTCAATTACCATTTCACGTTCAAATCTAATTAAAGATTTAACTATCGCTTGGAGTAAAACTGGTGATACTCCATTCTCGATCTTTTCAATCTATTTAAAGATTCATTAAAACTCCACTTACTTTTAATCTTTAACTGGGTTAAAGAATCAGTGTCATTTAAAACACGGTTCACGATAAACCCAAAATCACATTCATTAATTATCGGGTTAAAAAACGAGTGTTATTTAAAACACTGTTCACGATAAACCCAAAAATCAATATCAATTCAATTCCAATTAAATATCATTTAATTGGTACACTTCATTAAATCTAAATAAAAAGATTTAATCTTTTCTCAACTGGGCTCAAGAACAGTGTTAGTGAAGACACCATTCACGACAAACCCAAATCACATTCGATATTCAATACAAGGCTCTGAATAGAAAATATATCAGCTTATATTCAATATCAAATTCTACGACTAACAAATGTCGTATTGGAAATAACGATATAAATATATATCTTTCAAATTTCCATAACAACACCTGTATAATCACGAATTCCAACATCGAAATACTCCGAAGACAATTTCGATTCAATTCCACTCCAATGCAATCATTGGATATTCTGGTTATTTTCAAAACCCTTTTTAAATTCAATTTATTTATTTAAAAATAAATAGAATTATATTTCTAGTTCAAAACTAGTTCATTTTGATAAAAATCTATTTTTATCTTTTCAAATATGGAGTTTTTCATCCCAATTTTTCCCAAATCATTTCTTATGATTTTACACAAATTATTACTATTTTTAATAATTTTATCAAGGCCCGTACAGTCGATTTCCATCAACGGTCATCGAACTGCACTTACAGCGACCTTTTTCGAATTTGATTTGGACGTATCTCCAAATCCAACCGTTAGATTTCAAATTTCTAATATTCGTTAGAAAGTTCTTTTCGATACGAACCCAACGGTTCCGGTTTCAGGAGAATCCGACGGTCGGATCTCCCGCAATATCCATTCGAAGTAAATGGTCGAAATTCGCGAACTGCCGCGGCGCGTTCTATTCAGACCATTATATATATAATATATATATTATATATATTTCGTCGATTTCCTTTTTTAAAACGAATTTTATAAATAGTTCTACATTCGTTTCAAAACAATTTCAACTTCCTTTTCAATTCAAATCAAAATTGAATTCTTCTTTATAAATTCATTTTAAAATTCATTTCTATTCAATTCAAATTTCAATTCAATTTCAATTCAATTTGAATTCAATTCAATTTCAATTCAATTCATTTCGAAATCGTTTTCAATTCATTTCATTTCGAAATCGTTTTCAATTCAATTCATTTCGAAATCGTTTTCAATTCAATTTATTTCGAAATCGTTTTCAATTCAATTCATTTCGAAATCGTTTTCAATTCAATTTATTTCGAAATCGTTTTCAATTCAATTTATTTCGAAATCGTTTTCAATTCAATTTATTTCTATTCAATTTCAATTCGAATTCATTTCTATTCAAAATTTCAGATTTTGAAATCACTTTCGATATTCATTATAAAATGAATAAAATCGATATATATATCGTTCACGTCAAAATGGCGTCAATCTAATCAATACGGCTTCATATGTTCCTATTTTCAAATATTCTATTTCAAATATTTCTTTTTCAAATATTTCTTTTTTCAAAACTGGAATGAGGCCCAATCAATTACCATATAATGTTAATTATATGGATTTTCTACAACACATGTATATAATAGCATTGAAAAATAATCAACTATCAACCAAAGTGCACTACACTGTATAAGCATCAAATATAAATATCTAACGCTTATAACAGCCTGTCAATCAATCGATCGACATATTTAATCAATCAGGATGAGTGAACTTCAAATTTCATCCTAACACCCGTGTGGGGTTTCAGACAATCAAACACAGATTTTATTTGTGCAGTTGGGCGATGTGTAAAATTTATCGTCCCAATCAATGTCATTCAAATAGGTGTACATAAACAAACCGTCTGGTTTGTAAATGAATATTTTATTTTATTCACTTTCGCTATATTCATATTCACGTTAAAAATTATATTTTTAACGATAAAACATTTTATTCCAACATATGAATTTCTATTATTCATTTACACAATAAAATGATATTCTTATTTTCTAACATATTTTAGAAAATTTCGGCGGCATAACGGCACGATACTAGAAACGGGACAAGGCCTAGCCTTATCCCCGGTCTAGTGAAGGCCCACGCCATTCACACATCAATCAAATCAATTTATTTCACCCAACAATTCAATTTCAAATCAAATCATCTAATCAACTACACAACCAAACAATTTAACAAACAAGCCATCCATGGTCTGTGGATGACGGGTGTCGGGTGCTACTAAACACTGTCTGCATCCTAGTATATATATATAACTAGCAAAAGAAAATTTGAGTGAGAAGTTCTCACCGATAGCTATCCTAACTCCACGGCACTTCTAATGCAGGAAATCTTCACTACTATCGCATCTTCGTTGCCCGCTTTCACTACCTATGTAAAAATCGAATTTTACTTCGCTATTCAATATATAAAAATCATATTTTTATTTCGAAGTTCAATAGATAAAAATCCTATTTTTATTTCGAAGTTCAATAGATAAAAATCCTATTTTTATTTCGAAGTTCAATAGATAAAAATCCTATTTTTATTTCGCCATTTCATATAAGGAAAAATATATTTTTCTTCGCTACTTTATATAAGGAAAAATATATTTTTCTTCGCTAGTTCATATATATAAAATTAAAGCTTTCTATAAATTAAAAATCAAAGTTGTTGATAAATAAAAATCTGAACTTTATATTGATAAAAATCCAATCTTTTTCATCATAAAAATTCAATCTTTATATTTATAAAAATCGTGGCTTCATATAAAAGTCTAACCTTTTCTATATTGAAAAATCTAGTCTTTTTCTATTTAGAAATCACATCTTCCTATAAAAATATAAATTTTACTATAATGAAAATATAAACTTTTCTATAATGAATGTCTTATTTAATGTTTTCCCAAAAAAAATGATTTTATACTATGCTTCATAAAATAAATAAAAAAATAAATAAAAAGAAACTGAAATAAACTATATTTAAAACAAGCTCACTGTGTTTTCTTGGTCTGGAGCTTCGCTGGCGGGGCTGGAGGGTCGGTCTGACCGGCGGTGGTCACTGCGGTGCTCCAGTGGGTGGAGCAGCTGTGGCAGCGGTGGATTGCGAGGGGGGGAAGGTACGGCTGTCGATCGAAGAGGAGAGGGGAGCGAGGAGGCTGGAGTTCGACGTGGGGAAGGGGGGGTGCGGCGCTGCCTCGCCGGAGGTGGCGATCGCCTGGCGGTGGCGTACGAGATCGAGTTCGGGTTTTTTTTTTATTTATTCTCTGTAAAATGAAATTCGATCGGGGGGGGGGGGGGGCAGAGATAAAGAAAGAGGGGTTTTTTTTATTTATTTATTTTAATTATTTACTTTTCTAAAAAGTTGACTTTTACATACGACCCCTGAACGAGGTCCACCGCCTGTCGTCCATAGCGTTTTACCCCCGTTCCGAACACAATGGGATATGCCACGTAGGACAATTAAATCGTTTCGATCAGTTTCCGTTAAATTTACATTTAAATCATTTTATTGAATTTTAAACGTACATTTCAATTTACCGGGGTCACATACTAACTCTAAAAATTCTCGAAAAATATTTTCTAGCTTCGTATTGACTATACGGTCCTAACAAAAATAGTTTCGTCGAATTCTGAGACCGTTGGAAAAATGGCCAATTTCCAGTCGATCAAAATCAACTGAAAATGGTCAAACACGTTTTCCTTTGCCACGCTCACATATTGATTCGAAAAATTATGAAATTTGAAACCTAGCAATAACTTAACATCACGGACCCAACAAAACTGGTTTCGTCGAAATCCGAGGTCGTTTGCAAAATGTCCATTTTTAAGGGCCTGAATTCCATAGCGACTATTCAGAATTTTCAACTGGACATATCTTTTGATTCCCGCTATGAAATTTTGATTTGTCGGATTCGTTGGAAAGATATTATCAATTAGATCCCATTATTTTTGGTTTCACTAAAATCCGGATTGTTTTGCACCCGGTACATTCAATTGAAGTTTGAAATCGAATTATCGAACTACCGCGCCATTTTCAATTCTATTTATAATTATATATAAATATTTATATTCTAACGACGACGTATATAATATAAACGTTCAAATTATATTCAAAATAAATTTCTCGTCGATATTATTTAAAATAATTCATTTTAAATAATCAAAATCCGCCAAAATTGCCAAAATAAAAATTTCAAACTGGCTCGCATTTTACGGGTTGTTACATCTATGGAGCTGAAGATGGATTCTACCATTTCTATTATGTTGTTCAGACTTCATTTAGTATATTATGTTTGATTCCGCTGTAGACATTTTATATTAAGCTAAAACTGTATTATGTACTAAGTATGATCCTATTTTGCTGTGTAACTCTGATGGTATATTATTTCCAGTGTAATTTGATGTACACTATCTGCTTTAATTCTATATTTCTGTTCTGTTGTTATCGTTTATGTGTTATATTCCAATGATTATCCTTGCTTTCGTACAACGGGAGTTTGGGGTCATCACAATATGTTTAAACACATGAAACATAGTTTTAAAAATAAAAATGTGATACATATGTTTACATACATTTATTGCTATGTCGACATACAACTATCATAATTTCAATTTTTGTAACAACCCACTATTTTGTGCTATTCAAATCGACAATAAACCATACATGTCTGACTTGAATTGCTCAAAATAACAGATTATTAATAATAATTGGAGTATATACAAATCATATCACAGAACCACAGACACAGAAAAACAGAAAAACTCGCAGTGGAAATAAATAAAGCCATAGTAGTTCATGAAGTTACTACATAAACATAGTCTCCAAAACAAAATACATAGTGTCAAATCACTAGGACAAGTACAACAGAAATCTCATATACATAAGTCTGCTACAGATAAATAGAAACAACAACAACTGTCTAACATACATAGGACTGGAGAACAAATAAATAGGTGGCTAAAGCTCCGAATGGTCTTGAGCTCCAAGATAAATCTCCGAAGGCTGTGGTACTCAAGCTGACCCGAGCATCATGAAAAACAAAACCACTCATATTAGGACTAATATTCTTTTGCAAGTAAATTAACTCAAATGAAATGTCATGGAAATGCACAAGTAACTTAAAGAATGTTTGGGATTCCATTCTTTAAGGATCCGTTAAAATAAATATCATATAATACAATACAGTATTATAATAGTGTCTACGGTAAATAAACTATTGAAAATAGCGTAAGAAGGATTACATTTTTACCCTTGCACAGTTTATAAACATTGTTGTAAACATTGCATATAAAACACCAGTAATGGTTGGTGGATAGGGATGCGCTGTTATACGAAAAAGTCAAATCAAAATCGTAGGCGGCTCGATCAGGATAATATGACAAGGCACACGAGTAATACCCACAGTAGGATTCTACCAGATTGCGGACCCAGGCTGATGGTAACGCATAGCCGCGACTACCGCCCACCTCAAACAATACTCCAAATTCAACGGTGCGCACCAATCAAATCAAAAGGTAATAGATATTGTTTCGAAGAAGCGTGTCCGATAAGAATAGCTAACTCAATTGGCCTGGGTATGGCTCCTGTTTTAGTTATTTTAATTATGATCCGAAGGTCAAGGCTATCCATCAACGTTCTCTTTCTTCAATCCAGTAATCAACACCAAACCATCCTACTTCATTCTGGAACTCCACCGCGTACACAGTTGTTAAAGTGGTTTTTGGCATTGGCAGAGAATATGACAATATCCGATCCCGGTCTCTTTAACAACCAAACGTTTACATCTTCTACACCGTGGTCATTTTATAAAATCATATCTTGAAATAAAATTGCAGATTTCAAAATAATATAATTTCAATACTTATTTCAAAAACTCTAAATTTCGTTTGGAATAAATTATCATTTTATCAAATTTTTCCTAGATTTCTAAATCATAAATTTAAGAATACTTTCATTTACAAAACATCTATTATACGTTAGGTTACAAAAATCTAAGTTACACATCTAATTTTAACGTACCCATAATCCTTTTTATATTTTTAAATAAATTTTGAAAACATATATATATATACTAAGTTAAAATTTATTAAATAAAATAATTGCTAAATTACTTAAAATCTTATAACTTTATTATAAATAAAATACCTTGAAAAATAAATTACTTTATGACAAGAATTAGATTTGAATAGAACTAATATTAAATACATTCTTAAAATACATAACATAAATAAAAAAATTTATTTAAATTTACATAATGTATAATTAGATCTAAAATCCAAAATAATCTTAGTCAAAATGTTTAATAGCTTTTAGAAATATTTCAAAATAGATCAACAGTGTCCGTATAATATTTTCTACCTAGGACAAGTAGCACGGATGTATATCATTTCAACCAGTCAAGTTTCAAATCCCGGATGTGTATCATTTCAACACGTATCCCAAATCGATTCAGTTTTGTTCCTAAATCTATACAGTGATTTGGGTGTATATCATTTCAACCCGTCATGATTTTTCTAAGCTACAGGGAAGTTGCAACGTGAATTTCAACAATTATATACGCATATAACAATATAAATAATCAAGTCAACATAATGGCATTTCAATTCATGTGCAGTGTCGGTGTGTCATATTTGCATATACAATGCTAATATATCAATAACATTTCAAATACAGTTTTTCACTTCCAATAAAATATAAGTCAGGTGTGAGTTAACTCACCTTCTGTGGCAGAGAAATAGAGACAAACAGAGATGCGCAGAACCAAAACAACACTGAAATTTCAACGAACTGAACAAACAAATTATGGTTAACACACATATAAATTTAGCAGTGTTTAATTTCAAAACAAACTTTTTTTAAGAAAAGAATAATAAAACGCATGGTATTATAAGCCATTAAGTTGTTTATGCATATGGTACAACATTCTCTTTTGTCAAAAGATACAAGTTACACCATACAATAGTTTCTAATTTATATGTACTAACCCATTTGAAACACCCCACCTCCGTTAGGGTCACTCTCGAAGGGAATGCCCTAATGTTGGTGGAGGTTTATAAGTATAAGTCACAGATATACAAGACAGATATAATAACACATATTTTTGAACAACGGAAAACAACAACTTTTATTTCTTCAAAATACGTGTTACACAAACCATGCCATAATACTTCCCAAAATCATAACTGTCTTGATTACATTATTTAAAGAAGCATGAAGAAAACATAAATAAACTGCAAGAGTCCCCTAATTGCTGTCCAAAGCCATAGTCCAAAACGGGAAAGATCCAAGCAATACATTCTTTCTCTTCAAGCCGGAAGTGAAAACTGATCAAGCTGCGGTATTCCCTCCCTGAACACCTAGGGGGGGGGGGGGGGGGAAACGAAAGAAAAAGAGGCGAAAGGAAAAGGGTCAGTCATAAAGACTGAGTAAGTTCTAGTGACTTTCAGTGTAGAAACGGTTAAAACAACCTGTCATGTATGAACTGGAACTAAACTTAAGAATGGTGTCAAGGTGAACAAGATAGACTAAGGTGATCAGGATAAGTCAAGACAAGTCAAGTAAAGCATCACATGTTCGAGATTCGTTGCATCGACTGTACTAGTATACTAAGCCCATATCACAAGTTAATCACGAAATAAATCTCACGGCCCAATATCATGAAATGACCCTGAAACGGGATCTGACCCAAGTACGGGGTCCTACGGAGCGATTATCTAGTCGATCGGCTCCCTACAAGTTCTAGTTCGTCAAGTGTCCGTGTCATACGGCTAATCACGAATGTAGTCACCTGTGCTGGGTCCACCTTCGGGTGTATCAGCCCTAGGGTGTCAACCCCTGACACGATTCAAGATGCACAGATAAATCTACGGATACCTAGTGTCTGCCCCGGATATGTGCACGATCGTAGTCCGCCGAACCTACACTGGCGTACCCTACTGCCGTCGTTCACCTCTTACAATCAGCCCAGTAATCGTGCCCCCACCCGGCCTAGCCCCAGGGTACCTTGATACTTCTAGAGGGTTACTGCTGAAAGGGGTCGTGTCAAGGGTTTCGCCTAATAGATTAGGTCATGTAATTCGTGACCTAACCCGCCTAACAGATTAAGTCATGTAATTCGTGACTTAATCCTTTTCTAGTCTAGTCAGGTCAAGATGGTTAAGTATGTCATTTCAGTTCACGACTTAACCCGCCTACGTGTCATGTCAAGTTGGCTAAGTGTTGTCGTTTTCAAGTTCATGACTTAGCCCTACAAATCGTGTTCAAATTGGTTAAGTTGTCTTTTCATGTTCATGACTTAACCCTAATTGGCATTAATTGATTCGTTAATGCACCGAACCACTCACATTGGATCCTATTGTTCGTAGCCACTGGATTTGCCGGGCGGTTCCGGGCAGGTTTACGCTACGAACTCAACCCAACCTCGGGTTTCAAGCGCGATGTGACCAACTACCCACATTGGATCCTATTGTTTGTAGCAACTGGATTTGCCGGGCGGTTCCGGGCAGATTTACACTACAAACTCAACCCAACCTCGAGTTGGCCACCTTCTTGTTTTCTAAAGTCATGCCCATGTTCTTATCAGATTTTGCTATTTTCACATCATGTTCATATGTCAACTTCGCGCCCAACTAAGGCATGTTTAAAGTCAAGTTATGGCATGTTCAAGTCAAGTTTTCGTGCCATATTTCATGTTCTACTTATACCAAATTTCACAGTTTATTCTTATAATTAATTCAAGTTTTTGCCTATTCTACCCAATCGTATCCCCAACGTATATAAACGTACTTCGTTCACAAGCATAAATAATTCAAGAGATAAAGGGGAATAACACCAAACATGTGATAGGCATATGTGAAAATTCCAACATCACTTGCATAATAAACAGGCTATAACATATCACATGGTTTCAATACTAGCATGATGATAACTTGGCATAGTAATGATTCCAACTTAATTTAACATGATGATTTCAACTTTACATCATAGGCATAATAATTATTGCGGGCATAATTTTATTATAAACATGAAACATTAAAGGCATAGTAATCCTAATAGGCATAGTGGATTCCAATTTAGCATTTTTAACATAATAATTCTCATAGACACAATGATTCCAATTTAGCGTTTTTTTTAACATAATGATTCTCAATTAACATGATAGACATAATGATCCCAATTTAGCGTTTTTAACATAATGATTCTCAATCAACATGATAGACATAATGATTCCAATTTAGCGTTTTTAACATAATTAACATGATAGACATAATGATTCAAATTTAGCATTTTTAACATAATTAACATGATAGACATAATGATTCCAATTTAGCGTTTTTAACATATCTAACATTATAAACATAATAATTCCAACTTTTCATCATACCCTAGCAATACCCTATTTTCATTAATCATGATGGGTATAATAACATTATAGGCATAATTCCATCAATAGTCATAGCCATGGTTTAGTTAGCACCATAGGCATGGTTTAATCAACATAAAGATTTCAATAAACATAGCGATTCCATGGGCATGTATTAGTCCAACTTGCCAAACAATTAAGCCCAAGTGATTCATAACAACATCAAAATCATGACAAGTTTAACTTGCAACGTTGCCATAGCAATATCCCCAAATTATAATTCAAAGATAAACAATATAAACAATGGATTAACAATAGTTCCTAAATCCGATTTCAATTCATGGCATGTCCATATTGTTTTAGCGTTTTTGCCTAAAAAGTAACATAGAACTTACAATATGAAGCAAATAACCCAAATAAAAATCCCAAATCAAATAGTCCCAAATTCGTTGTCTAAAGCGTCGTAGTTGTTGTAGCTTCTAGTAGTAGCCTTCAAGCATCGTCCTCCATCTTCTATAATTTTTTTCTTTGTATTTTTAATTCAGAGCTCTAGGTTTAATGGCTGCGGCCTGAGGCTAAAATGAAATAGTATGATTTAGGCTAGGTCTTAGGTCCTTTTTATAATGTTTGAAAGTTGTTTTAGACCGTCGATGGAGCTTGATTCAATGATAGACGTTCGTTTGAAGGAGAGGCCAATCCGGAGCTGACACCTAGCCCTAGTGAAAAGGCAAGGCTCAGAAAAACGACTAAGCATAGACCAGGCCAGCCAGGGTGGGCTGGGTTCGACCTGGCTCTGGGGCCAGGTCGACAGCCCAGTCGACACCGTGTCGACAGGGCAGTCGACAGCCCTGTCGACCTGGCTAGCCCAGGTCGACTGCCAAGTCGACCTGGGTGCCTTAGGCGGGAATTTTCCCGCCCTGGCCAATTGGGCCCGATTTTGAATTTTAAACTTGTTTTCTGAGCTGTTTTCGTCTGTTTGAATTTTAACCTGAATTCTGAAACTTCCGGAGGCCCTATCTTCTTCATACGGACTCCGTTTTTCGAAAACTCGGACTCTATTTCGCGTACTTTTCCGAGACGAACACAATGGCGTATCCTGTTTCCCTTAATTCTTTGATTTGAAATTAATTATACTTTAATTTGTGAATTTCACTGTTATAGAATACACGGGGTGTTACATTCTCCCCCACTTAAAAGGATTTCGTCCCCGAAATCTTCAAGTTCAGGAAGAATGTACATCCTAACATCCATCTACTCATCCATCAAACACGAGCATCCATTGTCCTAAAAAAAAAAATTCTAATGCTTTATGATCATATGCGAAGTGTGTGTATATGTTCCTTAGCTAATGCTAATGATCAGGCCTGATTGATCTTCTAAATGCAAATATGTTTAGTGAAATGAATCCAATATGTATGCAAATTTTTCCTATTATAATTCATAATTTCTACATGAGTGCTCGAACATTCAATCATATGCAACAACCAAATGATAGCACAACCAAGTTTCCAAAATAAACACTCATGTATATGCAACATGAAAATGTGTCTGAGCCGATCTAGTGCCTAATGTGTATTCATGCATCCACGAGCAACCACTTGCGACCACTTGCAACCATTTCGCAATCATAACATGTTTCAATTACATGTTTACATCCAAAAAGATTCTACATATGGTTCTCAAGATAGGATCGAGGAGAGAAATAGGATAAAACAAAGCATCTAGAATAGATTAACGATGTACCGCCAGAAGGTCCGGTCTGCTTCTCAGGGCAGTCTTTGCTGATGTGTCCAGTCTTCCCACAATGAAAACATTCACCTTGCTTTCTCTTCCTCTTTCTACAATCCTTGGCTATGTGCCCTTCCGTACCACAGTAATTGCATTTCCTTTTATCGCGTGAGTTGTTGTTCTTGCCTCCTTTCTCGGAGTCTACCTTCTTATTCTTAGAATCGTTGGGCTTGACCTCTTTCTTCCCTTGAGAGTTTTCTGCCTCTGTCTCCTTCTTGCCCTTATCTTCCTCGTTCAGCAATGCCATCTGCACCAACCTTTCGTACGTAGCTCCCATGGGTATATGGGTCATGGCCAAACTGTGTAATGGCTCATTCAACCCTTTGACAAAGCGGAGAGCCTTCTTGTGCGGGGTGTTGACTAGGTCCAGTCCGAACCTAGCCAGCTCATCGAATTGATTTACATACTCTTTAACTGTCATATTCCCTTGCTTAAGAAATAAGAATTTTTCCAATTGAAGACTCCTTTCAGCTTCTGAGAGAAATTTAGCCTCAAACCTTGCCCTAAAGTCCTCCCATGTTTCCACTGGTCTTTCTGCATTAGTGACTTCCCACCAGTAGGGAGCCTCACCTTTTAGTAGCCACACTGCCAGTTGTACCTTCTGCCTGTCTTCTATCTCAAAGATGACGAATAAGTCCTCGGTTTCCTTTAACCAATTCCTAGCTGCCACGAAGGACTCAGTTCCATGAAAGTCCTTTCCTCCCATAGCCTTAAAATCTTTACATATCTTAGCAAAAGTGTTTCCCCGTGGAGGAGGTGGAGGAAGAGGTGCTGCTGCAGCTGGATGATTTCCTGCAGCTGGGGGAGGAGGAACGGTAGGACCTGGCTGGGTGGCCCTTGCTTCTAAGAATCGTCTAAACCAACCAGGTATTGGTACACCCTCTGGCAAGTTAAGTTCTTCGGACATGCTGAAACAAAAAGGATAGATTCAAAACGAAGAATAAGAGATAGTACCTATGGCTTTGGGGGACTTTGCCTTTTTAAAATAAAATAATATTTTATCTTTAAAAATGCTTCTTTAAATTTTCTTTTGAAAATAAATTTTCAAAACTTTTTATCTTATCTGGTAAACCTATGCTCTGATACCAAGTGAAACACCCCACCTCCGTTAGGGTCACTCTCGAAGGGAATGCCCTAATGTTGGTGGAGGTTTATAAGTATAAGTCACAGATATACAAGACAGATATAATAACAAATATTTTTGAACAGCGGAAAACAACAACTTTTATTTCTTCAAAATACGTGTTACACAAACCATGCCATAATACTTCCCAAAATCATAACTGTCTTGATTACATTATTTAAAGAAGCATGAAGAAAACATAAATAAACTGCAAGAGTCCCCTAATTGCTGTCCAAAGCCATAGTCCAAAACGGGAAAGATCCAAGCAATACATTCTTTCTCTTCAAGCCGGATGTGAAAACTGATCAAGCTGCGGTATTCCCTCCCTGAGAACCTGGGGGGGAAACGAAAGAAAAAGAGGCGAAAGGAAAAGGGTCAGTCATAAAGACTGAGTAAGTTCTAGTGACTTTCAGTGTAGAAACGGTTAAAACAACCTGTCATGTATGAACTAGAACTAAACTTAAGAATGGTGTCAAGGTGAACAAGATAGACTAAGGTGATCAGGATAAGTCAAGACAAGTCAAGTAAAGCATCACATGTTCGAGATTCGTTGCATCGACTGTACTAGTATACTAAGCCCATATCACAAGTTAATCACGAAATAAATCCCACGGCCCAATATCATGAAATGACCCTGAAACGGGGTCTGATCCAAGTACGGGGCCCTACGGAGCGATTATCTAGTCGATCGGTGTAATAACCCGGAAAATCTGGGCCAGTTTAAAATTTTTATTTTGGCAATTTTAGCGAAGTTTGATTATTTAAAATGAATTATTTTAAATGATATCGACGAGAAATTTATTTTGAATAGAATTCGAACGTATATATTACGCGTCGTCGTTAGAATATAATATTTATATATAATTATAAATAGAATTGAAAATGGCGCGGTAGTTCGATAATTCGATTTCAAACTTCAATTGAATGTACCGGGTGCAAAACAATCCGGATTTTAGTGAAACCAAAAACATTAGGATATAATTGATGATATCTTTCCAACGAATCCGACAAATCGAAATTTCATAGCGGAAATCAAAAGATATGTCCAGTTGAAAATTCTGAATAGTCGCTATGGAATTCAGGCCCTTAAAAAAATGGAATTTTGCAAACGTCCTCGGAATTCGACGAAACCACTTTTGTTGGGTCCGTGATGTAAAGTTATTGCTAGATTCCAAATTTCATAATTTTCCGAATCAATATGTGAGCGTGGCAGAGGAAAACGCGTTTGACCAGTTTCAGTTGATTTTAATCGACTGGAAAATGGCCATTTTTCAGACGGTCTCGGAATTCGACGAAACTAGTTTTGTTAGGACCGTATCGTCAATACGAAGCTAGAAAATATTTTTCGAGAATTTTTAGAGTTAGTATGTGACCCCGGTAATTTGAAATGTACGTTTAAAATTCAATATAGTGATTTAAATGTAAATTCAACGGAAACTGATTGTAAAGATCGAATCAACCTACGAAACATATCTCATTGTGTTCGGAATGGGGGTAATACGCTATGGACGACAGGCGGTGGGCCTCGTTTCGAGGTCGTATGAAAAAGTCAACTTTAGGTTGAATTAAATAATTAAATAATAATAATAAAAAAAAAACTCTCCTTCCTTTATCCTTCTGGCCCCCCCCCCCGTTCGTTTCATTTTAGAGATACAAATCAAAAAGAAAAAAAGAAAAAAAAAACGATGGACCCATCGTTGAACCGCCGCCCTCGTCTCACGCCTCCTCCCCTTCTTCTTCTCCGACGATCGCGCCCCCCACCAGTGACGCCACTGCGTCGATCGACAGCCACGCCGAGACCCCGACACCGCAACCCCCTCCTCGCGCTGATGCGCGAAACCCTAACCCCGAAGATCCCCCCCCTCGCAGCAGCGGCCGCCGGCCTGACAGCCCCCCCCTCCACCAATTCCGTCAGTAAATCCACTCCCCTCCCTGAATTCGGTGCTCCCAAGACCCCCCTCCCTTCGCTGAATAAAAGTAAGTATTTATTTTAATTTAGCTTATTTATTTTCCATATAAATAATGTAAGAGAAGATTATATTTTTCATGTTAGGAAAATACGATTTTTAATATCATAAAAATATGATTTTTATGTTTTAAAGTATTAAAAATATAGTTTTTATATTTTTTAAAGAATTAAAAATAGAATCTTTACTATATAGAAGTGGTAGAAATATGATTTTTGGTTAGGTAGAGAGTTAAAAATATAATCTTTTATATTGTAGAAAGATAAAAATATGATCTTTGTATTTTTAAAGTAATAAAAATATGATTTTTATATTTTTAAAGTATCAAAAATATAGTCTTTACTATATAGATGATAAATATGAAAAGGCGATATTTTTAAATATGAAAAAGCGATATTTTTAAATATGAAAAGACGATATTTTGATATGGGTAGTGAAGTAAAAATATGATTTTTACTTCGAGAAAAATATAAACTTTATATTTGAAAGGCGAAATCTTTATTTAGAAAAGGCGAAGTCTTTATTTTTAGAAAGGCGAAATCTTTATTTTTATGAAGGCGAAATCTTTATATGGAAGATAGCGTGATAAAAATATAATTTTTATCTATATAACATAGTGATAAAAAATTCGATTTTTATATATTAAATAGCGAAGTAAAAATTCGATTTTTTTTAAATATATGAAGTGATTATAAAAATATGATTTTTAAATTGAAGGTGAATAAATAAAAATGTGATTTTTATTTTAAAGACATCGAAATATAAAAATGTGTGATTTCAATATATGTAGTGGCTACGGGCAACGAAGATGACGAAGATGCGATAACGACGAAGACTTCTCTAAAAGAAGAGTCAAGATGATTGGATAGCTATCGGTGAGAATTTCTCACCTTTCAATTTTTTTTCTAGTTATATATATATACTAGGATGCAGACGGTGCTTAGTAGCACCCGACACAATCGTCCACAGACCATGGACTTGTTTGTTTGATTTCATAAATTAGTTAGATGCTTTGGTTTGCATTGAATTGTTTGGTGAAATGAAATTGATTTGATTGATGTGTGAATGGCGTGGGCCTTCACTAGACCGGGGATAAGGCTAGGCCTCGTCCCGTTTCTAGTATCGTGCCGTTATGCCACCGAAATTTTCTAAAATAAGTTAGGAAAATAAAAATATCATTTTATTTAAAGAATGAACTGAATAGAAATTCATATGTTAGAATAAAATGTTTTGTCGTTAAAAATATAATTTTTAACGTGAATGTAAATAAATAAATATTCATTTACAAACCAGACGGTTTGTTTATGTACACCTATTTGAAGGACATTGATTTGGTCGATAAATTTTACACATCGCCCAACTGCACAAATAAAATCTGTGTTTGATTGTTTGAAACCCCACACGGGTGTTGGGATGAAATATGAAGTTCACTCATCCTGATGGATAAAATATGTCGATCGATTGATTGACAGGCTGTTATAAGCGTTAGATATCTATATTTGATGCTTATACAGTGTAGTGCACTTTGGTTGATGGTTGATTATTTTCAATGCTATTATATGTGTGTAATGTATGAAAATCCATATAATTAACATTATATGGTGATTGATTGGGCCTCATTCCAATTTAGAAAATAAAGAATAATATAAAATAAAGGTTCATGTGTTGACAGTACTCATCCGTTGAGATTGGTCATGTGTTGAACGAAATATTTTAGTAATAAAATTTACATCTTTATCAATATAAAATAAAGGTTCATGTGTTGACAGTACTCATCCATTGAGATTGGTCATGTGTTGAACGAAATATTTTGATAATAACAACCATTTTGAAAAAGAAATATTTGAAATAGAAATTTATGAAGCCGTGTTGATTAGATTGACGCCATTTTGACGTGAACGATATTTATATCGATTTTATTCATTTTGAAATGAATTGAATTGAAAACGATTTCGAAATGAATTGAATTGAAAACGATTTCGAAATGAAATGAATTGAAAACGATTTCGAAATGAAATGAATTGAAAACGATTTCGAAATGAAATGAATTGAATATAAAACGATTTCGAAATGAAATGAATTGAATATAAAACGATTTCGAAATGAAATGAATTGAATATAAAACGATTTCGAAATGAATTGAATATAAAACGAATTCAAATTGAATTGAAAGCGAATTGAAATGAATTCGAATTGAAATTTGAATTAAATAGAAATGAATTTTAAAACGAATTTATTAAGAAGAATTCAATTTTGATTTGAATTGAAATGGAAGTTGAAATTGCTTTTGAAACGAATTTAAAACTATTTATATAATTCGTTTTAAATAGAAATCAACGAAATATATTATATATATATTATATATATAATATAATGGCCTGAATAGAACGCGCCGCGCCGCGGCAGTTCGTAAATTTCGACCATTTATTTCAAACGGACATTACGGGAGATCCGACCGTCGGATTCTCCTAAAACCGGAACCGTTGGGTTCGTATCGAAAAGAGCTTTCTAACGAATATTAGAAATTAGAAATCTAACGGTTGGATTTGGAATTATGTCCAAATCAAATTTGGAAAAGGTCGCTATAAGTGCAGTTCGATGGCCATTGATGGAAATCGACTGTACGGGCCTTGATAAAATTATTAAAAATAGTAATAATTTGTGTAAAATCATAAGAAATGATTTGTGAAGATTTGGGATGAAAAACTCCATATTTGAAAAGATAAAAATAGATTTTTATCGAAATGAACGAGTTTTGAACTAGAATTATAATTCTATTTATTTTTAATTAAATAAATTGAATTTAAAAAGGGTTTTAAAAATAACCAGAATTTCCAATGATTGCATTGGAGTGGATTTGAATCGAAATTGTCTTTGGATTATTTCGATGTTGGATTTCGTGATGATACAGGTATTGTTATGGGAATTTGAAAGATATATATATATCGTTATTTCCAATACGATATTTGTTAGTCGTAGAATTTGATATTGAATATAAGCCGGTATATTTTCTATTCAGAGCCTTGTGTTTAATATCAAATGCGATTTGGGTTTGTCGTGAATGGTGTCTTCACTAACACTGTTCTTGAACCCAGTTGAGAAAAGATTAAATCTTTTTATTTATATTTAATGAAGTGTACCAATTCAATAATATTTAATTGGAATTGAATTGATATTGATTTTTGGGTTTATCGTGGACAGTGTTTTAAATAACACTCGTTCTTTAACCCGATCATTAATGAAATGTGATTTTGGGTTTATCGTGAACCGTGTTTTAAATGACACTGATTCTTTAACCCAGTCACAGATTAAAACTAAGTGGAGTTTTAATGAATCTATAATTAGATTGAAATAATCGAAATGGGGTATCACCAGTTTTGCTCCAGGCGATAGTTAAATCTTTAATTAGATTTGAACGTGAAATGGTAATTGAATTTACCGATAACACCGTGGTGTTAGATATGAAGTATAACCAGTTTTACTTCATGGGACGAATAGGTTGGGATTGGGAAATTAAAACAAATGATTACTTCGGTAAGGTTCGCTAATCCCGACTAGTTTGAATTGATATTCAAAAATAGATTAAAGAATAAATTCAAGAAATTTATCTTGGATAAAATTAATGGGAACTTTTCGCTATGAATGTGAAATTTAGAAACTAACTGTCGGTTAGCCAAGCAGAATGGTTTTCTGGATATTGATCTGATGTTGGTTTCGGCCTTCGGGGTTAATATTTGGGGAATTATTCTCTTGATTAATTTACGGTTAGTGACTAATGAATTGGAATGAGGCGTATGTTGTGTTTGTGTAACACTTATTTAAAATATACGCGAGTTATTCGGAAAGATCGGGTTTATCCCATTCTGAATAACTGATACGACGATAAGTCGAAGATGAAGACGGTGGTCGAAGAACGGAAGTCTTCACGTCGTTTGGGTGATTACTGATGATCTTGATTGGGCTGTACACCCAAGAAGATGGAAACAGTTGGTGATCGTCCAGACGTACTTGGAGATCGATGGATATGCGGGGTACTAGGTGCCTCCGGTTTCGTTCAGACCCAGAGCGAACTTGTAAATGGACTGTGTGTCTGACATTGGATTTTAGTCCGTGTGATTGATCTCTATTAAATATATATCTGTTTGGCGGCGGAGAATTTATTCTCTTGCTTAACGCTCTTCTCTGAGACGTACGAGCTCAGGGGTTATATATTGATGGATATCAAACGCATGGAGTGAATTGCCTGTGTGGCATGCCTAAGTGGCAGATGATCAAGGCTTCTGTTGAAAAGCAAAGTCTTGTGGTTGATGATCAAAGCATGGCCTTTGTGGCGTAGCTTTGTGTAACGTTTACTTCGCGAGTTTCACACCCGGTATGAACCAAAAACGGGAGACGGACCTCAGGGAGGACTTGCGTTTCTTTCTAGCTAAAAGTGGCGTCAGTGGTTTTACACGCCCTGACGAGTTTGACTTATGTGGTTGTTGCTGTTGCGAGGCGCCTCGGATTGATCGGTCGTTCTCGAACCGATGGAGTCATTTGATGGCTCATTTGCGCCCCAAAGGGCGGGGAAACGTAGTGTTCAGGCATAATAATCCACATCGGTGGACCGGCCCTGACGATCCAGGGGGCAGTTGCGGCTGTTCCTGAGACATGGTAGGCTAGATTGTCTCGAATCGGTAGAGGACGATCCCTGGCCTCGGTTCATAGATGGAAACCCAATTTCCAAATACGCGACATTGCGATTTTTATTGTAAACCTATATGTGGCGACATAGTGGCATGGGACGCTCATGCCGCCTATGATTTATACTTATGATTTGAAGTTAATTTATACACTATGCACTTATTATAGTATCAAATGATTTGTTTTAAACGTATTAAGCATTCTTTGGCTGTTATAAGGGAAAACCCTATCCTCGGCTGCGTTGCATTGTGTGATGGGACCTGGGTCTTATAACAGCTTCATTTTTCTTTATTTAGCATTGCGCTGTTTGTTTTATGCACTGGTATTCTTGGGAGGAAACCCGTTCCGTGTTATACGGCGTGGTCCCTTGATTTACCTAACTTTAAAATAAAGATTAACTGTTTTAGTTCTCACACCAGTCACATGACTGACCTGGAGTTTATTGTTTTAACCTAAACTCTGGGTGCCCCTATTTTGACACGGGCAGCTAGTAGTTTTGGTTCTGCAGATTTATATTCACAGGATCCTGGTTTACAGCTGGAATGATATCCGGAAAGCTTTGTATCCGTATATCTACTTCTAGTTGTGTATTGTATTATTTTCCGCTGCTATGTATTTAAATGTAATTTAAATCTCTGATATTTCTGTGTAATTTTTTTTTCATACTCTGTATATTCTTGTAATCTGATGCATTGTTGTAATATACAATGAAATGTTCTTTTATATGCGTTCTGATTTGTCGTGTTCTCAAACGATAGGGCGTTTCGAACGGTCTGGGTCGGTTTAGCGAATGGTTCGGACCGGGCGAAATTCCTTCTCGTCACAGTTGGTATCAGAGCTTTGGTTTAACAAGCTCAGAGAACAAGACACATTAGGATTATACGGAAGAATTCATCAGAATTGGATTAGTAATATCCAACGAGAATGACTCGTTAGAGATAGGATCAGTAGCATCCTAGAACGAGTGTGAAGAGTATATTTTTGAAAATGAAAACTGTAACAACCCGAAAATCTGGGCCAGTTTAAAATTTTTATTTTGGCAATTTTAGCGAATTTTGAATATTTAAAATGAATTATTTTAAATAATATCGACGAAAAATTTATTTTGAATATAATTCGACATATATAGTTATACACGTCGTCGTTAGAATATAAATAATTATATATAATTATAAAAGGAATTGAAAATGGCGCGGTAGTTCGAAAATTCGATTTCTAATTTCAAATGAATATACAGAATTCAATATAAGTCAGAATTGAACGAAACAAGAAATATTTGAATCTGTATAACTATATCTTTGTAACGAAGTTAACAAACTGAGATTTCATCTTAGGAATGATAAGATATGTCCAGTTTAAAATTAGAAATAGTCGCTGTGGAATTTATATATATTTTTATATATATAAGGCCCTTAAAAATAGCCGTTTTGCAAACGATCTCGGATTTCGACGAAACCAGTTTTGTTGGGTCCGTGATGTCAAGTTATTGCTAGATTCCAAATTTCATCATTTTTCGAATCAATATGTGAGCGTGGTAAAGGAAAACGTGTTTTGACCATTTCAGTTGATTTTAATCGACTGGAAATTGGCCATTTTTCTAACGGTCTCAGAATTCGACGAAACTAGTTTTGTTAGGACCGTATCGTCAATACGAAGCTAGAAAATATTTTTCTGGAATTTTTCTAGTTAGTATGTGGCCCCGGTAATTTGAAATGTACGTTTAAAATTCAATATAGTGATTTAAATGAAAATTCAAAAGGAAACTGATTGTAACAATCGAATCAGCTTGCGATACATATCCCATTGTGTTCGGAATGGGGGTAATACGCTATGGACGACAGGCGGTGGGCCTCGTTTCGAGGTCATATGTAAAAGTCAACTTTTAAGGAATAAAATAAATAAATAAATAAAAATTTCAATTCTCTCTCCTCCCTTTTATCTATCTGGCCCCCCCTCTTCTTATAATCGAATCAAAAAAAATAAAAGAGAAAAAAAAAACCCCGATGCCCCTGTAAACCGCGCCGCCCCTCGATCGTCGGTGCTCCGCCTTACGCCCCAGCGGCGTCGCCAAACTCCACATCTGTCACTCCATCGATCCCCTCAGCCTCCCCAAGCCACGCTCAGACCCCGTAACCCTAGCCGACGCCCCTCGATTCAACCTCCACCGCCAGCGACGGTCTCCCCGCCACCACCTCGTCCAGATCCCGACCGCGGCTCAGCACCCCCCCCCCCTTCGCAGGTAAAGGTACGTTATTTTATTTTATTTTCATTTTTATTTTTAATCTAAAAATTTCGTTTTTTAACAGAGTAAAAAAAAAAACTGAAATTTATAAAGAGTTAAAACTGAAATTTATAAAAAGTTAAATCTGATTTTTAATAAAAAGATAAAACTGATTTTGTTTCAAAAAGTTAAAACTGATTTTTTTTTTTAGAAGATAAAACTGTTTTTTTTATAGGTTTTGAAAACTGAAAATTATATAAAGGAAAAACTGCTTTTTTTGAAAGATTTAAAAACTGATTTTATAAAAAAAGGGTTTTAAAAGAGTTGAATTTTGAAAAGTAAAAGATTTAAACTTTAAAAAGTAAAAGAAAAGATTTGATCTTTAAAATGGAAAAGGCGGAATCTATATTTATAAAAATAGAATTTTTATATATTGAACTTCGATAGAAAAATAGAATTTTTATATATTGAACTTCGATAGAAAAATAGAATTTTTATATATTGAACTTCGATAGAAAAATAGAATTTTTATATATTGAACTTCGATAGAAAAATAGAATTTTTATATATTGAACATTGAAGTAAAAATTCGATTTTTATATATTGAATAGCGAAGTAAAAATGTGATTTTTACGTATGTAGTGAAAGCGGCAACGAAGATGACGAAGATGCGATAGCGATGGAGATTTCCTGCAAAAGAAGTGCCGTGGAGCTAGGATAGCTATATGTGAGAATTTCTCACCTTTCAATTTCTTTTCTAATTATATATATACTAGGATGCAGACGGTGCTTAGTAGCACCCGACACAATCGTCCACAGACCATGGACTTGTTTGTTTGGTTGCATAGATTAGTTGAATTATTTGTTTGAATTGAATTGTTTGGTGAGATGAAATTGATTTGATTGATGTGTGAATGGCGTGGGCCTTCACTAGACCGGGGATAAGGCTAGGCCTTGTCCCGTTTCTAGTATCGTGCCGTTATGCCGCCGGAATCTTCTAAAATATGTTAGAAAAAAAAAATGTCATTTATTGAATAAATGAACTGAAAAGAAAATTCATGTGTTGGAATAAATATTTTATCGTTAAAAATATAGTTTTTAACGTGAATGTGAATAAAATAAAATATTCATTTACAAACCAGACGGTTTGTTTATGTACACTGATTTGACTGATATTGATTGGGACGATAAATTTTACACATCGCCCAACAGCACAAATAAAATATGTGTTTGATTGTTTGAAACCCCACACGGGTGTTAGGATGAAATTTGAAGTTCACTCATCCTGATTGATTAAATATGTCGATCGATTGATTGACATGCTGTTATAAGCGTTAGATATCTTTATTGGATGCTTATACAGTGTAGTGCACTTTGGTTGATGGTTGATTATTTTTCAATGCTATTATATACATGTGTTGTATGAAAATCCATATAATTAATTTTATATGGTAATTGATTGGGCCTCATTCCAGTTTAGAAATAGAAATATTTGAAATAGAAATATTTGAAATAGAATATTTGAAAATAGAAATTTATGAAGCCGTGTTGATTAGATTGACGCCATTTTGACGTGAACGATATTTATATCAATTGAATTGAAAGTGATTTCGAAATGAATTGAATTGAAAGTGATTTCGAAATGAATTGAATTGAAAGTGATTTCAAAGTGAATTGAATTGAAAGTGATTTCGAAATGAATTGAATTGAAAACGAATTCAAAGTGAATTGAATTGAAAGTGATTTCGAAATGAATTGAATTGAAAACGAATTCAAAGTGAATTGAATTGAAAGTGATTTCGAAATGAATTGAATTGAAAACGAATTCAAAGTGAATTGAATTGAAAGTGATTTCGAAATGAATTGAATTGAAAACGAATTCAAAGTGAATTGAATTGAAAGTGATTTCGAAATGAATTGAATTGAAAACGAATTCAAAGTGAATTGAATTGAAAGTGATTTCGAAATGAATTGAATTGAAAACGAATTCAAAGTGAATTGAATTGAAAGTGATTTCGAAATGAATTGAATTGAAAACGAATTCAAAGTGAATTGAATTGAAAGTGATTTCGAAATGAATTGAATTGAAAACGAATTCAAAGTGAATTGAATTGAAAGTGATTTCGAAATGAATTGAATTGAAAACGAATTCAAAGTGAATTGAATTGAAAGTGATTTCGAAATGAATTGAATTGAAAACGAATTCAAAGTGAATTGAATTGAAAGTGATTTCGAAATGAATTGAATTGAAAACGAATTCAAAGTGAATTGAATTGAAAGTGATTTCGAAATGAATTGAATTGAAAACGAATTCAAAGTGAATTGAATTGAAAGTGATTTCGAAATGAATTGAATTGAAAACGAATTCAAAGTGAATTGAATTGAAAGTGATTTCGAAATGAATTGAATTGAAAACGAATTCAAAGTGAATTGAATTGAAAGTGATTTCGAAATGAATTGAATTCGAAATGAATTCAAATTGAAATTGAAATTTGAATTGAATAGAAATGAATTTTAAAACGAATTTATAGAGAAGAATTCAATTTTGCTTTGAATTGAGATGGAAGTTGAAATAGATTTTGAAACGAATTTTAAAACTATTTATATAATTCGTTTTAAATAGAAATCGACGAAGTATATATTATATATATTATATATATAATATAATGGCCTGAATAGAACGCGCCGCGCCGCGGCAGTTCGCGAATTTCGACCATTGATTTCAAATGGACGTTACGGGAGATCCGACCGTCGGATTCTCCTAAAACCGGAACCGTTGGGTTCGTATCGAAAAGAGCTTTCTAGCGAATGTTAGAAATTTGAAATCTAACGGTTGGATTTGGAATTATGTCCAAATCAAATTTGAAAAAGGTCGCTGTAAGTGCAGTTCGATGGCCATTGGTGGAAATCGACTGTACGGGCCTTGATAAAATTATTAAAAATAGTAATAATTTGTGTAAAATCATAAGAAATGATTTGTGAAGATTTGGGATGAAAAACTCCATATTTGAAAAGATAAAAATAGATTTTTATCGAAATGAACTAGTTTTGAACTAGAATGATAATTCTATTTATTTTTAAATAAATAAATTGAATTTGAAAAGGGTTTTAAAAATAACCAAAATTTCCAATGATTGCATTGGAGTGGATTTGAATCGAAATTGTCTTCGGAATATTTCGATGTTGGAATTCGTGATTATACAGATGTTGTTACGGAAATTCGAAAGATATATATTTATATCGTTATTTCCAATACGACATTTGTTAGTCGTAGGATTCGATATTGAATATAAGCCGATATATTTTCTATTCAGAGCCTTGTATTGAATATCGAATGTGATTTGGGTTTGTCGTGAATGGTGTCTTCATTAACACTGTTCTTGAGCCCAGTTGAGAAAAGATTAAATCTTTTTATTTAGATTTAATGAAGTGTACCAATTGAACAATATTTAATTGGAATTGAAGTGATATTGATTTTGGGTTTATCGTGGACAGTGTTTTAAATAACACTCGTTCTTTAACCCGATAATCAATGGGATGTGATTTTGGGTTTATCGTGAACTGTGTTTTAAAAGACACTGATTCTTTAACCCAGTTAACGATTAAAACTAAGTGGAGTTTTAATGAATCTTTAAATAGATTGAAAAGATCGAGAATGGAGTATCACCAGTTTTACTCCAGGCGATAGTTAAATCTTTAATTAGATTTGAACGTGAAATGGTAATTGAATTACCGATAACACTGTGGTGTTAGATATGAAGTATCACCAGTTTTACTTCATGGGATGAATAGGTTGGGATTGGGAAATAAAATAAATGATTACTTCGGTGTGGTTCGCTAATCCCGACTAGTTTGAATTGATATTCAAAGGAGATTAAAGAATAAATTTAGAAGAATTTATCTTGGATAAAATTAATGGGAACATTTCCCTAAGAATGTGCGTTTGTGAATAAAAGAATATTCTAAATTGGAATGAGGCGTATGTTGTGTTTGTGTAACACTTTTATAATATATACGCGAGTTATTCAGAAAGACCGGGTTTGTCCCATTCTGAATAACTGATTCGACGTGGTGTCGAAGATGAAGACGGTGGTCGAAGACCAGAAGTCTTCACGTCGTTTGGGTGATTACTGATGATCTTGATTGGGCTGTACACCCAAGTAGATGGAAACAGTTGGTGATCGTCCAGACGTACTTGGAGATCGATGGATATGCGGGGTACTAGGTGCCTCCGGTTTCGTTCAGACCCAGAACGGACTTGTAAATGGACTGTGTGTCTGACATTGGATTTTAGTCCGTGTGATTGATCTCTATTAAATATATATCTGTTTGGCGGCGGAGAATTTATTCTCTAGCTTAACGCCCTTCTCTGAGACGTACGAGCTCAGGGGTTATATATTGATGGATATCAAACGCATGGAGTGAATTGCCTGTGTGGCATGCCTAAGTGGCAATTGATCGAGGCTTCTGTTGAAAAGCAAAGTCTTGTGGTGATGATCAAAGCACAGCCTGTGTGGCACAGCTTTGTGTAACGTGAATTCGCGAGTCTCGCACCCCGGTTGTGAACCAAAAACGGGAGAGGACCTCAGGGAGGGCATGCGTTTCTTTCTAGCTAGGGTGGTGTCAGTGACCTACCAGCCCTGACATTTATATACTTTTCACCTGTGTGGTTGTTGCTGTTGCGAGGCGCCTCGGTTTGATCGGACGATCCGGGTCCGATGGAGTCATTCGTTGGCTCGTTTACGCCCCAAAGGGCGGAGAAACGTATTGTTCAGGCACTATAATCCACATCGGTGGACCGGCCCTGTCGCTCCAAGGGGCAGTTGCGGCTGCTCCGGAGACATGGGCAAGATTGTCTCGAATCGGTAGAGGACGATCCCTGGCCTCGGTTCATAGACGGAAATCCAATTTCCAAATACGTGACATTTGCGGTTTTATTTGTAAACCTATATATGGCGACATGATATATGGTACCCATGCCGCCTATGATTGATACTTATGATTTGAAGTCGTTTTATACACTATGCACTTATATAGTATCAAATGATCTTTTTTAAACGTATCAAGCATTCTTTGGCTGTTATAAGGGAAAACCCTATCCCCCGGCTTGCGTTGCATTGTGTGATAGGACCTGGGTCTTATAACAGCTTCATTTTTCTTTATTTAGCATTGCGCTGTTTGTTTTATGCACTGGTACTCTTGGGAGGAAACCCGTTCCGTGTTATACGGCGTGGTCCCTTGATTTACCTAACTTTGAAAATAAAGATAATAACTGTTTTTAGTTCTCACACCAGTCACATGACTGACCTGGAGTTTATTGTTTTAACCTAAACTCTGGGTGCCCTTATTTTGACACGGGCAGCTAGTAGTTTTGTTTTTGCAGATTTATATTCACAGGATCCTGGTTTACAGCTGGAACGATATCCGGAAAGCTTTGTATCCGTATATCTCCTTCTAGTTGTGTATTGTGTTATTTTCCGCTGCTATGTATTTAAATGTAATTTAAATCTCTGATATTTCTGTGTAATATTTATTTGTTTATACTCTGTATATTCTTGTAATCTGATGCATTGTTGTAATATACGATGAAATGTTCTTCTGTATGCGTTCTGTTTTGTCCTGTTCTCAAACGATAGGGTGTTTCGAACGGCCTGGATCGGTTTAGCGACTGGTTCGGACTGAGCGAAATTCCTTGCCGTCACAGTTGGTATCAGAGCTTTGGTTTACAAAGCTAGAGAACAAGACACATTAGAAACATACGAAAGAATTCATCAGATATTGGATTAGCAATATCCAATTAGAATGACTCGTTAGAGATAGGATCAGTAGTATCCTAGAACGAGTGTGAAGAGTATATTTTTCAAAGTGAAAACAAATTTTGTTTTGAAAATTTAAATCAATTATTCGTATTTGATTATCTATTTATATTGAGTTGGAC
The DNA here is from genome assembly GCA_030737875.1 of Allium sativum. Taxonomy (NCBI): domain Eukaryota; kingdom Viridiplantae; phylum Streptophyta; class Magnoliopsida; order Asparagales; family Amaryllidaceae; genus Allium; species Allium sativum. Next base: position 172,086,483 of record CM060919.1, read on the forward strand.
AGTCCAGTATATAAAGATTTTGCGTATACGTCTGATCCGCGTGTATTCAAAGTTTTAATATATTGGGTGGATATAGAATCACATTCTAGTTGCCCGAGGATGATTCTAATAATGCTGCAGCGTTACCAGTATTTATTTTCGAGTGACGAAGGTGTGATATCTATATATTTCCATTAGGCTGGTGTGAGAACCAAAATTAGATAGGGCTTATTGTTGTGATTTGGCATCAAAAATCTGATTTTTGTATATGTATCAAAATTATGAATTTGAAACTCTAATTCACTAATTGATTGATGTCTGTGTTGTTTGTTCATTGTTTGATAATTTTGAACCATTTAGCCTAATTGAATCAAATATTGAATTGTATTGAAAATTGGTTGCGTTTGCTTGCATATACATATATATCATTGAACAGGTCATAGCAAGGAGGCTAGAGCCGAGAATAAAATTTGTTTGCCCGACAAATAGGTACATGTTTACTACATAATTTCCTGTTTTGTTTGGGTGATGATGATTTTGTGAGCCTATTGGCTAGCCGCTTGGCTTTTTCTTTTTCTTTTTGAGATCTGAAGGACCGGGGAAGCTATTTGAAATTCCCCGATGCTCCCATTGCAGGGGAGGTTATGGCGAAATTTTTCGAAAATTTAGGGTGTTAGCCAAATTTTTGAAATTTTGAAAATTCTCAAAAACTAAAGAGTTGGAGAATGGAAGCCTGATCGATCGTAGAGCTGAATAATCAAACCACTTTCGACTTTGTTCCTTTTCGGGGACGAAAAGTTTTAAGTGGGGGAGATTGTAACAACCCGAAAATCTGGGCCAGTTTAAAATTTTTATTTTGGCAATTTTAGCGAATTTTGAATATTTAAAATGAATTATTTTAAATAATATCGACGAAAAATTTATTTTGAATATAATTCGACATATATAGTTATACACGTCGTCGTTAGAATATAAATAATTATATATAATTATAAAAGGAATTGAAAATGGCGCGGTAGTTCGAAAATTCGATTTCTAATTTCAAATGAATATACAGAATTCAATATAAGTCAGAATTGAACGAAACAAGAAATATTTGAATCTGTATAACTATATCTTTGTAACGAAGTTAACAAACTGAGATTTCATCTTAGGAATGATAAGATATGTCCAGTTTAAAATTAGAAATAGTCGCTGTGGAATTTATATATATTTTTATATATATAAGGCCCTTAAAAATAGCCGTTTTGCAAACGATCTCGGATTTCGACGAAACCAGTTTTGTTGGGTCCGTGATGTCAAGTTATTGCTAGATTCCAAATTTCATCATTTTTCGAATCAATATGTGAGCGTGGTAAAGGAAAACGTGTTTTGACCATTTCAGTTGATTTTAATCGACTGGAAATTGGCCATTTTTCTAACGGTCTCAGAATTCGACGAAACTAGTTTTGTTAGGACCGTATCGTCAATACGAAGCTAGAAAATATTTTTCTGGAATTTTTCTAGTTAGTATGTGGCCCCGGTAATTTGAAATGTACGTTTAAAATTCAATATAGTGATTTAAATGAAAATTCAAAAGGAAACTGATTGTAACAATCGAATCAGCTTGCGATACATATCCCATTGTGTTCGGAATGGGGGTAATACGCTATGGACGACAGGCGGTGGGCCTCGTTTCGAGGTCATATGTAAAAGTCAACTTTTAAGGAATAAAATAAATAAATAAATAAAAATTTCAATTCTCTCTCCTCCCTTTTATCTATCTGGCCCCCCCTCTTCTTATAATCGAATCAAAAAAAATAAAAGAGAAAAAAAAAAAACCCCGATGCCCCTGTAAACCGCGCCGCCCCTCGATCGTCGGTGCTCCGCCTTACGCCCCAGCGGCGTCGCCAAACTCCACATCTGTCACTCCATCGATCCCCTCAGCCTCCCCAAGCCACGCTCAGACCCCGTAACCCTAGCCGACGCCCCTCGATTCAACCTCCACCGCCAGCGACGGTCTCCCCGCCACCACCTCGTCCAGATCCCGACCGCGGCTCAGCACCCCCCCCCTTCGCAGGTAAAGGTACGTTATTTTATTTTATTTTCATTTTTATTTTTAATCTAAAAATTTCGTTTTTTAACAGAGTAAAAAAAAAAAACTGAAATTTATAAAGAGTTAAAACTGAAATTTATAAAAAGTTAAATCTGATTTTTAATAAAAAGATAAAACTGATTTTGTTTCAAAAAGTTAAAACTGATTTTTTTTTTTTAGAAGATAAAACTGTTTTTTTTATAGGTTTTGAAAACTGAAAATTATATAAAGGAAAAACTGCTTTTTTTGAAAGATTTAAAAACTGATTTTATAAAAAAAGGGTTTTAAAAGAGTTGAATTTTGAAAAGTAAAAGATTTAAACTTTAAAAAGTAAAAGAAAAGATTTGATCTTTAAAATGGAAAAGGCGGAATCTATATTTATAAAAATAGAATTTTTATATATTGAACTTCGATAGAAAAATAGAATTTTTATATATTGAACTTCGATAGAAAAATAGAATTTTTATATATTGAACTTCGATAGAAAAATAGAATTTTTATATATTGAACATTGAAGTAAAAATTCGATTTTTATATATTGAATAGCGAAGTAAAAATGTGATTTTTACGTATGTAGTGAAAGCGGCAACGAAGATGACGAAGATGCGATAGCGATGGAGATTTCCTGCAAAAGAAGTGCCGTGGAGCTAGGATAGCTATATGTGAGAATTTCTCACCTTTCAATTTCTTTTCTAATTATATATATACTAGGATGCAGACGGTGCTTAGTAGCACCCGACACAATCGTCCACAGACCATGGACTTGTTTGTTTGGTTGCATAGATTAGTTGAATTATTTGTTTGAATTGAATTGTTTGGTGAGATGAAATTGATTTGATTGATGTGTGAATGGCGTGGGCCTTCACTAGACCGGGGATAAGGCTAGGCCTTGTCCCGTTTCTAGTATCGTGCCGTTATGCCGCCGGAATCTTCTAAAATATGTTAGAAAAATAAAAATGTCATTTATTGAATAAATGAACTGAAAAGAAAATTCATGTGTTGGAATAAATATTTTATCGTTAAAAATATAGTTTTTAACGTGAATGTGAATAAAATAAAATATTCATTTACAAACCAGACGGTTTGTTTATGTACACTGATTTGACTGATATTGATTGGGACGATAAATTTTACACATCGCCCAACAGCACAAATAAAATATGTGTTTGATTGTTTGAAACCCCACACGGGTGTTAGGATGAAATTTGAAGTTCACTCATCCTGATTGATTAAATATGTCGATCGATTGATTGACATGCTGTTATAAGCGTTAGATATTTTTATTGGATGCTTATACAGTGTAGTGCACTTTGGTTGATGGTTGATTATTTTTCAATGCTATTATATACATGTGTTGTATGAAAATCCATATAATTAATTTTATATGGTAATTGATTGGGCCTCATTCCAGTTTAGAAATAGAAATATTTGAAATAGAAATATTTGAAATAGAATATTTGAAAATAGAAATTTATGAAGCCGTGTTGATTAGATTGACGCCATTTTGACGTGAACGATATTTATATCAATTGAATTGAAAGTGATTTCGAAATGAATTGAATTGAAAGTGATTTCGAAATGAATTGAATTGAAAGTGATTTCAAAGTGAATTGAAAGTGATTTCGAAATGAATTGAATTGAAAACGAATTCAAAGTGAATTGAATTGAAAGTGATTTCGAAATGAATTGAATTGAAAACGAATTCAAAGTGAATTGAATTGAAAGTGATTTCGAAATGAATTGAATTGAAAACGAATTCAAAGTGAATTGAATTGAAAGTGATTTCGAAATGAATTGAATTGAAAACGAATTCAAAGTGAATTGAATTGAAAGTGATTTCGAAATGAATTGAATTGAAAACGAATTCAAAGTGAATTGAATTGAAAGTGATTTCGAAATGAATTGAATTGAAAACGAATTCAAAGTGAATTGAATTGAAAGTGATTTCGAAATGAATTGAATTGAAAACGAATTCAAAGTGAATTGAATTGAAAGTGATTTCGAAATGAATTGAATTGAAAACGAATTCAAAGTGAATTGAATTGAAAGTGATTTCGAAATGAATTGAATTGAAAACGAATTCAAAGTGAATTGAATTGAAAGTGATTTCGAAATGAATTGAATTGAAAACGAATTCAAAGTGAATTGAATTGAAAGTGATTTCGAAATGAATTGAATTGAAAACGAATTCAAAGTGAATTGAATTGAAAGTGATTTCGAAATGAATTGAATTCGAAATGAATTCAAATTGAAATTGAAATTTGAATTGAATAGAAATGAATTTTAAAACGAATTTATAGAGAAGAATTCAATTTTGCTTTGAATTGAGATGGAAGTTGAAATAGATTTTGAAACGAATTTTAAAACTATTTATATAATTCGTTTTAAATAGAAATCGACGAAGTATATATTATATATATTATATATATAATATAATGGCCTGAATAGAACGCGCCGCGCCGCGGCAGTTCGCGAATTTCGACCATTGATTTCAAATGGACGTTACGGGAGATCCGACCGTCGGATTCTCCTAAAACCGGAACCGTTGGGTTCGTATCGAAAAGAGCTTTCTAGCGAATGTTAGAAATTTGAAATCTAACGGTTGGATTTGGAATTATGTCCAAATCAAATTTGAAAAAGGTCGCTGTAAGTGCAGTTCGATGGCCATTGGTGGAAATCGACTGTACGGGCCTTGATAAAATTATTAAAAATAGTAATAATTTGTGTAAAATCATAAGAAATGATTTGTGAAGATTTGGGATGAAAAACTCCATATTTGAAAAGATAAAAATAGATTTTTATCGAAATGAACTAGTTTTGAACTAGAATGATAATTCTATTTATTTTTAAATAAATAAATTGAATTTGAAAAGGGTTTTAAAAATAACCAAAATTTCCAATGATTGCATTGGAGTGGATTTGAATCGAAATTGTCTTCGGAATATTTCGATGTTGGAATTCGTGATTATACAGATGTTGTTACGGAAATTTGAAAGATATATATTTATATCGTTATTTCCAATACGACATTTGTTAGTCGTAGGATTCGATATTGAATATAAGCCGATATATTTTCTATTCAGAGCCTTGTATTGAATATCGAATGTGATTTGGGTTTGTCGTGAATGGTGTCTTCATTAACACTGTTCTTGAGCCCAGTTGAGAAAAGATTAAATCTTTTTATTTAGATTTAATGAAGTGTACCAATTGAACAATATTTAATTGGAATTGAAGTGATATTGATTTTGGGTTTATCGTGGACAGTGTTTTAAATAACACTCGTTCTTTAACCCGATAATCAATGGGATGTGATTTTGGGTTTATCGTGAACTGTGTTTTAAAAGACACTGATTCTTTAACCCAGTTAACGATTAAAACTAAGTGGAGTTTTAATGAATCTTTAAATAGATTGAAAAGATCGAGAATGGAGTATCACCAGTTTTACTCCAGGCGATAGTTAAATCTTTAATTAGATTTGAACGTGAAATGGTAATTGAATTACCGATAACACTGTGGTGTTAGATATGAAGTATCACCAGTTTTACTTCATGGGATGAATAGGTTGGGATTGGGAAATAAAATAAATGATTACTTCGGTGTGGTTCGCTAATCCCGACTAGTTTGAATTGATATTCAAAGGAGATTAAAGAATAAATTTAGAAGAATTTATCTTGGATAAAATTAATGGGAACATTTCCCTAAGAATGTGCGTTTGTGAATAAAAGAATATTCTAAATTGGAATGAGGCGTATGTTGTGTTTGTGTAACACTTTTATAATATATACGCGAGTTATTCAGAAAGACCGGGTTTGTCCCATTCTGAATAACTGATTCGACGTGGTGTCGAAGATGAAGACGGTGGTCGAAGACCAGAAGTCTTCACGTCGTTTGGGTGATTACTGATGATCTTGATTGGGCTGTACACCCAAGTAGATGGAAACAGTTGGTGATCGTCCAGACGTACTTGGAGATCGATGGATATGCGGGGTACTAGGTGCCTCCGGTTTCGTTCAGACCCAGAACGGACTTGTAAATGGACTGTGTGTCTGACATTGGATTTTAGTCCGTGTGATTGATCTCTATTAAATATATATCTGTTTGGCGGCGGAGAATTTATTCTCTAGCTTAACGCCCTTCTCTGAGACGTACGAGCTCAGGGGTTATATATTGATGGATATCAAACGCATGGAGTGAATTGCCTGTGTGGCATGCCTAAGTGGCAATTGATCGAGGCTTCTGTTGAAAAGCAAAGTCTTGTGGTGATGATCAAAGCACAGCCTGTGTGGCACAGCTTTGTGTAACGTGAATTCGCGAGTCTCGCACCCCGGTTGTGAACCAAAAACGGGAGAGGACCTCAGGGAGGGCATGCGTTTCTTTCTAGCTAGGGTGGTGTCAGTGACCTACCAGCCCTGACATTTATATACTTTTCACCTGTGTGGTTGTTGCTGTTGCGAGGCGCCTCGGTTTGATCGGACGATCCGGGTCCGATGGAGTCATTCGTTGGCTCGTTTACGCCCCAAAGGGCGGAGAAACGTATTGTTCAGGCACTATAATCCACATCGGTGGACCGGCCCTGTCGCTCCAAGGGGCAGTTGCGGCTGCTCCGGAGACATGGGCTAGATTGTCTCGAATCGGTAGAGGACGATCCCTGGCCTCGGTTCATAGACGGAAATCCAATTTCCAAATACGTGACATTTGCGGTTTTATTTGTAAACCTATATATGGCGACATGATATATGGTACCCATGCCGCCTATGATTGATACTTATGATTTGAAGTCGTTTTATACACTATGCACTTATATAGTATCAAATGATCTTTTTTAAACGTATCAAGCATTCTTTGGCTGTTATAAGGGAAAACCCTATCCCCCGGCTTGCGTTGCATTGTGTGATAGGACCTGGGTCTTATAACAGCTTCATTTTTCTTTATTTAGCATTGCGCTGTTTGTTTTATGCACTGGTACTCTTGGGAGGAAACCCGTTCCGTGTTATACGGCGTGGTCCCTTGATTTACCTAACTTTGAAAATAAAGATAATAACTGTTTTTAGTTCTCACACCAGTCACATGACTGACCTGGAGTTTATTGTTTTAACCTAAACTCTGGGTGCCCTTATTTTGACACGGGCAGCTAGTAGTTTTGGTTTTGCAGATTTATATTCACAGGATCCTGGTTTACAGCTGGAACGATATCCGGAAAGCTTTGTATCCGTATATCTCCTTCTAGTTGTGTATTGTGTTATTTTCCGCTGCTATGTATTTAAATGTAATTTAAATCTCTGATATTTCTGTGTAATATTTATTTGTTTATACTCTGTATATTCTTGTAATCTGATGCATTGTTGTAATATACGATGAAATGTTCTTCTGTATGCGTTCTGTTTTATCCTGTTCTCAAACGATAGGGTGTTTCGAACGGCCTGGATCGGTTTAGCGACTGGTTCGGACTGAGCGAAATTCCTTGCCGTCACAAAAACAAAATTTGTTTTGAAAATTTAAATCAATTATTCGTATTTGATTAATTATTTTATATTGATTAGAACAATCCAAAATATAAAGATTTTGCGTATGCGCCTAGCTAGCGTGTATTCGAAGTTTTGATATATTGGATAGATATAGAATTACACTCTAATCGCCCGGAGATGATTTTGATGATGGAGCTCCATCATTAGAATTTATATTCGAGTGACGAACGTGTAATATCTATATACTTCCTATTGACTGGTGTGAGAACCAAAATTAGATAGGGCCTATTGTTGTGATTTGGCATCAAAAATCTGATTTTTTGACTATGTATCAAAGTTATCAATTTGAAAACTCTAATTCACTAATTGATTGATGTTTGTGTTGTTTGTTTAATTGTTTGATAATTTTGAACCATTATGCCTAATTGAATCAAATATTGAATTGTATTGAAAATTAGTCGCATATGCTTGCATATATTTGTACTTACCTTGAACAGGTCATAGCAAGGAGGCTAGAGCAGAGAATAAAATTTGTTTGCCCGACAAATAGGTACATGTTTACTACATAATTTCCTGTTTTGTTTGGGTGATGATGATTTTATGAGCCTATTGGCTTTTTCTTTTTCTTTTTGAGATCTGAAGGACCGGGGAAGCTATTTGAGATTTCCCGATGCTCCCGGTGCAGGGGAGGTTATGGCGAAATTTTTCGAAAATTTAGGGTGTTAGCCAAATTTTTGAAGAATTTGAAAATTCTCAAAAACTGAAAAGTTAGAGAATGGAAGCCAGATTGAGCGTAGAGCTTATTAATCAAACCACTTTCGACTTTGTTCCTTTTCGGGGACGAAAAGTTTTAAGTGGGGGAGATTGTAATAACCCGGAAAATCTGGGCCAGTTTAAAATTTTTATTTTGGCAATTTTAGCGAAGTTTGATTATTTAAAATGAATTATTTTAAATGATATCGACGAGAAATTTATTTTGAATAGAATTCGAATGTATATATTACGCGTCGTCGTTAGAATATAATATTTATATATAATTATAAATAGAATTGAAAATGGCACGGTAGTTCGATAATTCGATTTCAAACTTCAATTGAATGTACCGGGTGCAAAACAATCCGGATTTTAGTGAAACCAAAAACATTAGGATCTAATTGATGATATCTTTCCAACGAATCCGACAAATCGAAATTTCATAGCGGAAATCAAAAGATACTTCCAGTTGAAAATTCTGAATAGTCGCTATGGAATTCAGGCCCTTAAAAAAAATGGAAATTTTGCAAACGTCCTCGGAATTCGACGAAACCACTTTTGTTGGGTCTGTGATGTAAAGTTATTGCTACATTCCAAATTTCATAATTTTCCGAATCAATATGTGAGCGTGGCAGAGGAAAACGCGTTTGACCAGTTTTAGTTGATTTTAATCGACTGGAAAATGGCCATTTTTCAGACGGTCTCAGAATTCGACGAAACTAGTTTTGTTAGGACCGTATCGTCAATACGAAGCTAGAAAATATTTTTCGAGAATTTTTAGAGTTAGTATGTGACCCCGGTAATTTGAAATGTACGTTTAAAATTTAATATAGTGATTTAAATGTAAATTCAACGGAAACTGATTGTAAAGATCGAATCAACCTACGAAACATATCCTATTGTGTTCGGAATGGGGGTAATACGCTATGGACGACAGGCGGTGGGCCTCGTTTCGAGGTCGTATGAAAAAGTCAACTTTAGGTTGAATTAAATAATTAAATAATAATAATAAAAAAAAACTCTCCTTCCTTTATCCTTCTGGCCCCCCCCGTTCGTTTCATTTTAGAGATACAAATCAAAAAGAAAAAAAAAACGATGGACCCATCGTTGAACCGCCGCCCTCGTCTCGCGCCTCCTCCCCTTCTTCTTCTCCGACGATCGCGCCCCCCACCAGTGACGCCACTGCGTCGATCGACAGCCACGCCGAGACCCCGACACCGCAACCCCCTCCTCGCGTTGATGCGCGAAACCCTAACCCCGAAGATCCCCCCCCCTCGCAGCAGCGGCCGCCGGCCTGACAGCCCCCCCCTCCACCAATTCCGTCAGTAAATCCCCTCCCCTCCCTGAATTCGGTGCTCCCAAGACCCCCCTCCCTTCGCTGAATTAAAGTAAGTATTTATTTTAATTTAGCTTATTTATTTTCCATATAAATAATGTAAGAGAAGATTATATTTTTCATGTTAGGAAAATACGATTTTTAATATCATAAAAATATGATTTTTATGTTTTAAAGTATTAAAAATATAGTTTTTATATTTTTTAAAGAATTAAAAATAGAATCTTTACTATATAGAAGTGGTAGAAATATGATTTTTGGTTAGGTAGAGAGTTAAAAATATAATCTTTTATATTGTAGAAAGATAAAAATATGATCTTTGTATTTTTAAAGTAATAAAAATATGATTTTTATATTTTTAAAGTATCAAAAATATAGTCTTTACTATATAGATGATAAATATGAAAAGGCGATATTTTTAAATATGAAAAAGCGATATTTTTAAATATGAAAAGACGATATTTTGATATGGGTAGTGAAGTAAAAATATGATTTTTACTTCGAGAAAAATATAAACTTTATATTTGAAAGGCGAAATCTTTATTTAGAAAAGGCGAAGTCTTTATTTTTAGAAAGGCGAAATCTTTATTTTTATGAAAGCGAAATCTTTATATGGAAGATAGCGTGATAAAAATATAATTTTTATCTATATAACATAGTGATAAAAAATTCGATTTTTATATATTAAATAGCGAAGTAAAAATTCGATTTTTTTTAAATATATGAAGTGATTATAAAAATATGATTTTTAAATTGAAGGTGAATAAATAAAAATGTGAATTTTATTTTAAAGACATCGAAATATAAAAATGTGTGATTTCTATATATGTAGTGGCTACGGGCAACGAAGATGACGAAGATGCGATAACGACGAAGACTTCTCTAAAAGAAGAGTCAAGATGATTGGATAGCTATCGGTGAGAATTTCTCACCTTTCAATTTTTTTTCTAGTTATATATATACTAGGATGCAGACGGTGCTTAGTAGCACCCGACACAATCGTCCACAGACCATGGACTTGTTTGTTTGATTGCATAAATTAGTTAGATGCTTTGGTTTGAATTGAATTGTTTGGTGAAATGAAATTGATTTGATTGATGTGTGAATGGCGTGGGCCTTCACTAGACCGGGGATAAGGCTAGGCCTCGTCCCGTTTCTAGTATCGTGCCGTTATGCCGCCGAAATTTTCTAAAATAAGTTAGGAAAATAAAAATATCATTTTATTTAAAGAATGAACTGAATAGAAATTCATATGTTAGAATAAAATGTTTTGTCGTTAAAAATATAATTTTTAACGTGAATGTAAATAAATAAATATTCATTTACAAACCAGACGGTTTGTTTATGTACACCTATTTGAAGGACATTGATTTGGTCGATAAATTTTACACATCGCCCAACTGCACAAATAAAATCTGTGTTTGATTGTTTGAAACCCCACACGGGTGTTGGGATGAAATATGAAGTTCACTCATCCTGATGGATAAAATATGTCGATCGATTGATTGACAGGCTGTTATAAGCGTTAGATATCTATATTTGATGCTTATACAGTGTAGTGCACTTTGGTTGATGGTTGATTATTTTCAATGCTATTATATGTGTGTAATGTATGAAAATCCATATAATTAACATTATATGGTGATTGATTGGGCCTCATTCCAATTTAGAAAATAAAGAATAATATAAAATAAAGGTTCATGTGTTGACAGTACTCATCCGTTGAGATTGGTCATGTGTTGAACGAAATATTTTAGTAATAAAATTTACATCTTTATCAATATAAAATAAAGGTTCATGTGTTGACAGTACTCATCCATTGAGATTGGTCATGTGTTGAACGAAATATTTTGATAATAACAACCATTTTGAAAAAGAAATATTTGAAATAGAAATTTATGAAGCCGTGTTGATTAGATTGACGCCATTTTGACGTGAACGATATTTATATCGATTTTATTCATTTTGAAATGAATTGAATTGAAAACGATTTCGAAATGAATTGAATTGAAAACGATTTCGAAATGAAATGAATTGAAAACGATTTCGAAATGAAATGAATTGAAAACGATTTCGAAATGAAATGAATTGAATATAAAACGATTTCGAAATGAAATGAATTGAATATAAAACGATTTCGAAATGAAATGAATTGAATATAAAACGATTTCGAAATGAAATGAATTGAATATAAAACGATTTCGAAATGAAATGAATTGAATATAAAACGATTTCGAAATGAATTGAATATAAAACGAATTCAAATTGAATTGAAAGCGAATTGAAATGAATTCGAATTGAAATTTGAATTGAATAGAAATGCATTTTAAAACGAATTTATTAAGAAGAATTCAATTTTGATTTGAATTGAAATGGAAGTTGAAATTGCTTTTGAAACGAATTTAAAACTATTTATATAATTCGTTTTAAATAGAAATCAACGAAATATATTATATATATATATTATATATATAATATAATGGCCTGAATAGAACGCGCCGCGCCGCGGCAGTTCGTAAATTTCGACCATTTATTTCAAACGGACATTACGGGAGATCCGACCATCGGATTCTCCTAAAACTGGAACCGTTGGGTTCGTATCGAAAAGAGCTTTCTAACGAATATTAGAAATTAGAAATCTAACGGTTGGATTTGGAATTATGTCCAAATCAAATTTGGAAAAGGTCGCTATAAGTGCAGTTCGATGGCCATTGATGGAAATCGACTGTACGGGCCTTGATAAAATTATTAAAAATAGTAATAATTTGTGTAAAATCATAAGAAATGATTTGTGAAGATTTAGGATGAAAAACTCCATATTTGAAAAGATAAAAATAGATTTTTATCGAAATGAACGAGTTTTGAACTAGAATTATAATTCTATTTATTTTTAATTAAATAAATTGAATTTAAAAAGGGTTTTAAAAATAACCAGAATTTCCAATGATTGCATTGGAGTGGATTTGAATCGAAATTGTCTTTGGATTATTTCGATGTTGGATTTCGTGATGATACAGGTATTGTTATGGGAATTTGAAAGATATATATATATCGTTATTTCCAATACGATATTTGTTAGTCGTAGAATTTGATATTGAATATAAGCCGGTATATTTTCTATTCAGAGCCTTGTGTTTAATATCAACTGCGATTTGGGTTTGTCGTGAATGGTGTCTTCACTAACACTGTTCTTGAACCCAGTTGAGAAAAGATTAAATCTTTTTATTTAGATTTAATGAAGTGTACCAATTCAATAATATTTAATTGGAATTGAATTGATATTGATTTTTGGGTTTATCGTGGACAGTGTTTTAAATAACACTCTTTCTTTAACCCGATCATTAATGAAATGTGATTTTGGGTTTATCGTGAACCGTGTTTTAAATGACACTGATTCTTTAACCCAGTCACAGATTAAAACTAAGTGGAGTTTTAATGAATCTATAATTAGATTGAAATAATCGAAATGGGGTATCACCAGTTTTGCTCCAGGCGATAGTTAAATATTTAATTAGATTTGAACGTGAAATGGTAATTGAATTTACCGATAACACCGTGGTGTTAGATATGAAGTATAACCAGTTTTACTTCATGGGACGAATAGGTTGGGATTGGGAAATTAAAACAAATGATTACTTCGGTAAGGTTCGCTAATCCCGACTAGTTTGAATTGATATTCAAAAATAGATTAAAGAATAAATTCAAGAAATTTATCTTGGATAAAATTAATGGGAACTTTTCCCTATGAATGTGAAATTTAGAAACTAACTGTCGGTTAGCCAAGCAGAATGGTTTTCTGGATATTGATCTGATGTTGGTTTCGGCCTTCGGGGTTAATATTTGGGGAATTATTCTCTTGATTAATTTACGGTTAGTGACTAATGAATTGGAATGAGGCTTATGTTGTGTTTGTGTAACACTTATTTAAAATATACGCGAGTTATTCGGAAAGACCGGGTTTATCCCATTCTGAATAACTGATACGACGATAAGTCGAAGATGAAGACGGTGGTCGAAGACCAGAAGTCTTCACGTCGTTTGGGTGATTACTGATGATCTTGATTGGGCTGTACACCCAAGAAGATGGAAACAGTTGGTGATCGTCCAGACGTACTTGGAGATCGATGGATATGCGGGGTACTAGGTGCCTCCGGTTTCGTTCAGACCCAGAGCGAACTTGTAAATGGACTGTGTGTCTGACATTGGATTTTAGTCCGTGTGATTGATCTCTATTAAATATATATCTGTTTGGCGGCGGAGAATTTATTCTCTTGCTTAACGCTCTTCTCTGAGACGTACGAGCTCAGGGGTTATATATTGATGGATATCAAACGCATGGAGTGAATTGCCTGTGTGGCATGCCTAAGTGGCAGATGATCAAGGCTTCTGTTGAAAAGCAAAGTCTTGTGGTTGATGATCAAAGCATGGCCTTTGTGGCGTAGCTTTGTGTAACGTTTACTTCGCGAGTTTCACACCCGGTATGAACCAAAAACGGGAGACGGACCTCAGGGAGGACTTGCGTTTCTTTCTAGCTAAAAGTGGCGTCAGTGGTTTTACACGCCCTGACGAGTTTGACTTATGTGGTTGTTGCTGTTGCGAGGCGCCTCGGATTGATCGGTCGTTCTCGAACCGATGGAGTCATTTGATGGCTCATTTGCGCCCCAAAGGGCGGGGAAACGTAGTGTTCAGGCATAATAATCTACATCGGTGGACCGACCCTGACGATCCAGGGGGCAGTTGCGGCTGTTCCTGAGACATGGTAGGCTAGATTGTCTCGAATCGGTAGAGGACGATCCCTGGCCTCGGTTCATAGATGGAAACCCAATTTCCAAATACGTGACATTGCGGTTTTGATTGTAAACCTATATGTGGCGACATAGTGGCATGGGACGCTCATGCCGCCTATGATTTATACTTATGATTTGAAGTTGTTTTATACACTATGCACTTATTATAGTATCAAATGATTTGTTTTAAACGTATCAAGCATTCTTTGGCTATTATAAGGGAAAACCCTATCCTCGGCTGCGTTGCATTGTGTGATGGGACCTGGGTCTTATAACAGCTTCATTTTTCTTTATTTAGCATTGCGCTGTTTGTTTTATGCACTGGTATTCTTGGGAGGAAACCCGTTCCGTGTTATACGGCGTGGTCCCTTGATTTACCTAACTTTAAAATAAAGATTAACTGTTTTAGTTCTCACACCAGTCACATGACTGACCTGGAGTTTATTGTTTTAACCTAAACTCTGGGTGCCCCTATTTTGACACGGGCAGCTAGTAGTTTTGGTTCTGCAGATTTATATTCACAGGATCCTGGTTTACAGCTGGAATGATATCCGGAAAGCTTTGTATCTGTATATCTACTTCTAGTTGTGTATTGTATTATTTTCCGCTGCTATGTATTCAAATGTAATTTAAATCTCTGATATTTCTGTGTAATTTTTTTTCATACTCTGTATATTCTTGTAATCTGATGCATTGTTGTAATATACAATGAAATGTTCTTTTATATGCGTTCTGATTTGTCGTGTTCTCAAACGATAGGGCGTTTCGAACGGTCTGGGTCGGTTTAGCGAATGGTTCGGACCGGGCGAAATTCCTTCTCGTCACAATCGGCTCCCTACAAGTTCTGCTTCGTCAAGTGTCCGTGTCATACGGCTAATCACGAATGTAGTCACCTGTGCTGGGTCCACCTTCGGGTGTATCAGCCCTAGGGTGTCAACCCCTGACACGATTCAAGATGCACAGATAAATCTACGGATACCCAGTGTCTGCCCCGGATACGTGCACGATCGTAGTCCGCCGAACCTACACTGGCGTACCCTACTGCCGTCATTCACCTCTTACAATCAGCCCAGTAATCGTGCCCCCACCCGGCCTAGCCCCAGGGTACCTTGATACTTCTAGTGGGTTACTGCTGAAAGGGGTCGTGTCTAGGGTTTCGCCTAATAGATTAGGTTATGTAATTCGTGACCTAACCCGCCTAACAGATTAAGTCATGTAATTCGTGACTTAATCCTTTTCTAGTCTAGTCAGGTCAAGATGGTTAAGTATGTCATTTCAGTTCACGACTTAACCCGCCTACGTGTCATGTCAAGTTGGCTAAGTGTTGTCGTTTTCAAGTTCATGACTTAGCCCTACAAATCGTGTTCAAATTGGTTAAGTTGTCTTTTCATGTTCATGACTTAACCCTAATTGGCATTAATTGATTCGTTAATGCACCGAACCACTCACATTGGATCCTATTGTTCGTAGCCACTGGATTTGCCGGGCGGTTCCAGGCAGGTTTACGCTACGAACTCAACCCAACCTCGGGTTTCAAGCGCGATGTGACCAACTACCCACATTGGATCCTATTGTTTGTAGCAACTGGATTTGCCGGGCGGTTCCGGGCAGATTTACACTACAAACTCAACCCAACCTCGAGTTGGCCACCTTCTTGTTTTCTAAAGTCATGCCCATGTTCTTATCAGATTTTGCTATTTCCACATCATGTTCATATATCAACTTCGCGCCCAACTAAGGCATGTTTAAAGTCAAGTTATGGCATGTTCAAGTCAAGTTTTCGTGCCATATTTCATGTTCTACTTATACCAAATTTCACAGTTTATTCTTATAATTAATTCAAGTTTTTGCCTATTCTACCCAATCGTATCCCCAACGTATATAAACGTACTTCGTTCACAAGCATAAATAATTCAAGAGATAAAGGGGAATAACACCAAACATGTGATAGGCATATGTGAAAATTCCAACATCACTTGCATAATAAACAGGCTATAACATATCACATGGTTTCAATACTAGCATGATGATAACTTGGCATAGTAATGATTCCAACTTAATTTAACATGATGATTTCAACTTTACATCATAGGCATAATAATTATTGCGGGCATAATTTTATTATAAACATGAAACATTAAAGGCATAGTAATCCTAATAGGCATAGTGGATTCCAATTTAGCATTTTTAACATAATAATTCTCATAGACACAATGATTCCAATTTAGCATTTTTTTTAACATAATGATTCTCAATTAACATGATAGACATAATGATCCCAATTTAGCGTTTTTAACATAATGATTCTCAATCAACATGATAGACATAATGATTCCAATTTAGCGTTTTTAACATAATTAACATGATAGACATAATGATTCAAATTTAGCGTTTTTAACATAATTAACATGATAGACATAATGATTCCAATTTAGCGTTTTTAACATATCTAACATTATAAACATAATAATTCCAACTTTTCATCATACCCTAGCAATACCCAATTTTCATTAATCATGATGGGTATAATAACATTATAGGCATAATTCCATCAATAGTCATAGCCATGGTTTAGTTAGCACCATAGGCATGGTTTAATCAACATAAAGATTTCAATAAACATAGCGATTCCATGGGCATGTATTAGTCCAACTTGCCAAACAATTAAGCCCAAGTGATCCATAACAACATCAAAATCATGACAAGTTTAACTTGCAACGTTGCCATAGCAATATCCCCAAATTATAATTCAAAGATAAACAATATAAACAATGGATTAACAATAGTTCCTAAATCCGATTTCAATTCATGGCATGTCCATATTGTTTTAGCGTTTTTGCCTAAAAAGTAACATAGAACTTACAATATGAAGCAAATAACCCAAATAAAAATCCCAAATCAAATAGTCCCAAATTCGTTGTCTAAAGCGTCGTAGTTGTTGTAGCTTCTAGTAGTAGCCTTCAAGCATCGTCCTCCATCTTCTATAAATTTTTTTCTTTGTATTTTTAATTCAGAGCTCTAGGTTTAATGGCGGCGACCTGAGGCTAAAATGAAATAGTATGATTTAGGCTAGGTCTTAGGTCCTTTTTATAATGTTTGCAAGTTGTTTTAGACCGTCGATGGAGCTTGATTCAATGATAGACGTTCGTTTGAAGGAGAGGCCAATCCGGAGCTGACACCTAGCCCTAGTGACAAGGAAAGGCTCAGAAAATCGACTAAGCATAGACCAGGCCAGCCAGGGTGGGCTAGGTTCGACCTGGCTCTGGGGCCAGGTCGACAGCCCAGTCGACACCGTGTCGACAGGGCAGTCGACAGCCCTGTCGACCTGGCTAGCCCAGGTCGACTACCAAGTCGACCTGGGTGCCTTAGGCGGGAATTTTCCCACCCTGGCCAATTGGGCCCGATTTTGAATTTTAAACTTGTTTTCTGAGCTGTTTTCGTCTGTTTGAATTTTAACCTGAATTCTGAAACTTCCGGAGGCCCTATCTTCTTCATACGGACTCCGTTTTTCGAAAACTCGGACTCTATTTCGCGTATTTTTCCGAGACGAACACAATGGCGTATCCCATTTCCCTTAATTCTTTGATTTGAAATTAATTTTACTTTAATTTGTGAATTTCACTGTTATAGAATACACGGGGTGTTACACCATTGCTTACCTTCCAAAAGTTCCCTACTGTAAAGCATGCCAATGTTGGTAGCAAAACATTGGTATTTTTTCTCATTTCAGTTCGGATGCATCTTTTTTGTTTTTTTAAAGGAAACGCATGGCATGACAAAAAAATGTTTTCATTCTTCTCGAAAATTTCACATGCATGGACATCAAGTTTCCTATCCCCTAACTTGGTTCCATGACTTATAAGAAACCATTATATCCATGCTTTTGGCATGCATGAACGTATGGAAAAGATTGTTCCATGCTACAACAAAACCAAAGTGACCCTTCTCCCTCTCTCTCTCTCTCTCTCTCTATATATATATATATATATATGTATATATATATTACTTAAGGCAAGGGGCATGAGAAATATAAGGCTAACCGTACACATCAACATTAACATGAGAAGATCTGGACAAACGCAACTGTGCTGTTGAGCTTAACATTTTAAACTAACATTGTTTCATCATTTTTTTTGGATTATGGAAGAGATATGCACAACACATTTTCAATCCAGCATGCTTTCCCTTTTTATATTATAAAAGAACATGCCACTTGTTGTATTGAAATGGCATTTGCTGGAAGCATAAATAGTACGCATGGCACAAAACATGATTTCCTTCCATATTAAAGTTCACACGCCTATATATATTTATCCTTCTTTCTCTCTTTCTTCCTTTTTTAGTGGTACGTGATTTTTCTGTAAAAGTGGAAATGTATAAGGTAACCTGCACCTAACCAGGTTTGATAAAATGGAGCAGTATTCTTCATTAAAGCTATGTATGGCATTGTAAACGTTTACAAGGCAAAACTTAACAAAATCATTTCTTTTTCGCATGTTATACCCTTTTTCCCTCAAAAAAAACATCCAACTCAAGACAAAATGAAAAAAGTATGCCAAAACATGGTAAGTCTTGTTTACAGTACCTACTATATTACTACGCAACCTGTAGTTGTTCCTCATGCATTTATTATATATATTATATAATATAAGTATTTATATTACTTAACGCTTTTGGCTCGACTAAGGGAAGCTTGGCTACAAGGGTTCGGATCAGACAAATCACCCGCGTTGGGTGAAGCTCGGGCATCTCGACTGTTGAAATTCATCTTTTTAAATATATGAAAACAGTACGGTTTTGACAAACAAGGAGGACATGTTTGTCTGAATCAAGGCCTGGCGCAAGGTGCTAGGATTGGCAAGCTTGCTTCACGTTTTAACATTGCTTTGTTACAAACAATAGCAGAATAAAGAAAACAAAATAAGATGGACATAGGTGGGTTTACCTTCCGTTGATCTGATCTGAGGCTATCTGAGTTTGCAAAGGTTGAGGAAGAGAACGAGTTTGCAAAGAGGAAAAAAGTTTGAGCAACAAGAACAAATTGTTTCATAGAAAAAAAAACGGATAATATAAAGGAAGGTAATTTTTATTCTAACCCACAATTTTAATAAGTTATTCCACCCTCTAAAATATTATGGTTGACTTTTAATAATATTTAAATTTTAATTAGTTTATCGACCTAAAAAACATTAAATATCTTTCTTATTCTCAGTTCCGTTTCTTTGTTAATGATTTTTCCCATGATTACTTCTACCTGATTTTATCCTTCAACTCACATACCATTCGCTCAATGTATCCCAAAAATGACCACTCTCATACATTTATTTGGTACAATTTTCTTGTTCAATCGATCTATAGGACCAATTACTATTTCTTCCTATTTGATCTACAAATTTTGAAATCTCTTTTAGTTTTCATTTGCATTGTTGTCAGGTGCAATTATTGTTATAATCGACACAATATAAAGATGCTTGAGTACATTTGATGACATCATTCTACCAAATCTTGGTTCTGATTTGTATAACCATTTATTAACAGGTAAGCCCAACGGTTTTCACATATAATTGTTGAACTAATATATATTTTTTTACTGGTTTTTTATCAAACACAAGTACCATCATTTCTATCTTTTTACTACATTTATTCATTTTGTTTTACTAGGTGGCTAGGATAATTCTATTCAAAAGTATGACCTCTTTTAATTTCAAGTAAAAAACATATGTTGTGATGTCATATTGATTCAAAGAGCATTTTTTGTTTTTTCCTTACTGGATTATAAGTATATTAGCTAATGGGTATCAACCAATGCAAACTTGTAGTACTCTGAAAAATATGATTTAAATTATCAAATACAAAGTCGCTATATGGCAAGCTTCCATCGATAGGAGGAGTGTTGCTTCCAGCATAAGCCATATAAAAGGAGGTTGGAAATTTTACTGAATTATACATTTAACTGAGAACATGAAACTTGGTAATATCCATCGATTAGTATTTTATTTGTCGGAATTTTTTTTTTGATAGGCATACTTGATGTTTACATACTGAACAAGGTGAAAAAATAAAAGAAAATATTCCATGCGACTATGTAACTTCCATAGGGATGGTTGGTTTTCCTTTTTTTTTCCAAACAAAAATATGAAATCTTTAAGTTAATCCACTCGTGGATTAACTTACAAAATAGTTGTGGATTAACTTATTAAAGTAAAATGGTGGCTTAACTTATTAAAAGTGTGTATTAGAACAAAAATTACCTATAAAGGAACCATCTTGCTAATTAATTAGTGGTTTTTCAATTTTTTATTCTCTTTTTAACGTTAATAAATTACCTCAATTACCAAATAAATGCATTGATGTCATAAGCTTTTCAATTAAAATATGTTTTAAAAGGACTGATATAATTAAATTATAAACGTTATTAATGTTTTCCATTTACTGTCAATTAAATCTTAATTAGAACGTTATCAGATTTAAACGAAATAAATGTTCACAAATTTATAATTTCAAAATGCGCTAGGAAAATATAAAGTTTCCCTATAATTCAAACGTTCATATTTAGTTATTAACCATGTTATATTTGACAAATGACAACCGCACTTTGCATATAACAAATTTCATAAGTATTACCATACATATGATATTTAAATATTTCAAATTTAGTAATTAATAATTTAATTTTTTTTTTCAATTTCATCTTCAATTAAATAAAATAAATTGTGTGAAAATATGGGATGTTACATTCTCCCTCACTCAAAACTTTTCATCCTGAAAAGGAACGGGATAGAGGGATCAAAACAAACAAGAAGACAGGATAAATTTGAATCAAAAGATCCCTGGAATGAATAATTCCAGATTGGAAGCACGAATGCTCTCCTCAGTCTCCCAGGTGCAATCTCTATCATCATTACTCCACTGCACTTTGACTAGACTGCCTGATTTCCTTCTCAATTGCTTTGTATCTCTATCCATGATACGAAGTAGTTTTCTCTCGACAGTCAGATTGGGTTCAATATCCAGATTCTCTAATGCAGAAGGCTGAACAATCAAGGAAGGATCATGAAAATACTTGCGAATATGGGATACGTGAAACACGTTGTGCACCCCTGTAAGCTTTTCAGGCAACTCAACTCGATAATCTAAAGGACCTACTTTCTCCAATATGCGAAAAGGATCAATAAATCTTGGAGCAAGCTTCCCTTTCCGACCAAAACGGACTACATTCTTTAATGGAGATATTCTGAGGAAAACTTGATCACCAACCACAAACTCTAAACTTCTTCTTCGCCTATCAGCTGTAACGATCCTGGGACCTGTGGGTTATGGGCCCACCACGCTTTCGCTGCGCACTTTGATTCCCGCTATGAAATTTTGATTTTTCGGATTCGTTGGAAAGATATTCGCAAATAGATTCTAATATTTTTGGTTTCGTTCAAATCCGGTTTATTTTGAATCCTGTACATTCATTTGAAATTTGAAATCGAATTTTCGAACTACCCGCCATTTTCAATTCCTTTTATATTTAAAAATAAATATTTATACTCTAATGACAATTCAAATAAAAATATACATTCTATTTCAATTCAAAATAAATTTCTTGTCATTATTATTTAAAATAATTCAATTTAAATATTCAAAATTCATTAAAATTGCCAAGATAAAAATTTTAAAATGGCTCGGATTTCCGGGTTATTACATCAGCATACCTTTTCTAGCGATCTTGGGCAATTCTCATCTTGTTTCTAATATCTTCGACTTTCGCTGATGCTTCCAAAATCATATCTGTCCCTAGAACTAAACGATCACCTAACTCAATCCAACATGAAGGAGATCTGCACGGTCGCCTATACAAAGCACCAAAAGGAGATGTTGAAACGACCCGTAACTTCCCCGTAAAGGAAAGCGCCGGATAGTTCGAGAACAAGCCACAACAGAACGCATATAGAAGAACATTTCATTGTTATCACAACAATGCACCAGATTACAAGAATATACAGAGTATAAATGAATATTACACAATAATATCAGAGATTCAAATTACATTTAAATACATCGCAGCGGAAAATAATACAATACACAACTAGAAGAGATATACGGATACAAAGCTTTCCGGATATCGTTCCAGCTGTAAACCAGGATCCTACGAATATAAATCTGCAAAACCAAAACTACTAGCTGCCCGTGTCGAAAATAAGGGCACCCAGAGTTTAGGTTAAAACAATAAACTCCAGGTCAGTCATGTGACTGGTGTGAGAACTAAAACAGTTATTAATCTTTATTTTAAATCATTAGGTAAATCAAGGGACCACGCCGTATAACACGGAACGGGTTTCCTCCCAAGAACACCAGTGCATAAAACAAACAGCGCAATGCTAAATAAAGAAAAATGAAGCTGTTATAAGACCCAGGTCCCATCACACAATGCAACACAGCCGAGGATAGGGTTTTCCCTTATAACAGCCAAAGAATGCTTGATACGTTTAAAACAAATCATTTGATACTATTATAGGTGCATAGTGTATAAAACACTTCAAATCATAAGTATCAATCATAGGCGGCATGAATGGCCCATAACACTATGTCGCCATATATAAGTTTACAATCAAAACCGCAAATGTCGTATTGGAAGTTGGGTTATCATTTATGGTATGAACCGAGGCTAGGGGCAAGATCCTCAACCGATTCGAGACGCTCTAGTCCGCCCCTCAGGAACAGCCGCAACTGCCCCTTGGATCGTCAGGGCCGGTCCACCGATGTGGATTATAATGCCTGAACAATACGTTTCTCCGCCCTTTGGGGCGTAAGTCTGGCCCGTCAGCCGACCAGAAGCATCGGCCGAAACCGATATCACGAGGCGCCTCGCTTTTCAGCAAGTAATAATAAGTAACATCCACAAGAGTCAAACTCGTCAGCCAGTTCAAGCACTGACGCCACTCCTAACTAGAAAGAAAACGCATGTCCCCCCTGAGGTCCGTCTCCCGTTTTTGATTCATACCGGGTGTGATACTCGCGAATCAACGTTACACAAAGCTACGCCACAAAGGCCGTGCTTCGATCATCAACCACAAGACTTTGCTTTTCAACAGAAGCCTTGATCATTTGCCACTTAAGCATGCCACACAGGCAATTCACTCCATGCGATTGATATCCATCAATATATAACCCCTGAGCTCGTACGTCTCAGAGAAGGGCGTTAAGCAAGAGAATAAATTCTCCGCCGCCAAACAGATATATATTTAACAGAGATCAATCACACGGACTAAAATCCAATGTCAGACACACAGTCCATTTACAAGTCCGTTCTGGGGCTGAACGAAACCGGAGGCACCTAGTACCCTGCATATCCATTGATCTCCAAGTACGTCTGGACGATCACCAACTGTTTCCATCTTCTTGGGTGTACAGCCCAATCAAGATCATCAGTAATCACCCAAACGACGTGAAGACCTCCGGTCTTCGACCATCGTCTTCATCTTCGACTTATCGTCGTATCGGTTATTCAGAATGGGATAAACCCGGTCTTTCCGAATAACCCGCGTATATTTTAAATAAGTGTTACACAAACACAACATACGCCTCATTCCAATTTATCAGTCACTAACCGTAAATTAAGCAAGAGAATAATTCCCCAAATATTAACCCCGAAGGCCGAAACCAACATCAGATCAATATCCAGAAAACCATTCTGCTTGGCTAACCGACAGTTAGTATCTAAATTTCACATTCATAGGGAAAGGTTCCCATTAATTTTATCTAAGATAAATTCCTTGAATCTATTCTTTATTCTATTTTTGAATCTCAATTCAAACTAGTCGGGATTAGCGAACCTTACCGAAGTAATCATTTATTTTAATTTCCCAATCCCAACCTATTTTTCCCATGAAGTAAAACTGGTAATACTTCATATCTAACACCACAGTGTTATCGGTAAATTCAATTACCATTTCACGTTCAAATCTACTTAAAGATTTAACTATCGCCTGGAGCAAAACTGGTGATACTCCACTTCGATTATTTCAATCTAATTAAAGATTCATTAAAACTCCACTTAGTTTTAATCTGTGACTGGGTTAAAGAATCAGTGTCATTTAAAACACGGTTCACGATAAACCCAAAATCACATCACATTTCAATCAGTCCCTAATTGTAAATTAGCAAGTGAGCAGTTCCCTAAGTATTAATCCCGAAGGCCGAAACCAACATCAGATCAATACCTCGGAAACTATTCAACTTAACTAATCTCTAGTTAGTTTCTGATTTTCTTAACTCCTTTAGGTCTAAGAACTGTATTATTGAAGATACCGTTCACGACAACCCAAAATCACATTTCATCAATGATCGGGTTAAAGAACGAGTGTTATTTAAAACACTGTCCACGATAAACCCAAAAATCAACATCAATTCAATTCCAATTAAATATTATTTAATTGGTACACTTCATTAAATCTAAATAAAAAGATTTAATCTTTTCTCAACTGGGTTCAAGAACAGTGTTAGTGAAGACACCATTCACGACAAACCCAAATCACATTTGATATTCAATATAAGGCTCTGAATAGAAAATATATCGGCTTATATTCAATATCAAATTCTACGATTAACAAATGTCGTATTGGAAATAACGATATAAATATATATCTTTCAAATTTCCATAACAACATCTGTATAATCACGAATTCCAACATCGAAATATTCCGAAGACAATTTCGATTCAAATCCACTCCAATGCAATCATTGGAAATTCTGCTTATTTTTAAAACCCTTTTCAAATTCAATTTATTTATTTAAAAATAAATAGAATTATATTTCTAGTTCAAAACTAGTTCATTTCGATAAAAATCTATTTTTATCTTTTCAAATATGGAGTTTTTCATCCCAAATCTTCACAAATCATTTCTTATGATTTTACACAAATTATTACTATTTTTAATAATTTTATCAAGGCCCGTACAGTCGATTTCCATCAACGGCTATCGAACTGCACTTACAGCGACCTTTTTCGAATTTGATTTGGACATAATTCCAAATCCAACCGTTAGATTTCTAATTTCTCATATTCGTTAGAAAGCTCTTTTCGATACGAACCCAACGGTTCCGGTTTTAGGAGAATCCGACGGTCGGATCTCCCGTAATGTCCGTTTGAAATAAATGGTCGAAATTCACGAACTGCCACGGCGCGGCGCGTTCTATTCAGGCCATTATATTATATATATATATATAATATATATAATATATATATCGTCGATTTCTATTTAAAACGAATTATATAAATAGTTTTAAATTCGTTTTAAAATAAATTTCAACTTCCATTTCAATTCAAATCAAAATTGAATTCTTCATTATAAATTCGTTTTAAAATTCATTTCTATTCAATTCAAATTTCTATTCAATTTGAATTCATTTCAATTCGCTTTCAATTCAATTGGAATTCGTTTTCAATTTATTTCGAAATCGTTTTCAATTCAATTCATTTCGAAAACGTTTTCCATTCAATTCATTTCGAAATCGTTTTCAACTCAATTCATTTCGAAATCGTTTTCAACTCAATTCATTTCATAATGAATAAAATCGATATAAATATCGTTCACGTCAAAATGGCGTCAATCTAATCAACACGGCTTCATAAATTTCTATTTTCAAATATTCTATTTCAAATATTTCTTTTTCAAAATAGTTGTTATTATCAAAATATTTCGTTCAACACATGACCAATCTCAATGGATGAGTACTGTCAACACATGAACCTTTATTATATATTGATAAAGATGTAAATTTTATTACTAAAATATTTCGTTCAACACATGACCAATCTCATTGAATGAGTACTGTCAACACATGAACTTTTATTTTATATTACAAAGATGTAAATTTTATTACTAAAATATTTCGTTCAACACATGACCAATCTCAATGAATGAGTACTGTCAACACATGAACTTTTATTTTATATTACAAAGATGTAAATTTTATTACTAAAATATTTCGTTCAACACATGACCAATCTCAATGAATGAGTACTGTCAACACATGAACTTTTATTTTATATTACAAAGATGTAAATTTTATTACTAAAATATTTCGTTCAACACCTGACCAATCTCAATGAATGAGTACTGTCAACACATGAACTTTTATTTTATATTACAAAGATGTAAATTTTATTACTAAAACATTTCGTTCAACACATGACCAATCTCAATGAATGAGTACTGTCAACACATGAACTTTTATTTTATATTACAAAGATGTAAATTTTATTACTAAAATATTTCGTTCAACACATGACCAATCTCAATGAATGAGTACTGTCAACACATGAACTTTTATTTTATAATATTCTTTATTTTTCAAATTGGAATGAGGCCCAATCAATTACCATATAAAGTTAATTATATGGATTTCCATACAACACATGTATATAATAGCATTGAAAAATAATCAACCATCAACCAAAGTGCACTACACTGTATAAGCATCAAATATAGATATTCAACGCTTATAACAGCCTGTCAATCAATCGATCGACATATTTAATCAATCAAGATGAGTGAACTTCAAATTTCATCCCAACACCCGTGTGGGGTTTCAAACAATCAAACACATATCTTATTTGTGCAGTTGGGTGATGTGTAAAATTTATCGGCCCAATCAATATCAGTCAAATCAGTGCATATAAACAAATCGGCCGATTTGTCTATAAATATCTATTTATTCACTTTCACGTTAAAAATTATATTTTTAACGATAAAACATTTTATTCAACCTATGAATATTCTGTTCGGTTCATTTATTCAATAAAATGATATTTTTATTTTTCTAACATATTTTAGAAAATTTCGGCGGCATAACGGCACGATACTAGAAACGGGACGAGGCCTAGCCTTATCCCCGGTCTAGTGAAGGCCCACGCCATTCACACATCAATCAAATCCATTCATCTCACCAAACAATTCAATTTCAATCAAATAATCTAACTAACTATTCAACCAAACAATTTAACAAACAAGCCATCCATGGTCTGTGGATGGCGGGTGTCGGGTGCTACTAAACACCGTCTGCATCCTAGCATATATATATAACTAGAAAAATTAAATTGAAAGGTGAGAAGTTCTCACATATAGCTATCCTAGCTCCACGGCTCTACATTTGCAGAAGTCTTCGTCGTTTCGCCTTTTTGTCACCTTCGTTGCTGCTTTCACTACATACGTAAAAATCACATTTTTACTTCGCTATTCAATATATAAAAATCGAATTTTTACTTCGATGTTCAATATATAAAAATCATATTTTCCTTCCGACATTCTACATATAAAAATCATACTTTTCTTTCGAAGTTCAACATATAAAAATCCTATTTTTATTTTGTTGCTATGTATATAAAAATCACATTTTTACTATGCTATACATTATATAAAAATCACATTTTTACTTTCTCTACATTATAAAGATTATATTTTTAATACTTTAAAAATATAAAAATCATATTTTTAATACTTTAAAAATATAAAAATCATATTTTTACATGCTACTTTATATATCAAAAAGGTAGTATTTTTATCTAGCTATTTAAATCAAAAAGATGGTATTTTTATTAATTAAAAATCACGTCTTTTACCCATTAAAAATCACATCTTTTGCCTACTAAAAATCACGTCTTTTTCAGCTTTGAATTTTGTTATTTTTAGCTTTCAAATCAAATTGAATAAAATAAAGAAAAGGGGAAGAAACTCACTACGCAAGGGGAGATGAGGGCGTCGGGAGCTGCTGCGAACGGAGGTGGAGGAGCGGGGTGGCGCTGGGTACCCTACGGCGGTCGGAGGTGGCCGTTGCGGGCTAATTTGGGGGTGTTCGGTTCTGTACAGAGGAGGAGGAGGATGCTGGAGTTGAGGAGGCGGTGACATGGGGTTCGACAGGAGGAGGGAGTGGCGTGCGCAGCTCTGAAGGTGGCGGCGGTGGCTGTACAGGCGGAGGGGGTTAGGGCGCGTCAGGGATTGGTGATCTTCGGGGTTCCACGCGAGAGAGAAGAGAGAGGGGGAGGCAGAGAGAGGCGGTCCGGCGCTGGGGAGGCCGGAGCAGCGGAGGTGGAGGCGGTTGGTGGCGGCTCCAGGTGGTGGACGCGACGGGGATCCCCCTTTTCTTTTTTGATTTGGTTTCTGAACGAATGAGGGAGGGGAGAGAGAAAATAAGGGGTGGGGAATATATATATTAATATTTAATTATTTTATTTTTCAAATGGTTGACTTTTTCATTCGAACACGAAATCAGCCCCAACGACTGTCGTCCCTAGCGTATTGCCCTCATTCCGGACACAATGGGATATGCCACGCAAGCTGATTTGATCGTTTGAATCAGTTTCCGTTAAATTTACATTTAAATCATTATATTGAATTTTAAACGTACATTTCAAATTACCGGGGTCACATACGAACTCTAAAAATTCTCGAAAAATATTTTCTAGCTTCGTATTGACGATGCGGTCCTAACAAAACTAGTTTCGTCGAATTCTGAGACCGTTTGAAAAATGGCCAATTTCCAGTCGATTAAAATCAACTGAAATGGTTAAAACACGTTTTCCTTTGCCACGCTCACATATTGATTCGAAAAATTATGAAATTTAAAACCTAGCAATAATTTAACATCACGGACCCAACAAAACTGGTTTCGTCGAAATCC
The DNA here is from genome assembly GCA_030737875.1 of Allium sativum. Taxonomy (NCBI): domain Eukaryota; kingdom Viridiplantae; phylum Streptophyta; class Magnoliopsida; order Asparagales; family Amaryllidaceae; genus Allium; species Allium sativum. The sequence goes on from CM060919.1 coordinate 172,115,544, forward strand.
GAGGTCGTTTGCAAAATATCCATTTTTAAGGGCCTGAATTCCATAGCGACTATTCAGAATTTTCAACTGGACATATCTTTTGATTCCCGATATGAAATCTTGATTTTTCGGATTCGTTGGAAATATATTCACAATTAGATCCCAATGTTTTTGGTTTCACTAAAATCCGGATTGTTTTGCACCCGGTACATTCAATTGAAGTTTGAAATCGAATTATCGAACTACCGCGCCATTTTCAATTCTATTTTTAATTATATATAAATATTTATATTCTAACGACGGCGTATATAATATATACGTTCGAATTATTTTTAAAATAAATTTCTCGTCGATTTTATTTAAAATATTTCATTTTAAATAATCAAAATTCGCTAAAATTGCCAAAATAAAAATTTTAAACTGGCCCAGATTTTTCGGGTTATTACAATCTCCCCCACTTAAAACTTTTCGTCCCCGAAAAGGAACAAAGTCGAAAGTGGTTTGATTAATCAACTCTACGTTCGATCTGGCTTGCATTCTCCAACTTTTCAGTTTCTGAGAATTTTCAAAATGTCAAAAATTTGGCTAACACCCTAAATTTTCGAAAAATTTCGCCATAACCTCCCCTGCACCGGGAGCATCGGGGAATTTCAAATAGCTTCCCCGGTCCTTCAGATCTCAAAAAGAAAAAGAAAAAGCCAAGCGGCTAGCCAATAGGCTCATAAAATCATCATCACCCAAACAAAACAGTAAATTATGTAGTAAACATGTACCTATTTGTCGGGCAAACAAATTTTATTCTCTGCTCTAGCCTCCTTGCTATGACCTGTTCAATGATATACTTGTATATGCAAGCAAATGCGACCAATTTCAATATAATTCAATATTTGGTTCAATTAGGCTAAATGGTTCAAAATTTGCAAACAAATGAACAAACAACACAAACATCAATCAATTAGTGAATTTAACGTTTCAAATTCATAATTTGATACATATACAAAAATCATGTTTTTGATGCCAATTCACAACAATAAGCCCTATCTAATTTTGGTTCTCACACCAATCAATAGGAAATATATAGAAAGTCCACTTTCGTCACTCGAACATAAATTCGGATGATGATCGATCAATCATCAGAATCACCCCCGGGCGACTAGAGTGTAATTCTATATCTATCCAGTATATTAAAATTTCGAATACACGCGGATCAGACGTATACGCAAAATCTATATATACTGGATTGTCCACATCAATATAAATAGATAATCAAATACGAATAATTGATTTTAAATTTTCAAAACAAAATTGTTTTCATTTTACAAATATACTCTTCACACTCGTTCTAGGATACTACTGATCCTATCTCTAACGAGTCACTCCCATTGGATATTACTAACCCAATATCTGATGAATTCTTTCGTACAGTTCTAATGTGTCTTGTTCTCTAAGCTTTGTAAACCAAAGCTCTGATACCAAATGAAACGACCCGTAACTTCCCCGTAAAGGAAAGCGCCGGATAGTTCGAGAACAAGCCACAACAGAACGCATATAGAAGAACATTTCATTGTTATCACAACAATGCACCAGATTACAAGAATATACAGAGTATAAATGAATATTACACAATAATATCAGAGATTCAAATTACATTTAAATACATCGCAGCGGAAAATAATACAATACACAACTAGAAGAGATATACGGATACAAAGCTTTCCGGATATCGTTCCAGCTGTAAACCAGGATCCTGCGAATATTAATCTGCAAAACCAAAACTACTAGCTGCCCGTGTCGAAAATAAGGGCACCCAGAGTTTAGGTTAAAACAATAAACTCCAGGTCAGTCATGTGACTGGTGTGAGAACTAAAACAGTTATTAATCTTTATTTTAGATCATTAGGTAAATCAAGGGACCACGCCGTATAACACGGAACGGGTTTCCTCCCAAGAATACCAGTGCATAAAACAAACAGCGCATTGCTAAATAAAGAAAAATGAAGCTGTTATAAGACCCAGGTCCCATCACACAATGCAACGCAGCCGAGGATAGGGTTTTCCCTTATAACAGCCAAAGAATGCTTGATACGTTTAAAACAAATCATTTGATACTATTATAGGTGCATAGTGTATAAAACACTTCAAATCATAAGTATCAATCATAGGCGGCATGAATGGCCCATAACACTATGTCGCCATATATAAGTTTACAATCAAAACCACAAATGTCGTATTGGAAGTTGGGTTATCATTTATGGTATGAACCGAGGCTAGGGGCAAGATCCTCAACCGATTCGAGACGCTCTAGTCCGCCCCTCAGGAACAGCCGCAACTGCCCCTTGGATCGTCAGGGCCGGTCCACCGATGTGGATTATAATGCCTGAACAATACGTTTCTCCGCCCTTTGGGGCGTAAGTCTGGCCCGTCAGCCGACCAGAAGCATCGGCCGAAACCGATATCACGAGGCGCCTCGCTTTTCAGCAAGTAATAATAAGTAACATCCACAAGAGTCAAACTCGTCAGCCAGTTCAAGCACTGACGCCACTCCTAACTAGAAAGAAAGCGCATGTCCCCCCTGAGGTCCGTCTCCCGTTTTTGATTCATACCGGGTGTGATACTCGCGAATCAACGTTACACAAAGCTACGCCACAAAGGCCGTGCTTCGATCATCAACCACAAGACTTTGCTTTTCAACAGAAGCCTTGATCATTTGCCACTTAAGCATGCCACACAGGCAATTCACTCCATGCGATTGATATCCATCAATATATAACCCCTGAGCTCGTACGTCTCAGAGAAGGGCGTTAAGCAAGAGAATAAATTTTCCGCCGCCAAACAGATATATATTTAACAGAGATCAATCACACGGACTAAAATCCAATGTCAGACACACAGTCCATTTACAAGTCCGTTCTGGGGCTGAACGAAACCGGAGGCACCTAGTACCCCGCATATCCATTGATCTCCAAGTACGTCTGGACGATCACCAACTGTTTCCATCTTCTTGGGTGTACAGCCCAATCAAGATCATCAGTAATCACCCAAACGACGTGAAGACCTCCGGTCTTCGACCATCGTCTTCATCTTCGACTTATCGTCGTATCGGTTATTCAGAATGGGATAAACCCGGTCTTTCCGAATAACCCGCGTATATTTTAAATAAGTGTTACACAAACACAACATACGCCTCATTCCAATTTATCAGTCACTAACCGTAAATTAAGCAAGAGAATAATTCCCCAAATATTAACCCCGAAGGCCGAAACCAACATCAGATCAATATCCAGAAAACCATTCTGCTTGGCTAACCGACAGTTAGTTTCTAAATTTCACATTCATAGGGAAAGGTTCCCATTAATTTTATCCAAGATAAATTCCTTGAATCTATTCTTTATTCTATTTTTGAATCTCAATTCAAACTAGTCGGGATTAGCGAACCTTACCGAAGTAATCATTTATTTTAATTTCCCAATCCCAACCTATTTTTCCCATGAAGTAAAACTGGTAATACTTCATATCTAACACCACAGTGTTATCGGTAAATTCAATTACCATTTCACGTTCAAATCTACTTAAAGATTTAACTATCTGTAACACCCCGCGAATTCTATAACTGTGAAATTAACAAATTAAAGCATAATCAATTTGAAATCAAAGAACTAAGGGAAACAGGATACGCCATTGCGTTCGTCTCGGAAAAATACGCGAAATAGAGTCCGAGTTTTCGAAAAACGGAGTCCGTATGAAGAAGATATGGCCTTCGGAAGTTTTTAAATTAAGTTTAAAATTCAAACAAAATAAAATAAGCTCAGAAAAACAAAGTGGGGCCCAATGGGACAGGGCGGGAAAAGGCCCGCCTGACGCACCCAGGTCGACTGGGCTGTCGACCTGGTCTAACCAGGTCGACAGGCCTGTCGACAGGGCTGTCGACAGGGGTGTCGACCTGGTCCAGAGCCAGGTCGAACCCAGTCCAACCTGGCTGGCCTATTCTATGTTGGTCGATTTTCTATGGTCTGCTTTGTCATTAGGGCTAGGTGGCAGGCTCTAATTGGTCTCTCCTTAGGATGAATGGCTACGATCAATCCAAGCAACATCAATGGCCCTAATCAGTTCATTACCCCTATAAAAACAACCCTAGACTCTACCTAGGTTTCTTACACAATTCTCTAGCCTCCATTGCTCTCTCTTCTTCTAATTAAAAATAAAAATGGCGTCTCTGCTCTGCTGGAATTAAAACTAGGAGATAATCAACATCAGCCTAAGCATCTCAATTCAAACTAGAGATTAAAGTTTCTGCAAAGATTCTACAACAAGTTAAAGTTCTTTCTTTAATCCAATCAAGGCAAGTACAGTTATTCTCCACTATAAACGTTAATTATAATTTTGATATGCATTTAAATCTGAGTTTGAGGTTGTATTCTCTTCTGTTAGATCTGTTTTCTGTGACTGTTCTATATTCCTTTCTTCTTTTCTGTTTCTATAGCCAGGCTACCACGAGCCTGTGCCTAATCTCATAAGAGATGAACGTATGAACGCAAGTTTTGGGATGAATGATGAGAAATTTGACAAAACCAAATTGAATGTATGACTTTAGGACTGAGGCATAAAATATATTGGGCATATGACTTGGGATTGGATGCATAAATTTGACTATGAACATAAAATTTATGCATGTTGTATGCATAGTTATGTTGTAATTTAGACCTGTAATTAATTAGAAAAAAATAAGCATATGTTATAAACTAGTTTTAGACCTATGCATATTTTGTGATAAAAGAAGAAGAGGAACCACTGTAAAGATTACATATGATTTGAGGCTTTGGACAAAATGCATATAAAAAGGCAAGATCTGATTTTTAGAGGATATGGTTTAAAGATTTATATTATTGGGGATAGTTTGCATAATGATTCATGACATGAAAAGAAGGAAGATATGGAAACTTAAGATTTACTTTAATTAGGATATCTATTATTGTAATTACACCTAAATAGGGATTTTTGGATATATGACATGCATTGAAATTAATGGTTATATTTGGTATAATTTATATGTGAATCTGCTGTAAAATGCTAGTTTAACAAAAATTGGAACATATGTTATATGGCAAATTATGTCCATATTCTCCGAGTATATGTTGTGAATCATGACAATTATGTAGGCATATGAATTTAGGCTAATATATGACTAGGCAAGGCATGTAAATAGAACCTTTGGAAATATTAAATTTGCTAAATCTGCTAATTTGCCAAGTTGCCTAAACTGCTAGTTTTGTTATATTGCCTAGACTGCTAATTAGATTGAAATGCCTAATCTGTTAAATTTGTCGGTTGAAATGCCTAACCTGTTATATGCAAAATTCTGCTAAGTTGCTAAATCTGTAAAATCCGTTAATTCATATAAAATCTGTTATCTGCTATGTTGATATAATCATTCTGTTATTGATATAATCTGAATTGGCATATATATTGGACGTGCGCATAAACGGTAAATAATTAATTAATTGGCCGCAAAGATGAACATGGCTAACTCGAGGTTAGAATGAGTTTGCGGCGTAAATCTGCCCGGAACCGCCCGGCACATCCAGTTGCCGCAAACAATAGGTTCTAATGTGAGAAGTTAGTCATAACATGCGTAAGACACGAGGTTAGGTCTGGCTTGTGGCAGAAGTCTGCCCGGAACCGCCCGGCATATCCAGCGGCCACAAGCTACCGACCTAATGTGAGAGGTCTGTGCATTAATAATTAATTAATGCAAATCTAAGATAAGAATGACGTCTAAAACGTATTGGGGAAAATAGGGTTAAACCAATGGGGTTAATAGATGTAGTAAAACCCGTCCATGAATCTGTAGGCCCAATACAAAGTTAGACAAATCTGAAAAGTCTGTACATCTGACCCGTTAGTCTGAAAACTTGTTAACTAAATTTGTGAATTAGTAAATCTGAATTCTGTATGTCTGAACTTGTAAACAAGTTAATCTGAAATCTGTTAGTCTGGGGACACAAGGTTAGGAGGGGAATTACTTGTGTCATCTGTTGTTTGGGACCCATATTAGTCAGTAACCCTTTCTGGTATCAAAACTTTGACCCAACAGTAGGTAGGGTCCGGGCACCCTTACTGAACTAATTATAAGTGGTTCATTCTGATAATGGCGAGGGGTGTTGATGGTGCGTTCCAACCGGGTCATGTGCGTGCATGGATCCCGGTCTGCCTCTGAGGATGTAAGACGCCGTGACATCTGTAAATAGGTCTGTGCCAATTGGTTGTCACTTTAGGGAGTGATACACCCTACTGTGGGGCCGACACAGGATATTTATGTATTAGGGAGCCGATCGCTTGGGGTAGGGTTTTAGGGTACGCTTAGTTCTGTCTGTTTCTGTTGGTACCGTCTGTTTCTGTTGGGTGGTAACACCTGTCTGTTTCTGTATGGTACCGTCTGTTCGGGTGGTAAAGGCCCATTACTAGTGTACACCTAATTCCACATTCTGTTTCCATAGGGATAAATCTGTTTCTTCTTCTGTCTGTTTCTGATCGGGTAGTAAAGGCCCATCATTAGCATTCTGTTTCTGTTAAAGTATTCAGTACCCGTTCCTGCTTCAATTTAGACATTAGGGTGACACCTAATTCTGTTATACTAGTATTAGTGCAGAGAAGTGTAAAACAATAGTTTATATCATTCTGTTTTTCTGTTATTTCTGCTACACCTGTTATAGTTATCTCACATCCAGTTTTATGTTCATATCATATTATTATTATCTGTTCATATGCTGAAAGTCACTGGACTTGCCAGACTTTTTGTCTGACCCTTGTTGTTTTCGCCTCCTTTCTTCCGTTTCCCCCCAGGTTATCCAAGGAGGGAAATACTTTAGCTTGATCCGGATTTCTCTTCGCTTGAAGTGCTTAAAGTATTGCTTGGCTCTGTATAGCTTCCGTTCCATGGGGATTATGATTTTAAACTATGCATTTTGAAGGCTTTTGTACAAGACTGATATATTGTACTTGAATTCTGAAATTGAAAGGATGTAACCATATAAATTTCTGTTTTCCGCTGTAATAAAGTTAAAATTTTTCAAGTACTGTTTTATCTGTCTTGTAAGTTTCTGTTCTGTTTACTAAAATGCTCCACCAAAGTTAAGGCATTCCCTTTGTGAGTGACCTTAACGGAGGTGGGGTGTTACACTATCGCCTGGAGCAAAACTGGTGATACTCCACTTCGATTATTTCAATCTAATTAAAGATTCATTAAAACTCCACTTAGTTTTAATCTGTGACTGGGTTAAAGAATCAGTGTCATTTAAAACACGGTTCACGATAAACCCAAAATCACATCACATTTCAATCAGTCCCTAATTGTAAATTAGCAAGTGAGCAGTTCCCTAAGTATTAATCCCGAAGGCCGAAACCAACATCAGATCAATACCTCGGAAACTATTCAACTTAACTAATCTCCAGTTAGTTTCTGATTTTCTTAACTCCTTTAGGTCTAAGAACTGTATTATTGAAGATACCGTTCACGACAACCCAAAATCACATTTCATCAATGATCGGGTTAAAGAACGAGTGTTATTTAAAACACTGTCCACGATAAACCCAAAAATCAACATCAATTCAATTCCAATTAAATATTATTTAATTGGTACACTTCATTAAATCTAAATAAAAAGATTTAATCTTTTCTCAACTGGGTTCAAGAACAGTGTTAGTGAAGACACCATTCACGACAAACCCAAATCACATTTGATATTCAATATAAGGCTCTGAATAGAAAATATATCGGCTTATATTCAATATCAAATTCTACGATTAACAAATGTCGTATTGGAAATAACGATATAAATATATATCTTTCAAATTTCCATAACAACATCTGTATAATCACGAATTCCAACATCGAAATATTCCGAAGACAATTTCGATTCAAATCCACTCCAATGCAATCATTGGAAATTCTGGTTATTTTTAAAACCCTTTTCAAATTCAATTTATTTATTTAAAAATAAATAGAATTATATTTCTAGTTCAAAACTAGTTCATTTCGATAAAAATCTATTTTTATCTTTTCAAATATGGAGTTTTTCATCCCAAATCTTCACAAATCATTTCTTATGATTTTACACAAATTATTACTATTTTTAATAATTTTATCAAGGCCCGTACAGTCGATTTCCATCAACGGCTATCGAACTGCACTTACAGCGACCTTTTTCGAATTTGATTTGGACATAATTCCAAATCCAACCGTTAGATTTCTAATTTCTCATATTCGTTAGAAAGCTCTTTTCGATACGAACCCAACGGTTCCGGTTTTAGGAGAATCCGACGGTCGGATCTCCCGTAATGTCCGTTTGAAATAAATGGTCGAAATTCACGAACTGCCGCGGCGCGGCGCGGCGCGTTCTCTTCAGGCCATTATATTATATATATATAATATATATAATATACAAATCGTCGATTTCTATTTAAAACGAATTATATAAATAGTTTTAAATTCGTTTTAAAATAAATTTCAACTTCCATTTCAATTCAAATCAAAATTGAATTCTTCTTTATAAATTCGTTTTAAAATTCATTTCTATTCAATTCAAATTTCTATTCAATTTGAATTCATTTCAATTCAATTGGAATTCATTTTCAATTTATTTCGAAATCGTTTTCAATTCAATTCATTTCGAAAACGTTTTCCATTCAATTCATTTCGAAATCGTTTTCAACTCAATTCATTTCGAAATCGTTTTCAACTCAATTCATTTCATAATGAATAAAATCGATATAAATATCGTTCACGTCAAAATGGCGTCAATCTAATCAACACGGCTTCATAAATTTCTATTTTCAAATATTCTATTTCAAATATTTCTTTTTCAAAATAGTTGTTATTATCAAAATATTTCGTTCAACACATGACCAATCTCAATGGATGAGTACTGTCAACACATGAACCTTTATTATATATTGATAAAGATGTAAATTTTATTACTAAAATATTTCGTTCAACACATGACCAATCTCATTGAATGAGTACTGTCAACACATGAACTTTTATTTTATATTACAAAGATGTAAATTTTATTACTAAAATATTTCGTTCAACACATGACCAATCTCAATGAATGAGTACTGTCAACACATGAACTTTAATTTTATATTACAAAGATGTAAATTTTATTACTAAAATATTTCGTTCAACACATGACCAATCTCAATGAATGAGAACTGTCAACACATGAACTTTTATTTTATATTACAAAGATGTAAATTTTATTACTAAAATATTTCGTTCAACACCTGACCAATCTCAATGAATGAGTACTGTCAACACATGAACTTTTATTTTATATTACAAAGATGTAAATTTTATTACTAAAACATTTCGTTCAACACATGACCAATCTCAATGAATGAGTACTGTCAACACATGAACTTTTATTTTATATTACAAAGATGTAAATTTTATTACTAAAATATTTCGTTCAACACATGACCAATCTCAATGAATGAGTACTGTCAACACATGAACTTTTATTTTATAATATTCTTTATTTTTCAAATTGGAATGAGGCCCAATCAATTACCATATAAAGTTAATTATATGGATTTCCATACAACACATGTATATAATAGCATTGAAAAATAATCAACCATCAACCAAAGTGCACTACACTGTATAAGCATCAAATATAGATATTCAACGCTTATAACAGCCTGTCAATCAATCGATCGACATATTTAATCAATCAGGATGAGTGAACTTCAAATTTCATCCCAACACCCGTGTGGGGTTTCAAACAATCAAACACATATCTTATTTGTGCAGTTGGGTGATGTGTAAAATTTATCGGCCCAATCAATATCAGTCAAATCAGTGCATATAAACAAATCGGCCGATTTGTCTATAAATATCTATTTATTCACTTTCACGTTAAAAATTATATTTTTAACGATAAAACATTTTATTCAACCTATGAATATTCTGTTCGGTTCATTTATTCAATAAAATGATATTTTTATTTTTCTAACATATTTTAGAAAATTTCGGCGGCATAACGGCACGATACTAGAAACGGGACGAGGCCTAGCCTTATCCCCGGTCTAGTGAAGGCCCACGCCATTCACACATCAATCAAATCCATTCATCTCACCAAACAATTCAATTTCAATCAAATAATCTAACTAACTATTCAACCAAACAATTTAACAAACAAGCCATCCATGGTCTGTGGATGACGGGTGTCGGGTGCTACTAAACACCGTCTGCATCCTAGCATATATATATATAACTAGAAAAATTAAATTGAAAGGTGATAAGTTCTCACATATAGCTATCCTAGCTCCACGGCTCTACATTTGCAGAAGTCTTCGTCGTTTCGCCTTTGTGTCACCTTCGTTGCTGCTTTCACTACATACGTAAAAATCACATTTTTACTTCGCTATTCAATATATAAAAATCGAATTTTTACTTCGATGTTCAATATATAAAAATCATATTTTCCTTCCGACATTCTATATATAAAAATCATACTTTTCTTTCGAAGTTCAACATATAAAAATCCTATTTTTATTTCGTTGCTATGTATATAAAAATCACATTTTTACTATGCTATACATTATATAAAAATCACATTTTTACTTTCTCTTCATTATAAAGATTATATTTTTAATACTTTAAAAATATAAAAATCATATTTTTAATACTTTAAAAATATAAAAATCATATTTTTACATGCTACTTTATATATCAAAAAGGTAGTATTTTTATCTAGCTATTTAAATCAAAAAGATGGTATTTTTATTAATTAAAAATCACGTCTTTTACCCATTAAAAATCACATCTTTTGCCTACTAAAAATCACGTCCTTTTCAGCTTTGAATTTTGTTATTTTTAGCTTTCAAATCAAATTGAATAAAATAAAGAAAAGGGGAAGAAACTCACTACGCAAGGGGAGATGAGGGCGTCGAGAGCTGCTGCGAACGGAGGTGGAGGAGCGGGGTGGCGCTGGGTACCCTACGGCGGTCGGAGGTGGCCGTTGCGGGCTAATTTGGGGGTGTTCGGTTCTGTACAGAGGAGGAGGAGGATGCTGGAGTTGAGGAGGCGGTGACATGGGGTTCGACAGGAGGAGGGAGTGGCGTGCGCAGCTCTGAAGGTGGCGGCGGTGGCTGTACAGGCGGAGGGGGTTAGGGCGCGTCAGGGATTGGTGATCTTCGGGGTTCCACGCGAGAGAGAAGAGAGAGGGGGAGGCGGAGAGAGGCGGTCCGGCGCTGGGGAGGCCGGAGCAGCCGAGGTGGAGGCGGTTGGTGGCGGCTCCAGGTGTTGGACGCGACGGGGATCCCCCTTTTCTTTTTTGATTTGGTTTCTGAACGAATGAGGGAGGGGAGAGAGAAAATAAGGGGTGGGGAATATATATATTAATATTTAATTATTTTATTTTTCAAATGGTTGACTTTTTCATTCGAACACGAAATCAGCCCCAACGACTGTCGTCCCTAGCGTATTGCCCCCATTCCGGACACAATGGGATATGCCACGCAAGCTGATTTGATCGTTTGAATCAGTTTCCGTTAAATTTACATTTAAATCACTATATTGAATTTTAAACGTACATTTCAAATTACCGGGGTCACATACGAACTCTAAAAATTCTCGAAAAATATTTTCTAGCTTCGTATTGACGATACGGTCCTAACAAAACTAGTTTCGTCGAATTCTGAGACCGTTTGAAAAATGGCCAATTTCCAGTCGATTAAAATCAACTGAAATGGTTAAAACACGTTTTCCTTTGCCACGCTCACATATTGATTCGAAAAATTATGAAATTTAAAACCTAGCAATAATTTAACATCACGGACCCAACAAAACTGGTATCGTCGAAATCCGAGGTCGTTTGCAAAATATCCATTTTTAAGGGCCTGAATTCCATAGCGACTATTCAGAATTTTCAACTGGACATATCTTTTGATTCCCGATATGAAATCTTGATTTTTCGGATTCGTTGGAAAGATATTCACAATTAGATCCCAATGTTTTTGGTTTCACTAAAATCCGGATTGTTTTGCACCCGGTACATTCAATTGAAGTTTGAAATCGAATTATCGAACTACCGCGCCATTTTCAATTCTATTTTTAATTATATATAAATATTTATATTCTAACGACGGCGTATATAATATATACGTTCGAATTATTTTTAAAATAAATTTCTCGTCGATTTTATTTAAAATATTTCATTTTAAATAATCCAAATTCGCTAAAATTGCCAAAATAAAAATTTTAAACTGGCCCAGATTTTCCGGGTTATTACAGATGTCATGATACTCACCTAAATTCAAGTATTGCAATTCAAAAGATAGGATTTTAAAGATACACGATTCTAATAAATACAAGTTCAATCAAAAGATTACCTGACAACTATTATTGTAGAGATGATCTTCCCAAGATCCTCCATAGTCAAGAATACAGGCACGAAGGAGATCTTCTAAAATCTGATTCACCCTCTCTATTTGACCAACAGTTCGAGGATGATATGCATTGCTAAGATTCAGTCGAGTTCCTAAAGCTTCCTAAAAAGCCTTCCAAAAGTTGCTGGTGAAGATGGGGTCTCGGTCACAAACAATGCTAGTGGGCAGACCATGAAGTCTAACAATCTCCCTCATATAAATTTGGGCCAGACTCGAAGTAGTAAGATTTGCTCTGATGGGTATAAAATGAGCAGTCTTAGTCAGTCAATCCACAATTACCCATACACTCTCATTTCCCTTTCTCATCCTTGGCAAACCGTCAATAAAATCCATATAAACTTGATCCCACTTCCAATTAGGGATCTCAAGAGGTTGCAGTAAACCAACTATATTCTGATGATCAGCCTTCACTTGTTGGCATGTAGCACATCTACTAACATATAAGGAAATATCTTGCTTCATACCACTATACCAATACAGCCTCTTCATTTTCTGATACATCTTTGAAGTACCTGGATGAATAGATAATCTGGACTGATGGTTTTCCCGAAGTACTTCTTGTCTCAAACCATTTACGTTTGGTACACATATCTTTTCTTGATTCAAAGAATTCCTTTTTCATGGATTTGTGCATCCATCTTACTATGATCTCCATCCCCTCTGCTACGAACATTTTCCTTAACAAGTTTGATCATTTGGTCTTCATCTTGCATAGCTGCAATACAATCCAACAAAGAAGAGGAAACTACAATCTGATACAACACTGCTTTCTTTCTACTCAAATCATCAGCGATAACATTGGCTTTACCCAGTGTATAATTTATATCCAAATCATAAGCTGCTAGAAACTCAAGCCACCTGACTTGCATTTGATTCAATTCTTTCTGGGAAAATATATACTTAAGAGATTGATGGTCTATAAATAATTCAAACTTGGTTTCCAAAAGATGGTGCCTCCATAACATCAAAGAAAACACCACTGCAAGCAATTCTAAACATGAGCTGCATAATTCATCTCATGATTCTTTAGCCGACGACTGGCGTAACCTTTCCATTCTACATAAGTACAACACCCAAACCTTCATGACTCGTATCAGTATTAACCTTTAGCCCTTTACTTCCGTTGGGTAAAGTAAGAATAGGAGCAGATGTCAACTTTTCCTTTAACTCCTTAAATGCAGCTTTGCACTTATCATCCCAAATAAACTTAGTATCCTTCCGGGTTAAAGCAGTGAGAGGTGTAGGGATCTGAGAAAATTTTTCTATAAACCTCCGATAGTAGCTAGCAAGTCCGACAAAACTATGAATATCCTTTGGGGTCTTAGGCTCTCCCATTGATTGCAGCAATCTTAATTGGATCAACAGAAACTGCATTCTATGAAACAATATGGCCAAGCAATCGAACTTCATCCGCCCAAAAATGACACTTAGGAAGCTTGGCTTTTAGCTGGTGACTCCTTAAGGTTTCAAGAACATACTTCAAATGTGATTCATGCTCCTTCTTTGACTTGGAAAAGACCAGAATATCATCAACAAAGACCAAAACAAACTTATTGAGAACATCACGGAAAACACGGTTCATATGATCAATAAAGAAGCCAGGAGCATTAGTTAAACCAAAACATAACTAATCACTCATAGAAACCATTTTCCGTTTGGAAGGCAGTCTTGGGAATACTATCTTCGGCTACTCTAAGTTGATGGAAACCTATAGCAAGATCGAGTTGGGAAAACACTTTAGCACCATGGAGCTGATCGAACATATCATTGATCCGAGGCATAAGATATCTATTCTTCAAAGTTAGCTTATTCAATTCTCTGTAATCTACACACATCCACAGAGAACCATCTGACTTGGTTACAAACACTACATAGCACCCCATTCAGAAAAACTTGGTCTTATTAAACCCTTGGAGAAAAGATCTTCAATTTGCCTCTTTAATTCAGCTTTCTCTTTAGGTGTCATTCTACGAGGTGGAAGAACTATTGGTCTGGCTTTGGGAATAAGATCAATAAGGAATTTGATTTCTCGCTTAGGAGGAAGAGAAGAAACTTCACCAAAAACATCCGAGAAGTGCTGAACAACAGGGGTAGAACTAAGCTCATAAGCGAAGAGTCGAGTGAAAAGATGAAACTACCGGCATAATCTATAGGCATCTTACATTCAATCACTAAAGACTTTCCTTGATCATCAACCAAATTAACAGTTCGAGCTTTGCAAGAGATAACAGCATCATATCTCTTGAGCCAATATCCTCCAAGAAAAATGTCAAATGCATCTAAACCAAGAACATAGAAATCTTCAATAAAACACTGCCTATAATAAAGGAGTGTCACCCCTTTACAGATCAGACCGAGGTTAGCTGGGCCATCGATAGGATTAGACACACTGAAGGATTCCGATGAATATTCAGGTTTAGGGAGTTGTTCAAATTTATCACATAAGTCAACGGATATAAAGCTATTCGATGCACCGGTATCAAAGAAAACTCGTACTGGATGAGCAAATAAAGTAAAAGCACTAAGAAGCGTACCCTGAGCATCAACGCCGGGAGGAGGGGTAGAAGAAGTCATAGCAAATATTCCGTAAGTCTTTCCTTTCTGCTGTGAGGGACAATCTTTCCTATGGTGGCCAGGTTGAAAACAGATATAATAGAGGTTGTTGTTCCGGGCTAACTGTGCTGGGGGAGGTACAACTGAACTATCCATAGTTAGGCAACAGCTGGCATAATGTCCTTTTTGGTGACACCTAAAACAAGTGATGTGGGATAAATCTACTGGTTGTTTCTGGGCTGAAAATCCAATCCCTTGCGTCTTCTGCCAATTTTTCTGCTGTTGGCTGAAATTAGACTTCCTTTTCTTCGATCCGTCCGAGGATCCCTGAGCTACAGATGTATGAGCAGTTTGTTTTCCTTTAATATTGGGAGAGTTCTCGAATCTGGTGGCATAATTCATAAGGTCTATAAATGGTCATTCAATATGATTCATCAAGCTTTCATAGAACTCTGGCCATGCTCCTAAAATGAATTTTCCATTCTTTGTCAGAGGAGTGTCGATCAGGCCAAGACCATACTTAGATAGCTCGTTAAACTTCCTCTCACACTCTTTAAAGGTCATATTTCCTTGCTTCGGATCCATAAACTCCCTATATAATTTGGACTTTCCTGCTGTAGGCATCCATTTGGCAATAAAATATTCCTTAAAATAAGATTCAAAATTTGAACTAAATTTCCGAAGAGAAAGATAACCTAATGGAATAAAATAGAATCCAATTCAAAAATATAACCTACAATGAGTCCACGTGATATTAGCCTCTACAATCTGGTCAGTAATAGTCCTCCACCAATCTCTGGCAGATCCCTGCAACTGCCAAGCAACCAGCTAACGCTTTTGTGTATCATTTATCTCAAAACCAGTAAATATCGTCTCCAAATTCTCCAACCATTGCTGAGCACAAATAATACCTTCCGATCCTGAGAACTTGGTGCCTCCTAGATGAGTGTACTCCTTACTAAGCTTAGAAAATCGAATGGGCGGGACTGGAGCTGGTGCAGCTTGCTGAACTGGAGGAATAGGTGGAATGGTCTATGCTGGAGGAATGGGTGCAAAACCTGGTGGAACTTCTGGTGTAACTGGAGCATTTCTTCGACCTCTACCTCTAGTGTTCCTAAGACGACTCATCTGGAAAAAAAAAATCAAAAGGTGGGTTTAAGATGACAAAGAAAAGATACAGTTTATCTCAATTATATATCTAAGTCTATTAAATCTTAGCAATAAGGTCGAAACAAAATGGAGGGAATTTTTTTTAAAAAAAAACTTCATTTCAAACAAATCTTCATATCATAAAATACTTCAAAATCATTTTTGATATCCATTTATATTTTTAAAATACGCTCTCTCAAGAATGACTCTGAGAATGATTTGTACTCATTCTAGGATATTGCTATCCATCTCTAATGTGTTTCTACTCTAGAGGCTAGGGTTTTTCCAAACCAAAGCTCTAATACCAACTGTAACAACCCACTATTTTGTGCTATTCAAATCGATAATAAACCACACATGTCTGACTTGAATTTCCCAAAATAACAGATTATTAGTAATAATTCGAGTAGATACAAATCATATCATAGAATCACAGACAAAGAAAAAACAGAATAACTCGCAGCGGAAATAAATAAAGCCATAGTAGTTCATGAAGCTACTACATAAACATAGTCCCCAAAACAAAATAAATAGTGTCAAATCACTAGGACAAGTACAACGGAAATCTCAAATACATAAGTCTACTAAAGATAAATAGAAACAACAACAATTGTCTAACATAGAAAGGACTGAAGGACAAATAGATAGGTGGCTAAAGCTCCGAATGGTCTCGAGCTCCAAGATAAATCTCCAAAGGCTGTGGTACTCAAGATGACCCGAGCATCATGCAAAACAAAACCACTCGGATCAGGACTAATATTCTTCTGCAAGTAAATTAACTCAAATGAAATGTCATGGAAATGCACAAGTAACTTAGAGAATGTTTGGGATTCCATTCTTTAAGGATCTGTTAAAATAAATATCATATAATACAATATGCTATTATAATAGTGTCTACGGTAAATATACTTCTGAAAATAGCGTAAGAGGGATTACAGTTTTACCCTTACACAGTTTATAAACATTGTCGTAAACATTGTATATGAAACACCAGTAATGGTCGATGGATACGGATGCGCCGCTATATGACAAAGTCAAATGAAAACCGTAGGGGCCTCGATCAGGATAATATGACAAGGCACACGAGGAATACCCACAGTAGGATTGCGGACCCAGGCTGATGGTAACGCAAAGCCGCGACTATCGCCCACCTCAAACAATACTAAGGGTGAGCACCAATCAAATCACAAGGTAATAGATATGGTTTCGAAGAAGCATGTCCGATAAGAGTAGCTAACTCAATTGGCCTGGGTATGGCTCCTGTTTTAGTCATTTTAATTATGACCCGAAGTTCAAGGCTATCCATCAACGTTCTCTTTCTTCAATCCAGTAATCGCCACCAAACCATCCTACTTCATTCTGCAACTCCATCGCGTATACAGTTGTTAAAGTAGTTTTCGGCATTGGTAGAGAATATGACAATATCCAATCCCGGTCTCTTTACCAAACGTATATGTCATCCACACCTGGTCATTTTATAAAATCATATCTTGAAATAAAATTGCAGATTTCAAAATAATATAATTTCAATACTTATTTCAAAAACTCTAAATTTCGTTTGGAATAAATTAGCCTTTATCAAATTTTTCCTATATTTCAAAATCATAAATTTAATAATACTTACATTTACAAATCATCTATTATACGTTAGGTTACAAAAATCTAAGTTACACATCTAATTTTAACGTACTGATAATCCTTTTTATATTTTTAAATAAATTTTAGAAACATACATATATATACTAAGTTAAAATTTATTAAATAAAATAATTGATAAATTACTTAAAATCTTATAACTTTATTATAATTAAAATACCTTGAAAAATAAATTACTTTATGACAAGAATTAGATTTGAATAAAACTAATCTTAAATACATACTTAAAATACATAACACAAATTAAGCTTTTTATTTAAATTTACATAACGTATAATTAGATCTAAAATCCAAAATAATCTAAGTCAAAATATTTAATAGCT
Source organism: Allium sativum (assembly GCA_030737875.1). Lineage (NCBI taxonomy): Eukaryota > Viridiplantae > Streptophyta > Magnoliopsida > Asparagales > Amaryllidaceae > Allium > Allium sativum. Next base: position 172,133,653 of record CM060919.1, read on the forward strand.
TTTAGAAATATTTCAAAATAGACCAATAGTGTCCGTATAATATTTTCTACCTAGGACAAGTAGCACGGATGTATATCATTTCAACCTGTCAAGTTTCAAATCCTGGATGTGTATCATTTCAACACGCATTCCAAATCGATTCAGTTTTGTTCCTAAATCTATACAGTGATTCGGGTGTATATCATTTCAACCCGCCCTGATTTTTCTAAGCTACAGGGAACTTGCAAAGTGAATTTCAACAATTTTATACGCATATAACAATGTAAATAATCAAGTCAACATAATAGCATTTCAATTCATATGCGTTGTCGGTGTGTCATATTTGCATATACAGTGCTAATATATCAATAACATTTCAAATACCGTTGTTTCACTTCCAATAAAATATTAGTCAGGTGTGAGTTAAGTCACCTTCCTTGGCTGAGAAATAGAGACGAACAGAGATGCGTAGAACCAAAACAACACCGAGACTTCAATGAACTGAAAAAATAAATTACGGTCAACGCACATATAAATTTAGCAGTGTTTAATTTAAAAATATACTTTCTTTTAAGAAAAGAATAAAAAAAACCGTGGTATTATAATCCATCAAGTGGTTCATGTGCATGGTACAACATCCTCTTTTGTCAAAAGATACAAGTTACACCATACAATAGTTTCTAATTTATATGTATTAACCCATTGCTTACCTTACAAAAGTTCCCTACTGTAAAGCATGCCAGCGTTGACAGCAAAAAATTGGTATTTTTTTCTTTTTAGTTCGGATGCGTCTTTTTTTTTTTTTAAGTAAACGCATGGCATGACACAAAAAAATTGTTTTCATTCTTCTCAAAAATTTCACACGCATGGACAACAAATTTCCTATCCCCTAACTTGGTTCCATGACTTATACTAAACCATTATATCCATGCTTGGGCATGCATGAACGTATGGAAAAGAATGTTCCATGCTACAACAAAACCAAAGTGACCCTTTATATACATACATACATATATATATATATATATATATATTATTTTTACGTAAGGCAAAGGGCACGAGAAATATAAAGCTAACCGTACACTGCAACATCAACATGAGAAGATACGGACAAATGCAACTAGGGTGTTAAGCTTCACATTTTAATCGAACATTGTTTCATCATTTTTTTTGGCTTATGGAAGAGAGACGCACAAACATTTTCAACCCAGCATCTTTCCCTTTTTTTATTATAAAAGAAAATGCCACTTGTTGTATTGATATAGCATTTGCTAGAAGCATAAATAGTACGCATGATACAAAACATGATTTCCTTTCGTTTTAAAGTTCAAGGCCTATATATATTTATCCTTCTTTCTCCCTTTCTTTTTTTCTAGTGGTACATAACTTTTCCGTAAAAGTGGGAATGTATAAGGTAACCTTCACCTAACCAGGTTTGATAAAATGGAGCAGTGTTCTTCACTAAAGCTACGTATGGTACTGTAAATGTTTACAAGGCAAAACTTAACAAAATCAATTTTTTGCATGCTATACACTTTTTCCCTTAAAAAAAATACATCCAACTCAAGAAAAAATGTAAAGAGTATGCCAAAACATGGTAACTCTTGTTTCCAGTACCTATTATATTACTACGCAACCTGTATTTGTTCCTTATGCACTTATTGTATATATTATAAAATATAAGTACTTGTATTAATTAACGCTTTGGGCTCGACTAAGGGAAGCTTGGCACAAGGGTTCGGATCAGACAAATCATCTGCGTTGGGTGAAGCTCAGGCATCTCAACTGTCGAAATTCATTTTTTTTAATATATGAAAACAGTAGGTTTTGAGAAACAAGGAGGCCGTGTTTATCTGAATTAAGGCCTAACGCAAGGTGCTAGGATTGGCAAGCTTGCTTCACTTTTTAACATTGTTTTGTTACAAACAACAGCAGAATAAAGTAAAAAAACTAAGATGGACATAGGTGAATTTACTATTTGAGTTTGCAAAGGTTGAGAAAGAGAACGAGTTTGGAAAGAGGAGAAACGTTTGAGCACGAAGAACAAATGGTTTCATAGAAAAAAGAACGGATAATAAAAAGGAACCATCATGCTAATTAATTATCCGCTTTCCAAATTTTATTCCCTTTTTAACATTAATAAATTACCTCAATTACCAAATTAATGCACCGATGTCATAAGCTTTTCAATTAAGATATGTTTAAAAAGGAATGATATAGTTAAATCGTAAACATTATTAATGTTTTCTATTTACTGTCAATTAAATCTTAATTAGAACGTTATCGAATTTAAACAAAATAAATTTTCATAAATTTATAATTTCAAAATGCGCTAGGAAAATATAAAGTTTCCCTATAATTCAAACATTCATATTTAGTTATAAATCATGCTATATTTGACAAATGACAATCGCACTTTGCATATAACAAATTTCAAAAGTATTACCACACATATGATATTTAAATATTTCAAATTTAGTAATTAATAATTTAATTTTTTTTCCAATTTCATCTTCAATTAAATAAAATAAATTGTGTGAAATTATGGGATGTTACAATTTTCAAAGGAAGTGTCTTTTCACTATTTGTAACATTTCTGAAATGTTACAACCATTGAGACACTATAAATAGGGGCTGATTTCAATTTTTTTTTAATACTTCTTCTTCTCCTTCTTCATCCCTTTACTTGCCACCATTGATATACATTAATTTCTTGATTTCTATATTTATCTGCTGATTTCAACAAAATTTATATAATTCTCTTTCTCTTCTCAATCACTACCTATTACTATCAATTTGGAATTCCTATTGAAGAGTTCTAGGGCTTTTGTAATCATTTGGGAATTGTTTGGGAAAGAGTTTTCTCCTTGTGGCCCTGAAATCAAGGAAAGTGAGCGGTGTAAACCTTATAGTCGTGAAACAATGGTGGTGGAATCGGTACCTTGTAGTCGTGAAATCAAGGGTGTGGAAATGGTGTTAACCTTGTAGCCATGAAATCAAGGAGATTGTAATTGGATTCTGATATTAATAAAACACTACGCAATCCAGCTTGCGTGGGACAGGACGTAGGAGTAATTCGAAACCGTAAAAAATTCGGTGTGTTCTTTCATTTTCTGCATTTTATATTTGCTTATATCTGTATCTATGTTTGATTCCATGTTTGTGATCATTTCTATTGTGATAATCAGTCTTTGATTCATAGAGTAATTCAAGATTGTTAAAAGTTTTCCATGATCTCTCTAAAACACTATTCACCCCCCTCTCTAGTGTTAGTTTTGCCTTAAGATCCGCATTCCCTAACAATTGGTATCAGGGCATAGGTTTCCAAAAAGTTCATAATCTGATTTTTGAAAATATTAGATGGCAAATTTAAATGATTTGTAACACTAGTTTAAATTCATGCATTGCTTCAGTATTAGATAGGTCTGCATTATATTATGTTGAAAAATCAAGTTATCATACAATTTTTTGAAAAGATTAGAATAGTAATTTTTTAATACTATTTTGACATGTCATAGAATTATCATGATGTTATTATTTAAAACTACATTTAGTTATTTTGAAAAGATAGTTGATTCTTTTGAAAAGTTGTGTTGTTTTGCAAGGGAAGAGTTATGTTTGATGACTACTTGCCGAAAGACACCAAGATGATCGTTCATCAGTTAAGAGGAGAAAAGTTTATGAAGGGATATGACTTTTGGGCTTATAATAGTTGAAGCATCCATTCATGCAAAATTCAAAATTTTAGCGCCAAGTTGGTTAAACTACTAAAACATTGGTATCTTTCTCATACGGTCTTCAGACTCAGCAAATGAGTATACTATGCTAATCAGAAAAACGAGCCTGTCGAGAATATCTCGCTGTCAAATTCTGAAAGATGTGAATGTGTGGCTGGTGACAAAGGAAGAATAACAAAATAGACCATTGCAAAAAGAGGTACACCTTACAATAATTTCATAATTATCATATTTAGGAATATAGATCTAAGCACATAGTTAGTGACAGAAATTTATCTCTTTTATAATTTTAGATATTTTGGTTCATACGACAATACACCATAGTATACTTGTCAATATACCAATCTAGTTTTTTCAGAAGGGTTGTTTTCTTATAAATTCGAATTTCACTACTCTTTGCTTTATTTTCAAAAATTGAAAGGACATCTTTTCAATATGAAAATTTCAGTTCAAGCTCTAGTTATTAATTTTGTTCATCTACTTATGTTTCATATATTTTATTTCAAAAAAAAATATGTTGAAAGTATATAAATCAATAAAATTATATGTATAGTACAAAGATATGTTAATATGCTTGAAAAAATTAAAATTTTAAAATATTTGATATTTTTATAAAATATAAATTTATATGTCGTTATATGAAGTTTAAAAACACATAGTTTAACTTATATTTTTTAAATATAATTTCATAACAATTTTGGGTTACATTATCATAAATACTATTTGTAACTTAATACCAATTTTGAATTCTTATTAAGATTTATAAAATTTGTATATTCAACTTAATATTTTGGTATTATATATATATATATATGATTTTTATGTCTTAAATATGTGGTTAAATAAAAGAAGTTATAGTTCTATAGTTTACTTTATTTTACCAGATTTAATCAAAAAAAATTTGTTATAACTATAGATTTCTTTTAAACTTTTACCATATAAATGGTTCTTTAGCGAATTAATATGTTTTTATTTCTAAATTTGATTTGTATCAAAAGATTAATGTGCATCTCATAATAAATTTTGAGATTTTTTTTAAAAAAAATTAGGTTTTATATATACAATTATTAATACATGTTTATATCAGAATAGTTTACTTCATATAATGCGATTTTATATTCTCTTTAAAAAGATCTTCAATATTTACTATATTAGAAGCACCCTACTAAGATTATATAACTCCACATAGAATTATTCTAAAATACTTTACCACCTATCATGAATATATTTTTAATAACTATTAAATTTTTATCTTTAATATATATTACCTTTTATTTGATTGAAATAATTAATAATATATATGCATATGCATAATAGTTAGATAATACTTTGAATATCTTTTACTAAAATAGTTATCATCACCAAATTATTCTGCATATTATCATTACACGTATTATTTCATTTCGTACATCATTATTACAGTGCATCTCAAATTAAAACCATTCATATCACAAGTTGCATTTGATACAATAATCATTTCACATTGCTTTAAATTTGAACTTTAAGCCTTAAAATTAAAATTTTAAATTTTAAGGAATTCGTATATGTGAATAACTGATGTTAAAACTGAACTGAATATAAACTATAAATTTATCGAAATTGAATTGTTTATCCATCTTTGATATGTAATTTAAATTAACTTGATGTATAGTAATAACTGAACCGTGAACTCGAAATTTTTATAAACGAATAATTCAGAGTGAGAATTATAATTGAAATTCAATTATGTGAATTGAACTATTAAATCAAATTGTTTGAAATCAAACCATTGAATCGAATTCATTATAAATAGGAAAGTCAAATCCTTTTGAACTAAGACATCGAAATTTAGTTGAATTGAATTGAAACTGAAATATGATTTCATATTTGGTTAAATTTTGAAGAAACGATTCCAATTCCAACTATAGTATTTTAATTCATTTTATAAACTATTTTAATAATAATTACTTTTCTTTATAAACTATTTACCTTATAACTAATTTACTTATATTAATTATTTTAAATAAACCATTTTAATAATTAAATATTTATTTTATAAACTATTTTAATATTTTAACTATAGATTTTACTAAATGTAATTTCTATTTTTAAATACAAATTATTCATTTTCAAACTATTTCAATTATATATCTTAACTATTTAAATATATTTTTAATTATTTTAATATTTCAAGTTATTTATAAGTTGGAATCATTTCAAGATTTTAAATTTGGTTTTAAATGGAGATTTCAATATGAAAAATATTATATCTTGACTATTGAAATGTGTTTAAGGCAAAATTCTGATATTTTGATATGTAGTATGAACCTCTTTGAAATATAAAAGAACTGGCCGGTGTGAAAAATGTAAACGTTTGGTTGTTAAAGAGACCGGGATCGGATATTGTCATACTCTCTGCCAATAACGAAAACCACTTTAACAAATTTGTACGTGGTGGAGTTCCAGAATGAAGTAGGTTGATTTGGAGGCGATTACAGGATTCGAAGAAAGAGAACGATGATGGATGTCCATCACCTTCGGGTCATAATTAAAATGACTAAAGCAGGGCTATACCGTGACCAAGTGGGGTAAGATACCTCCATCGGCAGCACTTCTTCCATTATTATTATAGTCCCCCAGTTTGATTGATTTGATGTGCATCCGTGATTTGGGAGTGTTGTTCGAGGTGGGCGGTAGTCGCGGCTATGAGTTACCACCAATCCGGGCGTGCAACTAGTATATTCATACTCTGGGCATTCCTCGTGTGCCTTGTCATATTATCCTAATCGAGCCCCCTATGATTTTGATTTAACATTGTCATATCATAGCGCATCGCTATCCGCCGACGTACTGGTGTGTTATATGCAAACTGTACGTGTAACAACCAGGAAAATCCAAACCAATTTAATTTTTTTATTTTGGCTATCTCATTGAATTTTGAATAGTTAAAAAAATTTACTTTAAATAATAATGATTAAAAATTTATTTTAATCGAATTTAGAGCAAATATGTTCATTTTGATTTCTAAAAGAATTAGAAATAGGACGGTAGTTTGAAAAGTCAAACCTGTACTTTGACCGAATGTGCCGGATTCAAAATTTAATAGATTTTAGTGAAATCAAAAATATCTTAATCTATTTGAAAATATCTTTCCAACGAATCCAACAAATCGAAATTCATAGCGGAAATCAAAAGTTATGGCCAGTTGAATATTCAGAATGGTCGCTATATTATAATTTATAGCCCGTATAAAGGGCCATTTTTCAAACGACCTCCGTTTTCGAAAAAACCACTTTTGTTAGATCCAGAATGTCAAATTATTGCTAATTTTAATTTTCTGGAATTTTTGGGATTAATATGTGAGCGTGGCAAACGAAAATGTGTTTTGTCAATTTCAGTCAAATCTGATGGACATGAAAATGGCCATTTTTCGAACAGTCTCAGAATTCGACGAAATGAATTTTGTTAGGACCGTATCGTCAAAACAAAGCCAGAAATAATTTTTCTGGATTTTTCTAAGTTCGTATGTGGCCCTGGTGAATTTAAATATACAATCAAATTAATTTATTAAATGATTTAAATATTAAATTAAAGATTTCAGGCCATAGACAGTCGTTTGGGTTAACGAGACCAAGCCCATTGGATCCAGAAACAGGGGCTATTGGGTAAGATCAACTCTGGTTGGACTGAATTCGGAGTTGTTTAGAACATATGGGTTTATTTGTAAAATTAACATTTAAATATTATAAATAATAGAAAAAATTTCAAAACCCTAATCACTATTCAGAGCCGCCACCGAATCCTTATCTTCCAATAGCTGAAACCGCTCCTCCTTCTTCCACCAAATTCTTACAATCCTCTCATTGAAACCCCTTCCTCCTTTTCAGTTTATTGTAGAGCATTTCATTATCTTCAATTACATTCGCATTGATCAGAACATCATCACCTATAGCTCGACCTCCAGTCCCCTGAAACTAATAGGTTTCAACCGCCGTACCCCCCAGACCCGCGGCCGAGTTGGCCAACCCGCCCAGGCCAACGCGCCTCTTCGAGCCCGACAACCCCAAACCACCCGATCTGGTCCTAGTGCGACAGAGTTAGAGAAAATCCTAACCCTAGGATTGAACTAATTTGTAAAAACTGTGGTCAAGTTCTATAACGAGGAAGAAGGTGAAAATCCTTTTAATTTAATTCATTAATTTAATCTAAAAATGTTACAACCTAAATTAAATCATAATTTATTCATTCGGACGCGAAATTTAACGATTTCAGGTCCTATATGATTGTGAAGCCGAGATCTATGCTGCTGTCCAAACTAGATCCAATTCTGAGCTGTTTGAATTTTGGAACAATTTGCATCACGACTGTGAGATTTTTTTTAAATAATTAATCAATTTAATTATCTTCCTCGCTATATAACGAGTTTATGTATATGATTTAGATCTGCTATGTGATGAGATTGTGGATGATTTATATGTTTGTTGGTGATGTATAAACATAGGTCTGTATGTGTTGAATAAAAATAAATCATTTTGTTATATTATTGATTTGGATTAGAAATTCCATTTCAATAAAAATAAATCATTTTGTTATATTATTGATTTGGATTAGAATTGCCATTTCAATAAAAATAAATCATTTTGTTATATTATTGATTTGGATTAGAATTGCCATTTCAATTAAAATATATCATTTTGGAAAATATTATTGTATTGAAATAGAGTCGTCAATACAATGGAAAATATATCATTTTTGAAATATATAATTGTGTTGTAATAGAATTGTTAAGCATTGAAATAAAAAGTTATTCTTTTATTTGCATTCTTTGATGCAAATATACATTGAAATAAAAAGTTATTGTAACAAACCGGAAATGCGAGCCAGTTTAAAATTTTTATTTTAGCAATTTTGTTGAATTTTGAATATTTAAAATGAATTATTTTAAATAATATCGACGAAAAATTTATTTTGAATATAATTAGAACGTATATATTTATATAGTTCGTCGTTAGAATATAAATAATTATTTATAATTATAAAAGGAATTGAAAATGGAGCGGTAGTTCGATAATTCGATTTCAAACTTCAAATGAATGTACAAGATTCAAAATAAACCAGAATTTAGCGAAACCAAAAATAATAGAATCTATTTGTGAATATCTTTCCAATGAATCCGAAAAATCAAAATTTCATAGCGGGAATCAAAAGTTATGTCCAGATGAATTTTCAGAATAGTCGCTATGGAATTCTGGCCCTTAAAAATGGAAATTTTGCAAACGACCTCGGATTTCGACGAAACCACTTTTGTTGGATCCGTGATGTCAAGTTATTGCTAGATTCCAATTTTCGTAATTTTTCGAATCAATATGTGAGCGTGGCAAAGGAAAACATGTTTGACCAGTTTTAGTTAATTTTAATCGACTGGAAAATGGCCATTTTTCAAACGGTCTCAGATTTGACGAAACTAGTTTTGTTTGGACCGTACCGTCAATACGAAGCCAGAAAATATTTTTCTTGAATTTTTCGAGTTAGTATGTGACACCGGTAAATCGAAATGCGCGTTCAAATTCAATATATAGAGTTATATGTTGATTTTGACGAAAACTGATCGAAACAATCGATTCAGCTTACGAAACATATCCCATTGTGTTCGGAATGGGGGTATTATGCTAAGGGCGACAGTCGGTGGGCTTGATTCTGAGTTCGTATTAAAAAGTTACCTTTTTGTAATTAAAAATAATAAAATAATATATATTAATAAATCACCCCCCCCCCTTTTTCTTCCTTTTCCTCCCACCGTTGACCGTTCAAATCAGATAAAGAAAAAAAAAGCGCTCCTGCGCTCGATCCTCTGCCCCACACCACCTGCCACCGTCGACGGACAGGCGCCTCCCCCCCACGACCTCGTCGCCTTCTCCTCGGCCCCCTCCCTCTCCTTCCCCCGCGTCCAAGCCCCTCAGGCTAACCCGAAATCGCGTCTCCCCTAACACGGCCGCCACCGCTCGCAAACCACCACCCTCGCCACCCCTTCCCCGCTCTCTCTACACTCCCTCATCCCCGATGCCCTACCCCCCTTTCTTTCTCAGTTGAAATCGAACCCACAAATCAACCCTAGGTCGCGCCTCCCCTCCCAGCGCACATAACCACCCACCACAAACTGACTTCGCCGCGACTCCGCCTCCCCTTCAGGACGTCCGACGACCACTGATAAACCCCCCTCCGCAAACCCGAAATAGAAAAGAAAAGGTGCATTTTTTTGGGTTAATTCAATTTATATAAATTAGTTTTTATTTATTTAATTCAGTTTATAAATCAGTTTTTATATATATTTAAATAAAGTGGAAAAGTTTGGATTTTTATTGTAAGAAAGAAATGGTTTATAACATAAGAATATTTGATTTTTAACATCATAAATGTTGGGTTTTCAACATCGCAGAGAATGGATTTTTATAATAAAAAAGAATAGATTTTTTATTTTAGAAAATTTAGATTTTTATACAAGAAAGGTATGATTTCTATCACCCGTTAAATATAATTTTTACTCGAGTAGTAAGGATAAAAATATATTATTTATATTAGAGAAAGGATAAAAATATAATTTTTATAACATAGAAAGGTTAAAAAAATAATTTTTATATTGTAGAAACAATAAAGATGTAATTTTTATATTGTAGAAATAATAAAGATGTGATATTTATATAGTTTAAATAATAAAGATATGATTTTTATATAATTGAGAATATAAAAATATTATGTTTATATAGTAAAGATTATAAAAATACGATCTTTATATGTGTTGTAGCGAATAAACAATATAAAGAAGTGATTTTGTTTAAATATATAAGTTGAGATTTTTATATAGTGAAAGATCGAATTTTTATATAGAAGAAAGCATTTTAAAATATAATCTTTACAGTATTAGAAGTAGAGAAATAAAAATATGATTTTTATTTATTGAAATGAGGTAATAAAAATATAATTTTTATATATGAACAGCGTGAAAAGAGCTGCATTGGAATTTCAAACAGATCCAGTTGGTTCGACAGCTCAAAAGCAAAGCACGACGGAGTGGAACCCTCTGTGAGAACTTCTCACCTTTTAATTTTGTTTTCTAGTTAATAATATATACTAGGATGCATACAGTGTTTAGTAGCACCCGACACCCGTCGTCCACGGACCATGGACGGCTTGTATGCTTGTTTGTTTGATTTTGATATGTAGTTGATTGTGTGATGTGAAACGAAATAAAATATTTTATAGTGGAAAATATTATATAGTTAAAAATAGAATTTTTAACGTGCATATGAAATGAAACAAATTAATATAAACAAATCGAACGATTGGTTTATATACACACATTTGACTGATATTGATTGGGACGATAAATTTTACATATCGCCCAACTGCACAAATAAAATCTGTGTTTGATTGTTTTAAACCCCACATAGGTATTGGGATGATATATGACATACACTAATCCCAATAATTAGTTGTATGTCGATCGATTGATTGACAGACTGTTATGAGCGTTAAATATTTATATTTGATGCTTATACAGTGTAGAACACACTCTGGATGATGGTTGATTATTTAATGTTGTTATTTTATACATGTGTTGTAGAAAATCCGTATAATTAACATTATATGGCAATTGATTGGGCCTCATTCCAGTTTTGAATAGGAATATTTGAAAAGAAATATTTGAATAGAAATATTTGAAAAAGAAATATTTGAAATAGAATATTTGAAAATAGAAATATATGAAGCAGTGTTGATTAGATTGATGCCATTTTGACGTAAACGATATTTATATCGACTTTATTCATTTTTAAATGAATATTGGAAAGTGATTTCAATAATCGAATATTTTAGAAATTAAATTGAATATAATTCAAATCGAATTAGAAATTGAATTGAATAGAATTCAAATCGAATTAGAAATTGAATTGAATCGAATTGAAATTGAATTGAATGGAATTCAAATCGAATTGAAATTGAATTGAATAGAATTCAAATCAAATTAGAAATTGAATTGAATAGAATTCAAATCGAATTGAAATTGAATTGAAATCGATATGAAATGAAATTAAAACGAATCTATAAGGAAAGATTCAATTTTGATTTGAATTTGAAAGGAAGTTGAAACCGTTTTGAAAACGAATTTAAAACGATTTATAAAATATGTTTTAAAAGGAAATCGACGAAGTATATATTGTATATATTATATATATATAATATAATGACCTGAATAGAACGCGCCGCGCTGCGACAGTTCGTGAATTTCGACCAATGACTTCGAATTGACTTTGCGGGAGATCCGACCGTCAGATTCTCCTAAAACCGGAACCGTTGGGTTCGTATCGAAAAGAGCTTTCTAATGAATGTTAGATATTTGAAATCTAACGGTTGGATTTGGAATTATGTCCAAATCAAATTTGGAAAAGGTCGCTGTAAGTGCAGTTCGATGGCCGTTGTTCGAAATCGACTATACGGTCCTTGATAAAATTATTAAAAATAGTAATAATTTGTGTAAAATCATAAGAAATGATTTATGAAGAATTGGGATGAAAAACTCCACATTTGAAAAGATAAAAATAGATTTTTATCGAAATGAACTAGTTTTGAACTAGAATAATAATTTATTTATTTTTAGAATAAATAAATTAGATTTGAAATGGTTTTGAAAATAACCAGAATTTCCAACAATTGTATTGGAAGGGATTTGAATCGAAATTGTCTTCGGAATATTTCGATGTAGGATTTCGTGATTATACGGATATTTTTATGGAAATTTGAAAGATATATTTATATATCGTTATTTCTAATACGACATTTGTTGATCGTAGAATTTGATATTGAATATAAGCCGATATATTTTCTATTCAGAGCCTTGTATTTAATATCAAATGTGATTTGGGTTTGTCGTGAACGGTGTCTTCATTAACACTGTTCTTGAGCCCAGTTGAGTAAAAGATTAAATCTTTTTATTTAGATTTAATGAAGTGTACCAATTAAATGATATTTAATTGGAATTGAATTGGTATTGATTTTTGGGTTTATCGTGAACAGTGTTTTAAATAACACTTGTTCTTTAACCCGATAATTAATGGAATGTGATTTTGGGTTTATCGTGAACCGTGTTTTTAAATGACACTGATTCTTTAACCCAGTTAAAGATTAAAACGAAGTGGAGTTTTAATGAATATTTAATTAGATTGAAAAGATCGAGAATGGAGTATCGCCAGTTTTACTCCAGGCGATAGTTAAATCTTTAATTAGATTTGAACGTGAGATAGTAATTGAATTTACCGGTAACACCGTGGTGTTAGACATGAAGTATTACCAGTTTTACTTCATGGGATGAATAGGTGGGGATTGGGAGATAAAATAAATGATTACTCCGGTGTGGTTTGCTAATCCCGACTAGTTTGAATTGATATTCAAAGAAGATTAAAGAATAAATTTAAAGAATTTATCTTTGATAAAATAAATGGGAACTTATCACAAAGTATAAGAATATTTGAACAAAAGAATATTCTGAATTGGAATGAGGCGTATATTGTGTTTGTGTAACACTTGTTTATTATATACGCGAGTTATTCAGAAAGACCGGGTTTATCCCATTCTGAATAACTGATTCGACGTGGTGTCGAAGATGAAGACGGTGGTCAAAGACCAGAGGTCTTCACGTCGTTTGGATAATTACTGATGATCTTGATTGGGCTGTACACCCAAGAAGATGGAAACAGTTGGTGATCGTCCAGACGTACTTGGAGATCGATGGATATGCGGGGTACTAGGTACCTCCGGTTTCGTTCAGACCCAGAACGAACTTGTAAATGGACTATGTGTCTGACATTGGATTTCATTATGTGTCACTGATATCGGTTGCATAGAGTGGTTTGCCTGTGTGGCATGCTAAGATGAAAATGATCAAGGCTTCTGTTGAAAAGCAGAGTCTTGTGGTTGATGATCAAAGCACGGCCTCTGTGGCGTAGCTTTGTGTAGCGTGAATTCGCGAGCCTCACACCCCGGTATGAACAAGAAACAGGAGAGGACCTCAAGGGGACGTGCATTTTCTTTCTAGCTAGAAGTGACGTCAGTGGTTTTACACGCCCAAACGAGTTTGACTTATGTGGTTGTTACTGTTGCGAGGCGCCTCGGTTATATCAGTCGATCCGGGACCGATGGAGTCATTCGTTGGCTCATTTACGCCCCAAAGGGCGGAGAAACACATTGTTCAGGCATTATAATCCACTCCGTGTGGACCTGCCCTGACGATCCAAGGTACGGTTGCGGCTGTGCCTGAGACTCGGGCTAGACAGTCTCGAATTCGGTAAGGACTATCTTTTGCCTTAGTTCATGACGGAAATCCAATTTCCAAATACGTGACTGTGCGGTTTTGATTGTATACCTATATATGGCGACATAGTGGTATGGCGGCATTAATGCCGTCTATGATTGATACTTATGATTTGAAATTGTTTTGACACTATACACTTATAGTACTATCAAAATAATATGTTTTAAACGTATCAAGCATTCTTTGGCTATTATAAGGTAAAAACCCTATCCTCCGGCTTGCGTTGCATTGTGTGATGGGACCTGGGTCTTATAATAGCTTCATTGTCCTTTATTTAGCATTGCGCTGTTGTTTTATGCACTGGTGTTCTTGGGAGGAAACCCGTTCCGTGTTATACAGCGTGGTCCCTTGATTTGCCGAACTTTAAAATAAAGATAAATAACTGTTTTAGTTCTCACACCAGTCCCATGACTGACCTGGAGTTTATTGTTTTAACCTAAACTCTGGGTGCCCTTATTTTGACACGGGCAGCTAGTAGTTTTGGTTTTGCAGATTTATATTCACAGGATCCTGGTTTACAGCTGCAATGATATCCGGAAAGCTTTGTATCCGTATATCTCCTTCAGTTGTGTATTGTATTATTTTCCGCTACTATGTAATGTATTGTAATCTCTGATATTTTATAATGTGTAATATTTATTCATACTCTGTATATTCTTGTAATCTGATGGAATTGTTATAATTAAAAATGAAATGTTCTTCCGTCTGCATTCTGTTGTGGCTTGTTCTCGAACTATCCGCGCTTTCCTCACCGGGGACGTTACGGGTTTTCACAGTTGGTATCAGAGCTTTGGTTTACAAAGCTCAGAGAACAAGACACATTAGAACCATACGAAAGAATTCATCAGAGATTGGATTAGTAATATCCAATGGGAATGACTCGTTAGAGATGGGATCAGTGGTATCCTAGAACGAGTGTGAAGATTATAAATTTAAATTGAAAACAATTTTTGTTTTGAAAATTTAAGTGGATTATTCAACATATTTGAATATTTATTTATATTGAATTGGACAGTCTAGTATATAAAGATTTTGCATATACGTCTGATCCGCTTTTATTTGAAGTTCTAATATACTGGATAGATATAGAATCACACTGTAGTCGCCCGGAGACGATCCTGATGATTACGATAGTATCATCAGTATTTGTGTTCGAGTTTTGGAGGTGGGATGTCTATATATTTCCAATTGGCTGGTGTGAGAACCAAAATTAGATAGGGCTTATTGTTGTGATTTGGCATCAAAAATCTGATTTTTAGACTATGTATCAAAGTTATTAATTTGAAATGCTAATCAACTAATTGATTGCTGGTTGTTTTGTTTGATTATGGTTTGATTAATTAAATTTGTACCATTTAGCCAAATTGAACCAAATTGTGAATTGTGTTGAAAATTAGTTGCATTTGCATGCATATACATGTACTTACATTGAACAGGTCATAGCAAGGAGGCTAGAGAAGAGGAATAAAATTGTTTGCCCGACAAATAGGTACATGTTTATTGTAGTGAAAATTAGGCACACATCCCTAAAAGCAAACTTAATTAGGCTCACATCCTCCTGTTTCAAAACATATAAATTACATCCCTAATTTCAAACAGCGGCTGGTATTTTTACAAAAGTGCCCTTTTTATTAATTCACGCCGTATTTAGCTAGGTTGGATCTATTCATTACGTATTTACTTTTTTTTTCTTTTCCAGAAACCTAAAATTCGTTCTTCATGGCGGCGGCGGCTCCAACGAAATTGATGGCCTCTAATCGGTGGCTGCTTCCTCCTTCAACCGAAACCCCTTAATCCCCAAAATTCTTATCGCGTTCAATTTTTGGTTCTAGCGAAGAGTCAGCAGCGATTCCAGTGATTCTGGCAGGCATCGCATCGAATCCAGTCAAGCGATTTGGATTTCAATTTGCATAGAAGGAGAGATTAGCAATCCAGGCAGACGGGCGCGACAACGAAGTGATTTCAGCGAAAGGTATTCTTCTAGTCTTTTTGGGCGGCTAGTAATTCAATCATTTGACTATGTTTTAATTTTATTTGTATGTCACTATATTTATATTTTCTATCTGTAAAACTCATTCGACAACTCCCTGGAATGACAATTTGTAATGTGTGTTTTAATTGAGAGTGTATACAGTTTTAAAGTTTTCTTTTGCAACATGGTTGATTCTTGCTGAATTTCTGTTAAAAAGTTGCGGACAATTATGCAGCTATTCTTAAATATATGCATATATGTATGCAATTTTTGATGAAAATGCAAACAGAAAAATATTCAAAATCGCGATCTGTAAGATGTAGGAAAATATCTTTGATTTTTGCTGAACTTCTGATGAAAAGTTGCGGACATATATGCAGCTATTCTTAATATTTGTATATATGTATGCAGTTTTTTATCAAACAAACAGAAGAACATATTATTTTACAAATATATTCATATTTCTATGCATATATCTGGAATACTTGCATATAAATATTTAGAAATTATTGTGTAAGATGTAGGAAAATATCTGATTTTTGCTGAACTTCTGATAAAAAGTTGCGGACAAATATGCAGCTATTTTTGATATATGCATATATGTATGCAATTTTTTATCAAACAAACCAAAAAACATATTATTTTACAAATATATTCATATTTCTATGCATATATCTGGAATACTTGCATATAAATATTCAGAAATTATTGTTATTTTGATGAATTGTACGCATGTATTTATATTATTCTGAAGCAATTTTTTTTAATTTAGGTTACTGCACATTAAGCCTACTAATGTTGATTTTCTTTTTTTATATAACAGTGTTCCGGCAGATATTGGTGTTATCGTGTTGTTGAAGATTGGTCGTCCATCCTTTTCCAAATGATTGAAATCTGCATGTGTTTCTACAGAGACTACTAGATGTGGTTTGCGCAATAAGCTGGGTCTTAACAAAATTATTTGTTCTTCAAAAGACCGTCATCTCTGCTTTGTAATTGTTTTGAAATTTTTGATGTAGTACATGTAAATGTGGTCTGTACTTATTTTTTGATGTAGTACATGTAAATGTTATGAAAATTTTCATGTAAGTATGCACATGTTTCTGTTATTTGTATATATATATATAAGCATCTTGTTATAATTATATGTTTTTACTTTTTTGTCATTTTTTTTGTTCCAGCAATTACGCAGTACAGTTCTGTATATGTATGCAATTATTCACTTAGCTACGCAAAACTAATAATTTATTTTCTGCATAATATTAATATATGCATGCAATTATTACACTTAGTTGCATAAATGTATGCAATTTTACGTAATATATGTATATAATTGTCTAGTTTTTTGTAAAAAATAAAAAAAAAGTAATAAAAAAATCATTTTATGTAATATTTTTTTATATAGTTGTCTAGTTTTTCGTAAAAATAAAAAAAAAGTAATAAAAAAATTGCTGTTGGATTGAACAACTGTTTTCCAGAATTGTTGATTTAGGTTTATGGGCGAGATAATAGGAGCGATTGACTGAGTAAATGAGGACAAACAGTTGTTGGATAGTTTTTTAGGTGTATAAGGGTAGATCTGGAATTTTTTTAGCGGAAGTTCAAAAATAGGGATGTATTCTATATTATGTTTATCACCGGGTTTTTTTTATATTTTGAAACTTAATAGGGACCTGTAAAAAACGCACCCTTTATTGTATTTCTTGAGTTTTGGGTGATTTTGTGAACCGATTGGCTAGCCGCTTGGCTTTTTCTTTTTCTTTTGGATTGAAGAAGGCCATGGGAGGCTATATGAAATATCCCAAAGTCCCCGGTGCAGGGGAGGTTATGGCGAAATTTTTCAAAAATTTAGGGTGTTAGCCAAATTTTTGAAAAATTTGAAAAGTTCTTAGAAACTGAAGAATTGAAGAACTTAAGCCGTAGTCAAAATAATGAAAGCTGAGTTGGTTTGTAAAACAACTTTCGGCTTCGTTCCTTTTCGGGGACGAAAAGTTTTAAGTGGGGGAGATTGTAACAACCCGGAAATGCGAGCCAGTTTAAAATTTTTATTTTAGCAATTTTGTTGAATTTTGAATATTTAAAATTAATTATTTTAAATAATATCGACGAAAAATTTATTTTGAATATAATTAGAACGTGTATATTTACATAGTTCGTCGTTAGAATATAAATAATTATTTATAATTATAAAAGGAATTGAAAATGGCGCGATAGTTCGATAATTCGATTTGAAACTTCAAATGAATGTACAAGATTCAAAATAAACCAGAATGTAGCGAAACCAAAAATAATAGAATCTATTTGTGAATATCTTTCCAATGAATCCGAAAAATCAAAATTTCATTACGGGAATCAAAAGTTATGTCCAGATGAATTTTCAGAATAGTCGCTATGGAATTCTAGCCCTTAAAAATGGAAATTTTGCAAACGACCTCGGATTTCGACGAAACCACTTTTGTTGGATCCGTGATGTCAAGTTATGGCTAGATTCCAATTTTCGTAAATTTTCGAATCAATATGTGAGCGTGGCAAAGGAAAACGCGTTTGACCAGTTTCAGTTGATTTTAATCGACTGGAAAATGGCCATTTTTCAAACGGTCTCAGAATTTGACGAAACTAGTTTTGTTAGGACCGTATCGTCAATACGAAGCCAGAAAATATTTTTCTGTAATTTTTCGAGTTAGTATGTGACCCCGGTAAATCGAAATGCGCGTTCAAATTCAATATATAGAGTTATATGTTGTTTTTGATGAAAACTGATCGAACCAATCGATTCAGCTTACGAAACATATCCCATTGTGTTCGGAATGGGGGTATTACTCTAAAGGCGACAGTCGGTGGGCTTGATTCCGAGTTCGTATTAAAAAGTTACCTTTTTGTAATTAAAAATAATAAAATAATATATATTAATAAATCACCCCCCTTTTTTCTTCCTTTTCCTCCCACCGTTGACCGTTCAAATCAGATAAAGAAAAATAAATATAAAAGCGCTCCAGCGCTCGATCCTCCGCCCCACGCCACCTGCCACCGTCGACGGACTAGCGCCTCCCCCCTTCGACCTTGTCGCCTTCTCCTCTGCCCCCTCCCTCTTCTTCCCCCGCGTCCAAGCCCCTCAGGCTAACCCGAAATCGCGTCTCCCCTAACACGGCCGCCACCGCTCGCAAACCACCACCCTCGCCACCCCTTCCCCGCTCTCTCTCCACTCCCTCAGCCCCGACGCCCTACCCCCCTTTTTTCCCAGTTGAAATCGAACCCCCAAATCAACCCAAGGTCGCGCCTCCCCTCCCAGCGCACAGAACCACCCACCACAACCTGACCTCGCCGCAACTCCGCCTCCCCTTCAGGACGTCCAACGGCCACTGATAAACCCCCCTCTGCAAACCCGAAACAGAAAAGAAAAGGTGCATTTTTTTTGGGTTAATTCAATTTATATAAATCAGTTTTTATTTATTTAATTCAGTTTATAAATCAGTTTTTATATATATTTAAATAAAGTGGAAAAGTTTGGATTTTTATTGTAAGAAAGAAATGGTTTATAACATAAGAATATTTGATTTTTAACATCATAAATGTTGGGTTTTCAACATCGCAGAGAATGGATTTTTATAATAAAAAAGAATAGATTTTTTATTTAGAAAATTTAGATTTTTATACAAGAAAGGTATGATTTCTATCACCCGTTAAATATAATTTTTACTCGAGTAGTAAGGATAAAAATATAATTTTTATATTAGAGAAAGGATAAAAATATAATTTTTATAACATAGAAAGGTTAAAAATATAATTTTTATATTGTAGAAACAATAAAGATGTAATTTTTATATTGTAGAAATAATGAAGATGTGATATTTATATAGTTTAAATAATAAAGATATGATTTTTATATAATTGAGAATATAAAAATATTATCTTTATATAGTAAAGATTATAAAAATACGATCTTTATATGTGTTGTAGCGAATAAACAATATAAAGAAGTGATTTTGTTTAAAATATAAGTTGAGATTTTTATATAGTGAAAGATCGAATTTTTATATAGAAGAAAGCATTTTAAAAATATAATCTTTACAGTATTAGAAGTAGAGAAATAAAAATATGATTTTTATTTATTGAAATGATGTAATAAAAATATAATTTTTATATATGAACAGCGTGAAAAGAGCTGCATTGGAATTTCAAGCAGATCCAGTTGGTTCGGCAGCTCAAAAGCAAAGCACGGCGGAGTGGAACCCTCTGTGAGAACTTCTCACCTTTTAATTTTGTTTTCTAGTTAATAATATATACTAGGATGCAGATGGTGTTTAGTAGCACCCGACACCTGTCGTTCACAGACCATGGACGGCTTGTATGCTTGTTTGATTGATTTTGATGTGCAGTTGATTGTGTGATGTGAAACGAAATAAAATATTTTACAGTGGAAAATATTATATAGTTAAAAATAGAATTTTTAACGTGCATATGAAATGAAACAAATTAATATAAACAAATCGAACGATTGGTTTATATACACACATTTCACTGATATTGATTGGGACGGTAAATTTTACACATCGCCCAACTGCACAAATAAAATCTGTGTTTGTTTGTTTGAAACCCCACACAGGTATTGGGGTGATATATGACATACACTAATCCCAATAATTAGTTGTATGTCGATCGATTGATTGACAGACTGTTATGAGCATTTAATAATTATATTTGATGCTTATACAGTGTAGAACGCACTCTGGATTATGGTTGATTTTTTATTGTTGTTATTTTATACATGTGTTGTAGAAAATCCGTATAATTAACATTATATGGTAATTGATTGGGCCTCATTCCAGTTTTGAATAGGAATATTTGAAAAGAAATATTTGAATAGAAATATTTGAAAAAGAAATATTTGAAATAGATTATTTGAAAATAGAAATATACGAAGCCGTGTTGATTAGATTGACGCCATTTTGACGTAAACGATATTTATATCGATTTTATTCATTTTTAAATGAATATTGAAAAGTGATTTCAATAATCGAATATTTTAGAAATTGAATTGAATAGAATTCAAATCGAATTAGAAATTGAATTGAATAGAATCCAAATCGAATTAGAAATTGAATTGAATAGAATTCAAATCGAATTAGAAATTGAATTGAATCGAATTGAAATCGAATTGAATGGAATTCAAATCGAATTGAAATTGAATTGAATAGAATTCAAATCGAATTAGAAATTGAATTTAATAGAATTCAAATCGAATATAAATTGAATTGAAATCGATTTGAAATGAAATTAAAACGAATCTATAAGGAAAGATTCAATTATGATTTGAATTTGAAAGGAAGTTGAAACCGTTTTGAAAATGAATTTAAAACGATTTATAAGAAACGTTTTAAAAGGAAATCGATGAAGTATATATTATATATATTATATATATAATATAATGGCCTGAATAGAACGCGCCGCGCTGCGGCAGTTCGTGAATTTCGACCAATGACTTCGAATTGACATTGCGGGAGATCCGACCGTCGGATTCTCCTAAAACCAGAACCGTTGGATTCGTATCGAAAAGAACTTTCTAACGAATATTAGAGATTTGAAATCTAACGGTTGGATTTGGAATTATGTCCAAACCAAATTTAGAAAAGGTCGCTGTAAGTGCAGTTCGATGGCCGTTGATGGAAATCGACTGTACGGGCCTTGATAAAATTATTAAAAATAGTAATAATTTGTGTCAAATCATAAGAAATGATTTGTGAAGAATTGGGATGAAAAACTCCACATTTGAAAAGATAAAAATAGAATTTTATCGAAATGAACTAGTTTTGAACTAGAATAATAATTTATTTATTTTTAGAATAAATAAATTAGATTTGAACTGGTTTTGAAAATAACCTGAATTTCCAATAATCGTATTGGAAGGGATTTGAATCGAAATTGTCTTCGTAATATTTTGATGTTGGATTTCTTGATTATACATATATTGTTATGGAAATTTGAAAGATATATTTATATATCGTTATTTCTAATACGACATTTATTGGTCGTAGAATTTGATATTGAATATAAGCCAATGTATTTTCTATTCAGAGCCTTGTATTTAATATCAAATGTGATTTGGGTTTGTCGTGAATGGTGTCTTCATTAACACTATTCTTGAGCCCAGTTGAGTAAAAGATTAAATCTTTTTATTTAGATTTAATGAAGTGTACCAATTAAATGATATTTAATTGGAATTGAATTGGTATTGATTTTTGGGTTTATCGTGAACAGTGTTTTAAATAACACTTGTTCTTTAACCCGATAATTAATGGAATGTGATTTTGGGCTTATCGTGAATCGTGTTTTTAAATGACACTGATTCTTTAACCCAGTTAAAGATTAAAACGAAGTGGAGTTTTAATGAATCTTAAATTAGATTGAAAAGATCGAGAATGGAGTATCGCCAGTTTTACTCCAGGCGATGTTAAATCTTTAATTAGATTTGAACGTGAGATGGTAATTGAACTTACCGATAACCTCGTGGTGTTAGATATGAAGTATTACCATTTTTACTTCATGGGATGAATAGGTGGGGATTGGGAGATAAAATAAATGATTACTCCGGTGTGGTTCGCTAATCTCGACTAGTTTGAATTGATATTCAAAGAATATTAAAGAATAAATTTAAAGAATTTATCTTTGATAAAATAAATGGGAACTTATCACAAAGTATAAGAATATTTGAACAAAAGAATATTCTGAATTGGAATGAGGCGTATGTTGTGTTTGTGTAACACTTGTTTATTATATACGCGAGTTATTCAGAAAGACCGGGTTTACCCCATTCTGAATAACTGATTCGACGTGGTGTCGAAGATGAAGACCGGAGGTCTTCACGTCGTTTGGATAATTACTGATGATCTTGATTGGGCTGTACACCCAAGAAGATGGAAACAGTTGGTGATCGTCCAGACGTACTTGGAGATCGATGGATATGCGGGGTACTAGGTGCCTCCGGTTTCGTTCAGACCCAGAACGAACTTGTAAATGGACTGTGTGTCTGACATTGGATTTCATTCTGTGTGACTGATATCGGTTGCATAGAGTGGTTTGCCTGTGTGGCATGCTAAGATGCAAATGATCAAGGCTTATGTTGAAAAGCAGAGTCTTGTGGTTGATGATCAAAGCACGGCCTTTGTGGCGTAGCTTTGTGTAGCATGAATTCGCGAGCCTCACACCCCGGTATGAACCAGAAACGGGAGAGGACCTCAGGGGGGACGTGCGTTTTCTTTCTAGCTAGAAGTGGCGTCAGTGGTTTTACACGCCCTGACGAGTTTGACTTATGTGGTTGTTACTGTTGCGAGACGCCTCGGTTATATCGGTCGATCCGGGACCGATGGAGTCATTCGTTGGCTCATTTACGCCCCAAAGGGCGGAGAAACGCATTGTTCAGGCATTATAATCCACTCCGTGTGGACCGGCCCTGACGATCCAAGGTACGGTTGCGACTGTGCCTGAGACTCGAGCTAGAGAGTCTCGAATTCGGTAAGGACTATCTTTTGCCTTGGTTCATGACGGAAATCCAATTTCCAAATACGTAACTGTGCGGTTTTGATTGTATACCTATATATGGCGACATAGTGGTATAGGGCATTAATGTCGTCTATGATTGATACTTATGATTTAAAATTGTTCTGACACTATACACTTATAGTACTATCAAAATAATCTGTTTTAAACGTATCAAGCATTATTTGGCTATTATAAGGTAAAAACCCTATACTCCGGCTTGCGTTGCATTGTGTGATGGGACCTGGGTCTTATAATAGCTTCATTGTCCTTTATTTAGCATTGCGCTGTTGTTTTATGCACTGGTGTTCTTGGGAGGAAACCCGTTCCGTGTTATACGGCGTGGTCCCTTGATTTGCCGAACTTTAAAATAAAGATAAATAACTGTTTTAGTTCTCACACCAGTCCCATGACTGACCTGGAGTTTATTATTTTAACCTAAACTCTGGGTGCCCTTATTTTGACATGGGCAGCTAGTAGTTTTGGTTTTGCAGATTTACATTCACAGGATCCTGGTTTACAGCTGCAATGATATCCGGAAAGCTTTGTATCCGTATATCTCCTTCAGTTGTGTGTTGTATTATTTTCCGCTGCTATGTAATGTATTGTAATCTCTGATATTTTATAATGTGTAATATTTATTCATACTCTGTATATTCTTGCAATCTGATGGAATTGTTATAATTAACAATGAAATGTTCTTCCGACTGCATTCTGTTGTGGCTTGTTCTCGAACTATCCGCGCTTTCCTCACCGGGGAAGTTACGGGTCTTCACAGCTATTCTTCTATTTGCATTCTCTGATGCAAATATACATTGAAATAAAAAGTTATTCTTTTATTTGCATTCTTTGATGCAAATATACATTGAAATAAAAAGTTATTCTTTTATTTGCATTATTTGATGCAAATATACATTGAAATAGAAAGTTGTAGTTTTATTTGCATTCTTTGATGCAAATATACATTGAAATAGAAAGTTGTACTTTTATTTGCATTCTTTGATATAGATAAAATGTTGAAATTGGAAGTTGAATTTTTATTTGCATTTCTTGATGCAAATAAAACATAGTTTTAAAAAATGTTGTATTTTTATTTGTAATTTAGATACAAATTAAAAACATGATTTGTAAAGTTACATTTTGTTTGCAATTTTAGATGCAAACAAAACATTAGAATTACATTTTTGTTTGCAATTTTAGATGCAAACAAAACATTAGAATTAAAGTTACATTTTTGTTTGCAATTTTAGATGCAAACAAAACATTAGAATAAAATTTACTTTTTTGTTTGCAATTTTAGATGCAAACAAAACATTAGAATTAAAGTTACATTTTTGTTTGCAATTTTAGATGCAAACAAAACATTAGTATTAAAGTTACATTTTTGTTTGCAATTTAGATGCACACAAAACCTTAGAATTAAAGTTACACTTTTGTTTGCAATTTTAGATGCAAACAAAACATTAGAATTAAAGTTGCATTTTTTTTTGCAAATTTTTGAATGCAAGCAAACCATTAGAATGAAAGTTGCATTTTTATTTGCATTCTTTGATGCAAATAAAACATGGTTTAAAGGTTGCATTTTTCTTTCAAATTAGAATTTACCTTTTTATTCACATCTTAGATGTAAATAAAAGAATAGGATTAAAGGTATCATTTTTACTTTTAAATTAGAGACAATATAAAGATAGACTTTAAAAAGTTACATTTTAGTTACATTCTAGTTGCAGCATAAATGATAAGAATTAAAGTATCATCTTTATTGTCATTTTAGAGGCAATAAAAAGAATATATTTAAAATATCATTTTTTTAATCATATATTTAGATGCAATAAAAATAGTGGAAATAAAAATCATGTTGTTATCATCATTTGTTTTCAACATAAAGAGTGAACCTTAGGAAAATATATTTCTAATGTGATTTAGTTACCATTGGAAATAATTGGTCATTAAAAACATGATTTATTCCAAACCTCCAATTTCATCATGTTAGTAGAATTATGGAAATCATATATAAAATTTCTATTATGAATATAAACCGTATTTGGCTTGCTTATAATTGTGTGTGTGTGTATATATATATATATTTATGTGTGTGTGTGTATATATATATATATATAACAAAAATTAAAACGAAACGCACGCGGTAGTTCGCGTTTCGTCAATTGTAACTTCAAACGATTATACCGTAAGATCCGACCGTCGAATTTTCCCAAAACTGGAGCCGTTAAGACCGCTTTGGGAAGATCTTTCCAATGATATGAATTTTGTTAAAATCCAACGGTTAGATTTTAGGATATGTGTAAATCAAATTTTGGTAAAAATAGCGCCAGGGCCTCCCATCGACCCGAAGCGTCATTAATTAAATTTGGCTATATTTAAATAAAATTAAAAATAGCGATAAATCATTGTAAATTAATATAAACGATATTAAATGGTTTAAATGATAATAATTCAAAAAATTATTTGAAAAGACCGAGTTCAACTCATTTCAAATAATTTTACGGTGATTTTAATCGAAGATATCGAAGACGGCGATTGAAGACGACGATCTCCACGTCGAAAGAATAACTACTAATGCTCGGCATTGGATAGCAACCAATAAAGGGTTAAAGTGGTAGTTGTCCGGATGTACTTGTTGATCGTCCGGATACACAAGCACCTTGGTGACTCCAGATTCGTTCAAACCCAGAATGGACTTGTAAATGGATGTGTGTCCGACATTGAATTTCATGTCGTGTAATTAAATTGATATCTATTAATATATTTCTGAGGTGGCGGGGAATTTATTCTCTTGCTAAACACCCTTCTTTGAGACGCATGAGCTCAAAGGTTATATATTGGTAGTTATCAATCACATGGTATGGACTGTCAATGTGACATGCCAAGATGCAATTGATCGAGGCATTTGTTGAAAAGCAGAGACTTGTGGATGATGATCAAAGCATAGCCTATTTAGGCATAGCTTTGTGTATTACATTACCTTGCGAGCCTCACACCCCGGTAGAGTCAAAAACGGGACAAGGGAACGTAGGGAGTGCACATGTTTCTTTCTAGCTAGAAGTGGTGTTTCGGTTTTTACAAGGCCCAGCATTTTTACTTATGTGGTTGATGGAATGAGGCGCCTCGGATTTTTATTGATCGCCAATGGCCAATTTATAGGTCCAATAGGGTCGTGAAGCATGTGTTCAGGAATTGCTAATCAACAAAGTATTTGTGGATCAGCCCTGCAGGAGCCAAGGGTTCGCCAGTGTCTGAATCCTGAGACATTGCTAGAGTGTCTCGAATCGGTTAGGAGATCGTCCCTAGCCTTGACTCATGATGGAAACAAACCTCCAATACGACATTACGGTCTTGATTGTAAATCTATATATGGCGACATAGTATATGGTAGCTATGCCGTCTAGGATTGATACATTTACCTTAAAGTATTTTTGAAACATATTATACACTAATAATAATATTAAACATATTATTTTCTATGTATCAAGCATTTTTTATCACTATAAGGTAAAACACTATCCTTCTTTTGCGTTGCATTGTGTGATGGGACTTGAGTCTTATAATGATTCCATTTTCTAAAAAGCATTGCATTGTTTTTGACTTAAAAATTTATAAACCTTATGCACTGGCAATCCAATGGAATTAAACCCATTCTGCTTTAGCGGCGTGGTCCAGTGATTATCCATATTATTAGCTTAGTAAGATTTCTCATACCAGTCCTATAACTGACTCGTAGTTTGTTTCACTTTGCAAATTCGGGTGCTCTCTTTCCATACAGGCAGCCAATTGACAGGTTTCAGGTAGGGATGTTTTCTGGACTAGAGCTGGCTGATGAAGATGTTGGAGGATCTTTTCTTTTTATCTTTATTTTCTTCTTGAGATTTTGAGACAGTATTGGATATTGATGTATTTTTGGGAGATTGAGACTTTATTTCTTTCCCTGTTGTAGACATCTGTTTTGCTAAGTGTATCCTATACTGCGTACTCTGATATTCTGTGATGATGTTGTGATGACATTTACTTTCCGCTGCACTGATTTATGTGTTCTGCTATGTAACTGTGATTTGTTATTGTTATAATTCTGTTATACTTCTATGATTATCCTTACTTTTGTTCTGTGGAAGTTTGGGTCGTCACATTTGGTATCAGAGCTAAAGGTTAACCTTAGCTACGGAGTATAACATTTTAAAACAATTCATCTAGGTAGAATCAGTAGTATTCTAAGAGGAGTAGCTCATTAGAGATAGGATTAGTAATGTCCTAGAATGAGCACAGCAGAATAGCACATATTAATCAGTCATTACATCATTATCATCTTATCATATCATCCTATCATTTCTCTTAGTCTGACTCTTTCCTTGATGGGAGACTGGGGATAGCATCTAACAGGCCTATCCCAAGTGTAGAGTGGATATCTCTGAGTGACTCTTATGTTGAGGTACATTTATAATACCTTGCATTTTCTGTTCTGTTTCCTACTTTACTATTATTTCCTTTTTGAGGACGAAAAGCTTTTAAGTGGGGGAGACTGTAACAACCCGGAAAATCCGAACCAATTTAAAAAAATTATTTTGCCTATTTCAGTGAATTTTGAAAAGTTAAAATAATTTACTTTAAATAATAACGATTAAAATTTTATTTTAATCGAAGTTAGAGCGAATATGTTCATTTTGATTTCTAAAGGAATTAGAAATAGGACGGTAGTTTGAAAAGTCAAACCTATACTTCGACCGAATGTGCTAGATTCAAAATTTAACGGATTTTAGTGAAACTAAAAATATCTAAATATGTCTGAAAATATCTTTCCAACGAATCCGAAAAATTAAAATTTCATAGCGGGAATCAAAACTTATGGCCAGTTGAATATTCAGAATTGTCGCTATAGTATAATTTATAGCCCGTATAAAAGGCGATTTTTCAAACGACCTCCGTTTTCAACAAAACCACTGTTGTTGGATCTAGAATGTCAAATTATTGCTGTAATAACCCGAAAATCTGGGCCAGTTTAAAATTTTTATTTTGGAAATTTTAGCGAATTTGAACATTTAAAATGAATTATTTTAAATAATATTGACGAAAATTCATTTTGAATTTATATAGAGCGTATATATTATATAGACCGTCGTTAGAATATAAATAATTATATATAATTATAAATAGAATTGAAAATGGCGCGGTAGTTCGATAATTCGATTTCAAACTTCAATTGAATGTACCGGGTGTAAAACAATCCGGATTTTAGTGAAACCAAAAACAATAGGATCTAGTTGAGAATATCTTTCCAACGAATCCGAAAAATCGAAATTTCATAGCGGGAATCAAAAGTTATGCCCAGTTGAAAATTCAGAATAGTCGCTATGTAAATTATACATGGCCCAAAAAGTCATATTTTGCATACGGATGAATTTGGACTCGAAACCACTTCCATTGAGTTCAAAATGTCGTTTAGAACTCCGAAAAGTATAAGCTTCGATATATTCCGATATCCGGAATAGTGGCTATGGGCTGGAGTTGTTCGGTTAACAAAACATAGCCCTTAAAAAGTGAAATTTTGCATACGAGCTCAGAATTCGACGAGATAAATTTTTATGGATTCATAATGACAAATCATTGTTGAGTTCCAAATGGCGCGTCGAACGGAGTTAGTATGTGGCCGTGCGAGCTGAAACAGTTCAGGGTAAAACGAGCAGTCATTTTACAAAGGAACCTTATTGATACGACCTCGGAATTCAATTCTACTTTTTTTTCTAGATTCGTATCATCTAATAATGGTTAAATCCAAGAGGGCTTGATTTTTTGAGTTAGCATGTGAGCGTGCGAGAAGAAAAGGTGCGCCAAAATCGCATTTTTAGAGCTTATCTGAGCATTTTTGTGATTTTTAACGGACGGTCAAACGAACTCGGAATTCGACGAAACTTGTTTCGTTGGACTCGTCTTCACGTCTAATATCTCATGTCCGAAATCCGCGGCCATCGGAGATCGCTAGTGTTCAGGCGATACGTGAGAAACTAGCATATAATCACTTTTCCTCCTTTTCTATTTCATAAATTCACTTTTCCTCCTTCCTCCACAAAAACTCAAAAATGGCCTCCTCCTCCACCACCACCGCTGCCCCTCCTCCACCGCCCACCACCAGCCTCCGGCGAGCCGCCGCACCCCCTCCTCTTCCTCCCCTCCTCCTCCTCTTCTTCCTCCTCTTTCCCTCTTCCAATTTCATGAACCCTAGCCCCAAACCCACCACCACCCGCCACCACGGGCCCCACCTCCACCGCCGCCACCCACCAGCACCCTCCCCACGCCCAATCAGGCCCGCCACCGCCTCTGGCCGCCCTCCCCTTGGCCGTGGGCCCCACGAATCCAATATCCCCCTTTTTCACCAAAAATCCCGTTTTGCAAATAACACCCTGTCACTATTTCGCGAATAACTCCCAAACCGTGTACTTTTAGCCAAAGTCCCTCAAGACCAAAGTCGTAGAGCACGAAATTCTCTTCGATTTGGCTATATGGAAGTCGTGTTTTGGAGTTCGGAGCTGCCCGGAAAACGCGTTTAAATTCTGCTGTCCGGAAGCGGCAAAATTCGTGTACTTTCGCGAATTCTGGCGAATTGGAGCATTTTCGGCAAAAAGTTCCTTAGGCGAAAGTTGTTCAGAATGACGTGCTTGTGCTAGAAATAAAGATGGGTTGAAGATTTGAGTTTGATACGAAGTCTGGAGCTCGAACAACAATTCAGCAGTTCAGAAAAGGCGTTAGAGAAAAAAAGTGAGTTTTCTCCGCTTTAAAGCTTTTATGATTTTTGACATATGAAGTTAATAAAAATATGATTTTTATGTTATAGAGATGATAAAAATATGATTTTTACATTATAGAAGTATTAAAGATTTGATCTTTATTATGTAAAAGGAGCAAAGATGTGATTTTTATATAAGTGGCGATATAAAAATATAATCTTTATTATATGAACACCGTTGTAAAAATAGAATTTTTATCTATATAGTAGTAGTATAAAAATGTGATTTTTATATACATAGCAACAATATAAAAATGTGATTTTTATATAATGTAGATAATAAAAATGTGATTTTTATACATGTAGTGGCTACGGGCAACGAAAGTGACAAAAGGCGAGAACGACAAGATTTTCTACATAAGAAGAGTCGAGATGATTGGATTAGCTAGTTGGTGAGAACTTCTCACTCTTCAAATCTCTTTTTCTAGTTATATATATATATATACTAGGATGCAGACGGTGCTTAGTAGCACCCGACACAATCGTCCACAAACCATGGACTTGTTTGTTTGGTTGCATAAATTAGTTAGATGATTTGGGCTGAATTGAATTGTTTGGTGAATTGAAATGGATTTGATTGATGTGTGAATGGCGTGGGCCTTCACTAGACCGGGGATAAGGCTAGGCCTCGTCCCGTTTCTAGTATCGTGCCGTTATGCCACCGAAATTTTCTAAAATATGTTAGAAAAATAAAAGTATCATTTTTATTGTGTAAATGAAATGAATAGAGATTCATGTGTTAAAATAAAATATATTATCGTTAAAAATATAATTTTTAACGTGAAAGTGAATAAATAAATATTTATAAACAAATCGGCCGATTTGTTTATATACACTGATTTGACTGATATTGATTGGGTCGATAAATTTTACACATCGCCCAACTGCACAAATAAAAATCTGTGTTTGATTGTTTGAAACCCCACACGGGTGTTGGAATGAAATTTGAAGTTCACTCATCCTGATTGATTAAATATGTCGATCGATTGATTGACAGGCTGTTATAAGCGTTAGATATTTATATTTGATGCTTATACAGTGTAGTGCACTTTGGTTGATGGTTGATTGTTTATCAATGCTATTATATACATGTGTTGTATGGAATCCATATAATTAACATTATATGGTGATTGATTGGGCCTCATTCCAATCGGGAAAATAATGAATATTATAAAAGAAAATTCATGTGTTGAATATAAAAATAGTCATGTGTTGACGATGTTCATGTGTTGAGTAAAATATTTTATACAATAAAATTTACATCTTTATCATATTTAAAATTAGTACTACTTCACGGTGGAGTCTAATTAAAAATCAAACGATAGATACCATAGTTTTATAAAATATTTTACATAACAAAAATAGTGATGTGTTGACAATACTCATGTGTTGAGATTAATCGTGCGTTGAAAGAAATATAGATTCATGTGTTGAATGGGATAAATATTCATTTGTTGAATAGAATAACGCATTTATTGAAATATATAAAGCCGTGTTGATTAGAGTTGCGCTATTTTGACGTGAACGATATTTATATCGATTATATTCGTTTTTATAATGAATATAGAAAAGAAGTGATTTCAAAATATAACGTTTTGAAAATATTATCATTTATATAGTAATGATATAAAATATTCAATTTTGATTAGAAATTGAAATAGTGTTGAAATGGTTTTGAAACGAAGTTAAAACGATTTATAAAATACGTTTTAAAAAGGAAATTGATGAAATATATATAATATATATATATATATATATATTATATATATAATGGCCTGAATAGAACGCGCCGCGCCGCGGCAGTTCATGAATTTCGACCATTGACTTCGAATTGACGTTGCGGGAGATCCGACCGTCGGATTCTCCTAAAACCGGAACCGTTGGGTTCGTATCGAAAAGAGCTTTCCAATGAATATTAGAAATTTGAAATCTAACGGTTGGATTTGGAATTATGTCCAAATCAAATTTGGAAAAGGTCGTTGTAAGTGCAGTTCGATAGCCGTTGATGGAAATCGACTGTACGGGCCTTGATAAAATTATTAAAAATAATCAATATTCCCAATACGTGGATTGGACTGGAGTTGAATCGAAATTATCTTCGGAATATTTCGATGTTGGATTTCGTGACTATACAGATATTGTTATGGGAATTTGAAAGATATATTTTATATCGTTATTTCCAATACGATATTTGTTGGTTTCAGAATTTGGTATTGAATATAAGCCGATATATTTTCTATTCAGAGCCTTGTATTTAATATAAAATGTGATTTGGGTTTATCGTGAATCGTGTTTTAGATGACATTGGTTCTTTAACCCAGTTAAAGGCAAGATGTTGATTTTTGAAAGAATTAAGACTAAGTGTAGTTTTAATGAATCTTTAATTAGATTAAAATGTGAATTGATAATTTAAATTATCAAATCAGAAAAGTGATCGAGAATGGAGTACCACCAGTTTTGCTCCAATGCGATAGTTAAATCTTTAATTAGATTTGAACGTGAAATGGTAATTAATTTTACCGATAACACCGTGGTGTTAGATATGGAGTATTACCAGTTTTCTCCATGGGATATATAGGTTGGGATTGGGAAATAAAATAAATAATTACTTCGGTGTGGTTCGCTAATCCCGACTAGTTTGATATGATATCCAAAGGAAGATTATAGGATAAATTTATTGGGTAAAATTAATGGGAACCTTTCCCTAAGAATGTGATTTTGTGAATAAAAGACTATTCTGAATTGGAATGAGGCGTTCGTTGTGTTTGTGTAACATTTGTTTACTATATACGTGGGTTATTCAGAAAGGCCGGGTTATACCCATTCTGAAAAACCGATTCGACGAGATGTCGAAGATGAAGACGGTGGTTGAAGACCGGAAGTCTTCACATCGTTTGGGTGATTACTGATGATCTTGATTGGGCTGTACACCCAGGATGAGGGAATCAGTTGGTGATCTT
Organism: Allium sativum; assembly: GCA_030737875.1. Classification (NCBI taxonomy): domain Eukaryota; kingdom Viridiplantae; phylum Streptophyta; class Magnoliopsida; order Asparagales; family Amaryllidaceae; genus Allium; species Allium sativum. Next base: position 172,166,966 of record CM060919.1, read on the forward strand.
CCAGACGTACTTGGAGATGGATGGATATGCGAGGAAACTGCCTCCGGTTTCGTTCAGACCCAGAACGAACTTGTAAATGGATTGTGTGTCTGACATTGGATTTTATTCTGTGTTGATTGATCTCTATTAAATATACATCTGTTTGGCGGCGGAGAATTTATTCTCTTGCTTAACGCCCTTCTCTGAGACGTACGAGCTCAGGGGTTGTATATCGATGGACATCAGTCGCATGGAGTGAATTGCCAATGTGGCATGCGTAAGTGGCAATTGATCAAGGCTTCTGTTGAAAAGCAAAGTCTTGTGGTTGATGATCAAAGCACGGCCTGTGTGGCGTAGCTTTGTGTATAACGTGAATTCGCGAGCCTCACACCTCGGTATGAGTCAAAAACGGGAGACGGACCGCTGGGAGAGCACGACGTTTCTTTCTAGCTAGGGTGGTGTCAGTGACCTACCAGCCCTGACATTTATATACTTTTCACCTGTGTGGTTGTTGGAATGCGAGGCGCCTCGGATATAGGTCTGTAAGGACCGGGAAACGTGTGTTCAGGAATAACTAATCCTCAAAAGTAAGAGAGGACCGGCCCAGCCGATTCCAAGGATCAAAGTGGGGTCCTGAGGCATTTGCTAGAGTGTCTCGAACGCGGAGAGGAGCTTGCCCCTTGCCTCGGCTCATGACGGAAATCCAATTTCCAATACGTGATAGTGCGGTTTTATTTGTAGAACCTAGTATGGCGACATAGTGGTATGGGTCATTCATGCCGCCTATGATTGATATTTATGATTGAAATTGTTTTGACACTATACACCTATAATAGTATCAAATAATGTGTTTTAAACGTATCAAGCATGCTTTGGCTGTTATAAGGTAAAAACCCTATCCTCCGGCTTGCGTTGCATTGTGTGATGGGACCTGGGTCTTATAACAGCTTCATTTTTCTTTATTTAGCATTGCGCTGTTTGTTCTATGCACTGGTATTCTTGGGAGGAAACCCGTTCCGTGTTATACGGCGTGGTCCCTTGATTTACCGAACTTTAAAATAAAGAATTATAACTGTTTTAGTTCTCACACCAGTCACATGACTGACCTGGAGTTTATTGTTTTAACCTAAACTCTGGGTGCCCCTATTTTCCGCACGGGCAGCTAGTAGTTTTGGTTTTGCAGATTTATATTCACAGGTTCCTGGTTTACAGCTGGAATGATATCCGGAAAGCTCTGTATCCGTGTATCACCTTCAGTTGTGATTTTGTATTATTTTCCGCTGCTATGTAATTTATTGTAATCTCTGATATTTATCGAATGTAATTTATTCATTTATACTCTGTATATTCTTGTATCTGATGGAATTGTTGTAATAACAATGAAATGTTCTTCTGTTTGCGTTCTATTTTGTCTTGTACTCAATTCTATCCGTGCTTTCCTTCACGGGGAAGTTCGGGTCGTCTCAGTTTGGTATCAGAGCTTTGGTTTACAGAGCTCGAGAACAAGACACATTAGAACCATACGAAAGAATTCATCAGATATTGGGTTAGTAATATCCAATTAGAATGACTCGTTAGAGATAGGATCAGTAGTATCCTAGAACGAGTGTAAAGAGTATATTTTTCAAATGAAAACAATTTTGTTTTGAAAATTTAAACCATTTTAAACGTATTTGATTATTTATTTATTTTGAATATGGACAATCCAATATATAAAGATTTCGCGTATACGCGTCATGAACGTATATTCGAAGTTTTAATATATTGGATAGATATAGAATCGCACTCTAGTAGCCCGGGGATGATTCCACTGATGACGTACGGCATCAGTGGTTTATGTTCGTGTTTCGAAGGTGTGATTTTCTATATATTTCCATTAGGCTGGTGTGAGAACCAAAACTAATATAGCTAGAACACTTTGTTGTGAATTGGCATCAAAAACATGATTTTCTTTATATGTAGTAAAATTATGAATTTGAAATTCTAATTCACTAATTGATTGATGTTTGTGTTGTTTGCTTATTGTTGCCTAAATGAATTTTGAACCATTTTGCCTAATTGAACCAAATGTTGAATTGTATTGAAAATTGGTCGCATTTGCTTGCATATACATATACTTATATTGAACAGGTCATAGCAAGGAGGCTAGAGCAGAGAATAAAATTTGTTTGCCCGACAAATAGGTACATATTTACTATAATTTACTGTTTTGTTTGGGTGATGATGATTTTATGAGCCTATTGGCTAGCCGCTTGGCTTTTTCTTTTTCTTTTTGAGATCAGAAGGCCTATATGGCAATTTCGGGATTTTCCCGTGGCTCCCGGTGCAGGGGAGGTTATGGCGAAATTTTTCGAAAATTTAGGGTGTTAGCCAAATTTTTGAAAATTTGAAAATTCTCAGAAACTGAAAAGTTGGAGAATGGAAGCCAGATCGAACGTAGAGTTAATTAATCAAACCACTTTCGACTTTGTTCCTTTTCGGGAACGAAAAGTTTTAAGAGGGGGAGATTGTAATAACCCGAAAATCTGGGCCAGTTTAAAATTTTTATTTTGGAAATTTTAGCGAATTTGAACATTTAAAATGAATTATTTTAAATAATATTGACGAAAATTCATTTTGAATTTATATAGAGCGTATATATTATATAGACCGTCGTTAGAATATAAATAATTATATATAATTATAAATAGAATTGAAAATGGCGCGGTAGTTCGATAATTCGATTTCAAACTTCAATTGAATGTACCGGGTGTAAAACAATCCGGATTTTAGTGAAACCAAAAACAATAGGATCTAGTTGAGAATATCTTTCCAACGAATCCGAAAAATCGAAATTTCATAGCGGGAATCAAAAGTTATGCCCAGTTGAAAATTCAGAATAGTCGCTATGTAAATTATACATGGCCCAAAAAGTCATATTTTGCATACGGATGAATTTGGACTCGAAACCACTTCCATTGAGTTCAAAATGTCGTTTAGAACTCCGAAAAGTATAAGCTTCGATATATTCCGATATCCGGAATAGTGGCTATGGGCTGGAGTTGTTCGGTTAACAAAACATAGCCCTTAAAAAGTGAAATTTTGCATACGAGCTCAGAATTCGACGAGATAAATTTTTATGGATTCATAATGACAAATCATTGTTGAGTTCCAAATGGCGCGTCGAACGGAGTTAGTATGTGGCCGTGCGAGCTGAAACAGTTCAGGGTAAAACGAGCAGTCATTTTACAAAGGAACCTTATTGATACGACCTCGGAATTCAATTCTACTTTTTTTTCTAGATTCGTATCATCTAATAATGGTTAAATCCAAGAGGGCTTGATTTTTTGAGTTAGCATGTGAGCGTGCGAGAAGAAAAGGTGCGCCAAAATCGCATTTTTAGAGCTTATCTGAGCATTTTTGTGATTTTTAACGGACGGTCAAACGAACTCGGAATTCGACGAAACTTGTTTGGTTGGACTCGTCTTCACGTCTACTATCTCATGTCCGAAATCCGCGGCCATCGGAGATCGCTAGTGTTCAGGCGATACGTGAGAAACTAGCATATAATCACTTTTCCTCCTTTTCTATTTCATAAATTCACTTTTCCTCCTTCCTCCACAAAAACTCAAAAATGGCCTCCTCCTCCACCACCACCGCTGCCCCTCCTCCACCGCCCACCACCAGCCTCCGGCGAGCCGCCGCACCCCCTCCTCTTCCTCCCCTCCTCCTCCTCTTCTTCCTCCTCTTTCCCTCTTCCAATTTCATGAACCCTAGCCCCAAACCCACCACCACCCGCCACCACGGGCCCCACCTCCACCGCCGCCACCCACCAGCACCCTCCCCACGCCCAATCAGGCCCGCCACCGCCTCTGGCCGCCCTCCCCTTGGCCGTGGGCCCCACGAATCCAATATCCCCCTTTTTCACCAAAAATCCCGTTTTGCAAATAACACCCTGTCACTATTTCGCGAATAACTCCCAAACCGTGTACTTTTAGCCAAAGTCCCTCAAGACCAAAGTCGTAGAGCACGAAATTCTCTTCGATTTGGCTATATGGAAGTCGTGTTTTGGAGTTCGGAGCTGCCCGGAAAACGCGTTTAAATTCTGCTGTCCGGAAGCGGCAAAATTCGTGTACTTTCGCGAATTCTGGCGAATTGGAGCATTTTCGGCAAAAAGTTCCTTAGGCGAAAGTTGTTCAGAATGACGTGCTTGTGCTAGAAATAAAGATGGGTTGAAGATTTGAGTTTGATACGAAGTCTGGAGCTCGAACAACAATTCAGCAGTTCAGAAAAGGCGTTAGAGAAAAAAAGTGAGTTTTCTCCGCTTTAAAGCTTTTATGATTTTTGACATATGAAGTTAATAAAAATATGATTTTTATGTTATAGAGATGATAAAAATATGATTTTTACATTATAGAAGTATTAAAGATTTGATCTTTATTATGTAAAAGGAGCAAAGATGTGATTTTTATATAAGTGGCGATATAAAAATCTTTATTATATGAACACCGTTGTAAAAATAGAATTTTTATCTATATAGTAGTAGTATAAAAATGTGATTTTTATATACATAGCAACAATATAAAAATGTGATTTTTATATAATGTAGATAATAAAAATGTGATTTTTATACATGTAGTGGCTACGGGCAACGAAAGTGACAAAAGGTGAGAACGACAAGATTTTCTACATAAGAAGAGTCGAGATGATTGGATTAGCTAGTTGGTGAGAACTTCTCACTCTTCAAATCTCTTTTTCTAGTTATATATATATATATATACTAGGATGCAGACGGTGCTTAGTAGCACCCGACACAATCGTCCACAAACCATGGACTTGTTTGTTTGGTTGCATAAATTAGTTAGATGATTTGGGCTGAATTGAATTGTTTGGTGAATTGAAATGGATTTGATTGATGTGTGAATGGCGTGGGCCTTCACTAGACCGGGGATAAGGCTAGGCCTCGTCCCGTTTCTAGTATCGTGCCGTTATGCCACCGAAATTTTCTAAAATATGTTAGAAAAATAAAAGTATCATTTTTATTGTGTAAATGAAATGAATAGAGATTCATGTGTTAAAATAAAATATATTATCGTTAAAAATATAATTTTTAACGTGAAAGTGAATAAATAAATATTTATAAACAAATCGGCCGATTTGTTTATATACACTGATTTGACTGATATTGATTGGGTCGATAAATTTTACACATCGCCCAACTGCACAAATAAAAATCTGTGTTTGATTGTTTGAAACCCCACACGGGTGTTGGAATGAAATTTGAAGTTCACTCATCCTGATTGATTAAATATGTCGATCGATTGATTGACAGGCTGTTATAAGCGTTAGATATTTATATTTGATGCTTATACAGTGTAGTGCACTTTGGTTGATGGTTGATTGTTTATCAATGCTATTATATACATGTGTTGTATGGAATCCATATAATTAACATTATATGGTGATTGATTGGGCCTCATTCCAATCGGGAAAATAATGAATATTATAAAAGAAAATTCATGTGTTGAATATAAAAATAGTCATGTGTTGACGATGTTCATGTGTTGAGTAAAATATTTTATACAATAAAATTTACATCTTTATCATATTTAAAATTAGTACTACTTCACGGTGGAGTCTAATTAAAAATCAAACGATAGATACCATAGTTTTATAAAATATTTTACATAACAAAAATAGTGATGTGTTGACAATACTCATGTGTTGAGATTAATCGTGCGTTGAAAGAAATATAGATTCATGTGTTGAATGGGATAAATATTCATTTGTTGAATAGAATAACGCATTTATTGAAATATATAAAGCCGTGTTGATTAGAGTTGCGCTATTTTGACGTGAACGATATTTATATCGATTATATTCGTTTTTATAATGAATATAGAAAAGAAGTGATTTCAAAATATAACGTTTTGAAAATATTATCATTTATATAGTAATGATATAAAATATTCAATTTTGATTAGAAATTGAAATAGTGTTGAAATGGTTTTGAAACGAAGTTAAAACGATTTATAAAATACGTTTTAAAAAGGAAATTGATGAAATATATATAATATATATATATATATATATATATATATTATATATATAATGGCCTGAATAGAACGCGCCGCGCCGCGGCAGTTCATGAATTTCGACCATTGACTTCGAATTGACGTTGCGGGAGATCCGACCGTCGGATTCTCCTAAAACCGGAACCGTTGGGTTCGTATCGAAAAGAGCTTTCCAATGAATATTAGAAATTTGAAATCTAACGGTTGGATTTGGAATTATGTCCAAATCAAATTTGGAAAAGGTCGTTGTAAGTGCAGTTCGATAGCCGTTGATGGAAATCGACTGTACGGGCCTTGATAAAATTATTAAAAATAATCAATATTCCCAATACGTGGATTGGACTGGAGTTGAATCGAAATTATCTTCGGAATATTTCGATGTTGGATTTCGTGACTATACAGATATTGTTATGGGAATTTGAAAGATATATTTTATATCGTTATTTCCAATACGATATTTGTTGGTTTCAGAATTTGGTATTGAATATAAGCCGATATATTTTCTATTCAGAGCCTTGTATTTAATATAAAATGTGATTTGGGTTTATCGTGAATCGTGTTTTAGATGACATTGGTTCTTTAACCCAGTTAAAGGCAAGATGTTGATTTTTGAAAGAATTAAGACTAAGTGTAGTTTTAATGAATCTTTAATTAGATTAAAATGTGAATTGATAATTTAAATTATCAAATCAGAAAAGTGATCGAGAATGGAGTACCACCAGTTTTGCTCCAATGCGATAGTTAAATCTTTAATTAGATTTGAACGTGAAATGGTAATTAATTTTACCGATAACACCGTGGTGTTAGATATGGAGTATTACCAGTTTTCTCCATGGGATATATAGGTTGGGATTGGGAAATAAAATAAATAATTACTTCGGTGTGGTTCGCTAATCCCGACTAGTTTGATATGATATCCAAAGGAAGATTATAGGATAAATTTATTGGGTAAAATTAATGGGAACCTTTCCCTAAGAATGTGATTTTGTGAATAAAAGACTATTCTGAATTGGAATGAGGCGTTCGTTGTGTTTGTGTAACATTTGTTTACTATATACGTGGGTTGTTCAGAAAGGCCGGGTTATACCCATTCTGAAAAACCGATTCGACGAGATGTCGAAGATGAAGACGGTGGTTGAAGACCGGAAGTCTTCACATCGTTTGGGTGATTACTGATGATCTTGATTGGGCTGTACACCCAGGATGAGGGAATCAGTTGGTGATCTTCCAGACGTACTTGGAGATGGATGGATATGCGAGGAAAGTGCCTCCGGTTTCGTTCAGACCCAGAACGAACTTGTAAATGGATTGTGTGTCTGACATTGGATTTTATTCTGTGTTGATTGATCTCTATTAAATATACATCTGTTTGGCGGCGGAGAATTTATTCTCTTGCTTAACGCCCTTCTCTGAGACGTACGAGCTCAGGGGTTGTATATCGATGGACATCAGTCGCATGGAGTGAATTGCCAATGTGGCATGCGTAAGTGGCAATTGATCAAGGCTTCTGTTGAAAAGCAAAGTCTTGTGGTTGATGATCAAAGCACGGCCTGTGTGGCGTAGCTTTGTGTATAACGTGAATTCGCGAGCCTCACACCTCGGTATGAGTCAAAAACGGGAGACGGACCGCTGGGAGAGCACGACGTTTCTTTCTAGCTAGGGTGGTGTCAGTGACCTACCAGCCCTGACATTTATATACTTTTCACCTGTGTGGTTGTTGGAATGCGAGGCGCCTCGGATATAGGTCTGTAAGGACCGGGAAACGTGTGTTCAGGAATAACTAATCCTCAAAAGTAAGAGAGGACCGGCCCAGCCGATTCCAAGGATCAAAGTGGGGTCCTGAGGCATTTGCTAGAGTGTCTCGAACGCGGAGAGGAGCTTGCCCCTTGCCTCGGCTCATGACGGAAATCCAATTTCCAATACGTGATAGTGCGGTTTTATTTGTAGAACCTAGTATGGCGACATAGTGGTATGGGTCATTCATGCCGCCTATGATTGATATTTATGATTGAAATTGTTTTGACACTATACACCTATAATAGTATCAAATAATGTGTTTTAAACGTATCAAGCATGCTTTGGCTGTTATAAGGTAAAAACCCTATCCTCCGGCTTGCGTTGCATTGTGTGATGGGACCTGGGTCTTATAACAGCTTCATTTTTCTTTATTTAGCATTGCGCTGTTTGTTCTATGCACTGGTATTCTTGGGAGGAAACCCGTTCCGTGTTATACGGCGTGGTCCCTTGATTTACCGAACTTTAAAATAAAGAATTATAACTGTTTTAGTTCTCACACCAGTCACATGACTGACCTGGAGTTTATTGTTTTAACCTAAACTCTGGGTGCCCCTATTTTCCGCACGGGCAGCTAGTAGTTTTGGTTTTGCAGATTTATATTCACAGGTTCCTGGTTTACAGCTGGAATGATATCCGGAAAGCTCTGTATCCGTGTATCACCTTCAGTTGTGATTTTGTATTATTTTCCGCTGCTATGTAATTTATTGTAATCTCTGATATTTATCGAATGTAATTTATTCATTTATACTCTGTATATTCTTGTATCTGATGGAATTGTTGTAATAACAATGAAATGTTCTTCTGTTTGCGTTCTATTTTGTCTTGTACTCAATTCTATCCGTGCTTTCCTTCACGGGGAAGTTCGGGTCGTCTCAATTGCAAAGTTTAATTTTCTGGAATTTTTGGAATTAATATGTGAGCGTGGCAAACGAAAATGTGTTTTGTCAATTTCAATCAAATCTGATCGACTTGAAAATGGCCATTTTTCGAACAGTCTCAAAATTCGACGAAATTAATTTTGTTACGACCGTATCGTCAAAACAAACCCAGAAATAAATTTTCTAGATTTTTCTGAGTTCGTATGTAGCCCTGGTGAATTTAAATATATGATCAAATTAATTTATTTTTTTTGAAGTAAAAGGTAGTGAATCATCATGATTCACGCCTAATATATATACCATTCATCAAGTAACCGTGCGTATATTTACAATGTTTGTACAACCAAAACAGCAAAATAGGCCAGCACTACATACGGCCATACAAAAAGGAGCCATACATCATAGTTAACATTACATAATATTACTTAACAGAAACAGCTAAAGGATAGTGAAACAGTAAGTATCATCATCAATCATGTGGACCAGTGATCCGCCCCCTCTTACGAACTCGGTCTGCAATGCTCTCAACGTTTCTTTTGTGCTCCATGCCTGCCCAGTCACAGACGAAATTAAGAATAGAGTAAATAATACTGTTAGGGGCTTTGAATTTGCGGTTAAATTTTCTGGAGTTTCGTTCATGCCAGAGCAACCAAGTGTAAGCAAAGTTCAACAAAGCAAAAAGAAAACAATCATGAGAGGGATGCAAGGACGGGTAAATTGTGTGCCAAAAAACAAATTGGTCTGCAATGAAGTCACTCCAATGCAAGTCAAGGTAAAGCGCAACCAAACATTTTGTCCAAATATAAAAAGCAAAGTCACAGTCCAAAAATAGGTGGTGGTAGTCCTCGTCGTCATGACCACAAAAGACACAGCCATCCAGAACATGCACACCTCTCTGACGAATTCGGTTAACCGTATTCAATCTACCATGAATTACGACCCACATATGAATTTTGACTTTATCAGGGATTTTGAATTGCCACATTATCTCAAACCCCAACCTCCTAACCCCAGCAAAGTTAAACAACTTATATATGCTACGAACACTAAACAATTTCCTTTCCCCCTCCAACATCCAAATAAAATCATCCCGCTCGTTATTCAAACTCACCGCTTCAAGCAACTCGAACAAACTGCATAGCTGAATCAATGCATTACCAGCTACAAGTCTTGAAAAATTCAATCTCCATTTGAAACCCGCTGAATCGTTATCATACATCTCTCTAACAGTGAAATTTTTGTTACAAGCCATACCGAAAAGCTCTGGAAACTCCACGCTCAAAGGCACATTAATTAGCCAACTGTCCAACCAAAATGATGTATTGTGTCCATTCTTCACCACAATCTTAGTGCCCAACTTCATCCACTGTGCATGAACCATGACATTACGCCAAAACGCCGAGCATCTTGAAAAATCAGTATTCCAACCAAAGTTACCATTGTAATATGTACTAATGATCCACTCCTTCCATAAAGCGTGCTTATCAGAAATCATAAACCACAACCACTTACAAAGAAGAGCCGAATTCATTGTCTTTAAGTTTATAACATCAAGTCCCCCTTGCTCTTTAGATTTGCATACTTGGTTCCACGATATCAAACAGCTTAGCTTCTTCGTCTCTTTAGAACCAGTCCAGAAAAAGTTACGACGAATTGCGTCAATCCTTTCCACCACCCAACCTGGAAAGTGATAGAAGGACATCCAGTACAATGGAATCGACGATAGGACAGAATTGACAAGCACAAGACGACCAGCTCGGGATAATGAGTTGCCTTTCCACCTAGCCAGTCGAGTGTCCACTTTTTCAATCAGGTGCTGCCAGTCTTTCTTCATTAATTTCTTGGGGCGAATGCACATACCCAGGTAATTCAAAGGAAAAACTTCAGCCTTGCAATTAAACATTTCAGCACAAGACCTGCGTAAATCATCACTACAACCCAACGTGTAAACACTGCTCTTATGAAAGTTAATTTTTAAGCCAGATAAACTTTCAAAAGCATATAAAATAAATTTAAGTGCAGCAAGGAATTTACAATCAGGTTTACTGAATATAATGGTGTCATCAGCATATTGCAAAGAATTGATGCCCCCAACCACATGGTCACTGCCAAAGCCACTAATTATCCCCTCAGCACAACCCAGCTTCAGAATTTTGGAAAAAACATCTGCCGCCAAATCAAAAAGAAGAGGGGAGAGTGGATCACCCTGTTGATCAAATTAATTTATTAAATGAATTAAATATTAAATTAAAGATTTCAGGCCACAGACAGTTGTTTGGGCTGACGAGACCTAACCCATTGGATCCGAAACAGGGGCTATTGGGTGGGGTCAACTCTGGTTGGACTGAATTCGGAGTTGTTTCAAATGTATGGGTTTATTTGTAAAATTAACATTTAAATATTATAAATAATAGAAAAAAATTCAAAACTCTAATCATTATTCAGAGTCGCCACCGAATCCTTTGTCTTCCAATGTCTGAAACCGCTCCTCCTTCTTCCACCAAATTCTTACAATCCTCTCATTAAAACCCCTTCCTCCTTTTCAGTTTATTGTAGAACATTTCATTATCTTTAATTCCATACGAGTTGATCTGAAAATCATCACCTGTAGCTCGAGCTCCAGCCCCCTGAAACCGACAGGTTTCAACCGCCATACCACCCCAGACCTGCCGCCGAGTTGGCCAACCCCCTAGGCCAACGCGTCTCCTCGAGCCCGACAACCCTAAACCACCCGACCTGGTCCTAGTGCGACAGATTTGGAGAAAATCCTAACCCTAGGATCGAACTAACTTGTAAAATCTACGGCCAAGTTTTGTAACGAGGAAGAAGGTGAAAATCCTTTTAATTTAATACATTAATTTAATCTAAAAATGTTACAACCTAAAATAAATCATAACTTATTCATTCGAACTCGAAATTTAACGATTTCAGATCCTGTACGATCGTGAAGCCGAGATCTACGCTGCTGTCCAAACTAGATCCAATTCCGAGCTGTTTGAATTTTGGACCAATTTGCATCACAACTGTGAGATTTTTTTTAAAATAATTAATCAACTTAATTATCTTCCTCACTATATAACGATTGTATGTATTTGATTTAGATCTGCTATGTGATGAGATTGTGGATGATTTATCTATTTGTTGGTGATGTATAAACATAGGTCTGTATGTGTTAAATAAAAATAAATCATTTTGTTATATTATTGATTTGGATTAGAGTTGCCATTTTAATAAAAATAAATCATTTTGTTATATTATTGATTTGGATTAGAATTCCATTTCAATAAAAATAAATCATTTTGTTATATTATAGATTTGGATTAGAATTGCCATTTCAATAAAAATATATCATTTTGAAAATATTATTGTATTGAAATAGAATCGTCAATACAATGGAAAATATATCATTTTTGAAATATATAATTATGTTGTAATAGAGTTGTTAAACATTGAGATAAAAAGTTATTCTTTTATTTGCATTCTTTGATGCAAATATACATTATAATAAAAAGTTATTCTTTTATTTGCATTCTTTGATGCAAATATACATTGAAATAAAAAGTTATTCTTTTATTTGCATTCTTTGATGCAAATATACATTGAAATAAAAAGTTATTCTTTTATTTGCATTCTTAGATGCAAATATACATTGAAATAAAAAGATACTTTTATTTGCATTCTTAGATACAGATAAAATGTTGAAATTGGAAGTTTAATTTTTATTTGCATTTCTTGATGCAAATAAAACATAGTTTTAAAAAAGGTTATATTTTTATTTGTAATTTAGATACAAAATTAAAATATGATTTGTAAAGTTACATTTTGTTTGCAATTTTAGATGCAAACAAAACATTAGAATTAAAGTTACATTTTTGTTTGTAATTTTAGATGCAATCAAAACATTAGAATTAAAGTTAAATTTTTGTTTGCAGTTTTAGATGCAAACAAAACATTAGAATTAAAGTTACATTTTTGTTTGCAATTTTAGATGCAAACAAAACATTAGAATTAAAGTTACATTTTTGTTTGCAATTTTAGATGCAACTAAACATTAGAATTAAAATTACATTTTTGTTTGCAATTTTAGATGCAAACAAAACATTAGAATTTAAGTTACATTTTTGTTTGCAATTTTAGACGCAAACAAAACATTAGAATTAAAGTTGCATTTTTGTTTACAAATTTTTGAATGCAAGCAAACCATTAGAATGAAAGTTGCATTTTTATTTGCATTCTTTGATGCAAATAAAACACGGGTTAAAGGTTGCATTTTTCTTTCAAATTAGAATTTACCTTTTTATTTACATCTTAGATGTAAATAAAAGAATAGGATTAAAGGTATCATTTTTACTTTTAAATTAGATACAATACAAAGATAGACTTCAAAAATTTACATTTTAGTTACATTCTAGTTGCAGCAAAAATGATAAGAATTAAAGTATCATCTTTATTGACATTTTAGAGGCAATAAAAATAATAGATTTAAAATATCATTTTTTTAATCATATATTTAGATGCAATAAAAATAGCGGAAATGTAACACCCCACATCCGTTAAGGTCACTCACAAAGGGAATGCCTTAACTTCAATGGAGCACTATGGGTACTGGAACAGAAATATTACAAGACAGACATATATAAAACAGCGGAAAGTAAAGTGGAAGTACTTCAAATCATTTATTAAATATAAGTATTTACAAGAAAAGCCCATCAACTTCCAATACCCAATTACATAGTTAAAATATCTGTCTTGCTCAAAAACAAAGAAGCATAAAAACAAACTGTAGTATTCCCCAATAAAGCAAAGCAAGCCATAGCCAAGAGAAATCCAAGCCATACATGAAAGAGCCTTGGAGCTTGGTAAGATCCGAACTCAGCTGTATTCCCACCCTGTGAACCTGGGGGGGGGGGGAATGGAAGAAAAAGAGGCGAAACAAAACGGGTCAGTCATAATGACTGAGTAAGTCCTAGTGACTTCCAGCACAAAAATAGGTAAAGATAATATGGAATGAGTAAGCTGAAAGTAAACATAAGCATGATGACAAGATAAGCAAAAGGCAAGATAACTAAGGATAACATGATGTGATTTTTGTCAATAACATCGCAAGGTTCCCATTCAAGATAAACTAAATATAATTTCGTAAGATTCCTATCAAGCATATCACGATTCCTCTGCTTCGCCATTAAAAGATTTCTGTGATATCTATTTACTCTGCACCACCTAACTAGCATCCTCACAAGTGTCTTACAAGGAATGATCTGTATTCTTACTAGTACTCCAACTAGTGTCCTATGTAACAAGGATCCTTACCCCCTACTAGTGTCCCAACTAGTAGCCCGTGTTATATAATAAGGTGATCCCACCCACTACTTAGAAATCATAATACTAGTCTTATGTACCCCTAGCTGACTACATAGGTGCCGCCTGCCCCTATCTCCACTAGGTGTACCCACCAATCCCCATGCGATCAGCTCCCTAACTTGTAGATACCCGTGCTATCCCCACAGTGGGGTGTATCATTCCCGAAAGTGGCAACCCGATACAACGGAGATGCACGGCTTATACCTACACGATACAACAACGTCTTACCTACCAGCCCGGGCCCACACACGCACATGAAACCCGTTGGATTTGCGTTGCCACCGCTTAACACGTTTTGACCTCTTACGATCAAACCCAGTATGCGTGTCCCGTCCTAGACATGGGTCGAGCTCACAAAGATACGTAATGGGCTACTGGTCTGAAAAGGGTCCCCTTTCCTCGACACAAGCTTCCCACCTATGCTTGGTCCCCTCTAGTAATTCTTACTTAACCCCTTCTTATTCATGTCCACTTACATGCTTAAATTTTGGTTAAGTATACACCAGTTATGTCTTACATGTTACCCATGTCCTCCACTTAACCCCTACATCATCCTCATGTCTTAATACATGCTTTATCTTGGTTAAGTGCTTATAGGTTATATTTTACATGTCATTCATATTACCCCAACGTCTGGGTTTAACCAAGCGCCTTGGCTTTATCTACCATTAGACCCTATGTCTATCCATTAACTATGCGCTTGTGCTACCTCATCAGTCTTATCATTTAACTTGGTTATTTCCATTTATACCAATCTTCAACTTGCTTATTAATTCAATTCTTAACTTGAACTATACTAAGTCCATTAATAAGCCTGCAACATGTTATTCCTATGATTCATACATTAACCCCTGTTATGGTACAATAACATGTTCTTATTCAATCTTTATAACCAAGTACCCCTTAACTTACAAACACACTGGAGAGAGAGAATAATTCCCTAAATACCAACCCCGAAGACCGGAATCAACATCAGATTGATACTCAGAGGATTATCCAACCTAACCAATGTTTTGTTCCTTTTTATAATATAACTTATGTCACCTTCAATTGTAAATTCATTCTTGTCTTTACATATTGCTTAATCTACAATGAAGCACATCTTTCCTTATTACATAAGTTATCTCATCTTATCTATTGTTCCGCCTAACTTACTTTATTCCATAAGTTATCATTCCCACTTAGGAATTAATTAAGATTTACTTAACTCAACCATTCGTGTCATAACAGTTAAGTGTCATTAGCTTGGTCGTATTACTTAACCTACCCATTCATACCATATTGGTTAAGTGTCATTAGCCTAATCATATTACTTAACCCACCCAATCATACCATATTGGTTAAGTGTCATTAGCCTAATCATATTACTTAACTCACCCAATCATACCATATTGGTTAAGTGTCATTAGCCTAATCATATTACTTAACCCACCCACTGGTCTAATTACCATGTTATGTTGGTTAAGTATTACTATTCGTATTTCCACATGTCACCCACTTAACCCCCATGTCCTACCACATGTTTATCAGGTTAAGTATTTCTTAATTCATTAAGGCCGTAACCCTATAAAGACCTCTCACATTAGACTGACATTTATGGCAGCTGGATTTGCCGGGCGGGTCCGGGCAGTCATAACCATAAAAGAGTCTAACCTCGTGTCTTTACAACTGTTACGCTTTTAATTTGGGCCTAGGACCTCTCACATTAGGCTACCATTTGTGACTACTGGATTCCTCGGGCGGGTCCGGGCAGTTTTACGTCACAAATGAGTCCAACCTCGTGTCCTAAGCATTGATTATCACTTATAATCATTTACCCCAGTCTTAATAATTTCCCTATTCAAATTATTAATTAATTCCTAATTTAACGATGTCCATAATTGACTCAATTATGTTCATCAATTAATGGTATGCAAAATCATACCAATTTTACCACAATTTATCTTATGCCATTAAAGGCAACTTATCTCAATTTATATTTATCCCTCCTTTAAGGCTATTACATTCCAACTACCCAAAACCCACTTAGGCGTGTTCATATTAGCCCCTTTTCAAGACATAAATTATCATATGTGTTTCAACTACAAATCTCACCTAATTAACATATGCCCAAGTTCTAGATTACATGTCCGTTTTACATATGCCTAATTTATACCAAATTTACATATGTTCAGTTCATGCCGTTTTATACGTATGCCAATTTTTATGTCAATTTACACATATCATGTTCTAGCCAAAAATTACATATGCCAATCCCAATTCTTGCAATTACCATTTTAATGGCAATACCCAATTATTAAATTTCATATTAATGGCAATAACACCCATATATCCAATTTTCTTGTTATGCATCAATTCCACCAATCACATATATCCAAATAGGTAATATTCCCATACTTTTCCCCGTATTCAATCGTACGCAAAATCGTGGTTTAGGCCTAGATCCGAAATTGATCTAGGTTCATTAAAAGAAAATAAATAGGGGAAAGGTAGAATTTTGCAATAAAACAAGATCAGAGAGAAAACAGCATAAATCATCATGATAGGCATAAAGATTAGATCTTGATAATAATATCAACATGAATCCAAGAAACTGATTTACAATGACTGAATAGAGCATGAACTAGACATAAGAATGGAGATGAACAAGTCTCAAAACTCAAGGTTCAAATGTAAACAGGAATAGGTCTGAATTGATAAACATGCTTATATCCAATTACACTTTATTCCATAGCCATATTAAAATTAAGTATTTTAATCTAAAAAGTAACTAGAACTTACATAGCATGGCTAGCGAACTAAGAACTGAAATCGATGTAGAAACGTTGTAGAGTTGTTGATTCATCTCCTTGAATTGTTGTAGAAGTCTTCATCTTTGTATTGGATTGCGTATGAGAGCTTAAGAAGAAGATTAGAGACGACGACCATGACCAAGAGGGATTTTAGTAGCATAACGGTGGCTAGACATGTTGTAGTGAATTAGGGTTTAGGCATCAGAGGGTTTATATAGGATTAGGTAGACGAATCTGGACAGAAAACGTGACTAGAAACATCAGAATGCACCCAGGCCCAAAAGTGGGATCGGGGACCAGGTCGACCCCCAGGTCGACTACCCAGTCGACCTGGTCGGGGAGGACGAATACCTAGTCGACTCCCTAGTCGACCTGGGTCTGGGGGGTCGACTACCCAGTCGACTCCCCAGTCGATTCCCCAGTCGACCTGGGTTTGGGCGGGAAATTTCCTGCCCAGCCTGTTCTGGGTTTTTAATTTGAAATTTGAATTCGAATTCGAGCTGTTTTGAACTCTGAAAATTCCTGAAACTTCGGAGGGCCATATCTCCCTCATACGGACTCTGATTCACGCAAACTCGGATTCGTTTTTAAGCAGAATTTCGAGACGAACGCAATGGCGCAACCGTTTTCCCTTATTCTTATTTTAAAATTTAATTCTGCCTTGATTCTTGTATTAACATGTTATAAAATATCGGGTTGTTACAGGAAATAAAAATCATGTTGTTATCATCATTTGTTTTCAACATAAAGAGTGAACATTAGGAAAATATATTTCTATTATGAGTTAATTACCATTGGAAATAATTGGTCATTAAAAACATGATTTATTTAAAACCACCATTTTCATCATGTTAGTAGAATTATGGAAATCATATATAAAATTTCTAACATGAATATAGACCGTATTTGGCTTGCTTATGACTTTTTGAAAAGTAGTTGAAACTGCCATTGATTTTTATATATATATATATATATATATATAATAAAAATTTAAATGAAACGCACGCGGTAGTTCGCGTTTCGTCAATTGTAACTTCAAACGATTATATCATAAGATCCGACCGTCGAATTTTCCCAAATCCGGAACCGTTAGGACCGCTTTGGGAAGTTCTTTCCAATTATATGAATTTTGTTAAAATCCAACGGTTAGATTTTAGGATATGCGTAAATCAAATTTTGGTAAAAACAGCGCCAGGGCCGCCCATCGACCAGAAGCGTCGTTAATTAAATTTGGCTATATTTAGATAAAATTAAAAATAGCGATAAATTGTTATAAATTAATATTAACGATACTAAATGGTTTAAATGGTAATAATTTGAAAATTTATTTGAAAAAACCAAGTTCAACTCATTTCAAATAATTTTACGGTGATTTTAATCGATGATATCAAAGACGACGATTGAAGACCGACGATCTCTACGTCGAAAGGATAACTATTGATGCCCGGCATTGGCTAGCTACCAATAAAGGGTTAAAGTGGTAGTTGTCCACACGTACTTGTTGATCGTCCAGATACGCGAGCACCTAGGTGACTCTGGATTCGTTCAGACCCAGAAACGGACTTGTAAATGGATGTGTGTCCGACATTGAATTTCATGCCGTGTAATTAAATTAACATCTATTAATATATTTCTGAGGTAGCGGGAAATTTATTCTCTTGCTAAACACCCTTCTTTGAGACGCACAAGCTCGAATGTTATATATTGGTAGTTATCGATCACATGGTATGGACTGTTAATGTGACATGCCAAGATGCAATTGATCGAGACTTTTGTTGAAAAGCAGAGCCTTGTGGATGATGATCAAAGCATAGCCTATTTGGGCATAGCTTTGTGTATTACGTTACCTCGCAAGCCTTGCAACCCGGTAGAGTCATAAACGGGACAAGGGAACGCAGGGAGCGCACACGTTTCTTTCTAGCTAGAAGTGGCATTTTGGGTTTTTACAAGGCCCGACATTTTAACTTATGTGGTTGATGGAATGAGGAACCTCGGATTTTTATTGGTCACCAATGGCCAATTTATAGGTCCAATAGGATCGGGAAGAGTGTGTTCAGGTTTTGTCAATCCACTAAAGTATTTGTGGATCGGCCCTGCAGGATCCAAGGGTTCGCCAGCGTCCGAATCCTGAGACATTGCTAGAGTGTCTCGAATCGGTTAGGAGATCGTCCCTAGCCTTGACTCGTGATGGAAAGCAACCTCCAATACGACATTACGGTCTTGATTGTAAATCTATATATGGCGACATAGTATATGTTAGCTATGACGTCTAGGATTGATACATTTACCTTGAAGTATTTTTGAAACATATTATACACTAATAATAATATTAAACATATTATTTTCTACGTATCAAGCATTTTTGATCATTATAAGGTAAAACTCTATCCTCCGTTTGTGTTGCATTGTGTGATGGGACTTGAGTCTTATAATGATTCCATTTTCTAAAAAGCATTACGTTGTTTTTGATTTAAAAATTTATAAACCTTATGCACTGGCAATCTAATGGAATTAAACCCGTTCCGCGTTTGCAGCGTGATCCAGTGATTAGCCATATTATTAGTTTAGTTAGATTTCTCATACCAGTCCCATGACTGACTCGTAGTTTGTTTTACTTTGCAAACTCAAGTGCCCTCTTTCCACACGGGAAGCCAATTGATAGGTTTCAGGTAGGGATGTTTTCTGGACTAGAGCTGGCTGATGAAGATGTTGGAAGATCTTTTCTTTTTATCTTTATTTTCTTCTTGAGATTTTGAGACAATATTGGATATTGATGTATTTTTGGGAGATTGAGACTTTATTTCTTTCGCTTTTTTATACATCTGTTTTGCTAAGTGTATCCTGTACTGCGTACTCTGATGTTATGTGATGATGTTGTTATGAAATTTCCTTTCCGCTGCAATGATTTATATGTTCTGCTATGTAACTGTGATCTGTTTTTGTTTTAATATGTTGTACTCCTATGATTATCCTTACTTTTGTTCTACGGAAGTTTGGGTCGTCACAGTACGGCAACGGTGTAAGGGTAATAATGATAATCCCACTTACGCTATTTTAATAATTTATATTTAACCTTGGACACTATTATAATAGCATATTTTATTATATAGTATCTAGTTTAACGGATCCTTAGGAGATGGAAATTCCCATAAAATCCCTTAAGTTATTGCACTCATATTATTGCATGAATTTGATTTAACTAATATGAGAATATTTTTGGTCTGATCCGACTGTTTTTGTCTTTTCATTTATGCTCGGGTCAGCATGAGTTTCAGTTATCGAAGATGTTGTTTTGAAGATGAAGATGGAGCTTTCTAGACTATTATTATTTATTTCCGCTGCAAATATTGGTATGTTTATGATAGTTAACTCCGAAAATTATTGTAAAATAAAATCAAATGTACGTTTTAACAGCTTCATGAACTGTTATTTATTTATTATATTTTGTCCTTCCGCTGTGAGATTCTGTGATCATTTTTTTCTTCTTTTTCTTATTTTAATCCCAATAACTATATGTATTTTTGATTTATTTAAGTCGACGTTGCGGATTGTTGTCGATTTGAATGGTCAAAAATCTCGGATGTTACATTTGGTATCAGAGATTTAGTTTAGCGAAAACCTAGGCTCCATTTGAGATTAACTCATTAGAGATAGGGATATAATGCTTTAGAATGAGTTTGAGTGCATATGAGAGAGCGTACTTGTAATTTCGATATAAAATGAATTTGGATTATGTCGGTTTGTTCCGTTGAGTATTTATGAATTCTGGTCGATACTTGGGACACAAGGCATCAATAGGGATTCCTAAATACTTGAATAAGACTCATTGATACGATATTGTTTTTAATTATATTTTATTTATATATAGAATTATTTGAAAATATATGAATTTTGATTTTGTTGATGATAATATTAAATTTTCATCATTTATTACTCGATTAATCAATAATTTAAAATTATTAGTTATTGAATGGTTTAAGAAAAAATATTGAAAATAAACTGATAATGAAATATTGAAAATTTAATTGGTAATGAAATAAGATGTTATATATGAATTTGAGAATTTAAATTTGGGTGGTTTGGTAATATTGATTTAAAAATAGTTTTGAAATTATATATTTATATTTTAAAAAGTTTCTTCACGTAGAAATTGTTTTCAAATGAAATTTTGAAATAAGTGTATACACCTTATGGTCTTGGAAATTGACTCAGTGATGAGTGCACGCATCATCGACGTTTATTTTCGAGATTCTAAGTGGGGAGAGACCACTTAGAAATTTTTATTCTTTGTTATGAAAAACTACATTTCATTTAAATATTTTAAATTATGGTTTGAGACAAAAGTACTATATATATATATTATTTCAAAGTTTTTTTTGAAATTGACCTGAAGTTGAATTCTTAGATTTTCAAATAATTAATAATTTTCAATTTATGAAAGGAATCAAAACTTGAAATTCTAGAAATTTCTGAATCGTATAATAGGAAAATGACCATAAGAGAAGTGGAAATTAAAGTTGAAACTCTTAGAAATATGAAATAGTGAATTTTAACCAAATTTAAATCATTGAACTTGTGTAATATTCAATCCTTTTCTTTGGCATACCTAACTTACCAATTATATATGAAGTTGAAATGTTATAAAAACGTGCAATTGGAAAATACACAAGTATCGACATGGATAATGAATGGTAAAATAATTAAAAAAATTGATGAAACTTAAGTATGAAATAAGCGATTTATATATACTTAGATATGTTCAAAATTTAATTTAACTAAGTAAGACGCATAAACAAAACCAATGAATTAAGCTAATGAAGTGAATTATTAAGTTATGAATTAAATTGTATAGCTATTGATGGTTAGATATTCGACGACTTAAGATAATTGATATTACCAAGTTGAATATAAATGTTCAAACTTGTTTTATGAAAATAAATGTGAATTGGTTTATAAACTATAAACTTAACGAAGATTTTACGAATTAATTTAATTTAATTTAATTTAAAAGAGCTCGTCACGAAGCTGCAGTTCATAATTTTCTGAATTGAAGTTTAAATGAACGTGTAGGATCCAAAATAAGTCAGAATTCTTTGAAACGGGAATCTTTCGGATTTATTGGAATATAATTTTCTAATTAAAGAGAAATTTTAAATTTTGACTTGTAAATTTTAGGATATGCGTAAACCAAATTTTTAGAAAAATCATGGTTTGGTAATTCACGATTCTGAACTAAAAGAATATGAAATTAATTATGTAAACTAACGAACAAGGCAAGTTGAATAAAAAATTTACATGGCTAAATATATATGACTTGGTAATTTCTTACTACGCCTTTTCAAGAATGAAAAGTTTTAAGTGGGGGAGAGTGTAACATCCCAAGCTTTTTTCGACAATTTAAAATATTAAATTTAATATGTTTTGAACAAAATCATTTAAATATTAAAACTAATGATTTATTTCGCATATTGATAATGTATGAACTAAAATTTACATTCGTAAAAATTTGTTCACAATGAACAGTAATTGATTTATAAATTTATCTGAATTTTATTTTTTTGATATGAACAAAAATTATAAATCTTTGAATTTGATTTAATGGTGAATAAACAAAAAATGAATATTTTATTACATTAATTAATTGGCCAAAATTTGTCATTTGGAAAATGATTTCTGAATTCGATAAAATTTATTTTATTTGATCCAAATTTGTGAGTTATTGTAAAATATAAAGTTTCATAGCCGTCGGAATTATAGTTTGATCGTAATAAATTAAAACAAGTAGAAAATTGTGTGTATAATTCAATTAAATAATCAAATTTAAAAAAGAAACTGCTAGAGACTCTGGAATTGGGCTATGAAACTTATTCCATTGTGTTCAGAAGGCGTCAAAACCTATTGTTGGGCAGTAAGCGGGCCTGATTTGGACTAAGTCCGAATTTTGGCTTATATACCACACTAAATGATGAAATAATATTATTTTATTCTCTGGAAACCCTAATATGTTCAGGCCGTCGTTCTATTCATTTCTATGGCTAGCATCGATCCATTTTCTTTCGTCGATTCCTCTCGATCCGTAACCCTATAGTAAAAACGTCCAACCAGAAGATCGAAGAGCACTTCGATCTCTACACTTCCAGCGGTCATGATTTCAATTGGTTTAGGAGCAACAGAGCCACATCTAATCAACTTTGGGTTTGAACTTTGCATCGATTCTCAATGATGAAGGCATCGCAGGTTGGGCGTTGGTGCCTAGAGATGACCGTAGATAGGCGCATATACGACGGTGGTTAGATCGGAGGTCGACGGCTCCGGGAGGACGCAGGGACGATGTGAAGTGGACGGGTTTTGTAACACCCCAAATTTTGAATAATTGAATTGACTAAATTTAAGAATATTTAATTTATAATGTGAGAATCAAGGGAAACGGGTTGCACCATTGTGTTTGCCTCGGAATTCTGGTTGAGATAGAGTCCGAGTTTGCGTGAATTAGACTTCGTATGAAGAAGTTATGGCGATCGGAAGTTTCAAAAAAATTCAAACAGATTTCAAAATTCAAATTTCAGAGTCAGATTGGGCTAGGCGGGAAATTTCCCGCCAGGGCCAGGTCGACCAGAGGGTCGACCAACCCACACAGCTCGACCTGGGGGTCGACCTGCCCCACCCCCCCCCCCCCCCCACGCGCAGATTTGGTTGATGACGATTTAATGACTGTTTGCTGAGTCATTAGGGTTTCTGATCTGGTCTGAATGGCTGGGGTTAATTCTGGGTTGATCGGATGGCCTAAATTAATTCTAAACTCTATAAAAACACATGTAGACTCAAACCCTAAAATAAAATAAAAAATTAGAACAATGGCTGTCATGCTATCAGCTTGCAACCTAGAGTAGCCGCCACAAATTTGAGAGGAAGAAAAGCTAATCAATTCAATTCTAATCTAAAACCGCAACAAATTGTCTTCTTCAAAGGAAAGCTAAATCAATTTCAGAACCCAGATTTCAGAACCCAAGACATTCTTTGAATTGTGAGTTCGATTTCTTTAATAAGATAATTAACATTTTAATTGGGTTGAGTCATGATTTGGGTTATATGGTTATGTTGTGAATCATTGACCATTATGTTCTTATTTATGTTGTAAATCTATGATGGTATTATCTATGTTGTAAAGCTGTGATGTTATCATCTATGTTGTAAATCTATGTTAATGGTTGGCTTATGTACAATCAGTTCATAATGATGCTTCATATGCTAGTTTGGTTATGTTGTGGAACTAATTCATATGTAAGTTTAACTTGATTCATAGTTCTATATGCAAGTTTGGATGTTAATTCATACATGAATCATATGCAAGTTTAATGAAAATTATATGCAACTTTGAACGTTTAATTTGATTTATGACCGCTATTCTATATGTAATTTTAGACCTAAAGTATATGCTAAGACAAATGTGAGAATAATTCATTTAACAAGATAATTCTTAAATTAATTTGATGGGTTTATATTTGGATTATGAAATTTTGTCTGTTGATTCATGTGCCATAGTTAGTTATTATCACCTATGTTGTAAACATATAAACAAGTTAGTTAATTTAGTAAATCTATTCCTTATTCCTGATCCTATATGTGTAATTTGATTATATTAGAACATTGGAATTTTATGCAAGTGGGATATTAGTCATATTCAAGTTCATTTGTGAATCATATGTAAATTTGCAAGTGAATCATATATGTGAATCCTATGTTAGTATACATATGCAAGTATGTGCTGTTAGTAATTCATATGCGAGTTGTATGTGGTTTACATGTAAGTTAGGTGAAAACCCAAATCAATACATATAACTTCACACTCATGTTTAGTTCCATTATTAGATCAATGTTTAGATCTATTGTAATACATAGTTTATGCTAGATTGTGACTTATACGTCTATACACTATGCAAGTTCACCTTTATGCATAATAATCTATGCAAACCACACCGTGTACATAATTTAGTCCATGCTAGTTTGTTGCTACATATATGTTAGTTATGGATTATGCAAATTATGCCAATCATGCAAGTTTATCTTTCTAGATCTAGTTTTATGAGACATGCTAATTATGATAATTAGATCTATTTTCATGTATTGCCCAAATTGTGACGTTTTATAAATTTAGGCTATTTGGCTAGCCTAATATATTCCTTAAATTTTGTGTACGAACGTACAACGTGGGGTAATGGGCTAACATTAAAATAATTAATATTGAGAATTGGCATAAATGCCTTAAATGGCATATAAATAAATTTGTAATGTTAATGGGTATAATTTTTATATACCATAAATAGATGGACATAATTAAGGTGTTAACTATGGACATAGTTAAATTTGTAATTGATTGACAATTTGAATAGGGAAATTAATTCAAATTGAGAGTAATTAATTATGTGCAATAATAAACCGCCTAAGACACGAGGTTAGGCTCTTTTGTGGTGTAAGACTGCCCGGACCCGCCCGGCAACTCCAGCTGCCACAAATGCCAGTCTAATGTGAAAGGTCTTAGGCATAAATTAAATGCGTAACAGTTGTAAAGACACGAGGTTAGGCTCGTTTGTGGTGTAAGACTGCCCGGACCCGCCCAGCAAATCCAGCTGCCACAAATGCCAGTCTAATGTGGGAGGTCTTTACAAGGTTACGGTCTTAATGAATTAAGAAAAACTTAACCAAATAAAGCATGTAGTGGGACATGAAGTGGTTAAGTGGGTGCCTTGGGTGGCATGTAGAATGAAGTGGGTGTCTTGGGTGGCATGTGGAATTTAGTGGGTGCCTTGGGTGGCATTTGAAATACGATTAGATGCACTTAACCAAGATTGAAACATGTAAGAAGACATGAATAAGAATGGGGTTAAGTGGGGAAAAACCTTAGAGGGGACCTAACATAGGTGGAAAGCTTGTGTCATGCACGGGGGCCCTTTTCAAACCAGTAACCCATTAAGTATCTTTGGGCTCGACCCAAGTCGAGGACGGGACACGCGTGCTGGA
This sequence comes from Allium sativum, assembly GCA_030737875.1. NCBI lineage: Eukaryota > Viridiplantae > Streptophyta > Magnoliopsida > Asparagales > Amaryllidaceae > Allium > Allium sativum. The sequence goes on from CM060919.1 coordinate 172,192,844, forward strand.
TTTGATTGTAAGAGGTCAAAACGGGTCAGCGGTGGCATCGCAAGTCCAACGGGTTCGTATGCGTGTGTTGGTCCGGGCTGGTAGGTAAGACATTGTTGCATCGTGTAGATATAAGCCGTGCATTTTTGGTTGTATCATGTTGCCACTTTGTGGAGTGATACACCCCACTGTGGGGCCATCACGGGTGTCTACGAGTTAGGGAGCCGATCTAATGGGGGTAGTGGGTACACTTAGTGGAGATAGGGGCAGACGACACCTATGAAGGTAGCTAGGGGTACATGAAACTACCATTATCATTATTAAGTTTTGTAGGCGGGATCAACCTTTAGGTTGACTAGTGGTGGTGCAGTATAGTAATTATCTTATAGTGGTTTAGGTGCGCCTTTAATGTTATCTTTGTTCATCTTATTTCCTTGTTTGCTCTGTCATACCCAATTTTTCACAATCATTTCCTTATTTTCCAGCTTATGCCTTAGTCTAGTTATTTTTATAATTATATTGTTAAAGTTATCGCACTCGCCAGGCTTTATGTATGACCCCCTTTTCTTTCCACCTCTTTTCTTCCTTCCCCTCCCCCTCAGGTTTGCAAGGAGGGAATACTACAGCTTAGTGCCGATTACTTCCAGTTGCTTGAAGAGAGTAGATGTATCGCTTTGGACTCTCTCATCTTTATGGTTTTGCTTATGCTCAGTGGGGATTTATGCATCTATTTTATTTAAGTATTTGCTTCTTTATGTACTTTGAAGTTTTTGGAAAAGACTATTGATCCTGTTGTAATGGTTTTGGAGATCACTTATGTAAACTCGATTTGAGTTATGATGCAATAAAATAAGTTTTTAACTACCGCTGTGTTGTTTTGTTTATTTATTCTTGTAATTTATATGTTCTATACAACAATAACGCTTCATGGACATTGATGCGTTCCCTTTGTCAGTGACATTAATGGACATGGGGTGTTACACGTGGTACCAGAGCTATGGTTACAAGAACAGATAAAAAGATTTGAAAAATGCTTTCAAAAGTATTATTTTCCTAGAAAGTATTTTCAAAAACTTGCTTTAAAGAAGCTATTTGCAAGGAAAGTTTACTTTAAAGAGCATAATCCCTGCAAGCCATACATCTCTTTTTCGCTTCCCTTGTTTTGAAACTCTTTCATTTTCTTTTCAGCAAGTCTGGAACATCTGAGATACCAGAGGGTGTTCATGTACTCGGTTGGTTTCGTCAATATTTCGAGGCTAGGGCCGCTACTGCGGGTCCGGCCAACGTTCCTCCTTCTCCTCCCCGAGCTCCAGTCATTCCTCCGCGTGGAGATACTTTCTCTAAGATACGTAAAGACTTTCGTTCGATGGGTGGAAAATCTTTTAGTGGGACTGAAACGTTCATTGAAGCTAGAAATTGGTTGAAAGAAGTGGAGGATCTGTTTGGCATTTTCGATTTGGACGATTGTAAGAAGGTCCAATTGGCTACTTGGTTAATGAAGGACGAAGCTTCGTTTTGGTGGGAAGTCACTAATGGAGAGCGTCCAGTTGATACAAGACCAGATTTCAAGCGTAGGTTTGAGGCAAAGTTTCTCTCGTGGGCAGAAGAGAATTTATATATGGAAATATTTTTGGCATTAAAGCAAGGGGATCTATCAATGAAAGAATACGTCAATAAGTTCAATCGATTAGCGAGATTTGGCTTGGACTTGGTGAATACACCCAAAAAAAAGGCTCTGAGATTTGTTAAGGGTTTGAATGAGCCGCTACATGGGTTAGCTATGACCCACATCCCTATAGGGGCTACCTTTGAGAGACTAGTTGATATGGCGCTTATGCATGAAGAGGAGAAGGGCGCCAATGCTAATAAGGCACCCGAGAAGAAAGGGGATCAAAAGAAACCGCAGCAACAATAACAAAACAAGAAAGTTGGTAAAGACAACAATGGCAAGGGAAAGAAGAAGTGCTTTAATTGTGGGACACCAGGCCATCTGAGTAAAGACTGTAGGAAAAAGAAGAAGACTGGCTGTTTCCACTGTGGAGAGTCAGGTCATCTAGTTAAGGACTGCCCAAGGAAACAGGGACAAGGGTCTACCTCGGGAGGGCAGCTTCAGGCTCTCATGGCACCAGGGCAGGCAAGAAGGCAGGTTCAGTCTCTCATGGCCCCACTGCTGCAAGAACGAGGTAGAACAATTTCCGTTGAAAGTTTAGTTTTTCTGTTTGATCATCCTGTTCGTACTTTGTTTGATTCTGGCGCATCACATTCGTTTATCTCTACATCATTAGTTGAAACACTGCACCTAAATACTAGTTTAGTTACAAATCCCTTAGTAGTCTCAAATCCTATTGGTGGTTCGGCTCAACTTTCTATGATTTGTCGGGATTTGAGAGTGTCTATCTTGGGCGTTGGGTTTGAATGCAACTCCTTTGTTCTTGGCTTCTTGGGCTACGGCTTGATTCTAGTCATGGATTGGCCAACTAGATACGGTGCCATCCTAGATTGTGAAAGAAGGGTAGTTAGATTGTTGACTCGTTGTGGAAAGACCCTTGATATTTCTTATGACCCTAGAGGTCCAGTAATCCTTAGCTACCTAGAATCCCTTGACGCATCCAATGATGATTTACATTCTGTTCGTATAGTCCATGAATATGTTGATGTCTTCGATGAGGTGAGGGGTCTGCCCCCAAAACGTGAGATAGACTTTCGAATATATCTAGTAGATAATGCAAAGCCAGTTGCATTGCTAGTGCGCCACATGGCTCCAAGAGAGAGAAGAGAACTCAACAAGCAAGTAGGGGAGTTGCTTGAGAAGGGGTTCATAAGACGTAGTATATCGGGATGGGGTGCTCAATTGTTTAGTTGTTTTGCTAGTATCATCTCACGTAGATTGTCCGAATTCATAGGAGATATTCCTTGGGTGCTTGTCTGATATTGGTTTAGGCCTTTGGGGCTTGTGCTTGGGGAATGTCGAGTTCGACTAGGATGGTTTGTGTGAGATGGATAGCTATGGCGATTTTGATTTCATGATATCTTAGTTTTCTCGAGAAGTGATGAGAAAGCCGTGACATGATAAGACTATTCGATGGTATGGACTGCCCCGAGTTAGATTCAATAGGGTTATGAGATGACTCGAGTGGGACTCGAGAAAGATGTGAAGTAATGGATTGTTTACGACCCTATGTTGATGCCATTTTTTTTCTTGAGGAAGAAGGCGGGATTCTTAGGACACGTGGTCTCTAAGGAAGGGATAGCTGTGGATCCCGCGAAGGTGGTGGCAATCCAAGAATTGAAGGTTCCAAGAAAAGCAACGGAAATAAGAAGTTTTCTAGGAGAGACAGGCTGCTATAGGAAGTTCGTTAAGGTCTTTGTGAAGATATCAGCCCCAGTTCTAACTTTGCTAGATGAAAGCAAACCATTCACAATATATATTTATATATACCACAGCTTGCGAGACAGGGCTTGGAGCAGTTTTCGGTGCAAGAGGAAAAAGGTGATATTCAAAAGGCGGTAAGTACGAGCATCGCTTGTCGTCCACAGGCAGATGGACGGACAGAAAGGGGTGAATAGAATCCTTGAAGATCTTTTGAGGTTATGTATCCTAGATTTCGAAGGGGAATGAGAATAAGCAACTAGTTTAGTGGTGTTCATGACGTGTTTCACGTGTCACATTTGAGGAAGTGCTTGCACGAGACCGCGGAAGTGGTAGAGCCGAGCTTGCTTAGAGAGGTGGAGAGAGAGCGTGATGCGATGATTCGACGAGCTCCTACATGCATTCTTGGGTCGGAGATTAAGAAGTTGAGGAATCGAGAGGTCAAGCTAGTCAAAGTGCAATAGAGAGATGATGAGAGCAACGCTACTTGGGAGACGGAAGAGAAGATGCGTTCATTGTACCCTTTTCTTTTAGAGGGTATATCTTTTGATTTCTCCTTTATTGCTTAGCTTGTACTTATTCTATCTTTAGTATGTCCTCTTGCTAGTATATTTGACCTATAGATAGGGTATTCCTATGGTTGAAACATGTGTTTGAGACATGTTATGTATGGTGGTTGGATGTGGATGAAAGTGGTTGCTAGTGGTTGCTCGTGGATGCATATACACACACTTTAGGCACTAGATCGGCTCAGTCACTTTCATATTGCATATTGCATATAAATGGATGTATTTATTCAAATGAATGTACATTGAATGTGTGTATCATATGGATGTTGCATTTAAATGAATTGTTGTGCACACATGTGGTAATGATATGTATAGGGTTCATTGCATACATGATGGATACATGGCACTATCATTATTTGCATTAAGGAGGTCGACTGAGTCAGTGGACCACCTGATTTTGCATTAGTATACGGACATATACACACACTATGCATATGTACATGAAAAAGCATTAGAAATCTTATAAGGACCATGGTTGCTAGTGGTTGATGGTTGAGTAGATGGATGATTGGATGGTAGGATACGTTATTCTTGACTTAGAGATTTCGAGAATGAAATCCTTTAAGTAGGGGAGAATGTAACACCGCGAATTTTGAATAATTGAATTAAATAAATTTAAGAATATTTAATTTATAATGTGAGAATCAAGGGAAACGGGTTGCGCCATTATGTTCGTCTCGGAATTCTGGCTGAGATAGAGTCCGAGTTTGCATGAATTGGACTTCGTATGAAGAAGTTATGGCGATCGGAAGTTTTTGAAAAATTCAAACAGATTTCAAAAATTCAAATTTCAGAGTCAGATTGGGCTTGGCGGGAAATTTCCCGCCAGGGCCAGGTCGACCTGGGGGTCGACCTACCCACACAGGTCGACCAGGTGGTCAACCTACCCACACAGGTCGACCTGCCCCCCCTCCCCCCCGGGGCAGATTTGGTTGATGACGATTTAATGACTGTTTGCTGAGTCATTAGGGATTCTAATCTAGTCTGAATGGCTGGGGTTAATTCTGGGTTGATCGAATGGCCTAAATTAATTCTAAACTCTATAAAAACACATATAGACTCAAACCCTAATATCAAATAAAAATTTAGAACAATGGTCGTCATGCTATCACCTTGCAACCTAGAGTAGCCGCCACAAATTTGAGAGGAAGAAAAGCTAATCAATTCAATTCTAATCTAAAACCGCAACAAATTGTCTTTTTCAAAGGAAAGCTAAATCAATTTCAAAACCCGGATTTCAAAACCCAAGACATTCTTTGAATTGTGAGTTCGATTTCTTCAATAAGATAATTAACAATTTAATTGGGTTGAGTCATGATTTGGGTTATATGGTTATGTTGTGAATCATTGACCGTTATGTTATTATTTACGTTGTAAATCTATGATGTTATTATCTATGTTGTAAAGCTGTAATGTTATCATCTACGTTGTAAATCTATGTTAATGGTTGGCTTATGTACAATCAATTCATAATGATGCTTCATATGCTAGTTGATCGACGCTAGTCTATGAATTAGAAAAGCGCGATATTTGTAATAAATTCTGCAAGCATACAGGTGTGTAGCATACAGGTCGAACACAGGGAGGTGAATTAAATCAAATTATTTATCTAATCTCTTGGGCGAGTTAGACGAAGCTGGAGGTTGATTTTGCAAAACAAAATAAAGATTGAAACTACAAATAAAAGATGCAATTAAATTCACTGCAGATTCGAATCTAATCGGATCTGTAATGAATTCAATGATGAAAGATAAAATAGAACAATGGAAATAAAATTGCAGAACAAAATTAAACGAACAGAAAATAAGAATTAGGATTACCGCTGAATCTAATCAGACGGTCGATCGCTAATGAAAATAAGTGAAAAATACAATTAATGCTCTACCGAATCTAATCGTGTAGACACCACTAATTGCTAAGAAATTAGAAAATAGCAGAAAAATAAAAAGAGGAAGAAGAACTTTATTAGAGAAATGGAATAAGATATGAGATGGTGGCTACAATGCCATTACAAGGGTATATATAGGGTAGATAGCCAAACCCTAACCCTAACCCTAATGATAACTGGACCTGGTCATTACATCACTAATTAGTTTACAATGAGAAACATAAATGGGCCTTAGATAAATAAAGCAAATCTGGGCCTTTTCTCTTTTCCTCTTGCTTCCTTGACACTTCTTCATTGATTTGTGATGTGCAAAGCCTTGTTATCAATCCTTTTCTTGTCCAACAGCAACTAGGTGTGATATCTTCATCTACAATTCTTCAAAAAGCAAATACACAGCAAATTGAACTCTATTTCTCTGCATTTCTGGTTGCATGCGGGCTGGGTTGGAATATCTGTAAAAGTAACAAAACAATACCCAAGTAATATTTATTTATATATAAAAGATAAGAAATAAGAGCATAAAATAAACATATTTCTATGTCAATCAAATACCCCCACACTTATCTTTTACTCGTCCTCGAGTAAAAAGAAAATGGAAAACTAACTAGATAGGTCACGCTTTCGTAGGAAACACGATTGCATTGAGCGCATGCAACAAGCCGTTAAACCTCTAGGTGTCCCTAGTAGGACGAGTGGTGTCTCGTGAGGGTTTTCAGCGGATACTACCCACAAAATCCAAATGCAGTATGCTATGATTCTAATGAAACTACATGAATGCAATGGACATATGCAAATAAAAACGAAAAATGAAAACAAGACTTGTTTCTGAAGTGGTGCAACAAATTAAGTTAACAGTTTCTAATCAGTTGATTGTACTTTAAATACCTCAACTTGTCACAAAATTTCAATATAAATCAAGTTTTCAAATGTTAAATTCCAGTTTGGCCAGTTAGTTCGGTCGATAACATAGTGCAGCCATGAAATAAATTCTTAGTTTGCTTGGCACAGTTTGCAAAGTGGTATTCTAATTTTCTCATGTATGGCTAGTCAAATCAATAAGGTCAAGAAGTGTTTGGGTATCATCGCTTATTCTTTATTCTATAAAAATTTTAAGATTTATGATTAAGTACATACACCTAACTAAAAAGACCAAGGTTTACCACCCATGCACTGCCTCGCGGACTAACGGAGAGTGGGTAAAGAGCTTGGCGGATTGTGCAGGCCGACTTTGACTTTGTCAACAACGTGTCGGTAATCCTTAGGTGTCCAATCTCATAAAATGAGACCAAGATATTCCAACGCTGACTTTGTCAACAACATGTCGGATAGAGCTTGGCGGGTTTGCACACCAACGCTTGATATACAAGCAATATTGGATACCCTTGGATTACTGTTATTTTTATTGAAAATATAAGCACAAAAGAGAGTTACGCGAATTCAACTTAACACAACTTAGTTTTAAAGATTTGAAAAGCCAATATAAGTATTTTAAGTCCTCCACTTATTTTAACAAAGTGTAGAATAGATTTCATGGCCATCACCTAAGAATCTCCCTATGTACCGGTTACACTATTATCCCTCAAAATTAAACTTTTCATTATATTTCCTATTCGATCTAAGTTGAGAGAGAAAAATACTATCAACTGGCTAAAAATTGTAAACTTATTTTGCTGTATCAATTGAAAATGAGTCGTATTTCAAAAAAAAAAAAATATGGTATGTTACTACAATCTAAAATGTATGATGGTCCTACTTAAATGGCTGAAAATAAAAAGAAATAAAAACAAAGAATTAGGATTACCACTGAATCTAATCAGACGGTCAATCGCTAATGAAAATAAGTGAAAAATACAATTAATGCTCTACCGAATCTAATCGTGTAGACACCACTAATTGCTAAGAAATTAGAAAATAGCAGAAAAATAAAAAGAGGAAGAAGAACTTTATTAGAGAAATGGAATAAGATATGAGATGGTGGCTACAATGCCATTACAAGGGTATATATAGGGTAGATTGCCAAACCCTAACCCCTAACCCTAATGATAACTGGACCTGGTCATTACATCACTAATTAGTTTACAATGAGAAACATAAATGGGCCTTAGATAAATAAAGCAAATCTGGGCCTTTTCTCTTTTCCTCTTGCTTCCTTGACACTTCTTCATTGATTTGTGATGTGCAAAGCCTTGTTATCAATCCTTTTCTTGTCCAACAGCAACTAGGTGTGATATCTTCATCTACAATTCTTCAAAATGCAAATACACAGCAAATTGAACTCTATTTCTCTACATTTCTGGTTGCATGCGGGCTGGGTTGGAATATCTGTAAAAGTAACAAAACAATACCCAAGTAATATTTATTTATATATAAAAGATAAGAAATAAGAGCATAAAATAAACATATTTCTATGTCATTCAAATACCCCCACACTTATCTTTTACTCATCCTCAAGTAAAAAGAAAATGGAAAACTAACTAGATAGGTCACGCTTTCGTAGGAAACACGATTGCATTGAGCGCATGCAACAAGCCGTTAAACCTCTAGGTGTCCCTAGTAGGACGAGTGGTGTCTCGTGAGGGTTTTCAGCGGATACTACCCACAAAATCCAAATGCAGTATGCTATGATTCTAATGAAACTACATGAATGCAATGGACATATGCAAATAAAAACGAAAAATGAAAACAAGACTTGTTTCTGAAGTGGTGCAACAAATTAAGTTAACAGTTTCTAATCAGTTGATTGTACTTTAAATACCTCAACTTGTCACAAAATTTCAATATAAATCAAGTTTTCAAATGTTAAATTCCAGTTTGGCCAGTTAGTTCGGTCGATAACATAGTGCAGCCATGAAATAAATTCTTAGTTTGCTTGGCACAGTTTGCAAAGTGGTATTCTAATTTTCTCATGTATGGCTAGTCAAATCAATAAGGTCAAGAAGTGTTTGGGTATCATCGCTTATTCTTTATTCTATAAAAATTTTAAGATTTATGATTAAGTACATACACCTAACTAAAAAGACCAAGGTTTACCACCCATGCACTGCCTCGCGGACTAACGGAGAGTGGGTAAAGAGCTTGGCGGATTGTGCAGGCCGACTTTGACTTTGTCAACAACGTGTCGGTAATCCTTAGGTGTCCAATCTCATAAAATGAGACCAAGATATTCCAACGCTGACTTTGTCAACAACATGTCGGATAGAGCTTGGCGGGTTTGCACACCAACGCTTGATATACAAGCAATATTGGATACCCTTGGATTACTGTTATTTTTATTGAAAATATAAGCACAAAAGAGAGTTACGCGAATTCAACTTAACACAACTTAGTTTTAAAGATTTGAAAAGCCAATATAAGTATTTTAAGTCCTCCACTTATTTTAACAAAGTGTAGAATAGATTTCATGGCCATCACCTAAGAATCTCCCTATGTACCGGTTACACTATTATCCCTCAAAATTAAACTTTTCATTATATTTCCTATTCGATCTAAGTTGAGAGAGAAAAATACTATCAACTGGCTAAAAATTGTAAACTTATTTTGCTGTATCAATTGAAAATGAGTCGTATTTCAAAAAAAAAAATATGGTATGTTACTACAATCTAAAATGTATGATGGTCCTACTTAAATGGCTGAAAATAAAAAGAAATAAAAACAAAGAATTAGGATTACCACTGAATCTAATCAGACGGTCAATCGCTAATGAAAATAAGTGAAAAATACAATTAATGCTCTACCGAATCTAATCGTGTAGACACCACTAATTGCTAAGAAATTAGAAAATAGCAGAAAAATAAAAAGAGGAAGAAGAACTTTATTAGAGAAATGGAATAAGATATGAGATGGTGGCTACAATGCCATTACAAGGGTATATATAGGGTAGATTGCCAAACCCTAACCCCTAACCCTAATGATAACTGGACCTGGTCATTACATCACTAATTAGTTTACAATGAGAAACATAAATGGGCCTTAGATAAATAAAGCAAATCTGGGCCTTTTCTCTTTTCCTCTTGCTTCCTTGACACTTCTTCATTGATTTGTGATGTGCAAAGCCTTGTTATCAATCCTTTTCTTGTCCAACAGCAACTAGGTGTGATATCTTCATCTACAATTCTTCAAAATGCAAATACACAGCAAATTGAACTCTATTTCTCTACATTTCTGGTTGCATGCGGGCTGGGTTGGAATATCTGTAAAAGTAACAAAACAATACCCAAGTAATATTTATTTATATATAAAAGATAAGAAATAAGAGCATAAAATAAACATATTTCTATGTCAATCAAATACCCCCACACTTATCTTTTACTCATCCTCAAGTAAAAAGAAAATGGAAAACTAACTAGATAGGTCACACTTTCGTAGGAAACACGATTGCATTGAGCGCATGCAACAAGCCGTTAAACCTCTAGGTGTCCCTAGTAGGACGAGTGGTGTCTCGTGAGGGTTTTCAGCGGATACTACCCACAAAATCCAAATGCAGTATGCTATGATTCTAATGAAACTACATGAATGCAATGGACATATGCAAATAAAAACGAAAAATGAAAACAAGACTTGTTTCTGAAGTGGTACAACAAATTAAGTTACAGTTTCTAATCAGTTAATTGTACTTTAAATACCTCAACTTGTCACAAAATTTCAATATAAATCAAGTTTTCAAATGTTAAATTCCAGTTTGGCCAGTTAGTTCGGTCGATAACATAGTGCAGCCATGAAATAAATTCTTAGTTTGCTTGGCACAGTTTGCAAAGTGGTATTCTAATTTTCTCATGTATGGCTAGTCAAATCAATAAGGTCAAGAAGTGTTTGGGTATCATCGCTTATTCTTTATTCTATAAAAATTTTAAGATTTATGATTAAGTACATACACCTAACTAAAAAGACCAAGGTTTACCACCCATGCACTGCCTCGCGGACTGACGGAGAGTGGGTAAAGAGCTTGGCGGATTGTGCAGGCCGACTTTGACTTTGTCAACAACGTGTCGGTAATCCTTAGGTGTCCAATCTCATAAAATGAGACCATGATATTCCAAGGCTGACTTTGTCAACAACATGTCGGATAGAGCTTGGCGGGTTTGCACACCAACGCTTGATATACAAGCAATGTTGGATACCCTTGGATTACTGTTATTATTATTGAAAATATAAGCACAAAAGAGAGTTACGCGAATTCAACTTAACACAACTTAGCTTTAAAGATTTGAAAAGCCAATATAAGTATTTTAAGTCCTCCACTTATTTTAACAAAGTATAGAATAGATTTCATGGCCATCACCTAAGAATCTCCCTATGTACCGGTTACACTATTATCCCTCAAAATTAAACTTTTCATTATATTTCCTATTCGATCTAAGTTGAGAGAGAAAAATACTATCAACTGGCTAAAAATTGTAAACTTATTTTGCTGTATCAATTGAAAATGAGTCGTATTAAAAAAAAAATTATGGTATGTTACTACAATCTAAAATGTATGATGGTCCTACTTAAATGGCTGAAAATAAAAAGAAATAAAAACAAAGAAAAATGAAAATGGATGAAATGCAGACTCCCCCCCACACTTGAACTAAACAGTGTCCACACTGTAAACGTTTCCTAAATTTGAAAGATAAAACCCATAGATGGATTAGATGCAAAATGATTTGAAGAATGAAATGGAGTTTAACCACTATATGCGAATGCCAATCATATGTACAATGATATATGTGTTTGCGATGCACACGATGCAAAGAATTCCACCAACTTTTCCCCCCACACTTGGTTCTAGCCCTATGGGTCCCATTCCCACTGTGTCTAGGCATATTTTCTAACAAGCAAGAGTTTTTGAAAACCATATCATCTTTAAACCTAGATTTATAGTCTAGGAGATAAATATCCAGGGTCGTCCTAACACGAAGTTTTTCAACAAAGCTAACATTCCAAAAATAGTTCATGTGTTCAACAAATTTTTCAGTGTAATTTTTCAAGAATTTGTGATCGTATATAAATTCAGTGAAATTTGAATTCTGAGTGTTGTTCAAGAGTATGTGATCAACTTTCTCAATTGGCAAGGTATTTTTGACACTGACCATTTCAAGTTCGTTAAAAACCTCAAAATCAAAATTTTCAAATTTAGATTGGTGGCTTGATTCTGTTTCATCCTCATTTGTCAACTCATCCTCATACAATCCAAAGAATTCATGTTCGTTAAAATCCTTTTCCAAATTTGAGTTGAAAAATTCAACATTTTTATTCTGTTCAATTTCTAGAATTTCAAGTTTCTCACAGTCTGAAAGAGGAAGATCAAAATCCAAGCTTAAATCTTTTTTCTGAAAAGAGTTGAAGTCCAAAACATTTGTTGAATTTTGAAAAACTTCATCAAGATGATTATTCTCAATTTCAAAAGTCGTTATTTGAAAATTTTCAATGTCAGTAGAAATTGGATTGTTTTCTGATTCATCGCATGTTTGAATTTGATTTTTTTGCTCTTGTTGTTCTTTATAAGACGCCATTAAACAAAGAAGTTCATCCATCTTTCTATCTCTTTCATCAAGCTGTCTATCTATCCTTTCTACCCTCTCATCAAAATGACATTCTTCAAAATCGTTGATTTGAGAGCTCTCATTTTGGATTTCTTGATTATCAAAAGTATGATCCTCATCAATTTCACCATCAATATTATTTCCAATGTGATAGTTGTTTGAATTTTCAAAAAAATGACAATTGTATTGGAAATCATTTTGATTTTGAAAATCAGGTTCGTAACCAAAACTGTTTAAATTCGAGGGAAAATTGCAATTTTGGTTATTTTCAAGATGTTGATATGGGCTATAATTTTCAAAATTTTGGTTTACAACCCCATATTGATGTGGATCAAAGCCATATTGAGAATCAAAGTTGTTTTGATGAGGATGTAGCCCATAATCGAAATTATTGAAATTTGAGTTGAAATCGCAATTTCGATCATATCCATGATTTTGAAAATATTGGTCATTTGGAAAATTTTGAAAATTGTTGGCATTGGGCCCATGAAATTTTGGAAAATCCTGCCTTATGAGTTGTAATTCATACTCATACTCTTCAAGAGGACGTCTACTCCGATTGTTATCCCACAATTCTCTCAAAGATTTTTTTGAATCGGACATTTGAATGAAATCAAGGCAAGATAGAAATTATTCACAGTTCAAAATAGTATAAAATACTAAGTTGTGCTCTATTAATTAACTGACTCAATTAGAAGGGGGAAGAGGGTCTTATGGACGTTCGCGTATAGTATAAATACTAAGGGATACGACCAATGTTTTACGGGTAGTATGCAACCTCTTTTGCTAAAAGTTCAATAAATTGAACTAATATATATCCGCGATCCAATTGTACGATACAGCCAACTTCACAAAGCACAACTTTTCAATTATATTATTTCAAAAATCAAATCAAGCTTTATAATTGGAAAACGACGAGAGTGATGATTCTAATTATGGAAATTCGTTTCTCACAAACAAATTCAGAAATATCAGACACAGAACAGTCACAGAATAAGAACTGAAAATTAAAATATTGTACAAGCAAGCCACTGCCCCTGCAGAAGATTTTTACAAGCAATTTCTATATTTTTCAAAGTAGCAGAGCACCTGTAGAGTTCAGAAAATTTTACAGTAGGGTATGGCAGTCAGTCCAGAAAACTTGAGTAGTTCTAGCTATTCAGCTCCACTATTGACAATTCAAGACAATTATTTGCTTTGTTTGGCTTCTGAAACCTTGTTTGTTCACTTGAACACTGTCTTCTGCTTTGGTTTTCGAAATTGGTTCCTTTTTTTCTTTTTCTTTTTCCTTTTTTTTCAAACAACAAACCCACAAAAAGAATTAGTCAAAAACTCAGATACTTAGTCACGCCCCCTTTATATGTTGCTCAAGCCCAAAATTTTTCCCCTTTTATGTTTTCTAAAACAGAAGATCACGGCCCCTTTTTCTTTTCAAAGCAAAAAGCACAAAAAAATTGGAACAAATTAGTTTAAACACCACGCTGGTTCTCACGCTCCCAAGAGTAATTACCAAAAGAAATATCCACGCTGTGTATTAATTATTTGTTCCTCAAGAAGGTAATTCTCAAACGAAAAAATGCCAAAAAGATGAGGTCAGAAAACAAATCGATCCCAAAAAGAATAATGGGAACAAAACATGGCTGCAAATCACCCTACACCCCGTCTAAACCAATGTAATCAATACTCAGAAAAATGAAAACAGTCCAACAAGGAACTGAAGATTTTCGTGCCTCCTTGTGCCACTTTTATTAGGAAGCAAATCACCGAAAATATAAAGTTATGCCCCTACTTAGCAACAACAGAACAAATACACCCCGTTACTTCTCAGAACAAGGAATTTCTCAAAACCCAAAGAACCAAAAAAAACGCTCCTTTTTAATCCCAACAACCGAAATCGTAAACCATAAAAAAATATAAAAAAATCACATCGCTTTCTATTTTCCTCTTGGTATCGACCGTTTGGCTTGGGAGTGTATTTGATTTTGCTTTTCGGTATTGGGGAATTGGTTTCCGATTTGTGATTGGACGTTGGCGAGTATGGGTATGAACTGGAGAGATAATGTTAGAGGGAGATTGGGATGGATTTTTATGTCTGAATTGGGAATTTGAATTTCGGATTTGGTGATGTTTTGTGGTTTCGGTTATGATGTTCGAATTGAATTTGTGGTTAGGGTAGGGTGTTGATGTGGTTATGAAGTTAATGGGATGATCTGCGTTGATGAGGCTATGGTGAGGATGAACTTGGTCTGTGCGGTTTGGTTGATGGACGGAGGAGGTCTGCGTTGTAGTTGATGGCAGATCTGTTGTGAGAAGGATGCGGGTAGGCCGAAGGTGTTGAAGGCGTTCTGAGTATTTGTTGATGAGGGGTGATGCGATCGCTGATTGGATGCGGATCTGTTGCGGATGGGTACAATTTCGGGTCCTTGGGTTGGATGTGAAGGAGGGTGCAGATGATTATTAAGTGTGGATTGGGAGATGATGTTTGTGCGAGGTCTTGGTGTTGATGTTGGATGGGTGACTGCGATGGTGTAGTATGGTTTCAGGTATGGTTTTTCGACCGAAGGGGTGGAGGTGTTCAATGATGTTTGTTGTCAGAGGGTGGTGATATGGGTGTAGTGGGTAAGGACGCAAGTGGTGTAATGGTTTGTGAGATGGCCAAGAGGTATGTGCTAAACAGGGATCGGAGATGATGTTAGTGATGAGTTTTGGCAAGTTTGAAGATGATTTAGTGGACGTGGGTTCTAGGAGATGGTTGTGTAAGTTGGGTGGTGATGATGTTGGGGTAAGGGATTGTGACAGAAGAAGAAAATTGCAGAAGAGTGTTTTTTTTTTCAGTGCAGAAGGGAAGATAAACGTAGAAAGTGTAGATTTGGTAGAAAGAGAAAGAAATTGAATAAAAACGGGCAAGAAGATATTTTTTTTATGAATACACAAAAACAAGGAAAAATAAAAACTAACACGAATCAGAAATTAAATAAATAATAAAATTTAATTGTTACCTCCCCGGCAACGGCGCCAAAAACTTGATCGACGCTAGTCTATGAATTAGAAAATCGCGATATTTGTAATAAATTCTGCAAGCATACAGGTGTGTAGCATACAGGTCGAACACAGGGAGGTGAATTAAATCAAATTATTTATCTAATCTCTTGGGCGAGTTAGACGAAGCTGGAGGTTGATTTTGCAAAACAAAATAAAGATTGAAACTACAAATAAAAGATGCAATTAAATTCACTGCAGATTCGAATCTAATCAGATCTGTAATGAATTCAATGATGAAAGATAAAATAGAACAATGGAAATAAAATTGTAGAACAAAATTAAACGAACAGAAAATAAGAATTAGGATTACCGCTGAATCTAATCAGACGGTCAATCGCTAATGAAAATAAGTGAAAAATACAATTAATGCTCTACCGAATCTAATCGTGTAGACACCACTAATTGCTAAGAAATTAGAAAATAGCAGAAAAATAAAAAGAGGAAGAAGAACTTTATTAGAGAAATGGAATAAGATATGAGATGGTGGCTACAATGCCATTACAAGGGTATATATAGGGTAGATAGCCAAACCCTAACCCTAACCCTAATGATAACTGGACCTGGTCATTACATCACTAATTAGTTTACAATGAGAAACATAAATGGGCCTTAGATAAATAAAGCAAATCTGGGCCTTTTCTCTTTTCCTCTTGCTTCCTTGACACTTCTTCATTGATTTGTGATGTGCAAAGCCTTGTTATCAATCCTTTTTTTGTCCAACAGCAACTAGGTGTGATATCTTCATCTACAATTCTTCAAAATGCAAATACACAGCAAATTGAACTCTATTTCTCTACATTTCTGGTTGCATGCGGGCTGGGTTGGAATATCTGTAAAAGTAACAAAACAATACCCAAGTAATATTTATTTATATATAAAAGATAAGAAATAAGAGCATAAAATAAACATATTTCTATGTCAATCACTAGTTTGGTTATGTTGTGGAACTAATTCATATGTTAATCATATGTAAGTTTAACTTGATTCATAGTTCTATATGCAAGTTTGGATGTTAATTTATACATGAATCATATGCAAGTTTAATGAAAATCATATGCAACTTTGTACGTTTAATTTGATTTATGACCTCTATTTTATATGTAAGTTTAGACCTGAAGTATATGCTAAGACATATGTGAGAATAATTCATTTAACAAGATAATTCTTAAATTAATATTGATGGGTTTATATTTGGATTGTGAGATTTTTTCTGTTGATTCTTGTGGCAAAGTTAGTTATTATCACCTATGTTGTAAACAAATAAACAAGTTAGTTAATTTAGTAAATCTATTCCTTATGCCTGATCCTATATGTGTAATTTGATTATATTAGAACATCGGAATTTTATGCAAGTGGGATATTAGTCATATGCAAGTTCATTTGTGAATCATATGTAAAATTGCAAGTGAATCATATATGTGAATCCTATGTTAGTATACATATGCAAGTATGTGCTGTTAGTAATTCATATGCGAGTTGTATGTGGTTTATATGTAAGTTAGGTGAAAACCCAAATCAATACATATAACTCCACACTCATGTTTAGATCCATGATTAGATCTATGTTTAGATCTATTGTAATACATAGTTTATGCTAGATTGTGACTTATACGTCTATACACTATGCAAGTTCACCTTTATGCATAATAATCTATGCAAACCACACCGTGTACATAATTTAGTCCATGCTAGTTTGTTGCTACATATATATTAGTTATGGATTATGCAAATTACGCCAATCATGCAAGTTTATCTTTTTAGATCTATTTTTATGAGACATGCTAATTGTGATAATTAGATCTATTTTCATGTATTGCCCAAATTGTGACGTTTTATAAATTTAGGCTATTTGGCTAGCCTAATATATTCCTTAAATTTCGTGTATGAACGTACAACGTGGGGCAATGGGATAATATTAAAATAATTAATATTGAGAATTGGCATAAATGCCTTAAATGGCATATAAATAAATTTGTAATGTTAATGGGTATAATTTTTATATACCATAAATAGATGGACATAATTAAGGTGTTAATTATGGACATAGTTAAATTTGTAATTGATTGACAATTTGATAGGGAAATTAATTCAAATTGAGGGTAATTAATTATGTGTAATAATAAACCGCCTAAGACACGAGGTTAGGCTCTTTTATGGTGTAAGACTGCCCAGACCCGCCCGACAAATCCAGCTGCCACAAATGCCAGTCTAATTGAGAGGTCTTAGGCATAAATTAAATGCGTAACAGTTGTAAAGACACGAGGTTAGGCTCGTTTGTGGTGTAAGATTGCCCGGACCCGCCGGGCAAATCCAGCTGCCACAAATGCCAGTATAATGTGGGAGGTCTTTACAAGGTTACGGTCTTAATGAATTAAGAAACACTTAACCAGATAAAACATGTAGTGGGACATGAAGGGGTTAAGTGGGTGCATTGGGTGGCATGTGGAATTAAGTGGGTGCTTGGGTGGCATGTGGAATTTAGTGGGTGCCTTGGGTGGCATTTGAAATACGTTAGATGCACTTAACCAAGATTGAAACATGTAAGAAGACATGAATAATAATGGGGTTAAGTGGGGAAAAACCTTAGAGGGGACCAAGCATAGGTGGAAAGCTTGTGTCATGCATGGGGGCCCTTTTCAAACCAGTAACCCATTGAGTATCTTTGTGGGCTCGACCCAAGTCGAGGACGGGACACGCATGCTGGATTTGATTGTAAGAGGTTAAAACGGGTCAGCAGTGGCAACGCAAGTCCAACGGGTTCATATGCGTGTGTGGGCCCGGGCTGGTAGGTAAGACGTTGTTGCATCGTGTAGATATAAGCCGTGCATTTTTGGTTGTATCGGGTTGCCACTTTGGGGAGTGATACACCCCACTATGGGGCCAGCACGAGTATCTACGAGTTAGGGAGCCGATCGAATTGGGGTAGTGGGTACACCTAGTGGAGAAAGGGGCAGACGGCACCTATGAAGGTAGCTAGGGGTACGCGAAACTACCATTATCATTATTAAGTTCTGTAGTCGGGATCAACCTTTAGGGTGACTAGTGGTGGTGCAGTATAGTAATTATCTTATAGTGGTTTAGGTGCACCTTTAACATTATCTTTGTTCATCTTATTTCCTTGTTTGCTCTGTCATACCCAATTTTTTACAGTCATTTCCTTATTTTCCAGCTTATGCCTTAGTCTAGTTATTTTGAAAATTATATTGTTAAAGTTATCGCACTCGCCAGATTTTATGTCTGACCCCCTTTTCTTTCCACCTCTTTTCTTCCTTCCCCCCCCCAGGTTTGAAAGGAGGGAATACTATAGCTTAGTGCCGATTACTTCCAGTTGTTTGAAGAGAGTAGATGTATCACTTTGGACTCTCTCATCTTTATGGATTTGCTTATGCTCATTGGGGATTTATGCATCTATGTCATTTAGGTATTTGCTTCTTTATGTACTTTGAAGTTTGTGGAAAAGACTATTGATCCTGTTGTAATGGTTTTGGAGATCACTTATGTAAACTCGATTTGAGTTATGATGCAATAAAATAAGTTTTTAACTTTTGCTGTGTTGTTTTATTTATTCTTGTAATTTATCTGTTCTATACAACAATAACGCTTCATGGACATTGATGCATTCCCTTTGTGAGTGACATTAAAGGACATGGGGTGTTACAGGTTTTCTTCTGCGGTTCTGTTTTGGGGTATGCTGTAGCCATATTCACGAAGGAGAAAGGGATTTTAAGATGATGACTATTCATACGAATTCAGAATGAGGCTACGTTGGATCCGCTGGAATCGTATCGACAAGCTCTTCGCTATGGCGTTGATTTGGACTGATTCTGAGATAGTGGATTATTGGGCTAAAATTTGAATTTTAATCTCATTTAAAATCAAAGGTGAGTGGTTAAACCCACTCATACCTAACTAAAATATTTGATTGTTAGTTAAATTGAATTCATGTTATGATATGATTGTTTTGGTTGCTGTTTGACTTTTTAAATTTATTATTTATGTTAAATTTGCATAGACTATATAATTTAATTTAATAGTTGATATAAATTGTACAGTTAAAATTTAATTTCTGTTTAAAAACCTCATATCTAATGACTAGTAAACTGATATCACATTGAACTGTTTAGATTAGTGATTTTGATTGATGTCATGGATTTATATATTTATGTATTGATATGCAATTCATATTGTTATCGACGTTGTCTATGTACGCCTTTTGATTTTGCTGATTAATCTCAACTTTTACGCTAGATGTTACAGGCATCAAATAAACCAGAGATTACTCATTTAAATAAATTAAGAACGTAGGTTGCAATGATAAATACCTTTGAACTTGATTTGGATTGAAATGATATATATCCTTTACCAAAATACTGAAATTAAATTTTAAGTATCACTTGGCCATAGGATAGAAAATTGTATACAGACACCAGTTGGTTAAATAAAAATTGTTTTTAACCTTGAATTTTGAAATATTGTTGTAATGACCCTGAAATCCGTACCAATTCGAGCTGATAAATATCCTACACATTCAGCTCAATGTAAGGACCCGTAACTTCCCGTGAAGGAAAGAGCGGATACTTTGAGAACAAGCCACAACAGAACGCAGACGGAAGAACATTTCATTGTATATTACAACAATTCATCAGAATACAAGAATATACAGAGTATTAACAAATAAAATACATCAGAAATATCAGAGATCACTACTACAAAAGTGGGCATATTCGACACTAATTTGTGTGCGTTGCATGAAAAGTGTGGCGAAAGCTATGCTTTCTTTCATCTTCTGCAACAATATTCATATGTTGTTGCATTATATGTGAATGCACTGTTGCGGTGGGAATTCTAGTGTTTTGACGTGCAACACCAGTTAAAAGCGTAGCATTACATATATATAATCCAGCTCAGCGATCCGCCTTATCAATATATTAAAACCCCAACCGTAGATGAAAGATTAATCCAACGGTTCAAACCATCTGTTGGTCTGATGATCTTAACGATAGCCATCATCCAATCATTGACAGCCACGTCATTGCATTATTTTGACGAAATTTTGGCGTGATCTTCTCCCTTCACGAAATTGTTTTCTTCTCTATCATCTAATCGTTTTCCCCCTTTTTACTATTGACAAAAATTTAAACCTAAATTCACGTCAGTATCACTCCTCTCCTCGACTGTAAATTCTATTCTGAAAAGGTTGAAGCTTTGAAATGCTTTCTAGCTTTGATTGCTCAGGGCATTGACATCGCCAGTTTTTTCACTCAGGTTCAGTTTGTATAGCACTGTGAATTAGTTACACTTATTATAGATTGGATTATGAGTAATTAGTAAGTAGTTCATTTGTTACACTTTGGAAAACCCATTCGCTTATGAGTAATTAGTTGCTTGGACATCCCAAACTTAGGGAAACCCGTTCGCTTATGAGTGATTAGTCGATGAAATATTAGATTATGAGTAATTAGTTGCGCTTTGACCATTGATTTGGGATTTGGGATTATGCTGAGGTTTATTCGAAAATTGTACCCAGCAATAAACCATGAGAACCGGGCTATTGGCATGAAAAAGACATTGGTTTATTATAGAGATCGAGCTAGTTAAGGAATGGGGACTGTACAGTCGAAAGTGATTTGCACTTTGCGTTCATTTACACTGACATATAATTGTATGCTTGAGGTTTTGTGATACATATACATGTGTAGTAATGCGGTGTGTTTGCACTGCGGTGTGCTTGAGGCTAACAATTTCCCGATCCGGACGAGTCGTTCACCCGTATCTTATAACACGCACAGGTATTTTCCATTTGATTTTGGAAACTACCAATTTCAATGTTTCGATTTTGGAAACATATGCTCAGTTTTGCATCAGTTCATACCATACACATCCAAAAAATGACATACAACTCTATGCTTGAGGTTTTGTGATACAAATACATGTGTCGCACTGCGGTTTTGTGATACAAATACCCGTATCTAACACGCACGCACAAGTATTATAAGGCAGCATCAGTCCATACAATACACATTAGTTCATACCATACACGCACAAGTATACACACACGCACAAGTATCATAAGGCAGCATCGATCAGTTCATACCATACACGCACAAGTATATACACACGCACAAGTATAATAAGGCAGCATTGATCAGTTCATACCATACACATCCAAAAAATAACATACACATCCACATCCAAAAGTATCATAAAGTTAACTTAATATATACACATCCAAAAAATGAAATTATAGTAGCATCAATTCATACCAGATAAGGGTTACGGGGCAGTGAAACTTCCAACTGATTCGTTAGTGCTTTGCGGCTGTGGGAGAGCCGGTCCGAAGTGAGCAGCCGCATGTGATGGACCCGCAGCATCAGGACAAGGGGTGAGGTAGTTTGGCCAGTCAAATTCCTGATCAACTTCTATATCTACCCACTGATCATTCCTCTGGTTCATTGGGGCTTGGTTATCAACATGTATGTCATGGGCGGCTTCCGGAAATTAGCTTGGCAAGGGGGGTAGCTCAGCAGCTTCTTGTATCATTGCATTAAATCTTTCATCTGAATCCATTTCCCATTCCCATCCGTATTGATGCAAACATGGAACCACCTCTTCCTCCCTATTGCTCACAAAAAGAAGTTCAGGCCTTGTCCCAGGATGAGCATGGGTACAGCGCTGAACCTTAATGAAGTAAACCTTGTCATTGATTTGAGCAGCAAAAGTATTTATATTGCCAATGCCTTCATAAAATTGCATTTTCAGGTAGAAAGATGTATGGTCATACTGAGACCAGTAACAGTCGTCAATTGCAAGCACACGTACCATTGTCTTCATTACTTCTTCAACAGCAGGAACATTACTCTTTAGGAACTCGGGAAAGCCATCAACTTTAGCCCATGATTCCACTTCTAACGCTGGTGAGGGCTCAAATTCTTCATCAGACCATGATTGCAGGTAAATAGCACCACCAGGTTTTGTAAAAACTTTCAACATTAGGGCATGATCATGAATTATGTACGATGGGCATGATACTAGAAAAGAGTTGTTGGGTATTACCCGTATAGTCCACGAATTATGATTGAGAGCCACCTTAAGAACGTCTTGCACAGCTTCGAAATTCCAATGTCCCTTAATAACAGTGGCTGTGATGTATAGAGACGAGTCCATTGTTTTTGTTTCTTTTTAAAATTTCGAAGATTGGGGTTTAGGGGATATGGAGGAGATGATGTTCTGACGCTGGAAAGGATGTGCGAGGGACCCAATGGATGGTGTCAGGCAGATATGTGAACTGGAAATGCTTGCACAGAAGACGAAGCATACTCAATTCTATTTCTGATGAGGTGGCACGTAGTGACCAATGCTGATTGGTCAACTGTTATAATTGTATGCGTAACTCACTAAGATTTATAAGTTAATTAGATGGCCAAATGCACAGATGCATGCACACAACACATATGCACTTATCAAATTAATAACTTGTAAATTCAAATTGCAGGATCTGAAATGACGTGGGGAGATACAGCCGGCAAGTGGAGGACCTGAAATGACATAGAGATACAGTTTCTGGTTCATGGCATTGCTACTTTGTAGAATGCACACTAATCGTATTTATTGGCACTTGTATTGAAGGTGGTATGTGTTGGCACTTTTACTACTTTTAAATTATGTAATTGATCGTATGTGTTATATATTTGATCGGATGTATTGAAGGCGGTATGTATTGAAGGTTTGAATGTGATGATGAATGTAACGGATGTGTTTCTTCTATGTAAAAATCTGATATTGCAAAATTTATGATTAAAGCGTTGTATTTGCCTTCTTTTACTGTTGCATTTGGTTTTTTCCTGATGTCGTGTTTCAAGATAATGGTGTCGCATTCCATAATACAGTGATGTTGCATTACGTAAAATAGTAGTAAGTCCACGTGGCACGTAAACGCCACAGCTGACATGGCATGTGACATGTGTGCAGCTGACGTGGAGATCTGACGTGTCGTGTGACACGGTGGCAGCTGACATGGAAAGCTGACGTGGCCGCCGCTATCGTGACCTGGTACCCAGGATCTAACTAATTTTCAAGCAACGCTGAATATTGTTGCATTATGTACAATTAGTGTTGCATTACGTCTATAACGCAACACTTTCTTTCTGTGGCAGTAGATGTGCTAAAGCGTTGCCTTAGATGGCTAATGCAACGGCCGCGGATGCCACGCCCCCTGGTGTTGCCTATTTGAAAAAAGGGGCTACTGCAACGCTTTTTTGATCTACGGCCACAGTAAAATAGTGTCGAATATGCCCACTTTTGTAGTAGTGGATTTAAATTACATTTAAATACATCGCAGCGGAAAATAATACAAAACACAACTAGAAGGAGATATACGGATACAAAGCTTTCCGGATATCGTTCCAGCTGTAAACCAGGATCCTGTGAATATAAATATGCAAAACCAAAACTACTAGCTGCCCATGTCAAAATAAGGGCACCCAGTGTTTAGGTTAAAACAATAAACTCCAGGCCAGTCATGGGACTGGTGCGAGAACTAAAATAGTTATTATTCTTTATTTTAAAGTTCGGTAAATCAAGGGACCACGCCGTATAACACGGAACGGGTTTCCTCCCAAGAACACCAGTGCATATAAATAAATAGCGCAATGCTTTTTCGAAAAATGAAGCTATTATAAGACCCAGGTCCCATCACACAATGCAACGCAAGCCGGAGGATAGGGTTTTCCCTTATAATAGCCAAACATGCTTGGTACGTTTAAAACAAATCATTTGATACTATTATGAGTGTATAGTGTTTAAAACAATTTCAATCATAAGTATCGATCATAGACGGCATGGGTACCATATATCATGTCACCATACTAGGCTCTACAATCAAAACCGCAAAGTCACGTATTTGGAAATTGGATTTCGATCCATGAACCGAGGCAAAAGATAGTCCTCTACCGAATTCGAGACGCTCTAGCCCGTGTCTCAGGCAAGTGCGCAGACAAGCCTTGGATCGTCAGGGCCGGTCCACCGATGTGGATTAAAATGCCTGAACACTGCGTTTCCCCACCCTATGGGGTGTCAATGTGTCCAATGACTCCGTCGGTCCCGGATCGACCGATATATCTGAGGCGCCTCACAACAACAACGACCACATAAGTCAAACTCGTCAGGGCGTGTAAAACCACTGACGCCACTTCTAGCTAGAAGGAAACGCATGCCCTCCCTGATGTCCTCTCCCGTTTCTGGTTCACAACCGGGGTGTGAGGCTCGCGAATTAACGTTACACAAAGCTGTGCCACACAGGCTGTGCTTTGATCATCACCCACTAGACTTTTCTTTTCAACAGAAGCCTTGATCATATTGCCACTTAGGCATGCCACACAGGCAATTCACTCCATGCGTTTGATATCCATCAATATATGACCTTTGAGCTCGTACGTCTCAGAGAAGGGCGTTAAGCAAGAGAATAAATTCTCCGCCGCCAAACAGATACATATTTAATAGAAATCAACCACACAGAATAAAATCCAATGTCAGACACACAGTCCATTTACAAGTTCGTTCTGGGTCTGAACGAAACCGGAGGCACCTAGTACCCCGCATATCCATCGATCTCCAAGTACGTCTGGACGATCACTAACTGATTCCCTCCTCTTGGGTGTACGGCCCAATCAAGATCATCAGTAATCACCCAAACGACGTGAAGACCACCGTCTTCATCTTCGACACCACGTCGAATCAGTTATTCAGAATGGGATAAACCCGGTCTTTCTGAATAACTCGCGTATATAATAAACAAGTGTTACACAAACACAACATACGCCTCATTCCAATTCAGAATGTTCTTTTATTCAAATATTCTTATACTTTGGGAAAGGTTCCCATTAATTTTATCAAAGATAAATTCTTTAAATTTATTCTTTAATCTTCTTTGAATATCAATTCAAACTAGTCGGGATTAGCGAACCACACCGAAGTAATCATTTATTTTAATTAACAATCCCCACCTATTCATCCCATGAAGTAAAACTGGTAATACTTCATATGTAACAACCCTTATTTTTGAATAACATGTTATAACGTAAATCAAGGCAGAATTAAATTTTAAAATATGAATCAAGGGAAACGGGCTGTGCTCGCCTCGGAAAAATACGCAAAATAGAGTCCGAGTTTTCGAAAATCGGAGCCCGTATGACCAAATTATGGCCCGATAAAGTTTTAGAAAATTCAAATTTCCAAAATAGATTTGAATTTCAGCCCAATCAGAGTAGGCGGGAAAAGTTCCCGCCCAACCCACCAGGTCGACCTGGGGGTCGACCCTAGGGTCGACCTGCCAGGCCAGGTCGACCTGGGAGTCGACCTGGGGGTCGACCTGCCCCAGGCCACGTCGACTCTAGAGTCGACCTGGGGGTCGACTGGGGAGTCGACCTGGGGGTCGACTGGGGAGTCGACCTGGCCCCTGAGCCAGGTCGAACCCAGCCCCCCTGGCTGGCCTGGTCTGTGCTTAGCCGAATTCCTGAGCCTTGCCTTGTCACTAGGGCTAGGTGTCAGCTCCTGATTGGTCTCTCCTTCAAATGGATGGCTAATATTAATCCAAGCTCCATCGACGGTCCTAATCAATTCACAGACTCTATAAAAAGGACCTAAGACTCCACCTAATTCATACAAACAAAAATAAGAATGAGACCGTCATGCGGCTGAGGAAGGACTAGAAATAGCCGTCAAAATTGAGAGACGATTAGGAGACAATTCAAAAGCTTAAAGCAACGACAACTAAATCAAAACAACGCCTACAACAAAGGATAGCATCTCCAAATTCAGAATTCAGATTCCTGAATTGAAGATTCGTCATACGTTGTAAGTAGAGTGCTATTCCGATGTGAATAAATAATTGTGTTTTGATTTTTGTAAAATGAGAAATAGAATTGTACTTGATTTGTGGTGATAATTATTCATATTTGTATGTTGCTATGATTCTAAGCGATTTGGGATGTTGTGGTATAACGATTGGATATTTGCAAGTATGAGATTCATGTTGAAAATTAACAACTACATGTTTGTGGTAGTTTATTTCAACACCTATCGGATAATTGCAAGTATATGATTCATGTTGAAAGAAATGACTATATGTTTGTGGTAGTTTATTTGAGATTCATGCAAGTATATGATTCACTATTATGCCAACATAATATATATTATAATCACTTTTAGTGTAGTTGGATCCATTTGGGTATTATGATTCATATGAAGTTATGTTGGAATTGGCATCATGGTTCAAGTGTAAAAACCATAATTTTGTATTAGTGACAAAAACAAGCATCTTTGTGAACTTGTATTAATTCTATGAACATGAGTTAATTATGTTTGGTGTTATGCCTAATCAAAAACATGTTTTAGGCCTACGTTGTTATCAATATCATATGATATTATATGTGACACATAATTAAGTTAGATTTACATTCCACTTGCAAGTTTACATGAATAGATTAAAAACCATGATTCATGTTTAGGTATGTTTATGCCATGATTATATGCTATTACAATGCAAGTTCACAAGTGCCAAATTTATGTTAATTAGTTCGCTATGTTGCAAGTTCATACGTTCACACTCCCCTTTTTATGTTACTTAGAATATATAAACACCATGTTCTAAGCCTCCCCTTTTTCATGTGGCTAAGTTGGGTTTAAATGTTAAACCGAACATATGTTATATTGTAGCGAACGTATTAAACCGGGGTAATGACGTTTGGGTTAAAATATAAAACATATGTGTTGGCATGTTTGACGCATGCCAACGACCTTGAAAAACAATTAAGTGGTATAAATTAATTTTACCCAATAAAGATGAATTTGAATAATGGGCTGCAAATATTTACATATAAAAAGGAAAGAGACAAAATATGTAAATTTCGAAAATACGATGTGTTTAACCCGAGGTTGGATTGAGTTGTGATGTAAACCTGCCCGGAACCGCCCGGCTGTCCAGTAGTCACAAAAATACCTATCCAATGTGGGTGGTTAAACACGGAGCCCAATAAAGACCCGAGGTTAGACTGAGTTGTGGCGTAAGACTGCCCGGACCCAACCGGCAACAGGCAGCCACAACAATATCTGTCTAATGTGAGAGGTCGAGGCTTTAATAAGACAATTAAGGCTGAGTCAGGATTGATAGGATTAAGTAAATTGAATTAATACTTAATCAAAATGGAACATGCTAAACTATACAGACTGATTGGGGGTTAGGTATACAAAACACTTAACCAACTTAGCATGTTGGCTAGAAATAGAAAACCTAGTAGCGGGGGACCAATTTCAGCAGTAACCCTACAAGGTATATCAGGATACCCTGAACTAGGCAGGGTGGGGCACGATTACTGGGCTGACTATAAGAGATCAAATAGACGGTGGTGGTGCGGCAATGTAGGTTCTAACGGGGTGCAGGCGTGCACACACTCTGGCGCAGAAAAATAAGGCACTGGGCACCAGTAGTATACCTCTGCATTCTAGAATTGTGTCGGGCCGCCACCATGGGACTTGATACACCCCATGGTGGGACCAACATAGGTAACTACAACATCGGGGGCCGTAAGACACATATAACTATGCGAGTAGGAGCTGATCATCAGAAATGGATCACTTCACCCTGATTATGGGGTGCCTGTTGGGAACTATTTTATATGGGTACAAAGATTTATATGGGGTACGATAAGTATGTTCGACTCTAGACAACTTAACTTAGTTTATGGTGCTTTCCCATTTCCAGTTTATACTTATCATGCCCAGTTCTTTATTCACAGACTGAATAGTACTAGGCTTACTCAGGCTTTATGTCTGACTCTACTTTTCTTTCGTCTTCTTTTCTTTCTTTCCCCCCCCCCAAGGTCCACAGGGAGGGAATACCGCAGCTTGACCAGTTTTCACATCCAGCATGAATAGAAAGAATGTATTGCTTGGATCTCTTTCGTTTTGGACTATGGCTTTGGATTGCAACTATGGGGACTTATGCAGTTTACTTTTGTTTTTATGCTTCTTTAAGTTATGAAATCAAGACAGTTATGAAAATGTAATGGTTTTTGGAAGTATTATAAGACAATTATGACATGGTTTGTGTAACACGTATTTTGTAGAAATAAAAATTGCTGTTGTTTTCCGCTGTTCAAAAATATGTGTATTTATATCTATCTTGTGTATCTGTGACTTATACTTATAAACCTCCACCAAAATTAGGGCATTCCCTTTGAGAGTGACCCTAACGGAGGTGGGGTGTTTCACTTGGTATCAGAGCCTAGGTTTACCAGATAAGATAAAAGGTTTTGAAAATTTATTTTCAAAAGAATATTTAAAGAAGCATTTTTAAAGATAAAATGTTATTTTATTTTAAAAAGGCAAAGTCCCCCAAAGCCATAGGTACTATCTTTTATCATTCGTTTTGAATCTATCCTTTTTGTTTCAGCATGTCCGAAGAACTTAACTTGCCAGAGGGTGTACCAATACCTGGTTGGTTCAGACGATTCTAAGAAGCGAGGGCCACTCAACCAGGTCCTACCGTTCCTCCTCCCCCAGCTACGGGAAATCATCCAGCTGCAGCAGCACCTCTTCCTCCACCTCCTCCACGGGGTAATACTTTTGCTAAGATATGCAAAGATTTTAAAGCTACGGGAGGAAAGGACTTTCATGGAACCGAATCTTTCGTGGCATCCAGGAATTGGCTAAAGGAAACCGAGGACTTATTCGTCATCTTTGAAGTAGAAGATAGGCAGAAGGTACAACTGGCAGTATGGCTACTTAAAGGCGAGGCTTCCTACTGGTGGGAAGTTACCAATGCAGAAAGACCAGTGGAAACATGGGAGGACTTTAGAGCAAGGTTTGAAGCTAAATTTCTCTCAGAAGCTAAAAGGAGTCTTCAGTTGGAAAAATTCTTATTTCTTAAGCAAGGGAATATGACAGTCAAAGAGTATGTTAATCAGTTCGATCAGCTGGCTAGGTTCGGACTGGACCTAGTCAACACCCCGCACAAGAAGGCTCTCCGCTTTGTCAAGGGGTTGAATGAGCCATTACATAGTTTGGCCATGACCCATATACCCATGGGAGCTACGTATGAAAGGTTGGTGCAGATGCCATTGCTGAACGAAGAGGATAAGGGCAAGAAGGAGACAAAGGCAGAAAGCTCTCAAGTGAAGAAAGAGGGTTTACAGCCTAAGAAGATAGACTTTAAGAAGGGCGGGAAAGACAACAAAGAGAAGAGGAAGTGTTATTTCTATGGCAAAGTGGGGCACTTAGTGAAAGATTGCCGGAAAAAGAAGGCCAAGATGAATGGTGGGTGCTTTTCTTGCGGTGAGACAGGCCACATGGCTAAGGATTGCCCAAAGAAACGAGGGCAGAGGCAGAGGGCTGGATCCACCTCAGGGGCACAGGTTCATGTGCTAGAAGCGCAACCTCTACAACAGCGAGGTATAAATACTTCTGTAGAAAGTGCAGTTTATCTTTATGATCACCCAGTTCGCACTTTATTTGATTCTGGCGCATCACACTCCTTTATCTCGTCTGCTTTAGTAGAATCTCTGCACCTAGAAACTAGTATGGTAGAGGACCCCTTAATTGTTTCAAACCCAATTGGGGGCCCAGCTCATTTGTCTATGATCTGTGTGGGATTGAAAATTTCTATTCTAAGCGTAGAGTTTAGATGTAGTGCCTTTGCTTTGGGCTTCTCGGGATATGGTTTGATTTTGGGCATGGATTGGCTATCCAGTAATGGTGCCATCCTGGATTGTGAGAAAAGGGTGGTTAGGCTTCTAACCCAAATCGGTAACACTCTGGAAATTACTTGTAATCCCTCGTATGCGGTTATGCTTAGTTATCTTGAATCGCTAGATGCCTCTGTTGAAAGTTTGCAATCGGTTAGAGTGGTCCGGGAATATCCGGATGTCTTCGAAGAAGTGAAGGGCTTACCTCCGAAGCGGAAGATAGACTTCCGCATGTATCTTGTAGATAACGCAAAGCCCGTTGCATTGCCCGTTAGACACATGGCTCCACGGGAAAGGAAGGAGCTCAGTAAACAGATTATAGAGCTTCAAGAGAAGGGGTTCATTAGAAGGAGCATTTCAGAATGGGGAGCTCCAGTGGTGTCCGCTACAAAGGCAGATGGTTCACTCCGTCTATGTGTTGACTATAGGGAGCTCAACAAGCTAACGAAAAAGAATAGGCACCCTCTCCCCAGAATTGACGATCTGTTTGATCAGCTTGTAGGAGCGTCTGTTTTCTCCCAACTCGATTTGGCCACCGGTTTTCATCAGCTAAGGGTGGCTGAAGATAGCACCAACAAAATGGCATTCAGAACCACAGACGGCTTCTTTGAATGGCTTGTCATGCCTTTTGGCTTGACAAACGCACCCGCTTACTTCGTAGACCTGATGAGTAGGGTGTTCAGAGAATTCCTCAACAAGTTCGTGGTGGTCTTCGTAGACGATATCTTGATCTTCTCAAAGAATGAGGAAGAGCATGCTCAGCACTTAAGAGCAATCATGGAAACTCTGCGAGTCCATCAGCTAAAAGCCAAATTCTCCAAATGCCACTTTTGGAGAGAGGAAGTGAGGTTCCTTGGGCACATAGTATCCAAAGAAGGGTTAGCTGTGGACCCTGCTAAGGTAGTAGCGGTACAGGATTGGAAGACACCAAGGAATGCAACTGAGGTCCGAAGTTTTCTAGGACTAGCAGGTTTCTACCGAAAATTCATAAGGGATTTTGCGAAAATCTCAGCTTCGCTCACTAGGCTGACAAAGAAGAATCTAGTGTTCAATTGGGACTTGGATTGCGAGTTTGCTTTCCAACGACTAAAAAGGGCTCTTACAACAGCCCCAGTTTTGACATTGCCAGATGGAAGAAAGATGTTCACAGTTTAAACAGATGCATGTGGGATAGGACTAGGCGCTGTCTTAATGCAAGAAGGAAGTGTAGTAGCTTATAGCGGAAGACAGTTGAAAGTGCACGAAAAGAACTACCCGACCCACGATCTTGAGTTGGCTGCCATCGTCTTTGCACTCAAGTCTCGGCGACACTGTCTCCTAGGTGAGAAGTTCGAACTTTACACTGACCATAAATCTTTGAAATATCTTTTCTCGCAGAAAGATCTTAACTTGAGGCAATAGAGATGGATGGAGTTTCTTACCTCAGACGATTTCGAGATCTCCTACACTCCGGGCAAAGGCAACGTAGTGGCAGACGCATTGAGCCGAAAGAAACTGAACCTAAGCCCGCTATTTGTTGAAAGACAAAGCCTAGAGTTTATAGCCAGCTTTGACTTTAGGCCCTCCTCCGATTTTGTACCGGGCTTGCTAGCATCTCTCGAAGTACTCCCGACTTTAGTGGACTCAATAGGGATAGCACAACGCGAAGACCCTCAGCTTGTGGAAACGATTGATAGGCTAATTACGGGTGAGACTTCAAGTCACCTCAACAGATACTCCATCGACGATAAGGGTTGGCTAAGGCGAGACGGAAGACTATGCGTCCCACAGACAAGGGATTTAGTAAAGAAGGTTCTCGAGGAAGCACATCACTCCAAGATGACGATACATCCAGGTGGGGATAAAATGTACAAGGACATAAAGAGAACTTTCTTTTGGAACGGCATGAAGAAGGACGTGGCAGATTTCGTTTCTAAGTGTATGGTGTGCCAACAGGTTAAGGCAGAACAGAAAAAGCCTAGCGGTTTGCTCCATCCTCTAGAGGTCCCGCAGTGGAAGTGGGATAGCATCTCAATGGACTTCATTGATGGGCTACCTAGGTCTAGAAGAGGCAACACTGGCATTTGGGTAATAGTGGATAGGCTTACTAAAAGCGCCCACTTTTTACCTGTCAAGAGTAAAAGAACTGCCTCATCCCTAGCATCTCTTTATCTCAATGAAATTGTTCGACTCCATGGAATACCATCCAGCATTGTTAGTGACCGAGACCCTATCTTCACAAGTGAGTTTTGGCGGAGTCTGCAAGAAGTGGTAGGCACACAGTTATGCTTGAGCACAACCTATCATCCCCAGACCGACGACCAGACAGAAAGAGTGAACAGAGTTATGGAGGACCTTTTAAGACTGTGCGTCCTTGACTTCGGAGGGACGTAGGAAGACCATCTTCCTTTGGTGGAATTTGCCTACAACAACAGCTACCAAGCAACCATCGGAATGGCGCCCTTCGAAGCTTTATATGGAAGACCGTGCCGATCGCCCACTTGTTGGTGGGAGTCTACTGACAAGCTCATACTTGGACCGGATATGATCCGAGAGACTTCAAAAAAAGTAGACTTGATACGGAGAAGAATGAAGACAGCCCAAGACAGACAAAAATCCTACGCCGACAAGAGGAGGACCGACCTTGAATTTGAGGTTGGGAACAGAGTTTTTCTTAAGGTATCTCCGCTAAGGAACGTTGTTCGTTTTGGAACCACTGGGAAGCTAGCACCAAGGTTCGTAGGACCATTTCCTATTATCGAGAAAATTGGGAAAATGGCCTATAGATTAGAGCTACCCGAAAAGCTGGCCGGAGTTCACAACGTCTTTCACGTTTCGCACCTTCGAAAATGTCTACATGAATCTGCTGAAGTGGTAGAGCCAAATATCCTAGAAGAAGCTAAAGTGGAACGCAAAGCAACCGTGAGGAAAGTTCCAACCCGCATCTTAGGGACTGAAGTGAAAAATCTACGCAACCGCGAAGTCAAGCTCGTCAAAGTTCAGTGGAGCGACGCCGAGGAGGACGCAACTTGGGAAACTGAAGCCAGAATACGCGCAACCTACCCTTTTCTTTTCGAGGGTACATTTTTGATCTTTCTTTTTCCTTAAGTCGCACTTTTATCTATCTTTTTAGGTATATCTCCTCGACCTTATCTTTTAGGAAGAAACCCTTTGGATGAAACATGTATTTGAAACATGTTATGCTTGATGGCTGCAAGTGGTTGCAAGTGTTTGCAAGTGGATACTCGTGGATGCATGATACACCTTAGGCACTAAGATCGGCTCACACACTTTCATATTGCATATGCATGAGTGCTTATACTTATTCATGGCTGAAACTTGTTATGCTATCACGTGGATGTTGCATATGGATGATATGTGCACTCATGTAGAGATTATGAATTATGTTAGGAATTTGCATACATATGGACTCATTTCACTAACATACTTTGCATTAAGGAGGTTTACTGAATCAGTAACCGCCTGATTTTCGCATTAGATAAGTACATATACACACACCTTTGCATATGTTCATACAGCATTTAGAATCTTTTAAGGACAATGACTACTCATGGATGATGTTTTGAGTAGATGGATGATGGATGGTAGGATACGTTCTTCCTAACTTGAAGATTTCGGGGACGAAATCCTTTAAGGTGGGGAGAATGTAACAACCCGTATTTTTGAATAACATGTTATAACATAAATCAAGGCAGAATTAAATTTTAAATTATGAATCAAGGGAAACAGGCTGTGCCATTGCGTTCGTCTCGGAAAAATACGCGAAATAGAGTCCGAGTTTTTGAAAAACGGAGCCCGTATGACCAAAATTATGACCCGAAGAAGTTTCAAAAAATTCAAATTTCGAAAATAGATTTGAATTTCAGCCCAATCAGAGTAGGCGGGAAAAGTTCCCGCCCAATCCACCAGGTCGACCTGGGGGTCGACCCTAGGGTCGACCTGTCAGGCCAGGTCGACCTGGGAGTCGACCTGGGGGTCGACCTGCCCCAGGCCAGGTCGACTCTAGAGTCGACCGGGGGGTCGACTGGGGAGTCGACCTGGCCCCGGAGCCAGGTCGAACCCAGCCCCCCCGGCTGGCCTGGTCTGTGCTTAGCCGAATTCCTGAGCCTTGCCTTGTCACTAGGGCTAGGTGTCAGCTCCTAATTGGTCTCTCCTTCAAATGAATGGCTAATATTAATCCAAGCTCCATCGACAGTCCTAATCAATTCACAGACTCTATAAAAAGGACCTAAGACTCCACCTAATTCATACAAACAAAAATAAGAATGAGACCGTCATGCTGCAGAGGAAGGATTAGAAATAGCCGTCAAAATTGAGAGACAATTAGGAGACAATTCAAAAGCTTAAAGCAACGACAACTAAATCAAAACAACGCCTACAACAAAGGATAACATCTCCAAATTCAGAATTCAGATTCCTGAATTGAAGATTCGTCATACGTTGCAAGTAGAGTGCTATTCCGATGTGAACAAATAATTGTGTTTTGATTTTTGTAAAATGAGAAATAGAATTGTACTTGATTTGTGGTGATAATAATTCATATTTGTATGTTGCTATGATTCTAAGCGATTTGGGATGTTGTGGTATAACGATTGGATATTTGCAAGTATGGGATTCATGTTGAAAATTAACAACTACATGTTTGTGGTAGTTTATTTCAACACCTATTGGATAATTGCAAGTA
The DNA here is from genome assembly GCA_030737875.1 of Allium sativum. Taxonomy (NCBI): domain Eukaryota; kingdom Viridiplantae; phylum Streptophyta; class Magnoliopsida; order Asparagales; family Amaryllidaceae; genus Allium; species Allium sativum. The sequence continues at coordinate 172,227,635 of CM060919.1, forward strand.
TATGATTCATGTTGAAAGAAATGACTATATGTTTGTGGTAGTTTATTTGAGATTCATGCAAGTATATGATTCACTATTATGCCAACATAATATATATTATAATCACTTTTAGTGTAGTTGGATCCATTTGGGTATTATGATTCATATGAAGTTATGTTGGAATTGGCAACATGGTTCAAGTGTAAAAACCATACTTTTGTATTAGTGACAAAAACAAGAATCTTTGTGAACTTGTATTAATTCTATGAACATGACTAAATTATGTTTGGTGTTATGCCTAATCAAAAACATGTTTTAGGCCTATGTTGTTATCAAAATCATATGATATTATATGTGACACATAATTAAGGTAGATTTACATTCCACTTGCAAGTTTACATGAATAGATTAAAAACCATGATTCATGTTTAGGTATGTTTATGCCATGATTATATGCTATTACAATGCAAGTTCACAAGTGCCAAATTTATGTTAATTAGTTCGCTATGTTGCAAGTTCATACGTTCACACTCCCCTTTTTATGTTACTAAGAATATATAAACACCATGTTCTAAGCCTCCCCTTTTTCATGTGGCTAAGTTGGGTTTAAATGTTAAACCGAACATATGTTATATTGTAGCGAACGTATAAACCGGGGTAATGACGTTTGGGTTAAAATATAAAACATATGTGTTGGCATGTTTGGCGCATGCCAACGACCTTGAAAAACAATTAAGTGGTATAAATTAATTTTACCTAATAAAGATGAATTTGAATAATGGGTCGCAAATATTTACATATAAAAAGGAAAGAGACAAAATATGTAAATTTAGAAAATACGATGTGTTTAACCCGAGGTTGGATTGAGTTGTGATGTAAACCTGCCCGGAACCGCCCGGTTGTCCAGTAGTCACAACAATACCTATCCAATGAGGGTGGTTAAACACGGAGCCCAATAAAGACCCAAGGTTAGACTGAGTTGTGGCGTAAGACTGCCCGGACCCAACCGGCAACAGGCAGCCACAACAATATCTGTCTAATGTGAGAGGTCGAGGCTTTAATAAGACAATTAAGGCTGAGTCAGGATTGATAGGATTAAGTAAATTGAATTAATACTTAATCAAAATGGAACATGCTAAACTATACAGACTGATTGGGGGTTAGGTTTACAAAACACTTAACCAACTTAGCATGTTGGCTAGAAATAGAAAACCTAGTAGCGGGGGACCCTATTCAGCAGTAACCCTACAAGGTGTATCAGGATACCCTGAACTAGGCAGGGTGGGGCACGATTATTGGGCTGACTATAAGAGGTCAAATCGATGGCGGTGGTGCGGCAGTGTAGGTTCTAACGGGGTGCGGGCGTGCACACACTCCGGCGCAGAAAAATAAGGCACTAAGCACTAGTAGTATACCTGTGCATTATAGAATTGTGTCGGGCCGCCACCATGGGACTTGATACACCCCATGGTGGGACCAGCATAGGTAACTACAACATCGGGGGTCGTAAGACACATATAACTATGCGAGTAGGAGCCGATCGTCAGAAATGGATCACTTCACCCTGATTACGGGGTGCTTGTTGGGAACTAGTTTATATGGGTACAGAGATTTATATGGGGTACGATAAGTATAATCGACTCTAGACAACTTAACTTAGTTTATGGTGCTTTCCCATTTCCAGTTTATACTTATCATGCCCAGTTCTTTGTTCATAGACTGAATAGTACTAGGCTTACTCAGGCTTTATGTCTGACTCTACTTTTCTTTCGTTCCCCCCTCCCCCCCCAGGTCCACAGGGAGGGAATACCGCAGCTTGACCAGTTTTCACATCCAGCTTGAAGAGAAAGAATGTATTGCTTGGATCTCTTTCGTTTTGGGCTATGGCTTTGGATTGCAACTATGGGGACTTATGCAGTTTACTTTTGTTTTTATGCTTCTTTAAGTTATGAAATCAAGACAGTTATGAAAATGTAATGGTTTTTCGAAGTATTGTAAGACAATTATGACATGGTTTGTGTAACACGTATTTTTTAGAAATAAAAATTGCCGTTGTTTTCCGCTGTTCAAAAATATGTGTATTTATATCTGTCTTGTGTATCTGTGACTTATACTTATAAACCTCCACCAAAATTAGGGCATTCCCTTTGAGAGTGACCCTAACGGAGGTGGGGTGTTTCATCATATCTAACACCATGGTGTTATCGGTAAATTCAATTACCATTTCACGTTCAAATCTAATTAAAGATTTAACTATCGCCTGGAGGAAAACTGGTGATACTCTATTCTCGACCATTTCAATCTAATTAAAGATTCATTAAAACTCCACTTAGTTTTAATCTTTACAGAAATCAATATCCTATCTTTAACTGGGTTAAAGAACAAATGTCATTTAAAACACGGTTCACGATAAACCCAAAATCACATTCTATTAATTATCGGGTTAAAGAACAAGTGTTATTTAAAATACTGTTCACGATAAACCCAAAAATCAATACCAATTCAATTCCAATTAAATATTATTTAATTGGTACACTTCATTAAATCTAAATAAAAAGATTTAATCTTTTTCTCAACTGGGCTTAAGAACAGTGTTAATGAAGACACCATTCACGACAAACCCAAATCACATTTGGTATTAAATACAAGGCTCTGGATAGAAAATATACCGGCTTATATTCAATATCAAATTCTACGACCAACAAATATCGTATTGGAAATAACGATATATATATATCTCTTTCAAATTTCCATAACAACATTTGTATAATCACGAAATCCAACATCGAAATATTCCAAAGACAATTTCGATTCAAATCCATTCCAATTCAATTATTGGAAATTCTGGTTACTTTTAAAACCCTTTTCAAATTCAATTTATTTATTTAAAAATAAATAGAATTATAATTCTAGTTCAAAACTAGCTCATTTCGATAAAAATCTATTTTTATCCTTTCAAATATGGAGTTTTTCATCCCGATTCTTACCAAATCATTTCTTATGATTTTACACAAATTATTACTATTTTTAATAATTTTATCAAGGCCCGTACAGTCGATTTCCATCTACGGCCATCGAACTGCACTTACAGCGACCTTTTCCAAATTTGATTTGGACATAATTCCAAATCCAACCGTTAGATTTCTAATTTCTAATATTCGTTAGAAAGCTCTTTTCGATACGAACCCAACGGTTCCGGTTTTAGGAGAATCCGACGGTCGGATCTCCGGTAATATCCGTTTGAAGTCAATGGTCGAAATTCGCGAACTGCCGCGGCGCGGCGCGTTCTATTCAGGCCATTATATATATATAATATATATATATATATATATATTATATATATTTCGTCGATTTCCTTTCAAAACGTATATTATAAATTGTTTTAAATTCCTTTCAAATTGATTTCAATTCAAATCGATTTTTAATTCAATTTCAGTTCGTTTTCAACTCAATTTGAATTTCAAATTAATTCAATTCCAATCCAAATTCAACTCTATTCAATTTCAATTTGAATTCAATTCTTATCAATTTCAATTCGAATTCAATTCTATTCAATTTCAATTTGAATTCAATTCTATCAATATAATTCGAATTTCGACTATTTTCAATGTAATTCAAATTTCGAAATCACTTTCAACATAATTCAAATTTCGAAATCACTTTCAATATAATTCATATTTCGAAGTCACTTTCAATATAATTCAAATTTCGAAGTCATTTTCAATATAATTAATTGAAAATTGAATAAAATCGATATAAATATCGTTCACGTCAAAATGACGTCAACCTAACCAACACGGCTTCATATATTTCTATTTTCAAATATTCTATTTCAAATATTTCTTTTTCAAATATTTCTATTTCAAATATTTCTTTTTCAAATATTTCTATTTCAAAAACTGGAATGAGGCCCAATCAATTACCATATTATATTAATTATATGGATTTTCTACAACACATGTATAAAATAACAACGATAAATAATCAACCATCATCCAGAGTGCGTTCTACACTATATAAGCATCAAATATAAATATTTAACGCTTATAACAGCCTGTCAATCAATCAATCGACATACAGCTAATCATTGGGACTAGTGTATGTCATATATCATCCCAATACCCGTGTGGTGTTTTTCAAACAATCAAACACAGATTTTATTTGTGCAGTTGGGCGATTTGTAAAATTTATCGTCCTAATCAATATCAGTCAAATGTGTGTATATAAACAAATCTTCCGATCTATTTATATTTATTTCATTTTAAATACACGTTAAAGATTCTATTTTCAACTATAAAATATTTTTAACTATTTAAATATTTTATTTCTTTTCACATCACATCACACAATCAACTACACATCAAATCAAACAAACAATCATACAAGCCGTCCATGGTCTGTGGACGACGGGTGTCGGGTGCTACTAAACACCGTCTGCATCCTAGTATATATTTTAACTAGAAAATTAAATTAAAGGTGAGAAGTTCTCAACGAAGCTAAATCCTTTCACCGTGACTCTTCCTATGTCGAAAATCCTCGTCGCTCGCCTTTTGTCACCTTCGTCGTCCGTTTCATATCAATCCGTTTTCACGCTTGTGATAGCCCAAAACTTCCCCGGTAAGGAAAGCCCGGATTACCTTGAGAACACGACAAAATAGAACGCAAACAGAAGAAAATTTCATTGTTATTTACAACAATTCCATCAGAATACAAGAATATACATGAATGAATATTATACAACAAAGAATATCAGAGGTTTAAATACAGTATTGTAGCGGAAAAATAATACAAAACACAACTGAAAGTAATACACGGATACAGAGCTTTCCGAGCATCGTTACAGCTGTAAATCAGGATCCTGTGAATATAAATCTGCAAAACCAAAACTGCTAGCTGCCCGTGCGGAAATAAGGGCACCCAGAGTTTAGGTTAAAACAATAAACTCCAGGTCAGTCATGTGACTGGTGTGAGAACTAAAATAGTTATTAATCTTTATTTTAAAGTTCGGTAAATCAAGGGACCACGCCGTATAACACGGAACGGGTTTCCTCCCAAGAACACCACTGCATATAAATAAACAGCGCAATGCTTTTTCGAAAAATGAAGCTATTATAAGACCTAGGTCCCATCACACAATGCAATGCAAGCCGGAGGATAGTGTTTTCCCTTATAATAGCCAAACATGCTTGGTACGTTTAAAACAAATTATTTGATACTATTATGAGTGTATAGTGTCAAAACATTTCAATCATAAATATCAATCCTAGGCAGCATGGGTACCATCTATCATGTCTCCATACTAGGCTCTACAAATAAAACCAAAATATCTCGTATTGGAAATTGGATTTCCGTCATGAGTCGAGGCAAGGGGCAATCTCCTCTCCGCTTCGAGACACTCTAGCAAATGCCTCAGGACTACACACTCTGGGTAACCCCTTGGATCGGTTGGGCCGATCCTCTCAAACGTTTGAGGATTGGCAATTCCTGAACACACGTATCCCGGTCCTAACAGACCTAAAATCGAGGCGCCTCATCCAACAACCACAAATGTGAAAATAATATAAATGTCATCCAGTTTAAGCACTGACACCACCCATAGCTAGAAAGAAACGTCGTGTTCTCCCAACGGTCTGTATCCCGTTTTTGACTCATACCGAGGTGTGAGGCTCGCGAATTCACGTTATACACAAAGCTATGCCACGTAGGCCATGCTTTGATCATCAACCACAAGACTTTGCTTTTCAACAGAAGCCTTGATCAATTTGCCACTTACGTATGCCACACTGGCAATTCACTCCATGCGACTAATGTCCATCGATATACAACCTCTGAGCTCGTACGTCACAGAGAAGGGCGTTAAGCAAGAGAATAAATTCTCCGCCGCTAAACAGATGTATATTTAATAGAGATCAATCCACACAGAATAAAATCCAATGTCGGACACACGGTCCATTTACAAGTCCGTTCTGGGTCTGAATGAAACCGGAGGCACTTTCCTCGCATATCCATCGATCACCAACTGATTCCCTCATCTTGGGTGTACAGCCCAATCAAGATCATCAGTAATCACCCAAACGATGTGAATACTTCCGGTCTTCAACCACCGTCTTCTTCTTCGACTTATCGTCGAATCAGTTATTCAGAATGGGTATAAAACCGGCCTTTCCGAATAACCCGCGTATATAATAAATAAATGTTAAACAAACACAACATACGCCTCATTCCAATTCAGAATATTCTTTTTATTCAAATTTTCACATTCTTAGGGAAAGGTTCCCATTAATTTTATCCAAGATAAATTCTTCTAAATTTATTCTTTAATCTTCCTTTGGATATCATTTCAAACCCTATTATGGTTTTCCAACCTAGTCGGGATTAGCGAACCACACCGAAGTAATTATTTATTTTATTTCCCAATCCCAACCTATTTATCCCATGAAGCAAAACTGGTAATACTTCATATCTAACACCACGGTGTTATCGGTAAAATTAATTACCATTTCACGTTCAAATCTAATTAAAGATTTAACTATCGCTTTGGAGCAAAACTGATAATACTCCGTTCTCGATCATTTCAACCTAATTAAAGATTCATTAAAACTTCACTTAGTTTTAATCTTTAACTGGGTTAAAGAATCAGTGTCGTTTAAAACACGGTTCATCATAAACCCAAAGTCACATTCCATTCTATCAGCCCTTAACCGTAAAATAGCAAGTGAGCAATTCCCTAAATATTAACCCCGAAGGCCGAAACCAACATCGGATCAATACCCAAGAAACCATTCAACTTAACTAATCTCCGGTTAGTTTCTGATCTTCTTAACTCAGTTGGGTCTAAGAACAGTATTATTGAAGATACCATTCACGACAACCCAAAATCACATTGCATTAATTATCGGGTTAAAGAACAAGTGTTATTCAAAACACCGCTCACGATAAACCCAAAAACCAATTCAAATTCAATTTATTTATTTCAAAAATGAATTGAATTTAATTCTAGTTCAAAACTAGTTCATTTCGATAAAAATCTATTTTTATCTTTACAAATATGGGATTTTTCACCCCAGTTCTTCACAAATCATTTCTTATGATTTTACACAAATTATAGATATTTTTAATAATTTTATCAAGGCCCGTACACTCGATTTCCATCTACGGCCATCGAACTGCACTTACAGCGACCTTTTTCAAATTTGATTTTGACATAATTCCAAATCCAACCATTAGATTTCAAATTTCTAATATTCGTTAGAAAGCTCTTTTCGATACGAACCCAACGGTTCCGGTTTCAGGAGAATCCGGTGGTCGGATCTCCCGTAATGTCAATTCGAAGTCAATGGTCGAAATTCACGAACTGCCGCGGTGAGGCGCGTTGTATTCAGGCCATTGTATATAATATATATATATATAAGTATGTCTTATATATATTTCGTCGATTTCCTTTTAAAACAAATTTTATAAATTGTTTTAAATTCGTTGTCAAAACAAATTCAACTTCCTATTCAATTTTGAATCAAAATTGAATATTCCATATAATTCGTTTTGAATTCATTTCAATTCAATTAAATTTTCAATTCAATTTGAATTCATTTCAAATTGATTTTTATTCTATTTCAATTCGTTTTCAATTCAATTAAAATTTCAATTAAATTTGAATTCATTTTTCTATTCAATTCAATTCGAATTCGTTTCCTATTCAATTCAATTCGAATTCGTTTCCTATTCAATTCAATTCGAATTCATTTTATATTCAATTCAATTTAAATTCATTTTCTATTCAATTCAATTCGAATTCATTTTCTATTCAATTCAATTCAAATTCGTTTTCTATTCAATTCAATTTGAATTCATTTTGTATTCAATTCGAATTCGTTTTCTATTCAATTCAATTCGAATTCGTTTTCTATTCAATTCAATTTGAATTCATTTTATATTCAATTCAATTCGAATTCATTTTCTATTCAATTCAATTTGAATTCATTTTATATTCAATTCAATTTAATTCGAATATAATCGATATAATTATCGTTCGCGTCAAAATAGCGCATCTCTAATCAACACGGCTTTATATTCTTCAATAACTTCGTTATTCTATTCAACAAATGAATATATATTTCAACACATGACTAATCTCAACAAATGAGTACTGTCCACATGTGAATATTTTTGTTATTCAATATATTTTATAAAATTATGGTATCTATCGTTTGATTTCAAATCAGACTCCAACCGTAAATTAGTAAGAGAATGAGTCCCTAAGTATTAACCCCTAAGGCCGAAACCAACATCAGATCAATACCCAGGAGACTACTCATCTTAGCTATTTTCCAGTTAGTTTCTAAATTTATATATGATAAAGATGTAAATTTTATTGTTAAAATATTTCGTTCAACACATGACTAATCTCAACGAATGAGTACGGTCAACACATGAACCTATATTTTATATTATTCTTTATTTTTCCAATTGGAATGAGGCCCAATCAATTACCATATAATGTTAATTATATGGATTCCATACAACACATGTATATAATAGCAACGATAAATAATCAACCATCATCCAAAGTGCTCTACACTGTATAAGCATCAAATATAGATATCTAACACTTATAACAGTCTGTCAATCCATCGATCGACATACAACAAATTATTGGGATTAGTGTACGCCAAATATCATCCCAATACCCGTGTGGGGTTTCAAACAATCAAACATAGATTTTATTTGTGCAGTTGGGCGATGTGTAAAATTTATCGTCCCAATCAATATTAGTCAAATATGCGTATATAAACAAATCGTCCGATTTGTTTATAACTATTTATTTCATTTTATATACACGTTAAAAATTCTATTTTTAACTATACAATATTTATTTTCTATATAAATATTTTATTTCATTTCACATCACATAATCAATTACACATCAAAATCAAACAAACAAGCATACAAGCCGTCCATGGTCTGTGGACGACGGGTGTCGGGTGCTACTAAACACCGTCTGCATCCTAGTATATATATATTTAACTAGAAAAGAAGATTTAAAGTGAGAAGTTCTCACAGAGGATTCCACTCCGCCGTGCTTTGCTTTTGAACTGCTGAACCGTCTGGATCTGTTCGAAATTCCAATGCAGTCCTTTTCACGCTGTTCATAATAAAAATTATATTTTTATTGCTTCATTCAATAAATAAAAATTCATAATTTTAATTTGCTACATATACAAAGATAATATTTTTATATTCTCTATTATATAAAAACCATATTTTTAATACTTCTACTTTATAAAAATTATATTTTTATTCTTTCTATAGTATAAAAATCATATTTTTATTATCTAATATTATATAAAAATCATATCTTTATATCTTCTATAAATTAAAAATCGAATTTTTATTCTTTCTAAAATATAAAAATCATATCTTTATATCTTCTATAAATTAAAAATTGAATTTTTATTCTTTCTAAAATATAAAAATCATATCTTTATATCTTCTATAAATTAAAAATCGAATTTTTATTCTTTCTAAAATATAAAAATCATATCTTTATACCCTATATCATATGAAAATTATATTTTTAACTTCTACATTATATAGAAATTATATTTTTATAATAAAAATCTAATCTTTCCTATTTTTAAAAATCTATTCTTTGCATCTCTAAAAAAAATCTCGCCTTTCTATTAATAAACATCTCACCTTTCTATTAATAAACAATCAAACTTTTCTATAAATTTCTGAATAAAACTGACTTAAATAAACATTAAATTTATTAAATGAAAATAAATAACAAAGGAGAAAACTTACTGACGATAGAGGGGGAGGTGAGAATGGCGGCCCAGGAGCACGCCGAAGGCGGGGAAGGGCGCCTGCTGTCGAGGGTGCTGGCGCATCAAGGCTTCAGGGAAGCTAGGGTGGTCGGTTAGGGTTGGCAGTGGAGGGCTCGTCGTCGGCGGAGTGGGAGGGCATGGCGGGTTGGCGCAGGGGACCACCTTGGCTGTTGCGGTGGTTTCAGGGGGGGATTAGGGGTCTCGTGGGCAGATCGAAGCTAGAGAAGGGGGGAGGCTCGCGTGACAAGGAGGAGGGAGAAGCTAGCATCGGTGGCGGCACACCCTGAGGGGGGGGGGGGGGGCGCGACGGCGATCTCCCCCCTTTTCTCTTTTGTTTTATTTATTTATTTTAATTTTAGATCGACAATGAAGGTAAAGCGGGGGGCCTGAGCGGAAGTAAGGAGAGGAGAGAGAGTTAAATTTTAATTAATTAATTTATTTATTTTAATTTCAAAAAGGTACTTTTATTTTCGACCTCGAAACAAGGCCCACCGCCTGTCGTCCATAGCTAATTACCCCCATTCCGAACACAATGGGATATGTATCGTAGGCTGATTCGATCGCTTCGATCAGTTTTCGTCAAAATCAACATATAACTCTATATATTGAATTTGAACGCGCATTTCAATTTACTGGGGTCACATACTAACTCGAAAAATTCAAGAAAAATATTTTCTAACTTCGTATTGACGATACGGTCCTAACAAACTAATTTCATCAGATTCTGAGACCGTTTGAAAAATGGCCATTTTCCAGTCGATTAAAATCAATTGAAACTGGTCAAACGTGTTTTCCTTCGCCACGCTCACATATGGAATCGAAAAATTACGAAAATTGGAATCTAGCAATAACTTGACATCACAGATCCAACAAAAGTGGTTTCGTCGAAATCCGAGGTCGTTTGCAAAATGGCTATTTTTAAGGGCCAGAATTCCATAGCGCCTATTATGAATTTTAAACTGGACATATCTTTCAACGTTTAAAGTGAAATTTCAGTTTCTTGGCTTCATTAGAAAGATATCGTTAAACAGATTTAGATATTTCTTTTTTCGTTCAAATCCGATTTATTTTGAATCCTGTATATTCATTTGAAGTTTGAAATCGAATTATCGAACTACCGCGTCATTTTAAATTCCTTTTTTATATATAAATAAAATTATATATTCTAACGACGACGTATATAAATATATACGTTCTAATTCTATTCAAAATAAATTTCTCGTCGATATTATTTAAAATAATCCATTTTAAATATTCAAAATTCGTTAAAATTGCCAAAATAAAAATTTTAAACTGGCTCGCATTTCCGGGTTGTTACAATCTCCCCCACTTAAAACTTTTCGTCCCCGAAAAGGAACGAAGCCGAAAGTTGTTTTACTAATCAACTCAACTTCCAGTATTTTCGCTACGGCTTAAGTTATTCAACTTTTCAGTTTCTAAGAACTTTTCAAATTTCTCAAAAAATTGGCTAACACCCTAAATTTTCGAAAAATTTCGCCATAACCTCCCCTGCACTGCGGACTTCAGGATATTTCATATAGCCTCCCATGGCCTTCTTCAATCAAAAAGAAAAAGAAAAAGCCAATCGGCTCATAAAATCATCATCACCCAAACAAAACAGTAAATTATGGTAAATATGTACCTATTTGTCGAGCAAACAATTTTATTTCTCTGCTCTAGCCTCCTTGCTATGACCTGTTCAATGTAAGTACATGTATATGCAAGCAAATGCGACTAATTTTCAATACAATTTAATATTTGGTTCAGTTTGGCTAAATGGTTCAAAATTATCAAACAAATAGACAAACAACACAACCATCAATCAATTGGTGGATTAACGTTTCAAATTCATAATTTTAATATATAGTCAAAAATCACATTTTTGATACCAAATCACAACAATAAATCTATCTAGTTTTGGTTCTCACACCAGTCTAATGGAGATATATAGATATCAAACCTTCGAAACACGAACATAAATACTGATGTTGTCCGGACATCACCAGAATTATCCCCGGGTGTCTAGAATGTGAATCTATATCTATCCAGTATATTAAAACATCGAATATACGTTCATGACGCATATATGCAAAACATTTATATACTCGATCGTCCAAATTCAATATAAATAAATATTCGAATACGTATAAAATGGTTCAAATTTTCAAAAAAAAATTGTTTTCATTTGAAAAATATACTCCTCACACTCGTTCTAGGACACTACTGATCCTATCTCTAACGAGTCATTCTAATTGGATATTACTAATCCAATATCTGATGAATTCTTTCGTATGGTTCTAATGTGTCTTGTTCTCGAGCTCGGTAAACCAAAGCTCTGATACCAACTGTGATAGCCTGCAACTTCCCCGGTAAGGAAAGCCCGGATTATCTTGAGAACACGACAAAATAGAAAGCAAACAAAAGAAAATTTCATTGTTATTTACAACAATTCCATCAGAATACAAGAATATACAGAGTATGAATGAATATTATACAACAAAGAATATCAGAGGTTTAAATACAGTATTGCCGCGGAAAAATAATACAAAACACAACTGAAAGTAATACACGGATACAGAGCTTTCCGAGCATCGTTCCAGCTGTAAATCAGGATCATGTGAATATAAATCTGCAAAACCAAAACTGCTAGCTACCGGTGCGGAAATAAGGGCACCCAGAGTTTATGTTAAAACAATAAACTCCAGGTCAGTCATGTGACTGGTGTGAGAACTAAAACAGTTGTTAATCTTTATTTTAAAGTTCGGTAAATCAAGGGACCACGCCGTATAACCCGGAACGGGTTTCCTCCCAAGAACACCAGTGCATATAAATAAACAGCGCAATGCTTTTTCAAAAAATGAAGCTATTATAAGACCCAGGTCCCATCACACAATGCAACGCAATCTGGAGGATAGTGTTTTCCCTAATAATAGCCAAACATGCTTGCTACGTTTGAAACAAATCATTTGATACTATTATGAGTGTATAGTGTCAAAACATTTCAATCATAAATATCAATCCTAGGCGGCATGGGTACCATCTATCATGTCGCCATACTAGGCTCTACAAATAAAACCGAAATATCTCGTATTGGAAATTGGATTTCCGTTATGAGTCGAGGCAAGGGGAAAGCTCCTCTCCGCTTCGAGACACTTTAGCAAATGCCTCAAGACTACACACTTTGGGTAACCCCTTGGATCGGTTGGGCCGGTCCTCTCTTACGTTTGAGGATTGGCAATTCCTGAACACACGTTTCCCGGTCCTAACAGACCTAAAATCGAGGCGCCTCATCAAACAACCACAAAGGTGAAAATAATATAAATGTCAGTCAGTTTAAGCACTGACACCACCCATACCTAGAAAGAAACGTCGTGTTCTCCCAACGGTCTGTATCCCGTTTTTGACTCATACTGAGGTGTGAGGCTCGCGAATTCACGTTATACACAAAGCTATGCCATGTAGGTCGTGCTTTTATCATCAACCACAAGACTTTGCTTTTCAACAGAAGCCTTGATCAATTTGCCACTTACGCGTGCCACATTGGCAATTCACTCCATGCGACTGATGTCCATCGATATACAACCTCTGAGCTCGTACGTCACAGAGAAGGGCGTTAAGCAAGAGAATAAATTCTCCGCCACCAAACAGATGTATATTTAATAGAGATCAATCAGCACAGAATAAAATCCAATGTCAGACACACAGTCCATTTACAAGTCCGTTCTGGGTCTGAACGAAACCGGAGGCACTTTCCTCGCATATCCATCGATCTCCAAGTACGTCTGGACGATCACCAACTGATTCCCTCATCTTGGGTGTACAGCCCAATCAAGATCATCAGTAATCACCCAAACGATGTGAAAACTTCCGGTCTTCAACCACCATCTTCTGCTTCGACTTATCGTCGAATCGGTTATTCAGAATGGGTATAAACCCGGCCTTTCCGAATAACCCGCGTATATAATAAATAAATGTTACACAAACACAACATACGCCTCATTCCAATTCAGAATATTCTTTTTATTCAAATTTTCACATTCTTAGGGAAAGGTTCCCATTAATTTTATCCAAGATAAATTCTTCTAAATTTATTCTTTAATCTTCCTTTGGATATCATTTCAAACCCTATTATGGTTTTCCAACCTAGTCGGGATTAGCGAACCACACTGAAATAATTATTTATTTTATTTCCCAATCCCAACCTATTTATCCCATGAAGCAAAACTGGTAATACTTCATATCTAACACAACGGTGTTATCGATAAAATTAATTACCATTTCACATTCAAATCTAATTAAAGATTTAACTATCGCTTTGGAGCAAAACTGGTGATACTCCGTTCTCGATCATTTCAATCTAATTAAAGATTCATTAAAACTTCACTTAGTTTTAATCTTTAACTGGGTTAAAGAAGCAGTGTCATTTAAAACACGGTTCACGATAAACCCAAAGTCACATTCCATTCTATCAGCCATTAACCGTAAAATAGCAAGTGACCAATTCCCTAAATATTAAACCCGAAGGCCGAAACCAACATCAGATCAATACCCAAGAAACCATTCAACTTAACAAATCCCGGTTAGTTTTTGATCATCTTAACTCAGTTGGGTCTAAGAACAGTATTATTGAAGATACCGTTCACGACGACCCAAAATCACATTGCATTAATTATCGGGTTAAAGAACAAGTGTTATTCAAAACACCGCTCACGATAAACCCAAAAACCAATTCAAATTCAATTTATTTATTTCAAAAATGAATTGAATTTAATTCTAGTTCAAAACTAGTTCATTTCGATAAAAATCTATTTTTATCTTTACAAATGTGGGATTTTTCACCCCAGTTCTTCACAAATCATTTCTTATGATTTTACACAAATTATAGATATTTTTAATAATTTTATCAAGGCCCGTAAAGTCAATTTCCATCAACGGCCATCGAACTGCACTTACAGCGACCTTTTTCAAATTTGATTTGGACATAATTCCAAATCCAACCGTTAGATTTCAAATTTCTAATATTCGTTAGAAAGATTTTTTCGATACGAACCTAATGGTTCCGGTTTTAGGAGAATCCGACGGTCGGATCTCCCGTAATGTCAATTCGAAGTCAATGGTCGAAATTCACGAACTGCCGCGGCGCGGCGCGTTCTATTCAGGACATTATATACATATATATATATATATATATATATATATATTACATATATATTTCATCGATTTCCTTTTAAAACGAATTTTATAATTCGTTTTAAATTCGTTGTCAAAACAAATTCAACTTCCTATTCAATTTCGAATCAAAATTGAATATTCCATATAATTCGTTTTGAATTCATTTCAATTCAATTAAATTTTCAATTCAATTTGAATTCATTTCAAATTGATTTTTATTCTATTTCAATTCGTTTTCAATTCAATTAAATTTTCAATTAAATTTGAATTCATTTCCTATTCAATACAATTCGAATTCGTTTCCTATTCAATTCAATTCGAATTCGTTTCCTATTCAATTCAATTCGAATTCATTTTATATTCAATTCAATTTAAATTCGTTTTCTATTCAATTTAATTCGAATTCATTTTCTATTCAATACAATTCAAATTAGTTTTCTATTCAATTCAATTTGAATTCACTTTCTATTCAATTCAATTCGATCTCATTTTCTATTCAATTCAATTCGAATTCATTTTATATTCAATTCAATTCGAATTCGTTTTCTATTCAATTCAATTTGAATTCATTTTATATTCAATTCAATTTAATTCGAATATAATCGATATAATTATCGTTCGCGTCAAAATAGCGCATCTCTAATCAACACGGCTTTATATTCTTCAATAACTTCGTTATTCTATTCAACAAATGAATATATATTTCAACACATGACTATTCTCAACAAATGAGTACTATCCACATGTGACTATTTTTGTTATTCAATATATTTTATAATATTATGGTATCTATCGTTTGATTTCAAATCAGACTCCAACCGTAAATTAGTAAGAGAATGATTCCCTAAGTATTAACCCCGAAGGCCGAAACCAGCATCAGATTAATACCCAGGAGACCACTCATCTTAGTTATTTTCCAGTTAGTTACTAAATTTATATATGATAAAGATGTAAATTTTATTGTTAAAATATTTCGTTCAACACATGACTAATCTCAACGAATGAGTACGGTCAACACATGAACCTATATTTTATAATATTCTTTATTTTTCCAATTGGAATGAGGCCCAATCAATTACCATATAATGTTAATTATATGGATTCCATACAACACATGTATATAATAGCAACGATAAATAATCAACCATCATCCAAAGTGCACTACACTGTATAAGCATCAAGTATAGATATCTAACGCTTATAACAGTCTGTCAATCCATCGATCGACATACAACAAATTATTGGGATTAGTGTACGCCAAATATCATCCCAATACCCGTGTGGGGTTTCAAACAATCAAACATAGATTTTATTTGTGCAGTTGGACGATGTGTAAAATTTATCGTCCCAATCAATATTAGTCAAATATGCATATATAAACAAATCGTCCGATTTGTTTATAACTATTTATTTCATTTTATATACACGTTAAAAATTCTATTTTTAACTATACAATATTTATTTTCTATATAAATATTTTATTTCATTTCACATCACACAATCAATTACACATCAAAATCAAACAAACAAGCATACAAGTCGTCCATGGTCTGTGGACGACGGGTGTCGGGTGCTACTAAACACCGTCTGCATCCTAGTATATATATATATATATATTTAACTAGAAAAGAAGAATTAAAGTGAGAAGTTCTCACAGAGGATTCCACTCCGCCGTGCTTTGCTTTTGAACTGCTGAACCGTCCGGATCTGTTCGAAATTCCAATGCACTCCTTTTCACGCTGTTCATAATAAAAATTATATTTTTATTGCCTCATTCAATAAATAAAAATTCATAACTTCATTTTGCTACATATATAAAGATAATATTTTTATATTCTCTATTATATAAAAACCATATTTTTAATACTTCTACTTTATAAAAATTATATTTTTATTCTTTCTATAGTATAAAAATCATATTTTTATTATCTAATATTATATAAAAATCATATCTTTATATCTTCTATAAATTAAAAATCGAATTTTTATTCTTTCTAAAATATAAAAATCATATCTTTATATCTTTTATAAATTAAAAATTGAATATTTATTCTTTCTAAAATATAAAAATCATATCTTTATATCTTCTATAAATTAAAAATCGATTTTTTATTCTTTCTAAAATATAAAAATCATATCTTTATACCTACATCATACGAAAATTATATTTTTAACTTTTACATTATATAGAAATTATATTTTTATAATAAAAATCTAATATTTCCTATTTTTAAAAATCTATTCTTTGCATCTCTAAAAAAACTCGCCTTTCTATTAATAAACATCTCACCTTTCTATTAATAAACAATCAAACTTTTCTATAAATTTCTGAATAAAACTGACTTAAATAAACATTGACTTTATTAAATAAAAATAAATAACAAAGGAGAAAACTTACTGACGATAGAGGGGGAGGTGAGAATGGCGGCCCAGGAGCACGCCGAAGGCGGGGAAGGGCGCCTGCTATCGAGGGTGGTGGCACATCGGGGCTTCATGGAAGCTAGGGTGGTCGGTTAGGGTTGGCAGTGGAGGGCTCGTCGTCGGCGAAGTGGAGGGGGCATGGCGGGTTGGCGCGGAGGACCACCTTGGCTGTTGCGATGGTTTCAGGGGGGATTAGGGGTCACGTGGGTGGATCGAAGCTAGAGAAGGGGGAGGCTCGCGTGACAAGGAGGAGGGAGAAGCTAGCATCGGTGGCGGCACACCCTGAAGGGGGGGGGGGGGGGCGCGACGGCGATCTCCCCCCTTTTCTCCTTTGTTTTATTTATTTATTTTAATTTCAGATCGACAATGAAGGTAAAGGGGGGGCCTGAGCGGAAGTAAGGAGAGGAGAGAGAGTTAAATTTTAATTAATTTATTTATTTTAATTTCAAAAAGGTACTTTTATTTTCGACCTCGAAACAAGGCCCATCGCCTGTCGTCCATAGCTAATTACCCCCATTCCGAACACAATGGGATATGTATCGTAGGCTGATTCGATCGCTTCGATCGGTTTTCGTCAAAATCAACGTATAACTCTATATATTGAATTTGAACGCGCATTTCAATTTACTGGGGTCACATACTAACTCGAAAAATTCCAAAAAAATATTTTCTAACTTCGTATTGACGATACGGTCCTAACAAACTCATTTCATCAGATTCTGAGACCGTTTGAAAAATGGCCATTTTCCAGTCGATTAAAATCAACTGAAACTGGTCAAACGTGTTTTCCTTCGCCACGCTCACATATGGAATCGAAAAATTACGAAAATTGGAATCTAGCAATAACATGACATCACGGATCCAACAAAAGTGGTTTCGTCGAAATCCGAGGTCGTTTGCAAAATGGCTATTTTTAAGGGCCAAAATTCCATAGCGCCTATTCTGAATTTTAAACTGGACATATCTTTCAACTTTTAAAGTGAAATTTAAGTTTCTTGGCTTCGTTAGAAAGATATCGTTAAACAGATTTAGATATTTCTTTTTTCGTTCAAATCCGATTTATTTTGAATCCTGTATATTCATTTGAAGTTTGAAATCGAATTATCGAACTACCGCGTCATTTTAAATTCCTTTTTTATATATAAATAATATTATATATTCTAACGTCGACGTATATAAATATTGTTAGATCGAAATTTGGACCTAACACCCAAATTGTTATGAACTGTAGAAAATTTTAAATGAAGAACAAGGAAAAAGAAAATAACGCTCAGAATTTATAGTGGTTCGGCGTTAACGAGCCTACGTCCACTTTATATCTTATTGATCATGCTTTAAAAGCTAATACAACAATGATTCTCTCAATATTTCAGTGGTTTGACAACAATGGCGGATTCAGCACTCAATATTGCCAAAAAGATCCCGAAAAATGCCAAGCTCGGGGCTATTTATAGCTGATCTTGCCAGGCGGATCGCGGACACGTGGCACGAATCCCGAGATCATCGGATCGCATCGCCACCGTTGAAGAAACAGTCAAACTAGCCGTTGTGAACAGGTGTCGCCAGATCCGTGCGATTCGGATCACTGAAGACCAGCTCGTGATTGAATGGGTCAAAGGGTTCGGTGCGCGCCAAGGGATCGGATCGGTTCGCTCTGGGCAACGATATAAGTTTGGATCGGATCGCCTGGATGTGTCGTTCGCTGACGAGATGGTAGCGATCCGTTCCTGGGCGAGACGATGGAGTGCGATCCATTCCTGGGCGAGACGATGGAGTGCGATCCATTCCTGGGCGAGACGATGGAATGCGATCCATTCCTCTATATTCTTGGGGGACGTGGTTTCCTGTTTTCCTTTTATGAATGATCCTGGGTGGCTTAGTCAAAAAGCAAGCCAACATTTTGCCCCCTCGAAGTATGTTTTATCGATGATGGAACATGCTTCGAAGATTCCAATCTACCTTTTCTTGAAGGGATGTAAATCAACAGTCGCATTGGTTCAAATCAACACATGCATAAATCGGATCGCCATAGGGCGACACGGTCCGATTTGGTCATTTGCTCGTCTCGTGCCGAGTACCTAGGCCTTTGTGCGAAACGGGGCGTATTTTCCTTCGAGCCGTGTCGGGCTTTGAGTTTTGTGGGCCATTGTTTCAAAGCGGTCTGTGGGCTTCTATGCGATTCCATCTTTGGATCGTGGCCTGCATGGTGCTTCGTGGACCGAATAAGACAAAGAAGGGGAGACAAACAGTCACCTTCTTTGCCTATATAAGCCGACCCACTCCCCTTCATTCTCCTTCTTCTTTCTTTTCTTCCGAATCGTTTCGCCTACATTATCCAGGAGCGAACCCAAATCTTTTGACCCTTCGAAAATCCAAGCATTCTTTCAATCCTTAGAAAGGTAACTCTACTAAAGGTATTCTTATTTGCGAACGCCGCTCTTCCACGAACTTTCTTGACTGGAAACGGTGAGAATTCGTGCTTTTCTGACGAGATCACCAAAATGCCATGGCCAAGTGACGTAGAGCTCGGAGTTCGAAGAAGGAAAGGAGAGGAGGAAAACGGAGGAGGAAGAAGAAGAAGACAGAAGGCCGTTTCGGTTCGTGGTCAAAGATGAAAGACGAACGCGAGTGGCGAGACGACAGATCGAGGTGGCCACGAAGGGACGGATCGTGGGAGTCGCAACGGTTCATGAAGGGGCGATCCCTTCATCCGGCGATTCGATGGGGGGCGATTCCTATGCTCCGCGAGTCGAAAAGGGGGGCGATCCCTATGCTTTGCGATCCGTCCTACAGCTAACGATACGAAGAAATTTCAGACTTTAATCAACGTCCTGTCACCATAAAACTTTGAACAGTTAGGCTAGAACCGCGACGTTGGACTTTCTGGACTAAATGACCTCATGATTTGACTGCATATGACGACTAACGACTTCTGATAACCTTGACTGCTTTCATGCTTTATTATTATTTTTAATAATGCGCACACACAAGCGCACACACCGGCACTTGCACACACGGGGGACGGGTAGTGTTAATCTTATTGTTCATATTTTCTCGTCCTAGCAGCAATGTCGAACGATCACTCTTCCTCAAGATCTGTAGCAGAAGCGGAATCCGAGACTCCTGAACAGTATAATCCTCAAATTCCTCCAATTAATCCGGGAGGTGAAGATTCTGGATCTGAGTATGAAGCCACAGAATCAGATCCGACAGAAAGTACTTCATCCAGCAACAACTCCGAGTCTGACGAGCGAGCTCCGGACGAAATCCCAGGCGCAGTCGGGATAGATAAATTCTCTGATTCTTTAGCGTCCAAGCTTGACGAGATAAAACTCAAGAGAATCTGCTTAAGACACGGCATTCCTTGGGACGATGTCCTGACACCCGGAAGCGAAGATAGACCCCATCTGGCACCGGAAGGGTATATGGCGATTAGTCGAACAATGTGTCTAGTAGGAGCTATCCCTCCGTTCCCTCCGATTGCCATCGAAACTTTAAGACGACTGGGCATCGCTCCGATGCAGCTCCATCCAAACGCCTACGCATCGTTATATACCTTGTACATTGCATATGCGGAGATCTTACATGCCGAACTTAAATTTAGAGATTTGACGTTCTTCTTTCTTTTCAAGCACCGTTCTTCGGCAACTCCAAACTTCTCCTTCTTTGAGTCGGTGGCGAATAGGAAGGTCTTATACGATGGGTACAGCAATATAGGGGATCCCAAATCAGACTGGTTTTATATCAAGAGACAGGCCGGATGCTCACGAAGATGGCTTAAATCAAGTAAGCTTCGATCATATAATCGAATATCTTGCTCGAGGAGTCTAAGTACTAATATTCTTCCGCTTTTTCCTTCGTTTCGAACAGATCATGTCTTCCCGAAAACGGAGGGTCCTCTATACAGCAATCGGTTATCCATTCTTTCACAAAGCAGATCCGACTTTCTAAGAATCAAAAAATGCATTACTGACGACAATCTCCATAAGCATCGCCTCCTAGACAGAAGATTTGGACTTGGCACCGGCGGCAAACCCTATAAGTACTTGCCCCCAGCAGAGGGAGAGGGAACTTCACAAGCGGTAGAAACAACTAAATTTCACAAAAGTCCTTCTCCGATAGTCATCCAAGACGACGAAGACTTGAATATATATAGAGGGGATGAGTCCCGTGGTGATGTGTCGAAGGAAATCCCTACCTCTGCTCCAATGGAAACTGTTGGCGATGACGACTTGACAGAAGAACAGTTATTTGACGAGCTGAATAGAATCCCTCTACCCGATATTGAATATACAGAAAAAGACTTCGGCGAGGAGCCTTTCTTTTCTGCTCCCGAAGAGGCGACTGCTTCAACAAGGGGACGAGAAACGGGTCAGATGAGCCTGTCTCCAGGCCCGGGTCTGTTAGGGGGAATTATATGGGATGCACACCTCACACACACTGTCTGACCTTGCACTCTAACTTTGCAGGTATTCAAAGTTTTAATACATTCTTTTCTTTTTTTTTGCTGGA
Organism: Allium sativum; assembly: GCA_030737875.1. Taxonomy (NCBI): domain Eukaryota; kingdom Viridiplantae; phylum Streptophyta; class Magnoliopsida; order Asparagales; family Amaryllidaceae; genus Allium; species Allium sativum. Next base: position 172,249,546 of record CM060919.1, read on the forward strand.
ACGATGTCTCGCAGGAAATCTTATTCGTACCGTTCTCTCCGCGAAGGCACCCCCAGCCTTCGTCCGGGTACTGAGCTCCCTCGCGGTCCTCCTCGTAGGCCGAGCTCCTCGCAACCTCGATCTCCACCCAAATCAACCTCCACCAGGCCTTCGAGTCATCCGACAATTCCGACCGGGGGAAAGACACTTCCAAAAGAGTTGACTCCTCCAAAGAGTGCGCCTTCCCACAGTCGGTCGTCCAAAAGGCGTCATGAATCCAAAGATAGGGACAGAGATTCATCCAAAGAAACTGAGAAAGAGAGAAGTGATATTGTCCCCACCAGCCAACCAGAGTTAGCTGCCCCCGGATCACGGGATTATGTCCACGGTCCCGAGATCCAAGGTAGGCTGGAAAAGCTGCGGGAACAATTTCCAGGAATGTTCTTTGACAGGATGGTCTTTGTTCCTGCCTTGGAACCGGTCCCTAAAAATTGGGATGATGAAGTTATCGGGCACATCCAGCACGCAGCCAGACAATACGAGATGATGAAAAAACACGCAGTCAATCTTTCGGAAGTTGTCCGAAAACTCGAAGTAGAAGCACATAGGTCTAAAGCAAAACTTGAAAACAACGAGAGGGCTAGGACAAAATTGGAGAAGGACCTGGAAGATGCTCAGGCCCAGCTTGCTTTAGCACGGAGGAACGCTGAAAGTTATAAGACTGAATTAGAGAATGCCAAACAGCGCTTTCATTCTGAACCGGACTCCAATAGCCAAGAAAAAATGACTTTAAAGAAGGAGGTTGAAGATATAAAAATTGCCAACGCCGAGTTGAAAACAGTGCAAGGCCATTTTGAAGCCGAGAGAGCTGCCTGGGAGGCGGAAAGAGCGAGTCTAAAAGAAAGTTTGGCTCTGGCAGAAGCAGAAAAGGTGATTTTGAATGACCAGGTTGCGGATGCGGAGAGACGGGCAGCTCTCGCCGAAAAGAACGTTGACAGCGCCATTGAAATGGCCACTGCTTCCAACAACAAACTCCTTGCAAGAGAGAAAGAGATTGAGGGGTTTGAAGAGATGATTTTCGATTTCCTCGGCCAAGTTCTCAAAACTCGCAACATCTCATGGATCCCGGATTATCATGTTACTTTGGCCAACTTATGGGATGCCATTGTGGAGGGCGAAAAATATAGACTGGGGGTCGAAGAGATCAATGAGGACGAATTGATGAAGAGCATCATAAGAGACAACGAGCCTGAGGACCTGGCAGAGGGTCGTCGCCTAATCCTGGCGGAAATGGAAAAGGAGAGAACCTTGGCTAAAGGTAAAAGCAAAATTGACGAAGGTTCCAGTTCCGCCGCGAAGCCTAAAACCTCCGGAGTTGAAGAGTACCACCCTGATGATCCGCTAATCCCTTTGGGCCTAACTCCCGTGGTTGTTGGAGCATCTGGAACCACTCACGAGGGAGCATCTGCAGAAGGTATCTCTCTCTTTTCCCCGCAATTTGTTAAAGCAATTGCGAATTGCCGCCGTCTGGCAGAACAACCAATTGAGTTAGTAATGTGTGTCTCTCGTAATGCAGGTGGTGAGCCCATTGACAAGGGTGCTGAAAAAGAGGGAGAAGTGGAGAAGGAGGCTGTCCTGCCGGGTGCTGGTATTGATGTCTCAGAGCGGGTCGAGGTCACAACAGTAGAAGGAAGCATCCCGGCAGCTAGTACCGATGTACCCAAGGATGCTGAGACTATTGAAGCTCTAAAAGACATGGATGGTCGTCATGTGGATGACGAAGAGGACATTACCGGCACCAAAAAGGCCGATGATGATGATGATGAGGAACCCCTGGCCAGCCGAAAAGCCAGACAAGAGAAAGAGTTGGCTTCAAAGAAGGTGGGAGACGAGGCTTTGGACGTAGTTCCTCTTGCAGAATTTGACCCCAAAACTGGGATGATTGTGAAAATCCCGTCCAAGTCCATCAGCCGGCAGCTTCACTTCGCAAACCCCGATGACTTCCCGGCTTCCCTTTCCAGTAGAAGCAAGAGAAAAGAGGTGGAAGAGGAGACCTCAGAGGAGTCGGATGTTCCCCTTGTAGACAAGCGGAAGAGGAGAAAGGGGGATCCATCTGAAGCCGACAAGGAGAGGCTGGAGAGGCAGAAGCGAGAGAAGAAATCAAAGCGCAAATAGGATGTTTGTTGTTTGTTGATATTTTGTCTTTAGGTTTTCCACTGGCCAGGAAGTGTAATTGTGAGACTGGTCCTCACTTTTTGTTTCTAGGTTGTCTTTCACTTTGCTGATTTGCAGTATATAAACAAGGATTCATCTCTTCTTGCATCATTGTGTATCTGTATTCAGAGAAACTTTCCATGTTTAGTTATTAGCCAACTATTAATAATTATAAATCAGTCAATCAACAGGAAGAAGAAAGTTCATGCTATGTTATACTGTTGTATCAAAGTTTAGTGTTTGCATATGAGTGCATGGTCCCCCCCCCAATCAGTCGTTACTATAGCATCTGACTGGGGTTTACTAGGGATTGGTTAGTACTGTCGGCAAGTTGCTCCCCTATTTCTGAATATGGGGGTATAGGAGATTTCATGGGACAACAGTAGCTCAGTTAGCCCTTGTTCCTTTAGCAGGGGATAATTTCTTTCTCAGCGCTCAATCGGAGACGCTTTCGTACTGTCTCTCTCTCTGGAGAGTTAGAGTTTTGCACTTGGAGATTCATTTGCTCCCCGATCCTTCAGCGGGGAGGGAGCTATTTCTCAGCGCTCAATCGAAGACGCCTTTATACTCTCTCTCTCTCTGGAGAGTTAGAGTTCGAGCTCAGCGATTCACTCGCCCCCCGATCCTTCAGCGGGGAAGGAGCTCTTTCTCAGCGCTCAATCGGAGACGCCTTTATACTCTCTCTCTCTCTCTCTGGAGAGTTAGAGTTCGAGCTCAGCGATTCACTCGCCCCCCGATCCTTCAGCGGGGAAGGAGCTCTTTCTCAGCACTCAATCGGAGACGCCTTTATACTCTCTCTCTCTGGAGAGTTAGAGTTCGAGCTCAGCGATTCACTCGCCCCCCGATCCTTCAGCGGGGAAGGAGCTCTTTCTCAGTGCTCAATCGGAGACGCCTTTATACTCTCTCTCTCTCTGGAGAGTTAGAGTTCATGCTTAGGCAGCTCCGATCATGGTACACCGCCGTTATTCGTGGATGTCGATTTTTGTGTCCTTTATACTCTCTCTCTTCTCTGGAGAGTTAGAGTCACGGATTAAGCAGTCTGTCTCATCAAACTCATCCTTGGGGTATACTTTAACCCATACTCTGTGGATTAAAGCTAGTCGGACAAGCAGTTGGAGCCTTTGCCAAAACTTTGGGTCCCTGGATTATTCACATTGATTTTTCATAAAAATAAACAGGCAAATAAATAAAGGTGCAGTAAAGGTAAATAACACACAGTATTTTTATAGTGGTTCGGTCGAATCATGACCTACGTCCACTTTATAATCTCTTGCTTTAAGAAATCAGACTATTCTAGGCAAGTCATGCCTTGTACATAGTTTTTTAACAAAGCAAAAGAATAGATTTGAAACTCTCATGTTAAATATGGCCGTAAATGTTGGGCATTCCACACTCTGGGGATTTCCTGTCCATCTACGGTTGCTAGCTTGAAGGTTCCATTATCAAGCTTGCTCAAAATGGAGTACGGTCCTTCCCACTTCGCTCCCATATGAGTTGGGGGTGGGAAGACACGTTTTAGAACCAAGTCTCCGGGTTCCCATGTTCGGACTCGAACCTTTTTGTTGTAATATCGGGCGACCTGCTGTTTGCATCTCAAAGCACGCAGGTCTGCTTCATCCCTCTTTTCTTCGATCATATCCAGGGACTCAAGGAGCAATTCATTATTGGTCATTGGATCATAATAAGTCACCCGATGAGAAGGTACCTTTATCTCAACCGGGATGACTGCTTCCGCTCCAAAAGCAAGAGAAAACGGGGTGTGTCCTGTTGCCGATTTATATGTTGTCCTGTAGGCCCATAGTGCCAAGGGCAATTCATCAACCCACATGGCCCTAGCCCGCTTCATTCTTCTTTTCAGAATGGACTTAATTACTTTATTTGCGGCTTCGACTTGCCCGTTTGATTGTGGGTGTGCCACGGAGGTGTACCGATTCTCGATGTGGTATTTTTGGCAGAAGTTTCTGAATTCAGCACTATCAAACTGAGTCCCGTTGTCTGTTATCACAATCTTTGGAATCCCAAATCGGCAGATGATGTTTCTTACGATGAAGTTGATCACTCGTTTAGTTGTGATTGTAGTTAGTGGTTCTGCCTCGACCCACTTAGTGAAATAATCTACGGCCACAATAGCGAACTTTGCTCCACCCCTTGCTATGGGGAGGCTTCCTATGATATCAATTCCCCACATAGCAAAAGGCCATGGACTCATCATTGTTTTTAACTGACTTGGAGGGGCTCTAGGTATCTTTGAGAATCTCTGGCACGCATCGCATCGTCGTGCATATCTTACTGCATCCTTGTTTATGGTAGGCCAGAAATAACCATGCCGCAATACCTTTTTCGCTAAAGTTTGCCCTCCAGTGTGGTCGCCACATTCGCCTTCGTGGACTTCTTGCGGCACACGTTTGATGTCATCGTGGGCTATACACCGAAGGAGTGGCATTGAAAACCCTTGTCTATAAAGAACTCCGCCTTGCAGAACGTATCGGGCGGCTTTACGAATCACTTTACGCCTCTCGCTTTTCTTGGTCGGAAGCGCTCCATCCATTAGGAAATTCTTTATAGGGGTCATCCAGGACTCCCTTTCTGGTTCCGTCTCTAGCACTAGGTCGATTTCCACCTGATCAATGCTAGGGGACCGGAGTACTTCAACGGGGGCTAGCCCAATCACTTCAGGATCGTTAGAACTAGCCATCTTTGCCAACTCGTCTGCCTGCTGATTTTCTGACCGCGGAATATGAGATATACTGTAGTGATCAAACTCATTCAGCAGTTCTTTTACTTTCTTCAAGTATAGAATCAATCTCGCACTTTTAGCTTGGAATCTTCCAGTGACTTGATTCACAACTAACTTGGAGTCGCAGAAGATGTTCAGCTTTGTGACTTCTAGTTCCTTTGCAATCTTTAATCCGGCTATCAGAGCTTCATATTCGGAATCGTTGTTAGTGGCCTGAAACTCCATTCGGATTGCATAGGTTATCAATCGTTTCTCGGGGGTTTCAAGCACTATTCCAGCGCCGGATCTTTCGTCGTTCCTAGCGCCATCAGTATACAATCTCCAGGCATTTGGATCGAAAAGTAACTTCGAAGGATCCACTTCTTCGTTGGCTATATCTTCCTCAGGGACAGTGAACTCTGCTATGAAGTCGGCTATCGCTTGCCCCCGGATTGACCGTCTGGGCTGAAAGTTCAAGTCAAATTGACTTAACTCAATATTCCATTTGAGTAACCTTCCAGATGCCTCCGGTCTCTGCAAAACTTGCTTGAGTGGATGATCAGTGTATATGGTGATAGGATGTGCCTGAAAGTAGTGCCGAAGTTTTCTGGAGGCAATCAGTAAACTATATGCCAGCTTTTCTATCCGTGGATAATTACGCTCTGCTGCTGTCAATTTTTTGCTCACGTAATACACAGGTCTTTGGACCTTATCCTCTTCCCTTACCAACGCTGAGCTGATCGCGTGGGATGACACTGCCAAATACACGAATAAATCCTCGTGATCTATTGGTTTAGATAGAATCAGAGGTTTCTCCAAGTGCCTGAGCAAATTCTGAAATGCTTCTACGCAGTCGGGTGTCCATTTAAAGTGGCGTTTTCCTCGCTTTATTAATTCGAAGAATGGGATGCACTTATCCGTAGCCCTGGAGATAAATCTGCTTAGTGCGGCCACTTTTCCAGCAAGGCTTTGCACATCCCTAATCTGCCTAGGTTCCTGAATATTCCTGATTGCCGCAATTTGGTCAGGATTAATCTCAATACCACGGGAACTGACAATGAATCCCAAGAATTTTCCAGAAGCAACCCCGAATGAACATTTGGTTGGATTGAGTTTCATTCCATACTTTCGTAGAATGCCGAACATCTCCGCCAAATCAGTGGTATGTTGAGAAGATTGTTTGGACTTAACCAACATATCGTCGACGTATACTTCCATTGTTTTCCCGATCTGGTTATAGAACATCCTGTTGACCAAACGCTGATATGTAGCGCCCGCATTCTTCAAACCAAAGGGCATTACCACATAACAATATAATCCCAGATCGGTGATAAAACTAGTGTGCTCTTGATCTGGAACATGCATCGGAATTTGGTTGTATCCTGAATAAGCATCCATAAATGAGAGAAGCTCGTGACCTGCCGTCGAGTCTACCAACTGGTCAATCCGAGGTAATGGGAAACTATCTTTTGGACAAGCTTTGTTCAAATCCGAAAAGTCGATACACGTTCGCCACTTCCCGTTGGCCTTCTTTACCAGGACTGGGTTCGAAATCCAGTCTGGGTAGGTTGAATCTCTGATAAACCCGTTACTCTTTAGCTTTCCAACCTCTTCTTTCAAGGCAGCGGACCTCTCTGGGCCCAGCATTCGCCTTTTTTGCTTTACTGGAGGATGTTTGGGGTCAATGCTCAAAGAATGGCTCATGATTGATGGGGATATCCCGCACATGTCCGCGTGGGTCCAAGCAAATACATCCAGGTTGTTCTTTAAGAAATTCGTCAATTCTTCAGCAAGGTTCGGACTTAACTGGGATCCAATCTTAAGGACCTTCTCCGGGTCACTATCATCGATTGGTACATCCATAGTTGCCTCGTTGGGAGTCGCCATTCTGCCCCCGGGCTCTTGATCCTCTCTGGGATCTATGTCCTCGGGCATCTCTCTGGGCAACTCTCCAACGATTGTCCTCTTTGGTTGCTATAAGGTCTCTGCCCCCGAAGGGGGAGAAGTGCCTTTAGTTTCGATATCCGCTCCATTGCGAAGTAACTTTAGTTCGGCAACATAACATGCTCGCGCAGCAACTTGATCCCCTCTGACGATACCAATGCCAGCTTCTGTGGGGAATTTCAATAACAAGCACCAAGGGGCTATACAGGCTCTGAACTTTGCGAGGGCCGGTCGGCCCAAGAAGGCATTGTATGGCGATTCAACATCCAAAACCACAAAGGGAAGGATTCTCACTCTCTGGCGTTCTCCTTCCCCAAGTGTAACTGGCAACTCTACATAACCCATCGGAGCGGTGGATGCTCCGTTGAATCCACGGATCCATCCTTGGCAGGGCTTCAAGTCTTTTATTTCAAGATTCATCTGGTCAAAGGCCTTTTTGAAGAGAATATTAACGGAACTCCCGTTGTCCACCAGAACCTTATGAACAGTGGCTGGCCCAATGGGTATTGTAATTACAAGTGGATCTTCAGTTGGAGCATGGACTCCGATGCTTTCTCGTTCTCGAAAAACAACATCATCAGTCATCATCTTCTGCTGCTTCACCGGGATACTGTCCTTGGGGTTGCTACATTCCCCCACTTCGAGGTGTTGTTTGGCTGCATTGACGTATTGATCTAAAGCTTTGGAACTGTGCCCAGCAAGATAAAGTCCTCCGATCACGGTATTGATAACAATATTCTTTCCTTTTTGCTGAGCAGTCGGCCTAGCAGCAAGCTGATTTTGATTCTGATTCGGGGCCTGCACTGCTTGCCCCCTGTCCCTGGGCGTTACTCTGTATTCATCTAGCTTTCCTTCTCGAAGCAGCCTTTCGACTACATCCCTCAGGTGACGACATTCATTCGTCGAATGGCCGTGGATTTGATGAAAGAGACAAAACTTCCCTGTCTCACGCTCTTTCTCTGTCGACTCTCTGGGAGGTGGCCTCTTATTTTGGAGGACTTCGTACGCATCCATGAAAATATTTTCCAAAGTATCACTGATGGGTGTATAACTTTCAAAGGCCCTGGGACGAGTCCTTCTCTGGGAATCGTTCCCTCGGCCCCTCTTCCGGTTGTTGCCGTTACCATTGTTATTGTTGTTACCCGGCTGACGACCACCCTGATTCTGATTTCCGATGTTAACTTCAACTTTCCCCGAGCTGTCTCCAGTCTGTTTGATGGCGACATTGCTCTGAATTTCCTCCTTATCAGTTGTTTTAACCTTTCGATTTGCGTATACCTCTTCCCGGCGCAGATGTACGTTGGCTTTCTCATAGAATAACTCTCTGGTGTGGGGTGGTTTGCCTGCCAAGTACCTCCCGAATTCAGTGTCCTTATCCACTCCATCAATTAGTGCTGCGACAATGGTCGGCTCATGAGGATCTTTGACTTCAGTGGCGGCCAAATTGAAACGATCCAGGTACATCTTTAGACTCTCGCCTGGTCGCTGTTTGACCAGGAATAAATCGATCACGCTTTTCGTCTTCTGTGCGTAGATACGGAATTGTTCTACGAACTTCTCGCTCAGTTCCCTGAAGCTAGAAATCGATCTTGCAGGCAGGCGAGTGAACCACAGCAAAGCCACGTCTTCCAGGAATATGGGAAACGCTTTACACTTAACCGCGTCAGAAGCGGCGGCAGCGGTCATCGACCAAGAGTATCTCATCAGGTGTTGAACAGGATCAGATCTTCCCGCATATCGATTCATTTGTGGCATGTTGAAACGCCTTGGAAAAGTCGCATCCAAAATATCGTCAGTAAAAGGGGTATGACTGCGGTCGATCCCCCAATCTTCGTTCCGTTGTCCACGGCTGTCGGCCAGAATCTGGTGGACCATGGCTGCAACATTTGCACTGGTCAAAGGAGGTTCAGGGTCAGTGCCTCTGGCCCGACGAGGTTCTCTGATCTCTCTTCGGGGAGCAGCCACAAAACCCGGGGTTCGGGCAGGGCTTCGTTGCCCCCTGTTATCATGAGTGTGCATGCGGCGACGGGGCTGAGGTGGCCTGTTATGCACAGGACTGTTCACATCTCGAGTCCTGAGGGCCGTTGCTTGATCATTAACATTACGGTTCGAGGGCCCCTCTCCTAGCGCTTCTTCTTCTTGTGAGGGCAGGGTTCCGAACCGGAGCTGTTCTATGTTTTCGGCTCTCTCATATGGTCGCCGCGGAGGTCTCGGCGATTCTTCAGACGAAGAAGAATATACTGGGGTGAGTGAACGAACCGGCGACGTTCTTTGCCTTGCTAGTTCATCAAGTCTTCTATCCATAGCCGTCAGATTTTGCCGCAGGATGGAACTTTCCTGCCTTTGGGCAGCCAACTCATCAAACAACCTATCCCACATTTCGGCGAAACGAGAGAGATCCCCCTCAGTGACAGGAGCAGCGGGGTCATATTGGTCATCATCACTCTCTCTTATGCGCAAAGAGCTCGAACCGGGTCGAGCAGAGGTTCCAGGACGGTAAGAGCGGGTCATAGGTTCTTTTCCAGGTCGAGTTGTAGTCTGACCATCAGTTCGGATAGCTGCGGTTCGTGGAGGGCGATTCGCTGCGCCCCCCTGAGATCGACTCGTGGTCGTGGTATGCAGGGGTTGCGAGGCGTTACCTCGAGATCGAGTAACAACCCCTTCAGCGGCCTGGATCGTCTCGTTCTCGTCGAGTCGGAACGTGGTATCTTCATCGGATCGGTTCGCCCCCTGCGCTCCGCGATCCAGAGTTTCTTCGTTACCCTGTTCGTGCACACTCTCCTCAATCGTTTCGTTGGTCTGCGAAACTTTAGATCTTTTTCCAGCCATGATATCCGAATCGCTGGAATCCTCAAAGAAGCGAATAGCGAAACTTTAGGACTGAGTTTCTCAGTGAAAGCACCAAAAATGTTAGATCGAAATTTGGACCTAACACCCAAATTGTTATGAACTGTAGAAAATTTTAAATGAAGAACAAGGAAAAAGAAAATAACGCTCAGAATTTATAGTGGTTCGGCGTTAACGAGCCTACGTCCACTTTATATCTTATTGATCGTGCTTTAAAAGCTAATACAACAATGGTTTCTCTCAATATTTCAGTGGTTTGACAACAATGGCGGATTCAACACTCAATATTGCCAAAAAGATCCCGAAAAATGCCAAGCTCGGGGCTATTTATAGCTGATCTTGCCAGGCGGATCGCGGACACGTGGCACGAATCCCGAGATCATCGGATCGCATCGCCACCATTGAAGAAACAGTCAAACTAGCCGTTGTGAACAGGTGTCGCCAGATCCGTGCGATTCGGATCGCTGAAGACCAGCTCGTGATTGAATGGGTCAAAGGGTTCGGTGCGCGCCAAGGGATCGGATCGGTTCGCTCTGGGCAACGATATAAGTTTGGATCGGATCGCCTGGATGTGTCGTTCGCTGACGAGATGGGAGCGATCCGTTCCTGGGCGAGACGATGGAGTGCGATCCATTCCTGGGCGAGACGATGGAGTGCGATCCATTCCTGGGCGAGACGATGGAATGCGATCCATTCCTCTATATTCTTGGGGGACGTGGTTTCCTGTTTTCCTTTTATGAATGATCCTGGGTGGCTTAGTCAAAAAGCAAGCCAACAAATATATACGTTCAGATTCTATTCAAAATAAATTTCTCGTCGATATTATTTAAAATAATCCATTTTAAATACTAAAAATTCGTTAAAATTGCCAAAATAAAAATTTTAAACTGGCTCGCATTTCCGGGTTGTTACAATCTCCCCCACTTAAAACTTTTCGTCCCCGAAAAGGAACGAAGCCGAAAGTTGTTTTACTAATCAACTCAACTTCCAGTATTTTCGCTACGGCTTAAGTTCTTCAACTTTTCAGTTTCTAAGAACTTTTCAAATTTCTCAAAAATTTGGCTAACACCCTAAATTTTTGAAAAATTTCGCCATAACCTCCCCTGCACCGGGGACTTCGGGATATTTCATATAGCCTCCCATGGCCTTCTTCAATCAAAAAGAAAAAGAAAAAGCCAATCGGCTCATAAAATCATCATCACCCAAACAAAACAGTAAATTATGGTAAATATGTACCTATTTGTCGAGCAAACAATTTTATTTCTCTACTCTAGCCTCCTTGCCATGACCTGTTCAATGTAAGTACATGTATATGCAAGCAAATGCGACCAATTTTCAATACAATTTAATATTTGGTTCAGTTTGGCTAAATGGTTCAAAATTATCAAACAAATAGACAAACAACACAACCATCAATCAATTGGTGGATTAACGTTTCAAATTCATAATTTTAATATATAGTCAAAAATCACATTTTTGATGACAAATCACAATAATAAATCTATCTAGTTTTGGTTCTCACACCAGTCTAGTGGAGATATATAGATATCAAACCTTCGAAACATGAACATAAATACTGATGATGTCCGGACATCACCAGAATTATCCCCGGGTGTCTAGAATGTGAATCTATATCTATCCAGTATATTAAAACTTCGAATATACGTTCATGACGCATATATGCAAAACCTTTATATACTCGATCGTCCAAATTCAATATAAATAAATATTCAAATACGTATAAAATGGTTTAAATTTTCAAAAAAAAATTGTTTTCATTTGAAAAATATACTCCTCACACTCGTTCTAGGACACTACTGATCCTATCTCTAACGAGTCATTCTAATTGGATATTACTAATTTATCTGATGAATTCTTTCGTATTGTTCTAATGTGTCTTGTTCTCGAGCTTGGTAAACCAAAGCTCTGATACCAACTGTGATAGCCGGTAACTTCCCCGGTAAGGAAAGCCCGGATTACCTTGAGAACACGACAAAATAAAAAGCAAACAGAAGAACATTTCATTGTTATTTACAACAATTCCATCAGAATACAAGAATATACAGAGTATGAATGAATATTATACAACAAAGAATATCAGAGGTTTAAATACAGTATTACAGCGGAAAAATAATACAAAACACAACTTAAAGTAATACACGGATACAGAGCTTTCCGAGCATCGTTCCAGCTGTAAATCAGGATCCTGTGAATATAAATCAGCAAAACCAAAACTGCTAGCTACCCGTGCGGAAATAAGGGCACCCAGAGTTTAGGTTAAAACAATAAACTCCAGGTCAGTCATGTGACTGGTGTGAGAACTAAAACAGTTGTTAATCTTTATTTTAAAGTTTGGTAAATCAAGGGACCACGCCGTATAACACGGAACGGGTTTCCTCCCAAGAACACAGTGCATATAAATAAACAGCGCAATGCTTTTTCGAAAAATGAAGCTATTATAAGACCCAAGTCCCATCACATAATGCAACGCAAGCTGGAGGATAGGGTTTTCCCTTATAATAGCCAAACATGCTTGCTACGTTTAAAACAAATCATTTGATACTATTATGAGTGTATAGTGTCAAAACATTTCAATCATAAATATCAATCCTAGGCGGCATGAGTACCATCTATCATGTCGCCATACTGGGCTCTACAAATAAAACCGAAATATCTCGTATTGGAAATTGGATTTTCGTCATGAGTCGAGGCAAGGGGCAAGCTCCTCTCCGCTTCGAGACACTCTAGCAAATGCCTAAGGACTACACACTTTGGGTAACCCCTTGGATCGGTTGGGCCGGTCCTCTCTTACGTTTGAGGATTGGCAATTCCTGAACACACGTTTCCCGGTCCTAACAGACCTAAAATCGAGGCGCCTCATCCAACAACAACAAAGGTGAAAATAATATAAATGTCAGCCAGTTTAAGCACTGACACCACCCATAGCTAGAAAGAAACGTTGTGTTCTCCCAACGGTCCGTATCCCGTTTTTGACTCATACCGAGGTGTGAGGCTTGCGAATTCACGTTATACACAAAGCTATGCCATGTAGGCCGTGCTTTTATCATCAACCACAAGACTTTGCTTTTCAACAGAAGCCTTGATCAATTTGCCACTTACGCGTGCCACATTGGCAATTCACTCCATGTGACTGATGTCCATTGATATACAACCTCTGAGCTCGTACGTCACAGAGAAGGGCGTTAAGCAAGAGAATAAATTTTCCGATGCCAAACAGATGTATATTTAATATAGATTAATCAGCACAGAATAAAATCCAATGTCAGACACACAGTCCATTTACAAGTCCGTTCTGGGTCTGAACGAAACCGGAGGCACTTTCCTCGCATATCCATCGATCTCCAAGTACGTCTGGACGATCACCAACTGATTCCCTCATCTTGGGTGTACGGCCCAATCAAGATCATCAGTAATCACCCAAACGATGTGAAAACTTCCAGTCTTCAACCACCATCTTCTTCTTCGACTTATCGTCGAATCGGTTATTCAGAATGGGTATAAACCCGGCCTTTCCGAATAACCCGCGTATATAATTAATAAATGTTACACAAACACAACATACGCCTCATTCCAATTCAGAATATTCTTTTTATTCGAATTTTCACATTCTTAGGGAAAGGTTCCCATTAATTTTATCCAAGATAAATTCTTCTAAATTTATTCTTTAATCTTCTTTTGGATATCATTTCAAACCCTATTATGGTTTTCCAACCTAGTCGGGATTAGCAAACCACACCGAAGTAATTATTTATTTTATTTCCCAATCCCAACCTATTTATCCCATGAAGCAAAACTGGTAATACTTCATATCTAACACCATGGTGTTATCGATAAAATTAATTACCATTTCACGTTCAAATCTAATTAAAGATTTAACTATCGCTTCGGAGCAAAACTGGTGATACTCCGTTCTCGATCATTTCAATCTAATTAAAGATTCATTAAAACTTCACTTAGTTTTAATCTTTAACTGGGTTAAAGAATCAGTGTCATTTAAAACACCGTTCACGATAAACCCAAAGTCACATTCCATTCTATCAACCCTTAATTGTAAAATAGCAAGTGAGCAATTCCCTAAATATTAACCCCGAAGGCTGAAACCAACGTCAGATCAATACCCAAGAAACCATTCAACTTAACTAATCTCCGGTTAGTTTCTGATCTTCTTAACTCAGTTGGGTCTAAGAACAGTATTATTGAAGATACCATTCACGACAACCCAATATCACATTGCATTAATTATCGGGGTAAAGAACAAGTGTTATTCAAAACACCTCTCACGATAAACCCAAAAACCAATTCAAATTCAATTTATTTATTTCAAAAATGAATTGAATTTAATTCTAGTTCAAAACTAGTTCATTTCGATAAAAATCTATTTTTATCTTTACAAATGTGGGATTTTTCACCCCAGTTCTTCACAAATCATTTCTTATGATTTTACACAAATTATAGATATTTTTTAATAATTTTATCAAGGCCCGTACAGTCGATTTCCATCAACGGCCATCGAACTGCACTTACAGCGACCTTTTTCAAATTTGATTTGGACATAACTCCAAATCCAACCGTTAGATTTCAAATTTCTAATATTCGTTAGAAAGCTCTTTTCGATACGAACCCAAAGGTTCCGGTATCAGGAGAATCCGACCGTCGGATCTTTCGTAATGTCAATTCGAAGTCAATGGTCGAAATTCACGAACTGCCACAACGCGGCGCGTTCTATTCAGGCTATTATATATATAATATATATATATTATATATATTTCGTCGATTTCCTTTTAAAACGAATTTTATAATTCGTTTTAAATTCGTTGTCAAAACAAATTCAACTTCCTATTCAATTTCGAATCAAAATTGAATATTCCATATAATTTTTTTTTGAATTCATTTCAATTCAATTAAATTTTCAATTCAATTTGAATTCATTTCAAATTGATTTTTATTCTATTTCAATTCGTTTTCAATTCAATTAAATTTTCAATTAAATTTGAATTCATTTCCTATTCAATACAATTCGAATTCGTTTCCTATTCAATTCAATTCGAATTCGTTTCCTATTCAATTCAATTCGAATTCATTTTATATTCAATTCAATTTAAATTCGTTTTCTATTCGATTCAATTCGAATTCATTTTCTATTCAATTCAATTCAAATTAGTTTTCTATTCAATTCAATTTGAATTCACTTTCTATTCAATTCGATCTCATTTTCTATTCAATTCAATTCGAATTCATTTTATATTCAATTCAATTCGAATTCGTTTTCTATTCAATTCAATTTGAATTCATTTTATATTCAATTCAATTTAATTCGAATATAATCGATATAATTATCGTTCGCGTCAAAATAGCGCATCTCTAATCAACACGGCTTTATATTCTTTAATAACTTCGTTATTCTATTCAACAAATGAATATATATTTCAACACATGACTATTCTCAACAAATGAGTACTGTCCACATGTGACTATTTTTGTTATTCAATATATTTTATAAAATTATGGTATCTATCGTTTGATTTCAAATCAGACTCGAACCGTAAATTAGTAAGAGAATGATTCCCTAAGTATTAACCCCGAAGGCCGAAACCAACATCAGATCAATACCCAGGAGACCACTCATCTTAGCTATTTTCCAGTTAGTTTCTAATTTTATATATGATAAAGATGTAAATTTTATTGTTAAAATATTTCGTTCAACACATGACTAATCTCAACGAATGAGTACGGTCAACACATGAACCTATATTTTATAATATTCTTTATTTTTCCAATTGGAATGAGGCCCAATCAATTACCATATAATGTTAATTATATGGATTCCATACAACACATGTATATAATAGCAACGATAAATAATCAACCATCATCCAAAGTGCACTACACTGTATAAGCATCAAATATAGATATCTAACGCTTATAACAGTCTGTCAATCCATCGATCGACATACAACAAATTATTGGGATTAGTGTACGCCAAATATCATCCCAATACCCGTGTGGGGTTTCAAACAATCAAACATAGATTTTATTTGTGCAGTTGGGCGATGTGTAAAAAAATTTATCGTCCCAATCAATATTAGTCAAATATGCATATATAAACAAATCGTCCGATTTGTTTATAACTATTTATTTCATTTTATATACACGTTAAAAATTCTATTCCTAACTATACAATATTTATTTTCTATATAAATATTTTATTTCATTTCACAACACACAATCAATTACACATCAAAATCAAACAAACAAGCATACAAGCCATCCATGGTCTGTGGACGACGGTTGTCGGGTGCTACTAAACACCGTCTGCATCCTATATATATATATATATTTAACTAGAAAAGAAGATTTAAAGTGAGAAGTTCTCACAGAGGATTCCACTCCGCCGTGCTTTGCTTTTGAACTGCTGAACCGTCTGGATCTGTTCGAAATTCCAATGCAGTCCTTTTCACGCTGTTCATAATAAAAATTATATTTTTATTGCTTCATTCAATAAATAAAAATTAATCTTTTTATTTTGCTACATATATAAAGATAATATTT
Organism: Allium sativum; assembly: GCA_030737875.1. Taxonomy (NCBI): domain Eukaryota; kingdom Viridiplantae; phylum Streptophyta; class Magnoliopsida; order Asparagales; family Amaryllidaceae; genus Allium; species Allium sativum. The sequence goes on from CM060919.1 coordinate 172,265,816, forward strand.
TTATATTCTCTATTATATAAAAACCATATTTTTAATACTTCTACTTTATAAAAATTATATTTTTATTCTTTCTATAGTATAAAAATCATATTTTTATTACCTAATATTATATAAAAATCATATCTTTATATCTTCTATAAATTAAAAATCGAATTTTTATTCTTTCTAAAATATAAAAATCATATCTTTATATCTTCTATAAATTAAAAATCGAATTTTTATTCTTTCTAAAATATAAAAATCATATCTTTATATCTTCTATAAATTAAAAATCGAATTTTTATTCTTTCTAAAATATAAAAATCATATCTTTATACCCTACATCATATGAAAATTATATTTTTAACTTCTACATTATATAGAAATTATATTTTTATAATAAAAATCTAATCTTTCCTATTTTTAAAAATCTATTCTTTGCATCTCTAAAAAAAATCTCGCCTTTCTATTAATAAACATCTCGCCTTTCTATTAATAAACAATCAAACTTTTCTATAAATTTCTGAATAAAACTGACTTAAATAAACATTAACTTTATTAAATAAAAATAAATAACAAAGGAGAAAACTTACTGACGATAGAGGGGGAGGTGAGAATGGCGGCCCAGGAGCACGCCGAAGGCGGGGAAGGGCGCGCTGCTGTCGAGGGTGGTGGTGCATCGGGGCTTTAGGGGAGCTTGGGTGGTCGGTTAGGGTTGGCAGCGGAGGGCTCGTCGTTGGTGGAGCGGAGGAGGGCACGACGGGTTGGCGCGGAGGACCACCTTGGCTGCTGTGGTGGTTTCAGGGGGGATTAGGGGTCTCGTGGGTGGATCGAAGCTAGAGAAGGGGGGCGACTCGCGTGACAAGGAGGAGGGAGAAGCTAGCATCGGCGGCGGCACACCCTGAGGGGGGCCCAACGGCGATCTCCCCCCTTTTCTCTCTTTTTTTATTCTAATTTCAGATTGACAATGAAGGTAAGGTGGGGGGGCCTGAGCGGAAGTAAGGAGAGGAGAGAGAGTTAAATTTTAATTAATTTATATATTTATTTTAATTTCAAAAAGGTACTTTTATTTTCGACCTCGAAACAAGGACCACCGCCTGTCGTCCATAGCTAATTACCCCCATTCCGAACACAATGGGATATGTATCGTAGGCTGATTCGATCGCTTCGATCAGTTTTCATCAAAATCAACATATAACTCTATATACTGAATTTGAACGCGCATTTCAATTTTCGGGGGTCACATACTAACTCGAAAAATTCCAGAAAAATATTTTCTAGCTTCGTATTGACGATACGGTCCTAACAAACTAATTTCATCAGATTATGAGACCGTTTGAAAAATGGCCATTTTCCAGTCGATTAAAATCAACTAAACTGGTCAAACGTGTTTTCCTTCGCCACGCTCACATATGGAATCGAAAAATTACGAAAATTGGAATCTAGCAATAACTTGACATCACGGATCCAACAAAAGTGGTTTCGTCGAAATCCGAGGTCGTTTGCAAAATGGCTATTTTTAACGGCCAGAATTCCATAGCAACTATTCTGAATTTTAAACTGGACATATCTTTCAACTTTTAAAGTGAAATTTCAGTTTCTTGGCTTCGTTAGAAAGATATCGTTAAACAGATTTAGATATTTCTTGTTTCATTCAAATTCGATTTATTTTGAATCCTGTATATTCATTTGAAGTTTGAAATCGAATTATCGAACTACCGCGTCATTTTAAATTCCTTTTATATATATAAATAAAATTATATATTCTAATGATGACGTATATAAATATATACGTTCTAATTCTATTCAAAATAAATTTCTCGTCGATATTATTTAAAATAATCCATTTTAAATATTCAAAATTCGTTAAAATTGCCAAAAAAAAATTTAAAACTGGCTCGCATTTCTGGGTTGTTACAACGCTGTTCATATAAAAACCACATTTTTATATCCCTTCATATATAATAAAAATCAGATTTTTATTTCACTACATATATAAAGATAATATTTTTATATTCTCTATTATATAAAAATCATACTTTTAATACTTGTACTTTATAAAAAATATATTTTTATATTTCACATATGATAAAAATCATATTTTTATAATATAAAAATCATATCTTTCCTACTTCAAAAATATGATCTTTTGACTATTACATTGTAAAAATCATTTCTTTATCGCTTCTATATATTAAAAATCGAATATTTACTTTACTACACCTATAAAAATTATATTTTTATCATATATATATTAAAGATCAAATCTTTTTATTATCATTCATATGGTAAAAAATATATTTTTACATATCAAAAACCATATTTTTAATATATAGAAACATCATATCTTCCTCCTATAAAGATCTAACCTTTTCTACGTTAAAGATTAACCCTTTTCTGTTATAAAATAATGCTGGTTTAAAGAAAACAATACTTTAAATAAAATAAAATAATAAATAAAGGTAGAAGGCTCACTGTGTTGTGTTCCAGAGGTGCAGGGTTGCGGCCGACTGGTCTGAGACGGCGGAGCTCGTCGGAGCTGGTGGCAGGAGGGCGCGGGTCCAAGTCTTGGGCGTTGGGGTTCGGTTTGGGGACCCACGAGATGGAGAGAGGAAGGAGGGAGTGGCCAACGGCCGGAGGAGGGGGGGTTGGCACCAGCGACGGCGATCGTCGTGGGGGCGTACATCTTGGAGCAGCGACCTAGGGGTTAGGGCTGACAACGATTTAGGGGGGGTAACGGGTTTAACTACTGGTTTGAGAAATGAAGAGGGTCTGACCAAATACGCATAAATATATATATATATATATATATATATATTATATTTTATTATTTTAATTCTAAAAGCAACTTTTTATTTTCAACTCGAAATCGAACCCACCGATTGTCGCCCCTAGCGTACTACCCCCATTTAGAACACAATGTGATATTTATCGTAAGCTGATTCGATCGTTTCAATCATTTTTCGTCAAAATCAACATATAACTCTATATATTGAATTTGAACGCGCATTTCAATTTACCGGGGCCACATACTAACTAGAAAAATTCCCGAAAAATATTTTCTAGCTTTTTATTGACGATACGGTCCTAACAAAACTAGTTTCGTCGAATTCTGAGACCGTTTGAAAAATGGCCAATTTCAGATCGATTGAAATTGACTGAAACTGGTCAAACATGTTTTCCTTCGCCACACTCACATATTGATTCGAAAAATTACGAATATTGAATCCTTGCACTAACTTGACGTCGCGGATCCAACAAAAGTGGTTTCGTTGAAATCCGAGGTTGTTTGCAAAATGGCTATTTTTAAGGGCCGAAAATTCCATAGCGACTATTCCTAATTTTCAACTGGACATATCTTTTGATTCCCGCTATGAAATTTCGATTTCTCGGATTCGTTGGAAAGATATTCTCCATTAGATTCAAATATTTTTGTAACACCCCACCTCCGCTAGGGTCGCTCACAAAGGGAATGCCCTAGTTTTGGAGGGGTATTATCTAGTAAACAGGCACAAAGATAACACAAGACAGAACATAGATAAAATAGAGTGTATAAAGCAACGGATATAAACTTTAAAACCAAATCTCATTACTGAAAAATAGAATCAAAACCTCTTACATCAAAATGCCAAGTCATTAATTCATTACATCAAGTTCTAAAGAAGGAAAGTACTTAAAACAACATAAGTAAAATATTATTCCCCAAAAAGTGCATGAGTGCAGCCATAGCATAGCTCAAGACCAAACCGTACATGAGCTATCAGAAAGCAAGCAAAGTCCAAGCTAAGAGCTAGAGTCTCCTCCCTGAGAACCTGGGGGAAACGAAAGACAAAGAGGCGAAAGAAAACAGGTCAGTCAAAAAGACTGGTAAGCCCTAGTGACTATCAGCATAGAAACTAGTAAAGTTAACAAGACATGAATAAACTGGAATTAAACATAGGAATTATGATAAGTCTGACATGATAACTAAGCTAACAAGATAACTCAAGTCTTACATTGCGTATTCAAGGTTCGCCATACCAACTATACTGGTATACTAATCCCGTGTCAACTATAAATCAAGAAATAATCCCTTGGCCCAATGTCGTGAAGTGACCCAATTCGGGGTCCAACGGCATGATCTAATCGATCGGCTCCCTACAAGTCTAGCTCGTCGTGTGTCTGTGTCATACGGCCCTATCACGAATGTAGTCACCTGTGCTAGGTCCACCATAGGGTGTATCAAGCCCTAGGGTGCCAACCACCGACACGAATCAAGAATGCACAGATAATCCTACTGATGCCCAATGCCTGCTTTTTCAACTCCGGACTAAGTGCACGACCCTAGTTCGCCTGAACCTACAATGGCGCACCAACTCAGCCGTCTTTCTGGTCGCTTACAATCAGCCCAGCAATCGTGCCCCACCCTGCCTAGTCCCAGGGTACCGTGATATATCTAGTGGGTTACTGCTGAAAAAGACCGCGTAACTAGGGTTTCGTTCAGCAGGTTAAGTTGTCATTTAAAATCGAGACTTAACCCCATCTACGTGTCATGTCAAATTGACTAAGTGTGTCGTTCTAGTTCAAGACTTAGTCCTACGAATCATGTGTCAGGTTGGTTAAGTGTGTTCAAGCGGTTCATGACTTAACCCTATCAAATCAACATGTCAAATTGGTTAGGTATATTCAAGTGGTCCATGACTTAACCCTATCCAGTGGCATTAATTTACTTAATGCATCCCTAACCTCTCACATTAGACTTGGTTATGGTTACTGGATGTGTCGGGCGGGTCCGGGCAGTTTTACACCATAACCTAGTCTAACCTCAGGTTTCGAGTGCGATATGACCAACTACTCACATTGGGTCCTATTGTTTGCAGTTACTGGATTCGCCGGGCGGTTCCGGGCAGATTTATACTGCAAACTCAACCCAACCTCGAGTTGGCCATGTTCAAGTTATCTAAGTGTCATGTCCCAAATTCATATTTTCAAGTATAATTTCATGTCAAGTTCATGTTCCTATCCAAGCTCAAGTTATAACGATATTCATGTTTTTAAGTTCATACAAAATTCAGGTTTTCCTAAACTACCCAAATCGCATCCCCAACGCTCGTGAATTCAAATCAAGGCAATAGATGTAACTAGGGAATAACATAACAAGGATGGGTATAAAGTGGCAAAGGTGATTTCAAGACAAGCATGGTGTAACTTGAGATATGATCATAACATCACTGGCATATGAAATAGGTTGGTAAACATAGCTATAAATGACATAAGATGATAATCCTAAACTTGTGACTAGCAATAGTTTCAACATCACAACATCACAGGCATGTTAAAATAATGATAGGGTTTAGGTTATGACATGAAGAGGCCCCTAAATCAAGTTCTTATCAGTATTCCACAAATCAAGGTTCAATATGAACGGTACTAGGTTCAAGGTGAATAGATCTAGGGTGAACAAGAGTAGATCTAAAATAATAGATAAAAAAGGAATAGTTATAGATCAAAGATATACAAGAGTAGGTCTCAAGTAGTTATCATGTTTATGTTCAACTTCAATTTACACATGTCCATATTAAGTTTAGAGTTTAGATCTAAGAGTAACTGGGGCTTACTGATCGTGGTTTTTGAGAACTAAGAACAGAAATTGTCGTAGGATCGTTGCAGAAGCTTTAATCTCTAGTTTGAATTGAGTTGCTTAGGTTGATGTTGATTAGCTTCTAGTTTTGATTCCAGCAGAGTAGCGACGCCATTTTTATTTTTGTTTAGAACAGAGGCAAAGTAGAAGCAGAATAGAATTGTTTGTAGAGAAGGCTAGGTTTGGGGCTGTTTAAATAGGTTTAGGCAGATGAATCTGGACAGAAATCGGACTAGAAACATCAGAACGAACACTGGCCCGAAAATGGGCTCGAGGACCAGGTCGACACCCAGGTCGACTGCCCAGTCGACTCCCCAGTCGACCTGGGTCTGGGCGGGAAATTTCCCACCCAGTCTATTCTGCGTTTGAAATTCGAATTTGGATTCGAATTCGAGCTATTTTCGATTCTGAAAATTCCTGAAACTTCGGAGGGTCATATCTCCCTCATACGGACTTCGATTCTTGAAAACTCGGACTCGTTTCCAAGCAGAATTCCGAGATGAACGCAATGGCGCAACCCGTTTCCCTTGGTTCTTATTTTAAAAATTTAATTCTGCCTAGATTTATGGTTATAATACGTTATCAAAATACGGGTTGTTACATTTTTGGTTTCACTAAAACCCGGTCTATTTTGAATCCTGCACATTCATTTGAATTTTAAAATCGAATTATCGAACTACCGCGCCATTTTCAATTCCTTTTATATATATAAATAAATATTTATATTCTAACGACGATTCGAATAAATATATACGTTGTATTTTATTAAAAATTAATTTCTCGTCGATATTATTTAAAATATTCCATTTTAAATATTCAAAATTCAATAAAATTGCCAAAATAAAAATTTTAAATTGGCTCAGATTTTCCGGGTTATTACACTCAAAGTGCACGAAAATTCAGATCATTAATAGAAATAAATAGGAGGATGAGAAAGATAAGATAGAACTAATAGAATAGAAGAAGAAGAAGAAGAAGAAGAGGAAGAAGAAGAACACAGCTGAACATAATCAGAGTAAACACTAATCTCACAGCGGAACGAATAAAATATATTATATAACATAACTTTGAAATACAAATCTGTTTTGTATATACATACCATTTCAGAGTACGATACATCATATCACAGCGGAACTAATCTCTAAATACTAACGGTGAAGCCTTCTGCTTTTAGCTCCTCCAAGCGTATCTGTAAAAGCCTTAAACACTTGATTGCCTGTACAAATTTGGGCACCCAAGAGTTTAGGCAAAAACAAAATAAAATAAACTCTGGGTCAGTCATGGGACTGGTGTGAGTAAATTCCAACCATACGGTTTAACTTTGAAAATCCTTTTTAAAACAAAAGGATAATAGTAAGACCAACCCACACATAAACGTGGACGGTTTTTACCTTACTATAACCCAAAATATTTTGATATCAAACTCCAGTGATATTATGATAATGTCTAATCAAGTAAATAACCAAATAGTAGAACGCTTGCATCTCACGCTCTACATACACAGTATAAAATCAAAAACCGTAGGGTGCTTATTAGAGATTGGATTCCAACTATGACAAGGTATGGGACCACTTGCTGATAGTGTACGTCTAGAGACGAAAACATTGGGTTCAACAAGAACATCTTGCAAACCGGCCCACACATGATCGACCACTCATTTCGCTTGAGTGTACTGAATGTATATCACCAACGGTTGTACTCAAACCACCGTTTCCCGAAAAGGGACAGCATCGAAATAGATTAAAGAAGTAAAAGAAATTTCTCTAGATAGGTGATTATACACCCTAATGGGAGCGACCCACATAGCCATGCTGCCTGCCCGATTTTTGTCATTTCCTGGTTGTCAAGCTTGAGTCTACGTCTATCTTTTAGAACATCTGGCCACCATACACTTTGAATGCCACATCGTCAAACCCATCAAATCACTAGTTGATCTTCCCAAAAATATTATGGGTATAAAAGCTAAGAGAAACGAATTTCTCCGCTACCAGACGTAATACCTTAAAAAGATCGTCTTGTGCGACCGTTAGGAATACTTTGTCAGACATTCGTCCATACAAGTTGTCCTGGGACTGGACAAACATAACAGCTCTTGCATTTTACTCCGTCTTCGATTATCGTCAGTATAATTTAATTCGCAACGTTTATGCCTATACGGAGTGGTTTTCGGATATTAAATCCAACCGGTCTCTCCGTATTGACAACGATGGTCAAAACACTTCGATAGTCGGTTATTTAACTATCAAAGTAAAAGCAAACATCTATTCTAATGTATAACTAAACATCATACAATCACGCTTAAGTTTGGTCAACAACGCTAATTTATCGTTATAGTTTAAAACTTATCATACGCTGTAATATTTCCCTTTATAACTAATCTCGACATCTCTTTCCGTTACAAAAATCTTGACATCTCTCTACGTTACAAAAATCTTTATACAATTCCATTTACAACTTCTTTACCAAAACGCATTTACGTTCTATCTTTAGTCGTTTTACTTTTTTTACTTGAATTGTTATACTTAATTCAAGTAATATACCATTACAACTCCATGCCATCTTAAATGAAATCCATTTAAGAAACAATTTTTTTTTAAAAATAAATAATAATTATTCATTACTGAAGTAAACAATTTATTTCTTTATTATCCAAAAAGATTTGCTTACATGATAATTTACAACTTTTATAACCTTATATAGATTGTCTAAAACAATTGTTCATATTCACTTTATAAAAGTAGCTACAAAGTGTTAATTTATAATGGAACTTCTATTATAATTTTTAAAACTTTGCCTCAATTATAAAAATATAACTTTTTATAAATTTAACCTCGTTGATTCGTCTGATGACAATTCAACGTCTTAACAAAAAGATAAATTTACGGTCGTCTGATGCCATTTTCTTAATCGATACCGTCTATTGATTAAATTAAAATCATTGTTGAATTTCCATTCATTATCAATATCACACAGGGTTTAAAGGTCATTTGGGTACAAATAGTGCATTTATAAAACAAACGGTACGTATAAATATTGAGGAATCCGGTTGGGCTCCTCCAACCGGTTTCCTACATCCACAGATGTTAGTCAAATCAGTATCCAACCAATGATGTGTACATATGCAACAATATATATCTATTTGAACCAATTTAACTGTAATTTACCTAAATGACCATCACACAGCATTCAACTAATATTTAAAATAAAATTAAAATATTTTTAAAATAGATCAGAGTTAGTGAATTTACTCACCTTGGAGCGTTAACCGTTAAATAACGATTTGCGTCTGTCGATTAAATCAGGCGTTCAATATTTACTTCCCACCCTTATCTCTTAAATCTTCAGTTCAATCTGCTAATTCAACTTTCTGAGTTTTCTTTTACTTTGGGCTTTTATTTCCTTTCTTCCTTTTTCTGTAAAACCGGGCTCACTGTTTTCTGTCCTTTTAGCATATTGTATACTTCTTGTTAGCTGCCTTTTTTTTCCTTCTTTATTTATTTTTGGGCCTAACGTTTAAAACCCAGCCCATTATTTGTTCAAAACCCCAACCGCATATGCCAAAATCGGTTCCTCCTGTAATGTTTCTTCCCTAAGCAAAAAGATCCGCTCAATATTTTTAAACCAACCTTTCATGGCCATCCTCCCTTTCCCTTTTTCGAACGCTCTTAGAACTCTCTTCACATGCAATTTACGTAAGTAATCCGCCAGTTCTCCCCAAATTATCTGCTCAAACCGAACCCCACAAAGAACCCCTGGCCAGCTTTTAAACTCAACGTTCCCTTGTAGTCATGCTTCCATTTATACCCGAACACAAGCCTCCAGCTATTTCATTTGCTGAAACTTTAAGTGAAGCTTTCTTTACCACCCGTTAACCGATTTCGAAACTGAAAATATCATTCACGTCCACTTTCCGGCCTTTCTCTCCTCCATCCACCATTGAACACTCGCTCTCCTACCGAAGAAGCTGACTCCTGCCCATTTTGCCACGTGTACAGTCCAGATGCAAGTGTATTTTCTTCTGGTCTTCACCGCATATTCATTTCCACCGCCAAAAACTTATCCCCTTCTACCAATATGCCATATGCCACCTTCCAGTAAACGCCTCCAGTTTGCTTGCTATAACATGCCAAACTTCAGTTATCATGAACGAGACTCCACTCCTCTTCACTTATTTTGAGCTACTTCATGATACCGCCAAACCACACTACTGTTAATACTTTACCCGAAGTACTTCATCACCTCATGAACTGACCTGGCGTCCTTGTTCACTACACCCCATCACCTGCTACCCGCCCAAACACCAAACTCGGTTTCCTCCTTTCGAAAGCATCACCGAGCTCCTTCTCTATCGAGCGTCACTGGTTTATTTTATGATTTATGATGGAGGACTAAAATATTTTGAAAACCATTAAAGCTTCAGTTCGATGCTCTCTTTTTAGGAAAAGAAAAGAACGAAGGCACCATATATTTATAGTGTTAAAACACCTTGATGGCCAAGCCATGTAGTATGAATAGCCATGCTATAGCCATGTGAAAAATGATCCAAGTAGCTGAGAAATAGGAGGATGGTTTACAGCGTATTTTCTTTTCATTGATCAGGGACAGTAGCTGTATACTTTTCTCAGGCATGTGCCATTTGTACAGCATATGGGTTAAGCATAGAGTAGCAACGTATGGTCCCTTTTAGTCTAGGCATGTGGAGATTAAATAAATAGGTCTGCATTGTTTTAAATTTTACTTTGTTTGTACGTTTTAGTTGTAGAGTAGCCTGTGTCGAGTTTTCTTCTTCAACTAGGACTAAGACTACGACTGGAAATGGACGTTGTACGAAGCTTGGGATTAAAGGAACGAAAATATACAGTTTTTATTTTATTTTGTACAGGACCTATACATCCAACCAAAAGACAGATGATATTGCAATATATAGCTTATGTTTGCATGTCCGATTTCATGTTGTATAGGTTTGAAGTGTTTGGTCTCATTGGCATTAAATATCAGTGAGATAGGTCCTCACGTTCAAAGCAAGAAACCGGGTCTGCGAGGTAGTACTGAGTTATATTCTTAAACATGTGCTTTCATTTAGTTTTTATGGTAGGCTTAGTTGTATCAATTCTAGTGTAGCAGAGCATTAATATGTCTTAGGCATGTGAAAGTGGGTAGGCTATAGAAACGCAGCTGTGAAGAGACATATTTATATATTTTACTTAGATTAGGGTAGGCTGCCCTGCCGCATGTCATGAGTTTTCGCTTCCTTTGTTCAGCATACTGTACGAGTATAGGTTGTGTACAAGATGTAATGTCCTTTGCATGTGCTGTGTTGAAAAGAGGAGATGTACCATTGCTTGAAGGGTGCGGAAATTATATGTTTTATCTTTTCTTTTTATATTTAAACTTTTCCCGAACTATATTGATTTGTTACGTGTTATTTATGTTCTTATATTTTTATAAAGTTTAACATATCGTGTTTCGCAAACTTTCGTGAGCCGCTACGGACAAAAATAAAAATATGATCGTGACAAGCGAGGTGTCACAATTCCAAAAATATAATAATATCGGTAGGTTAACTCATATTTTGAAACTCCAAAATGTTGTTACAGGTTGCAAAACACTCCAAATAAAAAGTTGCATATTAAATTAATTAAAAATTACAGTAAAATTCTAAAATTAAATTATCACTACGTCTCAAAAGAACCTTGTCTAAATTCGAAACCAATATCTAGTAATTTCAAATAAACCGTTACGGTCGACATACGATTTCATAGCGACTTTCTGAATATTTGATTTAGATACAATTCACAATCTATAACGCGAAATCTTGATTTTTTTACTTCTGTTAGAAAGATACTGTTCAACAGATTCCAACGCTTCATATTTCAAAGAAATGCGACTAATAATGGGTCCTGTACACTCAGTTGAAGTTTAGAACATTAAATTACAAATTGCAGTGTCGTTATAAGCTCGATTATACTTAATATATATTTTTATACATTCAACTTCGTTTTAATTGATATATAAATCCACTTATATTACGAATTCAATATTTAAACTGATTTAAACATTCAAATACAAACCGATAAAAATGTGGGACGTTACATTCCTTCCCCCTTAAAATAATTTCGTCCTCGAAATTGCTAAGAAGTGGAGATGCTCTAATTCTAACTCCTCATAACCTTCTTGGTTGAAATTTCTTACTTCACATCCCCATAACTCAATCCTTGCGTCGAATCTTTTATCCTTATATCGATAATTCTCTTATGCTCAAATCCTATTTCGTTTCAACTTCCAGTTCCATCTCACTTCCAAATTATTGGTTAACAATCCAATTCCATAACCAAACTCGGTTCCAATCCAATATCTCATTTCAAAAATTCACTTACTTTACAAAGTTTAATTCTATTCCGATTTATTCAACTTCGTTAAATTTCTATTTATTTACTTCATAAGTAAGATTTTAAAATTCAGAATTCAAATCCCTGAGGTTTTTATTTCAAATCAGTTTGAAATGATATATATATATATTCATAACATAGCAAATCAAAATATTTGAATTTTCGAACAACTTATTTCAAAACAAAATCTTTGGTAGTAATCTCTCACTTAGAAACTCGAAAATGAACACTGATAATGCGGTCGTCATCATCAAAATTATTTTCCAGTGGTAGAAGTGAGTTCAATACTATATCATCTTCCAAACTTGTTTTCAAACATTTCTATTTTGAAATTTTCTTCCAAATATCTTTCACAGCACTTAGAAAACAATTTCAAATCCCCAGGATTTTAAAATTCCCATATATTCAATCCTTTTCCAAGTTTCCAGAGTTTATTTCAATTCTGGATTTAAATTTGGATCTAATCCATTAAATTTCACAAATTACATTGTACAAGTTCTGATAGGTTATTTACGTACCCATCTTAACCATAATGTTATTCGATTATAATAATAACAAACATATCCAATATATTGAATAATTCCAATAGTATATACTTCCTTTATATCAAAATATATTTGGGTAAAATTATTTCATTTACCAGCTTTTTAAAACAATACTAGGTCGAATTGCTCTATCCAAGCCTTTATAAATCCCTATCGACCTCGTCAGTTAAACGCGTCGATCTGAAATTTATATACCACTCAACAGATCAATCAACACAATATAAAACAGCTTTTATATCAATTTACAAATACGCGCTCATATATATACACTCAAACTCAATCTAGAGTATTTCTAACCCCATCTCTATTGAGTTACGCCACAGAGCCAAGGTAATCACATAACCTCGCTCTGATACCACATGTAATGACCCGGAAATCCGTACCAATTTGAGCTGATAAATATCCTACACATTCAGCTCAAAGTGCACGAAAATTCAGATCATTAATAGAAAGAAATAAGAGGATGAGAAAGATAAGATAGAGCTAATAGAATAGCAGAAGAAGAACACAGCTGAACATAATCAGAGTAAACACGAATCTCACAGCGGAACGAATAAAATATATTATATAACATAACTTTGAAATACAAATCTATTTTGTATATACATACCATTTCAGAGTACAATACATCATATCACAGCGGAAATAATCTCTAAATACTAACGGTGAAGCCTTCTGCTTTTAGCTCCTCCAAGCGTATCTGTAAAAGCCTAAAACACTTGACTGCACGTACAAATTTGGGCACCCAAGAGTTTAGGGAAAACAAAAATAAAATAAACTCTGGGTCAGTCATGGGACTGGTGTGAGTAAATTCCAACCATACGGTTTAACTTTGAAAATACTTTTTAAAACAAAAGGATAATAGTAAGACCAACCCACACATAAACATGGATGGTTTTTACCTTACTATAACCCAAAATATTTTGATATCAAACTCCAGTGATATTATGATAATGTCTAATCAAGTAAATAACCAAATAGTAGAACGCTTGCATCTCACGCTCTACATACATAGTATAAAATCAAAAACCGCAGGGCGCTTATTAGAGATTGGATTCCAACTATGACAAGGTATGGGACAACCTGCTGATAGTGTACGTCTAGAGACGAATACACTGGGTTCAACAAGAACGTCTTGCAACCCGGCCCACCCATGACCGACCACTCATTTCGCTTGAGTGTACTGAATGTATATCACCAACGGTTGTACTCAAACCACCGTTTCCCGAAAAGGGACAGCATCGAAATAGATTAAAGAAGTAAAAGGAATTTCTCTAGATAGGTGATTATACATCCTAATGGGAGCGACCCACATAGCCATGCTGCCTGCCCGATTTTTGTCATTTCCTGGTTGTGAAGCTTGAGGCTACGTCTATCTTTTAGAACATCTGGCCACCATACACTTTGAATGCCACATCGTCAAACCCATCAAATCACTAGTTGATCTTCCCAAAAATATTACGGGTATAAAAGCTAAGAGAAACGAATTTCTCCGCTACCAGACGTAATACCTTAAAAAGATCGTCTTGTGCGACCGTTAGGAATACTTTGTCAGACATTCGTCCATACAAGTTGTCCTGGGACTGGACAAACATAACAGCTCTTGCATTTTACTCCGTCTTCGATTATCGTCAGTATAATTTAATTCGCAACGTCTATGCCTATACGGAGTGGTTTTCGGATATTAAATCCAACCGGTCTCTCCGTATTGACAACGATGGTCAAAACACTTCGATAGTCGGTTATTTAACTATTAAAGTAAAAGCAAACATCTATTCTAATGTATAACTAAACATCATACAATCACGCTTAAGTTTGGTCAACAGCGCTAATTTATCGTTATAGTTTAAAACTTATCATACACTGTAATGCTTCCCTTTATAACTAATCTCGACATCTCTTTCCGTTACAAAAATCTTGACATCTCTCTCCGTTACAAAAATCTTTATACAATTCCATTTACAACTTCTTTACCAAAACGCATTTACGTTCTATCTTTAGTCGTTTTACTTTTTTTACTTGAATTGTTATACTTAATTCAAGTAATATACCATTACAACTCCATGCCATCTTAAATGAAATCCATTTAAGAAATATTTTTTTTTAAAAATAAATAAATAATAATTATTCACTACTGAAGTAAACAATTTATTTCTCTATTATCCAAAAAGATTTGCTCATAGGATAATTTACAACTTTTATAACCTTATATAGAATGTCTAAAACAATTGTTCATATTCACTTTATAAAAGTAGCTACAAAGTGTTAATTTATAATGGAACTTCTATTATAATTTTTAAAACTTTGCCTCAATTATAAAAATATAATTTTTTATAAATTTAACCTCGTTGATTCATCTGATGACAATTCAACGTCTTAACAAAAAGATAAATTTACGGTCATCTGCTGCCATTTTCTTAACCGATATCGTCTATTGATTAAATCAAAATCATTGTTGAATTTCCATTCATCATCAATATCACACAGGGTTTACATGTCATTTGGGTTCAAACAGTGCATATATAAAACAAACGGTACATATAAATATTGAGGAATCCGGTTGGGCTCCTCCAACCAGTTTCCTACATCCACAGATGTTAGTCAAATCAGTATACAACCAATGATGTGTACATATGCAACAATATATATCTATTTCAACCAATTTAACTGTAATTTACCTAAACGACCATCACACAGCATTCAACTAATATTTAAATAAAATTAAAATATTTTTCAAATAGATCAGAGTTAGTGAATTTACTCACCTTGACGCGTTAACCGTTAAATAATGATTTGCGTCTGTCGATTAAATCAGGCGTTCAATATTTACTTCCCACCTGTATCTCTTAAATCTTCAGTTCAATCTGCTAATTCACCTTTCTGAGTTTTCTTTCACTTTGGGCTTTTATTTCCTTTCTTCCTTTTTCTGTAAAACCGGGCTCACCGTTTTCTGTCCTTTTAGCATATTGTATACTTCTTGTTTGCTTCCATTTTTTTCCTTCTTTATTTATTTTTGGGCCTAACGTTTAAAACCCAGCCCATTATTTGTTCAAAACCCCAACCGCATACGCCAAAATCGGTTCCTCCTGTAATGTTTCTTCCCTAAGCAAAAAGATCCGCTCCATATTTTTAAACCAACCTTTCATGGCCATCCTCCCTTTCCCTTTTTTGAACGCTCTTAGAACTCTCTTCATATGCAAATTACGTAAGTAACCCGCCAGTTCTCCCCATATTATCTGCTCAACCTGCATGTAACAACCCGGAATTTGGGGCCAATTTAAAATTTTCATTTTAGAGATTTTAAAGGTGTTTAAATAGTTGAAATGAATTATTTTAAATAAAAATGGCTAGGAATTTATTTTGATTGGACTTAATACGAATATATTTAATTTAATTATAAAAGGAATTAGAAAAAGGTCGGTAGTTTGAAAAGTCTAACCTGAACTTTGACTGACTGTACAGGATGCAGGATAAACCGGATTTTGGTGAAAAAAAATATTTAAATCTGTTAATGAATATCTTTCTAACTAATCTGAAAAATCGAAGTTTCATAGCGGGAATCAAAAGTTATGGCCAAATGAATTTTCAGAAAGGTCGCTATAGAGAATATATCGCCCTTGAAAATAGACATTTTGCATACGACCTCGGAATTCGCTGAAACCACTTTTGTTGGATCCGGGATGTCTAACTATAGCTAGGTTTCAAATTTCATAATTTTAAAGTTAATATGTGAGCGTGGCAAAGGAAAACGTGTTTTGGTCAATTAAAGTTAAATTGGATCGACCAGAAAATGACCATTTTTCAAACGATCTCAGAATTCGACGAAATTAGTTTTGTTAGGACCGTATCATCAAAACATAACCAAAAATAATTTTTCCGGATTTTTCTGACTTCGTATGTGACCCCGGTAAAATTAAAAAGTACGTTCGAATTTAATATTAACGAATTAATTTGAAAATAAAGAAAACATACTGTAAACTTCAGAATTAGACCACGGCACTAGCGCCATTGCGTTCAGAAGACGTCAAAACCTATTGTTCGACAGTCGTTGGGCTCCGTTTGGAGATCGGATGGAAAAACCCTAATTTCTAGAATTAATTAAATTAAAAATAAAATAAAATACCCTAGAATACGCGTATAAATACGCGCTACAGTCTTCTTCTTCCCCGTTAGTCACAGCCGCCACAACCCATTCCATTCAAAACTTCTCTCCTCCTTCTCTCCCAATCCGTAGAGAATTAGACTGGGGTGTAGTTGAGTTTTCCGAAGCTTTTTCTCTCCTCTTTCATCTCCAACAAGTTTCATTCAAATTGGTGGCCTATAGCTCTTGGATTTTGTGCCCGAACCCGCGACCTTCGCTGCCCCGCCGCCACCAGCACAGACTGCTGCACCCTCCCCCCTTCCGGTCGAACATCCCCCTCTTGTAGCTCTCCAATCTCCAACAATCCGTTCGTAAAACCATTGATCCAATCTCCCGATTTATGAATTCAAAGTTTTGAACTTTCTGAAATTAAAGGTACGAAATTCAATCAGATTTGCGACGCTTTTAAATGTCGCAGTGACAGTTGTTAAAAGTGTTTTCTAATTTATACATATAAACTTCAAATTGAAATCTCTCAGATCCGAAACCAACGTAACATTGAACACGAGATCTGATCAAGTTTGGACCTTCATTTTTGATCCGAGCACGGTGAGAATTTATTTTTAATTAAATTTAATTAATTTAACTATTATTCTTGCGTTATGTGAAGTTTGAATGGCAAATATAAATGGATCTGCAATGGATGTTATTGTAAGTTATAGATCTGAATTGTTTGTGATGTTATGATATTAGATCTGAAAATTTAAGTGTTAGATCTGAGTTTGGTGATGTATTAGGATCATTTATTTGTTAATCTTGTCAATCATGTTTTGTTGATATTCACGAACCATATGTTTACATGTAAGAATACACCATATGATGAAAATTACATTTTTCTATGTAATTAAAATATGAATTTACACCGTATGATGAAAATTACATTTTTCTATGTAATTAAAATATGAATTTACACTGTATGATGAAAATTACATTTTTCTATGTAATTAAAATATGAATTTATGCTGTATGATGAAAATTACATTTTTCTATGTAATTAAAATATGAATTTACACCGTATGATGAAAATTAAATTTTTCTATGTAATTAAAATATGAATTTACACCGCATGATAAAAATTACTTTTTTTATTTGAAACTATGATATGCGGTTGGCGATGAAAATAAAAATTACTTTTTTATTTGAAACTATGATATGAAGTTGGCGATGAAAATAAAAATTACTTTTTTTTTGAAACTATGATATGCAATTGGCTATGAAGATAAAAAGTACATTTTTCTATGCAACTAAAGTCATGAGATTTGCAATGCAAATAAAAGTTACATTTTTTCTAAGTAGCTATGAATGAGATTTGAAAGACGAAAAGAAATCATTTTTTTTTAAATAAGAATGAGAAATTGCATAGAGAATAAAAATTCACATTTTATATGTGGAATAAGGACGAGGATTTACATAGTAAGAAAATTTTCATTTCTATTACGTAAGTGAAAAGAGGAATTTACATAGTAGGTAAAATTCCAATTTTTACATATAAATAAAAGAAGAAATGTGACATGTAATATAAATTTACATTTTTATTAATGTAAATAAAGTAGGAATTTTCATCGTATGTGTTAGCCCACTTTGTGAACTGGGCAACACAAAGTCAAGATGTGAAATATTGAAGAACTTGAAAAACACTAAAGCGGGTCGGATCGGAGCAGGGTAGCGGTTCGGTTAGGGTAAAGTCTGTCGTTCGGATCGGTGAACCATTGCTATTGGAATCAGAAAGGCACAGCTGTTCGGATCGGAGGGCAATATACTCCCAGTCGGATCGGAAAGCCACTTGATTGCTGCGGAGATAGATAGAAACGGAGCAGAATAAAGAGAAGAGAGAATTGGTTCTAAGTCAATCCGGGTCGGATCGGGTACCTCGATCCGAACCCCTTGCACATGCCCCTCCGATCCGAGCCTGTCTTCCACGTCACTCTCCTGCATGAGCGCCTGGATATTCGGATCGGCAGTGACCAGTTCCTACCCTCAACGTCCACTACTCTGATGCGTTGTCAACATAGAAATTCATCCGAACCCGAGGCTGATGGGATGGATGACACGTGGCTCCGATCCGGATCGGGTTCTGAGCAACTTCTTACCTATAAATACCCCGTTTGGAGATAAAGAAAAGGATTTTTTTTCTGGCACTTTGAGAATTCAACCACCTTCAGAACCCGAATTCCAGCACTCCCGGAGAATCCAAATCTTCTTTCATCATTTGTTTTTAGTCAATTGAGTGATTGTAAGTGAGTTGTGAGAGAAATCAAGTGAATATTTCATTGTATTTGCAACTGAGTCATTGAATATAGTGAAAGACAAGTGGACGTAGGCATTTCTTCGCCGAACCACTATAAATCCTGTGTGTTCATTTATATTTTTGATCTCGTTTCATTTTTCTTTTAATCAATTTGGGTGTTAGAACCACTTTTTGGTCTAACATTTTGGTGCTTTCACTGAGATCTCATCTGAATTCTTTGTTTTTCGGGATTATCGTTCTACTTTTTGAACCGTTGAGTTCAAAGAAGTTAATCCTCAAGTTTCAACGCCCTTGGATATTTGTTGAAGTGATTGTCGAAGAATCATGGCCAAAGGAAAAGGCAAAGAAGTTCAATCTGGTCGAGGAAATGGAGCTGGCGAAGATCAGCAAAATGCGGTTGTAACAAGGTCTCGTGGGCAGAGTTCAGCAGCAGGACGAACCAATGCAGGAAATCCGAACCGTCTTCAGGGGGAGAGCTCCGATCCGATCCGGGTAAGAGATTCTGAAGCAGTGCAATCCCCCAATCTGAACCAACCCGAGCAGCTTGCCATGTACCGACCCGACCAGACTCCCCAGCTCCGAACCGACCCGACCACCCATCTCCGATCCGATCCGACTCTTGGTGATGTTCGAACCTCTACTCGAGTCCCTACAAATGCTCTGATTCCAGCCGCCAGGGTCAGTGATCAGGTCAATCCATCTGTGCCCATTACTCAAGGAGATTTCTCGCACCTACTTGATATGCTTGAAGGTACTAGGGAGGCTATGAAAGTCCACGAGCACACCAACCTCATGATGCAAGAAAATATGAGGCTCATGAGTAGGGAGATCAGCGAGCTCCGTCGACAGAGAACCCCATCACCGGTTCGTCACACACCAGTGGATCAGTCTTCATCTTCCGAGGAAGAGCGGCCTCGTGAACGTAGGCCACTCGAACGACCTCAGAATGTGGAGCAGCTGACATTCGGATCTTTGGGGTCTCGCGAGGATATTGCACGAGCACTAGGAAACAATGATCCCACTCGGGGGCAAAGGCTCCAGTCCCCTCCTCCCGAGACCGACCGGGAGCGTAGGGAACGGAATAGAGCAGAAGCAGCTCAAAGAAGAAGGGCATCTCCTGAACAAGAGCCCAGAAGGAACCCGGATACTAGGGTCATGGAACCTGAGCGGCCCCTAACTAATGCTGATGTACAGGCAATGGTGCGCCAGATCATGTCCGAGAGCCGGAACTATACAAATGAAGATTATGGCATTGAGCGAAGCCATAATCCTTTCACTGATGATATCCTCGACTTCCAGTTTCCCCGGCATTTTAACCTGCCACAGATGGACAAGTACAACGGAAGGACTGATCCGGGACAGCATTTGATGCGATACTCGTGGCTCATGAATGCTGTTGCTGCCCCTGATGAAGTGAAGTGTTAAGCATTCCCAATCTATTTAGAAGATGTGGCGTTGTTCTGGTTTACCCGACTTCCCCCTCGTTCGATTTCGAATTACAGGGAACTGAGCGAACGTTTTATGAATCAGTTCCGACTCCATGCCCGAAAGTCCAAAAGTGTTATTGAATTGTCAAGAATTAAGCAGGCACCAGGAGAGTCTTTGAGGTCATATCTTGACCGTTTTAACTTAGCTGTGACTGAAGTTAGTGACCCGCATGAGCCCACCATTCTGATGGCATTGAAAGAAGGAGTCGATCCTGAATCCGAGTTCGGGGATTACCTTTCTGGGAAGACACCCTCCACAAGAGAGATATTCTATGAAAAAGCCGATATTTATTTAAGGCGAGAGGAGGCCAGGGCAAACCGAAAGAGAAAGTCTGTAGCGGCTTCAAAAGAAAATGTGCAGAGTAACGTCGCCGTGAAGCAGTCTGGGGACAGTTCCGGAAAAGTTGAAGTAAATGTGGGAAACAAGGGTGGAAACAACAATGCTGGAAACGGGGGCAACAACAATAACCGTAATACGAACGGTAACAGAAAAAATAGAAATAGGGGAAGTGATCCTAACAAAAGACCCCGATTCCAGACCTACGAGAATTATACACCATTGAACGACACCCTGGAGAATATTTACCTGGATACGTACAACGTTTTGCAGTATAAAAGACCGCCACCTCGTGATTCGACCGAGAAAGAAATGGCAACTGGGAAGTTTTGTTTGTTCCATGGAACTCATGGACATTCAACCAATGAATGTCGGCATTTAAGAGATGTGATTGAGAAGCTGCTGCGCGAAGGGAAACTGGATGAATACAAGGTTGCCCCGAGGGACAGGGGCAAGGAGAGCAAGCTCCAAAACAGATTCTACCTGCTCCTAAGCCTACAGCGCAGCAGAAAGGCAAGGGAATTGTTATCAACTCCATAGTGGGCGGACCTCACCCAGCAATCCGTAGCTTTAGAGCAATGGATCAATATGTAAATGCTGCCAAGCATATAGATGTGAATGAAGGTGATGATCTGGAAGATATTACCCCCATAAAACAACAGAAGACCATGTTTGACGACGTGGTGTTCCGCAGCAGAGATAATACTGGGATCCAATCACCCACTGATGATCCGTTGGTTATTACTACCACCATTAGGCCGGCCTTGGTTCATAAGGTATTAGTAGACAACGGAAGTTCCGTCAATATTTTGTTTAAAAGGTCATTTGATCAGATGAAGCTGGAATCTGAAGATTTGAAGCCATGTGAAGGATGGATCAGAGGCTTCAACGGGGCGTCAACAGCTCCCATAGGATACATAGAATTGCCCGTGACCTTGGGACAAGGAGAACGCAGAAGAGTGCGGATGCTTCAGTTCGTAGTATTGGAGGTAGATTCGCCTTATAACGCATTTTTGGGGAGGCCTGCCCTTGCTGAATTCAGAGCTTGTATCGCCCCTTGGTGTTTATTGCTTAAGTTCCCAACCGAAGCCGGAACTAGAGTAATGAGAGGGGATCAAGTTTCTGGACGGGCCTGCTATGTTGCCGAACTAAAGATGTTGATGAAAGGACTTAACATCGAGAGTAAAGATGCTTCGCCTCCCCCAAAGGGGGGCTCGGCGTAGCAATTAGAGAAATCGGCCCCGAAGGAGTTGCTTAAAGGAACGCCTGAAGACCTGGATCCCAGAAAAGACGAGGAACCAGAGACTAAAAATGCAACTCCTAATGAAGCGACAGTGGAAATTCCCATTGATGAAGCTGATCCGACAAAAGTTTTGAAGATTGGTTCTCAATTGGATCCACGTCGAGCCAAAGAACTAACGAACTTCTTGAAGGCAAACTTGGACGTGTTTGCCTGGACCCACGCTGACATGTGTGGGATATCGCCATCCATTATAAGTCACAAGTTAAATGTAAATCCGAAGCATCCGCTTGTGAAGCGAAAGAGACGTATGCTGGGCCCAGAGAGGTCGGCTGCTCTCAAAGAGGAAGTTGAGAAGCTGAAGCAGAACGGATTCATTCGAGATTCGACATATCCCGACTGGATATCGAATCCCGTCTTGGTAAAAAAGCCGAATGGAAAGTGGCGGACTTGCATTGATTTTTCAGATTTGAACAGAGCCTGCCCAAAAGATAGTTTCCCACTTCCCAGAATTGACCAGCTTGTAGATTCGACAGCAGGTCATGAACTTCTCTCTTTCATGGATGCATATTCTGGGTACAATCAAATTCCTATGCACGTGCCAGACCAAGAACATACGAGCTTCATTACGAATTTGGGATTATATTGTTATGTCGTAATGCCATTCGGATTGAAAAACGCCGGAGCCACTTTTAGCGCTTGGTGAACAGAATGTTTTATAATCAAATAGGGAAGACTATGGAAGTTTATGTGGATGATATCCAGCCATACGCAAGACTTGGCGGAAATGTTTGGTATCCTGCGAAAGTATCGGATGAAGTTGAATCCTCTGAAATGCTCATTTGGAGTGGCATCGGGAAAGTTCCTAGGCTTCATTGTGAGCTCCCGAGGAATTGAAATCAATCCTAGCCAAATAGCAGCGATTAGAAACATTGAAGAGCCGAGGAGAATTAAAGATGTCCAAAGTCTTGCAGGGAAAGTAGCCGCGTTGAGTAAATTCATCTCCAAAGCTACAGACAAGTGCACTCCGTTTTTTTATTTGATTAAAAGGGGAAAGAAGAACTTTGAGTGGACTCCGGACTGTGTTGAGGCCTTTCGAAATTTATTGGAACTGTTAGAGAAACCGCCGATTTTGTCAAAGCCAGTGGATCACGAAGAATTGTTTGTTTACTTGGCAGTCTCGGCTCACGCCGTTAGCACAGCTCTGGTTCGAGAAGAAGACAAAGTACAAAGGCCAGTATATTATGTAAGCAAGAAATTAGCAGCGGCAGAGCGCAACTACCCAAAGATTGAGAAGCTCGCTTACAGCCTCCTAATCGCATCCCGAAAGCTTCGTCACTATTTCCAAGCTCATCCAATAACCATATACACCGACCAGCCCTTGAGGCAGGTGTGGCAAAGGCCCGAAGCATCGGGGAGGTTGATCAAATGGAATATAGAATTAAGCCAATTTGATTTGAATTTTCAACCACGAAAGTCGATTAGGGGGCAAGCTCTGGCAGACTTTATTGCGGAGTTCACCATCCCAGAGGAGGAAGTAATCGATGACAGAGTGGTTAAGTCCGAGGATGAGTTAAAGATAGATCCGTGGAAGCTATACACAGATGGAGCCAAGAACGACCGAAGGTCCGGAGCTGGAATCGTCTTAGTCACTCCTGAAGGACGGTCGTTATATTACGCTCTACGATTAGAATTTTCGGCGACTAACAATGACTCTGAATATGAAGCCCTGATTGCCGGGCTGAAGCTTGCTAAAGACCTCGGAATAAAAACGTTGGACATATTCTGTGACTCTAAAATCGTTGTTTGCCAAGTGCGAGAGGAATTTGTGGCTCGGGGACCTCGACTTATCGCCTACCTCAGGAAAGTGAGAGAGCTATTGAGTAGCTTGGAGCGGTACAACATAACACATATCCCAAGAGCTGAAAACCAGAAGGAGGATAGGCTGGCAAAGCTGGCTAGTTCCGACAATCCAGAAGAGACTGAAATAATTCCAATTGAAACGTTGGAATCGCCAAGCTTTGAGTCAATGGAAATTGAGTTCGCTTTTGAAGCGGAACCGGAGAAGGAGTCGTGGATGACCCCAATTAAGAACTTCCTTAAGGATGGAACACTCCGGTCAAAGAAGAGTGAGAGAAGGGCTATAGTTCGCAAGGCTACTAGATATGTAATACAAGATGATATTCTTTATAGGCAGGGATTTTCCATGCCCCTGTTACGATGTATTGCACACGACGACATCAAACGTGTACTAAGAGAAGTGCACGAATGTGAGTGTGGAGATCATACAGGAGGTCAGACTTTAGCAAAAAAGATATTGCGATACGGATACTTCTGGCCCACAATTAATAAAGATGCAGCTGATTATTCACGATGCTGCGATAAGTGTCAGAGATTCGCCAAAATCCCCAGAGCACCGTCGACCCAACTTAAATCAATGGTGAGTCCTTGGCCATTTGCCACATGGGGAATTGATATCATTGGAGTTCTACCGATTGCTAAAGGAGGAGCGAAATATGCAATAGTGGCCGTGGACTATTTTACGAAGTGGGTGGAAGATGAGCCCTTGACCAAGATCACGGAAAGAAAGGTGATAAGTTTCGTTGTCAGAAATATTATATGCCGATTCGGGATCCCAAGGATGATTATAACTGACAACAGAACCCAGTTTGATAGCACTGAATTCAGAAATTTCTGCCAGAAGTATAAGATTGACAAGCGATACATTGCAGTTGCCTATCCGCAGTCGAACGGGCAAGTAGAGGCAATAAACAAAGTAATAAAATCCATCCTCAAGAAACAGTTAGAGCGTGCAAAGGCAAAATGGGTTGACGAATTGCCCCTGGCTTTGTGGGCATATCGTACAACATTTAAGACGGCTACTGGTCACACCCCTTTCTCCCTCTCCTTTGGCTCGGAAGCAGTAATTCCAGTTGAGCTGGAAGTTCCTTCCCACAGGGTAACGTATTACGACCCGATGACGAATCGGGCACTCTTACTTGAGTCTCTTGATGAAGTCGAAGAAAAAAGGGACGAAGCAGATTTGCATGCGGCAAGGCATCAACGTCAGATGGCACGCTATTACGACAAAAAAGTTCGCCTTAGGACTTTTGAACCAGGAGATTTGGTGCTAAAGAGAGTCTTTCCATCCCTTCCTCACCTCGGTCCAAAGTGGGAAGGACCCTTTGTCATCCAACGGAAACTTGAAAAAGGAACCTTCAAGTTAACGACCGTAGATGGCGAAGATGTTCCTAGAGCATGGAATGCCCAACACTTGATGCGATATTTGGATTAGAAATGTTGTACTCTCTGTTATTTTTCTTATGAACTCTGTTAAAAGGCACGACTTGCCTTGGGAAAATCTGACGATATGAATAAAGGACTATAAAGTGGATGTAGGCTACGACTTAGCCGAACCACTATAAAAATATTGTGTGTTATTTACTTTTATGCATTATATATATACCTTTATCGATTATTCTGTTGTGATTGTGGAACACAGGATGATTCAAAACCTGAAAAGGTTGAAGACAGTTTAAGCATAAGAAAAAGCACAACGACTATTTGTGCGACAAGACATAAAAGAATGAGAAAACGACATTCCTAACTCTAACTCTCCAAAGAGAGAGAGAGTATAAAAGCATCTCCGACTGAGCGCTGAAAAAGAAATCCTTCCCCTAACTCTAACTCTCCAGAGAGAGAGAGAGAGTATAAAAGCGTCTCCGACTGAGCGCTGAGAAAGAGATCTTTCCCCGCCGAAAGACCGAGGAATGAGTAGATTGCTGAGCTCGAACTCTAACTCTCCAGAGAGAGAGGGAGTATAAAAGGACGGGAAAATGACTTCCTCTGAGGCATGAAGGTGAACCCAGACAAGGGACCGCCTCAGTAAGAACTCTAACCTGGGTATAAGATAGGAGAGTATAAAAGAAATGTCAGAAAAAACGACAGGCACTGACGACACAGGAAATGCTATCCCGTCAGTAAATCGGGAGCGTTCAGATTGCTTGATTAAGCATTAAATAATTTGTGAGAATTGACTGGGGGCATATATGTTTAAGCATATATCCTCCCTCCGTAACTTCATTTCATAACTATAGTAAGACATGCATGTTTACATAAGTGCAGAACTACTGACAAACAGACATTGCATAAAATGAATTATTTTTTATTTATTTACGAATGAATGAATTTGTAGAGGAGAATAGCTAAAAAAAGAAGGTGCAAGAGCCGCTCTTGTAGCAGCAATTGTTGGTTCACTGAATGCTAAAACGACACAAGGCAATCCACTATTTAGATTTTGAGTGAGCCTTGGACTTCTTGGCGGCTTTCTCCGCATCCTTTGCTTCTTTCTCGGCCTCTATCAAGATTCGTTTTGATTTCTTCTTTCCTGAGGATGCGGTGCTGGAACCGGCAGACTTCTTCCCAGAGGGCGGAGCGCTGGAATCAAGAGAAGATTTTTTAGCGAGTTCCTCTGTGATAGATCTAGTTGAGAGCTTAACAACTAACCTTGATCCCGCATCCACAACTGCGAGGGGCTTGAGGGCTTCAGGGTCTAGTTCTTCGGCTTTCAATTGCAAGTGTTTGTCTTGATCAGCTTTCATTGCAGCCAAAGTAACATCATCAGCATTTTTTGACTCCCCGACTATTGCAACTTCTGGTTCCTCCTCATGACCTTCGTCATCGCCATCATCCTTTAAAGCTGCTATCATTTCTTCGTCATGGGGAGTGGCGGCCTTAGTCGGCACACTTCCTTCTCCCAAGTCTATAGGAGCAGCCTTGTCCTCCCCCCCTTTTGCCTTTTCTGTAGGTTCTGCCCCGGTGGTGGCTCCTTGAGTCACATCTGTCTTTTCGGATGGCTCAATACCTACAGAATGAGAAGCAACAGTTATCAAATCAGGCGAAAATAATGGGTTTTTCATCGATTGCTCAATCATGTGGCGAAAGGTAGAAATAGCCTTGACAAATTGAGGAGAAAAGGTAGGGATACCTTCCGAAGACTTCTTGGCAGGGGTAACTACTGCCTCCGATGCTGTTTCAGGAATAGGGGATAGTAGAGTTGTTCGGGGGATTCCCGGATTTTCAAGATCATACCCCTCTACTTCAGAAGTCGCATGGGCAGCAGAAGAGGAACCAGCTTCGAGAACATTCTTCTGTTTAGACTTCCATTTCTCTTCTTCCATGGCCTCAGCAATGAGGCGGCGCCCTTCAGCTAGGCGTTCCGGCTCATCGTCCCTCAAGTATTTCTCCATTAGCTTATCTTCATCGATGGAATCGACCTTAAGCTCCTCCTTCTCCCACTCGACGATCTGATTCCATACTTGAACTAGAGTGGATGGATAATCCTCGATCCAAGAAATGTTTCGACGACGGATGATATGTGCGAAGAATTCAATCATTAATTCGCCGAAACCCTGAATATCAGCCTCCGCCTCTGACAGTTGTTTGCGGGATTCCTCCGCAGATTTGATAGCACACTCTACATTGCCCTCAGCCAGGGCAGCTCTGTTCTCTATCTCCAATAGTTTTGAAGCCAAGTCAGCATTCTTCTTTTCTAGTTCAGCATTCCTCTTTGCTAACTCGGCATTTTTCCGTTCGAGGTCAGTATAAGCAAGGCGTGTCTTAGCAGCTTCTGACTTAGCCTCATCAGCTTGCTTTTTTAACTCAGAACGCTCTTGAGTGTGAGATTCAAGCAAGTCATGATAGCGTTTTTGCATGTCCTCAAATTGTTGTTTGAAGTTGGAAGCGTCCCTCTGAGCAATAGCAAGCTGGGCTTGTGTGTCCTCCAAATCTTTACCAAGGTTCTTTAAGGCCTTAGCATCTTCTTCCGCGGTTTTTTGCATTGAATCAGCATTCGTGATTAGAGTACGGATAATTCTGGAAAGATTGCGTGAATATTTAAACATCTCAGAGTACTGTTTTTCAACCGCGTCTATCTTCGCTTTGGCCTCATCTGCCCACTTAGAAGAAACAGGTTCAAGGGCCGGTAAAAAAGTCAGAGTCTCGAAGTAGTCTTCAGGAAACTGCTCCTCCAAATACGCTCGCTTTATTGCAGTTTCCGCATCTAGTGGGGGAGGAGCGCGGATCGTCAATTCAGTGTCCCTGTGTGTGGAGGATTCAGTAGTTTCTTTGTCTGTCCTAGGTCGTTTAGTAGCAGGGACCTTGCGCTTACTTCGTGACTCAGTATCCTTTGGAGGACTTCTCTCTCTGCTGCGCTTTTCGTGGGAAGAGGTGGAGTCTTTCGATTGTGGCCTGTCCTCTTCCCTACAGCTTTGATAACCTCTGTACTTCTCTTGATCCGACCGAACGGGAGAGCGAGAATGTGAGGGTCGAGAACGATAGGGATCATAAGGCCTTCTCTCCTCCCTACCGCGATCATCAGGACGATCATACTCGATATCCTGAGGTGGATTAGACATGCTGCGGCGAAGCTTCCTGATATCATAGTAGGATCGAGACATCGTACCTGCACAATAAGACAAACGAAATTCAGAATCAATGGATTCACGGAGAAAGAGGTGCAATGAATGCTGATGCTGTTGTATAAAGTGTGTCCTAAGTGGTGTGTTTCTCCCCAACCAACCCGAGTCTGAAGCTAGACTAGTACGGGCAGGCTCCTTGGCCTTAGCAGGAGTGGTCTCTTCAGAAGAGGTGAAAACTAAAGGATCCTTCCTAAAATCCTCTGAAGTGTATATAGTTTCAGGTAAGGGGAGATCCCCCAAACCCTGAAATATTTGGTCGTCAGTACTAGGGACATCCCCCTCGGAAGCATTAAGTGGCGACTCTTGGGAGGATGTTGACTTTTCCAGAGAAGCAGCCTCCTCGGGGGCTGTATATCCTTCACGATGCTTTTCGGCTAGGTTAGCCAATTCGTCATCCTGGGTAGAAGATGGAGAAGGTGAAGCTTGAAGAGGCACTGTAGGAACTCCTGAGCCTTCTCCTGTTTCTAGGACTACCTCCACTGGAGGGATGTATACGTATGGAGCCGTCCCATGACCGATGCTACGAAAAACGGATAACAGCCCATGAAAGTGAAGATATTCGTCTTTAAGGACTTCATCGATAGTCAAGAATTTCTGATCGCCATTAAGAAGTTGGTGCATCCGGTCAAAGAACACCTGATCTGATATTTGATTGGGATTGTCGACTGCAAACAAAAAGGAAAACAAGTTAAGGTGATGATTCAAGTGTATAGAGCCCGGATTTAGAAAATCAGTGCTTTACTTGATTTTGTCCACCTCCTAGCACATCCAGGCTGTCGCTTCACGTAGAACCATTCTAGTCTGGAATCTCCAACTTTACTGCTGAATGGTGCCGAGATTATCTTCCTTTTTGGAACTGACTCAAAATTGGAGAAAGATGGAGTCTCTCGAGTCCGATGCTTGAAGTTATAGAAAAAATGAACGTCATCGAACGTGAGCTCTATGCCTAAGATCTCACGGTATGCTATGTACAAAGTATGCAAGTAGGCATAAGAATTGGGATGCAGCTGCATGGGGGCAATCCGCATTTGTCTTAAAAAGTCAACGATGAAGGTAGAGAATGGAGGGATAGCGCCGACCATACACATCAACCGAGTGACCGCCATATATCCTTCTGGAGGGTTGTGGGGACGGTCAGAGCTTGAAGGCAGTAGAGTGTCCCTTTTCATTATCCCGTACTTTAAGCAAATTCGGATAAGTCGATCGTTGTCGATTGTTGATTCAACGGAATCTGGAGGTGATTCCAGTATGATAGCCGATTCAAACTCATCAGGAGCCCGGTCGTCGCCAACCCCTCCTTCTTCTTCAAACCCTAAAGAACTTCATTCTCTGAAGATGCTTCGTCACTTTTACGATTTCCGACGTCGTAGTCCGAACCCTCATTATCCCATTCTAGATCCGGCGGAGAAGATATGTCCTCGAGAGTGATTTTGTTAGAGGTTTCCGGGGCTTCTTTCCTCTCAGCTAGTCTGGAAGAGCGTCTGGGTCTCATGGTCATAGAACTATTGAAGAAGCAATAGCACAAATTAGAGCAAATTAGCCCGTATCCCCCCGTGCGTGTGTGCAAACTAAAGTGTGAACAGTGTATATGGAAAGTGCAAAGTAAATGTTTAAAAGTGCGACGCAAAAGTTTGGCAAGATGTAAAGAGTTGAAGTAATTCTTGATGTCCAGTCACGTTCACAAGGCACTATCCTAACTGTCCATCAAATTGAAGATCATGCCAAAAGTTGATTAGGCCAGTTAGACGAGTTTTTATGCGTTAAGGTAGATTGTGCTTTGGTTCGGTTCGGATCCATTCATTGGGATCAGATCGGGGGCGTGGCATTGGGCTTGAATGTTACATTGAAACTCAGAAATCAAAGACAGATCGGATCGGAGGCAAAGTCCCCTAACGGTTCGGATCGGATTACGTAGTTATACTTCTCCTCCGTCATTTTACGATCCGACCCGATCCGATTAGGTAAGCTCCTTTTTCCCTTTTTCAAATATTTGCTCCGACCCGATCCGATCTCCTGAATTTCTTTTCTTTTCTTTTTTCTTTTTTGCGTGCCCTGACCCGGTCCGATTTCCTGAACTCCCTTCTTCTTCCCTTCATTTTTTCAACTTCCATGTCTCCCCGAACCGAACCGATTCTCCATCATCTTCTTCTCCTTCACCCTCTTTCTTCCCTATCCAATTCCGAGGCCAATTTCGTGCCATTCACCCAAATCGAAGCCAGGCAATTCTACGCTGCGAGTTCATTGGTGATGATGACGAGGGAGGGTTACGGCGGCGAGTTCATCAGAATTTCATGCTCAAATCATCCCAATCGTCTACGAATTCGAATTGGGAGTAATTAAAAAAGGGATTGTTCAAAGTTTTATAACCTACCAGTGTGATTACTTCGAGGATTAAGAAGAATTTTGATGTTTCACGAATTAAATTTTTCTTGTTTTGCAGAGCTTGAACGGTGAAATAGTAAAAGTGAATGAAGGAAGGAGGCAGGGTTTATATAGAAGAGGAATGTGACTATTCGTCTCCCCATTCGGATCGGCAGCCCAATAGCAGAACCCACGTTCGGATCGGATAGGCAGTCCAGAAGTAAAGCTTGGCCCAATAGTCCAGTGGAAAATAGAAGGGAGAAGGGGTATGTTCGGATCGGAATCCGAACCGAACCGAGTCCTTTAGCTCAGCAACAAACTGAATTGAAATTTGAAGAAAAAGATGAAAACACAAGGAAAATCAAAAGAGAAATTACCTCGAAGAGTACTAAGCATTGATAGTCAAAGCATGCTCCGTCTCCAACAGAAGCATCCTTTGAGGGGGCAAAATGTTAGCCCACTTTGTGAACTGGGCAACACAAAGTCAAGATGTGAAATATTGAAGAACTTGAAAAACACTGAAGCGGGTCGGATCGGAGCAGGGTAGCGGTTCGGTTAGGGTAAAGTCTGCCGTTCGGATCGGTGAACCATTGCTATTGGAATCAGAAAGGCACAGCTGTTCGGATCGGAGGGCAATATACTCCCAGTCGGATCGGAAAGCCACTTGATTGCTGCGGAGATAGATCAGAACGGAGCAGAATAAAGAGAAGAGAGAATTGGTTCTAAGTCAATTCGGGTCGGATCGGGTACCTCGATACGAACCCCTTGCACATGCCCCTCTGACCCGAGCATGTCTTCCACGTCACTCTCCTGCATGAGCGCTTGGATATTCGGATCGGCAGTGACCAGTTCCTACCCTCAACGTCCACTACTCTGATGCGTTGTCAACATAGAAATTCATCCGAACCCGAGGCTGATGGGATGGATGACACGTGGCTCCGATCCGGATCGGGTTCTGAGCAACTTCTTACCTATAAATACCCCATTTGGAGACAAAGAAAAGGATTTTTTTTTCTGGCACTTTGAGAATTCAACCACCTTCAGAACCCGAATTCCAGCACTCCCGGAGAATCCAAATCTTCTTTCATTATTTGTTTTTAGTCAATTGAGTGATTGTAAGTGAGTTGTGAGAGAAATCAAGTGAATATTTCATTGTATTTGCAACTGAGTCATTGAATATAGTGAAAGACAAGTGGACGTAGGCATTTCTTCGCCGAACCACTATAAATCCTGTGTGTTCATTTATATTTTTGATCTCGTTTCATTTTGCTTTTAATCAATTTGGGTGTTAGAACCACTTTTTGGTCTAACAGTATGAAAATTTACATTTTTATTAATGTAAATAAAGTAGGAATTTTCATCGTATGAAAATTTACATTTTTATTAATGTAAATAAAGTAGGAATTTTCATCGTATGAAAATTTACATTTTTATTAATGTAAATAAAGTAGGAATTTTCATCGTATGAAAATTTACATTTTTTATTAATGTAAATAAAGTAGGAATTTTCATCGTATGAAAATTTACATTTTTATTAATGTAAATAAAGTAGGAATTTTCATCGTATGAAAATTAATATTTTTATTAATGTAAATAAAGTAGGAATTTTCATCATATGAAAATTTACATTTTTATTAATGTAAATAAAGTAGGAATTTTCATCGTACGAAAATTTACATTTTTATTAACGTAAATAAAGTAGAAATTTTCACCGCATGAAAATTACATTATTTTTAATGTGATTAAAATATGAGTTTGCATTGCATGATTAAAAAATTACATTCTTTTATGTAATTAGAATAGGAGTTTGCATCGTACGATAAAAACTACATTTCTAAATGTAAGTAAAACATGAATTTCCATCGTATGATAAAAATTACATTTTTTTATGTAACGTAGGATGAGATTTACAATGTAAGTTAAAAATTACATTTTTATATGTAATAAGAAGTAGAATTTACATTGCAAATTAAAAATTACATCTTTATATATAAATAAAAATAGAATTTACATTGCAAATTGAAATTTACATTGTAAAGTAAAAGATGAGATTTTTGCCATCTAAATATAAGTAGAATTTGCACCATAGTTAAATTTACATTTTTATATGTAAATAAGAAGTAAGATTTTGGCATGTAAGTAAATTCACATTTTTATATGTAATAAGAAGTAGGATTTACATTGTAATATAAATTTACATTTGTTTTACATGTAATAAAGAGGAGGAATTTGCATTGTAATAAAAACTACATTTTTATTATGTAATTAAAGTCGAATTCACATTGTAAAGTAAAATTACATTTTTATATGTAATTAGGGAATGGAAATTTACACGGCAATTAGAACTACATCTTTTATATGTAAATAAAAATTCGAATTAGCATAGAATAGAAAATTACATTTTTATAATGTAAATAAGAAGAAGAGTTTGCGTTGTAATTAAAATTTACATTTTCATATGTAAATTAAAAGTAGGATTTTGCAATGTATTAAAATTTTCATTTTTATATATGAATAAGAAGTAGGATTTTGTAATGTAATCAAATTTACATTTTTACATGTAAATTAAAGAAAAGGATGGAGTTTACATTTTTTTTAATGTAAATAAATAATGAATTTAGGATACTTAATATTATCGTCATTTTCAAATGAATTAAAATAATATTAACGAATAAGAATGATTTTCAATAAGTATGTATATACGAGGATTATTTGGAAAGAACGAGTTACTCTCATTCCAAATAATCATACGACGTTAAGAATCGAAGTATGAAGACGGCGTATGAAGACCGTAAATCTTCCATCGAGAGGACAACGATTGAGGCCCTGATTTGACTTGCTCCCAATTCAAGGGTCATGGTCATTGACCAAACGTACGCGTTGATTTCACGGGTCTGGTTTTCGCTCAGACCCAGAGCATAAGCTAATAAATGGATTGTGTGTTTGACATCGTACTCCATTAAATATCATGTTATTGATTTTCTGTCGAATGTATGAATGTCTGGTGGCGGAGAATTTATTCTCTTGCTTAACACCCTTTCGTATATTTTGGCAAAGGATTGGTAGCATGATATGGAGTGATAATGTGGCACACTAAGATGCAATGATCAAGGTTTCTTGTTGAAAAGCAGAACCTTGTGGTGACGATCAAAACACAGCTTGAATAAGCATAGCTTTGTGTATGATGTAACTTCACGAGCCACACAACCCGGTGGAGTCTAAAACGGGAGAAGGGAACGCAGGGAGAGCAGCACGTTTCTTTCTAGCTAGAAGTAGTGTAAGTGCTTAAACTGGCTGATATTTTACTTATGTGGATGATGGAATGAGGCGCCTCGGATGATAGGTCCTATAGGATCGGGAAACGTGTGTTCAAGAATTGCCAATCCACAAAGCTGTATGTGTGGACCGGGCCTGCAGCTTTCCAAGGGTTCACTACGGGGGATCCTGAGATATTAGCTAGAGTGTCTCGAATCGGTAAGGAGATCCTCCCTAGCCTTGACTCATGATGGAAACCAAATTCCAAATATGACCCTACGAATTTGATTGTATTACTAGTACGGAGGCATAGTAGTATGGGGTATTATGTTTCCTAGGATTGATACATTTATTTTGAAATGTTTTTCTTATATACTCTAATGATAATACTAGGTTCGTATTTAGCATGTTTAATCATCATAAGGTAAAACCCTATCTTCTAGTTTGCGTTACATTGTGTGATGGGACTTGGGTCTTATGGTGATTCCATTTTTCCAAAAGCATTGCGTTATTTTACGATTTATTTACTGTTGTTATGACACTTTAAATTATACACGACAATCCATTGGAGTAAACCCGTTCCGCGATAGCGGCGTGGTCCTTGGATTTGCCTTATTACTAGTAGTTAAATTAGTTAAGAATTCTCACACCAGTCCCACGACTGACCCGTTGTTTGTTTCCACCTTTTTGCAAACTCGGGTGCCCTCCTTTCTACACGGGCAGCCAAGTAAACAGGTTCATTCTTTTCTTGGAGTCTTTTCTTTGGAGCTGCTTATTATCTTTCTTGGATTTGCTTTCGTGGAGAGGTGATGACTTGGAGCTTGAAGACATCTATCATTTGCTACTATTGCATTTTTCTCTTTTTTAATTCCAGATATCAAACTTGTTTCATTTCACGTTGTTTAAGTTGGAGTTGGAACTTATTTCATTTTCTGCAAACTTGATGTAATAATTTAGACTTCTGTGACTGTGGACTTTCTGTGGTTGATGGCATTATATTTCTGCTGCTATGATGTTGTTACTATATGAATTTCCTATGCTATGTTGTATCTGTGATCTGTATTATTGTATTTATGTTGTATTCCAAATGATTATTCCTTACTTTCATTCCGTGGAAGTTTGGGGTTATCACACTGCACCCCACAAAGAACCCCTGGCCAACTTTTAAACTCAACGTTCCCTTTTAGTCATGCTTCCTTTTATACCCGAACACAAGCCTTCAGCTATTTCATTTGCTGAAACTTTAAGTGAAGCTTTCTTTACCACCCCTTAACCGATTTCGAAACTGAAAATATCATTCATGTCCACTTTCCGGCCTCTCTCTCTTCCACCCACCATTGAACACTCGCGCTCCTACTGAAGAAGCCGACTCCAGCCCATTTTACACGTGTACAGTCCAGATGCAAGTGCATTTTCTTCTGGTCTTCACCGCATGTTCATTTCCACCGCCAAAAACTTATCCTCTTTCACCAATATGCCATATGCCGCCTTCCAGTAAACGCCTCCAGTTTACTTGCTATAACACGCCAAACTTCACTTATCATGAACGAGACTCCACTCCTCTTCACTTATTTATGACCCACTTCATGATACCGCCAAACCACACTACTGTTAATACTTTACCCGAAGTACTTCATCACCTCACGAACTGACCTGGCGTCCTTGTTCACTACACCCCATCACCTGCTACCCGCCCAAACACCAAACCCGGTTTCCTCCTTTCAAAAGCGTCACCGAGCTCCTTCTCTAGCGAGCGTCACTGGTTTATTTTATGATTTATGATGGAGGACTAAAATATTTTGAAAACCATTAAAGCTTCAGTTCGAAGCTCTCTTTTTAGGAAAAGAAAAGAACAAAGCCACCATATATTTATAGTGTTAAAACACATTGATGGCCAAGGCATGTAGTACGAATAGCCATGCTATAGCCATGTGAAAACTGATCCAAGTAGCCTGTGTCGAGTTTTCTTCTTCAACTAGGACTAGGACTACGATTGGAAATGGACGTTGTACGAAGCTTGGGATGAAGGGAACGAAAATATACAGTTTTTATTTTATTTTGTACAGGACCTATACATCCAACCAAAAGACAGAAGATATTGCAATATACAGCTTGTGTTTGCATGTCCGATTTCATGTTGTATAGGTTTGCAGTGTTTGGTCACATTGGCATTAAATATCTATGAGATAGGTCCTCACGTTCATAGCAAGAAACCGGGTCTGCGAGGTGGTACTGAGTTATATTCTTAAACATGTGCTTTCATTTAGTTTCTATGGTAGGCTTAGTTGTATCAATTCTAGTGTAGCAGAGCATTAATATGTCTTAGGCATGTGAAAGTGGGTAGGCTATAGAAACGCAGCTGTGAAGAGACATATTTATATATTTTACTTAGATTAGGGTAGGCTGCCATGCCGCATGACATGAGTTTTCACTTCCTTTGTTCAGCATACTGTACGAGTATAGGTTGTGTACAAGATGTAATGTCGTTTGCATGTGCTGTGTTGAAAAGAGGAGATGTACCATTGCTTGAAGAGTGCGGAAATTATATGTTTTATCTTTTCTTTTTATATTTAAACTTTTCCCGAACTATATTGATTTGTTACGTGTTATTTATGTTCTTATATTTTTATAAAGTTTAACATATCGTGATTCGCAAACTTTCGTGAGCCGCTATGGACAAAAATAAAAATATGATCGTGATAAGCGAGGTGTCACAATTCCAAAAATATAATAATATCGGTAGGTTAACTCATATTTTGAAACTCCAAAATGTTGTTACAGGGTGCAAAACACTCCAAATAAAAAGTTGCATATTAAATTAATTAAAAATTACAGTAAAATTCTAGAAATTAAATTATCACTACGTCTTAAAAGAACCTTGTCTAAATTCAAAACCTATATCTAGTTGTATCAAATAAACCGTTACGGTCGACATACGATTTCATAGCGACTTTCTGAATATTTGATTGGGATATAATTCACAATCTATAATGCGAAATCTTGATTTTTCACTTCTGTTAGAAAGATACTGTTCAACAGATTCCAACACTTCCTATTTCGAAGAAATGCGACTAATAACGGGTCCTGTACACTCAGTTGAAGTTTAGAACATTAAATTACGAATTGCAGTGTCGTTATAAGCTCGATTATACTTAGTATATATATTTATACGTTCAACTTCGTTTTAATTGATATATAAATCCACTTATATTACGAATTCAATATTTAAACTGATTTAAACATTCAAATACAAACCGATAAAAATGCGGCACGTTACATTTGTTTTAAAGACAAATAAATGACATTATTAATTTATGTTCTTTAAATTTAAAATTTAAGCCTTGGAATTAAAATTTTAAATTTTAAGGAATTCGTATATATTAATAACTAAAGTTGAAACTGAATTGAATATAAAATATAAATTTATCGAAATTGAGTTGTTCATCCGTCTTTGATATTTACTTTAAATTAACTTGATTTATAGTAATAATTGAACTGTGAACTCGAGATTTTTATAAACGAATAATTCAAAGTGAGAATTACAATTTAAATTCAATTATGTGAATCGAATTATTAAATCGATTTATTCGAAATCAAACTGTTGAATCGAATTAAATATAAATGGGAAATCAAATCCTTTTGAATTAAGATATCAAAATGTAGTCAAACTAATTTGAAACTGAAATATGATTTCGTGTTTGGTTAAAATTTGAAGAAACGATTCCAATTCCAACTATAGTATTTTAAATCATTTTATAAACTATTTACCTTATAACTAATTTATTTTTATTAATTTTTTTAATAAACCATTTTAATAATTAAGTATTTATTTTATAAACTATTTTAATATTTTAATTATATATTTTACTAAATCTATAATTTCTATTTTTAAATACAAATTAGTCATTTCAAACTATTTCAATTATATATCTTAACTATTTAGATATATTTTTAACTATTTTAATATTTCAAGTTATTTTTAAGTTGGAATTGTTTCAAGATTTTAAATTTGGTTTTAAATGGAGATTTCAGTATGAAAAATATTGTATCTTGACTATTGAAATGTGTTTAAGGAAAAAAATCTGATATTTTGATATGAAGTATGAACCTCTTCAAAATATAAAAGAAATGACCAGTGTGAAATGTGTAAACTTATCATTGTTAAAGAGACTGTAACACGCCGAATTTTCTGTTAACTTTAAATTAACAAATTAAAGTATAATTAATTCTAAATAAATGAATTAAGGGAAACGAGTTACACCATTGCGCTCGTCTCGAAATTCTACTTGAGATAGAGTCCGAGTTTGCGTAAATCGGACTCCGTATGAAGGAGTTATGACCTCAGGAAGTTTCAGAATTCAATTTAAAATTCAAACGGTTCAAAATACAGTTCGAAATTCGAAAACAGACCCAAACTCGGTTGGGCGGGAATTTTCCCGCCCAGGACCCAGGTCGGCCTGGGGGTCGACCTATGGGTCGACATAGGAGTCGACCTGGGGGTCGACCTGGGTAACCAGGTCGACCATAGGGTCGACCTGTGGGTCGACCTAGGGGTCGACCTGCCCAGTCGACCTGGTTTGGCCCTGGCTGGCCTGGTCGGGTTTCTGGTCGAATTTCTGAGTTCTGGTGTGTCACTAGGGCTGATTTGTCACTTTCTGATTGGCTTCTCTTGGAGTGTATGTTCTGGATTCACTCTATGATCATCTGACGGCTCAAATTAATCTGAAATTCTATAAATACAACTCAACACTCAACCTAAATTCACACAACTAAAATAGAACTAGAGCCGTCATGCTGCTGAGAGGAAACTAAGAGTAGCCGTCAATTAGAGAAAGCCTAGAGACGAGCAAAACTAAAGTAAAACAAAAATCAAACAACGTTTATCTACCCAAAGGAAAGCATTGCAAATTCATAACTCAAAAATCAGAAAACAAGACCGTCATTTGTTGTAAGTATAGTGATTTTTCCAATGTGAATAAAATTAAGTCTTGATTCGATGTAAAATGGAAATGGAATTGTGCTATTTTATAAACGACGATGTTAATTCATATTTGTGTACTGCAATGATGGTATTATGAATGGTTGGAATGTTTGTGGTTAAATTTACTTGGTGTTGGATCCATTCAAATGAAAACAACATCACATGCAAGTTGTATAGTTCATATTATAATCTACACCTATATGTTTATGTGATTATACAGGTTGTATGTGTTATGTCCAAGCTAAGATCTCATGTATATACTTTATGCTAAAACTTCTATGCCTAAATGATTAAGTTCATATACATGCTCATATGTATATACAAAAGTTGCAAGTTCATAATTGGATCCATTTTAATGCAAGTTTCATGTTATAGTAGTAAACATGATTGGATCTAGTTCACACATGTGATAAAATTATACATACTTTATGGACATGTCATATTCTTGTCATATGCTAGTGATGTTCGATGTTATGCCTAAATCTAAACATGTTTAGGCTTATGTTGTCTAAATCATATGCTAATTCATGTGACACCTATTAAGTTAGATCCCTATTTTAATGCAAGATCACATATATGTAAGTTGATTTAGTCTATGTTGCAAATTCACATATATGTATGTTGATTTAGTCTACGTTGCAAGTTCACACCTATGATGTTCATATTGACTATGCCGAAAATGCCAAGTTTACACCTATGTCATGTTTATGTTAATGAATTTCTTTATGCCAATTTTGTGTATGCTAAATTAGGCTAAGTTTTTAGCCTAATATTATATGTTAAAAATCATGCGGACGAAAAATTAGTCTAAGATTGTTAGCCTAATACTTAGACGGGGTAACATTGGGAAAAATTGGTAATTATAGGAAACTTGACATAAAAATGTATGTATTGGCATGTTTGTCACATGCCAAAATTGGTGGCACTTAAATGGTATAAATTCTTATGCCAAAAATGATGAACTTGGAAAGTGGGCCATAACATTTAATTGTTAACAAATTTAAATATAAAAAGTAATAGAGACAAATATGTAAATTTAGAAAATACGAATATGCTTGACCCGAGGTTGGATTGAGTTGTGATGTAAACCTGCCCGGTCCCGCCCGCCTGTCCATTAATCGCAACAATAACTATCCAATGTGGGTGGTTAAGCATTGAGCCCAATAAAGACCCGAGGTTAGACTGAGTTACGGTGTAAACCTGTCCGGAACCGACCGGCACATCCAGTAACCGTAACAATACCTGTCTAATGTGAGTGGTCGGTGCTTTAACTAATTAAGGCTAAGGACAGACAAGTCAGGATGGTAGGGTTAAGTTAACTAAAACACTTAACCAATTCAACATGTTAATTAAACTGATGGGTGGGGTTAGGTAAATACAGACACTTAACCACTTAACATGTTTGACTAGAAAACCCTAGTAACGGGGGACCCATTTCAGCAGTAACCCAATTAGGTATCATGGTACCTGAAACTAGGCAGGGTGGGGCACGATTACTGGGCTAATTGTAAGCAGTCAAAAGCGACGGTGGTTGGTGCAGCGGTGTGGGTTCTAACAGAGTGCGGGCACGCACACACTTCGGAGCAGACAAACAGGGCACTGGGCACCAGTTGTATA
This sequence comes from Allium sativum, assembly GCA_030737875.1. Taxonomy (NCBI): domain Eukaryota; kingdom Viridiplantae; phylum Streptophyta; class Magnoliopsida; order Asparagales; family Amaryllidaceae; genus Allium; species Allium sativum. Next base: position 172,306,495 of record CM060919.1, read on the forward strand.
ACCTATGCATTCTAGAATTGTGTCGGGCTGCCACCATGGGACTTGATTCACCCCATGGTGCGACCAACATAGGTATCTACAATCTTTGGGGGTCGTATGACACATATGATTTTTGCAAGTAGGAGACGATCTTTAGAAAAGAGGATCACTTCACCTCGATCATGGGGTGCCAATCGGAACAAACACATGTAGGTGCAGAGATATAGCATGGGGTGCGATGGTATATTCGTTTCAAACTGCTTTATCTTAGTTTATGATACTTTCCTGTTTCCAGATTATACCTAACATGCTCTTTTTCTTATTCTCATACCGAAGAGTCACCAGACTTACCAAACTTTATGTCTGACTCTATTTTTCTTTCGTCTTCTTTTATTCCGTTCCCCCCTCCCCGGTCCACAGGGGGGAAAAACCCAGCTTAGTCAGACTGTTTGCAAGCTTCAAGATAGTAGATGTATGGTTTGGACTCTCTTTCCTTGGCTATGGCTGTTGGACACGTTCTATGGGGATTTATGCAGTTTTAATTATGTATTATGCTTCTTTATTTAATAATCAAGACAGAAATGATGACGTAATGTTTTGGAAGTTATTATGAGACAATTATGGAAATGTTTTGTATAAACACGTATTTATGAAATAAAAGTCTGTTTGTTTTCTGCTGCTTATATATATATGTGTGTTTATATCTGTCTTATGTTTTATCTGTGACTTTTACTTATAAACCTCCACTGAAGTTAAGGCATTCCCTTGTGAGTGACCTTAATGGAGGTAGGGTGTTTCACTTGGTATCAGAGCACAGATTTACCAAACTAGATAAAAGTTTTTGAAACCATTTTCAAAAAAAAAAAGTTTAAAGAAGCATTCTTTTTCAAGAAAAGCATTGTTTTTAAAAAGGCATAATTCCCCTAAAGCCATATGCACTATCTCTCTATCCTTTTGTCTTGAATACTTTCATTTTTGTTCCAGCATGTCTTGAGATCTTAACCTTCCCGAAGGAGTACCGATACCTGGCTGGTTCTGAAGATACCTAGAGGCTAGGGCCAATGGTGCGGGTCCAGCAGACATTCCTCCTACCACAGTGGCAGCGGTACCTCCTCCTCCTCCTCCTCGTGGAAATACTTTCGCTAAGACGTGTAGAGACTTCAAAGCTATGGGTGGAAAGGACTTTTATGGAACTGAATCATTTGTGGTAGCAAGGAACTGGCTGAAGGAGACTGAAGATTTATTCGTTATCTTCGAAGTTGACGACAGGGAAAAGATACAGCTAGCGGTGTGGTTGTTTAAAGATGAAGCTTCCTATTGGCGGGAAGTTACCCATGCTGAGAGGCCAGTGGAGACTTGGGAAGATTTCAGGATGAGGTTTGAGATGAAATTCCTTTCCCAAGCTGAAAGAAGCCTGCAAATGGAGAAGTTCCTAACCCTTAAACAAGGAAGTATGACGATAAAGGAGTATGTCAATCAGTTTAATCAGCTAGCCAGATTTGGGCTAGATTTAGTAAAAACCCAACAAAAGAAGGCCCTTCGCTTCGTCAAAGGTCTGAATGAGCCTCTACACAGCCTTGCTATGACCCATATACCCATGGGAGCGACCTACGAAAGCTTGGTGGACATGGCGCTACTACACGAGGAAGATAAGGCAAGAAAGAGGCAAAGGCGGAAGTGCCTCAAGACAAGAAAGAGGGTTTACAGGCTAAGAAAACAGACTTCAAGAAAGGTGGGAAGAACAACAAATCCCATGAAAAGAGAAAATGCAATTTTTGTGGCATTGTTGGACATATAGCAAAAGACTGCAGAAAGAAGAAGGCAAAGATGAATGGTGGTTGTTTCAATTGCGGCGAGACTGGACATTTGGCTAAGGACTGCCCAAAGAAGCGGGGGCAGGGACAGAAGACTGGATCCACCTCAGGGGGACAGGTTCACGCGCTGGTGGCACCTCCACAGGAACGAGGTAGAAATATTTCTGTAGAAAGCTTAGTTTATCTCTATGATCATCCAGTTCGCACTCTCTTTGATTCTGGTGCATCACACTCATTTATTTCATCTGCTTTTGTAGAATCTCTGCACCTAGACACTAGTATGTTAGAAGATCCCTTGGTTGTTTCAAATCCAATTAGGGGCTCGGCTTATTTGTCGATGGTTTGCTTGGATTTGAAAATCTCTATTCTAAGTGTTGAATTTAGATGTAGTGCCTTTGTTTTGGGTTTCTCGGGATATGGATTGATCTTAGGCATGGACTGGTTATCCAGTAATGGTGCCATTCTTGATTGTGAGAAGAGAGTGGTTAGGCTCTTGACTCGGCTCGGTAACACTCTAGAAATTTCTTGTAATCCCTTGAATGCCGTTATGCTCAGTTATCTAGAGTCGCTTGATGATTCTGTCGAGAATTAGCAGTCGGTTAGAGTGGTCCGGGAATATTCGGATGTCTTTGAAGAGGTGAAGGGCTTACCTCCGAAGTGGGAAATAGACTTCCGCATATATCTTGTTGATAATGCAAAGCCCGTAGCTTTGCCTGTTAGACTCATGGCTCCAAAGGAGAGAAAGGAGCTCAGTAAGCAAGTTAAGGAGCTTCTCGAGAAGGGGTTTATAAGGAGGAGTATCTCATAATGGGGTGCTCTAGTGGTGTTCGCCACCAAAGAAGATGGTTCACTACATCTTTGTGTGGGCTATAGGGAGCTAAACAAGCTGACTAAGAAGAATAGACACCCGCTTCCTAGAATAAACGATTTGTTTGATCAGCTTGTAGGTGCGTCGGTCTTCTGCCAACTTGATCTAGCTACTAGGTTCCATCAACTAAGGGTAGCTGAAGATAGCATTGATAAGACGACATTCAGAACCCCAGACGGTTTCTTCGAGTGGCTTGTCATGCCTTTCGGCTTAACAAACACACCCGCTTCTTTCGTAGATCTAATGAGCTGGGTCTTCAGAGAATTCCTCAATAAGTACGTGGCGGTGTTCGTAGACGATATTTCGATCTTCTTAAAGAATGAGGAAGAACATGCTCAGCATCTGAAGGAGATCATGGAAACTCTTCAAGTACATCAGCTAAAAGCCAAATTCTCCAAGTGCCACTTCTGGAGAGAAGAAGTAAGATTTCTTGGACATATAGTGTCCAAAGAGAGGTTAGTTGTGGAAACCCGCAAAAGTGGTGGCAGTACAAGATTGGAAGACAACAAGAAATGCAACCGAAGTCCGAAGCTTTATCGGGATAGCAGGTTTTTACCGAAAGTTCAATAGGGATTTCGCGAAAATCTCAGCTCCACTCACAAGGCTAACAAAGAAGAATCTAGCATTTGCTTGGGATTTGGACTGTGATATTGCTTTCCAACGCTTAAAAAGGGCTCTTACAACAGCCCCAGTTCTGACTTTGCCTGATGGAAGCAAGATGTTCACAGTATATACGGATGCTTGTGGTACGGGGCTAGGCGTTTTCTGATGCAGGAAGGGAGGGTAGTAGCTTATGGTGGAAGACAATTGAAAGTTCATGAAAAGAACTACCCAACCCACAATCTTGAGTTGGCCGCCATCGTCTTTGCGCTTAAGTCTTGGCGCCATTATCTCCTAGGTGAGAAGTTCAAATTATATACTGACCATAAATCGTTGAAGTATCTTTTCTCGCAGAAAGATCTTAACTTAAGGTTGATGGAGTTCCTTGCCTCGTATGATTTTGAGATTTCCTATACTCCTGGCGAAGGCAACGTAGTAGCAGACGCCTTGAGTAGAAAGAAGCTGACCTTAAGCCCTCTCTTTGTAGAAAGGCAAAGCTTGGAGTATATAGCCAGTTTTGACTTTAGGCCCTCCTCTGATTTTGTACCTAGTTTGTTGACATCACTAGAAGTACGGCCCACTCTTTTAGACTCAATAGGGGTCGCACAACGTGAAGACCCTCAGCTTGTGGATGTGATTGATAAACTACTTAGGGGTGAAACTTCAAGTCACCTCAATAGGTACTCCATCGATGATAAGGGTTGGCTGAGACGGGACGGAAGACTATGTGTCCCACAAGCAAGGGATTTAGTAAAGATGGTTCTCGAGGAAGCACATCATTCCAAGATGACAATACACCCAGGTGGAGATAAGATGTACAAGGACGTAAAGAGAGTTTTCTATTGGAGCGGCATGAAGAAAGATGTGGCAGATTTCGTTTCTAAGTGCGTGACGTGCCAACAGGTCAAGGCGGAACAAAAGACACCTGGAGGACTGCTTCATCCTCTGGAAGTCCCGCAATGGAAGTGGGATAGCATTTCAATGGACTTCATTGATGGGTTGCCTAGGTCAAGAATAGGCAATACTAGCATTTGGGTAATAGTGGACAGGCTCACAAAAAGCGCCCACTTTATACCTATCAAGAGTAGAAGGACTGCCTCATCTCTAGCCTCTCTTTACCTCAAGGAAATAGTTCGACTCCATGGAATACCCTCCAGCATAGTAAGTGACCGAGATCCCATCTTTACGAGCGAGTTTTGGTGGAGTCTGCAAGAAGCTGTAGGCACATAGTAATACTTGAGCACAGCCTATCACCCCCAAACCGATGGTCAGACGGAAAGGGTGAACAGAGTATTAGAAGATCTTCTGAGACTTTGCGTTCTTGACTTCGGAGGGACATGGGAGGATCATCTTCCTCTAGTGGAATTCGCCTACAACAACAGATACCAAGCCACCATCGGCATGGCGCTCTTCGAAGCTCTGTATGGAAGACTGTGCCGATCACCAACTTGCTGGTGGGAGTCTACAGACAAGCTTATACTTGGGCCAGACATGATTAGAGAGACTTCAGAAAAAGTGGACTTGATACGAAGGAGAATGAAGACTGCCCAAGATAGAAAGAAATCCTACGTAGACAAAAGAAGGACCGACATTGAGTTTGAGGTTGGGGACAGGGTTTTCCTTAAGGTATCTCCTTTAAGGAACGTCGTTTGCTTTGGATCCGCAGGAAAGCTAGCACCAAGATTTGTAGGACCGTTCCCTATCATCGAGAAGATTGGGAAAATGGCTTATAGAGTAGAGCTGCCCGAAAGGTTGGCCGGAATTCACAACGTCTTTCACATTTCTCATCTCCGGAAATGTCTACATGAATCTGCGGAAGTAGTGGAGCAAAGCATTCTAGAAGAAGTTGAAATAGAACGAGAAACAACTGTGAGGAATGTTCCAACTCGAATCATAGGAACTGAAATAAAAAAGCTACGCAACCGCGAAGTCAAGCTTGTCAAAGTTCAACGGAGCGATGCCGAGGAAGACACGACTTGGGAAACTGAGGGCAGAATACGCGCTGCTTACCCTGTTCTTTTTTAGGGTACATCTTTGATCTCTCTTTTTCCTTTAGTTATGCTTGTATCTATCTTTTTAGGTACATCTCCTCGGTCTTACCCTTTATCCTTAGGTAGAAACCCTTTTGGATGTAAATATGTAGTTGAAACATGTTACGGTTGATGGTTGCGAGTGGTTGCGAGTGGTTGCTCGTGGATGCATATACACACACTCTCTAGGTTTTAGATCGGCTCAGTCACTTCATATTGCATATGCATATATGTATTCATATTTGTATATGGTTGAAACTTGATGTGTTGTTATATGGATGTCGCATTTGTATGAATGGTTGCGCACTCATGTAGAATTATAAGTAGGAAAAATTTGCATACATAATGGATCCATGATACTTACATGATTTGCATTAAGGAGGTCAACTGAATCAGTAGACCTCTTGATTTTGCATTAGATAAGGACATATACACACACTATGCATATGATCATAAAGCATTAGAAGTCTTTTAAGGACAATGGACGCCTGTGTTTGTTGGTTGAGTAGATGGACGATTGGATGTTAGGATTTACGTTCTCCTAGACTTGAAGATTTCGGGGACGAAATCCTTTAAGGAGGGGAGAATGTAACACCCCGAATTTTCTGTTCACTTTAAATTAACAAATTAAAGTACAATTAATTCTAAATTAAAGAATTAAGGGAAACGGGTTACACCATTGCGCTCGTCTCGGAATTCTTCTTGAGATAGAGTCCGAGTTTGCATAAATCGGACTCCGTATGAAGGAGTTATGACCTTCGGAAGTTTCAGAATTCAATTTAAAATTCAAACGGTTCGAAATGCAGTTCGAAATTCGAAAACAGACCCAAACTGGATAGGGTGGGAATTTTCCCTCTTAGGACCCAGGTCGACCTGGGGGTCGACCTGGGGATCGACCTGCCCAGTCGACCTGGTTTGGCCCTGGTTGGCCTGGTCGGGTTTCTGGTCGAATTTTTGAGCTCTGGTGTGTCACTAGGGCCGATTTGTCACTTTCTGATTGGCTTCTCTTCGAGTGTATGGTATGGATTCACTCTATGATCATTTGACGGCTCAAATCAATCTGAAATTCTATAAATACAACTCAACACTCAACCTAAATTCACAGAAATAAAATAGAACTAGAGCCGTCATGCGGCTGGGAGGAAACTAAGAGTAGCCGTCAGTTAGAGAAAGCCTAGAGACGAGCAAAACTAAAGCAAACCAAGAATCAAACAACGTTTATCTACCCAAAGGAAAGCATTGCAAATTCAGAACTCAGAAATCAGAAAACAAGACCGTCATTTGTTGTAAATATAGTTATTTTTCCAATGTGAATAAAATTAAGACTTGATTCAATGTAAAATGGAAATGGAATTGTGCTATTGTATAAACGACGATGTTAATTCATATTTGTGTATTGCAATGATGGTATTGTGAATGGTTGGAATGTTTGTGGTTAAATTTACTTGGTGTTGGATCCATTCAAATGAAAACAACATCACATGCAAGTTGTATAGTTCATATTATAATCTACACCTATATGTTTATGTGATTATACAGGTTGTATGTGTTATGCCCAAGCTAAGATCTCATTTATATACTTTATGCTAAAACTTTTATGCCTAAATGATTAAGTTCATATACATGCTCATATGTTAATACAAAAGTTGCATGTTCATAATTGGATCCATGCCAAGATCCATTTTAATGCAAGTTTCATGTTATAGTAGTAAACATGATTGGATCTAGTTCACACATGTGATAAAATTATACATACTTTATGGACATGTCATATTCTTGTCATATGCTAGTGATGTTCGATGTTATGCCTAGATCTAAACATGTTTAGGCTTATGTTGTCTAAATCATATGTTAATTCATGTGACACTTATTTAGTTAGATCCCTATTTCAATGCAAGATCACATATATGTAACTTGATTTAGTCTATATTGCAAATTCACATATATGTATGTTGATTTAGTCTACGTTGCAAGTTCATACCTATGATGTTCATATTGACTATGCCGAAAATGCCAAGTTTACACCTATGTCATGTTTATGTTAATGAATTACTTTATGCTAATTTTGTGTACGCTAAATTAGGCTAAGTTTTTAGCCTAATATTATATGTTAAAAATCATGCGGACGAAAAAATAGGCTAAGATTGTTAGCCTAATATTTAGACGAGGTAACGTTGGGAAAAATTGGTAATTATAGGAAACTTGACATAAAAATATATGTATTGGCATGTTTGTCACACGCCAAAATTGGTGGCACTTAAATGGTATAAATTCTTATGCCAAAAATGATGAACTTGGAAAGTGGGCCATAACATTTAATTGTTAACAAATTTACATATAACAAGTAATAGAGACAAATATGTAAATTTAGAAAATATGAATATGCTTGACCCGAGGTTGGATTGTGTTGTGATGTAAACCTGCCCGGTCCCGCCCGGCTGTCCAGTAATCACAACAATACCTGTCCAATGTGGGTGGCTAAGCATTGAGCCCAATAAAGACCCGAGGTGGGTGGCTGTCCAGTAATCACATCCAGTAACCGTAACAATACCTGTATAATGTGAGTGGTCGGTGCTTTAACTAATTAAGGCTAAGGACAGACAAGTCAGGATGGTAGGGTTAAGTTAACTAAAACACTTAACCAATTCAACATGTTAATTAATCAAATGGTTGGGGTTAGGTAAATACCGACACTTAACCACTTAACATGTTTGACTAGAAAACCCTAGTAACGAGGGACCCATTTCAGCAGTAACCCAATTAGGTATCATGGTACCCTGAAACTAGGCAGGGTGGGGCACAATTACTAGGCTGATTGTAAGCGGTCAAAAGCGACGGCATTTGGTGCAGCAGTGTGGGTTCTAACGGAGTGCAGACATGCACACACTTCGAAGAAGACAAACAGGGCATTGGCACCAGTAGTATAACCTATGCATTCTAGAATTGTGTCGGGCCGCCACAATGGGACTTAATACACCTCATGGTGGGACCAGCATAGGTATCTACAATCTTTGGGGGCCATATGACACATTTGATTTTTGCGAGTAGGAGCCGATCTTTAGAAAAGGGGATCACTTCACCCCGATCATGGGGTGCCAATCAGAACAAATACATGTAGGTGCAGAGATATAGTGTGGGGGTGCGATGGTATATTCGTTTCAAACTGCTTTATCTTAGTTTATGATACTTTCCTGTTTCCAGTTTATACCTACCATGCTCTTTTTCTTTTTCTTATTCTCATAGTGAAGAGTCACTAGACTTACCATGCTTTATGTCTGACTCTATTTTTCTTTCGTCTTCTTTTCTTCCATTCCCCACCCCCAAGTCCACAGGGAGGAAACAACCCAGCTTAGTCAGACTCTTTGCAAGATTCAAGATAGTAGATGTATGGTTTGGACTCTCTTTCCTTGGCTATGGCTGTTGGACACGTTCTCTGGGGATTTATGCAGTTTTAATTATGTTTTATGCTTCTTTATTTAATAATCAAGACAGAAATGATGATGTAATGTTTTGGAAGTTATTGTGAGACAATTATGGAAATGTTTTGTATAAACACGTATTTATGAAATAAAAGTCTGCTTGTTTTCCGTTGTTTATATATATGTGTGTGTGTGTGTGTGTGTGTTTATATCTGTCTTGTGTTTTATCTGTGACTTTTACTTATTAACCTCCACCGAAGTTAAGGCATTCCCTTGTGAGTGACCTTAATGGAGGTGGGGTGTTTCAGAGACCGGGATCAGATATTGTCATACTCTCTGCCAATACTGAAAACCACTTTAACAACTGTGTACGCGGTGGAGTTCCAGAATGAATTATGTTGATTTTGAGGTGATTACTGGATTTGAAGAAAGAGAACAATGATGGATGTCCTTGACCTTTGGGTCATAATTAAAATGACTAAAACAGGGGTATACCGTGACCAAGTGGGGTTAGCTACCTCCATCGACAACACTTCCTCCTTTATTACTATAGTCCCTCGGTTTGATTGATTTGATGCGTATACGTGATTTGGGAGTGTTGATCGAGGTGGGTGGTAGTCACGGCTATGCATTACCACCAGTCCGGGCGTGCTACTAGTATATTCATACTCTGGGCATTCCTTGTGTGCCTTGTCATATTATTCGGATCGAGCCCCCTTCGATTTTGATTTTATGTTGTCATATCACGGCGCATCCCTATCCGTTGACGTACTGGTGTGTTATATGCCAAATTTACGGCCACGGTGCAAGGGTAATAATGGTAATCCCGCTTACGCTATTTTAATATTTTATGTTTAACCTTAGACACTATTATAATAGCGTATTATATTATATAGTATCTAGTTTAACGGATCCTTACGAGATGGAAATTCCTATAACATCTCTTAATTTATTGCACCCATATTATCACATTAATTTGATTTAACTAATACGAGAATATTTTAGTTCTGATACGAGTGTTTTTGTCTTTTCATTTATGCTCCGGTTATCCTGAGTTTCAGTTATCGAAGATGCTGTTTTGAAGATGAAGATGGAGCTTGCTTGGCGTATTATTATTTATTTTCGCTGCAAATATTGGTATGTTCATGATAGTTAACTCTGAAAATTGTTGTAAAATAAAATCAAACGTATGTTTTAAAAGCTTCATGAACTGTTATTTACTTATTATATTTTGTCCTTCCGCTGTGAGATTCTGTGATTGTTTTTTCTTCTTTCTTCTTTTTCTTATTTTAATCCCAATAACTATCTGTATTTTTGATTTTTTTGAGTCGACGTTGAGGATCATTGTCGATTTGAACTGTCAAAAATCTCGGATGTTACACATTACTCCTGGAATTTTCGTTGAGTTTGCGAAAAACGGATATCGTATGAAGAAAATATTAAGGTTTGAAGTTTGTATACATATAAATAAAATATATATAGACAAAACCCGTCCAGAATTAAAAATAAATCAAAATCGAAGCGTGGGAAGGCACGCAGGAATTCGACCCGTTAGGGGTCGGCCCATGCCCCATGGGAGTCGACCCTGGGGTCGACCCATACAAGAGGGTGTCGACTCAAGTGTCGACCCAGGGGTAGACCCACCCATATCCATCCAAGTTCGTACCCTGAACCTAAGCTTGTTTCTGAATGAGATTCATTGGCGGTAAGCTATAAATAGGAGTGCATTTCAATTGTTTTATTCACTCAAAACAATGGAGACAAGGAGATGCTGCCTCAGGTTGGATTGAACTATCCTCTTCAACAACAGCTTATACATATACAAGAATCTCTGCTACAACATCAACATACTTTTATCAGTTCTTTAGATCCAGTCTCTGTGAGTTGATGTTGCTTTTAGATATAAAAATTTAACAAGTAATCTTGACATGTTAATAAACCAGATCTAAAACATATGCCTGTTAAGATGTTGATAAATATTTAAATAGATCTACTATAATGACATGAAATTTTCTATACACCTATTTTGTTCATTTATTTCTGTAAGATTATTTCTATGCCTATTTCTGTTCTTCTTCCTCTCTCATTCCTTTTTATTTTTATATCCACGCTACCTTCGAACAAGGGTAGATACCACTGAAATATGCATACGAACGAAATTGGGTTTAATTAGGATGATTCGGAATGGTTATTTGGGGGAATAACCTATACTATACATATGAATAAAGTTTGGGGCATAACTTATACTATGCAATATAACTGAAATATGGGGTGTATGAATATGGAAACATGTAGGCTTAATATAAAGATTAAGGGAACATGTAAATGGAATTGTATGTCACCTATGTATTCTGTTTGGTCTGTTGGGGGTTAAGTAAACTTGTTAATCTAGTGGGGCTGTAGGGACACTGTTAATCCGTGTAAAATTTAACCTGTGTAAAGCCTAGTTGATTAGGGAAGCAAGTCTAGGAGTGCTTGTGTCATTTGCTGTGTGGGAGCCATATTAGTCAGTAACCCATTATGGTATTAAAAGAGGACACCGCACTAGATAGGGGTCAGGGCACGCTTACGGAGACTAATTATAAGAGGTTCATTTGGGATGGGCTGTTCTGATGGCGCGTTCCAACGGAGTCATGTGCATGCATGGGTCTGGTCTATCTGGGACAATAAGACGCCATAACACCTATAAATAGGTCTGTGTCCTTCTAGTGGTTTCCACTTTAGGAAGTAATACACCATACTATTGGCCGACACAGGGTATTTACGTGGTGCAAAGCCAGTCGCGGGGGTAGTAATTAGGGTACATCTAGATCTATCTAGTTACCTGTTATTTTTGTTTGGGGTTAACACCCATTATATTCTGTTTAGATACATGTTATTCTTTTTAGGGTAGAACCCGTTGTTAGAAGTACACTTAAGTCTACCATTTATTCTATGTTGGGATCATTCTGTTTATGTTAAGTAGTTGAAAAACACTTAATGCGACATACTAGTATTGGTGCAGAGAAAGTAATTGAGAAGCATAATTCAGCTTGTTCATCCTGTTTAAACCTATTATAAACTACTGTTATCTCTCATCCAGTTTATTTACTGTCTCGTTACTTTTATCTCTTTATATGCTAAAAGTCACTGAACTCGCCAGACTTTATGTCTGACCTGTTTTGTTTCCTTTTCTCTCACTTCCTTCCCTTCAGGTTCTCAGGGTGGGAATACTCAGGCTTAATTAGGACTCTGTCTCCTGCTTCTACTTGGAGTTGGATTTGCTTTGCTTTGCTTAGATGTATCTCTTTGACTACCTGTCTGACTTATTATGGCTGTTTTTGGGGACTATGGGTTTATATTTATGTACTTTGATGGTCGTAGTACAACACAAATACTTTAATTTGATGTAATGTTTCAATATTTTAGACTTATGTTTAACTGGATTTTTGGACCACGGTATTTTCTTTTGGAAAATAAATTTTTATATTTATGCTGTAATTTTATATCTATCTTGTGTAATTCTGTCTCTTTTCACCTATAACGCTTCATGAAACTTAATGCACTCTGATAAATAGTGACATTAACGGACGTGTGGTTTAACATTTGGTATCAGAGCTGAATGTTACAAGATTAGATAAAATATTTTGAAAATTGTTTTCAAATGGTTTTAAGAAGAAAGGGTTTTCAAAAGAAAAGTCTGTTTTTAACATGTTCCCCAAAGCCATATGAAATATCTTTCAATCTTCTGTTTGAATCCCTTTTCCTTTTCTTTTCAGCATGTCTAGGGAACCTAATAATCCTAAGGGTGTTCAGATACTGTCTTCGTTCCGTAGATATCTCGAGGTTACGGCACCTACTGGAGGCCAAGCAAATGCCCCTCCCCTAGCTGCAGCCATTGTTCCTCCTCCTCCGCGAGTGGATAATTCCTCTAAGGTATGCAAGGACTTCTGTGCTATGGGCGGAAAACCATTTTGCGTAACTGAACTCTTTGTGGAAGCTCGGAATTGGCTTAAAAAGACAGAAGACTTGTTTGGGATTTTCGAGTTTGACGACCGTAGGAAGATTCAATTAGCCGCATGACAGCTGAATGATAAGGCTTCATTTGGTGGTAAGTGATGCATGTAGGGCTTCCAGTAGATACTTAGGCTGATTTTCATTAGAGGTTCGAGATGAAGTTTCACTCTCAGGCAGAAGAGAGTATGCAGATGGAGATGTTTCTGACACTTAAGCAAGGAAGCATATCGGTCAGAGAGTAAGTCAACAAGTTCAACCAGCTGGCAAGGTTTGGCCTGGAGCTAGTAAATACTCCACACAAGAAAGCTTTGAGATTCGCAAGAGGATTGAATGAACCCCTCCATGGACTGGCTATGTCTCGTATTCAGATAGGAGCAACTTTTGAGAAGCTCGTTGATATAGCATCGATGAACAATGAAGAAACAGGCGAAGAGAGTGAGGCAAAGACTGATGAGACACAAAGCAAGAAGATGTGGCCCAAGAAATAATAGAAAAAGAAAGATAGAAAGAACGACAAAGCTTAGAATAAAAAGAAATGTCATAGTTGTGGAGGCTTGGGTCATGTGATCAAGAATTGCAGAAAGAGGAAGAATTCTTGTTACAACTGCGGTGAAACTGGACACTGTAGTAGGGAATATCCGAAGAAGCAAGGATAGTAGAGGAAGGTAGGACCTTCTAGAGGGAAAGTGCATGATCTCGAGGCTAGCAGACCGAACAGAGGTAGGAAAGTTTCCGTCGAAGGTTTGATTTCTCTTTCCAATCATCCAGTTACGACTCTTTTTGATTATGGCGCTTCTCACTCTTTTATATTCGATTTTGTGATTGAGTCTATGCACCTTAGTACTAGTATTGTTTTTAGTCCCGTTGTTGTCTCAAACCCCATTGGTGGCACAACTCATCTGTCTATGATTTGTCGCGGTTTGAGGATATCTATGTTAGGCGTTGAATTTGAGTGCGATGCATATGTGCTTGGTTTCATGGGCTATGGTTTGATTCTAGGGATGGATTGGCTAGCCATGTATGGTGTCATTCTAGACTATGAAAGTAGGGTCCTTAGACTTTTGACTTACCATGGGAGGACTCTCGAGATTTCTTGTGACCCTAAGGGGTCCGTCATGCTTAGTTTCCTAGAATAACTTGATAATTGTGTAGACGATTTGCGATCTGTGCCTGTAGTCTATGAGTATCCTGATGTTTTTAAGGAGGTTCGAGGCTTACCTCTGAGGCACGAGATTGATTTCTGGATATACTTGGTGGATAATGAAAAGCCAGTTGCATTTCTTTTGCACCACATGGCTCCTAGGGAAAGGAAAGAGCTCAGCAAGCAACTAGGGGAGCTACTTGAGAAGGGGTTTATTAGGAGAAGCATATCGGAATGGGGTGCTCCAGTCATTTTCGCAACTAAGGGGGATGGCTCGCTTCACTTATGTGTGGATTATAGGGAGTAGAGCGTGCTCACTAAGAAGAATAGGTACCCACTCTCAAGGATTTGATCATCTGTTTGACCGACTTATTTTTGCATCTGTTTTCTCACAGTTAGATTTGGCTACGTGATTTCATTAGTTGAGAGTGGCCGAGGGAAGTATAGATAAGACTTCTTTAACAACTCCAGATCGTTTCTTTGAGTGATTAGTCATGCCTTATAGGTTGACTAATGCACCTCCATATTTTGTGGATTTGATGACTAGAGTGTTCATGGAGTTTCTGAATAAATTTATTGTGGTCTTTGTTGATGACATCATGATTTTATCGAAGAATGAAGAAGAGCGTGCCCTGCATTTAGGGGAGGTCTTAAGGTCTCTCAGAACACTCTAGCTTAAGGAGAAATTCTCCAAGTGTCACTTTTGGAGAAAGGAAGTAAGATTTTTAGTGCATGTGGTTTCCAAGTAAGGGATAGTGGTAGATCCCGCAAAGGTAGTTTTAGTTCAAGATAAAAAGTTCCAATGAATGCAACGGAGGCGAGAAGTTTTCTTGGTTTAGCGGGCTACTATAGGAAGTTTATTAAAGACTTCGCAAGGATATCGGCCCCACTCACCAGACTAATGAAGAAGAATACGACCTTTGCTTGGAACATTGATTGTAAGGATGATTTTCAGTGATTAAAGAGGGCTCTGACAATAGCCCCAGTTCTGACATTGCCTGATGGGAGAAAGGTATTCACAGTGTACATCGATGCATATGGTACAGGACTCGATGTCGTTTTTATGCGAGAGGGAAAGGTAGTATGCTGTAGGAGTAGATAGTTGAAGGTTCATGAGAAAAACTACCCCACTCACGATTTTGAATTGGCTGCTATAGTGTTCGCATTTAAGTCTTGGCGACATTACCTACTTGGAGAGAGGTTTGAGTTATGCACGAACCATAAATCTCTCTAATATATGTTCTCATAGAAGGATCTCAATTTGAGATAGCAGAGATAGGTGGAGTTCCTAGCGTCCTATGACTTTGAGATTGCTTATACCCCTGGCAAGGGTAATGTGGTGGTGGACGCCTTGAGTAGGCAGAGGATGACCTTGAGTCCTCTATTCATAAAGAGGCAGAGCTTGGAGTATATATCGACCTTCGATTTTAGGCCTTATATGGATCTTATATCTGGTTTGTTAGCATCATTAGGGATGCAGCCTACTCTTTTGGATCAGATAAGATCTTCATAGCGAAAGGTGTAACACCCCGTGAATTCTATAATGTTAAGCTTCACAAATTAAATTATAACAAATTTTAAACGAAAGAATTAATGGAAATGGCTCATGCCATTGCGTTCGTCTCGGAATTCTGGTTGAGATAGAGTCCGAGTTTACGTGAATCGGAGTCCGTATGAAGGAGTTATGGCCTTCGAAAGTTTCAGAATAAAATTTAAATTCAAACTGCTCAGTTTTAAATTCGAAATTCAAAAACTGGTTCAAACTGGGCTGGGCGGGAGAATTCACGCCCGGAAGACCAGGTCGACCCTAGGGTCGACCATGGTGTCGACCTGGCCACCCCAGGTCGACCATAGTGTCGACCTGCCAGTCGACCAGCCTGGTCGACCTGGCTGGCTAGTTCTGGCTCGAATATCTCTGGCCCTGTGTGTCACTAGGGCTGACGTGTCGCCTCTTGATTGGCTCTTTGAACTTTGTATGGTCTGGATTCCTCCTGTCTTCATCTGACGGCTCAAAAAAATTTAAAAATCTATAAAAGCACCCTAAGTTTCAACTGAAATTCACATAAAAAAATAAGAAAGGAGTCGTCATGCTGCCGGGAAGGAATTGAGAGTAGCCGTCAAGGGAGAGGAGCTTAGAGACGGATCAATTTAAGAAGAAAACTAAAAGCTTAATTAAATCATTCAACGCAACTTTGCTACCCAAAGGAGAGCATCTCCAAATCAGAATAACAGAAATCAGAAAACAAGAATTCATCACACGTTGTAAGTATGGTGACCTTTCATAATATGAATAAAAACTGTGATGTGATTCGATGTAAATGAAAATAGAATCGTGTTGTTATAATTTTTGTGTATTGTAATGGTTCTATCATGACTTGGGTATTGATGTTTGTGGCATAAATTGATTGATGCAAGCCTATTGAACAATTGTATATGAAAACAATAGCACTTGCGAGTTTGTGGCAAAAACTAGGAATTGATCCCTTTTTGTATATGTTGATGGCATGGACTATGTATATTCCCTTAGTCTAAATTAGAATTTATATGAACATATTATAGACCTTTTATGCCTACATGACCCAAAACCTATGATATTATTCTTATGTTTATTGGCAAGTATAATTAGATCTATGTTTGCAAGTATAATTGTATCTATGTTTCATAAACTATGCAAGTTCATGTTTATTTGCAAAATATAATTGGTTCTATGTCAAACATCGTTTGGGTTTCATAAACTATGCAAGTTCATGTTGAAATAGGCTATATGATTAGATGACAAAATTGTACATTTTGATGAAAATATAACATGCTAGTTTTGTGGTCGATATTATGCCAAGTTAAACATGTTTAAACACAAGTTTGTATTTGCCTAAACTATGCCATTTCATATGTCACCTACTTAGTCATACTTTGATTTGAATGCAAGTTCACGTGACCCATGTTATATGTTAGTTGAATCGCCAAATTGCAAGTACATGCGCCACACACCTTTATGTATTACATGTTCATGATTTCCCCTTTTCCTCACGTTTATAAAGTTGGTCTAAATTGTGAAAAGCCCAACACATGTTATAACGTTGCGAACAAACGGGGGTAATAACGTTGGGTGTAAAATATGAAAATATATGTTGGCATGTTTGGCACATGCCAATGATTATGACACATAAGCGGTATGTATTGAAATACCAAAAATAAAAGATATGACATTTACATATAGTTGAGAAGTAATAAAATATGTAAATTTAGAAAACACGATATGCTTAACCCGAGGTTGGATTGAGTTGTGATGTAAACCTGCCCGGACCCGCCCGGCTGTCCAGTAGTCACAACAATACCTATCCAATGTGGGTGGTTAAGCATTGAGCCCTATAAGGACCCTAGGTTAGACCGAGCTACGGTGTGAACCTGCCTGGAACCGACCGGCACATCCAGTAACCATAGCAATACCTGTCTAATGTGAGTGGTCCGGTGCTCCTAAGAGGCTAAGGACAGATGGTAGGGTTAAGTCAACTATAACACTTAACCAAATTCAACATGTTAACAAGAATTGATGGGTGGGGTTAGGTAAATACAGACAGTTAACCACTTAACATGTTTAACTAAAAAATCCTGGTAACGAGGGAGCCGTTTCAGCAGTAACCCAAAGTTAGGTATCAACGGTACCCTGAAACTAGGCAGGGTGGGGCAAGATTACTGGGCTGATTGAAAGCGGTCAAACGACGGCGGTGGGTGCACAGTGCAGGTCTAACGGGGTGCGGGCATGCACACACTCCGTAGCAGACAACCAGGGCACTGGGGACACCAGTAGTATAACCTATGTCTTCTTGTTTTGTGCCGGGGCCGCCAACATGGGTCTTGATACACACCATGGTGGGACCAGCATAGGTATCTACAATTCTTGGGGGCCGTATGACAAATGTCAACGTGAGTAGGAGCCGATCTTTAATAAGAATGGGGATCACTTCACCCTCACCATGGGGTACCATTTAGAATAAACTCAAGTAGGTGCAGAGATATAGTATGGGTGTGATAGTACATTCGACACTTCCTTAGCTTGTGACACTTTCCTATTTTTAGTTTACATCCATCATACCCTTTTCTTATTCACATACTGAAGAGTTACTAGATTTACTCAGGCTTTATGTCTGACCCTATTTTCTTTTCGTCTTCTTTTCTTTCGTTCCCCCCCCCCCACCCAGGTCCACAGGGAGGAAACAACTCAACTCAGTCAGACTCTTTACAAGCACCAAGAACGTAGATGTATGATTTGGATCTTTCTTGCTCGGATAATGGCTTTGGATATCACTATGGGGATTTTTGTCACTTTATTTATGTTTTCATGCTTCTTTAATAATCAAGGCAGTTATTAGGTTGTAATGTTGGAAGTATTTTGAGACAATTCTGGAAATCTTTGTTTGATACACATATTGATGAAATAAAAGTTTGTTTGGTTTCCGTTGTTTAAAATATGTGTATTTATATCTGTCTTGAGTTCATCTATGGCTTTTACTTATAAACCTCCACCAAAGTTATGGCATTCCCTTTGTGAGTGACCTTAATGGAGGTGGGGTGTTTCACTTGGTATCAGAGCATAGGTTTACCAGACAAGATAAAAGTTTTTGAATTTTTTTTTTTCAAAAAGAAAGTTTAAAGAAGCAATTTTTTTAGAAAAAGTGTTATATTTATAAAAAGACAAAATCACCCAAAGCCATGTGCTCTATCTATCCTTCGTTTTGAATTTTTCCTTCCTGTTTTAGCATGTCTGGGGACCTTACTCCCCAGCTACAGATGCTTTTACTCCTCCTCCTCCTCTACGTGAACCAGCAAACGGAAGAATCATCAAATAAGAAGACGGATAATAGTAAAGGAGGAAAGGACCACAACAATAATAACAAGACACGTGAGAAAAGGAAATGTTATTTCTGTGGCATTGTTGGGCATATAGTCCAGGATTGTAGAAAGAAGAAGATGAAGATGGGAGCATGCTTTCAGTGGGGTGATATTTGACATATCAGTAAGAACTGCCCTAAGAAGCAAGGGCAAGGCCCGCAAGCAGGACCTTCTGGGGGTACCTCTTTAACTTCTTCTCCTAAACGCTTTGTTTTATCTTGCTTATCTTCTCAATCCTATCTTGAGGACAAGGTAGAAATATTTCTGTAGAAAGTGTAGTCTATCTTTATGATCATCCAGTTCGTACACTTTTTGACTCTGGCACATCACACTCTTTTATTTCATCTGCCTTAGTAGAATCTCTGCATCTAGACACTAGTATGGTAGAAGATCCCTTAGTTGTTTCAAATCCAATTGGGGGCTCTGCTTACTTGTCAATGTTTTGTTTGGGTTTGAAAATCTCTATTCTCAGTGTTGAGTTTAGTTGTAATGCCTTTGTCTTGGGCTTCTCGGGATATGGTTTGATCTTAGGCATGGACTGGTTATCCAATAATGGGGCCATCCTTGAATGTGAGAAAAGAGTAGTTAGACTCTTGACTCGGCTTGGTAACACTCTAGAAATTTCTTGTAATCCCTTGAATGCTGTTATGCTTAGTTATCTAGAGTCGCTTGATGCTTCTGATGAGAATTTGCAATCAGTTAGAGTAGTTCGGGAATATCTAGATGTCTTTGAGGAGGTGAAAGGCTTACCTCCGAGGCGGGAAATAGACTTCCGCATATATCTTGTGGATAATGCAAAGCCTGTAGCTTTACCTGTCAGACACATGGCTCCAAAGGAGAGAAAGGAGCTCAGCAAGCAGGTGAAAGAACTTCTCGAAAAGGGGTTCATTAGACGGAGCATTTCGGAATGGGGTGCTCCAGTGGTGTTCGCAACCAAAGCGGACGGTTCGGTTCGCCTTTGCGTCGACTATAGGGAGTTAAAAAAATTAACCAAGAAAAATAGGCACCCTCTTCCCCGAATCGACGATTTGTTTGATCAGCTTGTAGGTGCGACGGTCTTCTCCCAACTTGATCTGGCAACTGGGTTCCATCAGCTAAGAGCAGCTGAAGACAGCATTGATAAGACAGTGTTCAGAACCCCAGACGGTTTCTTCGAGTGGATTGTCATGCCTTTCGGCTTGACAAACGCACCCGCTTATTTCGTAGACCTAATGAGCAGGGTGTTCAGAGAATTCCTCAACAAATTTGTGGTTGTCTTCGTAGTTGATATCTTAATCTTCTCAAAGAGTGAGGAAGAACATGCTCAGCATCTGAAAGAAATCATGGATACCCTCCGTGCACATCAACTAAAAGCCAAATTCTCCAAGTGTCACTTCTGGAGAAAAGTAGTAAGGTTTCTTGGGTATATAGTGTCCAAAGAAGGGTAGGCTGTGGACCCCGCGAAAGTGGTGGTTGTGCAAGATTGGAAGACACCAAGAAATGCAACCGAAGTTCGAAGCTTTCTTGGGCTAGCCGGGTTTTACCGAAAGTTTATTAGGGATTTCGCGAAAGTCTCAGCCCCACTCACAAGGCTAACAAAGAAGAATCTGGCGTTCACTTGGGATTTGGACTACGAGTTTGCTTTCCAACGATTAAAAAGGGCTCTTACAACAGCCCCAGTTCTAACTCTGCCTGACGGAAGCAAAATGTTCACAGTATACACGGATGCATGTGGAACGGGACTAGGCGCTGTTCTAATGCAAGAAGGAAGGGTAGTAGCTTATGGCGGAAGACAACTGAAAGTTCATGAAAAGAACTACCCAACCCACGATCTTGAGTTGGCCGCCATCGTCTTTGCACTTAAGTCTTGGCGCCATTATCTCCTAGGTGAGAAGTTCGAATTATACACTGACCATAAATCATTGAAATATCTCTTCTCGCAGAAGGATCTTAACTTGAGGCAGCAAAGATGGATGGAGTTTCTTGCCTCATATGATTTTGAAATTTCCTATACTCCCGGCAAAGGCAACGTAGTGGCAAACGCGTTGAGCCGAAAGAAACTAACCCTAAGCCCGCTCTTTGTGGAAAGGCAAAACTTGGAGTATATAGCCAGTTTCAACTTTAGGCCCTCCTCGGATTTGTACCGGGTTTGTTAGCATCTCTCGAAGTACGCCCTACTCTCTTAGACTCAATAGGGGCAGCACAACGTGAAGACCCTCAGCTTGTTGATGTGATTGATAAACTTATTAGGGGTGATACTTCTAGTCACCTCAGTAGATACGCCATCGATGATAAGGGTTGGCTGAGACGAGATGGAAGATTATGCGTCCCACAAGCAAGGGAGTTGACAAGGAAGGTTCTCGAGGAAGCGCATCATTCCAATATGACTATACACCCTGGCGGTGATAAGATGTACAAGGATATAAAAAAGACTTTCTTTTGGTGCGGCATGAAGCAAGACGTGGCAGATTTCGTTTCTAAGTGCATGACCCGCCAACGGGTCAAGGCGGAACAAAAGAAGCCTGGAGGAATACTTCACCCTCTAGAGGTCCCACAATGGAAGTGGGATAGCATTTCAATGGACTTCATTGATGGACGGCCTAGGTCGAGAAGAGGCAACACCAGCATTTGGGTAATAGTGGATAGGCTTACTAAAAGCACCCACTTTGTACCTATTAAGAGTAGAAGGACTGCGTCATCTCTAGCATCTCTTTATCTCAAGGAAATAGTTCGACTCCATGGGATACCCTCCAGCATTGTTAGTGACCGAGACCCTATTTTCACAAGTGAGTTTTGGCGGAGT
Source organism: Allium sativum (assembly GCA_030737875.1). Classification (NCBI taxonomy): domain Eukaryota; kingdom Viridiplantae; phylum Streptophyta; class Magnoliopsida; order Asparagales; family Amaryllidaceae; genus Allium; species Allium sativum. The sequence continues at coordinate 172,328,014 of CM060919.1, forward strand.
CTGCAAGAAGCTGTAGGCACACAGCTATGTTTGAGCACGGCCTATCACTCACAAACAGATGGCCAGACGGAAAGGGTGAATAGAGTTTTAGAGGATCTTTTAAGACTTTGCGTTCTTGACTTTGGAGGGACATAGGAGGATCACCTTCCTTTAGTGGAATTTGCCTACAACAACAGCTACCAAGCTACCATCGGCATGGCACCCTTCGAAGCCTTGTATGGAAGACCGTGCAAATAACCAACTTGTTGGTGGGAGTCTACAGATAAGCTTATACTTGGGCCAGACATGATTCGAGAAACTTCAGAGAAAGTGGACTTGATACGTAGGAGAATGAAGACAGCCCAAGACAGACAGAAATCCTACGCCGACAAAAGAAGGACCGACCTTGAGTTTGAGGTTGGGGACAGGGTTTTCCTTAAGGTATCCCCTTTAAGGAACGTCGTTCGCTTTGGATCCGCCTGAAAGCTAGCACCAAGATTTGTAGAACCGTTCCCTATCATCGAGAAGATTGCGAAAATGGCTTATAGAGTAGATCTTCTTGAAAGACTGGCTGGAATTCACAACGTCTTTCACGTTTCTCATCTCCGGAAATGTCTACATGAATCAGCGGAAGTGGTGGAGCCAAGCATTTTAGAAGAAGCCGAAGTGGAACGCGAAGAAACTGTGAGGAGAGTTCCAACTCGAATCGTAGGAACTGAAGTCAAAAAGCTACGCAACCGCGAAGTGAAACTCGTTAAAGTTCAGTGGAGCGACGCCGAGGAAGACGCGACTTGGAAAACTGAGGATAGAATACGCGCTGCCTACCCTCTTCTTTTTGAGGGTACATCTTTGACCTCTCTTTTTTCTTAAGTTGTGTCTGTATCTATCTTTTTAGGTATATCTCCTCGATATTATCCTTTATCCATAGGTAGAAACCCCTTTGGATGTAAACATGTATTTGAAACATGTTATGGTTGATGGCTACAAGTGGTTGCAAGTGGTTGCTAGTGGTTGCTCGTGGATGCATATACACACACAACCTAGGTCTTAGATCTGCTCAATCACTTCATACTGCATATGCATATATGTATTCTTATGGTTGTAAACTTGATATGCTATCATATGGTCGTCGCATTTGTATTAATAGTTGTGCACTCATGTAGAATTATGAGTAGGAAAAATTTGCATACATAATGGATTCATGACACTTACATGATTCGCATTAAGGAGGTCAACTGAATCAGTAGACCGCCTGATTTCTGCATTAGATAAGGACATGTACACACACTATGCATATGATCATGAAGAATTAGAAGTCTTTTAAGGACAGTGGATGCCTGTGTTTGTTGGTTGAGTAGATGGACTGTTGGATGGTAGGATATACATTCTTCCTAACTTGAAGATTTCGGGGACGAAATCCTTTTAAGGGGGGGAGAATGTAACACCCCGTGAATTTTATAACATTAAGCTTCACAAATTAAAGTATAACTAATTATAAATGAAAGAATTAAGGGAAATGGCTCACGCCATTGCATTCGTCTTGGAATTCTGGTTGAGATAGAGTCCGAGTTTGCGTGAATCGGACTCCGTATGAAGGAGTTATGGCCTTCGGAAGTTTCAGAATAAAATTTAAATTCAAACAGCTCAGTTTTAAATTTGAAATTCAAAAACAGGTTCAAACTGGGCTGGGCGGGAAAATTCCCGCCCAAAAGACCAGGTCGACCCTAGGGTCAACCATGGTGTCGACCTGGCCACCCCAGGTCGACCATAGTGTCGACCTGCTAGTCGACCTGGCTGGCTAGGTCTGGTTCTGGCTCGAATTTCTGTGGCCCTGTGTTACTAGGGCTGACGTGTCGCCTCTTGATTGGCTCTTCGAACTTTGTATGGTCTGGATTCCTCCTGTCTTCATCTGACGGCTCAAAACAATTTAAAAATCTATAAAAGCACCCTAAGTCTCAACTGAAATTCACATAAAAAAATAAGAAAGGAGTCGTTATGCTGTTGGGAAGGAATTGAGCGTAGCCGTCAAGGGAGAGGAGCTTAGAGACGAATCAATTTAAGAAGAAAACTAAATGCTTAATCGAATCATTCAACGCAACTTTGCTACCCAAAGGAGAGCATCTCCAAATCAGAATAACAGAAATCAGAAAACAAGAATTCATCACACGTTGTAAGTATAGTGACCTTTCATAATATGAATAAAAACTGTGATGTGATTCGATGTAAATGAAAATAGAATCGTGTTGTTATAATTTTTGTGTATTGTAATGGTTCTATCATGACTTGGGTATTGATGTTTGTGGCATAAATTGATTGATGCAAGCCTATTGAACAATTGTATATGAAAACAATAGCACTTGCGAGTTTGTGGCAAAAACTAGGAATTGATCCCTTTTTGTATATGTTGATGGCATGGAGTATGTATATTCCCTTAGTCTAAATTAGAATTTATATGAACATGTTGTAGACCTTTTATGCCTACATGACCCAAAACCTATGATATTATTCTTATGTTTATTGGCAAGTATAATTAGATCTATGTTTGCAAGTATAATTTGATCTATGTTTCATGAACTATGCAAGTACATGTTTATTTGCAAAATATAATTGGTTCTATGTCAAACATCGTTTGGGTTTCATAAACTATGCAAGTTCATGTTGAAAAAGGCTATATGATTAGATGGCAAAATTGTACATTTTGATGAAAATATAACATGCTAGTTTTGTGGTCGATATTATGCCAAGTTAAACATGTTTAAACACAAGTTTGTATTTTCCTAAACTATGCCATTTCATATGTCACCTACTTATTCATACTTTGATTTGAATGCAAGTTCACATGACCCATGTTATATGTTAGTTGAATCGCCAAATTGCAAGTTCATGCGCCACACACCTTTATGTATTACATGTTCATGATTTCCCCTTTTCCTCACGTTTATAAAGTTGGGCTAAATTGTGACAAGCCCAACACATGTTATAACGTTGCGAACAAACGGGGGTAATAAAGTTGGGTGTAAAATATGAAAATATATGTTGGCATGTTTGGCACATGCCAATGATTATGACACATAAGCGGTATGTATTGAAATACCAAAAATAAAAGATATGACATTTACATATAGTTGAGAAGTAATAAAATATGTAAATTTAGAAAACACGATATGCTTAACCCGAGGTTGGATTGAGTTGTGATGTAAACCTGCCCGGACCCGCCCGGCTGTCCAGTAGTCACAACAATACCTATCCAATGTGGGTGGTTAAGCATTGAGCCCTATAAGGACCCGAGGTTAGACTGAGCTACGGTGTAAACCTGCCCGGAACCGACCGGCACATCCAGTAACCGTAGCAATACCTGTCTAATGTGAGTGGTCTGGTGCTCCTAAGAGGCTAAGGACAGATGGTAGGGTTAAGTCAACTATAACACTTAACCAAATTCAACATGTTAACAAGAATTGATGGGTGGGGTTAGGTAAATACAGACACTTAACCACTTAACATGTTTGACTAGAAAATCCTGGTAACGAGGGACCCGTTTCAGTAGTAACCCAAAGTTAGGTATCAACAGTACCCTGAAACTAGGCAGGGTGGGGCACGATTACTGGGCTGATTTTAAGTGGTCAAACGACGGCGGTGGGTGCACAGTGCAGGTCTAACGGGGTGCGGGCGTGCAAACACTCCAGAGCAGACAACCAGGGCACTGGGGACACTAGTAGTATAACCTATGTCTTCTAGTTTTGTGTCAGGGTCGCCACCATGGGTCTTGATACACCCCATGGTGGGGCCAGCATAGGTATCTACAATTCTTGGGAGACGTATGACACATGTCAACGTGAGTAGGAGCCGATCTTTAATAAGAATGGGGATCACTTCACCCTCACCATGGGGTGCCAGTTAGAATAAACTCAAGTAGGTGCAGAGATATAGTATGGGTGTGATAGTACATTCGACACTTCCTTAGCTTGTGACACTTTCCTATTTTTAGTTTACATCCATCATACCCTTTTCTTATTCACATATTGAAGAGTTACTAGATTTACTCAGGCTTTATGTCTGACCCTATTTTCTTTTCGTCTTCTTTTCTTTCGTTCCCCCCCCCCCCCAGGGTCCACAGGGAGGAAACAACTCAACTCAGTCAGACTCTTTACAAGCACCAAGAACGTAGATGTATGATTTGGATCTTTCTTGCTCGGATAATGGCTTTGGATATCAATATGGGGATTTTTGTCACTTTATTTATGTTTTCATGCTTCTTTAATAATCAAGGCAGTTATTAGGTTGTAATGTTGGAAGTATTTTGAGACAATTCTGGAAATCTTTGTTTGATACACGTATTGACGAAATAAAAGTTTGTTTGGTTTCCGTTGTTTAAAATATGTGTATTTATATCTGTCTTGAGTTCATCTGTGGCTTTTACTTATAAACCTCCACCAAAGTTAAGGCATTCCATTTGTGAGTGACCTTAATGGAGGTGGGATGTTTCAAGAGGACCCACATATAGCAGACATTTTGGTTTGGCTCAATAGAGGAGAAACTTCAAGTCACCTTAGTAAATACTCCGCTGATGATAAAGGGTGGCTACGAAGGGATGGAAGGCTTTGTGTTCCCCTAGTTGGGAGTCTGTTGAAGACAGTCCTTGAGGAAGCCCATCATTCTAGAATGACAATCCATCCGGGTGGCGATAAGATGTATAGAGATATGAAGAGGGTTTTCGTTTGGGCTGGGGTAAAGAAAGATGTTGAAGATTTCGTAGCTCAGTGTTTGATATGCGAACAAGTTATAGCTGAAAAGAAAAAGCCTGGCGGGTTGTCACACCTTTTGGAGCTCCCATGGTGGAAGTGGTAGAGCATCTCTATAGATTTCATTGATGGTTTACCTAGATCGAGGAAGAGCAATACCGGCATCTGTGTTATAGTAGAGAGGCTTACTAAGAGCGCTCATTACATTCCAATTAAGAGCAAGAGATGGCATCATGATTGGCATCAGTTTATCTTCGTAAGATTGTCCGACTACATGGAGTACCTTCCAGCATGGTGAGTGATCATGATCCCCTCTTTGCCAGTGAGTTCTGGTAGAGCATGCAAGAGGCACTTAGTACGCATATGTTTGAGCACTGCATATCACCCTCAAACAGATGGGCAAACTAAGAGGGTGAATAGAACTTCTTGAGGATCTTTTGAGACTGTGTATCCTACACTACTGAGGGATTTGGAAAGAGCATCTTCCATTGGTGGAGTTCGCCTACAATAACAGTTATCACGATAGTATTGGCATGGCACCCTTTGAGGCATTGTATGGACGAACCTATAGATCACTGACTTGTTGGTGGGAGTCTACAAATAGGCTTCTATTTGGACCTGAAATAATTAGAGAGACTTCAGAGAAGATTGACCATATCCGTAAATGCATGAAGACAACTTAGGACAGGCACAAGTCCTACGCAGATAGGAGAAGGAGTGATGTTGAGTTTGAGGTGGGAGACATGGTTTTCATCAAGGTATCACCTTTGAGGAATGTGGTTCGCTTTGGATCTATAGGGAAATTGGCGCCAAGGTTTGTAGGGCCATTTCCCATAACAGAATGGATTGGCCAAATGGCCTATGGAGTAAAGCTACCAGAGAGACTGTCGGTATGCATGATGTTTTCCACGTTTCGCATTTGCGAAAGTGTCTACATGATACAACAGAAGTAGTTGAGCCGAGCATTCTTGAAGAGGTAGAGGTAGAAAAGGAGGCAACAATTAGATGAGTTTCTACCTGTATACTTGGATCATAGGTTAGGAAGCTCCGCAATCGAGAAGTTAAGTTGATGAAAGTTCAATGGGGAGAAGACAACGAGGATGCGACTTGGGAGACTGAAGACAGGATTCACGCTCAGTACCCTTTCCTTTTTAAGGGTATGTTCTTAGCTTCTTTTTCCGTGCATTTTTTGTACTTGTTTCTATCATTCGTATGTATCATATCGACCGAATCTTCGACCTTTAGGTAGAAAACCGATGGATGTAAACATGTGTTTGAGACATGTTATGTTTGATGGATGCAAGTGAATACAAGTGTTTGCTAGTGGTTGCTCGTGGATGCATATACACACACATTAGGCACTAGATCAGCTCAATCACTTACATATTGTATATGGATGTGTGTGCGTTTTAAATTTTATATGGACGAAAATGGATCTATCATTGTATGAATGTTGCATTTAGATGAATGATTGTGTACACATATAGAACTTACATGTTATCCTAGGATTTTTTGCATACATTTTGTTTACATGGCACAAACATAAATTGCATTAAGGAGGTCAACTGGATCAGTAGACCACCTGATTTATCGCACTAGTGTAAGGACATATACACACACTATAGCATATATTCATATAAGCATTAGAAATATTTTAAGGACAATGGATGCCCGTGATTGGTGGATGAGTAGATGGTTGATGGATGTTAGGATAAACATTCTTCTTAACTTGGGAATTTCGAGGACGAAATCCTTCAAGTAGGGGAGAATGTATCACCATCTAATTTTAAAGAATACTATAAGGATAAACTAAAAGAATACTTAATTAAATATTGGGAATTAAGGGAAACAGACTGTAACATTGCGTTCGCCTTGGAATTCAACATGAGATAGACTCCGAGTTTGCGTAAAAAGGACATCGTATGAAGAAGATATAAGGTTTGAAGTTTGTATACATATAAGTAAAAAATATATAAACAAAACTAGTCTAAAATTCAAAATAAATCAAAATAGAAAAGCGGGAAGGCACGCGGTAATTCGACCCGTTGGAGGTCGACCCTAGGGTCGACCAACACAAGGGGTGTCGACCCAAGGGTCGACCCCAGGGTCAACCCACCCCAAATCCATCCAGGCTCATACCCTGAACCTAGACTTATTTCGAATGAGATTCGCTGGCAGTAGGCAATAAAAAGGACCACATTTCTATTGTTTTATTCACCCAAAACAATGGACATAAGGAGATGCTGCCTCAGCTTGGATTGAACTAGCCTATTTCTCTTCAACAACAACTTATACGTATATAAGAATCTCTACTACAACATCAACATACTTTTCTCAGTTCTTTAGATCCGGTCTCTATGAGTTCATGTTGCTTTTAGATATAAACATTTAACAAGTAATCTTAACATGTTAATAAATCAGATCTAAAACTTATTCCTGTTAAGATGTTGATAAATATTTAAGCAGATCTGCTATAATGACATGAAATTTGCTATACACCTATTTTGTTCAGTTATTTTTGTATGCCTATTTCTGTTAATTATGCCTATTTCTGTTCTTCTTCCTCTCTCATTCCTTTTTATTTTTATAGCCCGGCTACCTTAGAGCCTAGGCTGATATCGCTGAAATATGCGTACGAACGAAATTGGGTTTAATTGGGAATGACTGGGAATAGTAATTTAGGGGAATAACTTGTACTATAAATATGACTAAAGTTTGGGGCATAACTTATACTATGCAATATAACTGAAATATGGATGAATAAGGAAACATGTAGGCTTAATATAAAGATTAAGGGAACATGTCACTGATTTCTATCAATACATGACCCCTAAGCTCATATGTCTTAGAGATAAAAATAAATTTACTGCCACAAATTCGATCTATATATTAATGGAAATCAGTGTTGCGCAGTCAATTACAATTTCAGACACACAATCCATACAGGTTCGTTCTGGGTCTGAACGAAACAACAATCTGAAAATCTCCAAATATATTCAGATCTCATGCCACTTGTTACCTCGTATTGGGTGATCGGACGAAACGAGACATCGGCAATCAATCTAAGTAATTCGATGATTCTCGGTCTTCACTTATCGATTTCCAGGTCTTCAATTACTTTGTAATGTCGTATTATTACCTGGATTAGTTTTTGAATATTTATTCGATCCTAGTCATTTCAAGTACCAAGCACATTTCAAAACAATAACTATGGATCATTCCGGATTTTCAATTTAATTCTCCTTCCAAATCGTTATTAATTCATTTATAATCAAGGTTGGATTTATTCCAGTTACCATAAACCCAGTTATCGCCTTAACCCTTCCTTGAAATTAAATATTCATTTTCAAATCTTATATTTCAAAACATAATTATTTTTATTCGTTATTATCCTTTCCATATGTTTTTCAAATTTACCAAATGTTAATTTCGTTTTAAATTCGATTATAACACCTTGGTTTCATGATAAAAGACGCTCTCTCAAACGTAATATTCCTGAATCTCGTTCTAGGGTATTCCTAACCCTATCTCTAATGAGATGCCTTAACTCTGATGAGTCCTATCTTTTATTCAAATATGTTGTACCTCATAACTTTGTATAAACCAAAGCTCTGATACCAACTGTAACGAACCGCCATTTTAACCGCTTCGAATCGGAAATTAAACCAAATCGAAACGTTCAAAATGACAGCTCGTTATTTAGCTTGTAATGTAACGTCCCGTATTTTTGAACAATAATTATGAATATTTAAATCTGTTTAAAATATTGATTTGGTGATATAATTGAATTTTATATCGAATTTATTAAAGATGGAGTTTGTGAATATCGATACGAATTTAGAACGTTCAACGCAAATTCTGCTATATATATATATATATATATGTATGTATGTACTATGATAGGGCCCGTGCTTCGCACACGGTTAGATATGTATTTACTGGTTGAAAATATTAATCGGAAATTGAAAGAATTAATATAGGTTCGGGTAAACATAATTTATCTTTGTAAACCTCATATGGATAAGAGAAAGCTGCCCTTATAGTGTTGTAACAAATTTTTAAATAAAGTTAACCACATACAACTGAAAATAATAATAATAATAATAATAATAATAAAAGCTTAAGGTCCATCTACAATTTGGATCGAATAAACTATTACCCAAATTCATTGGATGAAAGTACATGGATTTAGATGCTTAAATAGATCTGAACAAAGGGCATGCTGTAGTTTTAAAATGCTAAATACATACTGTTGTCAAAAATTTCTATAAAAGTTTAAATACGTCTTTTCCTTTCAAATAATGTCTCGCCATTTCAACATCACGCAGTATTTTTTACCTCATCCCAAACCAAACATGTTTCTGCCTCGTGCTTCGCAACACACCGCCAACCTAAGCTACGCTCCTACCTGTACATAATGAAATGACTTTGGCCTTATCGTTTTCTCTCTTCTTCTATTAATATGGGTTCATTTCATAGTCTCCCCAAAAGCTTAAATAAAAATTGCAAGCTTCATAAAACAAGAAGAAAATGAAAACCCAAACAATAGAAACTGAAGCCTTACATGAAAAGAAAGAAGAGAGCCATAACGTGAGTGCTATGTTGGCTGGGATGAAAGCAAGAAGGGGCGGTAGGCATAGATGTGGTGGAACATCAGTGGAGGTCGACATAAGCAACTCCGATGATTGGGGTTGGGAGATGTCGCGTAAGTTCTGGCATCATCAAACGGAGCTGGGTGGTCCAACGTGGTGCGGTGGCACGATGGTTTGCCAATGATTGTTCGAATAGTGGAGTTGTGACGTAGAAAATGGTGGAAGTGGCAAGGGAGTGGCATGATTGGAACTGTGGCGGTGATGTTGGCACGATGGTCCAACGGGTGGAAGTGTCATGACCGAAGCAGTTGGAAGTGACTGAAGCAGTTAGGAGAAATGGGAAAAACCTGATGTAGGTGGAAACCCGGTGAACAGAAAGTGGCAATAGTTCATTGTGAGGCTGAGTTTACTGAGGAGAGAGTTTCATGGGTGTCGGAAGTCGGTCATGGAACTGGTGAGGAGGACGGTGATCTTTTCCGTGAGAAGGTGGGAGGTGAAGTTCACGTAAATGGAAAATGGGAAGCAACAAAATGAAAGAATCAAAGAAGTGCTAACAGTTTATTTTGTATAAGTGGGGATTCACAATGAAGAAACCCATATAGTTGGATTAAAATCTTTAGTCTCTAGCTGTTTACCAGTAGAACCAAAAAGTTGCAGGCCATCTGAGATGGGGATAAAGATGAAGCACACGGAAAGGAGTAAAGACGTGGAGATGGGGTGACCAGGGTGACATGGAGAAGTGATATGGAAAGAGAAACAGCAGCATCGAAGTAGGGATGGTGTATGTTGATGTTTGAACAAACATAGGAAGTATGGCATTCGAATGATATGTTTTACATGTGGAATTCTTTCAAAGAAGAAGCTGTTAATAGCTTCCAGCTTCTTTATTCGAATGAAACATGAAAAATAAACGAGAAGAAGAAAGATGGAGAAGCGGTAAAGCTTGCGTGAGGTATTGGTGCAAACAACAGTGAATACATGGTGGATGTTTTGGGAACAGGAATGGAAGAATATACGGTGAGTAAATAAATATAATATGGGTATGGGAAGGATCTTGTTCGAATAAAACAGCAGTTTGAATGGGAGATGGAGTTCACGGCTGGGGCTATTACACGGTGGTCGGTGCGAGGATTCAAGGTGCACAGAAGTTCACCGGTTCCTAGAGAAAAAGTATTTTGGTGAAAATGGATTATCACATGCCTAATTGCACTTAGTTTTGCATAATTATAGTTAAATTAAGCCTAATCCCCTTTAATTTACCTAATGATTAGTTGATGGACCTTAACCCGATTAGTTATATATAAGATTTTTAACATATAGCCTGGGCGGATTTGACTGTACGTAACCAAATTTATACGTGCCTAATATACCCGTGCCTATTCCAAGTTAGTAGGCCTAACCCATGTTATATATTATATAATGTATATAATGCAAGTTAGTAATTATTTAATAATTTAGCAAGTTACTATTAATAATAACGTGGCCTTATTAATAGCACAGCAGATGATAAGGGCCCACATTTATCTGCCAAATCTTATATCATGTGCCTAATTCCTTATTAGTATGCCTAGACCTCATTATAAACCATGCTTGAATATGCTTAGTTATAATATATAGAGATATTACGTCGTTGACCTAGAAGTAATTGTATATAACCAAAACAAGTATGGAACGGTTCCTATTATGGGTATACCCTGACCATATCTTGTTACTGATGTAGGGAAAAAATTGTTAGGGTAATATGTAGTGTCAATTAAATTAAGGATTAGTTAATCTAGACCATAACTGTATGGCTTCCGTAACATATGCATTAGAATTCGTCAAGGCCGGACACATTGGGATCGTATCCGTGGGCACAACATTATAAATCCATTTTGAACAAATCTGGACGCAGCCAGAAACAAACCAATTGGCAATGAACAAGAATCAAGGTGAGTTCAACTCATCAGTTTATCGTGCTTATATTTTTATAAGCTGGGTCTTTATTTTGTGTGCAATGTTTGCTAATGATTGTTGGCTTGATGACTGTTTGCATAGATGTTGAATATTTTCTATATTCATTGATCAAATTAAAACATTGATTAATTTACCGAATTTGATCTTTATTTTAACGATTATATTCCAACCAAGGTAACTTACCTTGTTGGTTACATTTATAATGATATAAACGTTGTAAATGAATAATTGGGTGCTTGAATGGATATTGTTAATTGATTGTTGACTGTTAAACTATTTATTTCTGTTAGTTTGATAAACATACCTCACTGTATACAAATGAGATAACCCATTGGACGGACAGGCAAGAGGAATCAAAACGAATTCCTCACTATTATTAATAATGGTTATAAAAATAATTATATATTGTTATTGAATGTGAAGTGGACTGATATTTCATGGTTCGGTACTTTAGTAAACATTTGCCTCTTTAGTACCGTTAATAAAAATAGTTATAAATGAAGATGTGTTTATAAAACTAGTTTGGAACAAAATATATTATAAATAAGATTTGTAAATATTCCAAATTGATGAAAAAAGTTATGACATGGTTTATAAATATAAGTAACGACCTGAATGGAATTTGTTATATTAGTTAATTGGAAATGGTTTGACCATTTTAAAGTTGATTATTGTTTTGACGATCTTTAAAGCAATATTCATTATTTTAATAATAGTATATGGTGAAGTAAATAGATTTCATTATTTATTCAAGTATTTATTTAAGTATTTATTTATTCAGATCTACGAAGAAAAGGATACTTTAAAGATAAATATGTTGGACACAGATTATTATGCTATATTACACTCAAGGGTTATTTTGTAAAGAAGTTGATTCTTAAACTAAGTCTGAGGGTTACAGGAGTAAGAGTTTGTTGGTATTTCTGTCAGTTCTGAAGTTAATAATGTTGTTTAGTTAAGATCTAAGAGGTAATTATACCCCAACTTGATTGACTTCATTGTGGACTAAGGAACAGTCAGGGCAAGGGTTGGGTAATGAGGGAGTTAATGATTTTTAAAAGTCGTGGTTTAAATTGAATAGTAAAACGAAAATGGAAATGTTTTCTGAATATTGAAGGATTTAAAGATTTAGAAATTTAAAGTATCTGATGGTTATTTCATCTTCTTTTTTTGGATGCATGGTTGTTTTATTTTGATAGTTAAATAACCGACTATCAAAAGTTGGCCAACGATTGTTGGTATGGAAAGACCGGAATCGAATTTATATTCGAAAACCATTCCGACCAACAATTACGTAACGTTGAAGATAGAAGATGGAGCAATTAAAGACCGTGGATCTTCATAAGCTGAAGGATTACTTGTCGAATATTTTCTGAATGTACATCCAGAGATATTCTGACGTGATTCGGTCGTAAGTGGGATTTTGTGGGTTTGCAAGGACTACTCGCTACTGATCCTTTGGATGCGGTAGGAGAGTGCCTTCGGTTTGTCCAGTCCCAGGAGAACTTGTATGGACAAATTTCTGACAGAGTATGCCTAAAGAATCACGTATGGTTGATCTCTTAAAGGTATTATGTCTGGTGGCGGAGAAATTCGTTTCTCTTAACTTTTATACCCAAAATATTTTTAGGAGATAAATTAGTGGTTTGGCGGGTGTGACGTTGTGGCATTCAAAGTGAATAGTGGACAGGTATTCTAGAAGATAAACGTAGCCTTCAGCCTCACAACCGGAAAATGACAAAAATTGGCCAGGCAGCATGGCTAGGTGGGTCATTCCCAACCACGGTGTGTTATCACCAATCTAGAGAAATTCCTTATTTGTTCTTCTTTCGATTCTGTATCTCCGCGGATGGATAGTGGGCCCATAAAGCTGTCAGGTGATAATACATTCTCTACACTCAAGCTAAATGAGTGGACGGTCATGTGTGGCCGAGTTACAAGACGTTCTTATTGAACCCCCAGTGTATACCCTCTAGATACACTAATCAGAAGGTGGTCCCATACATTGTCTAGTTGGAATCCAATCTCCAATAAGAGCCCCCATGGTTTTTGATTTTATACTATATATTTAGAGCATGAGATGCAAGCGTTCTACTACTTGGTTATTTACTTGATTTACGTCACTATTATAATATCAGAATAATAATGATCTCAAAAATGGTTTGGTTATAGTAAGGTAAAAACCATCCGTATTTATGTGTGGGCTGGTCTTACCATTACCTTTTCTTTCAAAAAGATTTTCAAAGTTAAGCAATATGGATGTTAGTTTAAACTTAGTGATTTTTACTCACGCTGGTTCACCAGACTGATCCATGGCGTTTATAATGTCTCAGGTCAGCCCGAGTAATAGGTTCAGGTTGTTGAATGCTGTGAAGTTCAGAGACAAGCAGGAGGAGCCCAGACGTACGATATATAATATTATTCCGCTGTGTGTTGTATTTATGGACATGTTGTTATAACTGTCCAGATTGTTTTGACTGCTGTACTCTGATGAATGTAAATATAATTTCAAGTTTTCAGTAAAGAGATTTGATATATTATATTTATTTGTTCCGTTGTGAGACTCTGTATAGTGTTCTTCTTCTTCTTCTATTCTATGATTTCTTCCTTTCTTCTCTCATCCTCTAATTTTCTTTCTATTAAATATTCGTAATTTCGTGTATTTTGGGTTGGACGTGTGTAATATTAGCCAACTCAAAGTATACGGATTTACAGGCCTTTACACATAGGGTTTATGTAACAGCCCGCATTTTACGTATTGGAGGATCGTAAAACATTTTTATTTTACTCCCTGAGGGTTGGATCATTCTCATATTTTAATATGTTGCTTAGGGGATGTAAGACATGTCCATAATTTTTACCAATTTTGTTTGTGACCATTTTGCCCCTGTTGGTCTTGTATAGGGCCTAACTTTTGACTCAGGTCAAATCAGGTGGTGAGACCTTTGCCATTGGAAAGGAAATGATGATTTCCTTTCTATAGAGTGGTTAAATTAAATTTTTGGCTTAGCAGTTTGGAAGGAATCGCTGTTTTAAGGGTTTTCAATTGGATTTTTAGGTTTGGAGAGCCATAATGGGCTGATTTGGGAAGGCCCATTAGGGAGCTAGTGAAAGGTTATAAATAGGGAGTGGGAGGTGTAACAACCCGTATTTTAATAACATGTTAAGGTAAGAAATCATGGTATAATTAAATTTTAAAACAATAATCAAGGGAAACGGATTGCGTCATTGCGTTCGTCTCGAAATTCTGCTTGGAAACGAGTCTGAGTTTTCAAAAATCGGAGTCCGTATGACTGAGTTATGCCCTCTAGAAGTTTCACGAATTTTCGGAATCAAAAACAGCTCAGAAATTCGAATTCAAATTCGAATTCAAGACCCAGAAGCGGGCTGGGCGGGAAAATTCCCGCCCAGAGCCCAGGTCAACCAGGGGGTTGACCAGGGGGTCGACCTAGGGGTCGACCTGACCAGACCAGGTCGACCATAGGGTCGACCTGGCCAGACCAGATTGACCATAGGGTCGACCTGGGGGTCGACCTGCCTCCCGAATCCACTTTTTGAACCAGATGCATCCTGATGTATTTGACCTCGTTTTCTGTCTAGATTCGTCTGCCTAATCCTATATAAACAGCCTCCTAGCCTCATTCTCTTTACACCATTCTTCTTTAACCTTATGTTGCTCAAACTCTTGATGATTATGGCTTCTTCTTCTTCCTCTTAATTAAATTAAGATAAATTAAAAATAAAACACGAAGACTAATTCTTGAAGACTACGGCTAGGAATTGCATATTGGAGATTTGCTTCTGCGATCAAATCAGAATTCATCGATTCAACAAATCGACGACTAGTTTCTAGATTCAACTTCTGCATCTCAATTTCTTAGACCACGATCTGTATGTTCTAGTTACTTTGAGATTTAAACTTTTTAAATTTAATATGCACATGGAATGAAATGAAATTGGACCTATGCTTGATTATCTATTTAGATCTGTTCTTGTCTCTTCTTGAATCTATGATTTTGGGTTATTTCTTATCGATTGAATCATGCCCATTCATGTTGTTGGACCTAGTTTATTATTCAAACACTTGATTGTAACATAAATTCTTGGATCTTGACTTGTGAGAATATTTCTATTTGGGGCCTATTCATGTTATAAATTGGAATTGGGCCTATGTATGATAATTGATTCACATCTATTCCAGTTTCAATCTTGGATCTTGACATTTGGGAATATTGCTATGAAACTAATTTGGGCCTGTTCATGTTGTAAATCAAAACCTCTCATCTCCATAATATTGTCATGACTATGATGTTGAATCAGTTATTATTCACAAGTTTGGGACTATTACCTAATGTCAACTATTATCATGACTATCACCTTAATTTGCTAGACTTGAAATCCTAATGTTTGAGGCCGATATTCCATATGCCAGTAATGTTGTAATCATTTATCTCAAGTTATACCATGGTAAACTTGTAATCACTTTTGTCACCTTATGCCCGTCTTTTTTTATGTTATTGCCTAATTAGATTTATTTGTAATTTGGATCAATTCGAGTTTACGTGCGATGGGAATACGATTTGGGTAGATTAGGCAAAACATGAATTGGTTATGAACTTGAAAATTGAACGCTGTTATAACTTGAACCTGGATATGGACAAGAACTTGACATCGACATGACATGAAACTTGTCATGAAACTTGACACGAACTTGACATGAAACTTGAACATGGACATGACACTTAGAATGAACTTGAAAATGGTCAACTCGAGGTTGGGTTGAGTTTGCAGTGTAATTCTGCCCGGAACCACCCGGCAAATCCAGTAACTTCAAACAATAGGATCCAATGTGAGTAGTTGGTCATATCGCGCTTAAAAACCGAGGTTAGACTGAGTTGTGGGGTAATTCTGCCCGGAACCGCCCAGCATAACCAGTGACCACGACAACAGGTCTAATGTGAGAGGTTGGGGTGCATTAATTTATTTTAATGCCACATGATAGGGTTAAGTCATGAACCGCTTGAATATACTTAACCAATTTGACACGATGATTTGATAGGGTTAAGTCATGAACCGCTTGAATATACTTAACTAATTTTACACGATGATTTGATAGGGTTAAGTCATGAACCGCTTGAATATACTTAACCAATTCGACACGATGATTTGATAGGGTTAAGTCATGAAACGCTTGAATATACTTAACCAATTTGACACGATGATTTGATAGGGTTAAGTCATGAACCGTTTGAATGTACTTAACCAATTTGACACGATGATTTGATAGGGTTAAGTCATGAACCGCTTGAATATATTTAGCCAATTTGACACGATGATTTGATAGGGTTAAGTCATGAACCTCTTGAATATACTTAACCAATTTGACATGATGATTCGATAGGGTTAAGTCAAGAACCGCTTGAAAATACTCAACCAACTTGACACATGATTCGTAGGGCTAAGTCATGAATTTGAACGACAACACTTAGCCAATTTGACATGACACGTAGGCGGGTTAAGTCACGAACTTGAATGACAACACTTAACCAACTTGACATGCTAGACTGATGGGGTTAAGTCTTGAATTTAAATGACAACACTTAACCTACTGGACGTAAACCCTAGTTACGCGGTCCTTTTCAGCAGTAACCCACTAGATGTATCACGGTACCCTGGAACTAGGCAGGATGGGGCACGATTACTGGGCTGATTATAAGCGACCAGAACGACGGCTGAGTTGGTGCGCCATTGTAGGTTCAGGCGGACTATGGTCATGCGCGTAGTCCAGAGTTGAAAAAGCAGGCATTGGGCACCAGTAGGATTGCACTGTGCGTGCTTGATTCGTGTCGGTGGTTGGCACCCTAGGGCTTGATACACCCTATGGTGGACCTAGCACAGGTAACTACATTCGTGATAGGGCCGTATGACACAGACACATGACGAGCTAGAACTTGTAGGGAGCCGATCGATTAATAGATCGTTTCGTGGGACCAAGTAATGGGTCATTTCATGATATTGGGAAAGGGATCATTTCGTAGTTAATACATGACACGGGTTGGGTTAGTAGTACAGGTGGAAAAGGCCCATTTCTGTTTCTGTTTCTGTTAGGGAGGTAAAAGCCCATTACTATTTCTGTAAAGATCACTCTGTTTCTGTTTTCGTTTCTGTTTGGACATTAGGATAACACCTAATTCTATTATACTAGTACTGGTGCAGAGAATGTTAAACATGCGATGCTATACGTGGTTTATCTGGTTAGCATAGTTTATCTTGGTATACGTAGTTTATCTGGTTAGCATAGTTTATCTTGTTACCGTAGTCTATCGGGTTAGCATAGTTTATCTTGTTACCGTAGTTTATCTGGTTAGCATAGTTTATCTTGTTATCTTAGTTTAACTTTCCTATCTTGTCATCATCCTTATGTTTACTTTCAGTTTATACATGTCATGTTATCTTTACTTTTTTCTATGCTGAAAGTCACTAGGACTTACCAGTCTTTATGACTGACCCATTTTCTTTCTCCTCTTTTTCTTCCGTTCCCTCCCCCCTCAGGTTCTCAGGGAGGAAACACTACTACTTAGTTTGGACTTCTTTCTGCTTCAAGATCATTATATATGGCTTAGACATTTCTTGTCTATGGCTGCTTTACTGTTTTACTTGGGGAATGATTTATGACTATGGTTTTATGCTTCTTTACTATTGCAAGACAGATTTCGATGTAATGGATTTAATGGCATTTTGATGTAAAAGGCTATAAACCTTTCTAGATTTTAAAGCAATGAAATTTGGTTCTTCTTCCGCTGTTTTATATGTTATGTCTTGTAATATTTCTATGTATGTTTACCAAGATAATGCTCCACCAAACTAGTGCATTCCCTTTTGTGAGTGACCCTAGCAGAGGTGGGGTGTTACATTTGGTATCAGAGCAGAAGATTACCAGACTGGGCAAAAGTTTTTAAAAACCTTTTGAAATTATTTTCAAAACCATTTACAAAGAAGCATTTTTCAAGAAAAGTTTTATTTTTAAAGGCTATTCCCCCAAGGCCATTATCATTATCCTTTGTTTCCTTGTTTGAATCCCTTTTCCTTTCTTTCCTCCATCTGTAGTCACATTAGTTCCATCTGCGACTAATCTTATTTCAAGCTTTGTAGGGTTGTCGTGCGATGGAGGTAGTTCTCGAGAGACCTGTTAGCACGTTAAATAAGAGGGGATAAGAGTGGTTAAGGCGAATGAGGCTCAGAACAAGAAGGTAGAAATGTTTCTGTAAGAAAGTCTAGTTTATCTTTCTATCATGTTCGTACCCTTTTTGATTATGGTACATCGCATCCTTTTTATTTCTGCTTTGATAGTTGAGTCTCTGCACCTTAGTACTAGTGTAATAGAGGATCCCATTTTTTTTCTCAAATCCTGTTAGGGAATCGGCTCATTTATTCATGACTTGTTTGGATTTGAGAATGTCTATGCTAAGCGTTGAGTTTAGAAGAAATGCTTATGTTTTTGGGCTACGGGTCGATTCTAGGGATGGAATGGTTATCCAGTAATGGTGCCATTCTTGAGTATGAAAAGAGGGTAGTTAGACTCTTAACATGCCGTGGTAATACCCTCGAAGTCTAGTGTAACCCTTAGGATTCTACCATGCTTAGTTATCTAGAATCTCTGGATACATTGGTTGATCCCAAGTAGTGTTCGCCACTAAGGTGGATGGTTCATTTCTCTTATGCATAAGTTATAGGAAATCACCCTAGTAAGTACATTTGGCAACATGGTTAACATCTGTTTATTTGCAAGAGATAATTCTTCTGCATGGAATACCCTATAGTGAGTAAACGAGATCCAGGATTCACTAGTGAATTTTGGAGAGCTTGCGTGGAACCATGAGTACGCAGTTATGTTTGAGCCGAGTATACTAGAAGGAGGATAAGGGAAAGTGGGACGAGAGGCAACAGTGAAATGAGTTCCAACTCATATTTTGGAAACAAGAATTAAGAAGCTACGAAATTATTAAGTTAAAGACGGACAAAGCACAACGGAGTTAAGCTCAAGGAAATGCGACTTAGAAGGTTGAAGACTAGATACGCGCATCATATCTCTTTTTAAGAGTATATCCTTGATCCCTCTTTTCCTGTAGAGCTTACTTGAAGGCTATCTTTTATGTATATCCTCTCGGTCCTATTCTCAATCTTATTTCTGTTGCAAACCCCATAAGGAGTATGACTCATCTGGTTGTGATATATGTTGGGGTTTGAGGGTGTCCATTGGGTTGACTAAACATTTTGGGCTTTATAGGATATGGGTTGGTTTTAGGAAGGGATTTCTTGCGAACTAAAATGAGTTTATCATGCTTGGTTTCCTAGAATCATATATATTGGTTTTGGGCTGGTGTTTAGGGTACAAAGTTTTTCTTTACTTGCTTCTATCATTCGGCTATACCTTTAGGTAGGAACTAATGGATGTAAACATGTGTTTGAGACATGTTATGGTTGATGGTTGCAAGTGTTTGCTAGTTGTTGCTCGTGGATGCATAAACACACATTAGGCACTAGATCGGCTCAGTCACATCTCATATTGCATATGCATGAATGTTTATACTTGTACATGGATGGAAACTTGATATGCTATCATTTGTATGTTGCATATGAATGAATGTTTGTGCACTCATGTAGATATTATAAAGTATGTTAGGAATTTGCATACATGTTGGACTCATTACACTAACATATTTTGCATTAAGGAGGTCTACTGAATCAGTAACCGCCTGATCTTTTGCATTAGATACGTACATATGCACGCGCTTTCTGCATATATTCATACGGCATTAGAAATATTTTAAGGACAATGGTTGCTTGTGAATGATGGTTGAGTAGATGAATGATGAATGGTAAGATACATTCTTCCTAACTTAGAGATTTCGGGGACGAAATCCTTTAAGGAGGGGAGAATGTAACAACCCGTATTTTAATAACATGTTAAGGTAAGAAATCGTGATATAAATGAATTTAAAACAAAAATCAAGGGAAACGGGTGGCGCCATTGCGTTCGTCTCGAAATTCTGCTTGGAAACGAGTCCAAGTTTTCGAAAATCGGAGTCTGTATGACTGAGTTATGACCTCTAGAAGTTTCACGAATTTTCGGAATCAAGAACAGCTCAGAAATTCGAATTCAAATTCGAATTCAAGACCCAGAAGCAGGCTGGGCAGGAAAATTCCCGCCCAGAGCCCAGGTCGACCAGGGGTTCGACCTGACCAGACCAGGTCGACCAGGGGGTCGACCTGGGGGTCGATCTGGCCAGACCAGGTCGACCATAGGGTCGATCTGGGGGTCGACCTGCCTCTCGAATCCACTTTTTGAACCAGATGCATCCTGATCTATTTAACCTCGTTTTCTGTCAAGATTCGTCTGCCTAATCCTATATAAACAGCCTCATTCTCTTTATACCATTCTTCTCTAACCTTATGCTGCTCAAACTCTTGATGATCATGGCTTCTTCTTCTTCCTCTAAATTAAATTAAGATAAATTAAAATAAAACCCGAAGACTAATTCTTGAAGACTACGGCTAGGAATTGCATATTGGAGATTTGCTTCTGCGATCAAATCAGAATTCATCGATTCAACAAATCGACGACTAATTTCTAGATTCAACTTCTGCATCACAAATTCTTAGACCACGATCTGTAAGTTCTAGTTACTTTGAGATTTAAACTTGTTAAATTTAATATGGACATGGAATGAAATGAAATTGGACCTAAGCTTGATTATCTATTTAGATCTGTTCTTGTCTCTTCTTGAACCTATGATTTTGGGTTATTTCTTATCGATTGAATCATGCCCATTCATGTTGTTGGACCTAGTTTATTATTCAAACGCTAGATTGTAACATAAATTCTTGGATCTTGACTTGTGGGAATATTTCTATTCGGGGACTATTCATGTTATAAATTGGAATTGGGCCTATGTGTGATAATTGATTCACATCTATTCTAGTTTCCTTCTTGGATCTTGACATTTGGGAATATTGCTATGAAACTAATTTGGGCCTATTCATGTTGTAAATCAAAATCTCTCATGTCCATAACATTGTCATAATTATGATGTTGAATCAGCTATTATTCACAAGTTTGGGACTATTACCTTATGTCAACTATTATCATGACTATCACCTTATTTTGCTAGACTTGAAATCCTAATGCTTGAGGCCGATATTCCATATGCCAGTAATGTTGTAATCATTTATCTCAAGTTATACCATGCTAAACTTGTAATCACTTTTGTCACCTTTTGCCCGTCTTTTTTATGTTATTCCCTAATTAGATTTATTTGTAATTTGGATCAATTCGAGTTTACGTGCGATGGGAATACGATTTGGGTAGATTAGGCAAAACATGAATTGGTTATGAACTTGAAAATTGAACGCTGTTATAACTTGAACCTGGATATGGACACAAACTTGACATCGACTTGACATAAAACTCGCCATGAAACTTGACACGAACTTGACAGGAAACTTGAACATGGATATGACACTTAGAATGAACTTGAAAATGGCCAACTCGAGGTTGGGTTGATTTTGCAGTGTAATTCTGCCCGGAACCACCCGGCAAATCCAGTAACTACAAACAATAGGATCCAATGTGAGTAGTTGGTCATATCGCGCTTAAAACCCGAGGTTAGACTGAGTTGTGGTGTAATTCTGCCCGGAACCGCCCGGCATAACCAGTGACCACAACAACAGGTCTAATGTGAGAGGTTGGGGTACATTAATTTATTTTAATGCCACATGATAAGGTTAAGTCATGAACCACTTGAATGTACTTAACCAATTTGACACGATGATTTGATAGGGTTAAGTCATGAACCGCTTGAATATACTTAACCAATTTGACACGATGTATTGATAGGGTTAAGTCATGAACCGCTTGAATATACTTAACCAATTTGACACGATGATTTGATAGGGTTAAGTCATGAACCGCTTGAATATACTTAACCAATTTGACACGATGATTTGATAGGATTAAGTGATGAACCGCTTGAATATACTTAACCAATTTGACACGATGATTTGATAGGGTTAAGCCATGAACCGCTTGAATATACTTAACCAAATTGACACGATGATTTGATAGGGTTAAGTCATGAACCACTTGAATATACTTAACCAATTTGACACGATGATTTGATAGGGTTAAGTCATGAACCGCTTGAATATACTCAACCAACTTGACACATGATTCGTAGGGCTAAGTCATGAACATGAACGACAACACTTAGCCAATTTGACATGACACGTAGGCGGGTTAAGTCATGAACTTAAATGACAACACTTAACCAACTTGACATGCTAGACTGATGGGGTTAAGTCTTGAATTTAAATGACAACACTTAACCTACTGGACGGAACCCTAGTTACGCGGTCCTTTTCAGCAGTAACCCACTAGATGTATCACGGTACCCTGGAACTAGGCAGGGTGGGGCACGATTACTGGGCTGATTATAAGCGACCAGAACGATGGCTGAGTTGATGTGCCATTGTAGGTTCAGGCGGGCTATGGTCGTGCACGTAGTCCGGAGTTGAAAAAGCAGGCATTAGGCACCAGTAGGTTTACACTGTGCGTGCTTGATTCTTGTCGGTGGTTGGCACCCTCGGGCTTGATACACCCTATGTGGACCTAGCACACGTAACTACATTCGTGATAGGGCCGTATGACACAGACACATGACGAGCTAGAACTTGTAGGGAGCCGATCGATTAATAGATCGTTTCTGGGACCAAGTAATGGGTCATTTCATGATATTGGGCATGGGATCATTTCATAGTTAATACTTGACACGGGTTGGGTTACTAGTATAGGTGGTAAACGTGCATTTCTGTTTCTATTAGGGAGGTAAAAGCCCATTACTATTTCTTTAAAGATCACCCTATTTCTGTTTCCGTTTCTGTTTGGACATTAGGATAACACCTAATTCTGTTGTACTAGTACTGGTGCAGAGAGTGTTAAACATGCGATGCTATATGTAGTTTATCTGGTTAGCATAATTTATCTTGTTACCGTAGTCTATCTGGTTAGCATAGTTTATCTTGTTACTGTAGTTTATCTGGTTAGCATAGTTTATCTTGTTATCTTAGTTTAACTTGCCTATCTTGTCATCATCCTTACGTTTACTTTCAGTTTATACATGTCATGTTATCTTTACTTGTTTCTATGCTGAAAGTCACCAGGACTTACCAGTCTTTATGACTGACCCATTTTCTTTCGCCTCTTTTTCTTCCGTCCCCCCCCCCCCAAGGTTCTCAGGGAGGAAACACTACTACTTAGTTTGGACTTCTTTCTGCTTCAAGATCATCATATATGGTTTGGACCTTCGTTGGCTATGGCTTCTTTACTGTTTTACTTGGGGAATGATTTATGACTATGGTTTTATGCTTCTTTACTATTGCAAGACAGATTTCGATGTAATGGATTTAATGGCATTTTGATGTAAAAGGCTATTGACCTTTCTCGATTTTAAAGCAATGAAATTTGGTTCTTCTTTCTCTGTTTTATATGTTATGTCTTGTAATATTTCTGTGTATGTTTACCTAGATAATGCTCCACCAAAGCTAGTGCATTCCCTTTGTGAGTGACCCTAGCGGAGGTGGGGTGTTACAGGAGGTATGAAAAATGGTTTAGTTTCTCTATTCTCTCATTAGGTGGCCTATGTTCCTCCTTCCTCTAACACCTTTCCACCATTAAAATCGACCTTTAATGGAGGAAAATTGTAGATCTACACCATTTGAGGCTAGATCTACGTCAATTGAATGGCGAATTCGTCAAATCAAGGTGTTCGGATTCAATTGCTTGCTATCTAGAATCTTATTCATTGATTTTTGCTTGTTTTTGAGAATCGGTGAGTGATTTACATCTCGCATGGATTCAATGAAGTATATGAATGTTTGATCATGTTTTTAATCAAGTTCAAATGTTTTATCATAAATCTACACCATGATAAGTCCATTTTCATATGAATCACCCTAGGATCTACGTTAGCATGTTTAAACCGGTAATTCTTATGCTATTTCATATGTTTACGCAATTTGGTTCGCAACTTAGATTATATGTTCATTTGGCATGAATTTTGTATGATTTTGATGAAATAGTCGTTGTTATTGGTTTCATATCATGTTTGTGGTTATATTTGATGAGTTAGACAAGTTGGTTTCATCGAATCTACCGTTTTGGCGATGTTTTGGTTAAAATAGGAGTTGAATTAGAAAAAGCAGGTTTATGGTCAGTCAAACCGGGTCGGTCGAGCAGCTTGGTCCTGGTCGGTCTGGGTTGATGTTGGGTCGAGCACGAAGGGTTGGATCGAGTAGGCAGGGTCGTGCAAGGAGAGTTCGAGCATGGGCTCGAGTAGAGGGGTTCGGTCTGGTTGGATCAAGCAGAGCACTGGGAGTATGGTTCTGGTTGAGCTTAGGGTAGGGTCGACCTCAGGGTTGGGTCGAGCAAGCATCGGGTCGGTCAGGATGGTTTGTGTCTCTGGTCGGTTGTGTGATATAAGGGTGGTTCCGGTCGTACCATGGTGCGTCGGTCGGACAATGGCCAGGTCGGTCGTGCATAACAGGGTCAGTCGCACCAAGAACATAGGGTCATTTTCTGAAAATTTATATTTTTTGGGTACGGCTCAGATTTGAAGAAAAAGTGTAACGCCCTGGGGATTTCGCGATTCCGAAAATCGACACAATTACCAATGTCGACTATTCATACATCGAAAATACCGGATAGTTAATAGAAAGAAGTTTGAGGGTGAGAATAGATAAGATAGAACTATTAGAATAGAAGGAGAAGAAGAACATAACAACATCAGAGTAACACGAATTTCACGGCGGAACGAATAAAATATAGTAGACAAAATAACATTGAAAACACAAATATGTATTGTTATATAAGAGTACAATACTTACATCACAACGGAAATAAACAATAGCTATAAAATGATGCTGAAGCCTCCTGCTCCAAGCTCCATCCAGTGTATCTGTAAAACTCGACTACTTGACTGCACGTACAAATTTGGGCACCCAAGAGTTTAGGGAAAACAAAATAAAACAAACTCTAGGTCAGTCATGGGACTGGTGTGAGTAAACTCCAACCATTCGGTTTAACTTTTCAAAATCCTTTTCAAAAGAAAAGATAATCATAAGACCGATTCACATATAAACACAGATGGTTTTTAACTTACGATAACCCAAAACATTTTCAAAATCAATACTTTTCTGATATTATAATAATGTCTAATTGTGGTAGCCCGTAACTTCCCCGGTAAGGAAAGCACGGATTGTTTGAGAACAAGACGAATCGGAACGCAAACAGAAGAGCATTTCATTGTTTATTACAACAATTACATCAGAGTACAAAAATATTACAGAGTATGAATAAATATTACACATTTGAAAAATATCAGAGATTTAAATTACATTTGAATACATAGCAGCGGAAAAATAATATAACACACAACTGAAGGAAATACACGGGTACAGAGCTTTCCGAGTATCATTCCAGCTGTAAACTAGGATCATGTGAATATAAATCTGCAAACCCTAACTACTAGCTGCCCGTGTCGAAAATAAGGGCACCCATAGTTTTTTATCCTGTGAATATAAATCTACAAAACCAAAACTACTAGCTACCCGTGTGGAAAATAGGGGCACCCAGAGTTTAGGTTAAAACAATAAACTCCAGGTCAATCATGTGACTAGTGTGAGAACTAAAACAGTTATTTAAAACTTTACTTTAAAAGAGAGTAATTAAAGGGACCACGTCGTATGACACGGAACGGGTTTCGTCCCAAGAACACTAGTGCATATAACAAAAACAGGGCAACGCTTTTAGGAAAAATGAAGCTATTATAAGACCCAGGTCCCATCACACAATGCAACGCAAGCCGGAGTATAGGGTTTTCCCTTATAATAGCCAAACATGCTTGGTACATTTAAAACAAATCATTTGAGACTATTATAAGTGTATAGTGTCAAAACAATTTCAATCATAAATATCAATCATAGACGGCATGGGCACCATATATCATGTTGCCATACTAGGCTCTACAAATAAAACCGCAATGTCACGTATTAGAAATTGGATTCCATCATGAGTCGAGGCAAGGGGCAAGCTCCTCTCCGTTCAGGTAACTCTAGCAAATGTCTCCGGACCACACACAGCGATCCTGGATCTTCAGGGTCGGCCCTCTCTTACATTTGAGGATTAGTTATTCCTGAACACACGTCTCCCGGTCCTATAGGACCTATATAATGGTCTGTACGTCGGCTCACATAGTGCCAGTTATCGACCATATATTCGAGGCGCCTCGCATTCCAACAACCACACATGTGAAAAGTATATAAATGTCAGCCAGTTTAAGCACTGACACCACCACTAGATAGAAAGAAACGTCGTGCTCTCCCTGTAGTCACTAACCCGTTTTTGACTCATACCAAGGTCTGAGCTCGCGAATTCACGCTATACACAAAGCTGCGCCACACAGGTCGTGCTTTGATTATCAACCACAAGACTTTGCTTTTCAACAGAAGCCTTGATCATCTACCACTTAGGCGTGCCACACAGGCAATTCACTCCATGCGAGTGATGTCCATCGATATACAACCTCTGAGCTTGTACGTCTCTGAGAAGGGCGTTAAGCAAGAGAATAAATTCTCCCCCGTCAAACAGATGTATATTTAATAGAGATCAATCAACACAGAATAAAATCCAATGTCAGACACATGGTCCATTTACAAGTTCGTTCTGGGTCTGAACGAAACTGGAGGCACTTTCCTCGCATATCCATTGATCTCCAAGTAAGTCTGGACGATCACCAACCAATTCCCTCCTCTTGGGTGTACAGCCCAATCAAGATCATCAATAATCATCCAAACGATGTGAACACTTCCGGTCTTCAACCACCGTCTTCATCTTTGACTTATCGTCGAATCGGTTATTCAGAATCGGTACAAACCCGGCCTTTCTGAATAACCCGCGTATATAATAAACAAGTGTTACAAAAACACAACATACGCCTCATTCCAATTCAGAATATTCTTTTATTCAAATTTTCACATTCTTAGGGAAAGGTTCCCATTAATTTTATCAAAGATAAATTCTTCTCAATTTATTCTTTAATCTTCCTTTGGATATCGTTTCAAACCAAATTATGGTTTTCCAAACTAGTCAGGATTAGCGAACCACACCGAAGTAATTATTTATTTTATTTTCCAATCCCAACCTATTCATCCCATGGAGCAAAACTGGTAATACTCCATAACTAACACCACGGTGTTATCGGTAAAATTAATTACCATATTACGTTCAAATCTAATCAAAGATTTAACAATCGCTTTTGAGCAAAACCGGTGATACTCCATCCTCGATCACTTTAATCTAATTAAAGATTCATTAAAACTCCACTTAGTTTTAATCTTCCCAAAAATCAATATCCTGTCTTTAACTGGGTTAAAGAACCAATGTCATCTAAAACACGGTTCACGATAAACCCAAAATCACATTCTATTGTTAATCGGGTTAAAGAACAGGTGTTGTTCAAAACACCGCTCACTATAAACCCAAAAACCAATTTCTGATTCAATTCCAATTAATATTATTTATTGGTACCCTTCATTAAATCTAAGTAGAAAGATTTAATCTTTTTCTCAACTGGGTCTAAGAACAATGTTAATGAAGACACGATGCACGACAAACCCAAATCGCGTTTGATATTAAATACAAGGCTCTGAATAGAAAATATATCAGCTTATATTCAATATCAAAATCTACGACCAACAAATATCATATTGGAAATAACGATATAAATATATCTTTCAAATTTCCATGACAATATTTGTATAATCACGAAATCCAACATCGAAATATTCCAAAGACAATTTCGATTCAAATCCATTTCCACTTTACATATTGGAAATTCTTGTTATTTTCAAAACCATTTCAAATCCACTTTATCTATTTAAAAATAATTGGATTTTAATTCTAGTTCAAAACTAGTTCATTTCGATAAAAATCTATTTTTATCTTTACAAATGTGGAAATTTTCAACCCAATTCTTCACAAATCATTTCTTATGATTTTACACAAATTATTGATATTTTTAATAATTTTATCAAGGCCCGTACAGTCGATTTCCATCAACGGCCATTGAACTGCACTTACAACGACCTTTTCCAAATTTGATTTGGACATAATTCCAAGTCCAACCATTAGATTTCAAATTTCAAATATTCATTGGAAAGTTCTTTTCGATACGAACCCAACGGTTCTGGTTTTTGGAGAATCCGACGGTCGGATCTCCCGTAATGTCCATTCGAAGTCAATGGTCAAAATTCACGAACTGCAGCGGCGCGGCCCGTTCTATTCGGGCCATTTAATATATACATATAATATATATATATTATATTTATTTCGACGGATTCAATTCAAAACGTATTTTATAAATCGTTTTAAATCTGTTTTCCAAACGATTTCAACTTCATATTCAATTTCGAATCAAAACTGAAAATTCCACCTCATCAATATACAAATGATAATATTTTCAAAACGTTATATTTTGAAATCACTTCCTTTTCTATATTCATTACAAAACCAAATATAATCGATATAATTATCATTCGCGTCAAATGGCGCATATCTTACCAACATGGCTTTATATATTTCAATAACTTCGTTATTCTATTCAACAAATGAATATTTATTCTATTCAACACATGAATCTATATTTCTTTCAACACATTAATATTCTCAACACATGAGTATCATCAACACATGACTATTTATGTTATTTAATATATTTTATAAAATTATGATAAAGATGTAAATTTTATTGTTTAAAATATATTACTCAACACATGAATATTTTCAACACATGAATATATATTTTTCTACACATGAATGTCATCAACACATGACTGTTTATTCTATTCAACACATGGATATATATTCTTTATTATCCCAATTGGAATGAGGCCCAATCAATTACAATATAACGTTAATTATATGGATTCCATTCAACACATGCATATGATAGCAACGATAAATAATCAACCATCATCCAAAGTGCACCACACAACTGCGTAAGCATTAAATATAAATAATTAACGCTTACACAGTATGTCAATCAAACGATCGACGTGCCACTAAACAATTGGGATTAGTGTGCGTCAAATATCATCCCAATACCCGTGTGGGGTTTCAATCCATAAACACCGAATATTATTTGGGCAGTTGGGCGATGTGTAAATTTATCGCCCCAATCAATATCCTTCAAATAGGTGTACATAAACAAACCGTCCGGTTTGTAAATGAATATTTATTTATTCACATTCACGTTAAAAATTATATTTTCAACGATAATTAATTTATTTATTTCAACACATGAATGTTTTATTATCCATTTCACATCAACATCACAAACACACTTCACAATACAACAAACAAGCATACAAGTTGTCTATGGTCTGTCGACGACGGGTGACGGGTGCTGCTAAGCACCGTCTGCATCCTAGTATATATTTTAACTAGAAAATGCAATTAAAAGTGAGAAATTCTCACTGACTAGCTAAACAAATACACCGCGACTCTTCATATGTAGAAATCTTCGTCGTGCTCACCTTTTGTCACTTTCGTCATCCGTGTCCAAGGAGGTAGGGCGTTGGAGCAATCGCAGGTGGTCAGGAGGAGGAGAGGGGTGCTGGAGTGCGGAGGGGGTGGTCGGCGGTGGGGTACGGTGCACGATGGCTTTTGCTGAGCTGTGGTAGGCGCAGGGTTTCTGGGGGGAATAGGGGGAGGGCGCGGTCGATTTAGATGAGGGGGAGGAGGCTGGAGGGACGGGGGGTGGTCGGCGGTGGGGCGCACTCGTCGGGGGCGCGGCGGAGCCACCCATTGGAGGAGTGACGGGCTCCTCCGTCTTCTTCTTTTTTTTCTTTTGAATGAAATGAAACCGGGGGGGGGCTGCGAGAGAATAGGGAGAGAGAGGGAGGTTTTTTTTATTTTATTATTTAATTTCAAAAAGCAACTTTTTATTTCGACCTCGAAATCGAACCCACCAACTGTCGTCCATAGCTAATATCCCCATTCCGAACACAATGGGATATGTATCGTAAGCTAATTCGATCATTTCGATCAGTTTTCGTCAAAATCAAAATATAACTCTATATATCGAATTTAAACGTGCATTTCATTTTACCGGGGCCACATATTAACTAGAAAAATTCCCGAAAAATTATTTCTAACTTCGTATAGACGATATGGTCTTAACAAAACTAATTTCATCGAATTCTAAGACCGTTTGAAAAATGGCCATTTTCTAGTCGATTAAAATCAACTGAAACTGGTCAAACGCGTTTTCCTTTGCCACGCTCAAATATTGATTTGAAAAATTATGAATTTTGAAACCTAGCAATAAATTGACATTACAGATTCAGCAAAGTAGTTTCATCGAAAACCGAGGTTGTTTGCAAAATTTCCGTTTTTAAGGGCCAGAATTCCATAGCGACTATTCTGAATTTTCAATTGGACGTTACTTTTTATTCCCGTTATGAAATTTCAATTTTTCGGATTTGTTGGAAAGATATTCTCAATTAGATTCAAATATTTTTGGTCTCGCTAAAATCCGGTTTATTTTGAATCCTGTACATTCATTCGAAAATCGAAATTTCAAACTACCGCGTCATTTTCAATTCCTTTTATAATTGAAAATAAATATTTATATTCTAACGAAGATCTATATAAATATATATATTCTATTTCTGTTCGAAATAAATTTCTCGTCGCTATTATTTAAAATAATTCATTTTAAATATTCAAAATTCAATAAAATTGCCAAAATAAAAAATTTAAATTGGCTCAGAATTTCCGGGTTATTACAATCTCCCCCGCTTAAAACTTTTCGTCCCCGAAAAGGAACGAAGCTGAAAGTTGTTTAATTAATCAACTCAACTTCCATTATTTTCATTACGGCTTAAGTTCTTCAACTTTTCAGTTTCTAAGAACTTTTCAAATTTTTCAAAAATTTGGCTAACACCCTAAATTTTCGAAAAATTTCGCCATAACCTCCCATGCACAGGGAGCTTCGGGATATTTCAAATAGCCTCCCATGGCCCTCATCAATCCAAAAGAAAAAGAAAAAGCCAAGCGGCTGGCCAATCGACTCATAAAATCATCCAAACCCAAGGAAATACAATAAACATGTACCTATTTGTCGGGCAAACAATTTTATTCTTCTGCTCTAGTCTCCTTGCTATGACCTATTCAGTAGATATACATGTATATGCATGCAATTGTAATCATTTTTCAATACAGTCCAATATTTGATTCAATTTGGCCTAAATTCACCGTTCATTCACATAATGGTTTAAAGGAATAATCATACAACACAACCATCAATCAATTAGTGAATTATCATTTCAAATTCATAATTTTGATATAAATACAGAAAATCATGTTTTTGATGCCAAATCACAACAATAAACCTATCTAGTTTTGGTTCTCACACCAGTCGATGGAAATATATAGAAATCCCACTTTTCGAAACTCGAACACAAATACTGATAATGCGGCTGCATTACCAGAATTATCTCCGGGTGACTAGAGTTCGAATCTATATCTATCCAGTATATTAAAACTTTGAATATACGTTCATGACGCGTGTATGCAAAATCTTTATATACTCGATTGTCCAAATTCAATAAAAATAAAATATTCAAATACGTATACTTGAATTTTATTTTCAAAACAAAATTCGTTTTCGTTTTTATTTTAAAAATGACACTCTTCACACTCGTTCTGGGACACTACTGATCCCATCTCTAACGAGCTAATCTCATTGGATATTACTAATCCAATCTCTGATGAATTCTTTCGTTTGGTTCTAATGTGTCTTGTTCTCGAGCTCTGTAAACCAAAGCTCTGATACCAAATGTAGTAACCCGTAATTCCCCGGTAAGGAAGGCACAGATTGCTTTGAGAACAAGACGAATCGGAACGCAAACTGAAGAACATTTCATTGTTTATAACAACAATTACATCAGAGTACAAGAATATTACAGAGTATGAATAAAAATTACACATTTGACAAATATCAGAGATTTAAATTACATTTAAATACATAGCAGCGGAAAAATAATACAACACACAACTGAAGGAAATACATGGATACAGAGCTTTCCGAGTATCATTCCAGCTGTAAACCAGGATCCTGTGAATATAAATCTGCAAACCCCAACTACTAGCTGCCCGTGTCGAAAATAAGGCACCTAGAGTTTTTTTATCCTGTGAATATAAATCTGCAAAACCAAAACTACTAGCTGCCCGTGTGGAAAATAGGGGCACCCAGAATTTAGGTTAAAACAATAAACTCCAGGTCAGTCATGTGACTGGTGTGAGAACTAAAACAGTTATTTAAAACTTTACTTTAAAAGAGAGTAATTCAAGGGACCACGCCGTATGACACGGAACGGGTTTCCTCCCAAGAACACTAGTGCATATAACAAAAATAGCGCAATGCTTTTTGAAAAAATGAAGCTCGATCCAGGTCCCATTACACAATGCAACGCAAGCCGGAGGGTAGGGATTTCCCTTATAATAGCCAAACATGCTTGGTACATTTAAAACAAATCATTTGATACTATTATAAGTGTATAGTGTCAAAACAATTTCAATCATAAATATAAATCATAGACGGCATAGGTACCATATATCATGTCGCCATGCTAGGCTCTACAAATAAAATCGCAATGTCACGTATAGGAAATTGGATTCCATCATGAGTCGAGGCAAGGGGCAAGCTCCTCTCCGTTCGAGACACTCTAGAAAATGTCTCAGGACCACACACAGCGATCCGGGATCTCCAGGGCTGGACTTCTCTTACTTTTGAGGATTAGTTATTCCTGAACACATGTTTCCCGGTCCTATAGGACCTATATAATGGTCTGTACATCGGCTCACATAGTGCCAGTTATCGACCATATATTCGAGGTGCCTCGCATTCCAACAACCACACAGGTGAAAAGTATATAAATGTCAGCCAGTTTAAGCACTGACACCACCACTTGCTAGAAAGAAACGTCATGCTCTCCCTGTAGTCACTATCCCGTTTTTGACTCATACCGAGGTGTGAGGCTCGCGAATTCACGCTATACACAAAGATGTTCCACATAGGCCATGCTTTGATCATCAACCACAAGACTTATCTTTTCAACAGAACCCTTGATCATCTGCCACTTAGGCGTGCCACACAGGAAATTCACTCCATGCGACTGATGTCCATCGATATACAACCTCTGGGCTCGTACGTCTCAGAGAAGGGCATTAAGCAAGAGAATAAATTCTCCACCGCCAAATAGATGTATATTTAATAGAGATCAGTCAAGACAGAATAAAATCCAATGTTAGACACACAGTCCATTTACAAGTACGTTCTAGGTCTGAACGAAACCGGAGGCACTTTCCTCGCATATCCATCGATCTCCAAGTAAGTCTGGACGATCACCAACTGATTCCCTCCTCTTGGGTGTACAGCCCAATCAAGATCATCAATAATCATCCAAATGATGTGAAGACTTCCGGTCTTCAACCACCGTCTTCATCTTTGACTTATCGTCGAATCGGTTATTCAGAATGGGTACAAACCCGGCCTTTCCGAACAACCCGCGTATATAATAAACAAGTGTTACACAAATACAACATACGCCTCATTCTAATTCAAAATATTCTTTTATTCAAATTTTCACATTCTTATGGAAAGGTTCCCATTAATTTTATCAAAGATAAATTCTTCTCAATTTATTCTTTAATCTTCCTTTGGATATCATTTCAAACCAAATTATTGTTTTCCAAACTAGTCGGGATTAGCGAACAACACCGAAGTAATTATTTATTTTATTTCCCAATCCCAACCTATTCATCCCATGGAGCAAAACTGGTAATACTCCATAACTAACACCACGGTGTTATCGGAAAAATTAATTACATTTTCACGTTCAAATCTAATCAAAGATTTAACTATCGCTTTGGAGCAAAACTGGTGATACTCCCTCCTCGATCACTTTAATCTAATTAAAGATTCATTAAAACTCCACTTAGTTTTAATCTTCCCAAAAATCAATATCCTGTCTTTAACTGGGTTAAAGAACCAATGTCATCTAAAACACGGTTCACGATAAACCCAAAATCACATTCTATTGTTAATCGGGTTAAAGAACATGTGTTATTCAAAACACCGCTCACTATAAACCCAAAAACCAATTTCTAATTTAATTCCAATTAATATTATTTAATTAGTACACTTCATTAAATCTAAGTAGAAAGATTTAATATTTTTCTCAATTGGGTTTAAGAACAGTGTTAATGAAGACACCATTCACGACAAACCCAAATCGCGTTTGATATTAAATACAAGGCTCTAAATAGAAAATATATCGGCTTATATTCAATATCAAATTCTACGACCAACAAATATCATCTTGGAAATAACGATACAAATATATCTTTCAAATTTCCATGACAATATCTGTATAATCACGAAATCCAACATCGAAATATTCCAAAGACAATTTTGATTCAAATCCATTTCCACTTTATATATTGGAAATTCTGGTTATTTTCAAAACCAATTCAAATCCACTTTATCTATTTAAAAATAATTAGATTTATTTCTAGTTCAAAACTAGTTCATTTCGATAAAAATCTATTATTATCTTTACAAATGTGGAATTTATCATCCCAATTCTTCACAAATCATTTCTTATGATTTTGCACAAATTATTGATATTTTTAATAGTTTTATCAAGGCCCGTACAGTCGATTTCCATCAACGGCCATCGAACTGCACTTGCATCGACCTTTTCCAAATTTGATTTGTACATAATTCCAAATCCAACCGTTAGATTTCAAATTTCTAATATTCATTGGAAAGCTCTTTTCGATACGAACCCCACGGTTCTGGTTTTTGGAGAATCCGACGGTCGGATCTCCCGTAATGTCCATTCGAAGTCAATGGTCGAAATTCACGAACTGCCGCGGCGTAGTGCATTTTCTTCAGGCCATTTAATATATATAATATATATATTATATATATTTCGACGATTTGAATTCAAATAGTATTTTATAAATCGTTTTAAATCTGTTTTCCAAACGATTTCAGCTTCATATTCAATTTCGAATCAAAATTGAATATTCCACCTCATCGATATACAAATGATAATATTTTCAAAATGTTATATTTTGAAATCACTTCCTTTTCTATATTCATTACAAAAACGAATATAATTGATATAATTATCGTTCGCGTAAAATGGCGCATATCTTACCAACACGGCTTTATATATTTCAATAACTTCTTTATTCTATTCAACAAATGAATATTTATTCTATTCAACACATGAATCTATATTTCTTTCGACACATTAATATTCTCAACACATGAGTATCGTCAACACATGACTATTTATGTTATTTAATATATTTTATTAAATTATGATAAAGATGTAAATTTTATTGTTTAAAATATTTTACTCAACACATGAATATTTTCAACACATGAATATATATTTTTCAACATATGAATGTTGTCAACACATGACTGTTTATTCTATTCAACACATGAATATATATTCTTTATTTTCCCAATTGGAATGAGGCCCAATCAATTACCACAAAACGTTAATTATATGGATTCCATACAACACATGCATATGATAGCAACGATAAATAATCAACCATCATCCAAAGTGCATCACACAACTGCGTAAGCATTAAATATAAATAATTAACGCTTACACAGTCTATCAATCAAACGATCGACATGCCACTAAACAATTGGGATTAGTGTGCGTCAAATATCATCCCAACACCCGTGTGGGGTTTCAATCCACAAACACTGAATATTATTTGTGCAGTTGGGCGATGTGTAAATTTATCGTCCCAATTAATATCCTTCAAATAGTGTACATAAACAAACCGTCCGGTTTGTAAATGAATATTTATTTATTCACATTCACGTTAAAAAATATATTTTCAACGATAATTAATTTATTTCAACACATGAATGTTTTATTATTCATTTCACATCAACATCACAAACACACTTCACAACACTACAAACAAGCATACAAGTCGTCCATGGCCTGTAGACGACGTGTGTCGGGTGCTGCCAAGCACCGTTGGCATCCTAGTATATATTTTAACTAGAAATGAAATTAAAAGTGAGAAATTCTCACCAACTAGCTAAACCAATAAACCGCGACTCTTCATATGTAGAAATCTTCGTCGTGCTCGCCTTTTGTCACTTTCGTCGTCCGTGTCCAAGGAGGTGGGGCGTTGGAGGAATCGCAGGTGGTCAGGAGGAGGAGAGGGGTGCTGGAGTGCGGATGGGGTGGTCGGCGGTGGGGTGCGGTGCACGATGGCTTCTGCTGAGCTGTGGTAGGCGCGGGGTTTCTGGGGGGAATAGTGGGAGGGCGCGGTCGATTTAGAAGAGGGGGAGGAGGCTGGAGGGAAGGGGGGTGGTCAGCGGTGGGGCGCGCTCGTCGGGGGCACGGTGGCGCCACCCATCGGAGGAGCGACCGGCTTCTCCGTATTTTTTTTCTTTCGAAATGAAATGAAACCAGGGGGTGGGGGCTGAGAGAGAATAGGGAGAGAGAGAGGGAGGTTTTTATTTTTTTATTTAATTATTCAATTTCAAAAAGCAACTTTTTATTTCGACCTCGAAATCGAACCCACCTACTATCATCCATAGCTAATTACCCCCATTCCGAACACAATGGGATATGTATCGTAAGCTGGTTCGATCGTTTCGATCAGTTTTCATCAAAATCAAAATATAACTCTATATATCAAATTTAAACGTGCATTTCATTTTACCGGGGCCACATACTAACTAGAAAAATTCCCGAAAAACTATTTCTAGATTTGTATTGACGATACGGTCTTAACAAAACAAATTTCATCGAATTATGAGACCGTTTGAAAAATGGCAATTTTCCAGTCGATTAAAATCAACTAAAACTGGTCAAACGCGTTTTCCTTTGCCACGCTCACATATTGATTTGAAAAATTACGAATTTTGAAACCTAGCAATAACTTGACATCACGGATTCAAAAAAAGTGGTTTCGTCGAAAACCGAGGTCGTTTGCAAAATTTTCATTTTTAAGGGCCAGAATTCCATAGCGACTATTCTGAATTCTCAACTGGACGTAACTTTTTATTCCCGCTATGAAATTTCAATTTTTCGGATTCGTTGGAAACATATTCTCTATTAGATTCAAATATTTTTGGTTTCGCTAAAATCCGGTTTATTTTGAATACTGTACATTCATTTGAAATTCGAAATCGAAATTTCAAACTACCGCGCCATTTTCAATTCTTTTTATAATTAAAAATAAATATTTATATTCTAACGACGATCTATATAAATATATACATTCTATTTCTATTCGAAATAAATTTCTCGTCGCTATTATTTAAAATAATTCATTTTAAATATTCAAAATTCAATAAAATTGCCAAAATAAATTTTTTTAATTGGCTCAGAATTTCCGGGTTATTATACTAATCACAAATAATTAACAATCTAGCAGAACGCTTGCATCTCACGCTCCACATATATATAGTATATAATCAAAATCGACTATGACAAGCTATGGGGCCACCTTCCAATTGTGCATCTCTAGAGAGGAATACACTGGGTTCAATAAGAACGTCTTGCAACCCGGCCATGCATGACCGACCACTCATTTCTCTTGAGTGTATCGAATATATTTTCACCTACGGTTGCTAGCAACATAACGATTCGCGGGAGATACAGAAGCGAAAAGAAGTAACAAATATGAATATTCTCTAGATGGTGACAATACACCCTAATGGGGGCGACCCACTTAGCCATGCTGCCTGCCCGATTTTTGTCATTTCCCGGTTGATGAGGCTTGAGGTCATAACGTATCTTTTGACAGATCACGCCTCCAATTTACTTTGAATGCCACATCGTCATACCCGCCAAATCACAAATTGATTTCCCCAAAAATATCACGGGTATAAAGCTAAGAGAAACGAATTTCTCTGCCACCAAACGTGGATATGTTTGAAGCGATCATCTTACGTGATCCATTAGATATATTCTGTCAGACATTTGTCTATACACATTGTCCTGGGTCTGGAAAAACCGAAGGCACTATTTTGTAAATCCATCTTAGGCAATTTCTACCTAGGATTGCCAGAACAACCCTTTCACAACTCCATCTTCAATTATCTTCATCATATTTGATTCGCAACGCTAATGCCCATACGGAGTGGTTTTCAGATAATAAATCTGATCCTGGTCTCTCCGTATTGACAACGGAAATGGTCAAAAACTTTGATAGTCAGTGATTTAACTATCAAAGAAAAACATGTGTGCAAACAACAGTCATATTTCCAAATGGAAATCTTACCGAGCAAATCATCAATCGACACTGATCCCCTTTAATTTGCTTTGCCATTCAATTATTCATTTCCCTATTCCCATTTTTTCCATATATTTCTTAAATCCCGTTTATCACACAGCTTCTATATTTAGAAACTATACATTATTAACATTGGGAAAACATTTCCATATTTACTCTCATTTCTTATTTCCTATATTAGACAACATTTCTGACTCCTGTTTGGAAAACATTCCCAAAACTCCTTCATTGGATTTAAGCAGATGTTTAAATAAAACATCGCTGTGCCCACTCAAAACATTACACTTATTAACTAAATTCAATTAACTAATCTTCACTATCGAACCTTAACCATTCCTTAGTTAAAAATGAAGTCAATTAAGTTGGGGTATAATTACCTCTCAGACCTTAACTGAACAACGTTTCTAACCTTGGAATAGGCAAAGTTCACACTTTAAATCTTCAACAAACTTCCCTACGTAACTCCCGAATTCTATTTACGAATCTACTTCTTTTACAAAAATCATTTAATTATAACTATAGTGTTAAAATCCCATGCCTCCGAAATATAATAACTTAAATATAAGTTTTATTTATTAATTTGAATATATAAACAAACAACTAATTTATTAATGAATAAATAAATCTTGATTTAAAGACGGAAAGTAAATAGTACTTTCCTACATTCGATATAGTCGAATTTAAATGAGTAATTCTATCTCGAATAATCTATATTCGATAACTCTCTTTTGAATAACTATATTCGATAACTCTTTTTTTTCGAATAAACTATATTCTTCTCTTTCGAATAAACTATATTTGATAATATCTCTTCTTCGAATACTTATATTTGATTCACTCTATTCGAATAACTAATATTTGATTAACTCTAATTCGATTAACTCAAATCGATTAACTCTAATTTGATTAATTCTAATCGATTAACTCTAATCGATCAACTCTATTTAATTAACTCTATTCAATTTACTCTGTTCAAATAACTCTTATTTGAATAACTAATTTTATTTTAATCCTATTTCCTATCTTATTTAAATTCCCATTTGAATTTTTATTCCTAAACACAATTTCCTTATAAATGTTTTTATTTATAAAATATTTATTTAAATCCATTATTCACATCGAATGTGAATAATATTTCTTATATACATATATACCAATTCAGTTTGATTTCATATTTAAAAATAATATTCCATTTCCAAATTCTATTTATACTTTTATTTGTATAAATATTTCTACAAATCCTCCTTTTAACTTCTAACAGTTAAAATCTCATTTAAATTCCCTTTTATAAATGTTGATTTCAAATTCTATTAACCTATCGGTGTTAAAATCGATTTCTACTTCTTTATATAAATTCAAATTTATATATTCAAATTATCCAATGGTAAATATTTTTCTTAATTTATAAACATCGTTTATTAATTAATATTCTCAATTTACCTGTTAAAAAAAGATTTCCATTTAATTATACTTTAAATAAATCTTTTCCACTTATTCTCTTTTATAAAATTTTATTCATTTTATAAAATACTTCCTTTTATAATACACTAATTATTTCCCAAATATTTGCTTTTCTAATTATCCTATTTATTTTCCAATATTTCCTTTCCAGTTCTATGGTTAATGTTTTACAAATATTTTCCCTTTTCAATCCTATTTGTGAATGTTTCACAAATATTTTCCCTTTCAATTCTATTTATAAATGTTTTACAAATATTTCTTTTTATAACTCTATTTATTTTCTAAATAAATATTTCTTTTATAAAATTCTTCGATTTTATAGATATTTCCTTTTATAAAATCCTTTAATTTATAAAGGGAGCGGCTATTGGGACACAAAATTAAACACAGAATTAGAAACACAAAATCTGGACCATAAGATTTGTTTGTCTTTATGTGTGAGGTGGAATTCAGGGGGAAATCTTGTGGTTGAGATTGCTTGTGTCTAAATTTGTGTCAACATTTTGTGTCTAAATAGACTTTCCCTTTTATAAATATTTCCTTTTCAGTATATACTTTGAAAGTTTCCTTTCTACATTCCAGTATCACTTATGGTATTAAAATACAAAATCAAAGGATCAATCATCATCCAACACACAAAATAAATAACAGATTATATACCACATCATATATCACAATATATGCAAACAGTAAAATAAATGTTGAGTAATCCAGTTGGATCCCTCTGACCTGTTTCCCTGCATCCACAGATGTTAAACAATATAATTAACATCAATTTCATTTCAACATGAAATATTCTGATCAACAGAATCAATATTTAATTAACGATATATATATAGCTATATCGATATTTTTAACTAGTCAATTTGCAGTTCAACCAACCAATCAACACACAGCAATCAACTAATATTTATCAGTTCTAAAAATACATTATGAAAATATTAATTGAGCAGAGTTTGTGAGATTTACTCACATTGGACGATCATCGTTAAATAACAATAACTATCGCTTGATTCAGATGGACAATTTATTTTGCTATAAATTGTAACGAGCTCCAATTCACTCCCAGTCAGTTCCATTGCGTAGCCGACATCCATATGATCCCAACGGATCCTGTTTTGTTTTATTCCGTTCATGTATGAATTAGATATGCATTTTACAAGTGGATATACATTTTAGATAAACAACTTATATTAGTTTTAACCATTCCGGGCCTCACCTTATGTAACCCGGCCCAACATCAGACCAATCTGCATACTTAATCCTTCTTCCCCACTGAGATACTCCATCGCTGCTCCAAACATTCACCATACCGCTTACTTCTCCATCCACCAATCTCGCTTCTTACTTCACGTTTTATGGAATGGTTTTCACCATCATTCCTCAATTTCAAATCCCTATCTACTAACCCCAAACAGACCAAACTCGAACCAACTTCTTCAAACGCGACTCCTCCTGTTGTTCGATACAGTCTTCTTCATTGCCATGGCTAACCTTCCTCTTCCTCTCTCTCACTTTTTTCACCACGAAAATCAGAACGCAAGTAACCATTAAACTCTGCAACTAATCCTCTTCAACTTGCACACCATCATATTCCACTTGAAGGACCCCCACGGATCGCATCAAACAGGATGTCGCCCTCCTACTACAGATCGGTCGAAATCAATGGTGATCGCATCTTTCCAAAATTGCATACGACGTGTGCCTCACTTCTACAAATTCAACTACAGCACAGGATTTACGAATCGATGTACAAAACTTTCCAATCCCCTAACCCTTGATTGTGGTGTTACTCCTACAGCGAACCTATATGTCACTGAACTCAGCAAAAACCACATGGTTGTGATGCTGTTACCAAAAGGAGATGAACTAAAAGGGTTCTATTATTTATTAATTTTTCTCTGATTTGTTTAGGATTTTCTAAATATTGTTTTCTCGGGTTTTCCAAAAGAAATGGAGCGGCGGAAATTATGTTTGACTACTGAATACAATTCTAGGGTTAGGCAAAGGTTGGGGTTATATATAGGATAAATAAAATATTTTTA
Organism: Allium sativum; assembly: GCA_030737875.1. Lineage (NCBI taxonomy): Eukaryota > Viridiplantae > Streptophyta > Magnoliopsida > Asparagales > Amaryllidaceae > Allium > Allium sativum. The sequence goes on from CM060919.1 coordinate 172,370,258, forward strand.
TATTTGATTATTTTATTTTATTTTAAGCAATCGCTATATGTATTTGTTGAATAAAAATTCCTATAATCACATAAAATATCCAAAAATTATGAAAATGGACATACAACTAGAGTTTGACATTACGGACGCAACGAAACTAGTTTCGTTGAACTCCGACTTCGTTTGCTCACACAGCGTATTTTTAAAGTCATATTATTGGCTATATCTCAGAAAAAAATCCCGTACGGCCACACACTGACTCCAAAAATCATGGAAATAGAAATCTAACAATAATTTAATAATACGGATCCAACAAAATTAGTTTCGTCGAAAACGGAGGTCATTTGTAAAAGCGGCTATTTTTAAAGCTCTAAATACACCCATTCAAATATTAAATATATTTAAAAATAATTAAATTAAATATTTATAAATATATATTATCGTATATATTCATATATAATATCATATAGCTCCAAAATATTCTTATCTGAATTTATAACTCGACATTTCAAATCCAGATTAAACCAGTATTCAATTTATATTTAAAATCCATTTATAATATAAATAAATCGTTATAAATTATAAAGAAACTCCATAGCAACCTTTCAAAAATTTGATTTGGACACAACTCACAATCTATATGACGAAATCTTGATTTTTCTCTTCCATTAGAAAAATATACCTCACCAGCTTCGAACGTTTCTTGTTTCACAGAAATCCAATTTAAAACGGATTTTGTATATTCAATTGAAGTTCGAATCGCCAAATTATAAACTGCGGTGCCATTTCGAGCTTAATTTTAATTATAATATAATTATACGTTCAACTATCGTTTATATAATATATTCGTTAATATAATTCAACTATATACTCAATTATATATTATAAATAATTCAATTCACACAATATTGTGAATTCCACTATTTCTGATTATTTTGGAATTAAATATATTATTCTATTATACATATTAATTAAATATTCAATATTATTTATTTAAACGACCATTTAAACCTCTAATCACTATTTAAATGATTAAATAAATTAATTACTATACCGTAAAATACGGGTCCTTACATTCTGCCCCCCTTAAAATAATTTCGTCCTCGAAATTGCTAAGGTAGCGAACAACCCTATTAACTGGTTTAAAATTATTCGTTTACTTTTTTTTCAGTTTCAGCTGACTTAATTTATTTCAATTGAATTGTTAATTCATTTCTATAACCGAAAATTTTCAAAAATTCTGAAAATTTGTAACACTCGAAATTTTCGAAAAATTTCGCCAGCACCTCCTTTGTACGGCTCAATCGGTACAATTACAACTCGCCTCTCTAGGCCTTCTCCAACACAAAAGAAAATCAAACAACCAAGCGGTTTGCCAATTCGGCTCATAAAATCACCAAACTCATATAAGAATAAACATGTACCTTTTTGTCGGGCATATCATTATATCCCTTCCATCTTTTACCGATTCTGCATATACCAATGCCATTCCAATCAAATCCCGATCAACTTTCCTTAACACAGCTATTCGCTTATACAAGCCAAATTCCATTCCAAACTCAAATTTCACTCTCGGTTACAAACTCCTAACTCATCAATTCAACTTACTTATCCTTGTTAAGTTCCATCCACATGTTTCATTAACTAATTTATTCCTCTAATTAGTTATCTCCATCCCACAATCACAAATTCTGATTTTTATTTCAAAAACCAAACCCATTACTCAACCGAGTCCAATTATATACCAAATTCCAATTCGACTCGATATTACTCCATTTCAATACAACTTCCACTTAACTGGCTTTAAATCAATTTCAATTTGTTTTCACAAATTTCAATTCAATTTGTTTTTAGTTCAATCTTTACCTGGGTGTTTCAAATAGCTTAGCTTTTCCAAAAATCAAATATCCTTTTCTGGAATTTCAAAACAACTTGCTTTTATCAAAACAATTCAAAAACAATATCTTTGATAATAATCCATCACCTAGAACTCGAAAATGAACACTGATTATGTGGCCAGCATCATCAGAGTTATTTCCCAGCTACTGAAGTGAGTTCATTACTATATCACTTTCAAAATTCACATTTAAACATTTCCATTTTGAAATCATTTCAAAATACCCATCTCAATGTTTGCAAACCAATTTAAAATCTCCCAGGATTTTAAAAATCTCATATATTTAATCTAAATCCAATTACAAATATTTTTCCAAATTTTAGGAATTTTAGTTCCAATTCTGACTTTAATTTTAGATTTAATTGATCTGACTCCATATATTACACTTATATGCATTCTGACTGGTTATTTACATAACCATTTAATTTTAAATCTTACTCGATTATAATAATAACCAACACATTAATATAATAATAATTCCAATATAAATATTTGCTTTATATCAAAATATAATTTGGGAAAAATTATTTCATTTACACTTCTTCAAAACATACTGTGTCGGTTCATTGTGTTCGAGCGTTTATAAACCCCTATCGATACAGTGGATCAAACTGATCGACCAGAACCCATAAACAACTCAACCAATGAATCTCCACAATATAAAAAAAAATATTATACAATCTAAATATGTTCACTCGTATATATACTCTCAACTCAATCTAGGTCATTACTAACCTCATCTCTATTGAGTCACGCCACAGAGCCAAGGTAATCACTTAACCTTCAGCTCTGATACCACTGTAATGACCCGAGGATTTCGCGATTCCGAAAATCGACACAAATACTAATGTCAACTATTCAGACATCGGAAATACCAGATAGTTAATAGAAAGAAGTTAGAGGGTGGGAATAGATAAGACAGAACTATTAGAATAGAAGGAGAAGAAGAACACAACAACATCAGAGTAACACGAATCTCACGGCGGAACGAATAAAATATAGTATACAAAATAACATTGAAAACATAAATATGTATTTGCATATTAGAGTAAAATACTTACATCACAACGGAAACAAACAATAGCTATAAAATGCTGCTGAAGCCTCCGGCTCCAAGCTACATCTAGTGTATCTGTAAAACCTGACTACTTAACTGCCCGTACAAATTTGGGCACCCAAGAGTTTAGGGAAAACAAAATAAAATAAACTCTGGGTCAGTCATGGGACTGGTGTGAGTAAACTCCAACCATTCGTTTTAACTTTTCAAAATCCTTTTCAAAAGAAAAGATAATCGTAAGACCGATCCACACATAAATACGGATGGTTTTTACCTTACGATAACCCAAAACATTTTCGAAATCAATACTTTTCTGATATTATAATAATGTCTAATCACAAATAATTAACAATCTAGCAGAACGCTTGGACCTCACGCTCCACATATATATAGTATACAATCAAAATCGAAGGCGCTTATTGGAGATTGGATTTCGACTATGACAAGGTATGGGACCACCTGCCGATAGTGTATCTCTAGAGAGGAATACACTAGGTTCAACAAGAACATCTTGCAATCCGGACACATATGACCGACCACTCATTTCTCTTGAGTGTATCAAATATATTGTCACCTACGGTTTCTAGCAACATAACCGTTCCCGGGAGATACAGAAGCGAAAAGAAGTAACAAATATGAATATTCTCTAGATGGTGACAATACACCCTAATAGGGGCGACCCACTTAGCCATGTTGCCTGCCAGATTTTTGTCATTTCCCGGTTGATGAGGCTTGAGGTCATAACGTATCTTTTGACAGATCACACCTCCAAATTACTTTGAATGCCACATCGTCATACCCACCAAATCACAAATTGATTTTCCAAAAAATATCATAGGTATAAAGCTAAGAGAAACGAATTCCTCTGCTACCAAACGTGGATACGTTTGAAGCGATCAACTTACATAAACCATTACATATACTCAGTCAGACATTCATCTATACACGTTGTCCTGGGTCTAGACAAACCGAGGGCACTATTTTGTAAATCCATCTTAGGCAATTTCTACATAGGATTGCCAGAACAACCCTTGCACAACTCTGTATTCAATTATCTTCATCGTATTTGATTCGCAACGCTAACGCCCATACGGAGTGGTTTTCAGATAATAAATCTGATCCTGGTCTCTCCATATTGACAACGGAAATGGTCAAAAACTTTGATAGTCGGTGATTTAACTATCAAAGGAAAACATGTGTGCAAATGGAAATCTTACCGAGCAAATCATCAATCGACACTGATCCCCTCTAATTTTCTTTACCATTCAATTATTCATTTCCCAATTCTCGTTTTTCCATATATTTCTTAAATCCCGTTTATCACACAGCTTCTAAATTTAAAAACTATACGTTATTAACATTGGGAAAACATTTCCAAATTTACTCTCATTTCTTATTTCCTATATTAGACAACATTTCTGACTCTTATTTGGAAAACATTCCCAAAACTCCTTCATTGGATTTAAGCAGATGTTTGAATAAAACATCGCTATGCCCACTCAAACCATTACACTTATTAACTAAATTCAATTAACTAACCTTCACTATCGAACCTTAACCATTCCTTAGTTAAAAATGAAGTCAATCAAGTTGGGGTATAATTACCTCTCAGACCTTAACTGAACAACGTTTCTAACCTCGGAATAGGCAACGTTCACACTTTAAATCTTCAACAAACTTCCCTACAGAACTCTTGGATTCTATTTACGAATCTTCTACTTTTACAGAAATAATTTGAGTATAACTATAGTGTTAAAATCCCATGCCTCCGAAATATAATAACTTAAATATAACTTTTATTTATTAATTTAAATAAATAAACAAACAACTAATTTATTAATGAATGAATAAATCTTGATTTAAAAACGGAAAGTAAGTAGTACTTTCCTACATTCGATATAGTCGAATTTAAATATGTAATTCTATCTCGAATAATCTATATTCGATAACTCTCTTTCGAATAACTATATTTGATAACTCTTTTTTTTTCGAATAAACTATATTTGATTATTTCACTTTCGAATAAACTATATTTGATAATCTATCTTCTTCGAATACTTATATTTGATTCACTCTATTCGAATAACTAATATTCGATTAACTCTAATTCGATTAACTCGAATCGATTAACTCTAATTTGATTAATTCTAATCGATTAACTCTAATCGATCAACTCTATTTAATTAACTCTATTCAAATAACTCTTATTTGAATAACTAATTTTATTTTAATCCTATTTCCGATCTTATTCAAGTTCACATTTGAATTTCTATTCCAAAACCCAATTTCCTTATAAATGTTTTTATTTATAAAATATTTATTTTAATCCATTATTCACATCGAATATGAATAATATTTCTTATATATATATATATATACCAATTCAGTTTGAGTTCATATTTAAAAATAATATTCCATTTCCAAATTCTATTTATACGAGGATTTGTATAATTATTTCTACAAATCCTCCTTTTAACTTCTAACATCTAAAATCTCATTTAAATTCCCTTTTGTAAATGTTGACTTCAAATTCTATTAACCTATCGGTGTTAAAATCGATTTCTACTTCTTTATATAAATTCAAATTTATATATTCAGATTATCCAATGGTAAACATTTTTCTCAATTTATAAACATCGTTTATTAATTAATCTTCTCAATTTACTTGTTAAAAACATATTTCCATTTAATTATACTTTAAATAAATCTTTTCCACTTATTCTCTTTTATAAAATTTTATTCATTTTATAAAATACTTCCTTTTATAATACACTAATTATTTCCCAAATATTTGCTTTTCTAATTATCCTATTTATTTTCCAATATTTCCTTTCCAATACTATGGTAAATGTTTTACAAATATTTTCGTTTTTCAATCCTATTTGTGAATGTTTCACAAATATTTTCCCTTTCAATTCTATTTATAAATGTTTTACAAATATTTCTTTTTAAAACTCTATTTATTTTCTAAATAAATATTTCTTTTATAAAATTCTTCGATTTTGTAGATATTTCCTTTTATAAAATCCTTTGATTTTATAAATATTTCTTTTTCAATATACACTTTGAAAGTTTCCTTTCTAAATTCCAGTATCACTTATGGTATTAAAATACCAAATCAAAGGATCAATCATCATCCAACACACAAAATTAATAACAGATTATATACCACATCATATATCACAATATATGCAAACAGTAAAATAAATGTTGAGCAAACTAGTCGGATCCCTCTGACCTGTTTCCCTACATCCACAGATGTTAAACAATATAATTAACATCGATTTCATTTGAACATGAAATATTCTGATCAATAGAATCAATATTTAATTAACGATATATATATATATATAACTATATCAATATTTTTAACTAGTCAATTAGCAGTTCAACCAACCAATCAACACACAGCAATCAACCAATATTTATCTGTTCTAAAAATACATTATGAAAATATAAATTGAGCAGAGTTAGTGAGATTTACTCACATTGGACGATCATCGTTAAATAACGATAACTATCGCTTGATTCAGATGGACAATTTATTTTGCTATAAATTGTAACGAGCTCCAATTCACTCCCAGTCAGTTCCATTGCGTAGCCGCCGTCCATACGATCCCAACAGATCCTGTTTTGTTTGATTCCATTCATGCATGAATTAGATATGCATTTTACAAGTGGATATACATTTTAAATAAACAACTTATATTAGTTTTAACCATTCCGAGCCTCACCATATGTAACCCGGCCCAACATCAGACCAACTCGCATACTTAATCCTTCTTCCCCACTGAGATACTCCATCGCTGCTCCAAACATTCACCATACCGCTTACTTCTCCATCCACCAATCTCGCTTCTTACTTCACGTTTTAAGAAATGGTTTTCACCATCATTCCTCAATTTCAAATCCCCATCTACTAACCCCAACAGAATAAACTCGAACCAACTTCTTCAAACGCGACTCCTCTTGTTGTTCGATACAGTGTTCTTTGTTGCCATGGCCAACCTTCCACTTCCCTTCTCTCACTCTTTTCACCACGAAAATTAGAACGCATGTAACCATTAAACTCTACTACTAATCCTCTTCAACTTGCGCACCATCATATTCCACTCGAAGGACCCCCATGGATCGCATCAAACAGGTGTCGCCCTCCTACTACAGATTGGTCGAAATCAATGGTGATCACATCTTTCCAAAATTGCATATGAGGGGCGCCTCACTTCCATAAATTCAGCTACAGCACGGGATTTATGAATCGATGTACAAAACTTTCCAATCCCCTTACCCTAGATTGCGGTGTTACTTCTACAGCGAACCTATATGTCATCGAACTCAGCAAAAACACATGGTTGTGATGCTCTTACCAAAAAGAGATGAACCAAAAGGGTTCTATGATTTATGAAATTTTCTTTGATTTGTTTAGGATTTTCTAAATATTATTTTCTCGCGTTTTCCTGAAGAAATGGAGCGGCGGAAAATATGTTTGACTAATGAATAAAATTCTAGGGTTAGGCAAAGGTTGGGGTTATTTATAGGATAACTAAAATATTTTTATATTTGATTATTTTATTTTATTTCAAGCAACTGCTATATGTATTTATTGAATAAAAATTCCTATAATCACATACTATATCCAAAAATTATGAAAATGGACATACAACTAGAGTTGGACATATGGACCCAACGAAACTGGTTTCGTCGGATTCCGACTTCGTTTGCTCACACAACATATTTTTAAAGTCAGATTATTAACTGTTTCTCAGATAAAAATCCCGTACGGCCACACACTGACTCCAAAAATCACAGAAATTGATATCTAACAATAATTTAATATTCTGGATCCAACAAAATTAGATTCGTCGAAAACGGAGGTTGTTTGCAAAAGTAGCTATTTTTAAAGCTCTAAATAGACCCATTCAAATATTAAATATATTTTAAAATAATTAAATTAAATATTTATAAATAAATATTATCGTATATTTTCATATATAATATCATATAGCTCCAAAATATTCTTATCTGAATTTATAACTTGTCATTTCAAAACCAGATTAAATCAGTATTCAATTTATATTGAAAATCTATTTATAATATAAATATATCGTTATAAATTATTAAGGAAATCCATAGCGACTTTTCAAAAAGTTGATTTGGACACAACTCACAATCTACACGATGAAATCTTGATTTTTCTCTTCCATTAGAAAAATATACTTCACTAGCTTCGAACGTTTCTTATTTCGCAGAAATTCAATTTCAAACGGATTTTGTGTATTCAAATGAAGTTCAAATCGCCAAATTACGAACTATAGCGCCATTTCAAGCTCGATTTTAATTATAATATAATTATATGTTCAACTATCGTTTATATAATATATTCATTAATATAATTCAACTCTATACTCAATTATATATTATAAATGATCCAATTCACACAATATTGTGAATTCCACTATTTCTGATTATTTCAGAATTAATTCTGTTATTCATATTAATTAAATATTAAATATTATTTAATTAAATGACCATTTAAACCTCTAATCACTATTTAAATGATTAAATAAATTAATTACTATACCGTAAAAATACGGGACATTACAAAAAGCTTGAAAAAAAATTCGGGGGAAGTCCCCTGAACCTTACCCGCAGCACAGTAATGTAATTAGCTCTGTGATTGTGTGTCTTCGAAGTAAATTCAAGTAGGAAGGTTCAAAGTGTTGAAATGTGTTCGTTGATTGGTGTAGAACAGCAAATGAGGTGACAACTCAAAGGTCGTGAGTTAGTGGATAATGTTGCTCGAGAAGGTTGCATGGGCTATGAAAAGTCGTTGAGTTGGATGACTAGAGATGAGAAGGTCGAGAGATTATCGTTGTCGTAAGTTCTAGCAGGTTCAAAAAAGAGGTAAGATAGGGGCACCTAAAAGACCGGTTGTAGGTCGAGTACCCTGGGTATCGTTGAAAGGCCTAGTTGTCAAGGTTGGATATACATACGTACCATTGAAAGGCATATGGAGTTTATGCTAGAACTGGGGTTACCTTTAACCCTTGACATATGGCAAGGTTGGTCATCATACGATTAATGATGGTTTCAAAGTAGGATTGGCGGTGATAGCCAGAGTCAGACGTGGATGATTGGTTGTTCTGTTTGTACCGTCTTATATAGGTCGCCCAACATCGAAGGAGATGTTCCCTGGGTGCTTGTTCGTTATTGGTTTAGGCCTCTGGCGCTTCTACTTGAGGGATGTTGAATTATATTAGGATGGTTTACATGAGATATCTATATATAGTCTGGATGTTATAAGTGCTTACCATGATTGAATGGATGTTCTGGTTTCCATGGATGAATGATTGGACTGTTTATCGTAAAGGCTATCACTGTCTGATGTGGAGAAGATAGGGTTGAGTTCTTCTTTGGTGTTGTGGATAGATTAGTATGTTTATCTATCCATCCTCAAATACTTTATTGTTGAAGTTTGTTAGCTATTTTATCGCTCACTAAGACTGTTGTCTGACTCAATATTTTACGTTTTCTCTTATTACCTTGGGCAGTTCATCAGGTTATGGATGGGCAGACTAGGTAGTTGGTGATAGGTGATCAATGAGGACGATGGTGTTGTGCGAAGGTGGGCAGGAGGATGGCGTATTAATTTTACTACTATCTAGTATTTCTATTTCCGCTGTTTACGATGATCTATGAGTGTTGTAGTGAGGCCTTAGGTACATACTTTACATTTCCTATGATGTTGGGATAATCTTTTAGGATGTTGTAAAAGTTTAAAAAGTTTGCTATATGAAGCTTCACTACTATTACCTATTGTATATGTTCTATTATATTTTATCCTTGCGTTGTGAATATTACGGCAGGTTTCTCTTGTGTTTACTTACTCTGATGATCGTCCATAGCTACAATGCACACTTTTCAGTGCATTATTCCTCTTATTTAGTGTGGGGGCTGTGGGCGGTCGTTAACTTTGGTATCAGTGCTCGGGTTAACGATTTTTGCCAAAGTTCGAAGACATAATTACATATAATATAAGTATTTGTAGATTTTAGTTGGATACTTACTATGTATATTAGCATATATAGCAGTAGTAGTTGTTTTCCTTTTGTAGCTTTTCTTGAAAGTGACTAATTATTCTGAATTGTAGACTTAGAATGAGTAGAAGAACAACAGGACATGCTGCTAGGGGAGCTAATACTGGAGGGGGAAATGGTGGTGAACCAGACTACCCTACCATGTTTGAAGCCATGATGGAGGCATTCATGTGAAGGGTCCCCGCTCCAGTGGCAACTACGGTAGACGTAGCTGTTCAGTTGCCTAGGGTAGTGGATTTTGTGAAGCTATGAAAAGATTATACATCTTTGGGAGGAAAAACATTCAAAGGATCTGAGCCAGCTGAAGTGGTTTAGAGGTGGATGGATTCTTGGGTTCGTATCTTTGGAGACTTGAGTTTGGATGGTGCAACCAAGTGAAAGCTTGCATTAATGCAATTGCAAGGCAGTGCCATGGAATGGTGGAATTCAGTCATGCTTGAGACTTTAGAGGAAAATATTTCATGGGAGCAATTCCAGGCAAAGTTTGAAGCAAAGTTTATCTCCACAGCTCAGAAATCTGCCCTATTCATGAAGTTCATGGAGCTGAAACGGAATGGTCGTTCTGTGCCTTATTATGTTTCTGATTTCGAGGCCTTGTCCAAATACGCTCATTCATACATTGTTATACCTTATCAGAAGAAATAAATGTTTGTTATGAGGATGGATACCTATATTGGAAGGTCGTTGGTGGATCACCTGTATGATACATTCGAGAAGCATGTGGAAAAAGCTGTTCGTCATGAGAGCTTGTTTCCTAAGGAAGCAAATGTTGTTGCTGTAACAAAAGAAGTTCAAAAACCACCATAGGGTGGTAATAATAAGAAGAGGAAGTGGCAACAGCAGAAAGGAAAGGATGGCCAGAAGAAGGCTAGAAGTGTGGTGGTTGGCTTTAAATGCCAACAGAAGGGTCATTACCCGAATGAGTGCAAGAATCCCAAAGCTGAGAAGAAGTGCTTCAAGTGTGGAAAGCCTGGGCATGAGAAGAAAGACTGTCCAGAATCAGCTAAGGGCAAGTAGGCTGTAAAGGCATATGCTTTGGAAGCCGTGCCAACTTCTTCAAGAGCTCCTACTATAGAGGAAAAGGGAAAGGGTGTCATCATTCAAGGTACTCTTTATTTCCAAGGTATTTCAGTTCGTGTGTTGTTCAATACTGGAGCACCACATTCTTTCATTTTCAATGAATTTGTGTGTCGCTTGGGTTTGGAACCCGAGATTTGTGATAGACCATTGATTGTGACTAATCCAGTTGGGGGTTCATCCAATCTTTGCATGATTTGTCGTAGTCTAGTGTTGTCGAGTTATGGTTGCTCTTTTGTGTGTGATTGCTTTGTTATTAACTTCGTTGGGTTTGGGATCATCTTGGGCATAGATTGGCTCAAGAGGTATGTGACAAGGGTGAATTGCGAGAATCTAGAGGTAAGAGTCAGGGATGTGGAAGGGCGAAAGCTATTGATTATATGTAAGAGCGAAGATGGTGTCTTCGGGAGATATCTATATTCGCTTGGGATTCCACAGGAAGACTTGTCATATGTGCTGGTCGCTAGTGAGTATGAGAAATTCTTTGACGAAGTCAATGGGTTGCCGCCGCATCATGAGATTGAGTTTAGGATCGATTTGGTCGAGGGTGTTAGACCAATCGTTATGCCGCTTTGGCGGATGGTGCCTAAGGAACAGCAAGAGTTGAAGGTGCAAGTTTGTGACCTTCTAGGAAAGGGATTCATTCGAAGAATTGTTTCCGAATGGGGTGCACCAGTCGTGTTTGCAACCAAGGCAGATGGCTCGTTAAGACTGTGTGTGGACTATCGTGAGCTGAGCAAGGTGACTAAAAAGACCAAGTATCCGTTGCCAAGGATTGATGACTTGTTTGATCAGCTTCATGAGGCCAAAGTGTTTTCCCAGATGGATTTGGCAATGGGATTTCACCAGTTGAGGGTGGCAAAGGATAGTGTGCAAAAAACTGCTTTTAGGACACCATCCGGTTTCTTCGAATGGTTGATGATGCCATCGGGTTGACTAACGCGCCAGAGTACTTTGTGGATCTTATGAATAGGGTTTTCAAAGATTAGTTAAACAAGTTCGTGCTTGTGTTCGTGGATTACATTCTGGGTTACTCTCGGAATGAGTAAGAGCACAAGACGCACTTGAGAGTAGTGTTGGGAATCTTTTGAAAGCATCAGATGAGAGCTAAGTTCTCAAAGTGTCACTTCTAGAAGAGTGAAGTGAGGTTCTTAGGCCATGTTGTTTCTGGAAATGGGATAGCCGTTGACTCCACTAAGGTGGCGGCAATCCAGGACTAGGGTAGGCCTAAGAATGCGATGGATGTTTAGAGTTTCCTTGGGTTGGCTAGTTATTACTGACAGTTTATCAAGGATTTCTCCAAGGTAGCTGAACCATTGATAAGATTGATGAAGAAGAACCAAGTATTCACATGGAATGCAAAGCATGAGCAAGATTTTGTAATCCTGAAGAAGAGATTAACGAGTGCTCCTGTGTTGACCATTCCAAGTGGGAATGAAGAGATAGTGGTATATACCGATGCATGTGGTACTGGACTTGGAGCGGTACTGATGCAAAAGGATAAGGTTGTGGCCTACACGAGTCGGCAGCTGAATCCGCATGAGAGGAATTACCCAGTTCATGATTTGGAGTTGGAGGCGAATGTGTTTGCTCTGAAGACGTGGAGACATTACCTATTGGGAGTTCGATTCGAGTTGTTCACGGATCACAAGTCATTGAAGTATATTTTCTCCTAAAATCATTTGAATCTTCGGCAACAAAGATGACTAGGGTTTTTGGCATCGTATGATTTTGATATAGCCTATACTCCTGGTAAAGGTATCGTAGTTGCAGATGCATTGAGTCGAAGACACGCAAGTTTAGGAGCGATGTTTTCAGAATGGAAGAGCCTCGAGTATTTGGCAAGGCTCGATTTCAGACCAAGGTGTGAGTTGGAACCTGAAATGTTGGCAAGCTTGTCGATAAGACCTACTCTTATCGAAAGGATTGGCGAGATCCAAAGAAAGATGCAAAGATTGTCGAGTTTATCCAGAAACCGAAACTAGAGGATAAAGAGTTCGAGGTCGATCAAGAAGGTTGGCTTCGAATACAAGGGAGATTAGTTGTTCCTGATATCGATGGATTGAGATATGAGGTTCTGAGGGAATTTCACCACTCAAAGTTGGCGATTCATTCCAGTGGCAATAAGTTGTATCAGGACATGAAGCGAGTCTACTACTGGGTAGGGATGAAACAGGATATTAGAAAGTTCATTTCCAAGTGTATGAACTGTCGGTTAGTGAAAGCTGAATAGAAGAAGCCGAGTGGTTTGCTTCAGCCTTGGAAGTTCCTACATTGAAGTGGGAGCAGATATCGATGGACTACCTAGAACTAGGGCAGGAAATGAAGGAATTTGCGTAATGGTGGATCGCTTGACCAAAAGTGCAAGGTTCATTCCTGTCAATTCGACTAGAATGACATCGAAATTGGCTAAGCTTTATGTAAAGTGGATAGTTCGATTCCATGGTATACCAATGAGCATAGTGAGTGACCGAGATCCATTATTTACAAGTGGATTTCGGAAGAGTTTGCAAGAAGCTTTGGGAACCGAGTTGTGTTTAAGTACGACTTACCATCCCCAAACTGATGGTCAAACCGAGATGGTCAACCGAGTTTTGGAAGATCTCCTAAGAGCTTGTGCGTTGGATTTTGAGGGATCATGGGAAGACAATCTGCATCTAGTTGAGTTTGCATATAATAATAGCTACCAGTCTAGCATTGGGATGGCACCATACGAGGCGTTGTATAGGAGACCGTGCAATTCTCCAGCATGATTGCTAGAAACTGGAGACAAGTTGGTACTTGGGCTAGAGATGATTAGAGAGACCTTGGATTGTATCGAGATCGATCGACAACGAATGAAGGCGGCCCAAGATCGTCAAAAAAATTATGCTGACAAACGTTGAAACGATTTGGAATTCGATGTTGGCGACATGGTTTTCGTGAAGATTTCGCCATTAAAGCATGTGGTTCGATTCGGAAGTAAAGGAAAGTTAGCTCCAAGGTTTGTGGGACCGCTTCCAATAATCGAGCAAATTGGAAATCTCGCATATAGAACGGAGCTACCCGAGAAGATGTCGAGTGTGCGTAATGTTTTTCATGTGTCGTTTCTACGGAGGTTCATGCATGATTCGAATATAGTGGTATCTCTAAAGCAGTATAAGGACCTATAAGTAGAGACCATAGTTGTAAAACCTCATAAGCCACTTCGTGTTGTGGAGAATGACATGAAACAGCTTAGGAGGAAGATGGTTAAGCTAGTCAAGGTAAAATGGAGCGAAGATGGCGATGATTATACGTGGAAGACGAAAGAGAGCATGACAGCGACTCATCTAGAACTCTTCATTGGTAGGACCCTATGTTATCGTATCATCGTTATATCATTGTATCTTGTTGTTGTTGGATAGAATTCCACGTGCTAGGATAAGGCTATGGATGCATGGCTTGATGGTTGCTACTTTGGGTGATAGAATAGGCTTCTCATGGATGATAGGCATGCATAATTGTTGTGGTTGCTTATGTTTGCTTGGAATTTCGGGGGCGAATTTCTTAAGGGGGGTGAATGTAACATCCCGCATTTTACGTATCAAAGGATTGTAAAATATACTTAATTTATTCCTTGTGGGTTGGATCATTCTCATATTTTAATATGTTGCTTATGGGGATGTGAGACATATCCATAATTTTTTACCAATTTTGTTTGTGACTATTTTTCCCCTGTCAGTCTTGTACAAAGCATAACTTTTGACTTGGGTCGAACCAGGTGGTTAGACTTGGCCATTAGGAAATGATGATTGCCTTTCCATACAGTGGTTACATTAAAGTTTTGGCACAACAGTTTTGGAGGAATTGTTGTTTTAAGATTTTTCACTTGGCTGTTCAGGTTTGGAGAGCCAAAATGGGCTGATTTGGGAAGGCCCATTAGTGGGCTAGTGGAAGGATATAAATAGGGGGTGGGAGGTATGATAAATGGTTTAGTTTCTCTATTCTCTCATTAGGTAGCCTATGTTCCTCCTTCCTCTAACACCTTTCTACCATTAAAATCGATCATTAAAGGAGGGAAATTGAAGATCTACACCATTGAAGGCTAGATCTTCATTAATTGAAGGACAAATTCATCAAATCAAGGAGTTCAGATTCAATTGCTTTCTATCCAAAATCTTATTGCATTGATTTTTGCTTGTTTGGGAGAATCGGCGAGTGATTTAAATCTCTTACATGGATTCAATGAAGTATATGAATGGTTATCATGTTTTTCACCAAGTTCAATTGTTTTACCACAAATCTACACCATGATAATTCCATTTTTATCTGAATCAACCTAGGATCTAAGTTAGCAGGTTTAAACCGGTAATTCTTATGCTATTTTATATATTTATGCAAGTTAGATTCACAATTTAGATCATATGTTCATTTGGCATGATTTTTGTATGATTTTGATGAAATAGTCATTTTCATGTTGTTATTGGTTTCATATCATGTTTGTGGCCATATTTGATGAGTTGGACAAGTTGGTTTCGTCGAATCTATTGTTTTGGCGATGTTTTGGTCAAAATCGGAGTTGAATTAGGAAATACAGGTTTTAGGTCAGTCAAACCAGGTTGGTCGAGCAACTTGGTCCTCGTCGGTCTCGGTTAATGTTGGGTCGAGCACGAAGTGTTGGATCGAGTAGGCCAGAGTCATGCAAGGAGGGGTCGAGCATGGGCTCGAGTAGTGGGGTTCGGTCTGGTTGGGTCGAGCAATGCACTGGTCGAGCAGGGTTCTGGTCGAGCTTAGGGTCGGGTCGAGCTCAGGGTTGTGTCGAGCAAGCATCGGGTCGGTCAGGATGGTTTGTGTCTCTAGTCGGTCGTCTGATCTAAGGGTGATTTCAGTCGTACCATGGTGGGTCGGTCGGTCGGACAATGGTCGGGTCAATCGGACATGGTCGGGTCGGTCGTGCATAACAGGGTCGGTCGCACCAAGAACACAGCGTCATTGTAACACCCCGTATTTTAGTGTAAGACAATAAAATAAGAATAACTTAGTTAAATACTCATAATTAAGTAAAAACGGTTATATTGTTGTGTTCGTCTTGGAATTCTGGTTCAGATAGAGTCCAAGTTTGCATAAATCAGACATCGTATGAAGAAGTTGTAGGCAGCAGAAGTTTGTTAGAAAAATCAGGAAGAGGGCTAGAACAACTGGCGCACTTAGCAAGTGCGCTAGGACATTTTTGCACTAGCACACCTCCCAGGTGCGCCCAGAGCTATTTTCGGCCTCCAAACCCATGGGGGTCGACCCCTCAAGGGAGTGTCGACCCATGGGTCAACCCACCTAAAGGGGGGTCGACCCCGGGGTCAACCTACATGAAGGGGGGTCGACCCCGATGGTAGATTTTTGTAGATTAGGGTTTTTTGATATTTTGACGGTTCGGATGGTTTTTGGTCAAATCTGAGGGTCATGATTGTTCCATTTTTAACAAATTGTGAAATTGCCATTTTAGTTATAAACTGCTGTTATAACAAGTTGAGATGTTAATATGAATAGATCAAGAAATTCATATGTTGAATCTATTAAATTATTGGAATGATTACATGCTGAAAAGCAACTTGTTAGAAATGGTTAGAAATTACTGTTGTACTAAATGTTAATTTGTCACATGAACTCTACTTGTACGAATTAGTACAATTATATGATTAAATGGTTTCATGTTAGAATTGATTACATGAACACAGTTTGGGCATAAATCAAAACTATGATTATAGACTTATTTTTGGCATATAGCACATGACAAATATGACATGGGAAAAGGGTATAAACACTTATAATTAAATAGGTAAAATTGTAAATGAATGAATATGCCTAGGATTACAATTAGAAATTGTAACTGCACATATGGCACGAGGTTAGGTTGCATTAGTGGCGGAAGTCTGCCAGGACCCGACCGGCCTATTCAACAGCCACTAACATTGAACCTAATGTGAGAGGCCAAAGTTCAAAAATTAAAAGTATGTAATGGTGCTAAGACATGAGGTTAAGTCAACTTGTGGTAGAAGTATGCCCGGACCCGCCCAGCAAATCCAGCGTCCACAAGTGTAGGCTTAATGTGAGAGGTCTAGAACTTATATATATATAAATATAAATATAAATATATGTATATAACAAGATATGAATAAATGGCAATTATGGTAATTAAATTTCTAACTCATAAAATAAGAAAGGAAGAGATGTAATGAACTAAGTTAGTGTGATAGGAAGGAAAAGTGATGAATTTCCCTAAATGATCTAACGTGGTTGCAAGTAGGCCACAGTAACTAAAGTAAGAAGAGTAAATAAATTACTTGCTACCACGGATTTAGATGGGAATACGTTATGAAAATAAATCACTGGTTCCTTCTATCAAACTGATAAGGTGCATGAAGTGTTTTCCTTAATTAAAATAAGGAATATATATATATATATATATTACAGTGAATGAAGGATACTGGAATACAACAGTAAAAGAAAATGGTTTGAAAGGGGAATGATAATCACCTATTGTAAATAAATAGCATTAAAAATGTTGTATAATAGCTAGACTTGTCCTAAGGACAAGTGGGGATTATAACATAGGTTTTAATAAACTAATAAGGAAATTGGATAAATGGTGAAATGAGATAAGGGACACTTAATTGTAAATTAAGTAAGAAGAAATGGGGAAAGCCGGAAGCCAGTTGGGAAAAGGGGGAAAATATATGAAATACAAGAAGTTTTACTTAATTATAGATTAAGTAATCTGTAAGCTTGGAAGTCTAAAACCCATTGGTAAGAAGGTTTAGGCTTGTCCTAGGGACAAGAGGAAATTATAACATAGGTTATAATAAACAGCTAGAGAAACTTATTAATGGGCCTTAGTTAATAGAACTAAGTTAATAAGTAAATAACAATAAGTTGTATTGACAATGTGAAATGGTATTATGATTAAATGAGAAAGGATAAGGAAAACTTATGAAATAAAATAAGTTATATTTAATCATAAATGGCAAGTGACATGTTAATTAGAAAACATGTGAATTGGATATACTTAATTACATATTCAGTAAAACATGTTATTGTAATGATGAAATCAACAAGAAGATAAAAAGGGATTTTGTATTACAAACCTTGGGCCAAAATCTAGAGATTAACATGTTGTGGGCTTATTAATAAACTTAAATGGATTAAGTTTTATAACTGAAATTAATAAGCAAGAGAAACTTGGTAATTTGAACAAGAATTGAATATGAATTGGAATAACCAAGTTAACTGAAAACCTAATGAGGTGAGACAAGCGAATAAAAGAATGTTTAGACATAGGGTCTAACAACATATTAAATTGAGGCGCTTAGACCAGTCCATACGGTTGAGGGTGAATAACCCAACGAGGTAGATCATTGAGGTGTTCTAAGGCACGAGGGGGAGCGCACATTCATATGATTGTTATGACGGCTCCAAAGGACTGGAAGGGGAAGCACACGACTTCTTGAGGTACGTAAGGTGCTCCTAGTAGTCCTTTATGCGGTGACAGATGTCTTAGACTGTGCTCGCAGAGATTGGGTCTGCGCGTAACTAGTAGGTGGGTGGGCCTTGACTGCAAATGTAGCTGTGCAGTCAGAATGCTGAGACGAGGTAACACCAGGGTAGTTCGGCGGTTGCCTCACGAGGAGGTAAGGGGTCACGACCAACAAGTATAGTAGACCGTCGAATACCCGTCATCGGCAGCCAGTGGGATGCGGAAAGACTCGAGCTAAACCCAAGATACCATTTCACCCTTCACTATCGGGGTAAGTGTTGAGGGGAGATGCCACATGGATGTTTAGATTATTTGCGTAGGGGTAGTCGCTTAGCTCTGGCAGTCTTTACTAGTTGAGGGAGGGGCCGAGGTGGGGCCATAGCCACCACGAAAACAAACCCTAGGTATATCTGTAAATAGATGCTCTTTAAAGACAGGCCTGTACCGATATGGAAAAGCTCCCGACCGAGTTTCGTGCTTCTTGTATCGCCCTACCACGGAACTCAGTGCACGTTAGAGGACGTGCGATTGAGGCTTCGAACTACAATTGAAGATACATATGGTGGACAGTCTAGATACATGCATGTCGGCTCTGGGAGGTGTATCATAAACTTGAGGGCATTACTCCGGTATGGAGTCCGATTCAAACAAAGGTGGTAGTCAGTACGTTTACGTAGCATAGTAATGATAGATATATGCAGAACGTAATATTGTTATTCGTACGTCACTACGACGTAGGATAAGGGACTGCGTATATTTCGATGGTGTTACAGTGGAGACCGTGCGAGTGGGGTACCGTGGGGTGTACCTCAATATTGGGCATAGCTACATATATATAGTATTAGGTTAATCCACCGGGAAGTAAATGGGTGCAACGTGTGTGTAAGCCTTGAGTGCTGTTAACCCAAGTAACCTAATAAATAAGAAATTATGATTGAACGGTATATGTAGGATTATCCAAAGTGCATAGTTTAAATCCAGTCACTAGAACTTGTGTTCTGACCCCCTCCTCATAACATACTCGCAGGTTAGATTTGTGGCAGAGACATGAGACATAATAGCTTTGGATACTGGTTAGGAAGTATTATTTATACGGTATGGCTATACTTTGATTTATATTATATTTTATCCATTCCTCTGTGAGATATTTTCTGAGCTCTGACATATTTTATGTCTCTGTCTTTTCTGCAGGATACCAGAGCAAACCAATCCGAGTTTCGACAGATTGGAATTTTTGAAAAAAATTCGGTCCGTCGGAATTCGGTATGTCACATCTAGTATCAGAGCGTAGGTTTAGGATTCCTGTATAAATAGTGAGTGAACGTATTTGTATTTTTAAAAAATATAAATATATTATATATATACACCTAGGTCCATAGGGGAACCCACTAAATAGAAAGAGTATAATCTGGTAAGAAATGGGATGTTTGTTTTGTACACTAAAGGAATGAATAAGGAAATATGAGACCCTTAGGTAATTCGGGTGGAGAGTGTACAATATATTTTGTATGGAAGGAAAGTAAATCCCATATGATTAGTATTTTGGGTTAGTAGGTTTGGCAGTAAAACCTTATAGATTGGAAAAGGTTAGAAAGAGAAAAATGAATTAGGAATATATATAGTAGAGAGATTTGATATTGGGGAGTGTCTAGGAAAGCCAAGAAAAATTGGAAACCCGCTTTGAGTCTAACCCCATTGTTAACTTTTAAGAACTTAAGATTATAAAAGTTTTGGGAAAATGGTTTATGGCGTTTTCAACTTTTAATCTTAAAAGTTGTAGTTTTAAAATATGTAAATAAGTAAACATATTGAGTTTTAAAGTAAAATTGGGTATATTTTGATTTCTTGCAAACTTTATCTAATGTAAAATTCTCTTAGTAAAAGGTGCAAATTACAGAGCATGTATAGCTAGCTAGTTTTCTTGTTACAATTCATACAAGAATTTTTAATAAAGAAATCTCTATTCTTATGACAACCCTTTTTGATAAATTATTTTAAGGTAATTTCGTGGGTGGACAAAGTAAGTTGTAGAAAATAAGAATAGAGTATATGTTGGCACCTTGTAGTAAGATACTAAACCGACCTTATAGGAAAGAACAAGTCATAAACCCGATTGAGGAAATAGTCGTCCGTATCTACTCCAGTTTTGTGATTTGAAAAAAAAAATGATTATTTACATTTTTTTTAAAGATGACATGTTTTTATGGTTTGGCAAAAAAAAGTTTTCATGAGAAAATAAAGTTTTGACACTTTTAATTTTTGGAAGGAAATTTAACTGAAAAAGGGCCAAACATTGTTTTAAAAAGTACGGAGTAAGTAAGGATTAATGCCTAGGAAAGACAAGTTTTGGGGCTATAAAGTAAATAGAGAGAATTACCTTGGAATAATAGTGAGTTCCCATAAATTCATAAGCATTGAATAGCATGGGTGTTGCCTGGAATAATTATTGGTACACAGCTAGGACTAGTAGCGACTACTAGATAGAAAAGGGAAAGTAAGTGTTTAGATCCTGTAGGGGTGAAACCCATTATCGCATTTCTGTTGGGATCGTTCCATTAGTTTGTTCGTGTTGGGTAGTTAGGGTAACACCTAAACCTGTCGTGGATCCCATAGTTTGGACTTTTCTGTTTGAGGGGGACATTTGTAACACCCCGAATTTTCTGAGAATATTAAAATTAACAAATTCAAGAACACTTAATTTTTAGAAGAAGAATTAAATGAAATGGGTTGCGCTATTACGTTCGTCTCAAAATTTTGGTCGAGATAGACGTTTGGTTTGCATAAAAAGGATACCTTATGAAGAAGTTATTAAGCCTTGAATTTTGTATGCATATGAGAAATATATGTAAAAATTAAATAAATAAATATGGAAAAAAGTTCAAAACAGTGAATCGGGAGGGGGAATAACCGAACCGGCCCATTTTTGAGGTCGACCCCAGCCCCGCTGGGTCGACTAGGGGTTGATTCAAGGTGTTTGGCTGTCAACCCGTGGGCCAATTCGCTCTAAGGCAGACGTGGCATCTGATTGGTTCTGATGGACTCCTTGCTGAGCCATTTGGGCTAATGTGGATATTGTATCTTGTCTGAATGGCTTTGATTTACTCTAGGTTAATCTGACGGTTCCTATTAAATCAAACTTCTATATAAGCAACCTAATACCTCAACCCTAAATCATATTAAAAATCAAACCAAGAGCCGTCATGCTGCCGTTGGACAACCTCGAGTAGCCGCCATTCAACTTGAAGCAAATTAAAAGAGACAAACCAAATCAAATCAAAATTAAACTAAAACAATGATTGTCTACATCAAAGGCGAGCATTTCAACTTCAGAATATAGATTCCAGAAATTAAGATTGTCTTTTGTAAGTATAGTTATCTTTTAGATGTAAATAAATTTAAGACGTGATTTGATATAAAGTGAAAAATAGAATTATACCATGTTGTATAATATTTACAATGCTAATTCATGTTTGTTTCTTGTGATGATTTTATCATGAATTGTCTTGAAATGTTTGTGGCTTATTGGACTTGGTATTGGATCTATTAAAGATTGGGAATGAAACTATCAATATCATATGCAAGTTATATGTTTCATGTTAAGATCTACCTATATATGTTTACATGATTAATGCAAGTTGTATGTATTATGTTAGATCCAAGTCAAGATATATATATATATATATATATATATATATTCATATGCTTTATGTTAGATCCATATGTCTATATATATGTTCATATGCGAGTTACAAGTTTTATGATGGATCCATGTCAAGATCTATCTAGGTTCATATGGTTAATGCAAGTTATATGTTTTATGATAGATCCAAGTCACGATCTAATTATACATATGTTCATATGCAAGTTACATGTTAGATCCAAAACTAGATCTATATTTATATGTATGTTTGTAAAGTGGACTTATGCAAGTTCACCTTGTTAGATCTAGTTCACACCTATATGTTAATGTTAAAATTATACATGCCTTGGGATTAGACATGTCATGATTATGTCATATGCTAGTTTATAATTGAGGATATGTTCACACATGCCTAGATCTACATATTAACATGTTTTAGGCTTATGATTATCTAATTCTAAATTATATGCAAGTTCATGTGACATGTTAAATTATATGAATAAAGTTTTATGCAAAATTTACATGTTTGGTTGAATCTATATTATGCATGTCCACTTATTTACCTCTTGTTTATAAATTGGGCTAATATGCGGGCCCAATGACTTTATGTGATTAATACGAACGAACAAACAGGGTAACGTTGGAATAGTTATTAAATCAAAACATGTTAATAATGTAGGTGGGCCCAAAACCATGTAAATGGTTAAGGCCATGAATGGTATAATTTATACCATTAGTCTTCAACATAATTAAAATATGTGACATGAAACACTTGTAGAAAATTCACATATATAAAATGTAAAAGATGAATATGCCTAACCCAAGGTTAGACTGAGTTGTGGTGTAAACCTGCCCGGAACCGACCGGCACATCCAGTAACCACAACAATACCTGTCTAATGTGAGAGGTTAGTGCATCAAGCCCAGAAAGACCCGAGGATAGACTGAGTTGTGGTGTAAAACTGCCCGTAACCGACCGGTACATCCAGTAACCACAACAATAACTGTCTAATGTGAGTGGTTGGTGCTTTAATTAATTAATTAATTAAAGCTTATTAACAATCAAGCTAGAAATGGTAGGGTTAAGTAATTAAGGGAACACTTAACCAACTTAACATGTTAACAAGACAAGATTGGTGGGGTTAAGTAATTGAGGAAACACATAACCAACTTAACATGTTAACTAGACAAGAATGATAGGGGTTAAGTCAAACCAAGGACGCTTAACCAATTTAGTGTGTTGACTAGAAAAACCCTAGTAACGGGGACCCATTTCAGCAGTAACCCACATGGATGTATCAAGGTACCCTGAACTTGGCAGGGTGGGGCACGATTACTGGGATGAATATAAGCGGTCAAAAGGGAGGCGGTTAGGTGCATCAGTGTAGGTTCCGACGGAGTACGAGCGTGCACGGGCTCCGGAGTGGAAAAAGCAGGCACTGGGCACCATGCGTACACTTGTGCATCTTTGAATCGTGTCAGGGTTGCCATTATAGGACTTGATACACCCTATACTGGAACCAGCACAAGTACTTAAAAATCACGTGGGGCCGCATGACACTGGGAATACATGAATACGAGTAGGAGCCGATCAATACATGAATGGGATCACTTTATCATGAACATACATTGCTAGTTAAACAGCTCTTGGTGGGTGCAAAGAAGTAAAAGTGGGTGCGATAGCCAAATCTAGTTAAATCTTACTTTACCTCGTTTTAGGACTACCCTATCCTTGTTGTATCATTCTAAGTTCAGTTTATTCATGTCATAGTCTTATACTTGTTTACACGCTATTAAATAACTGGGCTTACCAGACTTATGTCTGACCCATTTTCCTTTCGCTTCTTTTCTTCCGTCCACCCCCCCCCCCTCGGTCCGTAGGGAGGAAACCCTTCTCCTTAGACCAGGTTAGCCAAAGCTTGAAGACCGTAGATATAAGGCTTGGACTTTCCTTTTTGAGCTATGGCTATGGTCAAGCACTTATTGGGGATTTATGTCATTTTATTTTCAGTATTGCTTCATTATGTTTTCAAGACAGATGAAAAGTTGTAATAATTTGGAAGGTTGAAACAGTTGTTGAATTATTGTGTTGAACAAGTATTTATGAAATAATATTGATCTTTTTCCGCTGCATAAATTTTCTGTCTTGTAATCTATTAGTATCTTGTACCTTAAAACGCTCCACCGAAGTTAAGGCATTCCCTTTGAGAGTGGCCTTAACGGAGGTGGGGTGTTACACTTGGTATCAGAGCTAAAGGTTTCCAGATCGGATAAAATTTTTGAAACTATTTTTCAAAAAGAAGTCATAAAGAAGCATTTTCAAGAAAAGTGTTAATTTAGAAAGGCATAATCCCCAAAGCCATATGCACTATCTTTCTATCCTACGTTTTGAATCTTTCCTTTTTGTTTCAGCATGTCTGGGGACTTTAACCTTTCAGAGGGTGTACCGATACGTGGTTGGTTCAGGAGATACCTAGAAGCTAGGGCCAATGACGCGAGCCCAACAGACATTCCTCCTAGCCCAGCTGCGGCTCCTCCTCCTCCTCCGAGAGGAAATGCTTTCTCAAAGATCTGTACAGACTTTAGATCCATGGGTGGAAAAGACTTAAAGGGGAGAGAATCATTCGTGGAAGCCAGAAACTGGCTCAAGGAGACTGAAGGCTTTTTTGTTATCTTTGAAGTAGATGAGAGGCAGAAACTACAGTTGGTGGTGTGGTTGCTCAAAGACGAGGCCTCCTTCTTGTGGGAAGTCACTAATGCTGAAAGACCGATAGAAACTTGGGAGGACTTCAGGGCAAGATTTGAAATGAAGTTCCTCTCACAAGCTGAGCAGAGTCTGCAAATGGAGAAGTTCCTATCACTTAAACAGGGCAGCTTGTCGATCAAAGAATACGTCAATAAATTCAACCAGCTTGCTCGATTTGGACTGGAGTTAGTAAACACTCCACACAAGAAGGCTCTCCTCTTTTCCAAAGGACTGAATGAGCCACTGCAAGGTTTGGCAACGTCCCATATACCTGTGGGAGCGACTTACGAGAGACTGGTGGATATGTCTCTGTTGCAAGAGGAGAACAAATATGGCAAGAAGGAGGTGAAGAAGGAAGAGCGTCAAAACAAGAAAGGAGATGGATCTCAGAACAAGAAGGCAGACCCCAAGAAAGGCGGGAAGGATAATAAATCCCATAAGAAGATGAAATGCAATTTCTGTGGGATACCTGGACACTTGGCTAGGGACAGTAGAAAGAAAAGGAGGAAATTGGGCGCTTGTTTCCAGTGCGGGGCTACTGGACACTTGTCTAAGGACTGCCCAAAAAGGCAAGGGCAGGGACAGAGGACTGGATCATCTTCTGGAGGGCAGGTTCATGCTCTCGTTGCACCTCTGCAGGAACGAGGTAGACATATTTATGTTAAGAGTTAAGTTTATCTGTTTGATAATCCTGTTCGTACTCTCTTTGATTCTGGCGCATCGCACTCTTTAATATCTACTGCTTTAGTTGAATCTCTACACTTAGACACCCATATAGTAGAGGATCCCTTGGTTGTTTCAAATCCAATTGGGGGCTCAGTTTATTTGTCAATGAATTGTTTGGATTTGGAAATCTCTATTTTAAGCGTTGGGTTTAAATGTAATGCTTTTATTTTGGGCTTCACGGGCTATGGGCTGATTCTAGGCATGGACTGGCTAACCAGTAATGGTGCTGCCCTCGATTGTGAAAAGAGAGTGGTTAGACTCATGACTCACCTCAGTAACACTCTCGAAATCTCTTGCAATCCCATGAATCTGTTATGCTAAGTTATCTAGAATCTCTTGATGCGTCTGTTGAGAATTTGCAGTCTGTTAGAGTGGTCCATGAATACTCGAAAGTGTTTGAAGAGGTAAAGGGCTTACCTCCGAAGCGGGAGATAGACTTCCGCATATACCTTGTTGACAATGCAAAACCCGTTGCTTTACCCGTTAGACACATGGCTCCAAGGGAGAGAAAAGAACTCAACAAGCAAGTTAAAGAGCTGCTTGAAAAGGTGTTCATAAAACAGAGTATTTCTGAATGAGGTGCACCAGTAGTGTTTGCGACCAAAGCCGATGGTTCACTCCGCCTATGCGTGGATTATAGGGAGCTAAACAAGCTGACCAAGAAGAATACGCACCCACTCCCAAGAATTGACGATCTGTTTGATCAGCTCGTAGGTGCATCCGTTTTCTCCCAACTGGATCTAGCTACCGGGTTTCATCAGCTAAGTGTGGCTGAGGATAGCATTGACAAGACCGCATTTAGGACCTTGGATGGTTTCTTCGAGTGTCTTGTCATGCCTTTCGGTTTGACAAACGCACCTGCCTATTTCGTGTACTTGATGAGCAGGGTGTTCCGGGAATTCCTCAATAAGTTTGTGGTGGTCTTCGTGGACGATATTTTGATCTTCTCGAAGAGTGAGGAAGAGCATGCTCAGCACTTAAGGGAAGTCACAGATACTCTCCGTGCACATCAGTTGAAAGCCAAATTCTCTAAATGCCATTTCTGGAGAGAAGAAGATAGATTCCTTGGACATGTGGTGTCCAAAGAGTGGTTAGTCGTGGACCCCGCAAAAGTGGTTGCTGTGCAAGATTGGAAGATTTCACGAAACGCAACGGAAGTCCGAAGCTTTCTCGGGCTAGCAGGCTTTTACCGTAAGTTCATCAAAGACTTTGCAAAAATCTCAGCTCCACTTACAAGGTTGACGAAGAAGAACCTAGTTTTCGCTTGGGATTTGGATTGCGATATTGCTTTCCAACGCTTGAAAAGGGCTCTTACAACATCCCCAGTTCTGACATTGCCTGATGGGAGAAAGATGTTTACCGTATACACGGATGCATGTGGTATAGGATTAGGCGCTATCTTGATGCAAGAAGGGAAGGTAGTAGCTTATGGTGGAAGGCAGTTGAAAGTACATGAGAAAAACTACCCAACCCACGACCTAGAATTGGCGGCCATCGTTTTCGCTCTTAAGTCTTGGCGCCATTATCTCCTAGGTGATAAGTTTGAATTGTTTACTGACCATAAATCGTTGAAGTACCTTTCCTCGCAGAAAGATCTCAACTTGAGGCAGCACAGATGGATGGAGTTTCTTGCCTCATATGATTTTGAGATTTCCTATACTCCTGGCAAGGGCAATGTGGTAGCAGACGCTCTGAGTAGAAAGAAGCTAACCTTAAGCCCTATCTTTGTAGAAAGGAAAAGCTTGGAGTACATAGCCAACTTTGACTTTAGACCCTCCTCTGAATTTGTACCTGGCTTGTTAGCAACACTGGAAGTGCAGCCTACACTTTTTGACTCAATAGGAACCGCACAACGTGAAGACCCTCAGCTAGTAGATGTGATAGATAAGCTGATTAGGGGTGATACTTTGAGTCACCTCAATAGATGCTCCATCAATGATAAGGGATGGTTGAAACAGGATGGAAGGCTATGCTTCCCACAAGTAAGAGATTTAGTGAAAACGGTTCTAGAAGAAGCACACCATTCAAAGCTGACCATACACCTAGGCGAAGACAAAATGTATAAAGACATCAAAAGAATTTTCTTTTGGAATGGCATGAAGAGGGATGTAGCTGAATTCATTTCTAAGTGCATGATATGCCAGCAGGACAAGGCAGAGCAGAAGAAGCCTGGTGGTTTACTTCATCCTCTAGAGGTCCCACAGTGGAAATGGGATAGCATTTCGATAGACTTTATTGATGGGTTGCCTAGGTCAAGAAGGGGCAATACCAGTATTTGGGTAATAGTGGACCGGCTCACAAAAAGCGCTCACTTTATACTTGTCAAAAGTAGAAGGACTGCCTCATCTCTAGCATCTCTATATCTTAAAGAGATAGTTCGACTACATGGGATACCTTCCAGCATAGTAAGCGATCGAGACCCTATCTTTAAAAGCGAGTTCTGGAAGAGTTTGCAAGAGGTTGTAGGCACACAACTATGTTTAAGCACGGCCTACCACCCCCAAACCGATGGATAGACGGAAAGGGTGAACAGAGTCTTAGAAGACCTCTTTAGATTGTGTGTTCTTGACTTTGGAGGGACATGGGAAGATCATCTTCCTCTGGTGGAATTCGCCTACAACAATAGCTACCAAAGCTACAATAGGCATGGCACCCTTCGAAGCCTTATACGGGAGACTGTGTCGATCACCAACCTGTTGGTGGGAATCCACAGATAAGCTTATACTTGTGCCAGACATGATTAGGGAAACCTCAGGAAAGGTGGACCTAATAAGAAGACGAATGAAGACTGCTTGTAACACCCCACATCCATTAAGGTCACTCACAAAGGGAATGCCTTAACTTCAATGGAGCATTATGGGTACTGGAACATAAATATTACAAGACAGACATATATAAAACAGCGGAAAGTAAAGTGGAAGTACTTAAAATCATTTATTAAATATAAATGTTTACAATAAATGCCCATCAACTTCCAATACCCTATTACATAGTTGAAATATCTGTCTTGCTCAAAAACAAAGAAGCATAAAAATAAACAGTAGTATTTCCCAATAAAGCAAAGCAAGCCATAGCCAAGAGAAATCCAAGCCATACATGAAAGAGCCTTGGAGCTTGGTAAGATCCGAACTAAGCTGTATTCCCACCCTGCGAACCTGGGGCGGGGGGGGGGGGGGGGGGGGGAAACGGAAGAAAAAGAGGCGAAACAAAACGGGTCAGTCATAAAGACTGAGTAAGTCCTAGTGACTTTCGGCATAAAAATAGTTAAAGATAATATGGCATGAGTAAACTCAAAGTAAACATAAGCATGATGACAAGATAAGCAACAGGCAAGATAACTAAGGATAACATAATGTGATTTTTGTCAAGTAACATCGCAAGGTTCCCATTCAAGATAAACTAAGTATAATTTCGTAAGATTCCTATCAAGAATATCACAACTCCTCTGCTTCGCCATTAAAAGATTTCTGTGATATCTATTTGCTCTGCACCACCTAACTAGCATCCTCACAAGTGTCTTACAAGGAATGATCCGTATTCTTACTAGTACTCCAACTAGTGTCCTATGTAACAAGGATCCTTACCCCCTACTAGTGTCCCAACTAGTAGCCCGTGTTATATAATAAGGTGATCCTGCCTATTGAACATAAGTGATAATAATAATGGTAGTTTTGTGTACCCCTAGCTGTTGTCATATGTGCCGCCTGCTCCTATCTCCACTAGTGGTACCCACTACCCTCCCCATTCTAATTACAATATATGGTAGTTGTACTCCTAGTTGCTGTCATAGGTGCCGCCTGCTCCTATCTCCACTAGTCGTACCCACTACCTTCCCCATTCGATCGGCTCCCTAACTCGTAGATACCCGTGCTGGCCCCACAGTGGGGTGTATCATTCCCCAAAGTGGCAACCCGATACAACAGAGATGCACAGCTTATACCTACATGATGCAACAACGTCTTACCTACTAGCCCGGGTCCACACACGCATATGAAACCCGTTGGACTTGCGTTGCCACCGCTAACCTGTTTTGATCTCTTACAATCAAACCCAGTATGCGTGTCCTGTCCTCGACATGGGTCGAGCTCACAAAGATACGTAATGGGCTACTGGTCTGAAAAGGGTCCCCTTTCCTCGACACAAGCTTCCCACCTATGCTTGGTCCCCTCTAGTAATTCTTACTTAACCCCTTCTTATTCATGTCCACTTACATGCTCAAATTTTGGTTAAGTATACACCAGTTATGTCTTACATGTTACCCATATCCCCCACTTAACCCCTACATCATCCTCATGTCTTAATACATGCTTTATCTTGGTTAAGTGCTTATAGGTTATATTTTACATGTCATTCATATTATCCCCAATGTCTGGGTTTAACCAAGCGCCTTGGGTTTACCTGCCATTAGCATTAACTATGCGCTTGTGCTACCTCATCAGTCTTATCACTTAACTTGGTTATTTCCATTTATGCCAACCTTCAACTTGCTTATTAATTCAATTCTTAACTTGAACTATACTAAGTCCATTAATAAGCCCGCAACATGTTATTCCTATGATTCATACATTAACCCCTGTTATGGAACAATAACATGTTCTTATTCAATCTTTACAACCAAGTACCCCTTAACTTACAAACACACTGGAGAGAGAGAGAGAATAATTCCCTAAATACCAACCCCGAAGACGGGAATCAACATCAGATTGATACTCAGAGGATTATCCAACCTAACCAATGTTTTGTTCCTTTTTATAATATACTTATGTCGCCTTCAATTGTAAATTCATTCTTGTCTTTACATATTGCTTAATCTACAATGAAGCACATCTCTCCTTACTACATAAGTTATCTCATCTTATCTATTGTTCCGCCTAACTTACTTTATTCCATAAGTTATCATTCCCCCTTAGGCATTAATTAAGATTTACTTAACTCAACCATTCATGTCATTACAGTTAAGTGTCATTAGCCTAGTCATATTACTTAACCCACCCACTCATACCATATTGGTTAAGTGTCATTAGCCTAATTCATATTACTTAACCCACCCATTCATACCATATTGGTTAAGTGTTATTAGCCTAATCGTATTACTTAACCCACCCATTCATGCCATATTGGTTAAGTGTTCTTAGTTTACTTAACCCTATCCACTGGTCTAATTACCATGTTATGTTGGTTAAGTATTACTATTTGTACTTCCACACGTCACCCACATGTCACCCACTTAATCCCCATGTCCCACCACATTTTTATCTGGTTAAGTATTTCTTAATTCATTAAGGCCGTAACCCTATAAAGACCTCTCACATTAGACTGACATTTATGGCAGCTGGATTTGCCGGGCGGGTCCAGGCAGTCTTATACCATAAAAGAGTCTAACCTCGTGTCTTTACAACTGTTACGCTTTTAATTTGGACCTAGGACCTCTCACATTGGGCTACCATTTGTGACTACTGGATTCGCCGGGCGGGTCTGGGCAGTTTTACATCACGAATGAGTCCAACCTCATGTACTAAGCATTGATTATCACTTATAATCATTTACCTCAGTCTTAATAATTTCCCTATTCAAATTATTAATTCCTAATTTAACGATGTCCATAATTGACTCAATTATGTTCATCAATTAATGGTATGCAAAATCATACCAATTTTACCACAATTTATCTTATGCCATTAAAGGCAACTTAACTCAATTTATATTCATCCCTCCTTTAAGGCTATTACATTCCAACTACCCAAAACCCACTTAGGCGTGTTCATATTAGCCCCTTTTCAAGACATAAATTATCATATGTGTTTCAACTAAAAATCTCACCTAATTAACATATGCCCAAGTTCTAAATTACATATCCGTTTTACATATGCCTAATTCATACCAAATTTACATATGTTCAGTTCATGCCATTTTATATGTATGCCAAATTCATGCCAATTTACACCTATCATGTTCTAGCCAAATTACATATGCCAATCCCAATTCTTGCAATTACCATTTTAATGGCGATACCCAATTATCAAATTTCATATTAATGGCAATAATACCCATATATCAAATTTTCATGTTATGCCATCAATCCCACCAATCACATATATCCAAATAGGTAATATTCCCATACTTTTCCCCGTATTCAATCGTACGCAAAATCGTGGTTTAGGCCTAGATCCGAAATTGATCTAGGTTCATCAAAAGAAAATAAATAGGGGAAAGGTAGAATTTTGCAGTAAAACAAGATCAGAGAGAAAACAGCATAAACCATCATGATAGGCATAAAGATTAGATCTTGATAATAATATCAACATGAATCCAAGAAACTGATTTACAACGACTGAATAGAGCATGAACTAGACATAAGAATGGAGATGAACAAGTCTCAAAACCCAAGGTTCAAAGGTAAACAAGAATAGGTCTGAATTGATGAACATGCTTATATCCAATTACACTTCATTCCATAGCCATATTAAAATTGAGTATTTTAATCTAAAAAGTAACTAGAACTTACATAGCATGGCTAGCGAATTTAAGAACTGAAATCAATGTAGAAACGTTGTAGAGTTGCTAATTCATCTCCTTGAATTGTTGTAGAAGTCTTCATCTTTGCATTGGATTGCATATGAAAGCTTAAGAAGAAGATTAGAAACGGCGGCCATGACCAAGAGGGATTTTAGTAGCATAACGGTGGCTAGACATGTTGTAGTGAATTAGGGTTTAGGCATCAGTGGGTTTATATAGAAGTTAGGACTAGTTTAGGCCCTTAGATTAACCCTAGTTTAGTTCTGAACCATCCAATCTCGTCACAGGCCAACAGAACAGACCCAAAGGAGCAAGGAGGTGCATCAGGCCAACCTGGCCGGACCAAGGAGGTCGACCCTCAGGTCGACACCCAGGTCGACTGCCCAGTCGACCTGGTCTTGGGGGGTCGACTCCCCAGTCAACTCCCCGGTCGACCTGGGGCTGGGGGGGAAATTTTCCTGCCTAGTCTGTTTGGGGCTAAATTCGTAATTTGAAAATCTGTTTTCGTTCTCTGATTTTTCATGAAACTTCTAGAGGCCATATCTCGGTCATACGGACTCCGATTTACGAAATTTCAGACTCGTTTCCAACTAGAATTCCGAGACGAATGCAATGGTGCAACTTGTTTTCCCTTATTCTTATTATAAAATTTAATTCTGCCTTGATTCTTGTATTAACATGTTATAAAAATTCGGGTTGTTACATTCTCCCCTCCTTAAAGGATTTCGTCCCCGAAATCTTCAAGTTAAGAAGAATGTGTCCTGCCATCCATCATCCATCTACTCAATCATCAATCACAGGCATTCATTGTCCTTAAAGGATTTCTAATGCTATATGAACATATGCGAGATGTGTGTGTATATGTTCCTTATCTAATGTAAATGATCAGGCCTGATTTATCCTCTTAATGCAAAAATATGTTTAGTGTCTTGAGTCCAACATGTATGCAAATAGTCCTAGTCACATAAACACTATATGTGTGCACAAACATCCATCCATATGCAACATCCGTATGATAACACATTCAATTTCATCCACAAACAAGTGTAAACACTCATGCATATGCAATATGAAAGGTGACTGAGCCGATCTAGTGCCTAATGTGCGTGTATATGCATCCACGAGCAACCATTAGCAACCACTTGCAAACATCAATCATAACATGTCTCAAACACATGTTTACACCCAACTGTTCCTACCTAAAGATATAGTCGAATGATAGAAGCAAGTAAAGACTCTGCGCCCATCCAAGCTGGAAATCTACGTCACATATATACTGATTAGGAGAAGAATTCCCTAAGCACCAGCCCCGAAGACCGAAATCAACATCAGACTGACACCCAAAGAAATTCTCAACCCAACCAATATATATATATATATATATATATATATATATATATATGTGATTCTAGGAAATTAAGCATGATGGACTCCTTTTAGGTCACAAGAAATCCCTTCCTAAAACCAACCCATATCCTATAAAACCCAAAAGGTTTAATCGACCCAACGGACACCCTCAAGCCCCAACATGTAAAACTAACAGATGAGTCATACTCCCTATGGGGTTTGCAACAGAAATTGGATTGAAAATAGGACCGAGAGGATATACACAAAAGATAGCATGCAAGTAAGCTCTACGGGAAAAAGGAATCAAGAATATACTCTTAAAAAGAGATGTGATGCACGAATCTAGTCTTCAACCGTCTAAGTCGCATTTCCTTGAGCTTAACTCCATTGTGCTTTGACCGTCTTTAACTTCACAATTTCATAGCTCCTTGATTCTTATTTCCAAAATACGAGTTGGAACTCATTTCACTGTTGCCTCATGTTCCACTTTCACTTATTCTCCCTCTAGTATACTCGGTCTCAAACATGACTGTGTACTGAGGGTTCCATGTAAGCTCTCCAAAATTCACTAGTGAATCTTGGATCTCGTTCACTTACTAGAAGGTATTCCACATAGATGAATTATCTCTTGAAAATAAACAAATGTCAACCATGTTGCTAAATGTACTTACTAAGGCGATTTTCTACATCACATGCATAAGTGAAATGAACCATCCGCCTTAGTGGCGAACAATACTCGAGCGGATCAATAAATGTATCTAGAGATTCTAGGTAACTAAGCATGGAAAAAACCCTAAGGGTTACACTAGACTTCGAAGGCATTACCGAGGTAAGTCAAGAGTCTAACTACCCTCCTTTCAAAACCGAGAATGGCACCCTTATTGGATAACCACTCCATCCCTAGAATCCACTCCTAGCCCAGAAATCATAAGCATTCCTTCTAAGCTCAATACCTAGTATAGACATTCTCAAATCCAAACAAATCATGAATAAATGAGCCAATTCCCCAACAGGATTTGAGACAAAAATTGGGATCCTCCAATACGCTAGTACTAAGGTGCAGAGACTCAACTATCGAAGCAGAATTAAAAGGATACAATGTCCAAAACAAAGTTCTGGTAGGATGATAGAAAAGAAAAGATAAACCTTTAACGGTAACTTTACCACCTCCCTTAGGTACGCTAGTAGTGAGAGCATACAATTGCCCTCTCGACGATCCTATCCTTTGCCCTTGTCCTTGTCCTATAATACTTAACTACACTCCCTCCTTACCATACTAAAGATACTCTCTCTTGTCATGGATTTCACTATTCTTTCACTTTGGCCTCTTTCCTTTCACCTTTTTCCTCCTTCGTGGATTAAGCTATAACAACTAGTCTCTTGTTCTTACTGTCCTTGTATAGTTTGTTGACAAGTCCTTCGAAGCTACCTCCAATGCACGGCAACTCTACACAACTTGAAATAAGATTAGATGCAGATGGAACTACTGCGGCTACAGATGGAGGTTGGGCACTTCTTTGCCCTACGACATATGTCAGATGCTTACGAAACTATGCTGAAAAGAGAGAGAGGAGAGATTTCAAGAGGGAATCAAAAGATAGTGCATATGGCTTTGGGGAATATGCCTTTTAATCAAAACAAAATTTTCTGGAAAAATTGATTCTTTGTAAACGTTTTGAAAACTAGCTTTAGAAGGTTTTTGAAAACTTTTGCCCAGTTTGGTAACCTTCTGCTCTGATACCAAATGTAACACCCCACATCCATTAAGGTCACTCACAAAGGGAATACCTTAACTTCAATGGAGCATTATGGGTACTGGAACAGAAATATTTCAAGACAGACATATATAAAACAGGGGAAAGTAAAGTGGAAGTACTTAAAATCATTTATTAAATATAAATGTTTACAATAAATGCCCATCAACTTCCAATACCCAATTACATAGTTGAAATATCTGTCTTGCTCAAAAACAAAGAAGCATAAAAACAAACTGTAGTATTCCCCAATAAAGAAAAGCAAGCCATGGCCAAGAGAAATCCAAGCCATACATGAAAGAGCCTTGGAGCTTGGTAAGATCCGAACTATGTTGTATTCCCACCCTGCGAACCTGGGGGGGGGGAACGGAAGAAAAAGAGGCGAAACAAAACGGGTCAGTCATAAAGACTGAGTAAGTCCTAGTGACTTTCAGCATAAAAACAGTTAAAGATAATATGGCATGAGTAAACTGAAAGTAAACATAAGCATGATGACAAGATAAGCAACAGGCAAGATAACTAAGGATAACATGATGTGATTATTGTCAAGTAACATCGCAAGGTTCCCATTCAAGATAAACTAAGTATAATTTCGTAAGATTCCTATCAAGCATATCACAACTCCTCTGCTTCGCCATTATAAGATTTCTGTGATATCTATTTGCTCTGCACCACCTAACTAGCATCCTCACAAGTATCTTATAAGGAATGATCTGTATTCTTACTAGTACTCCAACTAGTGTCCTATGTAACAAGGATCCTTACCCCCTACTAGTGTCCCAACTAGTAGCCCATGTTATATAATAAGGTGATCCTGCCTACTGAACATAAGTGATAATAATAATGGTAGTTTCGTGTACCCCTAGCTGCTGTCATAGGTGCCTCCTGCTCCTATCTCCACTAATGGTACCCACTACCCTCCCCATTCTAATTACAATATATGGTAGCTGTACTCCTAGCTGCTGTCATAGGTGCCGCCTGCTCCTATCTCCACTAGTCGTACCCACTACCTTCCCCATTCTATCGGCTCCCTAACTCGTAGATACCCGTTCTGGCCCCACATTGGGGTGTATCATTCCCCAAAGTGGCAACCCGATACAACAGAGATGCACGGCTTATACCTACACGATGCAACAACGTCTTACCTACCGGCCCGGGTCCACACACGCATATGAAACCCGTTGGACTTGCTTTGCCACCGCTAACCCGTTTTGACCCCTTACAATCAAACCCAGTATGCGTGTCCCGTCCTCGACATGGGTCGAGCTCACAAAGATACGTAATGGGCTACTGGTCTGAAAAGGGTCCCATTTCCTCGACACAAGCTTCCCACCTATGCTTGGTCCCCTCTAGTAATTCTTACTTAACCCCTTCTTATTCATGTCCACTTACATGCTCAAATTTTGGTTAAGTATACACCAGTTATGTCTTACATGTTACCCATATCCCCCACTTAACCCCTACATCATCCTCATGTCTTAATACATGCTTTATCTTGGTTAAGTGCTTATAGGTTATATTTTACATGTCATTCATATTACCCCCAACGTCTGGGTTTAACCAAGCGCCTTGGCTTTACTTGCCATTAGCATTAACTATGCGCTTGTGCTACCTTACCAGTCTTATCATTTAACTTGGTTATTTCCATTTATGCCAACCCTCAACTTGCTTATTAATTCAATTCTTAACTTGAACTATACTAAGTCCATTAATAAGCTCGCAACATGTTATTCCCATGATTCATACATTAACCCCTGTTATGGTACAATAACATGTTCTTATTCAATCTTTACAACCAAGTACCTCTTAACTTACAAACACACTGGAGAGAGAGAATAATTCCCTGAATACCAACCCCGAAGACCGGAATCAACATCAGATTGATACTCAGAGGATTATCCAACCTAACCAATGTTTTGTTCCTTTTTATAATATAACTTATGTCGCCTTCAATTGTAAATTCATTCTTGTCTTTACATATTGCTTAATCTACAATGAAGCACATCTTTCCTTATTACATAAGTTATTTCATCTTATCTATTGTTCCGCCTAACTTACTTTATTCCATAAGTTATCATTCCCCCTTAGGCATTAATTAAGATTTACTTAACTCAACCATTCATGTCATAACAGTTAAGTGTCATTAGCCTAGTCATATTACTTAACCCACCCACTCATACCATATTGGTTAAGTGTCATTAGCCTAATTCATATTACTTAACCCACCCATTCATACCATATTGGTTAAGTGTTATTAGCCTAATCATATTACTTTACCCACCCATTCATGCCATATTGGTTAAGTGTTCTTAGTTTACTTAACCCTATCCACTGGTCTAATTACCATGTAATTTTGGTTAAGTATTACTATTTGTATTTCCACATGTCACGCACTTAACCCCCATGTCCCACCACATGTTTATCTGGTTAAGTATTTCTTAATTCATTAAGGCCGTAACCCTATAAAGACCTCTCACATTAGACTGACATTTATGGCAGCTGGATTTGCCGGGCTGGTCCGGGCAGTCTTACATCATAAAAGAGTCTAACATCGTGTCTTTACAACTGTTACACTTTTAATTTGGGCCTAGGACCTCTCACATTGGGCTACCATTTGTGACTACTGGATTCGCCGGGCGGATCCGGGCAGTTTTACATCACGAATGAGTCCAACCTCGTGTCCTAAGCGTTGATTATCACTTATAATCATTTATCCCAGTCTTAATAATTTCCCTATTCAAATTATTAATTAATTCCTAATTTAACGATGTCCATAATTGACTTAATTATGTTCATCAATTATTGGTATGCAAAATCATACCAATTTTACCACAATTTATCTTATGCCATTAAAGGCAACTTACCGCAATTTATATTCA
The DNA here is from genome assembly GCA_030737875.1 of Allium sativum. Classification (NCBI taxonomy): domain Eukaryota; kingdom Viridiplantae; phylum Streptophyta; class Magnoliopsida; order Asparagales; family Amaryllidaceae; genus Allium; species Allium sativum. The sequence goes on from CM060919.1 coordinate 172,408,461, forward strand.
TCCCTCCTTTAAGGCTATTACATTCCAACTACCCAAAACCCACTTAGGCGTGTTCATATTAGCCCCTTTTCAAGACATAAATTATCATATGTGTTTCAACTACAAATCTCACCTAATTAACATATGCCTAAGTTCTAAATTACTTGTCCGTTTTACATATGCCTAATTCATACCAAATTTTCATATGTTCAGTTCATGCCTTTTTATATGTATGCCAAATTCATGCCAATTTACACCTATCAAGTTCTAGCCAAATTACATATGCCAATCCCAATTCTTGTAATTACCATTTTAATGGCGATACCCAATTATCAAATTTCATATTAATGGTAATAATACCCATATATCAAATTTTCATGTTATGCCATCAATTCCACCAATCACATATATCCAAATAGGTAATATTCCCATACTTTTCCCCGTATTCAATCGTACGCAAAATCGTGGTTTAGGCCTAGATCCGAAATTGATCTAGGATCATCAAAAGAAAATAAATAGGGGAAAGGTAGAATTTTGCAATAAAACAAGATCAGAGAGAAAACAGCATAAACCATCATGATAGGCATAAAGATTAGATCTTGATAATAATATCAACATGAATCCAAGAAACTGATTTACAACGACTGAATAGAGCATGAACTAGACATAAGAATGGAGATGAACAAGTCTCAAAACCCAAGGTTCAAATGTAAACAGGAATGGGTCTGAATTGATGAACATGCTTATATCCAATTTCACTTCATTCCATAGCCATATTAAAATTAAGTATTTTAATCTAAAAAGTAACTAGAACTTACATAGCATGGCTAGCGAATTTAAGAACTGAAATCGATGTAGAAACGTTGTAGAGTTGTTAATTCATCTCCTTGAATTGTTGTAGAAGTCTTCATCTTTGCATTGGATTGCATATGAAAGCTTAAGAAGAAGATTAGAAATGGCGGCCATGACCAAGAGGGATTTTAGTAGCATAACGGTGGCTAGACATGTTGTAGTGAATTAGGGTTTAGGCATCAGGGGGTTTACATAGAAGTTAGGACTAGTTTAGGCCTTTAAATTAACCCTAGTTTAGATCTGAATCATCCAATCTCGTCACAGGCCAACAGAACAGACCCAAAGGAGCAAGGAGGTGCACCAGGCTAACCTAGCCCGACCAAGGAGGTCGACACCCAGGTCGACTGCCCAGTCAACCTGGTCTTGGGGGGTCGACTCCCCAGTCGACTCCCCAGTCGACCTGGGGCTGGGCGGGAAATTTTCCAGCCCAGTCTGTTTGGGGCTAAATTCAAAATTTGAAAATCTGTTTTCGTTCTCTGATTTTTCGTGAAACTTCTAGAGGCCATATCTCGGTCATACGGACTCCGATTTATGAAATTTCGGACTCGTTTCCAACTAGAATTCCGAGATGAACGCAACGGCTCAACCCGTTTTCCCATATTCTTACTTTAAAATTTAATTCTGCCTTGATTCTTGTATTAACATGTTATAAAAATTCGGGTTGTTACACTGCTCAAGATAGACAGAAGTCCTATGTAGATAAAAGAAGGACCGACCTTGAGTTTGAGGTTGGAGACAGAGTTTTCCTTAAAGTATCTCCTTTGAGGAATGTTTTTCGCTTTGGATCCAAAGGGTAATTGGCACCTAGATTCATAGGACCATTTCCTATCATTGAAAGAATTGGGACGATGGCCTACAGATTAGTGCTACCTGAAAAGTTGGCTGGAGTTCACAATGTCTTTCATGTTTCTCACCTACGTTAGTGCTTACATGAGTCTGCGGAAGTAGTGGAACCAAAGATACTAGAAGAGGTAGAAGTAGAATGAGAAGCAACAGTGAGAAGAATCCCAACTCGTATCTTGGGAACGGAAGTCAAAAAAGCTACGCAACTGTGAAGTCAAGCTTGTTAAAGTATATTGGAGTGAAAATGAAGAAGACGCGACTTAGGAGACCGAAAGCAAGATACGCACAGCCTACCCTTATCTTTTTGAGGGTACATCTTTGATCTCTCCTTTATCATAAGTTTATTCATGCTTAGTTATCTTCTCGTACCTATTTCTTGATCCCTAGTAGAAATCAATGGATGTAAACATGTATTTGAAACATGTTATGGTTGATGGTTGCAAAGTGGTTGCAAGTGGTTGCTAGTGATTGCTCGTGGATGCATATGCACATACACATTAGGTTCTAGATCGGCTCAATCACTTTCATATTGCATTTGTATATGAACGTATGAAATTGTATGTGGATTGAAACTTGATGTGTTATCATATGGACGTTGCATTTGTATGAATGATTGTGCACTCATGTAGAATTATAAATAGGAAAAATTGCATACATAATGGACTCATGGCACTCTCATGATTCGCATTAAGGAGGTCAACTGGATCAGTAAACCGCCTGATTTTGCACTAGATAAGAGACATATACACACACTTTGTATATGTTCATATGGCATTAGAAGTCTTTTAAGGACAATGGCTGCTTGTGGATGATGGATGAGTAGATGGATGATTGGATGTTAAGATGCAATCTTCTTAACTTGAAGATTTCGGGGACGAAATCATTTAAGTAGGGGAGAATGTAACACCCCGAATTTTCTGAGAATATTAAAATTAACAAATTCAAGAACACTTAATTTTTAGAAGAAGATTTAAGTGAAATGGGTTGCGCTATTACGTTCGTCTCAAAATTTTGGTCAAGATAGACGTTTGGTTTGCATAAAAAGGATACCTTATGAAGAAGTTATTAAGCCTTGAAGTTTGTACGCATATGAGAAATATATATATATATATATATAAATTAAATAAATAAATATGCAAAAATTTCAAAACAGTGAATCGGGAGGAGGAATAACCGAACCGGCCCATTTTTGAGGTCGACCCAAGCACCGCTGGGTCGACTAGGGGTTGATTCAAGGTGTTTGGCTGTCAACCCGTTGGCCAATTCGCTCTAAGGCAGACGTGGCATCTGATTGGTTCTGATGGACTCCTTGCTGAGTCATTAGGGCTAATGTGGCTATTGTATCTTGTTTGAATGGCTTTGATTTACTCTAGGTTAATCTGACGGTTCCTATTAAATCAAACTTCTATATAAGCAACCTAATACCTCAACCCTAAATCATATTAAAAATCAAACCAAGAGCCGTCATGCTGCCGTTGGACAACCTCGAGTAGCTGCCATTCAACTTGAAGCAAATTAAAAGAGACAAACCAAATCAAATCAAAATTAAACTAAAACAACGATTGTCTACATCAAAGGCGAGCATTTCAACTTCAGAATATAGATTCCAGAAATCAAGATTGTCTTTTGTAAGTATAGTTATCTTTTAGATGTAAATAAATTTAAGACGTGATTTGATATAAAGTGAAAAATAGAATTATACCATGTTGTATAATATTGACAATGCTAATTCATGTTTGTTTCTTGTGATGATTTTATCATGAATTGTCTTGAAATGTTTGTGGCTTATTGGACTTGGTGTTGGATCTATTAAAGATTGGGAATGAAACTATCAATATCATATGCAAGTTATATGTTTCATGTTAAGATCTACATATATATGTTTACATGATTAATGCAAGTTGTATGTATTATGTTAGATCCAAGTCAAGATCTATATATATATATATATATATATATATATATATATATATATATTCATATGCTTTATGTTAGATCCATATGCCTATATATATGTTCATATGCGAGTTACAAGTTTTATGATGGATCCATGTCAAGATCTATCTAGGTTCATATGATTAATGCAAGTTATATGTTTTATGATAGATCCAAGTCACGATCTAATTATACATATGTTCATATGCAAGTTACATGTTAGATCCAAAACTAGATCTATATTTATATGCATGTTTGTAAAGTGGACTTATGCAAGTTCACCTTGTTAGATCTAGTTCACACCTATATGTTAATGTTAAAATTATACATGCCTTGGGATTAGACATGTCATGATTATGTCATATGCTAGTTTATAATTGAGGTTATGTTCACACATGCCTAGATCTACATATTAAAATGTTTTAGGCTTATGATTATCTAAGTCTAAATTATCTGCAAGTTCATGTGACATGTTAAATTATATGAATAAAGTTTTATGCAAAATTTACATGTTTGGTTAAATCTATATTATGCATGTCCCCTTCTTTACCTCTTGTTTATAAATTGGGCTAATATGCGGGCCCAATGACTTTATGTGATTAATACGAACGAACAAATGGGGGTAACGTTGGGATAGTTATTAAATCAAAACATATTAATAATGTAGGTGGGCCCAAAACCACATGGTTAAGGCCATGAATGGTATAATTTATACCATTAGTCTTGAACATAATTAAAATATGTGACATGAAACACTTGTAGAAAATTCACATATATAAAATGTAAAAGACGAATATGCCTAACCCAAGGTTAGACTGAGTTGTGGTGTAAACCTGCTCGGAACCGACCAACACATCCAGTAACCACAACAATACATGTCTAATGTGAGAGGTTAGTGCATCAAGCCCAGAAAGACTCGAGCTTAGACTGAGTTGTGGTGTAAAACTGCCCGGAACCGACCAGCACATCTAGTAACCACAACAATACATGTCTAATGTGAGTGGTTGGTGCTTTAATTAATTAATTAATTAAAGCTCATGAACAATCAAGCTAGAAATGGTGAGGTTAAGTAATTAAGGGAACACTTAACCAACCTAACATGTTAACAAGACAAGATTGGTGGGGTTAAGTAATTGAGGAAACACTTAACCAACTTAACATGTTAACTAGACAAGATTGATAAGGGTTAAGTCAAACCAAGGACACTTAACCAATTTAACATGTTGACTAAAAAAACCCTAGTAACGGGGACCCGTTTCAGCAGTAACCCACATGGATGTATCAAGGTACCCTGAACTAGGCAGGGTGGGGCACGATTACCGGGCTGAATATAAGCGGTCAAAAGGGCAGCGGTTAGGTGTGTCAGTGTAGGTTCCGATGGAGTACGGGGGTGCACGGGCTCCGGAGTAGAAAAAGCAGGCATTGGGCACCAGGAGCACACTTGTGCATCTTTGAATCATGCAGGGTTGCCATTATAGGACTTGATACACCCTATAATGGAACCAGCACAAGTACTTAAAAATCATGTGGGGCCGCATGACACCGGGAATACATGAATGCGAGTAGGAGCCGATCAATACATGAATGGGATCACATTATCATGAACATACATGGCTAGTTAAACAGCTCTTAGTGGGTGCAGAGAAGTAAAAGTGGGTGCGATAGCCAAATCTAGTTAAATCTTACTTTACCTCGTTTTAGGACTACCCTATCCTTGTGGTATCATTCTAAGTTCAGTTTATTTATGTCATGGTCTTTTACTTGTTTACATGCTATTAAATAACTGGGCCTACCAGACTTATGTCTGACCCATTTTCCTTTCGCTTCTTTTCTTCCGTCCCCCCCCCCCTCCCAGGTCCGCAGAGAGGAAACACTTCTCCTTAGTCTAGGTTAGCCAAAGCTTGAAGACTGTAGACGTAAGGCTTGGACTTTCCTTTTTGAGCTATGGCTATGGTCAAGCACTTATTGGGGATTTATGTCATTTTATTTTTAGTATTGCTTCTTTATGTTTTCAAGACAGATGAAAAGTTGTAATAATTTGGAAGGTTGAAACAGTTGTTGAATTGTTGTGTTGAACAAGTATTTATGAAATAATATTGATCTTTTTCCGCTGCATAAATTTTCTGTCTTGTAATCTATTAGTATCTTGTACCTTAAAACGCTCCACCGAAGTTAAGGCATTCCCTTTGAGAGTGACCTTAATGGAGGTGGGGTGTTACAACATTGTCCCGAGATTCTTGGCACTTAGTAGTAGCTGTGTAGGGTATCTGTTCTCGTTTTTTAGTTGAAAGACTATAAGCTTATTTAAAATTTAAACTAAGATCACATAATTAAATAAGCTAAGAAAAGAGAAAAGATACAACTGAAAAGGAAACAGAAAATTCAGTAAAGCAACAAAAATGGAAAATTATAAGTAAAGATGGATAAGAATTAAAATTTTCAAGATAAGATGAAAAAGAAAATCAGTAACAAAGAAAATTTTCTTATATGGGCTGTGCTTGGATAGGAAAAGAGGGAATCTTTGTAAATAGTTACATAAAAATCCAAGTACGGTCAGAAAAAGGTTGAAAAAGAAAAGCAGATCGAATTTAGAAAATTAGATTTTTCTGAAATTCAAAAAATAAAGTTAGTTGGTAGAATTATGGATGCAACAATTGGATGAACTACGCTGTAAGAGTGTGGGAAAATTTGGATGAAAAAGCACTTTTAGCTTTCAAAATATTGCATTCATGTAGAACTGCCAGTATATTTAGGATGTGAGCATCATATTTTAAAAAGACTTTTGAGAAATTCTCATACATATAGGAGGTACCGCTTAGGCATGCATGCATTATTATGTTGTACTTCACTTTGCACAAGTGCACAATATTTGCAAAAATTGGATGCACACATGATGGATGTATATTATGCGAGGGTTTAATTAATTTTACCCTTATCAAATTTCATGGACGAAATTTCCTAAGGGTGGGAGAATGTACACCCCATATTTTTAGTATAAGATAATAAATTAAGTGTAACAACCCGCAAATCCGTACTATCTGAGTTGACTAATAACACCACACGTCCAACCCAAATTGCACAGAAATACGAATCATTATTAGAAAGATGTTAGAGGATGAGAAATAGAAAGAAAGAAATGTTAGAATAGAAGAAAACCGAAGAACACGAATCTCACAGTGGAATGAACAAAATATATTAAATAACATAACTTTTGAAATACAATCAGTAACTGTATATACATACCATTTTCAGAGCACAAAAGTTATTCCTGGAACAGTTATAAACACTTGTTTCCAGATACAACATAGTACACAGCGGAAATATGATAGTCTATAGCTAACTGGTGAAGCCTCCTGCTTTCAACTCTTTCAAGTGAATCTAAAAAATCCCGACTACTTGACTACCCGTACAAATTTGGGCACCCAAGAGTTTAGGGAAAACAAAAAAACAAAATAAACTCTGGGTCAGTCATGGGACTGGTGTGAGTAAACTCCAATCATTTGTTTAACTTTAAAAATCCTTTCGAAAGAAATGATGATCGTATCTGCACATAAACACGGATGGTTTTTACCTTACGATAACCAAAAATATTTTTGATATCAAACCCAGTGATATTATAATAATGTCTACATCAAATAAATAGAATCTAGCAGAACGCTTGCATCTCGCGCTCCATATATAATATAAAATCAAAAACCTCATGGCGCTTATAGGAGATTGGATTTCCAACATGACAAGGTATGGAACCACCTTCCGATAGTGTATCTCTAGAGAGGAATACACTGGGTTCAACAAGAACATCTTGCAACCCGGCCCACACATAATCGACCACTCATTTCGCTTGAGTGTATCGAATGTATATCACCAACGGTTGGGATCAGCAACCGTTTCCCGAAAAGGGACAGCATCGATAGATTAAAGAAGTAAAAGGAATTTCTCTAGATAGGTGATTATACACCCTAATGGGAGCGACCCATATAGCCATGCTGCCTGGCCGATTTTTGTCATTTCTTGGTTGTTGAGGCTTGAGGCTACAATTTCTTATCATTCCTTGATATCATAATCACTTTGAATGCCACATTGTCAGATCCGCTAATCACTAATTGATTTGCACAAATACATTATGGATATTATGCTAAGAGAATAAATTCTCCACCAACATATATATCTATACAGACCAACATATGCGATCAGTGGAAATACTCTGTCAGACATTCGTCCATTTACGTTCGTTCTGGGATTGAACGAAACCGAAGGCACAATTTCTATTAATAGAAAAAGTCCTTGCACTTTACTCCGTCTTTGATTATCTTCATATAATCTGATCCACAACGCTACTGCCAATACGGAGTGGTTCATGGATAATAATCCAACGGTCTCTCCATATTGACAACGATATTGGTAAACACTTCGATAATTGGTTATTTAATTATCTAAGAAAAACAAACAAACATTCATCCATAACATCAATGAAACGACCCAAATTTTCCAGTAAAGGAAAGCCCAGATTGCTTTGAGAACAACACACATCAAACAGAAGAACATTTTATTGCTATTACAACAATTACATCATAGTACAAGAACATTCCAGAGTATGAATGAATAATATACATTGGAAATACAATATCAAAGTTTAAATTACATTTAAATAGCAGCGGAAAAATACAACCAAAAGGAATACACGGATATAGAGCTTTTCGAATATCGCTTCAGCTGTAAACCAGGATGCTATGAATATAATATCTGCAAAACCAAAACTACTAGTTGCCCATGTGGAAAATATGGGCACCCAGAGTTTAGGTTAAAACATTAAACATCCGGTCAGTCATGGGACTGGTATGAGAACTAAAACAGTTATTAACTTTATTTTAAAGTTGGGTAAGTCAAGAGACCACGCCACTATCGCGGAACGGGTTTCCTCCCAAGAATACAAGTGCATAAAAACAACGCAATGCTTCTAGAAAATGAATCCATTATAAGACTCAAGTCCCTTGCAAAGAAAGCCGAAGGATAGAGTTTACCTTATAATGGTCAAAAATGTTTAATACGCGAAATTCATCTTTTATACTATAAGTGCACATTGTAGAAATCAATTTTTGAAAATAAATGTATCAATCTTGGGTGGCATAATATACTATGTAAGCGGCATAATATATTATGTCACCATATAAGTATACAACTGAAACCGTAAAGCTCGTATTGGAAAGTTGGGTTTCCATCATGATGGCTCCTGATTCGAAAGAATAATCGCGTCATGTATCTCCACGTCTTATGTCTCAGCAAGAGAAAACACTGTAATACATTCTAACCGCACTTTGGAAGAACAATCTAGTGTTCTATCCCCATGGGCTTCAGATGAAACAATTGCCCAATCTCCGGATGCGGAGCGACCACACCCAGCAACGCTCTTTTGACCCAATCCATGTATATATAAAGTATATTGCTCAACCTACTAATCAAACAAACCATTCACCATCATACCGGAGTGTGAGGCTCACGAAGTAACGATATACTCAAAGCTATGCTAATTGACGCCATGCTTTGATCTTCATCCTCAAGGCTCTGCTTTTCAACAAAAGCCTTGATCATATGCATCTTAGCATACCACATTGTCAGACCATACTATATCATTAATCATCTACCAATATATAACAGGGTGTTAAGCAAGAGAATAAATTCTCCGCCACCAAAAAGCTATATATGAAACAGAGATCAACAAATACAATATAAAGGAATACAATGTCAGACGCACAATCCATTTACAAGTACGTTCTGGGTCTGAACGAAACCATATCCGGTAGATCTCCAATTACGTCTGGATGATCACCAATTATTCCCTCATCTTAGGTGTACGGTCCAATCAAGATATCAGAAATCATCCATACGATGTGAAAACCCCCGGTCTTCAGCCACCGTCTTCATCTTTAACTTTTAATCGTCGTATGAATTATTCAGAATGGGTTAAACCCGGTCTTTCCGAATAAATCGTGAATCTTAAAATCATGTGTTATAAAAACACAACCTACGCCTCATTCCAATCAAGAATATTCTTTGATTTAACTTAAACCAAATTAAGGTTCATTCAACTAGTTGGGAATAACACCTTACCGAAGTAATCATTTATTATTATCCCGTTCCACCCTATTCAACACATGGAGTAAAACTGGTGGTACTCCATATCTAAACCCAAATGTGTTTCCGGTAAATTTAATTACCGTTTATCGTTTAAATCTAATTAAAGATTTAACTATCGCATGGAGTTAAAAACTGGTGGCACTCCATTTTCGATCACTTATTGAATTTAGTAAATTCAATTACTTCAATCCTTCTTTAATCTAATTAAAGATTCATTAAAACTCTATTTGATTTTAATCTTCCAAAATTCATTATTTAATAATTATTAAATTTTAAAAAATTAATCTTATCTTAACTGGGTTAAAGAACAAATGTTCCTTAAAAACATAGTTCACGGTAAACCCAAAATTGTATCCTATTTAATTCTAATTTAATGTATTAAATTGAAAAAAAAAACTTTTCTTTAGAAAATTCCATTAAATCCCTAGTTAAAGGATTAATGAATTACAAATCACAATTTCACTGTTAATTGGGTTTTAAGAGCTAATATCATTTAAAACATTGTTCACAATCAACCCAAAATCAATTTCCATTTAATGTTTATTAATTCGAAAATATCCTTTAAATATTAATTAAAAGATTTATTCTTTCTCAATTAGGTTCAAGAACAGTGTTATTTAAGACACCATTCACGACAAACCCAAAATCCAATTTGATATTTAATGTAAGGCATTGAATAGAACTATATCGACTTATATTCAATATCAAATTCTAAAACCAACGAATATCATATCGGAAATAACGATATTAAATATCTTCCAAATTCCCAAAATAAGATCCGTATAATCACGGAATTTAATATTGAAATAATCCGTATATAATTTCCATTCATATTCATTCCAATATATTTATTGGAAATCTCTGGTTCTATTAAAACCATTTTAAATCCTTTTATTTATTATTTAAAATAAATAAATAAATCACTTATTTGACAAAAATATCTTTTATCTTTATAAACTAGGAATTTTAATCAAAACCCTTTTAAAACATTTATTATGATTTTACATAATTTCTCCCTATTTTTAATTAAAAATAGGCCATTTTAATTTAAACGACGTTCCAGATCATTCAACTACACGACCGCTATTTTTTTCCAATTTGATTTAAACATTTCGGAAAATCTAACCCTTGGATTTCAAATCTTAAATACTCATTTAAAAGCTCTTTTCGATATGAACCCATAGGTTTTGGTTCCAGAAGAATCTGACGGTCGGATCTTCCACTATGTCTGATCAAAGTGTCGAAATTCGCGAACGGTAGCTACACGAAATGTTTTATTCAAACCATTATATCTATTAATATGTATTATCGTCGATTTCCTTTCTAAGCGTATTTTAAAACGTTTATAAATTCGTTTTGAAAATGATTCCAACTTATATTTAAATTTAAAAAACAAGTTGAATATTCTATATGTTATCCTTTTTGAATAATATTATTTTCCACAATATTAATTTTGAAATTTCTCTTTTAATATTCATAATTAAATGGATAATGTAAATCGATAAATACGTTCGAGATAAAATGGCGTTACTGGACTAAAAGCTCAATTCATTATCTTATCCATTTATATTTTATTATGGGCCAGACCTCTCACATTAAGCCTACAACCTGCGAATGCTGGATATGCCGGTTGGTTCCGGGCAGACTTATCCCACAAGTTGGGCTTAACCTCATGTCATGGCTCAATTCGTATTTGCGCACTTGGACCTCTCACATTAGGTTCAACATTTGTAGCTGCTGGATATGCTGGGCGGGTCCGGGCAGACTTATACCACAAATGTAACCTAACCTCGTGTCCAAGTACAATTATAATTAATAATTATAATTAATTCACTGAAAATATTATTTTAAAATATTCTTTTAAAATAAAGATATGATCTTTACACTAAATTGTTACTAATTTTATAAAACCCTTTGTTTCTGAATATCCTAACCGACATTTCAATTTTTGAATGAAAAAATGAACTTTCTATATTATTATTATATTATAATAATAATCTTTTCAAAATGTTCAAATTTTTGAAATCAAACCTTCTTATCTTAACATACTGACCGTAAAGATGTAATCTTTTTAATTGAATCCTTTTTATTGTAACTTTTAAACAATAAAGATATAATCTTTCTAATTCATACGTCAATTAATTCCATTAACTGAATATTAAATTATAATACTCCTTTAATTCAAAATTGGAATGAGACCCAATCCATTACCATATAATTTTAATTATATGGATTTCAAACATCGCATTAATTCTATAATAATGATAAAACATTAAATAACAGCCAAAGTGCATTTTAAACTAATCCAAAGGGCGATGTGTAGTCAGAATATCAACCCAAGACCCGTGTGGGGTTTCAACCAACACAAATTCAAATAATATATTATTAATTGTGCCTTTGGACAATGTGTGAAAACTTATCGTCCATTCAACATAAACAAGTCAGGCAACTTGTAAATGGCAGTTTAAACATGTTTTAAATATCATAAATGTCATAACAACATGTTACATATTTCAAATTTCAAACAATTCACAACAGTCATCCAAATCAACATTTATCCAACAAACAATAATTCCAACACAGATAATTATTTAATATTTAATAATAAAAATAATTAAGTTTTCAAAAGCTTGAGTGAGATAAAAGTTCTCACCTTTGTCGGGCTTTAATTGACGGTTCGGACCCAATTTTGGCCCAAAATCAAACATGCTCCAAAATTGAAAAATTTGGTGTCTACGCGGAGCTTATGACTCAACAATCATGGCAAATCTTGTTTTGCGCAATTTTGAGTTTGTATCAAATAGATATGAATTTTTGAACTTTGTAACAATTCAATAATTAATTTAAAATATGGAAATTACCGAAATTTTCAACTTGCTCAGAATTGGAAAAAATTACTTCTCGCTCGAAGCTCTCGACATAACGAACTCAGCGGATTCAGTTCCATTCAATTTCGATAAAATGACAAAGAGTTATGCACTTGCGAATTTAACAAATCGATTTAAATAATATTTGAATTTGTAAAAATTACCCAAAATTTCAACTTCCTCCAAATTGGACGAAATTGGTGTCCACTCGAAGGTCTCGTCGCCACGATCGCGATGGATCCAGTTTTGCGTGATTCTGAGTTCTTGGCAGAAAGATATTAATATACGAACATGGAATATTATTTATATAATAAAATCACTATTCACCTTCTTCTCCAAACGACACCCTCAACTTAAAATGCTCGCCACGGCCAAAACGTAAGTCGGAATTGCACGAAACCAGCGCCATTCTCTCCGGTTTCTCCCCCTCTTTCCACGCCGGGTGGTCCCACCTCCAATTCGCCACGTTGGGCCCACGATCTGTAGATTAACGGAAAAGTGTAGTTTCTGTTCATCTTAGTGCTGCGGCCACCTCGGTGCTCCGAATGCCACCAATTTTTGTCAGTAGCTAGATCTCGACCTCCCGAACAACTTTCGTTCAGGTCACTTCGTCTGAAAATGCACGGATCGATGAGAAAAAAATCGTTTTTGTCTTCAGTTTCGTAATTGCTATTTTGCTGTTTTCGTCATTTTCTCGCCAAACCGTACACTTTCATACCAAACTTCCTTTGACAAAGTTGTGCATCTATCTCTCCTCTACAACTCCCCCAACTGGGTCATCGCCTAATTCGTAACGGATTGGCCAGAAAACCCAAATTTCCAACAGCAGTTTTCTACCGTTGAAGTCAGATCCCGGCGAATCCGTGCGACGTTAGGCCATGGTTTTTTTTTTTTTTTGGAGGTAGAGACGATAGAGATGCACAAAACCCAGAAAGGGTTTGGTCTGATTTTGTTTCGTTTGAGAGATATAAATTTTTGAAGAATCGGGGTCTTATTTGCAAAGAAGAATTTAGAATGGAAGCCATGAAAGTAGAGAAGAAGGTGGCTAGTGTTTTCTCTTAGGTTTAGGAGCTATTGGAGATATTATATATGGGCTGGGGAATTATGTTTTAATCCTTGTTTAACTTTATGATTATAGCCCTTTTGCAATTAAAGTTATTCAAATTTCAATCCTTTTAACGGTTTTAAAATATTTGCGAACACATACGGAATCCAATTTCGATGGAAATTGGAACACAAATATTATTTGACATTACGAATCCAAAGAAACTAGTTTCGTTGAATTCCGAGTCCGTGTGAATAAATAGTGAAATTTTAACGATTGAAAATTGACTGTTTTTCAATTAAAAATTAATAACGACCACATACTAGCTCCAAAAATTATGAATTTTGGAATCTAGCAATAATTTAATATTCTGTATCCATAGAAAGTGGTTTTGTCGAAATCGGAGGTCGTTTGCAAAATTCCCATTTTTAAGGCATATATATTTAATATTAAAAATACATATTTAAATGAATAATTTCCGAATCTCGGAATATATCGATGTTTATACTTCTCGGACTCAGAAATGTCATTCTGAACTCAATGGGAGTGGTTTCGAGTCCAAATTCATTCATATGCAAAAAGTAGCTGTTTGGGCCATATATATATATATATATATATATATATATATATATATATATATATATATATATATATATAACTTCCCCGTATTTTTCTAATATCTTGATTTGGACATAACTTTTGATTCCCGCTGTGAAATTTAAATTTTTCGGATTTGTTGGAAAGATATTTTTAAATAGATTCTAATATTTTTGTTTTCGCTAAAATCTGATTCATTTCGCATCTTGTACAGTCAGTCAAAGTTAAAATTCGAATTTTCAAGTTGCCGCGCTATTTCTAACTCCTTTTATAATTTAAATTAAATTTATTCATTTTAACTTCGATTAAAATAAATTTGTAGTCGTTATTAAATAAAATAAATTATTTTAAATATTAAAAACTCATTAAAATAATTAAAATAAAATTTATAATTTCGGTCCAAAATTCCGGGTCGTTACAATCAAACCATCACTAGGCCTGTTAATCAATATTTCATTAATTAAATCACCCTTCCCATTTCCTTATCAATATTTATTAAACAAATATTTTCAATTATCATCTTGGCCTTTTCGCTATTTGGAAAACATTTCCGTATATCGCCTTCTTTTATTTTCTGTACTTAGAAAATATCCTTTAGTTATAATTGGAAACATTTCAATTATTTATCTCTTCCACGACCGTTCATTGCTACACTCAGGAAATATTTATTATTATATTTTAAATTTCCACTTACTTAGGTTAAAACGAATGTCGTGTAAAACATCGTTACAACAACCCAAAACACTACATTCAACTAACTCTTATTCTAACATTTCTCTTCGAGACTGGATCTTGCTATTTATCGGTAAAAATGAAATCAATCAAGTTGGGGTATAACTACCTCTCAGACCTTGACTGAAAACATCCCTAACTTCAAAACGGACAAGACGACTTACTTCGAATAATCAACATCATACAACCTAATTATTCATTTTCTAAAACGTATATACATTTCTCTTTCTATTTTTAACAAATCTAATTTATAGATTTCCTTTTTGTTTATAATATTCTATTTTTAAGTTCATTTCCTTATCGAATTCTATATATATTGATATATAGATTTCTAACTATCAAATTTTCTTAAAATATTCTAACTCCTTAAATTTCCGGAAAAATTCGCCATAACCTCCTTTGTACCGGCAAATAGTTTAAACCTCAACTCGCCTCTCTGGGCCCTTTCCATTCAAAAAGAAAATCAAAAAGCTAAGTGGCTTGCCGATTTGGCGCATAAAACCTCATATGGAATTTAAACATGTACCTTTATGTTGGGCACACAAATTATAATCTTCATGCACTTCATTCCATACCTGTCTAACCCATATACGCCCATTTGCATTTTATTCCAACTCACTCTGTCCATTTTAATTCGATTCGCTAATTAATTCTCTAATTAGCTCTTTTGCATATTCCACTTTCTATTTGAACATATCAGTTTAAATACAAATATTTACTTGCTTATAACTCATTTGAATTCCATTTTCAATTCAATTTCCATATTCGATTTTGAATATGAATTACAAACCCCATTCATTTATCCATTGTCCAATTCAACCCAAAGGTTCATTAACTAATTTTTCTTCTGATTAATTAATTCTATTCAATAACTAAAAATCTGATTTTTTTTGTCTCAAAAATAATTTCGCTTACTTCACTGGAGTTCATACTTATTTTACACCTCCAGTCTGGATTTTTCTAATGGCAATTCGGATTTTATTTCCTAAAAATCCTTTTTATTTAATTAAATAAACCATTATGGTTTTTAAAAGATTTTGGCACTGCTTTTCTAAAAATTTGATTTTGACATAACTCAAAATCTATAAGACGAAATCCAGATTTTTCTCTTCCATTAGAAAACTATTATCAAATCGGTCTTGACGGTTCTTGTTTCAAAGAATTATGACTTAAATTGAGTTCTATATACTCAATTGAAGTTTGAATCGCCAATTTACGAACTACAGCACTGCGGCGAGTTCGTTTTAATTATATTTATATATATAAACGTTTAAACTTCGTTTATAATAAATTCAACTCCATTCTAGTATCTTTTTAATATATATCAAATCAATTTTTCCAATTCAACATAATATTTCCGATCTTCTATATTTAATTCCAATTCCGTTTACAAATTATAAATCCTTTGGATTTATTTCTATTCTATTTAAAAATCCGCATTCTGAGATATATTTCATCGTTCCCATTTCAAAATGATTTCAACTTTCTATTTTCAAATTCTATTTTCAATTCTATTTGAATTTTCCATATTCATATTCCATTTGAATTTTCTATATTCAAATTCTATTTTCAATTCTATTTTAAATTCGTATTTGAATTTAAATATTCAAATTATCTCTTGATAATTATTTCGTTATATTTATAAACACCATTTTATAAATTTTTCCTTGTTTTATATTTAAACAAGTCTATTTCGAAATCTATTAAAAACCAAAATCTTATTTTGGAAATTTCAATTTATAATAACTTATATATATAACACCCAATTTATTTTCATAATCAATTTAACTTCTATTTAAATAAATTCAAATTAATCAAATTCAAATCATGAATCCTTATGGATTTATTTTAGTTCAATTTATATTCTGAACATCAGAATAAATTCCATCGTTTAGTTCTTTAAAACGATTTCCCAATTTCTAATTTTAAATTCACATTTGAATTTAAATATTCAAATTATCCAATGATAATTTTTTCACTTTATTTATAAACACTGTTTATAAATTCATTTCAATTCTCTGCATTATTAGTTTATAAACAACATTTATAAATTCACTATTTATTTTATAGATTCAAAACAAGTTAATATAATTATAGCCCAATTGAAATTCGATTTCTATTTTAGAAAAATAGATTTTTCCCTTTAAATTTCAAATATCCTTTTCCCTGATATTTATATATCAACATTTTGGCCCCAACGATATTTAAACAATCAAACAACCCAATTTTCAATCAACATATATATATATATATATATGATAATATGTGAAAACAGACAATTAATAAAATTTTGAGGAATCCAGTTGGATCCGTCCAACCTATTCTCCAGCATCCACAGACGTTAGTCAACATGAATAATACCCATCCTGCTTCAAGGCAGGATATCGCGGTATAGAAGGTCATCCACTATCATAGCGTGGGGCGTATAGGGTCATCCGTTAATGATACTGCGGGAATCCAACCACCAATATATATATATATATATATATATATATAGCCACAAACACCAAGCCTAAATAACTAATATATATTTAATAGCCACAGAAAAATATTTAAAGCATCCAAACAACCAACAAACAATTATTTTTAATTAATAAAATAATTCAAAATAAAAAATGAGTGAGATTTATTCACCGTGGTTTTCAATTATTAATCGTTCCAATTCCAATTCCTTAGTAAGGATTTTTGCAGCTCTAAGCCCCACATGAAATTGATTCGACCAATTTAACCTTGTATATTAATTTACTACTTTATTAATTTCACGATCAAAAATATATAATTGATCATATATTTGCAAATTTGATTTTTCATAATGATATTTGTAAATTAATTACTTTTTAAAATGATTATAAATAAATCACTTATCTTAATTTAATTGCATACATTATCTCCTAATTAAAACCCTTTTCCCCATTCCGAATACAGTAAGATGTGTTGAAGCTTCCTTCTCCTCTGTAGACAGTTCGACTTTCCTGAAGCCCTTATCTCCTTCACGCATAACGTCGAAACCCCTGTTTCCATTGCAACGAACTTCCCTCCTTCACAACAACAAATCCGAACACCAAGCACAGCTCGAATAGCCATCCTCCGCACCACTCAGAACTCTAAATCCTCTAACCCGATGAAGTTCAGGTATCACGACTTCAATCTTCAAAAACTCACGGTATCCGTGCTACTCGTAACCAGTAAAAATCGCGACTCCAATACTTGAAATGTGACTTCGAAATCCCCGATGAATTGTGCGATAATTTTTTAGCACCAATTTCCACCAATCCCTTACAGCAAATCGCGATGATCCACCCTCCTCCAATTCCAAGTCGCGATAACCGAAATCCAATCGTAGACCACCAGATCCTTTTGTTGTCGTTCGTAACGCCCTCCCAAGTTCTGCCATAATCGC
The DNA here is from genome assembly GCA_030737875.1 of Allium sativum. NCBI lineage: Eukaryota > Viridiplantae > Streptophyta > Magnoliopsida > Asparagales > Amaryllidaceae > Allium > Allium sativum. Next base: position 172,426,846 of record CM060919.1, read on the forward strand.
GAGTCTGAAATACCCATGAAAACATCGACGTTGATTTCCCCCTTGATTCGAAAGTGCGCCACCTTCCTGTGCTTGAATTGAAATGATCTCAATTCGTATTGTTTTTTTTATTTTTTAACAGAAAAACCGATTTTAATTTTAATTTAAAAGAGGGGAGAAATGATTAAGGGGAGGGACAGCCCTTTTACTCGTTCTCGTTAATGAATGACAAGGGGAAACATATGGCTTTATTCAGTGGAGCAGCCATTTTCTATTTTATTTTGAACCATACGATTATGGTTTTCAGAAGGAAGAAATGGAGATGGTATACGCAATTACATAGACGAAGAAGCTTAGTATAGAAGGAATAGGATTGTTACGCTGGTACAGGTAGTTGGTGTAAAGTAGGGTAGGCCAATTAATTTGATTTGATTACTAATTAATACGATTTGAAATAAAGAGATTTTTATTCTTTTTAGATGTATATCAATTTGATTTCGAGCCTATCCACTGATCAAATATTTCAGGGTCTATAACGTACCATCCCGAACTGATATTTTAATGCAACAACTGTTGTTTCAACAGTGTAACACTATTCTGAACTAACTGAATATATTTTGATACTTAATTTGAACGTAAATATAAATAACCAAAATAAATTAATATAATATAATTTAAATTCAAAAACAAACAAATTCTTCGATAATAAATTATTATTTATTATCGTATATATCAAATAAATTTCCTACTTACCATCTGAATAATTTTGATTCACTTTTTCACTTCGATTTCAAATATATTTCGAATTACGATAATTTGATATATTCTAAATTAAATTATATTCGATTATTAAATCGATAACTCAATAAAATAAAATAAAAAATCATTTATATTATCAGTAAAATATTTAAAATCATATTAAATATTTAAAATAAATCGATCCAAAAATCCGAGTCGTTACATTCTTCCCCCCTTAAAAGAATTTCTTCCCCGAAATTACTATGGTAGAAAAGTGCTTCAAACCCATTAACTTTTCAAAACTCATTTATGTTGAAACTCAACATTTCATCTTTCAACAAATTTAGTTCAACCAAAACTTTTGGTTTTCATTCATTTAATTCGAATAATCTACAATCAATACATTTACATCCAATCCATATTTCATTAGTCTATTCAAATTGATTCTAGTCAATTTATTTACTTCAATCCATTTAACTTTCTTTAAGTTAAATTTAAATTCCAGAATTCAAATCCCTGGTTCTCATTTCAAATCCCTTTATAAATATATTCATATATCTATTTCCATCTCAAATTCAAAACATTTGAATTTTTTTCAACCCAACTTGTTTTCTTTCAAACAAATTTCCATCAAAACTTTTCTAAGGTAGCAATCCATCACTTAGAAACTTGAAAATGAACACTGATAAAGCTGCAGTCATTATCAGAATTATTTCCCAGTGACTAAAGTGAGTTCAGTGCATTATCACTTTCAAAATCCATTCAAAAATGAATTTTTATTCAAAAATCATTCCAAAAAAAGCTATATTATTTTAATATACTTCGGAAAATACTTTCCAACTTCCCAGGATTTAAAATTCTGAATTCTGGTTTGAATTTAATTTTAGTTTATCTCATTTGTATATTTCATTCATATACAAATTCTATTTTGGTTATGTATAACCATTTCAATTTTATAATTTCATTGGATTATAATAATAACAATCAACACATCCATATAATATAATAGTTCTAGAAAATTATTTCTTTTCTATCAAAATAGAATTTTGGGTAAAATTATTTCATTTACCCACTTAAAACAATATTGTGTCACATTTCTCTGTTCAAGTATTTAGAAATTCCTATCGACTTCGTGGCGTCCCACGATTCGACTAGAATTAATAAACCACTCAATTAACAAATACGCGCTCTCGTATATGTACACACAACTCATTCTAGGGTGCTACTGACCTTATCTCTAATGAGCACATCCCACCAAAGCCTAGGTATTCGCTCAACCTAAGCTCTGATACCAACTGTAATGGCCTGCAAATCCGTACCATCTGAGTTGACTAATAACACCACATGTCCAACCCAAATTGCACAGAAATATGAATCATTATTAGAAAGAAGTTAGAGGATGAGAAATAGAAAGAAAGAAATGTTAGAATAGAAGAAAAACGAAGAATACAAATCTCACAGCGGAACGAATAAAATATATTAAATATCATAACTTTTGAAATACAATCAGTAACTGTATATACATACCATTTTCAGAGCACAACAGTTATTCCTGGAACAGTTATAAACACCTATTTCCAGATACAAAATAGTACACAATGGAAATATGATAGTCTATAGCTAACTGGTGAAGCCTCCTGCTTCCAGCTCTTCCAAGTGAATCTGAAATATCCCAACCACTTTACTGCCCGTACAAATTTGGGCACCCAAGAGTTTAGGGAAAACAAAAAAAACAAACAAAACACTGGGTCAGTCATGGGACTGGTGTGAGTAAACTCCAGTCATTTGTTTAACTTTAAAAATCCTTTCAAAAGAAATGATGATCGTAAGACCGATCCGCACATAAACACGGATAGTTTTACCTTACGATAACCAAAAATATTTTTGATATCAAATCCAGTGATATTACAATAATGTCTATGTAATAACCCGGAAATCTGAGCCAGTTTAAAATTTTTATTTTGGCAATTTTAACGAATTTTGAATATTTAAAATGAATCATTTTAAATAATTACGAAAATAAATTTACTTTGAATAGAAATAGAACGTATATGTTTATTTGAATCGAGGTTAGAATATAAATATTTTATTTTACAAACAAAAGGAATTGAAAATGGCGCAGTAGTTTAAAAATTCGATTTCAAATTTCAAATGAACGCACAGGATTCAAAATAAACCGGATTATAGTGAAACAAAAAATATTTGAATATATTTGAAAATATCTTTCCAACGAATCCGAAAAATTGAAATTTCACAATGGGAATAAAAAGTTATGCCCAGTTGAAAATTCAGAATAGTCGCTATAGAATTTTGGCCCTTAAAAATTGAAATTTTGCAAACGACCTCGGTTTTCGACGAAACCACTTTTGTTGGATCCGTTATGTCAAGTTATTACTAGGTTTCAAAATTCGTAATTTTTGAAATCAATATGTGAGTGTGGCAAAAGAAAACGTGTTTTGTCAGTTTCAGTCAATTTCGAACGACCAGAAAATGTCCATTTTCAAACGGTCTTGGAATTTGATGAAATTAGATTTGTTAGGACTGTATCGTCAATACAAAGCTAGAAAATATTTTTTGGGAATTTTTAGAGTCCGTATGTGACCCCGGTAAATTGAAATGCGCGTTCAAATTAAATATATATTGATTTATATTTTGAATCTAACAAAAACAGATCGAATTGGGTTAGAAACATGTCCCATTGTATTCAGAATGGGGGTAATTAGCTAGGGACGACAGTCGGTGAGTTCGATTTGGAGTTCAAAAGGAAAAGTGACTTTTTTTAATAGAATTAAATTAAATTAATATTTAAATTCATTGGTCGATCCTTATATTCTCTTTCCCCGTCATTAACTTCAGATCCAAAAAGAAAAAAACCCGGTTCGATCTCGTCGTCCCCCCCATAGCCGCCGCGCCGCCGCCAGGCTCCGTCGCACCCCTCTCGTCAGCCTCCACCTCATCGAAGTAAACCGCCACCTCCTGAAACCGTGAGCCCCAGGCCTTGCGCAAAGATCAACGCCAAAACAGATGGCACGCCGCCCGACCGAGCCCTCCGCCTGCACCACCCGCCACAAGCAACGCACCCCCCGCCGCACAGCACTCGCCCCCTTCTTCGTATATAACAGTGAGTTTTTATGTTTTTTTTATCTTACATATCTTTATTTATTTATTTTCCTTCAGTTTTTAATATATAAGCATCGGTAAAAAAATAAAAAAAATTGATTGTTACCTATGAATAGGGAATAGAAGTATGGTTTTTATGTAAATTAGCACCGCTTCAAAAATGTGATTTTTATATTATAGAGATAATAAAAATATGATTTTTATATCAAAGAGATAATAAAAATATGATTTCTATATTATAGAGATAATAAAAATGTGATTTTTATATTATAGGAATAATAAAAATATGATTTTTATAATATATGGATAATAAAAATTCGATCTTTATATAAGGAGTAGAAATATAAAAATATAATTTTTATATATAGAAAGAAGCATCGTAAAAATATAAGAAGTAGAAATAAAAATATGATTTTTATTTATTGGAATGAAGCGATGAAAATATGATTTTTATATATGTTGTTAATAGAAAGAAATTATGTAGGATATCATGTTCGCCTAAGCTGATACTTGTTGTGATATTCGTCTTCTTCGCTTTCAGAGCACGGCGTAGTGGAAACCCCCGGTGAGAACTCCTCACTTTTATTTTATTTTCTAGTATGAAATATATACTAGGATGCAGACGGTGCTTAGCAGCACCCCGACACCCGTCTTCCACAAACCATGGATGACTTGTTTGTTTGATTGATGTGTTGTGAAAATTGATTGTGTGATATGGAATGAATAAATATTTTAGAGTTAAAAATATAATTTTTAACGTGTATATAAAATAAATATTTATAAACAAATCGGATGATTTGTTTATGTACACACATTTGACTAATATTGATTGGGACGATAAATTTCACGCATCGCCCAACTGCACAAATAAAACCTATGTTTGAAACCCCACACGGGTATTGGGATGAAATTGGACATACACTAATCCCAATAATTGGTTGTATGTCGATCGATTGATTGACAAACTGTTATAAGCGTTAAATAATTATATTTAATGCTTGTACAGTGTAGAGTGCACTCTGGATGATGGATTGTTGTTTTCATTGTTGTTATACACATTTGTTGTGTGAAATCCATATAATCAAATTATATGGTAATTGACCGTGTCTGATTCCAATTCAGAAAGAAAGAATATTTTAAAATAACGATTATTTTAAAATAACGAATATTTTCAAATGATATTCAGAAAAGAATCAAAATCTGATTTTGATATCCGATTTGGGATGGGCACGAATGTATTTAAATATATATAGCCGTGTTGATTAGATTAACGCCATTTTGACGTGAACAATATTTATATCGATTTTACTCATATTTATAATGAATATAAAAAAGGAATTGATTTCAAAATCTAATGTTTTGAAAATATTATCATTTATATATCGATGATATGGAATATTCAATTTTGATTAGAAATTGAATAGGAAGTTGAAATCGTTTTTAAAACGAATTTAAAACAATTTATAAAATACGATTCAAATGGAAATCAATGAAATATATAATATATATATAATACATATAATGGCCTGAATAGAACGTGCTGCGCCGCGGCAGCTCGCGAATTTCGACCATTGACTTCGAATTGATATTACGGGAGATCCGACCGTCAGATTCTCCTAAAACTGGAACCGTTGGGTTCGTATCGAAAAGAGCTTTCTAACGAATATTATAGGTTTGAAATCTAACGGTTGGATTTGGAATTATGTCCAAATCAAATTTGGAAAAGGTCGGTGTAAGTGCAGTTCGATGGCCGTTTATGGAAATCGACTGTACGGGCCTTGAAAAATTATTAAAAATATCAATAATTTGTGTAAAATCATAACAGATGATTTGGAAAGAGTAGGGATGAAAAATTCCATATTTGAAAAGATGAAAATAGATTTTTATCGAAATGAACTAGTTTTGAACTAGAATAATAATCCATTTATTTTTGAAATAAATAAATTGGATTTGAAAGGGTTTTAAAAGTAACCAGAATTTCCAATAATTGAATTGGAATGGATTTTAATCGAAATTTTCTTCGGAATATTTTGATGTCGGATTTCGTGATTATACAGATATTATTATGGAAATTTGAAAGATATATGTATATCGTTATTTCCAATACGATATTTGTAGGTTATGGTATTTGATATTGAATATAAGCCAATATATTTTCTATTCAGAGCCTTGTATTTAATATCAAATGGGATTTGGGTTTGTCGTGAATGGTGTCTTCATTAACACTGTTCTTAAACCCAATTGAGGAAAAAGATTAAATCTTTTTATTTAGATTTAATGAAGTATACCAATTAAATGGTATTTAATTGGAATTGAATTTGAATTGATTTTTGGTTTTATCGTGAACGGTGTTAAATAACACTTGTTCTTTAACCCGATAATTAATGGAATGTGAATTGGGTTTATCGTGAACTATGTTTTAACGACATTCGTTCTTTAACCCGATTTACGGTGAAACGGGATTTGGAGTTTATAAATCTTTTTGATAAGATTTAAAGGAGATTTTCCAAAGTAAAGTTTTCCAATATAATAAAATAAATTGGAATGGAATGGAATTCGATTTAGTAATAATCGAAGAGAATTTCTGTGGAGGAAGACTACTAATATATCTGGAATTTAAAAGGCGTTGCTGTTATTCCATTTATATTATTAGTCGGATATGGAAGTTTATATCGATTATATATATCGATTTGTTTTCCATGAAGATTCCGTTGTAAATAGAATGTGATTTTGGGTTTATCATGAATCGTGTTTTAAATGACATTGGTTCTTTAACCCAGTTAAAGACGGGATTTGATTTCCCAAGTTAAATGTAACACCCCGAATTTTTGAATAATCGAATAAACTAAAATAAAGAATAATTAATCTCAGACGTGAGAATTATGGGAATGGGGTTGCGCCATTGTGTTCGTCTCGGAATTCTGGTTGAAATAGATCCGAGTTTGCGGGAAACGGGTACCAGATCAAGGAGTTATGGACGAACGAAGTTTGGTGGAAAAACAAGAAAAAAAATTGCACTGGCGCACTTGGGAAGTGCGCCAGTACAAATTTGCACTGGCGCACCTGCCAAGTGCGCGCAGGCCGAGGCCGCAGACCTGCACAACTTTCTGGTTCAGGCTGATCCATGTTGCTGAGTCCTTTCTGACTCCTTGCTAAGTCATTAGGGCTGAGGTCTCACCCTATCTCGACTGAATGGTTTTGATTAACCCTAAGGTCATCCGACGGCTTAAATCAATTCAAAACTTTATAAAAACACCCATAGACTCAAACCCTAAATCATAATTAAAACTAAAACTATGGCCGTCATGCTGTCATCTTGAACCCTAGAGTAGCCGCCACCAATTAGAGAGAAAGAACAGCAAATCAAATTAGTTCTATTCAACCCTAACAACGAATCTTCTTCAAAGGAGAGCTAATACAACTTCAGAAATCAGAATTCAGAACTCAAGACCGCTTTTGAGTTGTGAGTTCGATAGTTTTAATAAAATAATTAGCAAATTAATTGGATTGAGTTATGATGCGAATAATTTGGATATGATATGAATTATTGACTGCATGTTGTAATTATGTTGTAGAATTCTGTTGTAATTTCTATGATGCTATCATTTACGATGTAAAGTTATGATGTTATCACCCATGTTGTAATTCTATGATTGGCTTATGTCTAGTTGAATCATCATGTTGTTCATATGCTAGTTTGGTTATGTTGATTCATATGATAGACCACAAGTTTGTATGCAAGTTTAGATATTGATTTAGACAAGAATCATAGGCAAGTTAGTATAACCTTACATGTTTCATGACATCAATTTTAGATCTAAAGTTAGGCTATGACATGTGTGAGTTATATGATAAATTCTACATGATAATTTACATGTTAGATGCAAGTTTACACTATTGTTATGATGTATAAATCACATATGCAAGTTTATATAAATATTTGAGTTTGGGATATGAATCATGTTATGCAAGTTTAGGGTTATTCCCTATGCAAATTTACACCTTTAGATGTAGATATATGACATACATGATTTATGCAAGTTTGTGACCATTATCTCAACAAGTTCACACCTTTAGATTTGGATCCATGACATATGTTGTTTATGCAAGTTGTAACTTTGGCCTATGCAAGTTTTAGATGTAGAACATTATTCACACATGCAAGTTCACCCCTATGTTTAGATCTATGTTTTAATTATGTGTATATTGTGATGTTTTCTCTTTATTCCATGAGTTAGACTATTCGAGTCTAACGTATATTTTACGTTAAACGAAAAAACGTACAACGTGGGGTAAAGGGGACAATGTTAAAAGATTTAATTGGCATAAATGCCTTAAAAGGCATAAAATAAATTTGAGATGAAAATTGGTATGATTTTACATACCATAAATGGATGGACATAATTGAGTCAATTATGGACATCGTTAAATTTGGAATTGATTGATAATTTGAATAGGGAAAGTAATTCAAATTGGGGAATGATTAATTAGGAGTAATTAATCGTCTAAGACACGAGATTAGGCTCTTTTGTGGTGTAAGACTGCCCGAACCCGCCCGACAAATCTAGCTGCCACAAATGCCAGTCTAATGTGAGAGGTCTTAGGCATAAATTAAATACGTAACAATTGTAAAGACACGAGGTTAGGCTCTTTTGTGGTGTAAGACTGCCCGGACCCTCCCGGCAAATCCAGCTGCCACAAATGCCAGTCTAATGTGAGAGGTCTTTATGAGGTTACGGTCTTAATGAATTAAGAAACACTTAACCAGATAAACATGTAGTGGGACATGAGGGGGTTAAGTGGGTGCCTTGGGTAGCATGTGGAATCTAATGGGTGCCTTCGGTGGCATTTGGAAATACGATTAGAAACACTTAACCAAAATTGATACATGTAATAGAAACATGAATAAGAAGTGGGTTAAGTGGGATGTACTAGAGGGGACCAAGCTTAGGTGGATAGCTTGTGTCAAGTAATGGGGGCCCATTTCAACCAATAACCCATACATATCTTTGTGGGCTCGACCCAAGTCGAGGACGGGACAGGCATACTGGGCTTAACTGTAAGAGGCCAAAACGGGTTAGTGGTGGCAACGCAAGTCCAACGGGTTCATATGCGTGTGTGGACCCGGGCTGGTAGGTAAGACGTTGTTGCATCATGTAGGTATAAGCCGTGCATTGTTGGTGGTATCGGGTTGCCACTTTGGGGAGTGATACACCCCACTGTGGGGGCATCATGGGTATCTATGAGTTAGGGAGCCGATCGCTTGGGGGTAGTGGGTACACCTAGTGGAGATAGGGGTAGGCAACACCTATGAAGGCAGCTAGGGGTGCACGAAACTACCAATATCATTATTAAGTCTGTAGGCGGGATCAACCTTAGGGTGACTAGTGGTGGTGCAGTATAGCAATTATCCTATAGTGTTGGTGTAGTTTAGTAATTATCTTATAGTGGTTTAGGGGCGCTTTAACGATATCGTTGTTCATCTTCTTTCCTTATTTACTCTGCCATACTCAATGGTTCATGGTCATTTCCTTATTTTCCAACTTATGCCTTAGCCTAGTTACTTTGTTAATTATATTGTTAAAGTTATCGCACTCGCCAGACTTTATGTCTGACCCCCTTTGTTTCCTCCTCTTTTCTTCTCCCCCCCCCCCCCATGTGCTCAGGTTGGAACTAGCACCAGTGGAGCTTGATTTTGGACTGCTTTTTCTCTGCTTTTAGAAGATTGCTTGGATCGCCGAAGTAAAGTTTACCCTCTCTTATTTATGGCTATTTTGTATTGGGAATTATGTCTTTCAAATTATGTACTTTGGTTTAGTAAAGATGGATATTATGTACTTTGACTCTGGTTTTGATGATGTAATCAAACATATGTGTTTTCTGCTGCAATGAAATAAAGTTTTAAATCTTTGAGTACTGTTTATATCTGTCTTGTTGTTAAGTTTCTGTTCTATACTTACTTAAAACGCTCCATAGAAGTTAATGCATTCCCTTTGTGGGTGACATTAATGGACGTGGGGTGTTACATTAAAAAATCATTAATAGTGATTATTGGGAAGATTAAAACTAAGTGGAGTTTTAATGAATCTTTAATTAGATTGAAATGATCGAGAATGGAGTATCACACCAGTTTTGCTCCAGGCGATAGTTAAATCTTTAATTAGATTTGAACGTGAAATGGTAATTGAATTTATCGATAACACCGTGGTGTTAGATATGAAGTATGTCCAGTTTTACTTCATGGGATGAATAGGTTGGGGTTGGGAAATTTAACAAGTGATTACTTCGGTAAGGTTCGCTAATCCCGACTAGTTTGGATAAACCATAATTTGGTTTGAATTGATATTCAAAGGAAGATTAAAGAATAAATTTGAGGAATTTATCTTTAATAAAATTAATGGGAACCTTTCCCAAAGTATAAGAATATTTGAATAAAAGAATATTCTGAATTGGAATGAGGCGTATGTTGTGCTTGTGTAATACTTGTTTATTATATATGCGAGTTATTCAGAAAGACCGGGTTTATCCCATTCTGAATAACTGATTCGACGATGTGTCGAGAATGAAGACAGTGGTTGAAGACTTCACATTGTTTGGATAATTACTAATGATCTTGATTGGGCTGTACACCCAAGAGGAGGGAATCAATTGGTGATCATCCAGACGTACTTGGAGATCGATGGATATGCGAGGTACAAGGTGCCTCCGGTTTCGTTCAGACCTGGAACGGACTTGTAAATGGACTGTGTGTCAGACAATGGATATCATTCTGTGTGATTGAAGGATATCAGTTGCATGGAGTGGTTTGCCTGTGTGGCGTGCTAAGATGCAAATGATCAAGGCTTCTGTTGAAAAGCAGAGTCTTGTGGTTGATGATCAAAGCACCGCCTGTATGGCATAGCTTTGTGTAGCGTTAATTCGCGAGCCTCACACCCCGGTTGTGAACCAGAACAGGAGAGGACCTCGGGGAGGACATGCGTTTCCTTCTAGCTAGGTTGGTGTTAGTGACCTACCAGCCCTTGCATTTATATTATTTTCACCTGTGTGGTTGTTGGATTGTGAGGCGCCTCAGATATATCGGTGACTATGTGGAGCCAATGGAGTCATTGTACTCATTTACGCCCCATAGGGCAGGGAAACGCAGTGTTCAGGCATTTTAATCCACATCGGTGGACCAGCCCTGACGATCCAAGGGTCACTCAAGCTCTGATCCTGAGGCTTGGGCTAGATAGTCTCGAATCGGTGAGGACGATCCCTTGCCTCGGTTCACAGATGGAAATCAAACTTCCAATACATGACTTTGCGGTTTTGATTGTAGAACCTATATTTGGCGACATAGTGGTATGGGGCACTTATGCCGCCTATGATTGATACTTATGATTGAAATTATTTTGACACTATACACTTATAGTAATAATAAAAGATGAAATTTAGCGTATCAAGCATTCTTTGGATATTATAAGGTAAAACCCTATCCTCCAGCTTGTGTTGCATTGTGTGATGGGACCTGGGTCTTATAATAGCTTCATTGTTCTTTATTTAGCATTGCGCTGTTGTTTTATGCACTGGTATTCTTGAGAGGAAACCCGTTCCATGTTATATGGCGTGGTCCCTTGATTTACCTAACTTTAAAACAAAGATTAATAACTATTTTAGTTCTCACACCAGTCACATAACTGACTTGGAGTTTATTGTTTTAACTTAAACTCTGGGTGCCCTTATTTTCGACACGGGCAGCTTGTAGTTTTGGTTTTGCATATTTATATTCACAGGATCCTGGTTTACAGCTGGAATGATATCTGGAAAGCTCTATATCCGTATATTCTTTTCAGTTGTATTTTGTATTATTTTCCGCTACATTGTAATTTATAAATCTCTGATATTTATCGAATGTGTAATATTTATTCATACTCTGTATATTCTTGTATTCTGATGAAATTGTTGTAATAAGCAATGAAATGTTTTTCTATTTGTGTTCTGATCTGTCTTGTTCTCAAAGCCAATCCTGGCTTTCCTTCACGGGGAAGTTCTGGTCATCTCATTTGGTATCAGAGCTTTGGTTTACAGAGCTCGAGAACAAGACACGTTAGAATCATACGAAAGAGTTCATCAGAGATTGGATTAGTAATATCTAATAAGAATGACTCATTAGAGATGGGATCAGTAGTATCCTAGAACGATTGTGAAGAGTATATTTTTAAAATGAAAATGAATTTTGTTTTGAAAATTTAAACCTTATTCAACGTATTTGAATATTTATTTGTATTGAATTTGGACAATCCAATATATAAAGACTTTGCATATATGTTTGATCCACGGGTATTCGAAGTTTTAATATACTGGATAGATATAGAATAACGCTCTAGCCGCTCGGGGATAATTCTGGTGATGTTGCAACTTCATCAGCATTTGTGTTCGAGTTTCAAAAGTGTGATATTTATATATTTCCAATTGACTGGTGTGAGAACCAAAACTAGATAGGGCTTATTGTTGTGATTTGGCATCAGAAATCTGATTTTTGGACCATGTATCAAAGTTATGAATTTGAAAAGCTAATCAGCTAATTGATTGCTGATTGTGTTATTTGATTATTGGTTGATTAATTAGAATTTGAACTATTTAGCCAAATTGTACCAAATATTGAACTGTATTGAAAATTGTTTGGAATTGCATGCATGCATGTACATGTATATGTGTATCCATTGAACAGATCATTGCAAAGAGGCTAGAGAAGAGGAATAAAATTGTTTGCCCGACAAATAGGTACATGTTTATTGTATTTCTTGGGTTTTGGATGATTTTCTGAGCCGCTTGGCTGTTTCTTTTTCCTTTTGGATTGGAGAGTCCTGTATGGAAATTTCGGGATTTTCCCGATACTCCCGTGAAGGGGAGGTTATGGCGAAATTTTTCGGAAATTTAGGGTGTTAGCCAAATTTTTGAAAAAATTGAAAAGTTCTTAGAAACTGAAAAGTTGAAGAACTTAACCCGTAATGAAAATACTGGAAGTTGAGTTGATTAGTTAAACAACTTTCAGCTTCGTTCCTTTTCGAGGACGAAAAATTTAAGCGGGGAGATTGTAATAACCCGGAAATCTAAGCCAATTTAAAAATTTTATTTTGGCAATTTTAACGAATTTTGAATATTTAAAATGAATTATTTTAAATAATTATGACGAGAAAATTATTTTGAATAAAAATTGAACGTAAATATTTATTTGAATCGACGTTAGAATATTAATATTTTATTTTAAAAATAAAAGGAAATTGAAAATGGCGCAGTAATTCGAAAATTCAATTTCAAATTTCAAATGAACGCACCGGATTCAAAATAAAATGGATTTTAGTGAAACCAAAAATATTTGAATTTATTTGAAAATATCTTTCCAACGAATCAGAAAAATTGAAATTTCATAGCGGGAATAAAAAGTAATGCCCAGTTGAAAATTCAGAATAGTCGCTAAAGAATTTTGGCCCTTAAAAATGGAAATTTTGCAAACGACCTCGGTTTTCGAAGAAACCACTTTTGATGGATCCGTTATGTCAAGTTATTGCTAGGTTTCAGAATTCGTAATTTTTGAAATCAATATGTGAGCGTGGCAAAAGAAAACGTGTTTTGTCAGTTTCAGTCAATTTCGATCGACCAGAAAATGACTATTTTTCAAACGGTTTTGGAATTTGGCGAAATTAGTTTGGTTAGGACCGTATCGTCAATACGAAGCTAGAAAATATTTTTCGGGAATTTTTAGAGTCCGTATGTGATCCCGGTAAATTGAAATGCGCGTTCAAATTAAATATATATTGATTTATATTTTGAATCTAACGAAAACTAATTGTAATGATCGAATTGGGTTACGAACATGTCCCATTGTGTTCAGAATGGGGATAATTAGCTAGGGACGACAGTCGGTGAGTTCGATTTGGAGTTCAAAAGAAAAAGTTACTTTTTTTAATAGAATTAAATTAAATTAATATTTAAATTCATTAGTCAACCCTTATATTCTCTTTCCCCATCATTTACTTGAGATCCAAAAAGAAAAAAACCCGATTCAATCTCATCGTCCCCCCTAGCCACTGCGCTGCCTACCGATGGTCCCAGCGCCGCTGCCAGTCTCCGTCGCACTCCTCCCATTAGCCTCCACCGCATCGAAGTAAACCGCCACCTCCTGAAACCGCGAGCCCCAGGCCTCACGCACAGATCAACGCCAAAACAGATGGCGCGCCGCCCAACCGAGCCCTCCGCCTGCCCCACCCGCCACCAGCAAACCGATTCCACCCCCCTCCGACGCCGCCGCACAGCACTTGCCCCCCTTCTTCGTATATAACAGTGAGTTTTAATTACTATTTTTAATCTTACATTTCTTTATTTATTTATTTTCTTTCAGTTTTTATTATATAAGCATCGGTAAAAAAGAATTGATTGTTACCTATTCAATAGCGAATAGAAGTATGGTTTTTATGTAAATTAGCACCACTTTAAAAATGTGATTTTTATATTATAGAGATAATAAAAATATGATTTTTATATTATAGATAATAAAAATGTGATTTTTATATTATAGGAATAATAAAAATATGATTTTTATAATATATAGATAATAAAAATTCGATCTTTATATAAGGAGTAGAAATATAAAAATATAATTGTTATATATAGAAAGAAGCATCGTAAAAATATAAGAAGTAGAAATAAAAATATGATTTTTATTTATTGGAATGAAGCGATGAAAATATGATTTTTATATAAGTTATTAATAGAAAGAAATTATGTAGGATATCGTGTTCGCCTAAGTTAATAGTCGGTGTGATATTCGTCTTCTTCGCTTTCAGAGCACGGCGTAGTGGAAACCCTCGGTGAGAACTCCTCACTTTTATTTTATTTTTCTAGTTTGAAATATATACTAGGATGCAGACAGTGCTTAGCAGCACTCGACACCCGTCGTCCACAGACCATGGATGACTTGTTTGTTTGATTGATGTGTTGTGAAAATTGATTGTGTGATGTGGAATGAATAAATATTTTAGAGTTAAAAATATAATTTTTAACGTGTATATAAAATAAATATTTATAAACAAATCGGGCGATTTGTTTATGTACACACATTTGACTGATATTGATTGGGACGATAAATTTCACACATCGCCCAACTGCACAAATAAAAGCTGTGTTTGATTGTTTGAAACCCCGCACGGGTATTGGGATGAAATTAGACATACACTAATCCCAATAATTGGTTGTATGTCGATCGATTGATCCACACATAAACACGGATGGCTTTTGCCTTACGATAACCCAAAACATTTTGAAATCATATATTATTCTGGTATTATAATAGTGTCTAAAAACAAGTAAATAGCAACCTAGCGGGACTCTTGCATCTCACGCTCCACCTATATAGTATGGAACCACCTACCGATAGTGTATCTCGACAGGGGAATACACTGGGTTCAACAAAAATGTCTTACAACCCGGCCCACACATGACTGACCACTCATTTCGCTTGAGTGTATCAAATGTATATCACCAACAGTTGGTCTCAAACCATCGTTTCCCGAAAGGGACAACATCGAAATAGATTAAAGAAGGAAATGAATTTTCTCTAGATAAGTGATTATACACCCGAATGGGAGCGACCCACATAGCCATGCTGCCTGCCCAGTTTTTGTCATTCCCCGGTTGTTGAGGCTTGAGGCTACGACTATCTACCTTTCTATATTAGCACATTAACTTTGAATGCCACATTGTTAGATCCGTCAATTCACTAATTGACGTCCTCAAAAATACACTGGGCACATGTGAAGAAATCAACGAATGTGACCATCTGGAAATACTCTGTCAGACACTCGTCCATACAAGTCATCCAGGAACAGGATAAACCGAAGGCACCTTCCTACTGCATCCTAGGAATCATCCAAAGGATCAGTAGCGAGAAGTCCTTGCAATCCGTAAAATCTCAACCACGACCGAATCACAGTTTAAAAGCCTCTGGTAGCTAACCAAAGAAATTCAACAGCAATCGTTCGGCTTATGAAGATCCACGGCCTTTAATTTCTCCATCTCGATCAGCATTCTTCATATTTAACATTTACATACTTGTTGGTCGGAATGGTTTTCGAATATAATTTCGATCCTAGTTTATTCATACCAGCAATGGATTTGGCCATATTTTGATAGACGGCGATTTAACTATCAAAATAAACAACCCTCATCCATAGAAAAACAAACTAGATTCATTGGTTCAGTATACAACATCACTTGGCCTCCTTAGTTAAACAGTTGTTAATAAATTTCCAAATCTCCCAACATGTGGAATACAGCCCTTTCACTTCTTATTTCCAAGTCACTTATTCAACTTATAATTCTTCGAATTATAGCTTATAATATCCTTTATATAAATATTTATTTAATTCCTTCAACTACCTTTGTTTCTAAAATTGTTTACCTCTCAGACCTTGGGACGACAATATTCTTATCTTTAGAACAGATAGAAGTTGTAGTGACCCGTAACTTCCCCAATAAGGAAAGCCCGGATTGCTTTGAGGACAAGACGAATCAGAACGCAAATAGAAGAACATTTCATTGTATATTACAACAATTCCATCAGAATACATGAATATACAGAGTATGAATAAATATTACACAGAAAGTATCAGAGATTTAAATTACATTTAAATACATCGCAGCAAAAAATAATACAAAGCACAACTAGAAGTAATACACGGATACTGAGCTTTTCGGGTATCGTTCTAGTTGTAAATCAGGATCCTGTGAATATAAATCTGCAAAACCAAAACTACTAGCTGCCCATGTCAAAATAAGGGCACCCAGAGTTTAGGTTAAAACAATAAACTCCAGGTCAGTCATGTGACTGGTGTGAGAACTAAAACAGTTATTAATCTTTATTTTTAAAGTTAGGTAAATCAAGGGACCACGCCGTATAACACGGAACGGGTTTCCTCCCAAGAATACCAGTGCATAAAACAATAGTGCAATGCTAAATAAAGAACAATGAAGCTATTATAAGACCCAGGTCCCATCACACAATGCAACGCAAGCCGGAGGATAGGGTTTTTACCTTAAAATAGCCAAGAATGCTTGATACGCTAAATTTCATCTTTGATTATTACTATAAGTGAAGAAAACAATTTCAATCATAAGTATCAATCATAGAATGCATAAGTGCCCCATACCACTATGTCGCCATACTAGGCTCTACAAATAACACCGCAAATGTCATGTATTAAAAGTTGGTTTTCCATCTGTGAACCAAGGCAAGGCGCAATCCTACCATTTCGAGACTCTCTAACCCGAGCCTCAGGACTCAGCTGCAACTGTACCTAGGCAACATGCAGGGCTAGTCCATCGATGTGGATTAAAATTAAACCCTGAACATGCGTTTTCCCCGCCCTTTGGGGCGTAAATGAGCCAAATGACTCCATCGGCTCTACACAGTCACCGATATATCCGAGGCGCCTCACAATCCAACAACCACACAGGTGAAAATAATATTAATGTTAGGGCTAGTAGGTCACTGACACCACCCTAGCTAAAAGGAAACGCATGCTCTACCTGCTGTCCTCTCCCGTTTCTGGTTCATAACCGGGGTGTGAGGCTCACGAATTAACGTTACACAAAGCTATGACACACAGGCGGTGCTTTGATCATCAACCACAAGACTTTGCTTTTCAACAGAAGCCTTGATCAATTGCCACTTAGGCATGCCACACAGGCAATTCACACCATGCGATTGATATCCATCAATATATAACCCCTGAGCTCGTACGTCTCAGAGAATGGCGTTAAGCAAGAGAATAAATTCTCCGCCGCCAAACAGATATATATTTAATAGAAATCAATCACACAGAATAAAATCCAATGTCAGACACACAGTCCATTTATAAGTTCGTTCTGGGTCTGAACGAAAACCGGAGGTACCTTGTACCTCGCATATCCATCGATCTCCAAGTGCGTCTGGACGATCACCAACTGATTCCCTCCTCTTGGGTGTACAGCCCAATCAAGATCATCAGTAATCACCCAAATGATGTGAAGACCTCAGGTCTTCGACCACCGTCTTCATCCTTGACACAACGTCGAATCAGTTATTCAGAATGGGATAAACCCAGTCTTTCTGAATAACTCGCGTATATAATAAACAAGTGTTACACAAACACAACATATGCCTCATTCCAATTCAGAATATTCTTTTATTCAAATATTCTTATACTTTAGGAAAGGTTCCAATTAATTTTATCAAAGATAAATTCTTTAAATTTATTCTTTAATCTTCCTTTGAATATCAATTAAAATTAGTCGGGATTAGCGAACCACACCGAAGTAATCATTTATTTTATTTCCCAATCCCAACCTATTCATCCCATGAAGTAAAACTGGTCATACTTCATATCTGACACCACGGTGTTATCGGTAAATTCAATTACCATTTCACGTTCAAATCTAATTAAAGATTTAACTATCGCTTGGAGCAAAACTGGTGATACCCCATTCTCGATTATTTCAATCTAATTAAAGATTCATTAAAACTCTACTTGGTTTTAATCTTTCCAATAATCACTATCAATGATTATTTAACTTGGGAAATCACATCCTGTCTTTAACTGGGTTAAAGAACCAATGTCATTTAAAACACAGTTCACTATCAATCCAAAATCACATTCCATTAATTATCGGGTTAAAGAACAAGTGTTATTTAAAACACCCTTCACGATAAACCCAAAAATCAATTCAAATTCAATTCCAATTAAATACCATTTAATTGATACACTTCACTAAATCTAAATAAAAAGATTTAATCTTCTTCTCAACTGGGTTTAAGAACAGTGTTAATGAAGATACCATTCACGACAAACCCAAATCCCATTTGATATTAAAAACAAGGCTCTGAATAGAAAATATATCGGCTTATATTCAATATCAAATTCTACGACCAACAAATATCGTATTGGAAATAACGATATAAATATATCTTTCAAATTTCCATAACACTATCTATACAATCACGAAATCCAACATCGAAATATTCCAAAAACAACTTTGATTCAAATCCATTTCCACTTTATATATTTGAAATTATGGTTATTTTCAAAACCATTTCAAATCCACTTTATTTATTTTAAAAATAAATAGGATTATAATTCTAGTTCAAAACTAGTTCATTTCGATAAAAAATAAATCTATTTTTATCTGTTCAAATTTGGAATTTTTCATCCCAATCTTCACAAATCATTTCTTATTATTTTAGACAAATTATTACTATTTTTAATAATTTTATCAAGGCCCGTACAGTCGATTTCCACCAATGGCCATCGAACTGCACTTAAAGCGACCTTTTCCAAATTTGATTTGGACATAATTCCAAATCCAACCGTTAGATTTCTAATTTCTAATATCCGTTAGAAAGCTCTTTTCGATACGAACCCAACAGTTCCAGATTTAGGAGAATCCGACGGTCGGATCTCCCGTAATATCCAATCGAAGTCAATGGTCGAAAATTGCGAACTGCCGCAGCGCGGCGCGTTCTATTCAGGCCATTCTATATATAATATATATATATTATATATATTTCATCGATTTCCTTTTAAAACGTATTTTATAAATCGTTTTAAATTCGTTTTCGAAACGATTTCAACTTCATATTCAATTTCAATTCAAAATTGAATACTCCACATCATCGATATACAAATGATAATATTTCCAAAATGTTATATTTTGAAATCACTTCCTTTTCTATATTCATTATAAAAAAGAATATAATCGATATAAATATCGTTCGCGTCAAAATGGCACATATCTAACCAACACGGCTTTATATATTTCAATAACTTCGTTATTCTGTTCAACAAATGAATATTCTCTTCAACACATAAATATTTATTTTTCTATTCAACACATGAATTTATACTTCTATTCAACACATGAATATTTATTCTATTCAACACATGAATATTTAGTTTTCTATTAAACACATGAATATTTATTTTTCTATTCAACACGTGAATAAATATTTCTATTCAACACATGAATTTATATTTCTTATTTTCCAAATTGGAATGAGGCCCAATCAATTACCATATAACAATAATTATATGGATTCCCTACAACACATGTATATAATAGCAACAATAAATCATCAACCATCATCCAGAGTGCACCACACAACTGCATAAGCATTAAATATAAATAATTAACGCTTACACAGTCTGTCAACTCATCGGTTGACATACTACTAAACTATTGGGATTAGTGTACGTCAATATTATCCCAACACCCGTGTGGGGTTTCAAATCAACAAACACATATTTTTATTTGTGCAGTTGGACGATGTGTAAAATTTATCGTCCCAATCAATATCCTTCAAATAGGTGTACATAAACAAACCGTCCGGTTTGTAAATGAATATTTATTTAATCACATTCACGTTAAAAATTATATTTTTAACGATAATTAATTTATTTCAACACATGAATGTTTTATTATCCATTTCACATAAACATCACAAACAAACTTCACAACACATCAAACAAGCATACAATTCGTCCATGGTCTGTGGACGACGGGTGTCGGGTGCTGCTCAGCACCGTCTGCATCCTAGTATATATTTTAACTAGAAAACAAGATTTAAAGTGAGAAGTTCTCACCTTGGGGTTCCACTCCTCCATTCTATTCTGAATTTTTGAATGGTTCAGATTTGCCCAACTTCCAATGCAATCTTTTTCACGCTGTTCATATTAAAAAATCAGATTTTTATTCCAACGCTATAAAAATCATATTTTTATTTCAACGCTAGATATATAAAAATCGTATTTTTATTTCGCTACATATATAAAAATCATATTTTTATATTCTCTATTATATAAAAATTCTATTTTTAATCCGCTACTCATATAAAAATCTAATCTTTAACTTCAAAAATATAATCTTTTCTACATCAAAAATATAATCTCGCCTTTCTACATTGAAAACCTCGCCTTCCTCTATATAAAAATCTAACTTTTAACTCGCGTTTCATATTATAAAAATCATATCTTGGTTTATATAAAAATCAAATTTTTGTTTATCTAAAAATTAAATCTTCCTCTCCGCTTTTTTTTATAAAACTGAAAATAAAATTCTTGTTATTTAAATTTAAAACTGATTATAAAATCTTTGCTATTTAAATTTAAAACTGATTATAAAATCTTTGTTAATTAAATTTAAACTAATATAAATACTAAAAAGAAAAAAAACTCAGTGTAAAGCATTCGGACCGTCAATTTCCTTTACCCCTTCTTCTAACCCCTTTCGTCGTTTACACCGTAACCTTCAAACCCATCGCCCCAGAACAATCAGTCACTGTCGCACGTGATTCCAGGGGGTCAGACCCCGATCCAACTCCGCCATTCTCTTCGTCGTGAAACCACCTCCCTACGCCAGTGGCGCCTCGAAGATCACACCCCTCCAGCTCCGGTAATTCGTGTTCGAACGCTGCAGGTTTAAACCCAACATTAGCGAAACCCACTAACCCATTTCCTATCATTCCGGCCTTGATTCGAAGATTAGAGGAAGTAGATCGATTTTGGTTTTGATTTCTTGAATTGATTTGGAGTGGATTGGGATTTTTTTCCCATTTGAATTTCGTGTTTTCCCAGCCGTAGAAACAAATAGAAGGCGGCTCAGACAAATGAAGATAGGGTTTCCATGTTTAAATGAATATATATAATATTTAAATAATATTTTAATTCTCTAATATTGCTTCTTAATGAAATTTTACGTTCAGACTTCAAATCAAACCCAACGACCGTCGCCCCTAGCTAAGTACCCCATTCCGAACACAATGGGATATGTTTCATGAGCCAATTCGACTGTTTCGATCAGTTTCCATCAAAATCAAAATATAAATCTATGTATATTGAATATTAACGCACATTTCAATTTACCGGGGCCACATACTAACTTTAAAAATTCCAGAAAAATTATTTCTAGCATCGTATTGCTGATATGGTCCTAACAAAATTAATTTTGTCGAACTCTGAGACAGTTTGAAAAATGGTCATTTTCTTGTCGATTGAAATTGACTGAAACTGTTAAAACACATTTTCTTGTGCCACGCTCACATATTAATTCAAAAAATTATGAATTTTGGAATATAGTAATAATTAGACATCCCGGATCCAACAAAAGTGGTTTCGTCGAAAACAGAGGTCGTTTGCAAAATGGCTATTTTTAAGTGCTTTATATATATTAAAATATATAAAAATTCCACAGCGACTTTTCTGAATTTTAAACTGGACATTTCTTTCAACTTATAAACCGAAATCTCAGTTTCTTTCATTCGTTAGAAAGATATTGTTAAACAGATTCAAATATTTCTTGTTTCGTCCAATTCCGACTTAAAACGAATTCTGTATATTCATTTGAAATTCGTAATCGAATTTTCAAACTACCGCGCCATTTCAGGCTCGTTATATAATTAAAATTATTCGTTTTAACTTCATCGAAAATAAATTTTTCGTCGTTATTATTTAAAATAATCCATTTTAAATAACCAAAATCCATTAAAATTGCCAAAAAAAAAATTTAAATTGGCTCTGAATTTCCGGGTTGTTACAGAAGTTTACAAACGAATCCCAAATTCCAGTAACTAACCCAAAGTTCCATTTACTATGAAATCCTTTTATAACCCCTTATCTTTGTTTTGTTTTAAATAAACTCATTCCATATCTAAAATATTTATCTCCAGATCTTATCCTTAGATTTTCACTTTAATAATCAATTTCAATCCACTTAAGCTTCTATACGATTTTGAATCATATTAAATCTTGTTTAAAACTATCTTTTTTGTAGAATCCCTTTTTAGGGAATAAATTCAAAATCTAACTTATATAAACATGAGTAAAACTTATTAAAAATCCTTTTTAATTATAACAAGGTCTTACCCAACTAATCACCATTTCCATTTCAACTTGGTTTCTTTCAAATATTATTCACTTTAAAAGTTAATATTATTCTTTTTATACGATTCTAGACTCGATACATTAAAAAAGCTTTGCTTCATTTGAAAGCACTATTATATATCCCAATCTTGTCTACCGAGTCACTTTATGAATTCATATTCACATTATAATTATAAAAATTCCATTTACAGGTTAACTCCTTATTATTTGTCTAACATCCTTTACATTAAAAAGTTTACTTCATTATCAACTATAAATAAAATAATTAATCTTCCTTAAAAGGTCATTTCAAAATGATATTTAACGTCAATAATAATTAACAATCAAATAATAGTTTTTAATAATCAAATTTTGGTCATCTCAAACAAGGTTACTTTGTTAACCATTTCCACTTGGTTGTTTCTATTAAATTAATAAATAAAATTAATTTAAATAATTTCATTTGATTTCATTAACTATCTAATTAAATTAATTAATCTCATTTAATTGTTTATTGGAAATATAATACTAAATTTAATCTTTGATCATTTTGTTAATTGTTGCTCACTTGCTTACGAAACCCATAAATCTACGAATCCCACTTTATATACTCGTTTTATGATTACAAGATAAAAATAATCATTTATTTCCTTTAATGAGTTTATTTAAAAAAAAAATCTATATAAAATAGATTTCAAAATCTGTCTTTAGTTATAAAAACAAATTTATAACTTCCTAACTATTGATTTACCTGACAGTAAATCAATCTCTATGGAACGATTCATTCTGAGGCCATCGGCCGATAATTACTCTACCAGTACACCCCATTGGTTAATATCAAACAAGTGTTGGATTTGGTTTCAACAATTAATCAGATTGATTACATAGATTATATAAGTAAACAATATATTTGAGGAATCTGGTGAGATTCCTTCAACATGTCCTTCCCTGTGTCACAATGAGTTACCTCAAATTCAATATGATAGTATATTTATCTATCACGATAAACAGAAATAAACTGTTCAACTAATAACAGTCAACAAACAATTTATAACATTTAATCAAACATCAAAATGCTTATTTAATACATTTATATTATTATAAACATAACCAACAAGTTAAGTTACCTCGTTTCAAATCCAATCATTAAAAAAATGATTTTATTCAAATAAATTAAACAAACGCCTAATTTAATCCATGAACATTAAATAATATTCAACAAACAAATAAACAGTCATCCAATCGTCAACCATTAGCAAACATTGCACACAAAATAAAAACCCGGTTTATATTAGATATAAATAGGATAAACTGAGTGAGTTGAACTCACCTTGGATTTATTCTGCATTAAATGATTCGTTTTAGTCAATTTAAGCAAAAGTTTAATTTGACTAAAAATTCCAACTGCTTCCGTTTCCGACCATTACAATTCCAGAAGATAGTGCTCCTCAATATGATTTTGATGCTTCTGCTTTGGCTAAATTCTAAAATTGCACGAACAAGTTATAAATTTAGTAAGTTAATAGGTTTTCAATTAATTTTATAAATCCATAATTAAACTGCGTAAATTAATCTAATTATGGTTAAAATATACTCTGCTATGTTCATACCTTTCTCCCTTCTTTATATTTCCCTTTACCGCGCCTGTCCGATTAAACATCATTTTCTTTCTCTTTCGTTTCCCTCATTTCTTTATTTTCTTATATCTAAGGGCCAAGCCCAAAGCCTTATTAGTCCAATATCCCCTCTATACTCTTTCTTCTACATTGATGTACCCTATTCTGCCGAACTTTCCCAAAAAAATGGCTGCATATTTTAAACATTCCCCTTTCCTTCCAGTTGTCGCTTTCCCCGCAATGTGGGAGCTCCATTTCGTTGCTTACAACCATTACAAAAACCAACAGCCCACATCCCTTATAACCATTCGCTCCACACACATGCAGTCTGCAACAATCAATTTCGTTTGTCCCCTTTCCAAGTCCGTTCCCCTTCTTCCGCTGTCAAACTACCCCGCCAC
The DNA here is from genome assembly GCA_030737875.1 of Allium sativum. NCBI lineage: Eukaryota > Viridiplantae > Streptophyta > Magnoliopsida > Asparagales > Amaryllidaceae > Allium > Allium sativum. Next base: position 172,451,629 of record CM060919.1, read on the forward strand.
ACACCCAGCGCCCAACCTCTCTCCTTTCCCACATATTTCTTAGACCATCTTCCTGGAAAAACATGCGTACTTCACTTCTTTAGCCACGTAAAAATGTTTGCAGTATTATGCCAAGCCACGACTTCACCCTTCTGCTTATATTTCTGCCGCTTGATCCAACTCAAGCCCACGCTGCCATGCTTAATCATACTACACTCGCTACTCATATTTCTTCGAACCGGTAGCCTTCCTCTCAACCAAACCACGCCCATCTGTGACGGCAAGGAATTTCGCTCGGTCCGAACCAGTCGCTAAACCGACCCAAACCGTTCGAAACGCCCTATCGTTTGAGAACAAGACACAACAGAACGCATACAAAAGAACATTTCACTGTATATTACAACAATGCATCAGAATACAAGAATATACAGAGTACAAATGAATATTACACAGAAATATCAGAGATTTAAATTACATTTAAATACATAGCAGCGGAAAATAATACAATACACAACTAGAATGAGATATACGGATACAAAGCTTTCCGGATATCGTTCCAGCTGTAAACCAAGATCCTGTGAATATAAATCTGCAAAACCAAAACTACTAGTTGCCCGTGTCAAAATAAGGGCACCCAGAGTTTAGGTTAAAACAATAAACTCCAGGTCAGTCATGTGACTGGTGTGAGAACTAAAACAATTATTAATCTTTATTTTTAAAGTTAGGTAAATCAAGGGACCACGCCGTATAACACGGAACGGGTTTCCTCCCAAGAATACCAGTGCATAAAACATAACAGCGCAATGCTAAATAAAGAAAAATGAAGCTGTTATAAGACCCAGGTCCCATCACACAATGTAACGCAGCCGAGGATAGGGTTTTCCCTTATAACAGCCAAAGAATGCTTGATACGTTTAAATAAGTGCATAGTGTATAAAACACTTCAAATCATAAGTATCAATCATAGGCGGCATGAATGGCCCATAACACTATGTCGCCATATATAAGTTTACAATCAAAACCGCAAATGTCGTATTGGAAATTGGATTTCCGTCTGTGAACCGAGGCTAGGGATCGTCCTCTACCGATTCGAGACTCTCTAGCCCGAGCCTCCGGAACATCCGCAACTGCCCCATGGAGCGACAGGGCCGGTCCACCGATGTGGATTATAGTGCCTGAACAATACGTTTCCCCGCCCTTTGGGGCGTAAATGAGCCAACGAATGACTCCATCGGACCCGGATCGTCCGATCAAACCGAGGCGCCTCGCAACAGCAACAACCACACAGGTGAAAAGTATATAAATGTCAGGGCTGGTAGGTCACTGACACCACCCTAGCTAGAAAGAAACACATGCCCTCCCTGAGGTCCTCTCCCGTTTTTGGTTCACAACCGGGGTGCGAGGCTCGCGAATTCACGTTACACAAAGCTGTGCCACACAGGCTGTGCTTTGATCATCACCACAAGACTTTGCTTTTCAACAGAAGCCTTGATCAATTGCCACTTAGGCATGCCACACAGGCAATTCACTCCATGTGATTTATATCCATCAATATATAACCCCTGAGCTCGTACGTCTCAGAGAAGGGCGTTAAGCAAGAGAATAAATTCTCCACCGCCAAACAGATATATATTTAATAGAGATCAATCACACGGACTAAAATCCAATGTCAGACACACAGTCCATTTACAAGTTCGTTCTGGGTCTGAACGAAACCGGAGGCACCTAGTACCCCGCATATCCATCGATCTCCAAGTACGTCTGGACGATCACCAACTGTTTCCATCTTCTTGGGTGTACAGCCCAATCAAGATCATCAGTAATCACCCAAACGACGTGAAGACTTCCGGTCTTCGACCATCGTCTTCATCTTCGACACCACGTCGAATCAGTTATTCAAAATGGGATAAACCCGGTCTTTCTGAATAACTCGCGTATATATTATAAAAGTGTTACACAAACACAACATACGCCTCATTCCAATTCAGAATATTCTTTTATTCAAATATTCCTATACTTTGGGAAAAGTTCCCATTAATTTTATCCAAGATAAATTCTTTGAATTTATTCTTTAATCTCCTTTGAATATCAATTCAAACTAGTCGGGATTAGCGAACCACACCGAAGTAATCATTTATTTTATTTCCCAATCCCAACCTATTCATCCCATGAAGTAAAACTGGTCATACTTCATATCTAACACCACGGTGTTATCGGTAAATTCAATTACCATTTCACGTTTAAATCTAATTAAAGATTTAACTATCGCCTAGAGTAAAACTGGTGATACTCCATTCTCGATCTTTTCAATCTAATTAAAGATTCATTAAAACTCAACTTAGTTTTAATCGTTAACTGGGTTAAAGAATCCGTGTCATTTAAAAACACAGTTCACAATAAACCCAAAATCACCCTCATTAATTATCGGGTTAAAGAACGAGTGTTATTTAAAACACTGTCCACGATAAACCCAAAAATCAATATCAATTCAATCCCAATTAAATATTATTTAATTGGTACACTTCATTAAATCTAAATAAAAAGATTTAATCTTTTCTCAACTGGGTTCAAGAACAGTGTTAGCGAAGACACCATTCACGACAAACCCAAATCACATTTGATATTCAATATAAGGCTCTGAATAGAAAATATATCGGCTTATATTCAATATCAAATTCTACGATTAACAAACGTCATATTGGAAATAACGATATATATATATATATCTTTCAAATTTCCATAACAACACCTGTATAATCACGAATTCCAACATCGAAATATTCCGAAGACAATTTCGATTCAATTCCACTCCAATGCAATCATTGGATATTCTGGTCATTTTCAAAACCCTTTTTTTTTATTCAATTTATTTATTTAAAAATAAATAGAATTATAATTCTAGTTCAAAACTAGTTCATTTCGATAAAAATCTATTTTTATCTTTTCAAATATGGAGTTTTTCATCCCAATTCTTTCTAAATCATTTCTTATGATTTTACACAAATTATTACTATTTTTAATAATTTTATCAAGGTCCGTACAGTTGATTTCCATCAACGGCCATCGAACTGCACTTACAGCGACCTTTTTCAAATTTGATTTGGACATAATTCCAAATCCAACCGTTAGATTTCAAATTTCCAATATTCGTTAGAAAGCTCTTTTCGATACGAACCCAACGGTTCCGGTTTTAGGAGAATCCGACGGTCGGATCTCCCGTAATGTCCGTTTGAAATAAATGGTCGAAATTCACGAACTGCCGCGGCGCGGCGCGTTCTATTCAGGCCATTATATTATATATATAATATATATAATATATATTTCGTCGATTTCTATTTAAAACGAATTATATAAATAGTTTTAAATTCGTTTCAAAAGCAATTTCAACTTCCTTTTCAATTCAAATCAAATTTGAATTCTTCTTTATAAATTCGTTTTAAAATTCATTTCTATTCAATTCAAATTTCAATTCAATTTGAATTCATTTCAATTCGCTTTCAATTCACTTTCAATTCAATTCATTTCGAAATTGTTTTCAATTCAATTCATTTCGAAATCGTTTTCAATTCAATTCATTTTGAAATTGTTTTCAATTCAATTCATTTCGAAATCGTTTTCAATTCAATTCATTTCGAAATCGTTTTCAATCGATATAAATATCGTTCACGTCAAAATGGCGTCAATCTAATCAACACGGCTTCATATATTCCTATTTTCAAATATTCTATTTCAAATATTTCCTTTTCAAATATTTCTTTTTCAAAACTGGAATGAGGCCCAATCAATTACCATATAATGTTAATTATATGGATTTTCTACAACACATGTACATAATAGCATTGAAAAATAATCAACCATCAACCAAAGTGCACTACACTGTATAAGCATCAAATATAGTTATCTAACGCTTATAACAGCCTGTCAATCGATCGATCGACATATTTAATCAATCAGGATGAGTGAACTTCAAATTTCATCCTAACACCCGTGTGGGGATTCAAACAATCAAACACATATTTTATTTGTGCTGTTGGGCGATGTGTAAAATTTATCGTCCCAATCAATGTCCTTCAAATAGGTGTACATAAACAAACCGTCTGGTTTGTAAATGAATATTTTATTTTATTCACTTTCACTATATTCATATTCACGTTAAAAATTATATTTTTAACGATAAAACATTTTATTCCAACATATGAATTTCTATTATTCATTTACACAATAAAATGATATTTTTATTTTCTAACATATTTTAGAAAATTTCGGCGGCATAACGGCACGATACTAGAAACGGGACGAGGCCTAGCCTTATCCCCGGTCTAGTGAAGGCCCACGCCATTCACACATCAATCAAATCCATTTCATTTCACCACACAATTCCATTTCAATCAAATAATCTAACTAATTTTATGCAACCAAACAAACAAGTCCATGGTCTGTGGACGGTTGTGTCGGGTGCTACTAAGCACCGTCTGCATCCTAGTATATATATAACTAGAAAAATGAATTGAAAGGTGAGAAATTCTCACCAATAGCTATCCTAGCTCCACGGCACTTCTTATGCAGGAAATCTTCACTGTTCTCGCATCCTCGTCATCTTCATTGCCCGTAGCCACTACATATGTAAAAATCGAATTTTTACTTTTTGATGTCTTTAAAATAAAAATCACATTTTTATTTATTCACTTTCAATTCAAAAATCATATTTTTATTATTGCTTCATACCTTTAAAAATCGAATTTTACTTCGCTATACCTTACATAAAGATTCCGCCTTTTCAAATATGAAGTTTTCGCCTTTTCAAATTTAAAGATTTCATCTTTCTAAAAATCTCATTTTTATTTTTCTACACATATAAAGATGATATTTTTAATATTCCTATCATGTAAAAATTATATTTTTAATTCTTTACTTAACCAAAAATCATATTTTTACATCTTCTATATAGTAAAGATTATATTTTTAATACTTTAAAAATATAAAAATCATATTTTTATTACTTAAAAAAAATCCTATCTTTACAGTCACTTCCTATATTAAAAAAAATCAAACTTTTTCTAATTATAAGCAAATAAAAAAAATTAAAACTGAAAAGAAAATCAAAGCTTTCAAATAAAAACCATTTTTTCTATGACTTGAATTTGCAGTTTTATTTTAGGAATGTAAATTACTTAATAAATGATAAAGAAAATAAAGCAAATAAATAAAATAAAACTAAAATTAACTTACAGCACGGGGGGGGGGGGGGGGGGGGGGTCTTCCTGCGTCGTCGGAGAATGGTGGGGGGGGCTCTCGAGCAGGCGGAGGGGATGCGGGGTGGGGGTATCTGCGTGGGCCAGGGGAGGGTTGCGGTGGGGTCTGGAGGATGTCGCAGTCGGAGAAGAAGGAGTGGAGGGGGAGGAGAAGGAAGGAGGCGGCGGAAAGAGGGGGGGTTGCGGCGGTGTTCCGCCTGGGGCGGCGGCGGCCTCGCGCCCTCCATTTTTCTTTTTTCTTTTTTTTTTTGAATTGATTTAAACGTGGGGGGGCCTGAGCGGATATAAGGAGAGGGAGATATTTTTTTTTATTATTATATAATTTATTTATTTACTTAAAAGTTGACTTTTTCATACGACCTCGAAACGAGGCCCACCGCCTGTCGTCCATAGTGTTTTACCCCCATTCCGAACACAATGGGATATGTATCGCAAGCTGATTCGACTGTTACAACCAGTTTCCGTTGAATTTACATTTAAATCATTATATTGAATTTTAAACGTACATTTCAAATTACCGGGGTCACATACTAACTCTAAAAATTCTCGAAAAATATTTTCTAGCCTCGCATTGACGATACGGTCCTAACAAAACTAGTTTCGTCAAATTCTGAGACCGTTAGAAAAATGGCCATTTTCCAGTCGATTAAAATCAACTGAAACCGGTCAAACGCGTTTTCCTTAGCCACGCTCACATACTGATTCGAAAAATTATGAAATTTGAAACCTAGCAATAACTTTACACCACGGACCCAACAAAACTGGTTTCGTCGAAATCCGAGGTCATTTGCAAAATTTCCATTTTTAAGGGCCTGAATTCCATAGCGACTATTCAGAATTTTCAACTGGACATATCTTTTGATTCCCGCTATGAAATCTTGATTTTTCGGATTCGATAGAAAGATATTATCAATTAGATCCCATTGTTTTTGGTTTCACTAAAATCCGGATTGTTTTGCACCCGGTACATTCAATTGAAGTTTGAAATCGAATTATCGAACTACCGCGCCATTTTCAATTCTATTTATAATTATATATAAATATTTATATTCTAACGACGACGCGTATAAATATATACGTTCGAATTATATTCAAAATAAATTCCTCGTCGATATTATTTAAAATAATTCATTTTAAATAATCAAAATTCGCCAAAATCGCCAAAATAAAAATTTCAAACTGGCTCGCATTTTCCGGGTTATTACAATCTCCCCCACTTAAAAGTTTTCGTCCCCGAAAAGGAAAAAAGTCGAAAGTGGTTTGATCATTCAACTCTACGTTCGATCTGGCTTGCATTCTCCAACTTTTCAGTTTCTGAGAATTTTCAAAATTTCAAAAATTTGGCTAACACCCTAAATTTTCGAAAAATTTCGCCATAACCTCCCCTGCAATGGGAGCATCGGGGAATTTCAAATAGCTTCCCCGGTCCTTCAGATCTCAAAAAGAAAAAGAAAAAGCCAAGCGGCTAGCCAATAGGCTCATAAAATCATCATCACCCAAACAAAACAGTAAATTATGTATTAAACATGTACCTATTTGTCGGGCAAACAAATTTTATTCTCAGCTCTAGCCTCCTTGCTATGACCTGTTCAATGATATATATGTATATGCAAGCAAATGCGACCAATTTTCAATACAATTCAATATTTGATACAATTAGGCATAAAGGTTCAAAATTATCAAACAAATAAACAAACAACACAAACATCAATCAATTAGTGAATTAGAGTCTCAAATTCATAATTTTGATACATATACAAAAATCAGATTTTTGATGACAAATCACAACAATAAGCCCTATCTAATTTTGGTTCTCACACCAGTCAATAGGAAGTATATAGATATTACACGTTCGTCACTCGAATATAAATTCTAATGATGGAGCTCCATCATCAAAATCATCTCCGGGCGATTAGAGTGTAATTCTATATCTATCCAGTATATTAAAATTTCGAATACACGCGGATCAGACGTATACGCAAAATCTATATATACTGGATTGTCCACATCAATATAAATAGATAATCAAATACGAATAATTGATTTAAATCTTCAAAACCAAAATTGTTTTCATTTTAAAGATTTACTCTTCACACTCGTTCTAGGATACTACTGATCCTATCTCTAACGAGTCATTCTAATTGGATATTGCTAATCCAATATCTGATGAATTCTTTCGTATGGTTCTAATGTCTTGTTCTCGAGCTCTGTAAACCAAAGCTCTGATACCAACTGTGACGGCAAGGAATTTCGCTCGGTCCGAACAAGTCGCTAAACCGACCCAAACCGTTCGAAACGCCCTATCGTTTGAGAACAAGACACAACAGAACGCATACAAAAGAACATTTCACTGTATATTACAACAATGCATCAGAATACAAGAATATACAGAGTACAAATGAATATTACATAGAAATATCAGAGATTTAAATTACATTTAAATACATAGCAGCGGAAAATAATACAATACACAACTAGAATGAGATATACGGATACAAAGCTTTCCGGATATCGTTCCAGCTGTAAACCAGGATCCTGTGAATATAAATCTGCAAAACCAAAACTACTAGCTGCCCGTGTCAAAATAAGGGCACCCAGAGTTTAGGTTAAAACAATAAACTCCAGGTCAGTCATGTGACTGGTGTGAGAACTAAAACAGTTATTAATCTTTATTTTTAAAGTTAGGTAAATCAAGGGACCACGCCGTATAACACGGAACGGGTTTCCTCCCAAGAATACCAGTGCATAAAACATAACAGCGCAATGCTAAATAAAGAAAAATGAAGCTGTTATAAGACCCAGGTCCCATCACACAATGTAACGCAGCCGAGGATAGGGTTTTCCCTTATAACAGCCAAAGAATGCTTGATACGTTTAAAACAAATCATTTGATACTATTATAAGTGCATAGTGTATAAAACACTTCAAATCATAAGTATCAATCATAGGCGGCATGAATGGCCCATAACACTATGTAGCCATATATAAGTTTACAATCAAAACCGCAAATGTCGTATTGGAAATTGGATTTCCGTCTGTGAACCGAGGCTAGGGATCGTCCTCTACCGATTCGAGACTCTCTAGCCCGAGCCTCCGGAACAGCCGCAACTGCCCCATGGAGCGACAGGGCCGGTCCACCGATGTGGATTATAGTGCCTGAACAATACGTTTCCCCGCCCTTTGGGGCGTAAATGAGCCAACGAATGACTCCATCGGACCCGGATCGTCCGATCAAACCGAGGCGCCTCGCAACAGCAACAACCACACAGGTGAAAAGTATATAAATGTCAGGGCTGGTAGGTCACTGACACCACCCTAGCTAGAAAGAAACGCATGCCCTCCCTGAGGTCCTCTCCCGTTTTTGGTTCACAACCGGGGTGCGAGGCTCGCGAATTCACGTTACACAAAGCTGTGCCACACAGGCTGTGCTTTGATCATCACCACAAGACTTTGCTTTTCAACAGAAGCCTTGATCAATTGCCACTTAGGCATGCCACACAGGCAATTCACTCCATGTGATTTATATCCATCAATATATAACCCCTGAGCTCGTACGTCTTAGAGAAGGGCGTTAAGCAAGAGAATAAATTCTCCGCTGCCAAACAGATATATATTTAATAGAGATCAATCACACAGACTAAAATCCAATGTCAGACACACAGTCCATTTACAAGTTCGTTCTGGGTCTGAACGAAACCGAAGGCACCTAGTACCCCGCATATCCATCGATCTCCAAGTACGTCTGGACGATCACCAACTGTTTCCATCTTCTTGGGTGTACAGCCCAATCAAGATCATCAGTAATCACCCAAACGACGTGAAGACTTCCGGTCTTCGACCATCGTCTTCATCTTCGACACCACGTCGAATCAGTTATTCAAAATGGGATAAACCCGGTCTTTCTGAATAACTCGCGTATATATTATAAAAGTGTTACACAAACACAACATACGCCTCATTCCAATTCAGAATATTCTTTTATTCAAATATTCCTATACTTTGGGAAAAGTTCCCATTAATTTTATCCAAGATAAATTCTTTGAATTTATTCTTTAATCTCCTTTGAATATCAATTCAAACTAGTCGGGATTAGCGAACCACACCGAAGTAATCATTTATTTTATTTCCCAATCCCAACCTATTCATCCCATGAAGTAAAACTGGTCATACTTCATATCTAACACCACGGTGTTATCGGTAAATTCAATTACCATTTCACGTTTAAATCTAATTAAAGATTTAACTATCGCCTAGAGTAAAACTGGTGATACTCCATTCTCGATCTTTTCAATCTAATTAAAGATTCATTAAAACTCAACTTAGTTTTAATCGTTAACTGGGTTAAAGAATCCGTGTCATTTAAAAACACAGTTCACAATAAACCCAAAATCACCCTCATTAATTATCGGGTTAAAGAACGAGTGTTATTTAAAACACTGTCCACGATAAACCCAAAAATCAATATCAATTAAATCCCAATTAAATATTATTTAATTGGTACACTTCATTAAATCTAAATAAAAAGATTTAATCTTTTCTCAACTGGGTTCAAGAACAGTGTTAGTGAAGACACCATTCACGACAAACCCAAATCACATTTGATATTCAATATAAGGCTCTGAATAGAAAATATATCGGCTTATATTCAATATCAAATTCTACGATTAACAAACGTCGTATTGGAAATAACGATATATATATATCTTTCAAATTTCCATAACAACACCTGTATAATCATGAATTCCAACATCAAAATATTCCGAAGACAATTTCGATTCAATTCCACTCCAATGCAATCATTGGATATTCTGGTTATTTTCAAAACCCTTTTTTTTTATTCAATTTATTTATTTAAAAATAAATAGAATTATAATTCTAGTTCAAAACTAGTTCATTTCGATAAAAATCTATTTTTATCTTTTCAAATATGGAGTTTTTCATCCCAATTCTTTCTAAATCATTTCTTATGATTTTACACAAATTATTACTATTTTTAATAATTTTATCAAGGTCCGTACAGTCGATTTCCATCAACGGCCATCGAACTGCACTTACAGCGACCTTTTTCAAATTTGATTTGGACATAATTCCAAATCCAACCGTTAGATTTCAAATTTCCAATATTCGTTAGAAAGCTCTTTTCGATACGAACCCAACGGTTCCGGTTTTAGGAGAATCCGACGGTCGGATCTCCCGTAATGTCCGTTTGAAATAAATGGTCGAAATTCACGAACTACCGCGGCGCGGCGCGTTCTATTCAGGCCATTATATTATATATATAATATATATAATATATATTTCGTCGATTTCTATTTAAAACGAATTATATAAATAGTTTTAAATTCGTTTCAAAAGCAATTTCAACTTCCTTTTCAATTCAAATCAAATTTGAATTCTTCTTTATAAATTCGTTTTAAAATTCATTTCTATTCAATTCAAATTTCAATTCAATTTGAATTCATTTCAATTCGCTTTCAATTCACTTTCAATTCAATTCATTTTGAAATCGTTTTCAATTCAATTCATTTCGAAATCGTTTTCAATTCAATTCATTTTGAAATTGTTTTCAATTCAATTCATTTCGAAATCGTTTTCAATTCAATTCATTTCGAAATCGTTTTCAATCGATATAAATATCGTTCACGTCAAAATGGCGTCAATCTAATCAACACGGCTTCATATATTCCTATTTTCAAATATTCTATTTCAAATATTTCCTTTTCAAATATTTCTTTTTCAAAACTGGAATGAGGCCCAATCAATTACCATATAATGTTAATTATATGGATTTTCTACAACACATGTACATAATAGCATTGAAAAATAATCAACCATCAACCAAAGTGCACTACACTGTATAAGCATCAAATATAGTTATCTAACGCTTATAACAGCCTGTCAATCGATCGATCGACATATTTAATCAATCAGGATGAGTGAACTTCAAATTTCATCCTAACACCCGTGTGGGGTTTCAAACAATCAAACACATATTTTATTTGTGCTGTTGGGCGATGTGTAAAATTTATCGTCCCAATCAATGTCCTTCAAATAGGTGTACATAAACAAACCGTCTGGTTTGTAAATGAATATTTTATTTTATTCACTTTCACTATATTCATATTCACGTTAAAAATTATATTTTTAACGATAAAACATTTTATTCCAACATATGAATTTCTATTATTCATTTACACAATAAAATGATATTTTTATTCTCTAACATATTTTAGAAAATTTCGGCGGCATAACGGCACGATACTAGAAACGGGACGAGGCCTAGCCTTATCCCCGGTCTAGTGAAGGCCCACGCCATTCACACATCAATCAAATCCATTTCATTTCACCACACAATTCCATTTCAATCAAATAATCTAACTAATTTTATGCAACCAAACAAACAAGTCCATGGTCTATGGACGGTTGTGTCGGGTGCTACTAAGCACCGTCTGCATCCTAGTATATATATATAACTAGAAAAATGAATTGAAAGGTGAGAAATTCTCACCAATAGCTATCCTAGCTCCACGGCACTTCTTATGCAGGAAATCTTCACTGTTCTCGCATCTTCGTCATCTTCATTGCCCGTAGCCACTACATATGTAAAAATCGAATTTTTACTTTTTGATGTTTTTAAAATAAAAATCACATTTTTATTTATTCACTTTCAATTCAAAAATCATATTTTTATTATTGCTTCATACCTTTAAAAATCGAATTTTACTTCGCTATACCTTACATAAAGATTCCGCCTTTTCAAATATGAAGTTTTCGCCTTTTCAAATTTAAAGATTTCATCTTTCTAAAAATCTCATTTTTATTTTTCTACACATATAAAGATGATATTTTTAATATTCCTATCATGTAAAAATTATATTTTTAATTCTCTACCTAACCAAAAATCATATTTTTACATCTTCTATATAGTAAAGATTATATTTTTAATACTTTAAAAATATAAAAATCATATTTTTATTACTTAAAAAAAAATCCTATCTTTACAGTCACTTCCTATATTAAAAAAATCAAACTTTTTCTAATTATAAGAAAATAAAAAAAAAAAACTGAAAAGAAAATCAAAGCTTTCAAATAAAAACCATTTTTTCTATGACTTGAATTTGCAGTTTTATTTTAGGAATGTAAATTACTTAATAAATGATAAAGAAAATAAAGCAAATAAATAAAATAAAACTAAAATTAACTTACAGCGCGGGGGGGGGGGGGGGGGGAGGGGGGGTCTTCCTGCGTCGTCGGAGAATGGTGGGGTGGGGGGGCTCTCGAGCAGGCGGAGGGGATGCGGGGTGGGGGTATCTGCGTGGGCCAGGGGAGGGTTGCGGTGGGGTCTGGAGGATGTCGCAGTCGGAGAAGAAGGAGTGGAGGGGGAGGAGAAGGAAGGAGGCGGCGGAAAGAGGGGGGGTTGCGGCGGTGTTCCGCCTGGGGCGGCGGCGGCCTCGCGCCCTCCATTTTTTTTTTTTTCTTTTTTTTTTTTTTGAATTGATTTAAACGTGGGGGGGCCTGAGCGGATATAAGGAGAGGGAGATATTTTTTTTTATTATATAATTTATTTATTTACTTAAAAGTTGACTTTTTCATACGACCTCGAAACGAGGCTCACCGCCTGTCGTCCATAGTGTTTTACCCCCATTCCGAACACAATGGGATATGTATCGCAAGCTGATTCGACTGTTACAACCAGTTTCCATTGAATTTACATTTAAATCATTATATTGAATTTTAAACGTACATTTCAAATTACCGGGGTCACATACTAACTCTAAAAATTCTCGAAAAATATTTTCTAGCCTCGCATTGACGATACGGTCCTAACAAAACTAGTTTCGTCAAATTCTGAGACCGTTAGAAAAATGGTCATTTTCCAGTCGATTAAAATCAACTGAAACCGGTCAAACGCGTTTTCCTTAGCCACGCTCACATACTGATTCGAAAAATTATGAAATTTGAAACCTAGCAATAACTTTACACCACGGACCCAACAAAACTGGTTTCGTCGAAATCCGAGGTCATTTGCAAAATTTCCATTTTAAGGGCCTGAATTCCATAGCGACTATTCAGAATTTTCAACTGGACATATCTTTTGATTCCCGCTATGAAATCTTGATTTTTCGGATTCGATAGAAAGATATTATCAATTAGATCCCATTGTTTTTGGTTTCACTAAAATCCGGATTGTTTTGCACCCGGTACATTCAATTGAAGTTTGAAATCGAATTATCGAACTACCGCGCCATTTTCAATTCTATTTATAATTATATATAAATATTTATATTCTAACGACGACGCGTATAAATATGTACGTTCGAATTATATTCAAAATAAATTCCTCGTCGATATTATTTAAAATAATTCATTTTAAATAATCAAAATTCGCCAAAATCGCCAAAATAAAAATTTCAAACTGGCTCGCATTTTCCGGGTTATTACACCATCCCCATCATGAACCGCCACCCTCGTTACCGGCATCACCATGCTGCTCGTCTGCTGCCACCAACTTTCCGATGGTTTGTCGAACACTTCCTCTTTCCACCAAAACGTCATGCCACTCTCTACTCCTTCCCTCGACCTCAACAACTAGCACGCATCGGCCCATATGTGTAGATAGATATATTTAAAAAAGCTTTGCAGGGTGGAGACATATTTTGAGTGTGTGAAACGAAGTGGTTGAGACATTTATATATATTTTTTCTTTAATTTGGATCAGTTGTTTGGTTATAGAAAGAAAAAGGAACAAATAAATGGAACTTTGGTTTGTTTTTCTTTTCGTGAAGCTTGAGGTTATAATTTAATTACGGTAGTAAAACTTATTTTTTTAGAAAAGGGTAGCATTTGTAAAACAAACAGGGCAGGGGTTACGTTATATATAAATGGGAAATTTTAACAGGATAAGATCAATGTAACTTCAGATAGCTGTGCGGCTTCAAGTGCGTAGGTCTGTTGAAAATAAAAGACGCTGTTGCTGTTGAAGAAACATCCTATCTGCAATGCATTTGGTCGGCTTGATATTTCGTAGGTTTAAAGCTTTGCGGTGTATATTCATTTTAAAGGATTGGGTAGCGGTTGTTCAATTGGTTTCATATGTCGAGTAGGCTGGTAGGAGAATCAGGGAATAGGTCTGCGCTATGTCAAATTTCAGGGTCCTATTGGTATGACATGTCTTATGAAAGGAAGGGACGGGTAGGGTAAATAGCTGTTTAAACTATAGGATAGTTCAAATTGTCTGTTGAAAGAACAAGGCATCTATGGTCTAATTTTTGATTAAACCTAACAGGGATTGCACGCCGGAGGGTGGAGGCTTGCGCAGATAGAAAAGTAGGTCATGCATGAATTTTCCGTTCTTCAGTCGCATCGACACAGACGACTGAAGGCAGATGCATGTGTATGCTATTGGAAAGGAAGTACGTTCTATACAGATGAAAACAAATTGTCATTTTTCATTCAGGATGGCAACTTTAACCAGACTGCTTTAGGGTATGTTTAACAAAGACTTGACAAAGAAGGAACATAAAGTTCGGACAACATGTTTGTTTATAATGGTAAATTTTATTATACCGTTAATTATCACTAGTTTACCACTAACCGTCATTTTCGTATCGCCACACGCGAGCTTCAACCGTAATTAAAATGAATATACTGCTACATCTTACCATTGCGATCCCAATGAAACTTGTTTCATCAAAATCTGACTCCGTTTGCATAAGCGGCCTTAATTTGTATTCAATTTATTTATCAGTTCACTTTAGATTTTCATCCGCTAACAAAACAACTCCGTTTGGCTCCAAACTTGAAATCTAACAATAATTAGTTATACGCATTCCAATAAAACTCGTTTCATCAAAAACGGAGGTCGTCGTTTGAAAAGAAAGCTATTTCTAAGGCCTATATATTATCTATAAAATATGATTAAATCCAAAACAATTCTATTTAAATAATAATAAATTATTATTTTGTGTATATCCAAATGGAACAACCAATATATTTTAAACTCAATATTCAGAAATTCGGTTTAAAATGATATCCAAATATATAGAAATTCCTTTATTTTTATTAAATAAACGTTATCGTTTATTAACGAAATTCCATAGCGACTATTTGAAAATTTGAATTGGACATAACTTGCAATCTATAAGCTGAAATCTTGAATTTTCTCTTTCATTAGAAAAATATAATCAAATCGATTCAAACGTTTCTTGTTTCACAGAATTCCGACTTAAAACGGATTCAGTATATTCAACTAAAGTTCAGATCGTAAATTACGAACTACCGCGACGTTATGAGCTCGTTTTAATTATATTATAACTATATATATTCAAACTTTATTTTAAATAAATAAATTCGATATAAAATCTATTAATATTGCCAAATCAATATTTAAATGGATTTAAATATTCATAATTAATGTTCAAAAATCTAGGACGTTGCATTCTTCCCCCTTTAAAGAGTTTCATACCTGAAATTACAAGGTAAGAAGGATACTCCAAAACCAGTTACTTTAAAATAATTATTTTAGAATTATCATTAAAAAAAATCAAATTTTTTTTTTTTTTGATAATTTCGCTAGCTTCTCCTCTGCATTGCTCGATCAGAACAACTACAACTGCCACTACGGACCTCAACTTCTCCAAAAGAAAATCAAAGCCAAATGGCTACCCAACTTGAGTGTAGAATTAATCACCAACCAATAATATTAAGGTTTACCTATTTGTCGGGCAACTCAACTCCATTTTTGAAGCAAAACCACTAATAGCTCTTCATTTTCTCATCTGTATAACCAAACCAACTCCATAGCTTTCTACAATTTGCATTTAACTCAACTTACAATGCAAACAAAAAATACAGGTTATATCGTGTAGTTTCCATCCAAATTCATTATACTGAAATTATTCACTTTTTAATTTATTCATCTTCTTTATTGATCTGTTTGATAGATTTTATTCGACCCATCCAACATCCAAATAACAAACAACCAAATCATTTGAATTATATTCAACATTGATAATTATTGGTCTGCATTCACCTTGGTTTAACATACATTAATATCAATCTATTAATATCTGACTGATTTCCATTATTATCCAATTGATTTCCAAATCCCACATTTATCCATTCTTAGATTATTTCTACTTAACCAGGTTAAGTTTCACCTTCACATCCAATTCAATATACTAATTTATTTTCTAATTTGTACAATTTTACTTCATAATTCAATTTGAATTCCAATTAAATCAAGCAAAACAACCAATATTACTATACTATAGAAAATTATTTCATTTTTCTATATAAATATAATTTAGGCAAAATTATTTCATTTATCCTTTTTATAAAACAATAGTGTATCAATTGCTAGTCCAATAGGATTTCCCAACACTTGAACTGATCAATGAACACAATACAAAACATTTTTTTATTAAATCTACAAATACGTCCTCTCGTATATACACTCAAACTCAATCTAGGGTATTATTAATCTCATCTTTATCGATTTATACCACAGAGCCAGGGTTACTACTCAACCAATGGCTCTGATACCAAATGTGATGACCCAAATTTCTGGTACCTTTTGAGCTGACCAAACAACACCAGTCCAACCCAAATTGTAGTGGAAACCCAGATGCCAATAGAAAGGATTTATAGGATGAAATAAGAAAGAAGAAATATATTAGAATAGAAGAAATAAGAAGAAGAAAACACAATAGAATCAGATTCTCACATCGTAGCGGAATAAAATATAATACATAAATAACTTTACTGAAAGCTTGAAGTAATATACTTACATACATCAGAGTACAATGGAAAAATCTGGACAATTAAAACAACATGTCCTCAAACACAACACACAGCGGAATAATAACAACATGTGTCTGGAAACTCCTTCAGCACGTCTTCTGAACTTCGTAGCATCCGATAACCTGAACCTGTATGACCCGGTCTAACCCGAGCATTATAAATATCAGGTCAGTCTGGTGAACCAGAGTGAGAAACCTACTAATTTTACAAGCAACATCCAAATTGATTTTAAAGGTAATAAATCTTTTCTAAAAGAAAAGGATAATCGTAATACCGATCCACACATAAACACAGATGGCTTTTGCCTTACGATAACTCAAAACATTTTGAAATCATATATTATTCTGATATTATAATAGTGTCTAAATACAAGTAAATAGCAATCTAGCGGAACACTTTCACCTCGTGCTCCACATATATAGTATATAATCAAAACCGTGGGTGCTTATTGTAGATTGAATTCCGACTATGACAATGTGTGGAACCACCTGTCGATAGTGTATCTCTAAAGGGGAATACACTGTGAAACACCCCACCTCTATTAATGTCACTCACAAAGGGAATGCCTTAACTTCGGTGGAGAGTTATAGGTAAAAGATGCAGATAAATTACAAGACAGACAATTAAAGCAGCGGCAAATAAATAAAACTTTATTTCATTGATAAACAGCTTATACAAAGATTGTTTTACAATACCAAGGTATCCGTCTTGTTTAACAAAAATAAAGAAGCATAAAATGATTTCCCCAAATAAAGCATGAGCTAGCCATAGCAGTATAAGAGAGAGTCCAAGGCAACACATCAAAGAGTCTTCAAGCTTGGAAAGAGTAATGGTCCAAACTAATCTGAGCTATTCCCTCCCTGACTACCGGGGGAAACGGAAGAAAAGAAGACGAGAGAAAACGGGTCAGACAATAAGTCTGGTAAGTTCAATGATTACTATCATTTAAACAAGGAAAAGGGATCATGACAGGAGTAACAGAACATAGGACAATACCCTAATATAAGACAAGATAGGTTGAACATGTGATCGCACCCATTACTATAATCTCTGCACCACCTAACTAGTGTCTCAACTAGTAATATGTATAAAATGATAATATGATCCCAATCCCCGCAGTTGTGGTAGCCTTCAGGTGTACATCTATATTTGAGGATTCCACCTTAATCAGCCCAATTGCCATGAATATGTTAGATGTACCCTTACTACCCTATCGATCGGCTCCCTACCTGTGTTAACTTGCCATGTGTCTGTGTCAAGCGGCCCTCTCTTGCGTGTAGCTACCCGTGATGGTCCCACCATAAGGTGTATCAATCCTTATGATAGCGAACCCGACACGATTCAAGAATGCACAGTGTAAAACTACTGGTACCCAGTGCCTGCTTTTTCCACTCCGGAGTACGTGCACGCCCGTAATCCGCCAGAACCTACACTGACGTACCCCCAGCCGCTATATCGACCGCTTATAATCAGCCCAGTATTCGTGCCCCACCCTGCCTAGCTCAGGGTACCGTGATACATCTATGTGGGTTACTGCTGAAATGGGTCCCCGTCACTAGGGTTTCCTACTGGTTAAGTTTGTGGGCCTATATATACAATATTACCCACCTACACGTGACGTACTTAACCCTCCCACCGATTTAAGTATGTATATTTAATGGTTAAGTTTGTGGGCCCATATGTACTAATATTACCCACAACCCGATATGTACTTAACCCTTCCATTGATTCAAGCATGTTCATTTTCATGGTTAAGTTTGTGGGCCAATATGTACTAATATTACCCACCAACCCGATATGTACTTAACCTTTCCACTGATTCAAGCATGTTCATTTTAATAGTTAAGTTTGTGGTCCTATATTACTAATATTACCCACCGACCCCGATATGTACTTAACCCTTCCACTAATTCAAGCATGTTCATTTTAATGATTAAGTGTTATCCATTCATTCAAGTTAACTTAACCTGCCCACACATCATGTTATATATATACATATATATATATATATATATATATATATATTGGTTAAGTGTTCCTCTTGTGTTACTTAACCCTATCACATATCATGTTATATATATATATATATATATTGGTTAACTGTTCCTCTTGTGTTACTTAACCCTATCACACATCATGTTATATATATATATAGGTTAAGTGTGTCCTATTAACTTAACCCCACCCACTTGTCTAATTAACATGTTATGATGGTTAAGTGTTCTAATTTTACTTAACCTCACCCACTTGCCCAGTTAACATATTATTACGGTTAAGTGTTCTAAATTTACTTAACCTTACCAACTTGCCTAGTTAACATGTTATTACGGTTAAGTGTTCTAAATTTACTTAACCTCACCCACTTGCCTAGTTAACATGTTATTACGGTTAAGTTTTCTAAATTTACTTAACCTCACCCACTTGTCTAGTTAACATGCTATTACGGTTAAGTGTTCTAAATTTACTTAACCTCACCCACTTGTCTAGTTAACATGTTATGGCGGTTATGTGTTCTAAATTTACTTAACCTCACCCACTTGCCTAATTAACATGTTATTACGGTTAAGTGTTCTAAATTTACTTAACCTCACCCACTTATCTAGTTAACATGTTATTACGGTTAAGTGTTCTAAATTTACTTAACCTCACCCACTTGCCTAGTTAACATGTTATTACGGTTAAGTGTTCTAAATTTACTTAACCTCACCCACTTGCCTAGTTAACATGTTATTACGGTTAAGTGTTCTAAATTTACTTAACCTCACCCACTTGCCTAGTTAACATACGGTTAAGTGTTCTAAATTTACTTAACCCTGCCATTCCACTCTTGTTTTAGCTTTAATTTATTCATTAAAGCACCAACCACTCACATTAGAGAGATATTGTTACGGTCACTGGATGTGCCGGTCGGTTCTGGGCAGCTTTACACCGAACTCAGTCTAACCTTGGGTCTTTTTTGGCTTAATGCACTAACCACCCACATTAGATATATATTGTTATGGTTGCTGGATTGGTCGGGTGGTTCCGGGCAGTCTTATACCGTAACTCAATCTAACCTCGGGTTAGGCATATTCTTCTTTTCTAAATTTAGATATTTGTCCTTCCATGTTTATATGTAAATTGTCAACAATTTATTGTCATGTCCCATTTTCCTTCTAAATCAAGTTCATAATTTTTGGTATATGAAAATTATACCATTTAAATGTCACTAATCATTGGCATGTGCCAAACATGCCAATTACATATAATTTCATGTTTACCCCAACGATATCCCCCGTTTGTACATTCGCAAAATTACAAGGAATGTTAGGCTCGATATTTTAGCCTAACTTATAAACACGAAAGGGAAAAGCGAAGAACATGAAATATTCTAACAGCATAAAAATATGTGACATGTAGATTTGGCATAGGATAATGAACTTGCAAATTTAGATTCGATTAACATGAATCATAGCATATGAATTTTCATAGAACTACACAAATTAAACTTGTCATGTAAAGGTGAACTTGCATTGAATTGGATCTAATTAATATAGATCCAAATATGTAGGCATATAGATCTAAATATTTAGGCATACATGACATTATTTAGCCTAAAACTTGCATGTTACATGATAGTTTAAAACTTGCATGTTACATAACATGATAAAATCACCAAACTTGCATATGACATGATAGTTTAAAACTTGCTTGTTACATAACATGGTAAAATCACCAAACTTGCATATTACATGATAGTTTAAAACTTGCATGTTACATAACATGATAAAATCACCAAACTTGCATATGACATGATAGTTTAAAACTTGCATGTTACATAACATGATAAAATCACCAAACTTGCATATGTTAGAACATATAAGGCCACAAATCTAACTTGCAACATAATAGGTTATAGATCTAAACATTGCAACATAATAGGTTATAGATCTAAACATGTGTGATTGTTGATCTAAAACATGTAGACAAATAAATATGACTTAGATCATTAACTTGCAAGTAACATATAAAATCCACCAAACTATTATATGACATAATAAGTTCATCATCCAATCATAGTAGACTTATCATTAATATCATAAAATATGGTACGTTTATAACCACAAACTTATAGGCATAATCAATCACAATGGTAATTTAAGATAAATAAGAATCAGACTTTATTTATCTTGTATATAAGCATCATTTCTACATTCAAATTACAACATGTCATGATATCATTTAAGAATAACGTTTAAATCTGAGTAGTAACCAACTTACAAACAAAAGGAGATCTTGATTTCTGAGATCTGTATTCTGAAACTGAATTGCTCTCCTTTGATGTAGGCTAGTTGTTGTTTTAAATTTTAGATTAGATTTGATGTGAAGTTTCTATCTTGCGGCGGCTACTCTAGGTTCACCATTGACGTCATGACGACTCTTGGTATGAATTAGTGTGATTTTAGGTTGAGGGTTAGGGGTGTTTTTATAGAAGTTTAATTAATTAAGAGCCGTCAGATTAACCTAGAAGCAATCAAGACCATCCAGCCAAGATAGAATAGCCACTTCAGCCCTAATGACTCAGCAAATGTATTAATAACCTTCTATTTTAACGTTAATGTACCAAATGTACATCTTTTATTTTTTTTATTTTTCTTTTTAATTAATATCCATTAACATGAATGACAAATTAGCACAAACACATATACAAACTAAGGTCAATTACATATTTTCCAATCAATGCCATATTAACACAAATCTACAAATTAATTTCAATCTATTTATGTTTACATATTTTCCCTTTACTGTATACATTAATTACCCATATATATAAATATCTATTTATACATGCATAAATCTTTCTTACCTTTAATTTGTCACAAATCCAATCAGAGAAGGTTACGTAAAAAAAAAAAGAAACCTTGACAACCAAAAATGCGCCACGTATGCCACATGATGCGTACACGTCATATATATATATATATGTATATATATATATATGTATATATATATATATATATGTATACATATATATATCTTCCCAATTAATCATTTTCACACTAAGCCACTTTTTTTTAATTGCATTCACACTAAGCCATTTTTTTAGCCATTCCCCTTAAACAAAAATATGGCGTTGGCGGGGATAGAACTCTGTACCCCTTGTACGCAAGTCACATGTACCAACAAAATGAGCTACTAAGTCTTTTGCTTACATCCCTTAGAACAATGCTAAATATTATTCTTTTCTCATTCCTCTTTTTCATGTTTTGCTGCAATATTAAAGATATCTTCTTCATACGGAGTCCGATTTTCGCAAACTCGGACTCTATCTCAAGCAGAATTTCGAGACGAACGCAATGGCCCAACCCGTTTTACCTAATTCTTCTTCTTATTTTTTCAAATTAATTATTCTTTAATTTTTTATTTTTATGTTCACAGAAAATACGAGGTGTTACACACTGGGTTCAACAAGATCGCCTTGCAACCCGACCCACACATGACCGACCACTCATTTCGCTTGAGTGTATTGAATATATATCACCAACGGTTGAGCACAAACCACCGTTTCTCGAAAGGGACAACATCAAAATAGATTAAAGAAGGAAATGAATTTTCTCTAGAGAGGTGATTATACACCCTAATGGGAGAGACCCACATAGCCATGTTGCTTGCCTGATTTTTATCATTTCCCGGTTGATAAGGCTTGAGGCTATGATTATCTACCTTTCTATATTAGCACATTAAATTTGAATGCCACACCGTCAGATCCAACAAATCACTAATTGACGTCCTCAAAAATACACTAGGCACGTTTGAAGAATTCAACGTATGTGACCATCTGGAAATACTCTGTCAAACACTCGTCCATACAAGTCATTCAGATACAGGATGAACTGAAGGCACCCTCCTACCGCATCTGTAACACCCCGCATTTTAACTTAAGACAACAAAATAAGAATAAATTAATTTAATGTTCAGAATTAAGTAAAATGGGCTACGCCATTGCGTTTGTCTCGAAATTCTGGTTAAGATAGACACCTAATTTGCGTAAATTGGACACCGTATGAAGAAGTTATTGAGGTTTGAAGTTTGTATACGTGCAGGACGAATATATATGTAGTAGGTTCAGAAATTCAAAAATAGGTTTAGAAATCTGAAATTCGGTTCAAAATTCGAAATTTAAGAGGACGAATGATTTCCCGCCCAGGGCTGTCGACCCCCTAAGGGGGGTGTCGAACTCCTAAGGGGTGGGTCGACCCCCTCAAGGGGGATCGACCCTCCTGCGAAAGATTTTGGAAGATTAGATTTTTTGAGATTTGGATATTTCTGATGGTTTTTAATCAAATCTGAGGGTCCTGCTTTCTATGATACACTTACAAATAAGTCTGTAGAGCTAACCCTAAACCTCATATTTCTGAGGCTATGCTGAAGCTCTGATATTCATCTTCCTCCCCTATTCTATTCAGAAAATTTAGGTTATTGGTTTAGGTAAAATTCTAAATCTAAATCTGGAGGAAAGGAACATATGCTTGTAAATAGGTTTTTGGATCTCTTAACGAAGTGAGGTAATTTGTAGATCCGATCTATTCAAATTTATCCCTCTTCCTTTCCTTTCTCTTTTAATAAAAATAATAAATCCATGGTTGTTAGGTTATAAATCCGATTAGGAGAAAACCATGGATGCTAAAACTGGACCAGATCCAGAATTGGGAAAGCGTATGAGGTGAGTGGGTTTAAGTTATAGCCTTTAGATAATAATATGTTATCTTTTAACATTCCCGTTTTTATTAATTGTGAAATTTCCAGATTAATTATAAATTATTGTTATAACAAGTTGAGATGTTAATATGAATAATTCATACGTTAAATCAGTGAAAGTGTTGGAATGATTACATGTTGAACAAACTTGTTAGAATATGGGTGATGACTACTATTGTTATAATTATATGATTCATTGGTGGTATATTATTGAGTAAATGACTTGTTTAACTTGTTGGATTTGAATAATTATCCGATTGAATGTTTACATGTCAAAATAGAATGAAACACATGTTAAAAAGGATATGCACCAAAATATAGACATAATTTGATGACATGTAAACTAGATTACAGTAAAAAGGATAATATGCCTAAAATTCACATGAATAGGAATAATTGTTAATGAACAAACATGCCTAGATTCATAGTAATTTGACACTATAATGCTCTTAGACACGAGGTTAGATTGTACTTGTGATAGAAGTCTGCTTGGAACCACCCGGCATATTCAGCATTCACAAGTGGTAAATCTAATGTGAGGGGTCTAAGTGCATAAATAAAACATATAATTGTGCTAAGACATGAGGTTAAGTTAACTTGTGGCAGAAGTCTCCCCGGACCCGCCCAGCAAATCCAGCATCCACAAGCATAGGCTTAATGTGAGAGGTCTAGTGCACATATATATATACCAGTGGAAACGAGGGCACATAATTTTGTAATCGGACATTCCTGCAGTTTTGGGTTAACCAAAAACTCGTGAGACCATGCGGGCGAAGTGGAAGAAGAAGCGTATGAGGAGACTGAAGAGGAAGAGGCAAAAGATGAGACAGCCATCCAAGTAAAGGGCTCGATGCTTGACGTTACCAAATCAATGTTGTCGTGATCCTGCATCATAGTCTCTTTGGTTTCCGAAGTCAGCTGCCTCGATGGAATGCCTAGTTTATTTTCTTATGTTTTATGTAGTTGAGACTTCCTATGTTTTGTTTCAGACCATTTTTAATTTGTTGAATATCTTAAAAATGTTTTTTGCCTATTAATTAGCGTAATGCTTCAATGTCCTTTTTTTTGGTGAAAATAAAATAAAAATATATATATATATATAACAAGATATGAATAAATGGAAATGATGGTAATTAAATGTCTAACTCAAGAAATAAGAAAGGAAGGGATGTAATAAACTGAGTTAGTGTGATGCGAAGGAAAAGTGATGTATTTCCCTAAATGACTATTTCTGAGAACGTGGTTGCAAGTAAGCCACAGTGAATAAAGTAAGAAAAAGGAAAAAAAATACTAGCCACCACTGATTTAGATGGGAATACGTTATGAAAATAAATCACTGATTCCTTCTATAAATCAAACTGATAAGGTGCATGAAATGTTTTCCTTAATAAAATTAGGAACATATATTACAATGAATGAAGAATAATGGATTACAACAGTAAATGATTTGGTATAAACGGTGAATGATAATAGCCTATTATAAATAAATAACATTAATGAAAATGTTGTATAATAGGTAGACTTGTCCTAGGGACAAGTGAAGATTATAACTTAGGTTGTCATAATCTAACAAGGAAATGGGATAACTGGCGAAATGAAATAAAGGACACTTAATTGTAAATTAAGTAATCGATAAATGGGGAAAAGTCGGAAGCCTGTTGTGAAAATGGGGAAAATATATGAAATATGAGAAGTTATACTTAATTATAAATTAAATAATCTATAAACTTGGAAGTCTGAAACCCGCTGATAAGAATAACATGTTTGGACTTGTCCTAGGGACAAGAGGAAATTATAACATAGGTTATAATAAATGGGTAGAGAAACTTACTAATGGGCCTTAGTTAAGAGAGCTAAGTTAATAAGTAAACAACGATAAGTTGTAGTAACGGTGTAAAATGGAATTATGATTAAATGAGAAAGAATGAGGAAAACTTATGAAATAAGTAATATTTAATCATAAATAACGACTGACATGTTAAAAAAGAAAACATGTGAATTGAGACATACTTAATTACATATTAAGTAGAACATGTTATTGTAACAGTAAAATCAAACAACAATATAAAATGTATTGTGGATTATAGACCTTGGGCCACAATCTAGAGAATAACATATTGTGGGCTTATTAATAAACTTAAATGGGTTAAGTTACATAACTGAAATTAATAAGCAAGAGGAACTTGGTAACTTGATTAAGAATTCAATATGAATGGGAATAACCAAGTTAGATGGAAACCTGATGAGGTAAGACAAGCGCGTAAAAAGAATGTTTAGACATAGGGTCTTACAATATATTAAAGTGAGGCGCTTGGACCAGTCCGCACGTTTGAGGGTGAATAACCCAACGGGGTAGGTCATTGTGGTGTTATAAGGCACGAGGGTGCACACATTCATCTGATTGTTCTGTCGGCTCTGAAGGACTGGAAGGGGAAGCACGTGACTTCCTGAGATACGTAAGGTGCTCTTGGTATTCCTCTGTTGGGTGGCAAATTTTTAGGCTATGCTCACAGTGGTTGGGTCGGCGCGTAACTACTAGGTGGGCGGGCCTTGACTGCAGAAGTAGTTATGCAGTGATAATGCTATGACGTGGTGACACTAGGGTGATTCGGAGGCTGCCTCAATGGGGAGGCGAAGGGTCACGACCAACAAGGATAGTAGATCGTACGACACCCGTTATCGGCAGCTAGTGGGATGCGGAAAGATTAGAGCTAAAACCAATAGACCATTCACCTTTCACTATCGAGGTACAGTGTTTGAGGGAAGACGCCAAATGGATGTTTAGATTGTTTTTTTAGGGGCAGTCATTTAGCTCTTGTAGCCTTTACTAGTTGAGGGAGGGGGCGAGGTGGGGCCATAGCCACTGTGAAAACAGACCCTAGGTATATCTGTATATATAGAGGCTCCTAAAGACGGGCCTGTACATATATGGAAAAGCTCCCGGCCAAGTTCTGTGTTTCTTGTATCGCCCTGCCACGGAACTCGATGCACATTAGAGGACATGCGGTTAAGGCATCGAGCTACAATTGATGATATGTGTATGGGACAATCGAGATACATGCATGTCGGCTCTGGGTGGTGTATCGTAGACTTGAGGGCATTATTCCAGTATGGAATATGATTCGATCGACAATGGCAGTCAATACACTTACGTACCGTAGTAATGACAGACATATGCGGAACGTAACATTGTTATGTAGAGTTACATATGTCACTCCGGCGTAGGATGAGGGACTGCATTCATTTCAGTGGCATTACGGTGGAGACCGCAAGTGGGGTACCATGGGATGTACCACAGTATTGAGGGGTAGCTACATATATGCTATATTAGGTTAATCCACCCAGAATTAAATGGGTATGACGTGTGTATAAGCCTTGAGTGCTGTTAACCCAAGTAACCTAATAAATAAGAAAATATGATTGAACGGTATATAAAGGATTATCCAAAGTGCATAATTTAAATCCAGTCACCAGAACTTGTGTTCTGACCCCCTTCTCATAACATACTCGCAGGTTAGATTTATGGCAGAGACATGTGGCACTATAGATAGCCTTGATACTGGTTAGGCAGCATTATTAATATGGTAAGGCTATATTTTGATTATATTATATTTTAGGGTCTGTTTGTCACAGGTCCCTATTAAATTTTAAAATTAGGCTCACATCCGGGTATTGAAAATTCAGTCCCTATTTTTTGAAAATTCAGTAAAAAAAATATTAAAAAATCACGTAAATTCGTATTTAATTAAAATAGGTATACCCAAAAAAATTCAGACTAAAAAAACATCAAAAACCACGTCAAATCCAAAAAAAAAACTGAAAAAAAGCGAAAACAACAGTTAAATGCATACTAGTATGCACATATTTGGATTATCATGCATACGTCTGTGCAAGAATCTCACTTATGCATCTGTGCTGAAAATACTTGCATACATATGTGCAACTATAGCATAATTCTTGCATGAAAATATGCAATAATTCACACACTTGCAAATTAGTTCGAATTTATTTGCATTCACATGTGCAGAAAAATCATAAAAGTAGCACACATGCATGCAACAATCCACAGGCAAAAATTCAGTTAACTTTTCTTCATGAAATACTTGCATACAAGTGTGCAAGTATTTCAGAATAATTGCACACATGTATGCAAGTTTCCGTCCAGATTTTTCAACACAAACAGCGTATGCAATAGTTGCATACATGTGTGCAACTATTGGTAAAAGTTGCACACATATATGCAACTTTTTTTTTTGTGTGAACTTCTGTGGAGGTTTCCAAAAATTAGATTTTTTTTTTTTTAACCTGATAGTGCATTTTTTTGGCATAAAAAAGTAAAAGGCGGAAGTATGGAAAACAGGGACCAAAAATGCATTGAAACTTAGGGAGGGACGTGAGTTATATTTAAAATTAAAACAAGGGCCGGAGCCTTATTTCCACTATATTTTATCCATTCCGCTGTGAGATATTTTCTGAGCTTTGGCACGTTTTAAGTCTCTGTCTTTTCTGTAGGATACCAGAGCAAACCAAATCCGAGTTTGGATAGATTGTAATTTGAAAAGAAAATCGATCTTTCGGTACTCGGGTTGTTACATCTGGTACCAGAGCTTAGGTTTAGGATTCCTGTATAAATAATGAGTGAACATATTTGTATTTTTTTTAAAATATAAATATATTATATATACCTAGATCCATATAGGAACCCACTAAATAGAAAGAGTATAATATGGTAAGAAATAGGATGTTTGTTTTGGACATTAAAGGAATGAATATGGGAATCTGAGACCCTTAGTAAATTTTGGTGAGGAGTGTACAATGTACTTTTGTATGGAAGGAAAGTGAATCCTAAATGATTAGTATTTTGGGTTAGTGGGCTTGAAAACCTTATAGATTGGAAAAGGTTGAAAAGAGAATAATGGATTAGGAATATATATATATATAGTTGAGAGAATTGACCTTGGGGAGTGTCTAGGAAAGCCTAGAAAAATTGGAAACCCGCTTTGAGTCTAACCCTATTGTTAACTTTTAAGAACATGAAATTATAAAAGTTTTGGGAAGATGGTTTATGGTGTTTTGAAGTTTAATATTAAAAGTTATAGTTTTAAAATATGTAAAGGAGTACATATTGGGTTTTGAAGTAAAAATGGGGTATATTTTGTAAATAGTGATTTCTTGCGAAAATTTTATCTAAAGTAAAATTCTCTCAGCAAAATGTGCATATTATATAGCATGTATAGCTCGTTAGTTTTCTTGTTATATTTCATACAAGAATTTTTAGTAAAGAAAGTTTTGAAGTCTTTATTCTTTTGACAATCATTTTTGATAAATTGTTTTACAAGAGAATTTTGTTGGGTGGACAAAAATAAGTTGTAGAAAATTAGCATAGAGTAGATGGTTGCACCTTGTAGTAAGAAACTGAACTGAACTTATAGGTAAAGTCATAACCCGATTGAGAAATAGTTGTCCTTATCTACTCTAGTTTTTGTGATTTGAAAAAAAAAATGATTTACATTTTTTTATATATAACATGTTTTTTTATGGTTTGGCAGAAGTAAGTTTTGATGAGGAAAATAAAGTTTTGACACTTTTGAATTTACGGAAGAAAACTTAAATAAAAAGCCAAACCATGTTTTGAGAAGGACGGAGTAGGTAAGGATTAAAACCTAGGGAAGACGGGAAAAGTTTTGAGGCTATGAAGTAAACAGCAAGAATTATCTTGAAAAAAAAATGGTAAGTTCCCGTAAAATGCGTAAGCATGGGAAATACCTAGGGTGTTGCTTGAAATAATTATTGGTACACAGCTAGGACTAGTGGTGACTACTGCATAGTAAAAAGGGAAAGTAAGTGTTTAGATCCTGTTGTTAATTTTCAAGTTAGGGGTAAAACCCGTTACTACATTACCGTTGGGTTCGTTCCGTTATTTTGTTCTTGTTGGATAGTTAGAGTAACACCTTAACATGTCGAAGATCCCATAATTTGGACTTTTCTGTCTGAGGGGGACATAGTCTCAAGATTCTTGGCCCTTAGTAGTAGCTGTGTAGGGTGTATGTTCTCCTGCTTTAGTTGAAAGACTATAAGGCTTATTTAAATTTAAACTAAGATCAGATGATTAAATAAGCTAAGGAAAGAGAAATGTTACAACTGAAAAGGAAACAGAAAATTCAGTAGAACAACAAAAATAAAAAATTCCAATATAAGATGAAAAGAAAATCAGTAACAAAGAATTTTTTTTATGTGACTTGTGCTTGGATCGGAAAATAGGGAATCTTTGTAAATATTTACGTAAAATCCAAGTACGTTTAGAAAAAGGTTGAGAAAAGAAAAATGGAAGATGCGAAGTTTTCCATTTTCCACCTTTTTGTAACATAAGAAATCGAATTTATAAAATTAGATTTTTCTGAAATTTGAAAAAATAAAGTTGGTTGATAGGATTATGGATGCAACAATTGGATGAACTACGCTCCTAATCAGTAAGAATATGGGAAAATTTGGATGAAAAAACATTTTGATTTTCAGAATATTGCATTCATGTAGAACTGCCAGTATATTTAGGATATGAGCATCATATTTTAAAAAGGATTTTTGAGAAATTTGCATACACGTAGGAGGTACCGCTTAGGCATACATGCATTATTATTTTGTATTTCACTTTTCACAAGTGCACGATGTTTACAAAAATTGGGTGCACATATGATGGATGTATAATGCTAGGGGTTAATTGATTTTACCCTTATCAAATTTCGGGGACGAAATTTCCTGAGGGTGGGAGAATGTAACACCCGCAATTTTAACTTAAGAAAATAAATTAAGAATAACTTAATTAAATATTCATAATTAAGTAAAAGGACTACGCCATTGCGTCCGTCTCGAAATTTTGGTCAAGATAGACACTTAGTTTGCGTAAATCGGACACCGTATGAAGAAGTTATTAAGATTTGAAGTCTGTGTATGTGTAGGAAGAATATATATATATAATAGGTTCAAAAATTCAAATATAGGTTCAAAAATTCGAAATTCGGTTCAAAATTCAAAATTTGTGAGCGCGGCAGATTTCCCGCCCACGGGTGTCGACCCCAAGGTCGACCCCCCAGCAGCAGATTTTGGCAGATTAAGTTTTTTTAGATTTGAACGTTTATGATGGTTTTTAATCATATCTGTGGGTTCTGGTTTCTCCGATACACCTATAAATAAGTCTGTAGAGTAAACCCTAAATGTGAAGGCCCGCCCCGCATCAGCCGGCATTTCCTCTGAAAGTGCGTTGTACACATGCCCGACTAGCACGGAACGATCGCCAAAGAAAGGAAAGAAGAGAATGAACTAATAAAGAACCTGTAGAATGTCTCACAGCGCATGGAATAAAATATAATAGTAACATACTTGACATAAAACAGGCGAGACAGTGCATAAGCTGAAAATTAAACATCATAGCAGCAGAAAATCCAAATACAGCTTATGATCCAATACAATTATTACAACTTTGTAAAATACTGTCTCTAAAGCAAAAAGAAAGAGGTACACTACTAATGCCCAAAGTAGTGACCAATGGCGACATAGGGAGAATATCTATATATCATACGTGGAAGCCTCTTGCTCGTCTCCGGTATAGCTACTCGTGCATACCACCTAACCTGTCTCTAGTCTGCTCGTGAGAGCACCCAGAGTAATAAGGAGAGACATAAAACTCTGGGTCAGACGAAAAGTCTGGTATGAGCGATAAGCAGCTAAACAGAACAATAATAGGTATACTAAACCATACCTGAACCTGGACCTGCAACCAAAGAGTTAGCACTACATACCGTACAATACTCTAAGGTGCCACTAAACAGATGGTGTAAAGAATACGGGGGTGGGGGTGTGCATGTCATAATGATGGCAAACAAATCAAGCATAGTAATCATTCTCACATTTCTCACTTAGTGCGTAAAACATACGATGTCCACCACTTCGATCACTATACCCATCGAAGTAGTGACGGAGTTCGACTTGTACAACTACTGCTACTACCAAGCTTACCCCATGGAGTCATGACCAAACCTTTACAAATGACCCCACTTCATTGGTCTATAGCTCTTTAGTCGTACCTAGGCCACTGTGGCCCTGAATCCATTCACGTACCCCCTACACATAGTGATCCAAAGTCATAAACATCGACAACCCCTTAGGACACGTCCCGCAGCAAAGTCCAACTCATGAAGTTAACTCGTTGGTTCCCAACTGGATCTTGAGTACAAACTTCCCACTTGGACTACCTTTGCATCTCTGGTTTTGGTCTCCCCCTCCGGATCGGTCTTCATTCAATTCATAGCTCATGCCTCGCGTTTAAGCTTCCTGGTTCAGTTCGAAGTCACTATACTGGTTCAGATCGGTTCCCTTTCCTCGTTCAGTCCGTGGTCACCACCCCTGTTCGGGTCGGGTCGTGCTCACCCATGGGATCGGGTCGTGCTCACCCATCGGATCGGGTCGGGTGCTTCTAGTTCGAGTCATCGTGCATGCTCCAGTTCAGGTCGTGACTTCGGGTCATGTCGCGATCCTTCCATCGGATCGAGTCGCGGTCTTCTGGTTCGTGGCCTTCAAAGTGGAGCAGCTCATGGAGTTGGGTCAGCTCGTGAAGCGGTGGCCATGATCAGGTCGGGTCGTGGTGGATAGGGGCGATCCGATCCGGTTACTGGCCAATTTCCTGCAGTTCTTCTAGCGACTGTTTTATGCCATACGACGGCATTTTCGACCATTCTAACTTTTCTAATCAATCACAGAGCATACCATACAGTCATAGCAACATATAGAACTGACCACAAACACCAAAACAACAATTTGATAGGTTAAAACGAATCAAACATAGCCAAAACCCCATATTTTCCCTTAAGCATGTTTAGGCAAAACTAATGATATGGTTAGCAAAATTTAACCAAATTAACCCAAACTTCTAACAGAGGTCTAAAACATCATTTCGAATTTTATAAATATTTTTCCAGAATTTATTAATGTATAGATTCGCTAACCAACACTAATTACCCCTAATTAACCGTAATTAGTGAGAAACTTTGCAAATCACTCACCTTGGCCACAAATAAAACTCAGATCTGAAATGAAACTCTGTTTGGCACGAATACCGATGTCTAACAGCAGCTCTAACCTTGCTTTGGTGCTATCTCTCCTTAATTTGATGTTGCTAAGCCTAATCTTCAATTAGAAAGTGGTTTGGGGATGTTTTAGATGTTGGAGGCCATGGCTAGGGTTCAAAGGAGGTTAGTGGCGGCTGAAAAATACTGAAAAAGAATGTTTTATAAACCCTAGCAGC
The DNA here is from genome assembly GCA_030737875.1 of Allium sativum. Classification (NCBI taxonomy): domain Eukaryota; kingdom Viridiplantae; phylum Streptophyta; class Magnoliopsida; order Asparagales; family Amaryllidaceae; genus Allium; species Allium sativum. The sequence goes on from CM060919.1 coordinate 172,484,698, forward strand.
CCTCATATACTCCTAATCCCGAAATTCCCCTTTGGGCCTAGCTGTTAATCACCCGGTTAAGCCCAATTAAGTTGTTTTTCACCATCTGAAACTTGTTTCAGCCATATCTCCCAAACGGTGAGTCCGTTTTGCTAATGTGACCACTCTACGGAATTGTAAACCATCATCCGGATTCAATGGAAGTGGTTTCAGGTCAAAATTCCTTTCTAGTCAAAATTTGTGGTCAAAACAAGATCAGCTAGGGGCAAAATGATCATTTAAAAATCGGGAAAAATCATGAACATGGGAAATGACCCCAATAGTCGCCTCCCAAAGTTACATGACCATACGACTTCGTATGTGAAAGAAATAAATATTCTACGATCCTTCGATGCATAGAATGCGGGTCGTTACACTCTCCCCCCTTAAGAAATTTCGTCCCCGAAATTCCTTAACCCAAAACATATAAAGGATCCTGCATCCGTACTAGCCATATACAACAATCAATCATGCAAAACAAACAAAACAAACATATCCTAGCATGCGGAAAGACTAAATTGAAACTGTAATCTTACCAGGCGAAGAGTCTGGATACGTCTTCCTAATGCTCTCCTCTGTCTCCCAAGTATAATCATTTTCATTCTCGCCCCACTGAACTTTGACTAATTTCACCGCTTTCCTTCGAAGTTGCTTCGTATCGTTCCCAACAATACGCATAGGCCTGCGGTTCCCAACCGCCTCAGGTTCAACCTCGATATCATCCAACTGATTAGGTGAAATAGTCCCATTGAGGTCGTGTACGAATTTCCTTAACTGGGAAACATGAGATACGTGATGAACTCCTGCCATCTTCTCTGATAATTCAACTTTATACGCCAAATTCCCAATTTGCTCAAGAACTGGGAATGGACCAACAAATCTTGGTGCTAACTTGCCTCTCCTGCCAAATCGTATCACGCTTTTCAACGGAGATATCTTGACAAACACCAAGTCGCCAATGGAGAACTTTAAATCTCTTCTCCTCTTATCGGCATAACTCTTCTGCCTATCCTAGGCAGCCTTCATTCGCTGTTGGATAACCTTAATCTTGTCTGATGTTTCTCTTATTACTTCTGGTCCAAGCACATATTTCTCATCGGTCTCTAACCAACATGACGGTGAGTTGCACGGTCTTCCGTACAAAGCTTCAAATGGAGCCATACCAATACTGGATTGATAATTATTATTATATGCAAACTCTACTAGGTGTAGATGGTCATCCCATGATCAACCAAAGTCGAATATGCAAGCTCTCAAGAGATCCTCTAATACTCGATTCACCCTCTCTGTCTGTCTGTCGGTTTGAGGATGATACGCAGTACTAAGATGTAATTCTGATCCTAACGCCTCTTGTAAGATTTTCCAAAATCCACTGGTGAACAATGGATCTCGGTCACCCACAATGCCCTTGGGTATTCCAGGAAATCTCACAACCCACTTTACATATAGTTCAACTAACTTAGCTGCCGTTCTATTCGACTTGATGGGTATAAATCTCGCACTCTTGGTCAATCGGTCCATAATCACCCAAATGCTATCATGGACCGACCTAGTTCTTGGTAACCCATCAATGAAATCCATTAAGACTTGTTCCCATTTCCATTCTGGAACTTCTAATGGTTGCAACAAACCACTAGGCTTCTTTTGCTTAGCTTTAACTAGCTAGCAATTCATGCATTGGATATAAACTTCCCAACGTCCCTTTTCATCACTTCCCAGTAGTATGTCTGCTTCATGTCTCGATACATCTTGTTACCACTGGGATGTATAGTCAATTTTGAGTGATGACATTCCCTAAGCACTTCATCTCTTAATCCATTGACATTGGGTACAACTAGTCTTCCATTCTTTCTAAGCCATCCATCTCGATCAAGCCCATACTTGTTCATCTCCTCGTCGATTCCCATCTCTAACTTTGAGATGATTTCCAATAGGTTAGGATCATTCCTCTGACTGGAACCAATCCACTCAATCAAAGTGGGTCTGATCGTCAAACTTGCTAACATTTCTGAATCCAATTCGCACCTTGGTCTGAAATCATACCCAGCGATGTACTCCAGTTGCCTCCATTCTAGAAACATAGCCCCTAGACTGGCATGTCTTCTACTCAATGCATCAGCAACCGCATTTCCCTTTCCTGGTGTATATGCGATATCGAAATCATAGGAAGCCAAGAATTCTAACCATCTTTGCTGTCGGAGATTTAGATCCTTCTGAGAGAAGAGATACTTTAACGATTTATGATCGGTAAACAACTCAAATCTTTCTCCCAAGAAATAATGTCTCCACATCTTCAATGCGAACACGATCGCTGCTAATTCCAAGTCATGGGTAGGGTATCTTTTCTCGTGCGGTTTCAGTTGCCGACTTGCATAAGCTACAACCCTACCTCCTTGCATCAACACAGCACCTAGTCTGATACCACATGCATCCGTATATACCGTCATCTCTTCATTCCCCTTAGGAATGACTAACACTGGTGCACATGTCAACTTTTCCTTTAGACTCTTGAATGCATTCTCGCACTTTTCGTCCCAAACGAAAGCTTGATTCTTCTTGGTCAACTGAGTCAACGGTGCTGCTGTCTTGGAGAAGTCTTGGATAAACTTACAATAATATCCAGCTAATCCCAAGAAACTTCTTATGTCCGTTGCATTCTTGGGTGTAGACCAATCTTGTACCATAGCCACCTTCGCAGGATCCACGGCAATACCATTCTCTGAAACAACATGGCCCAAGAACCTCACTTTCCTCCTCCAGAAGCCACACTTAGAAAACTTTGCTTTCAATTGGTGTTTTCTCAACACCTCCATCACTATCCTTAAATGTTCCCTGTGTTCTTCCTCTGTCCTTGAATAAACAAGGATATCGTCCACGAACACAAGAACAAACTTATTCAATTGATCTCTGAATACCCTATTCATAAGATCCACAAAATATTTTGGTGCATTGGTCAGCCCGAATGGCATGACCAACCACTCATAAAATCCAGACGGCGTTCGAAATGTCGTTTTAGCTATACTCTCAGCTTCCACTCTAAGCTGATGAAAACCTGCCGCGAGATCCAACTGGGAGAACACTCTCGCACCACTCAACTGATCAAAAAAATCATCTATCCACGGTAGAGGATACTTATTATTCCTCGTCACCTTATTCAACTCGTGATAGTCTACACACAATCGAAGGGAACCATCGGCCTTGGTAGCAAACACAACTGGTGCTCCCCATTCAGAAACACTCCTTCTGATAAATCCCATCTTTAAAAGATCGCTAACTTGCACCCCGAGCTCTCGCTACTCCCTTGGTGCCATACGACGAAGTGGCATCACTATAGGTCTGGCATCTTTCACTAAATCAATACAGAACTCAATCTCTCGGTGTGGTGGAAGCCCGGTCACTTCTTCGAAGACGTCCGGATACTGGCCAACCAGACGCACATCTGACAACTCATCATGCGGGATGTCGAGGGAATTTAGAAAACTAGCCATTACCCCCTCACTGGGTAGACCACCAAACACTACCCTCTGCCCATCATCCGCTCTAGCTGTCACCAAAAAACCCTCACAGTCTACCACCACCCTGTATCTTTGGAGCCAATCGACTCCCAAAATAATGCCAAACCCAGTAAAGCCCAAAACAAAGCAATCACAAACAAACATACATCCATGACTCGATAAGACCACATTACGACAAATCATGCTAAGGTTAGTCGAACCACCAATCAGGTTCGTCGCTACTAAAGGTCTATCGACAATCTCGGGCTCCAATCCCAACCTATCTACCAGGTCACTAGATATGAAATAACTGGAAGCTCCGGTATCAAACAAAACTCTAATAGGAACATCATAAAAAGAAAGCATACCTTGAATAACGACATTCTTTACCTTCTTCGCCGCAGTTGGGGCATTTGACGAAGAAGGAATAGCATTAAGGGCATATGCTTTCACCATCTGCTTTTCTTTAGGGGGTTGCGGACACTTGTCCTTGTGATGTCCCACTTGACCACACTTGAAGCCGTTCCTGTCTGCCGGCTTCACTCGACAATTACTAGCATAGTGACCCTTCTTGCCACAGCTAAAGCACTCAACATCTTTCTTCTTCTTCTGGCCATTCTTATTTTGGTTCTGCTTCCTCTTATTCTGAGAACCACTCTTGCCTCCACCGCTTGCTTGCGGTTTTGGTTCCTCTGCCGATGCGACTTCAGTCTTCGGCTTAGGGTAAAGACTTTCCGATCTTAAAGTTTTCCCCACAATCGATTCAAACGTCTCATCGATGTGGTTAATAAGCCTTTCCCCCAAGTATTAATCCAAGCCAGTTATGAACCTCTCGTTCTTCTTCTCAACAGTATCAATTAGGGATAACCCATATTTCGACAAAGTGTCGAATTCGGCAGTATACTCTGAGACAGCTCTTCCATTCTGCTTGAGTTCAAGAATTTCTTAAACAACACTGCCTTCCGAGTAGCTGGAATGAACTTATCGCTAAAGTGAGCCTTAAACTGATCCCAAGTAATCTGATCCTCGGGAGTAGCTTCCTTTATAGCATTCCACCAATTCATTGCCTATCCTTGCAGCTGACGGGATGCTAGCCTTCTCTTCATCGCATCCTCGATACCCAATCTTCGAAGATATGCTCGCAGCTATCCAACCAATCCTGAACATCCGTAGCCGACTCCGTTCCATGGAACGGCTTCCCACCAAGACTAGTATAATCCTTGTTCAGCTTGGCCAAATCGGCCCTAGGCCCTGCACTATTGGACCACCACCATTACCAGCATTGGGAGCTGCCCTCTGAACATCTCTAAGCATCTCTCTCATGAGGTCAGTAAACATCGTCCTCATCTCGGCAGCATTCCCATTATTGGCTCCTCTATCAGTACCCCTTGCGTATCGGCTCATCGTTTAATCTGCACAGAGAAAATGATTAACCATCCTCTTTGTGGTGTCAGTGCAGTGCGACTTCATCCTTAGCTATACTAATAATATATATATATATATATATAGCTTTTGAAAACCAAAATAATCACAAATACGCGCTCTCATATACGTATTATCTCTCCCTGGTGTCTTCCCTAGGTTAACTACGCAACCTAGAGCTTAGATACCAAGTGTGACGGCCCACCCCGCATCAGCCGGCATTTCCTCCGAAAGTGCACTGTACACATGCCCGACTAGCATGGAACGATCGCCAAAGAAAGGAAAGAAGAGAATGAACTAATAAAGAACCTGTTGAATGTCTCACAGCGCATGGAGTAAAATATAATAGTAACATACTTGACATAAAACAGGCGAGACAGTGCATAAGATGAAAACTAAACATCATAGCAGCGGAAAATCCAAATACAGCTTATGATCCAATACCATTATTACAACTTTGTAAAATACTATCTCTAAAGAAAAAAGAAGGTACACTACTAATGCCCAAAGTAGTGACCAATGGCGACACAGGGAGAATATCTATATATCATACGTGGAAGCCTCTTGCTCGTCTCCGGTATAGCTACTCGTGCAGAACACCTAACCTGTCTCTAGTCTGCTCGTGAGAGCACCCAGAGTAATAAGAAGAGACATAAAACTCTGGGTCAGACAAAAAGTCTGGTATGAGCGATAAGCAGCTAAACAGAACAATAACAGGTATACTAAACTATACCTGAACCTGGACCTGCAACCAAAGAGTTAGCACTACATACCGTACAATACTCTAAGGTGCAACTAAACAGATGGTGTAAAGGATACGGGGGTGGGGGTGTGCATGTCATAATGATGGCAAACAAATCAAACGTAGCAACCATCCTCACATCTCTCACTCAGTGCGTAAAGCATACGATGTCCACCACTTTGATCAGTAGACCCATCGAAGTAGTGACGGAGTTCGACTTGTACAACTATTGCTACTACCAAGCTTACCCCATGGAGTCATGACCAAATCTTTACCAATGACCCCACTTCATTGGTCTATATCTCTTTAGTCGTACCTAGGCCACTGTGGCCCTGAATCCATTCACGTACCCCCTACACATAGTGATCCAAAGTCATAGACATCGACAAACCCTTAGCACACGTCCCGCAGCAAAGTCCAACTCATGAAGTTAACTCGTTGGTTCCCAACTGGATCCTGAGTACAGACTTCCCACTTGGACTACCTTTGCATCTCTGGTTTTGGTCTCCTCCTCCGGATCGGTCTTCATTCAATTCATAGCTCATGCCTCGCGTTTAAGCTTCCTAGTTCAGTTCGCAGTCACTATACTGGTTCGGATCGGTTATCTTTCCTCGTTCAGTCCGTGGTCACCACCCCTGTTCAGGTCGGGTCGTGCTCACCCATGGGATCGGGTCGTGCTCACCCATCGGATCAGGTCGGGTGCTTCTAGTTCGAGTCGTCGTGCATGCTCCAGTTCAGGTCGTGACTTCGGGTCGGGTCACGATTCCTCCATCCGATCGAGTCGCGATCTTCTAGTTCGTGGCCTTCAAAGCGGAGCAGCTCATGGAGTAGGGTCAACTCGTGAAGAAGGGGCCACGATCAAGTCAGGTCGTAGTGGATAGGGGCAATCCGATCCGGTTACTGGCCAATTTACTACAGTTCTTCCAGCGACTATTTTACGCCATACGATGGCATTTTCGAACATTCTAACTTTTCTAATCAATCACAAAGCATACCATACAGTCATAGCAACATATAAAACTGACCTCAAGCACAAAAACAACAATTTGATAGGTTAAAACGAATCATACATAGCCAAAACCCCATATTTTCCCTTAAGCATGTTTAGGCAAAACTAATGATATGATTAACAAAACTTAACCAAATTAACCCAAACTTCTAATAGAGGACTAAAACATCATTTCGAATTTTATAAATATTTTTCCAGAATTTATTAATGTATAGATTCGCTAATCAAAACTAATTACCCCTAATTAACCGTAATTAGTGAGAAACTTTGCAAATCACTCACCTTGGCCACAAATAAAACTCAGATCTGAAATGAATCTCTGTTTGGCACGAATACTGATGTCTAACAACAGCTCTAACCTTGCTTTGGTGCTATGTCTCCGTAATTTGATGTTGCTAAGCCTAATTTTCAATTAGAAAGTGGTTTGGGGATGTTTTAGAGGTTGGAGGCCATGGCTAGGGTTCAAAGGAGGTTAGTGGCGGCTGAAAAATACTGAAAAAGAATGTTTTCTAAACCCTAGCTATAACAACCCGGAAAATCTGAGCCAGTTTAAAACTTTTATTTTGGCAATTTTATTGAAGTTGAACATTTAAAATGAATTATTTTAAATGATATCGACGAGAAATTTATTTTGAATATAATTTTTAACGTATATATTTATATAGATCGTCGTTAGAATATAAATAATTATTTATAATTATAAAAAGAATTGAAAATGGCGCGGTAGTTCGAAAATTCGATTTCAAAATTCAAATGAATGTACAGGGTGCAAAGTAAAATAGATTTTTGCGAAACCAAAAATATTAGAATCTAATTGAGAATATCTTTCCAACGAATCCGAAAAATCAAAATTTCATAGCGGGAATAAAAAGTTATGCCTAGTCGAAAATTCAAAATAGTCGCTATGGAAATTATGCATGGGCCAAAAAGTCATATTTTGCATAACGATGAATTTGGACTCGAAACCACTTCCATTGAGTACAAAATGCCGTTTAGAACTCCGAAAAGTATAAGCTTCGATATATTCCGATATCCGGAATAGTGGCAATTGGCTGGAGCTTTTCAGTTAGCAAAACATAGCCCTTAAAAAGTGAAATTTTGCATATGAGCTCAGAATTCGACGAGATAAATTTTTCTGGATTCATAATGACAAATCGTTATTGAGTTCCAAAGGGCGCATCGAACGGAGTTAGTATGTGGCCGTGCGAGCTGAAACAGTTCAGGGTAAAACAGGCAGTCATTTTGCAAAGGAACATTATTGATACGACCTCAGAATTCGATTCTACTTTTTTTCTGGATTCGTATCATCTAAAAATGGTTAAATCCAAAAGGGCATGATTTTTGAAGTTAGCATGTGAGCGTACAAGAAGAAATGGTGCGCCAAAATCGCATTTTTAGAGCTTATCTGAGCATTTTTTAGAATTTTAACGGACGGTCAGACAACTTGGAATTCGACGAAACTTATTTCGTTGGACTCGTCTTCACGTCTACTATGTCATGTCCGAAATCCGCGGCAAACGGAGATCGTTTGTATTCGGACGATTGGTGAGAAACTAGCATATAATCACTTTTACTCCATCTCTCTTTTCACTTTTTCTCTCTTCCTCTTCCCCCTTCTTTCTTCATTAATGGGGAGCTCACCCACCCCATGTCGCTGCCGCCACTCCCCCACCTCCACCGTCAGCCGCCGGCCACCACCACCTCCTCCTCCTCTCTCTCTCCTCTCTCCTCTCTTCCAATGCAATCCCTAAACCCCCAAATCAATTTCCACCACCACCACCACCACGGGCCCCACCACCACCGCCGCTGCCCCTTAGCCACCTCCCCACGTCCATTCAGGTCCGGCGCCCCCCTCAGGCCCCCCCAATTCCGGTCGTGTTCCCCGCTACACCCAAAAATCCATTTTCACCAAAATCCCGTTTTGCAAATAACTCCCAAACCGTGCGTTTCTAGCCAAAGCTCCTCAAGACCAAAGTCGAAGAGCACGATTTTCTCTTCGATTTGGTATATGATAGTCCCATTTTTTATTGCGGAGTTGTCGGGAAAACTCGTCCAAAGTTGTTGTTCAAACACAATCAAAATGCTGTCTTTTCGTGATTTTCGGCGAAATGGAACATTTTCGGAAAGAAGACCACTAGGCGAAAGTTGTCCGGAATGGCGCGTTTAATCTAGAAAAAAAAATGGTGTGAAGATAGGAGCTCGTTTGCAAATTCTAGAACCAGAACAGCGAATCCGGGCGTTGGAAAAAATGTGAGTTTTCTCCGCTTTAAAGCTTCTATGGTTTTTGATGAATGAAGTATATAAAAATATGATTTTTATATTATAGGAATAATAAAAATATGATTTTTATTTTATAGGAATAATAAAAATATGATTTTTATAATATATAGATAATAAAAATTTGATCTTTATATAGGTAGTAGAGATATAGAAGTACGATTTTTACATTTAAAGTGACGATATAAAATTATGATTTTTATATAGTTAATCAAATAAGAAAGGTCGGATTTTTTTATATGTGATATTAGCAAAGGGAGGTTGGATTTTTAGTGAAGTAAAGATTTGATTTTTAGCGATGTAAAAATATAATTTTTAGCGTCATAAAAATATAATTTTTATATTAGTAGAAGATTAAAAATATAATTATTATATTTGTAGAAGATTAAAAATGTAATTTTTATATTTGTAGAAGATTAAAAATTTAATTTTTATATTAGTAGAAGATTAAAAATATGATTTTTACATTATAGAAGTATTAAAGATTTGATCTTTATTATGTAGAAGGAGCAAAGATGTGATTTTTATATAAGTGGCGATATAAAGATATAATCTTTATTATATGAATACCGTTGTAAAAATAGAATTTTTATCCATATAGCGTAGTTATAAAAATATGATTTTTATATAATATAGAATATAAAAATATGATTTTTATATATGTAGTGAACACGGACGGCGAAAGTGACAAAAGGCGAGCACGGCGAGATATTCTACATATGAAGAGTCGTGGCGTTTGGTTTAGCTCTCGGTGAGAACTTCTCACTTTAAATTTTCTTTTTTTAGTTAAAAATATATACTAGGATGCAGACGGTGTTTAGCAGCACCCGACACCCGTCGTCCACAGACCATGGATGGCTTGTATGTTTGATTGTTTGATGTGTTTTGAAAACTGATTGTGTGATGTGAAATGAAATGAAATATTTATATAGTTAAAAATATTTGATCGTTAAAAATATTATTTTTAACGTGTGTGTATGAATAAAAATATGTGTTTGTTGATTTGAAACCCCACACGGGTGTTGGGATGATATTTGGTGTACACTAATCCCAATTGTTTAGTGATTTGTCGGTCGTTTGATTGACAGGCTGTGTAAGCGTTAATTAGTTATATATAATGCTTATGCAGTTGTGTGGTGCACTTTGGATGATGGTTGATTATTTATCAGTGCTATTATATACATGTGTTGTATGGTAACCATATAATTAACATTATATGGTAATTGATTGGGCCTCATTCCAATTGGGAAAATAAAGAATAGAATAAAATAAAGATTCATGTGTTGAATAGAATATAAATAGTCATGTGTTGACGATAATCATGTGTTGAAAATTATCATGTGTTGAAAGAAATATTTTAACAATAAAATTTACATCTTTAACATATTTAAAGTTAGAAACTAACTGGAAAATAGATAAGATGAGTGGTTTCCTGGGTATTGATCTGATATTGGTTTCGGCCTTCGGGGTTAATACTTAGGGAATCATTCTCTTACTACTTTACGGTTGGAGTCTGATTTAAAAATCAAACGTAGATACCATAATTTTATAAAATATATTAAATAACAAAAATAGTCATGTGTTGATAGTGCTCATGTGTTGAGAATATTCATGTGTTGAAAGAAATATAGATTCATGTGTTGAATAGAATAAATATTCATTTGTTGAATAGAATAACGAATTTATTGAAATATATAAAGCCGTGTTGATTAGAGACGCGCCATTTTGACGTGAGCTATATTTATATCGATTATATTCGTTTTTAAAATGAATATAGAAAAGGAAGTGATTTCAAAATATAACGTTTTGAAAATATTATCATTTGTATATCGATAATGTGGAATATTCGATTTTGGTTCGAAATTGAATATGAAGTTGAAATCGTTTCGAAAATGAATTTAAAACGATTTATAAAATAAGTTTTAAAAGGAAATCGACGAAATATATATAATATTATATATATATATATATATATAATGGCCGGAATAGAACGCGCTGCGGCGGTTCGTGAATTTCGACCATTGACTTCGAATGGACATTACGGGAGATACGACCGTCGGATTCTCCTGAAACCGCAACCATTGGGTTCGTATCAAAAATAGCTTTCCAATGAATGTTAGAAATTTGAAATCTAACGGTTGGATTTGGAATTATGTCCAAATCAAATTTGGAAAAGGTCGCTGTAAGTGCAGTTCGATGGCCGTTGATGGAAATCGACCGTACGGGCCTTGATAAAATTATTAAAAATATCAATAATTTGTGTAAAATCATAATATGTAAATTGGAAAGAACCGTGATGAAAAACTCCACATTTGAAAAGATAAAAACAGATTTTTATCGAAATGAACTAGTTTGAACTAGAATTAAAATCAATTTATTTTAGAAATAAATAAATTGAATTTGAAAGTGGTTTTAAAAATAATCAAAATTTCCAATACGTGAATTGGATTGGATTTGAATCGAAATTATCTTCGGAATATTTTGATGTTGGATTTCGTGATTATACAGATATTGTTATGGGAATTTGAAAGATATATTTATATCGTTATTTCCAATACGATATTTGTTGGTTTCAGAATTTGATATTGAATATAAGCTGATATATTTTCTATTCATAGCCTTGTATTTAATATCAAACGTGATTTGGGTTTGTCGCGAATGGTGTCTTCATTAACACTGCTCTTAAGCCCAGTTGAGAAAAAGATTAAATCCTTCTATTTAGATTTAATGAGGTGTACCAATTAAATGTTATTAATTGGAATTGAATTTAAATTGGTTCTTGGGTTTATCGTGAGCGGTGTTTTGAATAACACCTGTTCTTTAACCCGATTAACAATAGAAAGTGATTTTGGATTTATCGTGAATCATGTTTTAGGTGACATTGGTTTTTTAACCCAGCTAAAGACAGGATATTGATTTTTGAGAAGATTAAAACTAAGTGGAGTTTTAATGAATCTGTAATTAGATTGAAATGTGAATTGATAATTTAAATTATCAAATTTAGAAAGTGATCGAGAATGGAGTATCACCAGTTTTGCTCCAAAGCGATAGTTAAATCTTTAATTTGATTTGAGCGTGAAATGGTAATTAATTTTACCGATAGCACCGTGGTGTTAGATATGGAGTATTACCAGTTTTGCTCCATGGGATAAATAGGTTGGGATTGGGAAATAAAATATATAATTACTTCGGTGTGGTTCACTAATCCCGACTAGTTTGAAACGATATCCAAAGGAAGATTAAAGAATAAATTTAGAATAATTTATCTTTGATAAAATTAATGGGAACCTTTCCCTAAGAGTGTGAAAATTTGAATAAAAGAATATTCTGAATTGGAATGAGGCGTTTGTTGTGTTTGTGTAACATTTGTTTATTATATACGTGGGTTATTTAGAAAGGCCGGGTTTCTACCCATTTTGAATAACCGATTCGACGATATGTTGAAGATGAAGACGGTGGTTGAAGACCGGAAGTCTTCACATCGTTTGGGTGATTACTGATGATCTTGATTGGGCTGTACACCCAAGAGGAGAGAAACAGTTGGTGATCGTCCAGACGTACTTGGAGATCGATGGATATGCGAGGAAAGTGCCTCCGGTTTCGTTCAGACCCAGAACGAACTTGTAAATGGACTGTGTGTCTGACATTGGATTTTATTCTGTGTTGATTGATCTCTATTAAATATACATCTGTTTGGCGGCGGAGAATTTATTCTCTTGCTTAACGCCCTTCTCTGAGACGTACAAGCTCAGAGCTTGTATATCGATGGACATCAGTCGCATGGAGTGAATTGTCAGTGTGGCACGCGTAAGTGGCAATTGATCAAGGCTTCTGTTGAAAAGCAAAGTCTTGTGGTTGATGATCAAAGCACGGCCTGTGTGACGCAGCTTTGTGTATAGCGTGAATTCGCGAGTCTCACACCTCGGTATGAGTCAAAAACAGGATAAAGACCCAAGGAGTGCATGACGTTTCTTTCTAGCAATGGGTGGTATCAGTGCTTAAACTAGCTGACATTTATATACTTTTCACCTGTGTGGTTGTTGGAAAGCGAGGCGCCTCGGATATAGGTCCTATAGGACCGGGAAACGTGTGTTCAGGAATTGTCAATCCTCAAAAGTAAGAGAGGACCGGCCTTGGAGGATCCAAGGGATCGCTGTGTGTGGTCCTGAGGCATTTGCTAGAGTGTCTCGAATCGGAGAGGAGCTTGCCCCTTGCCTCGACTCATGACGGAAATCCAATTTCCAATACGTGTTTTTGCGGTTTTAATTGTAGAACTAGTATGGCGACATGATAGATGGTACCCATGCCGCCTATGATTGATATTTATGATTGAAATTGTTTTGACACTATACACTTATAATAGTATCAAATTATTTGTTTTAAACGTACCAAGCATGTTTGGCTATTATAAGGGAAAACCCTATCCTCCGGCTTGCGTTGCATTGTGTGATGGGACCTGGGTCTTATAATAGCTTCATTTTTCGAAAAAGCATTGCGTTGTTTTGTTATATGCACTAGTGTTCTTGAGAGGAAACCCGTTCCGTGTTATACGGCGTGGTCCCTTGAATTACTCACTTTTAAAGTAAAGTTTTAAATAACTGTTTTAGTTCTCACACCAGTCACATGACTGGCCTAGAGTTTATTGTTTTAACCTAAACTCTGGGTGAGTAGTTTCAGGTTTGCAGATTTATATTCACAGGATCCTGATTTACAGCTGGAACGATGCTCGGAAAGCTCTGTATCCGTGTATTACTTTCAGTTTTGTTTTGTATTATTTTTCCGCTGCTATGTAACTTATTGTAATCTCTGATATTTAATCGAATGTATATCTATTCATACTATGTAAATTCTTGTTTCTGATGGAATTGTTGTAATAAGCAATGAAATGTTCTTCTGTTTGCGTTCTGATTTGTCTTGTCCTCAATTCAATCCGTGACTTTCCTTCACAGGGAAGTTCAGGTCGTGTCAGTTTGGTATCAGAGCTTTGGTTTACAGAGCTCGAGAACAAGACACATTAGAACCATACGAAAGAATTTATCAGATATTGGATTAGTAATATCAAATTAGAATGACCCGTTAGTGATAGGATCAGTAGTATCCTATAACGAGTGTAAAGAGTATATTTTTCAAATGAAAACAATTTTGTTTTGAAATTTAAACAATTTTATATGTATTTGAATAATTTATTTATATTGATTTGGACAATCTAGTATTTAAAGGTTTTGCATATACGCGTCATGAACGTATATTCGAAGTTCTAACATACTAGATAGATATAGGATCACACTCTAGTCGCTCGGAGATGATTTTGATGATGGAGCTCCATCACCAATATTTATGTTCGAGTTTCGAAGGTGCGATATCTATATATTTCCATTAGACTGGTGTGACAACCGAAACTATATAGATTTATTGTTGTGATTTGGCATCAAAAACATGATTTTCTGTATATATATCAAATTATGAATTTGAAATGTTAATCCACTAATTGATTGCTGGTTGTGTTGTTTGTTTAGTTGTTTGAAATTTTGAACCATTTGGTCTAATAGAATCAAATATTGAATTGTTTGAAATTGGTCGTATTTGCTTGCATATACATGTACTTACATTGAACAGGTCATAGCAAGGAGGCTAGAGCAGAAGAATAAAATTGTTTGCCCGACAAATAGGTACATGTTTACCATAATTTACTGTTTTGTTTGGGTGATGATAATTTTATGAGCTGATTGGCTAGCCACTTGGCTTTTTCCTTTTCTATTGGATTGAAGAAGGCCATGGGAGGCTATATGAAATATCCCGAAGTCCCCGGTGCAGGAGAGGTTATGGTGAAATTTTTCGGAAATCTAGGGTGTTAGCCAAATTTTTGAAAATTTTGAAAAGTTCTTAGAAACTGAAAAATTGGAGAACTTAAGCCGTAATGAAAATATGGGAAGTTGAGTTGATTAGTTAAACAAATTTCAGCTTCGTTCCTTTTCGGGGACGAAAAGTTTTAAGTGGGGGAGATTGTAACAACCCGGAAAATCTGAGCCAGTTTAAAATTATTATTTTGGCAATTTTAATGAAGTTGAACATTTAAAATGAATTATTTTAAATGATATCGACGAGAAATTTATTTTAAATATAATTTTTAACGTATATATTTATATAGATCGTCGTTAGAATATAAATAATTAATTATAATTATAAAAGGAATTGAAAATGGCGCGGTAGTTCAAAAATTCGATTTCAAAATTCAAATGAATGTACCGGGTGAAAAATAAACCGGATTTTAGCAAAACCAAAAATATTAGAATTTAATTGAGAATATCTTTCCAACGAATCCGAAAAATCAAAATTTCATAGCGGGAATAAAAAGTTATGCCCAGTTGAAAATTCAGAATAGTCGCTATGGAAATTATACATGGCCCAAAAAGTCATATTTTGCATACGGATGAATTTGGACTCGAAACCACTTCCATTGAGTTCAAAATGCCATTTAGAACTCCGAAAAGTATAAGCTTCGATATATTACGATATTCGGAATAGTGACAATTGGCTGGAGCTTTTCGGTTAGCAAAACATAGCCCTTAAAAAGTGAAATTTTGCATATGAGCTCAGAATTCGACGAGATAAATTTTTCTGGATTCATAATGACAAATCATTATTGAGTTCCAAATGGCGCGTCGAACGGAGTTAGTATGTGGCCGTGCGAGCTGAAACAGTTCAGGGTAAAACAGGCAGTCATTTTGCAAAGGAACATTATTGATACGAACTCAGAATTCGATTCTACTTTTTTTTGGATTCGTACCATCTAAAAATGGTTAAATCAAAAAGGGCATGATTTTTGAAGTTAGCACGTGAGCGTGCAAGAAGAAACGGTGCGCCAAAATCGCATTTTTAGAGCTTATCTGAGCATTTTTGAGAATTTCAACGGACGGTCAAACGAACTCGGAATTCGACGAAACTTGTTTCGTTGGACTCGTCTTCACGTCTACCATGTCGTGTCCGAAATCCGCGGCAAACGGAGATCATTTGTATTCGGACGATAGGTGAGAAACTAGCATATAATCACTTTTACTCCATCTCTCTTTTCACTTTTTCTCTCTTCCTCTTCCTCCTTCTTTCTTCATTATTGGGGAGCTCACCCACCCCAAGTCGTTGCCGCCACTCCCCCACCTCCAACGCCAGCCGCCGGCCACCACCTCCTCCTCCTCTCTCTCCTCTCTCCTCTCTTCCAATGCAATCCCTAAACCCCCAAATCAATTTCCACCACCACCGCCGCTGCACCTTAGCCACCTCCCCACGTCCATTCAGGTCCGGCGCCCCCCTCAGGCCCCCCCAATTCCGGCCGTGGGCCCCGCTACACCCAAAAATCCATTTTCACCAAAAATCTCGTTTTGCAAATAACACCCTGTCACCATTTCGCGAATAACTCTCAAACCGTGCGTTTCTAGCCAAAGCTCCTCAAAACCAAAGTCGAAGAGCATGATTTTCTCTTTGATTTGGTATATGATAGTCCCATTTTGCATTGCAGAGTTGTCGGGAAAACGCGTCCAAAGTTTGTTGTTCAAACACTTTCAAAATGCTGTCTTTTCGCGATTTCCAGCGAAATGGCACATTTTCGGAAAGAAGACCATTAGGTGAAAGTTGTCCGGAATGACACGTTTAAGCTAGAAAAAAAATGGTGTGAAGATAGGAGCTCGTTTGCAAATTCTGGAACTAGAACAGCGAATCCGGGCGTTAGAAAAAATGTGAGTTTTCTCCGCTTTAAAGCTTCTATCGTTTTTGACGAATGAAGTATATAAAAATATGATTTTTATATTATAGGAATAATAAAAATATGATTTTTATATTATAGGAATAATAAAAATATGATTTTTATAATATATAGATAATAAAATTTTGATCTTTATATAGGTAGTAGAGATATAAAAGTACGATTTTTACATATAAAGTGACGATATAAAAATATGATTTTTATATAGTTAATCAAATAAGAAAGGACAGATTTTTTTATATGTGATATTTGCAAAGGAAGATTGGATTTTTAGTGAAGTAAAGATTTGATTTTTAGCGATGTAAAAATATAATTTTTAGCGTCATAAAAATATAATTTTTATATTAGTAGAAGATTAAAAATATAATTTTTGTATTTGTAGAAGATTAAAAATATAATTTTTATATTAGTAGAAGATTAAAAATATGATTTTTACATTATAGAAGTATTAAAGATTTGATCTTTATTATGTAGAATGAGCAAAGATGTGATTTTTATATAAGTGACGATATAAAAATATAATCTTTATTATATGAATACTGTTGTAAAAATAGAATTTTTATCCATATAGCGTGGTTATAAAAATATGATTTTTATATAATAGAGAATATAAAAATGTGATTTTTATATATGTAGTGAACACGGACGGCGAAAGTGACAAAAGGCGAGCACGGCGAGATATTCTACATATGAAGAGTCGTGGCGTTTGATTTAGCTCTCGGTGAGAACTTCTCACTTTAAATTTTCTTTTTCCAGTTAAAAATATATACTAGGATGCAGACGGTGCTTAGCAGCACCCGACACCCATCGTCCACAGACCATGGATGGCTTGTATGTTTGATGTGTTTTGAAAATTGATTGTGTGATGTGAAATGAAATAAAATATTTATATAGTTAAAAATATTTGATCGTTAAAAATATTATTTTTAACGTTTGTGTATGAATAAAAATATGTGTTTGTTGATTTGAAACCCCACACGGGTGTTGGGATGATATTTAGTGTACACTAATCCAAATTGTTTAGTGATTTGTCGGTCATTTGATTGACAGGCTGTGTAAGCGTTAATTAGTTATATATAATGCTTATGCAGTTGTGTGGTGCACTTTGGATGATGGTTGATTATTTATCAGTGCTATTATATACATGTGTTGTATGGTAACCATATAATTAACACTATATGGTAATTGATTGGGCCTCATTCCAATTGGGAAAATAAAGAATATAATAAAATAAAGATTCATGTGTTGAATAGAATATAAATAGTCATGTGTTGACGATAATCATGTGTTGAAAATTATCATGTGTTGAAAGAAATATTTTAACAATAAAATTGACATCTTTATCATATTTAAAGTTAGAAACTAAATGGAAAATAGATAAGATGAGTGGTTTCCTGGGTATTGATCTGATATTGGTTTCGGCCTTCGGGGTTAATACTTAGGGAATCATTCTCTTACTACTTTACAATTGGAGTCTGATTTAGAAATCAAACGATAGATACCATAATTTTATAAAATATATTAAATAACAAAAATAGTCATGTGTTGACAGTGCTCATGTGTTGAAAGAAATATAGATTCATGTGTTGAATAGAATAAATATTCATTTGTTGAATAGAATAACGAATTTATTGAAATATATAAAGCCGTGTTGATTAGAGACATGTCATTTTGACGTGAGTGATATTTATATCGATTATATTCGTTTTCAAAATGAATATAGAAAAGGAAGTGATTTCAAAATATAACGTTTTGAAAATATTATCATTTGTATATCGATGATGTGGAATATTCAATTTTGATTCGAAATCGAATATGAAGTTGAAATCGTTTCGAAAATGAATTTAAAACGATTTATAAAATAAGTTTTAAAAGGAAATCGACGAAATGTATATAATATATATATTATATATGTATAATGGCCGGAATAGAACGCTCCGCGCGGCGGCAGTTCGTGAATTTTGACCATTGACTTCGAATGGACATTACGGGAGATCCGACCGTCGGATTCTCCTGAAACCTGAACTGTTGGGTTCGTATCGAAAATAGCTTTCCAATGAATGTTAGGAATTTGAAATCTAACGGTTGGATTTGGAATTATGTCCAAATCAAATTTGGAAAAGGTCATTGTAAGTGCAGTTCGATGGCCGTTGATGGAAATCGACTGTACAGGCCTTGATAAAATTATTAAAAATATCAATAATTTGTGTAAAATCATAATATGTGAATTGTAAAGAACTAGGACGAAAAACTCCACATTTGAAAAGATAAAAATAGATTTTTATCGAAATGAACTAATTTGAACTAGAATTAAAATCAATTTATTTTAGAAATAAATATATTGAATTTGAAAGTGGTTTTAAAAATAATCAAAATTTCCAATACGTGAATTGGACTAGATTTGAATCAAAATTATCTTCGGAATATTTCGAAGTTGGATTTCGTGATTATACAGATATTGTTATGGGAATTTGAAAGATATATTTATATCGTTATTTCCAATACGATATTTGTTGGTTTCAGAATTTGATATAGAATATAAGCAGATATATTTTCTATTCAGAGCCTTGTATTTAATATCAAACGTGATTTGGGTTTGTCGTGAATGGTGTCTTCATTAACACTGTTCTTAAGCCCAGTTGAGAAAAAGATTAAATCCTTCTATTTAGATTTAATGAGGTGTACCAATTAAATGATATTAATTGGAATTGAATTTAAATTGGTTCTTGGGTTTATCGTGAGCGGTGTTTTGAATAACACATGTTCTTTAACCCGATTAACAATAGAAAGTGATTTTGGGTTTATCGTGAATCGTGTTTTAGGTGACATTGGTTCTTTAACCTAGTTAAAGACAGGATATTGATTTTTGAGAAGATTAAAACTAAGTGGATTTTTAATGAATCTGTAATTAGATTGAAATGTGAATTGATAATTTAAATTATCAAATTTAGAAAGTGATCGAGAATGGAGTATCACCAGTTTTGCTCCAAAGCGATAGTTAAATCTTTAATTTGATTTGAGCGTGAAATGGTAATTAATTTTACCGATAGCACTGTGGTGTTAGATATGGAGTATTACCAGTTTTGCTCCATGGGATAAATAGGTTGGGATTGGGAAATAAAATAAATAATTACTTCGGTGTGGTTCGCTAATCCCGACTATTTTGAAACGATATCCAAAGGAAGATTAAAGAATAAATTTAGAAGAGTTTATCTTTGATAAAATTAATGGGAACCTTTCCCTAAGAGTGTGAAAATTTGAATAAAAGAATATTCTGAATTGGAATGAGGCGTTTGTTGTGTTTGTGTAACATTTGTTTATTATATACGTGGGTTATTCAAAAAGGCCGGGTTTCTACCCATTTTGAATAACTGATTCGACGATATGTCGAAGATGAAGACGGTGGTTGAAGACCGGAAGTCTTCACATCGTTTGGGTGATTACTGATGATCTTGATTAGGCTGTACACCCAAGAGGAGAAAAACAGTTGGTGATCGTCCAGACGTACTTGGAGATCGATGGATATGCGAGGAAAGTGCCTCCGGTTTCGTTCAGACCCAGAACGAACTTGTAAATGGACTGTGTGTCTGACATTGGATTTTATTCTGTGTTGATTGATCTCTATTAAATATACATCTGTTTGGCGGCGGAGAATTTATTCTCTTGCTTAACGCCCTTCTCTGAGACGTACGAGCTCAGAGGTTGTATATCGATGGACATCAGTCGCATGGAGTGAATTACCAGTGTGGCACGTGTAAGTGGCAATTGATCAAGGCTTCTGTTGAAAAGCAAAGTCTTGTGGTTGATGATCAAAGCACGGCCTGTGTGGCGCAGCTTTGTGTACAGCGTGAATTCGCGAGCCTCACACCTCGGTATGAGTCAAAAACAGGATAAGGACCCAAGGAGTGCACGACGTTTCTTTCTAGCTATGGGTGGTGTCAGTGCTTAAACTGGCTGACATTTATATACTTTTCACCTGTGTGGTTGTTGGAAAGCGAGGCGCCTCGGATATAGGTCCTATAGGACCGGGAAACGTGTGTTCAGGAATTGCCAATCCTCAAAAGTAAGAGAGGACCGGCCTTGGAGGATCCAAGGGATCGCTGTGCGTGGTCCTGAGGCATTTGCTAGAGTGTCTCGAATCGGAGAGGAGCTTGCCCCTTGCCTCGAATCATGATGGAAATCCAATTTCCAATACGTGATTTTGCGGTTTTAATTGTAGAACTAGTATGGCGACATGATAGATGGTACCCATGCCGCCTATGATTGATATTTATGATTGAAATTGTTTTGACACTATACACTTATAATAGTATCAAATGATTTGTTTTAAACGTACCGAGCATGTTTGGCTATTATAAGGGAAAACCCTATCCTCCGGTTTGCGTTGCATTGTGTGATGGGACCTGGGTCTTATAATAGCTTCATTTTTCGAAAAAGCATTGCGTTGTTTTGTTATATGCACTAGTGTTCTTGGGAGGAAACCCGTTCCGTGTTATACAGCGTGGTCCCTTGAATTACTCTCTTTTAAAGTAAAATTTTAAATAACTGTTTTAGTTCTCACACCAGTCACATGACTGACCTCGAGTTTATTGTTTTAACCTAAACTCTGGGTGCCCTTATTTTCGACACGGGCAGCTAGTAGTTTCGGTTTTGCAGATTTATATTCACAGGATCCTGATTTACAGCTGGAACGATGCTCAGAAAGCTCTGTATCCGTGTATTACTTTCAGTTGTGTTTTGTATTATTTTTCCGCTACTATGTAACTTATTGTAATCTCTGATATTTAATCGAATGTATATCTATTCATACACTGTAAATTCTTGTATCTGATGGAATTGTTGTAATAAGCAATGAAATGTTCTTCTGTTTGCGTTCTGATTTGTCTTGTCCTCAATTCAATCCGTGCTTTCCTTCACGGAGAAGTTCGGGTCGTGTCACTAGCAGCCCTCATATACTCTTAATCCCGAAATTCCCCTTTGGGCCTAGCTATTAATCACCCGGTTAAGTCCAATTAAGCTGTTTTTCACCATTTGAAACTTGTTTCGGCCATATCTCCCAAACGGTGAGTCAGTTTGGCTAATGTGACCAATCTACGGAATTGTAAACATTATCCGGATTCAATGGAAGTGGTTTCAGGTCAAAATTCCTTTCCATTCAAAAGTTATGGTCAAAACAAGATCAGCTTGGGGCAAAACGGTCATTTTAAAAATCGGGAAAAATCATGAACATGGGAAATGACCCCAATAGTCGCCTCCCAAAGTTACATGACCATATGAGTTCGTATGTGGAAGAAAGAAATATTCTACGATCCTTCGATGTGTAGAATGCGGGTCGTTACACTAAACCTCATATTTCTGAGGCTATGCTAAAGCTCTCATGTTCATCTTCCTCCCCTATTCTATTCAGAAAATTTAGGTTATTAGTTTCGGTAAAATTCTGAATCTAAATCTGGAGGAAAGGAACATATGCTTGTAAATAGGTTTTTTGGATCTCTCAACGAAGTGAGGTAATTTGTAGATCCGATCTATTCAAATTTCTTCCTCTTCCTTTCCTTTCTCTTTTAATAAAAATAATAAATCCATGGTTGTTAGGTTCTGAATCTGATTAGGGGAAAACCATGGATGCTAAAACTGGACCAGATCCAGAATTAGGAAAGCGTATGAGGTGAGTGGGTTTAAGCTATAGCCTTTAGATAATAATATGTTATCATTTAGCATTCTGCTTTTTATTAATTGTGAAATTTCCAGATTAATTATAAATTATTGTTATAAAAAGTTGAGATGTTAATACGAATAATTCACATGTTGAATCAGTTAAAGTGTTGGAATGATTACATGTTGAACAAACTTGTTAGAATATTGGCGAAGACTACTTTTGTTATAATTATATGATTCATTTGTGGCATATTATTGCATAAATGACATGTTTAACTTGTTGGATTTGAATAATTACCCGATTGAATGTTTATATATCAAAATAGAATTAAACACATGTTAAAAAGGACATGCTCCATAATATAGGCATAATTTGATGACATGTAAATTAGATTACAGTAAAAAGGATAATATGCCTAAAATTCACATGAATAGGAATAACTGTTAAAGAACGAACATGCCTAGATTCACAGTAATTTGACACTATAACGCTCTTAGACACGAGGTTAGATTGCACTTGTGATAGAAGTTTTTCCAAAACTGCCCAGCATATCCAGCATTCACAAATGGTAAATCTAATGTGAGGGGTCTAAGTGCATAATTAAAACATGTAATGGTGCTAAAACATGAGGTTAAGTCAACTTGTGGTAGAAGTCTGTCCGGACCCGTCCAACAAATCCAGCGCCCACAAGTGAAGGCTTAATGTGAGAGGTCTAATGCATATATATATAACAAGATATGAATAAATGGTAATGATGGTAATTAAATGTCTAACTCATAAAATAAGAAAGGAAGAGATGTAATGGATTGAGTTAGTGTAATGCGAAGGAAAAGTGATGTATTTCCCTAAATGACCTATTTCTGAGAATGTGGTTGCAAGTAAGCCGTAGTGAATAAAGTAAGAAAAAGGAAAGAAATTACTTGCCACCACGAATTTAGATGGGAAAACGTTATGAAAATAAATCACTGATTCCTTCTATAAATCCAATTGATAAGGGGCATGAAATGTTTTCCTTAATAAAATAAGGAACATATATTACAATGAATGAAGAATAATGGATTACAACAGTAAATGATTTGTTATAAACAGGGAATGATAATAACTTATTATAAATCAATAACAATAATGGAAATGTTGTATAATAGGTAGACTTGTTCTAGAGGCAAGTGAAGATTATAACTTAGGTTATAATAAACTAACAAGGAAATGGGATAACTGGTGAAATCAAATAAAGGATACTTAATTGTAAATTAAGTAATCAGTAAATGGGGAAAAGCCGGAAGGCAGTTGAGAAAAGGAGGGAAATATATGAAATATGAGAAGTTATACTTAATTATAAATTAAGTAATCGGTAAACTTGGAAGTCTGAAACCCGCTGATAAGAATAATATGTTTGGACTTGTCCTAGGGACAAGAGGAAATTATAACATATGTTATAATAAATGGGTAGAGAAACTTATTAATGGGACTTAGTTAAGAGAACTAAGTTAATAAGTAAACAATGATAAGTTGTACTAATGGTGTAAAATGGAATTATGATTAAATGAGAAAGAATGAGGAAAACTTATGAAATAAGTTGTATTTAATCAAAAATAACTACTGACATGTTAAACAAGAAAACATGTGAATTGATATATACTTAATTGCATCTTAAGTATAACATGTTATTGTAACGATAAAATCAAACAAGAATATAAAAAGGATTGTGGATTACAGACTATGGGCCGCAATTTAACGAATAACATGTTGTGGCCTTATTAATAAACTTAAATTGGTTTAGTTATATAACTGAAATAAATAAGCAAGAGGAACTTGGTAACTTGATTAAGAATTCAATATGAATGGGAATAACCAAATTAGATGGAAACCTGATGAGGTGAGGCAAGTGTGTAAAAAGAATGTTTAGACATAGGTTCTAACAACATATTAGAGTGAGGCGCTTGGACCAGCCTGCATATTTGAGGGTGAATAACCAACGGGGTAGATCATCTTGGTGTTATAAGGTACGAGGGGAGCGCACATTCATCTGATTATTCTGTCAGCTCCGAAGGATTGGAAGGGGAAGCACGTAGCTTCCTGAGATACGTAAGGTGCTCCTAGTAGTCCTTTGTGTAGTGCAGATGTTTAGGCTGCGCTCATAGAGGTTGGGTCTGTGCGTAACTACTAGGTGGGTGGGGCTTGACTGCAGAAGTAGCTATGCAGTCAGAATCTTGTGACATGGTGACACCAGAGTTATTCGGCGGTTGCCTCAACAGGGAGGCGAAGGGTCACGACGAAGAAGGATAGTAGATCGTCGGATACCCGTCATCGACCGCCAGTGGGATGCGGAAAGACTAGAGCTAAAACCAACAGAACATTCACCTTTCACTATCGAGGTACAGTGGTTGAGGGAAGACACCAAATTGATGTTTAGATTGTTTTTTAGGGGTAGTCATTTAGCTCTTGTAGTCTTTACAAGTTGAGGGAGGGGTCGGGGTGGGGCCATAGCCACCGTGAAAATGGACCCTAAATTTAATTGTATATAAAGGATCTTAAAGACGGGCCTGTACAAATATGGAAAAAGCTACCGACCGAGTTATGTGTTTCTTGTGTCGCCCTACCACGAAACTCGGTGCACATTAGAGGACGTGCGGTTAAGGCATCGAGCTACAATTGATGATACATGTGTGGGACAGTCTAGATACATGCATGTTGGCTCTGGGTGGTGTATCATAGACTTGAGGGCATTATTCCAGTATGGAATCTGATTCGATCGACGATGGCAGTCCTACGCTTACGTAGCGTAGTAATGACAGATATATGCGGAACATAACATTGTTATGTAGAGATCCATACGTCATTCTAGCGTAGGATGAGGGACTGCGTTCATTTCGGTGGCATTACAATGGAGACCGTGCGAGTGGGGTACCACGGGATGTATCTTAGTATTGAGCAGTAGCTACATATATACTATATTAGGTCAATCCACTGGGAAGTAAATGGGTATGACGTGTGTGTAAGCCTTGAGTGCTGTTAACCCAAGTAACCTGATAAATAAGAAAATATGATTGAACGGTATATGTAGGATTACCCAAAGTGTATAATTTAAATCCAGTCATCAGAACTTGTGTTCTGACCCCCTCCTCATAACATACTCGCAGGTTAGATTTGTGGTAGAGACATGCAACACTATAGATATCCTTGGATACTTGGTTAGCCAGTATTATTAATACGATAAGGCTATATTTTGATTATATTATACTTTATCCATTTCGCTATGAGATATTTTCCGGACTCTGACATGTTTTATTCTCTGTTTTTTCTGAAGGATACTAGAGCAAACCATATCCGAGTTTTGATAGATTAGAATTTGAAAAAAAGAAATCAGTCTGTCGGAATTCAGGTTGTTACATCATCCTTGGAATCACCTAAAGGATCAGTAGCGTGAAGGCCTTACAATCCGTAAAATCTCAACCACGGCTGAATCCCAATTTAAAAGCGTCTGGTTGCTTGCCAAAGAAATTCAACAGCAGTCCTTCTGCTTATGAAGATCCACGGTCTTCATTTTCTCCATCTCAATCAGCATTCTTCATCTTTAACGTTTATGTCCTTATTGGTCGGAATGGTTTTCGAATATAATTTCGATCCCGCTCTTTCCATACCAACAATCTATTTGGCCAGATTTTGATAGTCGGTGATTTAACTATCAAAATAAACAACCATCATCCATAGAAAAACAAATTGGGTTCATTGGTTCAGTATACAGCATCACTTGGCCTCCTTAGTTAAACAGTTGTTAATAAATTTCCAAATCTCCCAACATGTGGAATACCGCCCTTTCACTTCTTATCTCCAAATCATTTTATTCAACTTATAATTCTCCAAATTATAGGTTATATATCCTTAACAGAAATATTCATTTAATTCCTTCAACTACCTTTATTTCTAAACTAATGTCATCCTTGGAAAATCATGAGGTCGTTACAAGTTGGGGTATTTTATTTACCTCTCAGACCTTGAGACGACAACATTCTTATCTTTAGAACAGATAGAAGTTAAAAATGAATCCCAAATTCCAGTAACTAACCCAAAGTTCCATTTATTATGAAATACCTTCATAACCGCTTATCTTAGTTTTGTTTTAAATAAAATCATTCCCTATCTAAAATATTTATCTCCAGACCTTATCCTTAGATTTTCACTTTAATAATCAATTTCAATCCACTTAAGCTTCTATACAATTTCGAATCATATTAAATCTTGTTTAAAACTTTCGTTTTTACAGAATCCCTTTTTAGGGAATAAATTCGAAATCTAACTCATATAAACATGAGTAAAACTTATTAAAAATCCCTTTTAGTTATAACAAGGTCTTACCGAACTAATCCCCATTTCCATTTCAACCATGGTTTCTTTCAAATATTATTCACTTTAAAAGTTAATATTATTCTTTTTATACGATTCTGGACTCGATATATCAAAACAACTTTGTTTCATTTGAAAGCACTATTATATATCCAAATCTTGTCTATCGAGTCACTTTATGAATTCATATTCACATTATATTTTAAAAAATTCCGTTTATAGGTCAAATCCTTGTTATTTGTCTGACATCCTTTACATTAAAAAGTTTACTTCATTATCAACTATAAACTAAATAATTAATCTTCCTTAAAAGGTCATTTCAAAATGATATTTAACTTCAATAATAATTAACACTCAAATAATAGATTTTGATAATCAAATCTTGGTCATCTCAAAAAAGGTTACTTTGTTAACCATTTCCATTTGGTTATTTCTTTTAAATTAATAAATAAAATTAATTTAAATAGTTTCATTTAATTTCATTAACAATCTAATTAAATTTAATAATCTCATTTAATTATTTATTGGAAATATAATAATTAATTTAATCCTTGATCATTTTGTTAATTGTAGCTCACTTTCTTACAAAACTCATAGATCTACGAATCTCGCTTTATATACTCATTTTATAATTACAAGATAAAAATAATTATTTATTTCCTTTAATGGCCTCATTTAAAAAAATCTATATAAAATAGATTTCAGAATCTGTCTTTAGCTATAAAAAAAATTTATAACTTCCTTTCTATTGATTTACCTGACAATAAATCAATCTCTATAAAATGATTCATTCTGAGGCCATCTACCGATAATTACTCTACCAATATACCCCATTGGTTAATATCAAACAAGTGTCGGATTTGGTTTCAACAATCAACAATCAATCAGATTGATTAAACAGAGTATATAAGTAAACATCATATTTGAGGAATCCGGTTGGATTCCTCCAACTTGTCCTTGCCTGCATCACAGTGAGTTACCTCAAATTCAATATGACAATATATTTATCTATCATGATAAGCAGAAATAAACGGTTCAACCAATAACAGTCAACAAACAATTTATAGCATCCAGTCAAGCATCAAAATGTTTGCTTAATACGTTTATATTATTATAAACGTAACCAACAAGTTAGGTAACCTCGTTTCAAATCCAATAGTTAAAATAACGATTTTATTCGATTAAATTAAACAAACTCTTAATTTAATCCATGAATATTAAATAATATTCAACATACAAACAAACAGTCATCCAACCTTCAACCATTAGCAAACATTGCACACAAAATAAAAACACGGTTTATATAAAATAAAAACATGGTTTATATAAAATATAAACGGGATAAACTGAGTGAGTTGAACTCACCTTGGATTCACTTTGTGTTAAACGATTAGTTTTAGTCAAATTAAGTAGACGTTTAATTTGACAAAAATACCATCTGCTCCCATTTTCGACCGTTACAATCCAGAAGATAGTGCTCCTCGATATGGTTCTGACACTTCTGCTTTGGCTAAATTCTAACATTGTATGAACATGTTATAAATTTAATAAGTTAACAGGTTTTAAATTAATTTTATAAGTCCTTAATTAAATTAAGTAAATCAATCTAATTATGGTTAAAATATACTTTGCTCTGTTCATACCTTTCTCCCTTGTTTGTATTTCCCTTTACTGCGTTTGTCCGACTAAACATCATTTTCTTTCTCTTTCATTTCCCTCATTTCATTATTTTCTTATATTTAAGGGCCAGGCCCAAAGACTTGTTAGTCCACTATCCCCTCTATACTCTTTCTTCTACATTGATGTACCAAATTCTGTCGGCATTTCAAAAACAAAATACCTACGCATTCTAAACATTCCCCTTTCCTTCCAGTTGTCGCCTTCCCTAATACGTGGCAGCTCCATTTCTTTTCTTACAACCACTACAAAAATCGAGAGCCCACGTCCCTTACAACCATTCGCTCCACACACATGCAGTCCTCAACTATCCATTTTGTTTGTTCCCTTTCCAACTCATGCGCCCCTTCTTCCATTGACAAACTAGCCCGCCACATACCCAGCGCCCAACCTCTCTCCTTTCCCACATATTACTTAAAACATCTTCATAGAAAAACATGTGTACTTCACTTCTTTAGTCACGTAAAAATGTTTGCAGTATTATGCGAAGCCACGACTTCAACCTTCTGCTTATATTTCTGTCGCTTGATCCAACTCAAACCCACGCTGCCATGCTTAATCACACTACACTCGCTGCTCATAATTCTTCGAACCGGTAGCCTTCCTCTCAACCAAACCACGCCTATCCCCATTATGAACCGCCACCCTCGTTACCCACGTCACCATGTTGCTCGTTTGCTGCCACCAACTTCCCGACGGTTTGTCAAACACTTCCTGTTCCCACCAAAACCTCATGCCACTCTCCACTCCATCCCTCGACCTCAACAGATAGCAAGCGTCGGCCTAGCTATGTAGATATATATACATAAAAGCTTTGTAGGGTGGAGACATATTTTGAGTCTATGAAACGAAGTGGTGAAGATATATATATATATATATATATATATATATATATATATATATATTCTTTGATATGGATCGGCTGTTTGGTTATAGAAAGAAAAATGAACAAAGGAATGAAGCTTTGGTTTTTTTTTTCTTTTTGTGAAGCTTGAGATTATATTTTAATGGCGGTAGTAAAACTTATTTTTTTAGAAAAAGGTAGCATTTGTAAAACAAACAGGGAAGGGGTTACATCATATATAAATTAATAGGATAAGATCAATGTAACTTCAGATAGTTGTGCGGCTTCAAATGCGTAGGTCTGCTGAAAATAAAAGACAATATTCCTGTTGAAGAAACATCCTGTCTATATTGCATTTGGTCGACTTGATATTCGTAGGCTTAAAGCTTTGCAGTGTATATTCATTTCAAAGGCTTGGGTAGCGGTTGTTCAATTGGTTTCATATGTCAGGTAGGCTGGTTGGAGAATCAGGGAATAGGTCTGCGCTATGTCAAACTTCAGGCCGTGCCCCTCTTTTCCTTTTGGTATGACATGTCTTGTGAAAGGAAGGGATGAGTAGGGTAAATAGCTATTTAAATTATAGGATAGGTCGGATTGTTTGCTGAAAGAACAAGGCATGTGCAGTTTAATTTTTGATTAAACTTAATAGGTATTGCACGCATGAGGGTGGAGGTTTGCGCAGATAGAAAAGTAGGCCATGCAAGAATTTTCTATTCTCCAGTCGCGTCGACACAAACGATTGAAGGAAGATGCATGTGTATGCTGTTGGAAAGGAAGTACGTTCTGTATGGATGAAAACGAATTGTCATTTTTCATTCAGGGTGGTAACTTTAATCAGACTGTTTTAGGGTAGGTTTAACCAAGACTTGGCAAAGAAGGAACATAAATTTCAGACAACACGTTTGTTTATAATGGTAAATTTTATTATACCATTAATTATCACTAGTTTACCACTAACCGTCAATTGAGTACTGCCACATGCGAGCTTCAACCGCAATTAAAGTGAATATACCGCTACATCTTGCTGTTGCTATCCCAACGAAACTCGTTTCATCAAAATCCGACTCCGTTTGCATAAACGGCTTAATTTATATTCAAATTATTTATCGGTTCACTTTTATATTTTCATCCACTAGCAAAACAACTCTGTTTGGGTCCAAACTTGAAGTCTAACAATAATTAATTATACGCATTCCAATAAAACTCGTTTCGTAAAAAATGGAGGTCGTTTAAAAAGAAAGCTACTTCTAAGGTCTATATTCTATCGATAAAATATAATAAAATCCAAAACAATTCTATTTAAATAATAATAAATTATTATTTCGTGTATATCCAAATGGAATAACCAATATACATTTTAAACTCAATATTCAGAAATACGGTTTAAAATGATGTCCAAATATATAGAAATTCCTTTATTTTTATTTAATAAACGCTATCGTTTATTAATGAAATTCCATAGTGACTATTTGAAAATTTGAATTGGACATAACTTGCAATCTATAAGTTGAAATCTCGATTTTTCTCTTTCGTTAGAAAAATATAACCAAATCGATTCAAACGTTTCTTTTTTCATAGAATTCCGACTTAAAACGGATTCAGTATATTCAATTGAAGTTCAAATCGTAAATTACGAACTACTGCGATGTTACGAGCTCGTTTTAATTATATTATAATTATATATATTTGAACTCTATTTTAAATAAATAAATTCAATATAAAACCCATTAATATTTCTAAATGAATATTTAAACGGATTTAAATATTCGTAATTAACGTTAAAAAATCTGGGACGTTACAAAAGGTGTTCGTTGATCGGTGTAGAACAACGAATAAGGTGACAACTCAAAGGTCGTGAGTTGGTGGATAATAATTGCTCGAGAAGGCTTCTTGGGCTATGAAAAGTCATCGAGTTGGATGACTAGAGATGAGAAGGCCGGGAGATTATCGTTTTCATAAGTTCTAGTAGGCCCAAAGCAGGGGTACGATAGGGGCACCTAAAAGACCGATTGTAGGTCAAGTACCCTGGGTATCGTTGAATGGCCTAGTTGTTAAGATTAGACATACATACATATTGTTGAAAGGCGTATGGAGTTTATGCTAGAACTAGGGTTACCATTAGCCCTTGACATATGATAAGGTTGGCCATCATACGATTAACGATGGTTTCAAAACTGGATTGGCGGTGATAGCCAGAGTAAGTCATGGATGATTGGTTGTTCTGTTTGTACCGTCTCATGTAGGTCATCCAACGCCGAAGGAGATGTTCCTTGGGTACTTGTCTGATATTGGTTTAGGCCTCTAGGGCTTGTGCTTGAGGGATGTTGAATTCGATTAGGATGGTTTACATGAGATATAGTCACTGTCCGATGTGGAGAAGATAAGGTTGAGTTCTTATCTGGTGTTGTGGGTAGATTAGTATGTTTATCTATCCATCCTCATGTACTTTATTGTTGAAGTTTGTTAGCTATTTTATCGCTCACAAAGACTATTAGCTGACTCAAGGTTTTATGTTTCCTCTTATTACCTTGGGCTGTTCATCCGGTTGTGGATGGGAAGACTAGCTAGCAGGTAACAGGTGATCAGTGAGGACGATGGTGCTGTGCGAAGGCGAGCAGGAGGATGGCGTATTACTTCTACTACTATCTAGTATTTTTATTTCCGCTGTTTGAGATTCTCTATGAGTGTTGTAGTGAGCCCTTATGTACATACTTGACATTTCCTATAATGTTGGGAAAATCTATAACAGCCCGCCCCACACCAGCCGACATTTCAATGAAAGTGCGCTGTACCAATGTCCAACCAGCCCGGGACGGTCACCAAAGAAAGGGATGAACGGAATTTTAACTAGCAAGGAACCTGTAGAATGTCTCACAGCGCATGAAATAAAATATAATAATAACATACTTAACATAAAACAGGCGAGACCGTGCATAAGCTGAAAACTAAACCATCATAGCAGCGGAAAATCCAAATATAGCTTATGTTCCACAGCATCATTATTACAACTTTTCAAAACTGTCTCTAAAGAAAAATAAGAAAGGTACACTACTAATGCCCAAAGTAATGACCAATAGCGACATAGGGAGGATATATAGAGAATAGTACGTGTAAGCCTCCTGCTCGTCTCCGGACAGCTAATCGTGCACAACCAGCTAACCTGTCTCTAGTCTGCCCATTTAAGAGCACCCAGAGTAATAAGAAGAGACATAAAACCTTAGGTCAGACAAAAGTCTGGTATGAGCGATAAGGAGCAAAACAGAACAATAACAGGTATACTAAACCATACCTAAACCTGGACCTGCAACTAAAGAGTTAGCACAATAAGATGTACAATACTCTAAGGTGACACTAACATATGGTGTAAAGATACGGGGATAGGGGTGTGCATGTCATAGTGATGTCAAACAGTCAAGCATAGCAACCATCCTCACATCTCTCACTCAGTGCGTAAAACATATGATATCCACCGCTTTGATCACCCATATCCTTGCTATGATCACTCTGCCCCATGGAGTCACAGTGACTCAACTGCACTGATCCATAGCCACTAATCCTTTGCTATGTCCACTCTGCCCCAAGGAATCATAACAACTCCACTGCACTGGCTCATAGCCTCGCTACGATCACTCTGCCCCATGAAGCCATGATGACTTCACTGCACTGATCCGTAGCCAAAATCTGTCTCTCAGTGGTGAATCAAAGCTATAGACGTCGATAACCCCTTTGCATACGTCCCGCAGAAAAGTCCGATCATGAAGTTAACTCGTTTGTTCCCAATTGGATCCTGAGTACAAACTTCCCATTTGGACTACCTTTGCATCTCGGGTTTTAGTTGGATTGGAGTTGATCTTCCGAAGAGTCGTCGGTAGGAATATCTTAAGTTATGATTCGGTTCGGTACCCCATAACTGGTTCAATTCGGTGCCCGTAGTCCACATCTGGGTTTGGTTCGTGGATGTAATGGCCCGCAAATCCATGCTATCTGAGTTGACTACATACATTACATGTCCAACCCAAATTGCACAGAAATACGAATCATTATTAGAAAGAAGTTAGAGGATGATAAATAGAAAGAAAGAAATATTAGAATAGAAGAAAAACGAAGAACACAAATCTCACAGCGGAACGAATAAAATATATTAAATAACATAACTTTTGAAATACAAATCAGTAACTGTATATACATACCATTATCAGAGCACAATTGTAATTCCTGGAATAGTTATAAACACATGTTTCCAGATACAACATAGTACACAGCGGAAATATGATAGTCTATAGCTAACCGGTGAAGCCTCCTGCTTCCAGCTCTTCCAAGTGAATCTGAAAAATCCCGACTACTTGACTGCCCGTACAAATTTGGGCACCCAAGAGTTTAGGGAAAACAAAACAAAATAAACTATGGGTAAGTCATGGGACTGGTGTGAGTAAACTCCAACCAATTGTTTAACTTTCAAAATCCTTTTAAAAGAAATGGTGATCGTAAGGCCGATCCATACATAAACACGGATGGTTTTTACCTTACGATAACCAAAATATTTTTGATATCAAATCCAATGATATTATAATAATGTCTACATCAAATAAATAGAATCTAGTGGAACGCTTGCATCTCACACTCCATATATAATATAAAATTTAAAACCGTAGGGCGCTTATTGGAGATTGGATTCCGACTATGACAAGGTATGGAACCACCTGGCGATAGTGTATCTCTAGAGGGGAATACACTAGGTTTAACAAGAACATCTTGCAACCCGGCCCACACATGACCGACCGCTCATTTCTCTCAAGTGTATCGAATGTATATCACCAACGGTTGGGATCAGCAACCGTTTCCCGAAAAGGGACAGCATCGATAGATTAAAGAAGTAAAAGGAATTTCTCTAGATAGGTGATTATACACCCTAATGGGTGCGACCCACATAGCCATGCTGCCTGCCACATTGTCATATCCGTAAATCACTAGTTGATTTGCATAAATATATTTTGGATATTATGCTAAGAGAATAAATTCTCCGCCACTATATATATTTATACAAAACAACATATGCGATCATTGGAAATACTCTGTCAGACATTTATCCATATACGTTCATTCTAGGACTGAACGAAACCGAAGGCATAATTTCTATTAATAGAAAAAGTCCTTGCACTTTACTCTGTCTTCGATTATCTTCATATAATCAGATTCGCAACGCTACTGCCAATACGGAGTGGTTCTCGGATAATAATCCAACCGGTCTCTCCATATTGACAACGATATTGGCAAACACTTCGATAGTCGGTTATTTAACTATCGAAGAAAAACAAACATCCATTAAAAGCATCAAACAAATCACTGGGCCCTTTTAATTAATATTTCATTAATTAAAACACTTCTTCATTTCCTTATCAATATTTGTTAGCCAAATATTTTCAATAATCATCTTGGCTTCTCACACAATTTGGAAAACATTTCCATACATCGCTTTCTTTTATTTTCTATACTTAGAAAATATATTCTATTTATAATTAGAAAACATTCCAATTACTTATCTCTTCCACGACCATTCATTTATTTCTATACTCAGGAAATATTTATTATTATATTTCCAAATTTCCACCTACTTAGGTTAAAACGAATGTTATGTAAAACATCGCTACAACAACCCAAAATTCTACATTCAACTAAGCTTTATTCAAACATTCCTCTTTGAAACTGGATCTTGCTATCTATCGGTTAAAATGAAGTCAATCAAGTTGGGGTATAACTACCTCTCAGACCTTGACTGAAAACATCCTTAACTTCAAAACAGACAAAACAACTAACCCCGAATAATCCACATCATATAAAGCCAATTATTCATTTTTAAAACGTATATACATTTCTCTTTCTATTACCAGACTATCGATTTCATTTTTGTTTATAATATTCTATTTTAAATTTGTTTCCTTATCGAATTCAATATATATTGATATATTGATTTTATAGTTATCCAATTTTCTTTAAAATATTCTAACTCCTTAAATTTCCGGAAAATTTCGCCATAACCTCCTTTGCACCAGTCAATAGTTCAAACCTTAACTCGCCTCTCTAGGCCCTTTCCATTACAAAAGAAAATCAAAAAGCCAAGAGGTTTGTCGATTCGGTGCATAAAACCTCATATGGAATTTAAACATGTACCTTTTGGTCGGGCATTTCAATTTATATCTCTTCATATACTTCATTCCAAACCTGCTTAACACACATCCAAATATTTTCATTTGGTTTCAACTCAATCCATTCGTCTTAACCTGATTTGCTAATTTATTTTCTAATTTGTTGTTTTGCCTATTCCACTTCTTTGTTTGAACATAAAATGTTCAAATAAAATATTAACTTGCTTATAAACAAATTGAATTCCATTTTCAATTCAATTTCCATATTCGATTTCGAATATGAATTACAAACCCCATTCACTTATCCATTGTCCAATTCAACCCAAAGGTTCATTTACTAACTTTTCTTCTAATTAGTTAATTCTATTCAATAATTTAAAATATGATTTTTGTTTCAAAAATCAATCCATTACTCCACTTGAGTTCACATATATTTTACAACTCAAATCTGAAATTTTCTAAATAGAAATTCGGATTTTATTTACTTAAAATTCCATTATTTATTTAAATAAACCGTTATGGTTTTATAATGGTTATGGCGCTGCTTTTCTAAAAATTTGATTTTGACATAACTCAAAATCTATACGACGAAATCCAGAATTTTCTTTTTCATTAGAAAACTATTATCAAATCGGTCCTGATGATTCTTGTTTCAGAGAATTCCGACTTGAATTGAGTTTTATCTACTCAATTGAAACGCCAATTTACGAACTGCAGCGCCGCGACGAGTTCATTTTAATTATATTTATCTATATAACCGTTTTAACTTCGTTTAAAATAAATTCAATTCCATTCTAATATATTTTTAATATATATCAACCAATTTTCCCAATTCAACTCAATAATTCTGATTATCTATAATCGCTGATTTTTCCTTACTCGGTTATACATTTATTTATACTTGATTTGTTATTTTTAAATCCCAATTCCTTTTATAAGTAAATTATAAAAATTCGGTACAATCGAATTCCAATTACAACTCCTTTGGATTTTTTCAATTCAATTTATATTCTAAATCCTGGAATATAATCAATTATTCTATTTTCAACACGTTTTCTAATTTCACTTTTTAAATTCATCCTTGAATTTAAACTTCTAAATTATCTAATGATAATTTATTTCCCTATTTTTATAAACATTGTTTATAAATTAATTTTCTTGTTTAAAATTAAAACAAGCTTTCCTTTCAAATACCTATTTGAAACCCAACCCCTTTTATATTCCGAATTTCGGAATAAAAACTATCATTTCCTTTTTTCCGAAATGATTTCAATTTATACTTTTAAATACATATTTGAATTCAATATTTCAAATTATCTCTTGATAATTAATTCATTATATTTGTAAACACCATTTATAAATTTCCTTGTCTTATATATTTAAACAAGTTCTATTTCGAAATCTATTTAAAACCAAAATCTTATTTTGGAACTTTCTATTATAATAACTTATATATATAACACTCAATTTATTTTCATTTCAATTTAACTTCTATTTAAATAAATTCGAATTAATAGAATTCAAATCATAAATCCTTACGGA
The DNA here is from genome assembly GCA_030737875.1 of Allium sativum. Lineage (NCBI taxonomy): Eukaryota > Viridiplantae > Streptophyta > Magnoliopsida > Asparagales > Amaryllidaceae > Allium > Allium sativum. Next base: position 172,521,622 of record CM060919.1, read on the forward strand.
TTTATTTTAGTTCAATTTATATTCTGAACATCAGAATAAATTCCATCTTTTATTTCTTTAAAATGATTTCCCCATTTCTATTTTTAAATTCACCTTTGAATTTAAATATTCAAATTGTCCAATGATAATTTTCACATTTCATTTATAAACACCATTTATAAATTGATTTCAACTCCCAGATTATCAAATGAAAATCATTCCATTTTATTTATAAACAACATTTATAAATTTACTTCAATTTCTAGTATTATCCAATTTATAAACATCGTTTATAAATTCAATACTTGTTTTATTTATTCAAAACAAGTTAACATCTTTATAGCCCATTCGAATTCAAATTCTATTTTTACAAAAAAAATAGAATTTCCATTTAAAATCTAAAATATCCTTTTCATGATATTTTTATATATCAACATTTTTGGCCCAGTGATATTTAAATATCCAACAAAACATTCAATTATCAAATCACGGTTTTTATATCACATCATATATGATAATATATATTTGAAAACAAACAGTAATAAATTTTGAGGAATCCAGTTGGATTCCTCCAACCTATTTTTCCTGCATTCACAGACGTTAGCCAACATAAATAATACCCACCCTACTTCGAGGCAGGATATCGTGGTATGAAGGTCATCCACTATCATAGCGTTGGGCGTATAGGGTCATCCGCTAATGATACTGCGGGCATCCGCTAATGGTACTGCGGGAACTATCAATCACCAGTATATATATATATAATAGCCACAAACATCAATCCTATATAACTAATATATATTTATAATAGCCACAGTAATATTTAAATGCAACCAAACAACCAACAAATTATTTTTAACGATAAGAATAATTTAAATAAAATTCTTGAGTGAGAATTACTCACCGTGATTTTCCTTTTGTCGAATATCCCGTTTAATTTTATATCGTCGAATACGAATCAGCTTGAACGAATGTATCAAGTACCTCATTTCCTGAACAATTTCGAATTCAAACATGAAACGACTTCATAACCATTGATCAAATCCTGCCAAAAATAGCCCAAACTTTTGCAAATTCAAACCTGCACCTATCGCCATTTAAACACTACTGATGTGTCATGCCATTTCCTCAAACATCCCCTGTAAATCCCTCAATATACTACTCCATCTCTTGCTGACAAGCCAAGATCTCTCATCAGAACTTTGAACTCCCAGTTCACGTGGTTTTCACATTGATCACCTCACAACATCAACCTATTTTCAGATCGCAACTTTTTTTCCCTTTTTTAATACAGGATCGAAAATCCCCAAAACCCATTACCAATAAAACGAGCATCGCACCCACTTCATAAACCCCATCGCGATCTTCAAGAACTTGATGTGATCTTCTTCCAATCCCATACCCAAAAACCACGTCGAGTTGAACTTGCGAACCCCAAATTGTCTTATCTCATCTCTCCTCTTCTTGCTATATCGCAACTTCCTGGAAAATGTGAAAGTCAATGTTTTCGACTATCCTAGATCCGCTGCTTCGATCAGAAAGCTGGAACAATCACGTGCTTGCCTCGCACTTGAGTGGAAGGCCACAGCAGTGACAAAAAGGGATCGAAGAATTAGATTTTGATTTTCACCATTATTTAATTTATTTGATCGCCATTTTTACATAAGCTTTCGAATTGCCTGAGGAATGGAAATTGAAAATGAGAGGATAGAGAGGGCGTGCGATTTTAATTTCATATGGCAGCGGCCATTTTGATTTTGGTTTTCAACCGAAGGAAATGAGGGAAGTTTTGCGTTATATAAAGATGGAGAAGCCTTCGTCGTTAAGGAATTTAGGTTTGCTCTAGGATTTTGAAAATATTAAGATAGATTTTGATTTGATATTGAAAATGTTTTAATTAAATTTGATTTGATTTTATAATTAATATGATTTGATATAAAGTTATTTTAATCCTTTTTAAATAGATATCGATTTGATTTCTGATTCGATTTCGATCTTATCCATTACAAATATATCGGGGTTCATCACTTAACATCACGGACTGCTATTTTAACGCAACGACGGACGTTCCAATGCTACAAGACTATTCTGAACTCAATATAAAATTTCTGAAATTTAATTTGAACGTATATATAAAATAACCATAGAAATTTATTTAAACTCAAAAATAAATAAATTACTCAGTGATAAATAATTTTTTTATTAACGATTCTATTCAAATTGAATTTCTATAAATTATCTTTGTTGATTCAGTTTTCATATATTTCAAATTACGATAATTCGATATATTCTAAATTAAATTATATTTGATTATTAAATCGATAACTCAATATGAAAATCCATTTATTATCAATTCAATATTCAAAATAAATATTAAATATTTAAAATAAATATTAAATATTTAAAATAAATCGACCAAAGAATCCGGATCGTTACAGTGGAGCTCCTCGTGCGGCTCGGTTCGGAGGAGGCAGTGGTACACGGTGCTCATTCCTCCTTTGTTCGGTTCGGTGGTTGCTTCCTGGTTCGGTTTGGTGGCCCTCCTTTTCCAGATGCCGGTTTGGTTTGGTGCAAATTCACGGTTTGTGGTTCCTTCCTTCGAAACACTCCGACCCGATCCCACTCTCCTTCATTAGCCCGATCCGATCCCAATCCAACTATAGTGGCCTTCCTTTTTGCCATACTTTATCTTGTGCCAAGTTCCGGTTCGGTTCGGTACTCTCTTGCCCGGTCCACTATCCGATCCGAGCCCTTTCAACCGATACGGTCCGAAACCCTGCACAATTTTCCTGCGACTTTTTTACGCCATACGATGGTGTTTTCGACTAATCTAAGAGTTCTAATCAATCACAAAGCATACCATATAGCCATAGCAACATGTATAATCAACCGCATACAACAAAACAACAATATGATATGTTAAAGTGGATCAAACATACCCAAAACTCATATTTTCCCCTTAAGCATAACTAATGATAGGGTTAGCAAAACTTAACCAAATTGACCCAAATTCTTAACAGAGGCTTAAAATAGTATTTCGAAATTTATAAAAAAAAATTCAGATTTTTAACATGCATAATTTCGTTAATTAACACTGATCACCCTAATTAACTGTAATTAGTGCAAAAACAATGCTAATCACTCACCACTGCCACAATTAAAACATTCAAAACTAAAAATCCTCTGATTTGGGCGAATACCAATGTCTAACAACAGCTCTAACTCAGAAATGGTGCTATTTCTCCTTGATTTGATGTTGCTAAGCTTAATCCTTGATTAGAGAGCGATTTGGAATGAAATTAGAAGGTAGAGACCATTGTTAGGGTTTCTAAGAGGTAAATGGCGGCTAGAAAACAGAAATAGAATGAAAACCTAACTCATTTCAGCCTCCCCATAACCCTAATCTCGAAATGGGTTATGGGCCCATTCACTAATCACCTCATTTGGCCCGGTTAAGCAGATTTTCACCTTCTAAACCTTATTTCAGACATATCTCCCAAACGGTAAGTCCGTTTTTCACATGTAACCACTCTACGGAAAGTAAACCATCATCCGGATCTAATGGAAGGGGTTTCAGGTCAAAACTCCTTTCCAATCAAAAGTTATGGGCAAAAATATATCAGCTAGGGGGAAATTGGCATTTAAAAATCGGCAAAAATCATGAACATGGGAAATGATCCTAGTAGTCGTCCCCCAATGTCACACGACCATACGAATCCTTACGAGAAAGAAAAAAATATTCTACGATCCTCCGATGCGTAGAATGCGGGTCGTTACATTCTCCCCCCTTAAGAAATTTCGTTCCTGAAATTCCTTAACCCAAAGCATACAAAGATCCTGCATGCCTACCAATCATTAACAAAAGAATAAAGCATATGAAACAACACAACAAGCCTATCTTAGCATGCGGTTTACTAACAAGGGAGTACTATACCGATATAAAAACCTTACCAGGCAAAGAGTTCTAGATACTTCCTCCTTATGTTCTCCTATGTTTCTGTAACGATCGGGAATTTCGCTCGATCTGAATCGATCGCTAAACCGACCAAGACCGTTTGAAACGCGTGATTGTTTTGAGAACACGACAAATCAGAACACAAACAGAAGAACATTTCATTGTATATTACAACAATTCCATCAGAATACAAGAATATATAGAGTATGAACAAATATTACACATTTGACAAATATTAGAGATTACAATAAATAACATAGCAGCGGAAAAACAATACAAAACACAACTGAAAGTAATACACGGATACAGAGCTTTCCGAGCATCGTTCCAGCTGTAAATCAGGATCCTGTGAATATAAATATGCAAAACCAAAACTTCTAGCTGCCCGTGTAGAAAATAGGGGCACCCAGAGTTTAGGTTAAAACAATAAACTCCAGGTCATTCATGTGACTGGTGTGAGAACTAAAACAGTTATTAATCTTTATTTTTAAAGTTAGGTAAATCAAGGGACCACGCCGTTTAACACGGAACGGGTTTCCTCCCAAGAACACCAGTGCATAAATCAAAAACGCAATGCTAAATAAAGAACAATGAAGCTATTATAAGACCCAGGTCCCATCACACAATGCAACACAAGCCAGAGCATATGGTTTTACCTTATAATAGCCAAAGAATGCTTGATACGCTAAATTTCATCTTTTATTATTACTATAAAAGTACAGTGTCAAAACAATTTCAATCATAAATATTAATCATAGACGGCATGAGTACCATATATCATGTCGCCAATACTAGGCTCTACAATCAAAACCGCACATGTCACGTATTGGAAGTTGGATTTCCATCTGTGAAATTAGGCAAAAAATAGTCCACTACCGATTCGAGACGCTCTAGCCCGTGTCTTAGGCAAGCGCGCAGACAAGCCTTGGATCATCAGGGCCGGTCCACCGATGTGGATTAAAATGCCTGAACACTGCGTTTCCCCACCCTCGGGGTGTCAATGAGTCCAATGACTCCATCGGTCCCGGATCGACCGATATATCTGAGGCGCCTCGCAACAGTAACAACCACATAAGTCAAACTCGCCAGGGCGTGTAAAACCACTGATGCCACTTCTAGCTAGAAGGAAACGCATGCCCTCCCTGATGTCCTCTCCCGTTTCTGGCTCACAACCGGGGTGTGAGGCTCGCGAATCAACGTTACACAAAGCTATGCCACACAGGCGGTGCTTTGATCATCACCACAAGACTTTGCTTTTCAACAGAAGCCTTGATCAATTGCCACTTAGGCATGCCACACAGGCAATTCACTCCATGCATTTGATATCCATCAATATATAACCTCTGAGCTCATACGTCTTAGAGAAGGGCGTTAAGCAAGAGAATAAATTCTCCGCTGCCAAACAGATATATATTTAATAGAAATCAATCACACAGAATAAAATCCAATGTCAGACACACAGTCCATTTACAAGTTCGTTCTGGGTCTGAACGAAACCGGAGGCACCTAGTACCCCGCATATCCATCAATCTCTAAGTACGTCTGGACGATCACTAAGTGATTCCCTCCTCTTAGGTGTACGGCCCAATCAAGATCATCAGTAATTATCCAAACGACGTGAAGACCTCCGGTCTTCAACCACCATCTTCATCTTCGACACCACGTCGAATCAGTTATTCAGAATGGGATAAACTCGGTCTTTCTGAATAACCCGCGTATATAATAAACAAGTGTTACACAAACACAACATACGCCTCATTCCAATTCAGAATATTCTTTTATTCAAATATTCTTATACTTTGGGAAAGGTTCCCATTAATTTTATCAAAGATAAATTCTTTATATTTATTCTTTAATCTTATTTTGAATATCAATTCAAACTAGTCGGGATTAGCGAACCACACCGAAGTAATTATTTATTTTATTTCCCAATCCCAACCTATTCATCCCATTAAGTAAAACTGGTCATACTTCATATCTAACACCACGGTGTTATTGGTAAATTCAATTACCATTTCACGTTTAAATCTAATTAAAGATTTAACTATCGCCTGGAGCAAAACTGGTGGTACTCCATTCTCGATCACTTCAATTTAATTAAAGATTCATTAAAACTCCACTTAGTTTTAATCTTCCCAAAAATCAATATTAATGATTATTTAACTTGGGAAATCACATCCTGTCTTTAACTGGGTTAAAGAACCAATGTCATTTAAAACACGGTTCACTATAAACCCAAAATCACATTCAATTCATTATCGGGTTAAAGAACAAGTGTTATTTAAAACACCGTTCACGATAAACCCAAAAATCAATTCAAATTCAATTCCAATTAAATTCCATTTAATTGGTACACTTCATTAAATCTAAATAAAAAGATTTAATCTTTTTCTCAACTGGGTTCAAGAACAGTGTTAATGAAGACACCATTCACGACAAACCCAAATCACATTTGATATTAAATACAAGGCTCTGAATAGAAAATATATCGGCTTATATTCAACATCAAATTCTACGACCAACAAATATCGTATTGGAAATAACAATATAAATATATCTTTCAAATTTCCATAACAATATATGTATAATCACGAAATCCAACATCGAAATATTCCAAAGATAATTTCGATTCAATTCCATTCCAATTCAATTATTGGAAATTCTGGTTACTTTTAAAACCATTTCAAATCCAATTTATTTATTTAAAAATAAATAAATTATTATTCTAGTTCAAAACTAGTTCATTTTGATAAAAAAACTACTTTTGTCTTTTCAAATTTGGAGTTTTTCATCCCAATTCTTCACAAATCATTTCTTATGATTTTACACAAATTATTACTATTTTTAATAATTTTATCAAGGCCTGTACAGTCGATTTCCATCAACAGCCATCGAACTGCACTTACAACGACCTTTTCCAAATTTGATTTGGACATAATTCCAAATCCAACCATTAGATTTCAAATCTCTAATATTCGCTAGAAAGCTCTTTTCGATTCGAACCCAACGGTTCCGGTTTTAGGAGAATCCGACGGTCGGATCTCCCGTAATGTCTACTTGAAGTCAATAGCCGAAATTCGCGAACTGCCGCAGTGCGGCGCGTTCTATTCAGGCCATTATAATATATATATATATATATTTCGTCGATTTCCTTTCAAAACGTATTTTATAAATAGTTTTAAATTCGTTTTCGAAACGATTTCAACTTCATATTCAATTTCGAATCAAAATTGAATATTCCACATCATTAATCTATAAATGATAATATTTTCAAAATGTTAAATTTTGAAATCACTTTCTTTTCTACATTCATTATAAAAATGAATTAAATCGATATAGATATCGTTCGCGTCAAAATGGCGTCAATCTAATTAACACGGCTTTTATTCAACACATGAATGTTTATTCTATTCAACACATGAATATTTATTCTATTCAACACATGAATATATATTTTATTTCAACTTATGAATATATATATATATATTCAATTCAACACATGAATTTATTTTCAATTCAACACATGAATTTATTTTCAATTCAACACATGAATGTTTATTCTATTCAACACATGATTTTATTTTCTAAATTGGAATGAGGCCCAATCAATTACCATATAATGTTAATTATATGGATTTTCTTCAACATTTGTATGTAACAGCAACGATAAATAATTAACCGTCATCCAGAGTGCACCACACAACTGCATAAGCATTAAATATAAATAATTAACGGTTACACAGTCTGTCAACCCATCGATTGACATACAACTAAACAATCGGGATTAGTGTATGTCAAATATCGTCCCAATACCCGTATGGGGTTTCAAATCAACAAACACATATTTTATTTGTGCGGTTGGGCGATGTGTAAAATTTATCGTCCCAATCAATATCAGTCAAATCAGTGTATATAAACAAATTGTCCGATTTGTTTATTACTATTTATTTTATATACACATTAAAAATCATATTTTTAACTATAAAATATTTCCACTATAAATATTTTATTTCACTCCACATAACACAATCAAATCTCACAACACAGCAATCAAACAAACAAGTCATCTATGGTCAGTGGATGACGGGTGTTGGGTGCTGCTAAGCACCGTCTGCATCCTAGTATATATTTCAAACTAGAAATTAAAATAAAGGTGAGGAGTTCTCACCGAGGGTTCCACTCCGCCATTTCATTTCTGAATTTCTGAACCATTTGAATTCCCTTTTGATTTCAATCCGATCCATCTCAATTCTTTTCACGCTGTTCACATTAAAAGTCAAATTTTTATTTCACTTTCATATATATAAAAATTGAATTTTTTATCGCTACTTCATATATGTAAAAATTGAATTTTTATTGCTACTTCATATATGTAAAAATCGAATTTTTATTGCTACTTCATATATGTAAAAATCGAATTTTTACCGTAATTTAAAAATCAGTTTTTTTATCTATTTAAAAATCTTAACTTCCTTCTCTATTCAAATAAATAAAAACCATATTTTTATTTGTTATTTTCTATTTAAAAATTATAGCTTTCCTAAATAAAAAAACCTTATTTTTCAAATCTCAAAATCATCATTCCTAAGCCATACAAATCAAAATCAGAAAGGAAAAGGGAAAAGGAACTTACTGGGTTAATCGGAGGAAGGGGAAATGCTCGCGTTGACCGGAGGAATGGGGGTGATGGCCGTTGGAGCGGCGTTGGAAGGGAGGCGCGGCAGCAATCGGCGGTGCAGGGGGTGTGCGGTGGCGCGCTCAGGCAAGGGGGTGCTCGAGTTGGGCGTCGCGATGAAGGGTTGAGGATCGAATGGTCAGAGGGGGGAAGAAGAGAGGAGGAAGCACGGAGGGGGAGGGGGGTCTGGCGAGGCGCACGGCGGTGGATAGGGAGGTGGACGGCGCGTCGGATCTGATGGGGAGGGAGGCCCCGTCGCCTTTATCCATTTTATTTTTTTTATTATTCAGGTTTGACCCAGTCAAGAGAGAAAGAGAGGGGAGGAAAAAGGTAAATATATATATATATAGTTTTATTTAATTCTCCTATATGTTGACTTTTCGTTCGAACTCGAAATGCGACCCAACGACTGTCGTCCCTAGCGCATTACCCCCATTTCGAACACAATGGAATATGTATCATGAGCTGATTCGATCGTTTCGATCAGTTTTCGTCAAAATCGAAATATAACTCTATATATTGAATTTGAACGTACATTTCAATTTACCGGGGCCACATACGGGCTCTAAAAATTCCCAAAAAATATTTTCTAGCTTCGTATTGACGATACGGTCCTAACAAAACCAATTTCGTCAAATTCTGAGACCGTTTGAAAAATGGCCATTTTCCAGTCGATCGAAATTGACTGAACTTGTTAAAACACGTTTTCTTTCGCCACGCTCACATATTGATTCAGAAAATTACGAATTTAGAAACCTAGCAATAACTTGACATCATGGATCCAACAAAAGTGGTTTCGTCGAAAACCAATGTCGTTTGCAAAATTTCCCTTTTTAAGGGCCAGAATTCCATAGCGACTATTCTGAAATTTCAACTGGGCATAACTTTTTATCCCCGCTATGAAATTTCAATTTTTCGGATTCGTTAGAAAGATATTCATATATAGATTCAAATATTTTTGGTTTCACTAAAATCTGGTTTATTTTGAATCCTGTACATTCATTTGAAATTTGAAATCGAATTTTCGAACTACCGCGCCATTTTCAATTCCTTTTATATATATATATATATATATATATATAAATATTTATATTTTAACGACGATTCAAATAAATATATACGGTCTAATTCTATTCAAAATAAATTTCTCGTCGTTATTATTTAAAATAATTCATTTTAAATAATCAAAATTCGCTAAAATTGCCAAAATAAAATTTTTAAATTGGCTCAGATTTCCGGGTTATTACAGTTTCCTAAGTACAGTCTTCCTCATCATCACCCCACTGAACTTTGACTAGTTTCACCGCCTCCCTTCGAAGCTGCTTCGTATCGTTCCCAATAATACGCATAGGCCTGCGGTTCCCAACCGCCTCGGGTTCAACCTCGATATCGTCCAACTGATCCGGTGAAATAGTCACACTAGGGTCGTGCACGAATTTCCTTAACTGGGAAACATGAAATATGTTATAAACTCCTTCCATCTTCTTCGGTAATTCAACTTTATATGCCAAATTCCCAACTTGCTCGAGAACTGGGAATGGGCCAACAAATCTTGGTGTTAACTTGCCTCTCCTACCAAATCGTATCACGCTCTTTAATGGAGAAATCTTGACAAAAACCAAGTCGCTAATGGAGAATTTTAAATCTCTTCTCCTTTTATCAGCATAACTCTTCTGCCTATCTTGGGCAGCCTTCATTTGTTGTCGGATAACTTTGATCTTATCTGAGGTTTCTCTTATCACATCTGGCCCAAGCAAAAATTTCTCACCAGTTTCTAACCAACATGACAGTGAGTTGCATGGTCTTCCGTACAAAGCTTCAAATGGAGCTATACTGATACTGGATTGATAACTATTATTATATGCAAACTCTACTAGATGCAAATGATCATCCCATGATCCACCAAAATCCAATATGCAAGCTCTCAATAGATCTTCTGATATACGATTCACTCTCTCTGTCTGACAATTGGTTTGAGGATGATACACGGTACTGAGATGTAGTCCTGACCCTAGAGCCTCTTGTAAGCTCGTCCAAAACCCACTAGTAAACAACGGGTCTTGGTCACTCACAATGCTTTTAGGTATTCCATGAAATCTCACTACCCATCTCATATATAGTTCCGCTAACTTAGCTACCATTCTATTCGACTTGACGGGTATAAACCTTGCACTCTTAGTCAATCGGTCCACAATCACCCAAATGTTATCATGGCCCGATCTTGTTCTTGGTAACCCATCAATGAAATCCATTGAGACTTGTTCCCATTTCCTTTCCGTAATTTCCAATGGCTGTAATAAACCACTAGGCTTCTTTTTCTCAGCTTCAACTAGCTATCAGTTCATGCACTTGGATATAAACTTCTCAACGTCTCTTTTCATCCTTTCCCAGTAGTAGGTCTGCTTCATGTCTTGATACATTTTGTTACCACCGGGATGTATTGTCAGTTTTGAGTGATGACACTCTCCCAGCACTTCATCTCTCAATCCCTTGACATTGGGCACAACTAGTCTTCCATTCTTTCTAAGCCATCCATCTCGATCAAGCCCATACTTGTTCATCCCTTCGTCGATTCGCATCTCTAACTTTGAGATGATTTCCAATAGGTAAGGATCGTCCCTCTGACTGGAACCAATCTGCTCAATCAAAGTGGGTCTGATCGTCAAACTTGCTAACATTTCTGGATCCAATTCGCACTTTGGTCTGAAATCATACCCAGCGATGTACTCCAGTTGCTTCCATTCTAGAAACATAGCCCCTAAACTGGCATATCTTCTACTTAATGCATCAACTACCGCATTGCCCTTTCCTGGTGTATATGCGATATCGAAATCATAGGAAGCCCAGAATTCTAACCATCTTTGCTGTCGGAGATTTAGATCCTTCTGAGAGAAAAGATACTTTAACGATTTATGATCGGTGAACAACTTGAATCTTTCCCCCAAGAGATAATGTCTCCACATCTTCAATGCGAACACGATCGCTGCCAATTCCAAATCATGGGTAGGATATCTTTTCTCATGTGGTTTTAGTTGCCGACTAGCACAAGCTACAACCCTACCTCCTTGCATCAATACAGCACCTAGCCCGGTACCACATGCTTCTGTGTATACCGTCATCTCTTTATTCCCCTTAGGAATGACTAACACTGGTGCACATGTCAACTTTTCCTTTAGACTCTTGAATGCATTCTCGTACTTTTCATCCCAAACAAAATCTTGATTCTTCTTGGTCAACTGAGTCAACGGTGCTGCTATCTTGGAGAATTCTTGGATAAACTTACGATAATATCCAGCCAATCCCAAGAAACTTCTTATGTCTGTTGCATTCTTGGGCGTAGACCAATCTTGTACCGTAGCCACCTTCGCAGGGTCCACGGCAATACCATTTTCTGAAACAACATGGCCTAAGAATCTCACTTCCCTCCTCCAGAAGTGGCACTTAGAAAACTTTTCTTTCAATTGGTGTTTTCCCAACACCTCCATCACTATCCACAAGTGTTCCTTGTGTTCTTCCTCTATCCTCGAATAAACTAAGATATTGTCTACGAACACAAGAAAAACTTATTCAATTGATCCCTGAATACCTTATTCATAAGATCCACAAAATATGTTGGTGCATCGGTCAACCCGAATGGCATGACCAACCACTTATAGAATCCAGACAGTGTCCGAAAGGCCGTTTTAGCTATACTCTCAGCTTCCACTCTAAGCTGATGAAAACCTGCCGCGAGATCCAACTAGGAGAATACTCTCGCGCTACTCAACTTATCAAACAAATCATCTATTCGCGGTAGATGATATTTATTCTTCCTCGTGATCTTATTCAACTCGCGGTAGTCCACACACAATCGAAGGGAACCATCTGCCTTGGTAGCAAACACAACTGGTGCTCCCCACTCAGAAACATTTCTTCTGATAAATCCCTTCTTCAACAGATCGCTTACTTGCACCTCGAGCTCTCGCTGCTCCCTTGGTGTCATATGACGAAGTGGCATCACTACAGGTTTGGCATCTTTCACCAATTCAATACAGAACTCAATCTCTCGGTGTGGTGAAAGTCCAGTCACTTCCTCGAAGACGTCCGGATACTGGCCAGCCACGGGCACATCTGACAACTCATCATGCGGGATGTCGAGGGAATTTAGAAAACTAGCCATTACCTCATAACTAGGTAGACCACCAAACACTACCCTCCGCCCATCATCCACTCTAACTGTCACCAAAAAGCCCTCACAGTCTACCACCACCCCGTACCTTTGGAGCCAATGGACTCCCAAAATAATGCCAAACCCAGTAAAGCCCAAAACAAAGCAATCACAAACGAACATGCATCCATGACTCAATAAGACCACATTACGACAAATCATGCTAAGGCTAGTTGAACCGCCTATCGGATTCGTCACCGCTAAAGGTCTATCGACTATCTCGGGTTCCAATCCCAACCTATCTACCAAGTCACTAGATATGAAGGAACGTGAAGCTCCGGTATCAAACAATACTCGAACATGAACATCATAAACAGAAAGCATACCTTGAACGACGACATTCTTTCCTTTCTCCGCCGCAGTTGGGGCATTCGATGAAGAAGGAACAACATTAAGAGCAAATGCTTTCACAATCTGCTTTTCTTTAGGGGGTTGCGGACACTTATCCTTGTGATGTCCCACTTGGCCACGGTTGAAGCACTTCCTGTCCACTGGCTTTGCTCGACATTCTTTAGCATAATGGCCCTTCTTGCCACAGCTAAAGCATTCATCATCTTTCTTGCTCCTTTCTGACCATCCTTAGCTTGGTTCTGACTCTGCTTCCTTTTATTCTGAGAATTATTCTTGCCTCCACCGCTTGCTTGCGGCTTTGGCCCCTCTGCAGATGCAACAACGACTTTAGTCTTGGGTTTAGGATAAAGGCTCTCTGACCTCAATGCTTTCCCAATAATCGATTCAAAAGTCTCATCAATATGGTTATAAGCCTTTCCCCCAAGTACTGATCTAAACCAGTTATGAACTTCTCGTTATTCTTCTCATGAGTGTCGATGAGGGATAATCCATACTTCGATAAAGTATCGAACTCTGCTATGTACTCTGAGACTGCCCTACCATTCTGCTTAAGCTCCAGAAATTTCCTAAACAACTCTGAATTCTGAGCAGCTGGGATAAACTTTTCTCCAAATCGGGCCTAAATGATCCCATGTAACTTGATCCTTTGGAGTAGCTGCCTTAATAGCATTCCACCAATTCATCGCCCGTCCTTGCAGCTGACGGGATGCTAGCTTTCTCTTCATCGCATCCTTATTACCTAAGTCTTCGAAGATACACTCACAGCTATCCAACCAATCCTGAACTTCTGCAGCCGATTCCGTTCCGTGGAACGGCTTTCCACCAAGACTAGTGTAATCCTTGCATAGCTTGGCGAAATCGGCCCTAGGCACCTGCACCGCTGCACCACCACCATTTACAACATTAGGAGCTGCCCTCTGAACATCCCTAAGCATCTCTCTCATGAGGTCAGTGAACATCGTCCTCATATCAGGAGCATTCCCATTATTAGCTCCTCTACCAGTACCCCTCGTATATCGGCTCATCGTTCAATCCGTAAGGAGAAGACGATTAACCATCTCTTCAGTGGTGCCAGTGCAATGCGACATCACCCTTAAATATAATAATAGTGTATATATATATATAGCTTTTGAAAACCAAAATATCACAAATACGCGCTCTCATATACGTACTATCTCTCCCTGGTGTCTTCCCTAGGTTAACTACGCAACCTAGAGCTCTGATACCAAATGTGACAGCCCGACCCACACTAGCCGACATTTCAATGAAAGTGCGCTGTACCAATGTCCAACCAGCATGGGATGGTCGCCAAAGAAAGGAAAGAAGGGAATTTGAACTAGCAAGGAACCTGTAGAATGTCTCACAGTGCATGGAATAATATATAATAATAACATACTTGACATAAAACAGGCGAGACAGTGCATAAGCTGAAAACTAAACCATCATAGCAGCGGAAAATCCAAATACAGCTTATGTTCCACATCATCATTATTATAACTTTTCAAAACTGTCTCTAAAGCAAAATAAGAAAGGTACACTACTAATGCCCAAAGTAGTGACCAACAGCGACACAGGGAGGATATATAGAGAATAGTACATGTAAGCCTCATGTTCGTCTCCGGACAGCTGCTCGTGCACAACCAGCTAACCTGTCTCTAGTCTGCCAGTTTAAGAGCACCCAGAGTAATAAGAAGAGACATAAAACTCTGGGTCAGACAAAAGTCTGGTATGAGCGATAAGCAGCAAAACAGAATAATAACAGGTATACTAAACCATACCTGAACTTGGACTTGCAACCAAAGAGTTAGCACAACAAGATGTACAATACTCCAAGGTGACACTAACATATGGTGTAAAGATACGGGGGTAGGGGTGTGCATGTCATAGTGATGTCAAACAATCAAGCATAGCAACCATCCTCACATCTCTCACTCAGTGCGTAAAACATACGATATCGTCTGCTTTGATCACCCATATCCTTGCTATGATCACTCTTCCCCATGGAGTCACAGTGACTCCACTGCACTGATCCATAGCCACTAATCCTTTGTTATGTCCACTCTGCCCCATGGAGTCATAACAACTCCACTGCACCGGCTCATAGCCTTGCTATGATCACTTTGCCCCATGAAGCCATGATGACTTCACTGAACTGATCCGTAGCCAATATCTGTCTCTCAGTGGTGAATCAAAGCTATAGACGTCGATAACCCCTTTGCACACGTCCCGCAGCAAAGTCCGATCATGAAGTTAACTCGTTGGTTCCCAACTGGATCCTAAGTACAAACTTTCCATTTTGACTACCTTTGCATCTCGGGTTTTGGTCGGATTGGAGTTGATCTTCCGAAGAGTCGTCGTGTAGGAATAGCTTAAGTTACGATTCGGTTCGGTACCCCATAACCGGTTCGGTTCAGTGCCCGTAGTCCACATCTGAGTTTGGTTCATGGAGCTACTCGTGTGGCTCGGTTCGGAGGAGGCAGTGGTACACGGTGCTCATTCCTCCTTGGTTCGGTTCGGTGGTTGCTTCCTGGTTTGGTTCGGTGGCCCTCCTTTTCCAGATGCCGGTTTGGTTTGGTGCAAATCCACGGTTCATGGTTCCTTCCGTCGAAACACTCTGACCCAATCCCACTCTCCTTCATTAGCCCGATCTGATCCCAATCCAACTATAGTGGCCTTCCTTTTTGCCATGCTTTATCTTGTGCCTAGTTCTGGTTCGGTTCGTTACTCTCTTGCCCGGTCCACTATCCGATCCGAGCCCTTTCAACCGATCCGGTCCGAAACCCTGCACAATTTTCCTGCGACTTTTCTAGCAACTGTTTTATGCCATACGACAACATTTCCGACCAATCTAACAGTTCTAATCAATCACAAAGCATACCATAGAGTCATAGCAACATGTATAATCAACCACAAACAAAAAAAACCAATATGATATGTTAAAGAGGATCAAACATACCCAAAACTCATATTTTCCCCTTAAGCATGTTTAAGAATAACTAATGATAGGGTTAACAAAACTTAACCAAATTGACCCAAATTCTTAACAGAGGCTTAAAATAATATTACAAAATTTATAAATATTTTTCCAGATTTTTGACATGCATAATTTCGTTAATTAACACTAATCACCCTAATTAATTGTAATTAGTGTAAAAACAATGCTAATCAATCACCTTTGCCACAATTAAAACTTTTAGAACTGAAACTCCTCTGATTTGGGCAAATACCAATGTCTAACAGCAACTCTAACTCAGAAATTGTGCTATTTCTCCTTGATTTGATGTTGCTAAGCTTAATCCTTGATTAGAGAGCGATTTGGGATGAAATTAGAAGGTGGAGGCCATTATTTGGGTTTCTAAGAGGTAAATGGCGGCTAGAAAACTAAAATAGAATGAAAACCTAACTCATTTCAGCCTCCCCATAACCCTAATATCGAAATGGGTTATGGGCCCATTCACTAATCACCTCATTTGGTTCGGTTAAGCAGTTTTTCACCTTCTAAACCTTATTTCAGCCATATCTCCCAAACGTTAAGTCCGTTTTTCACATGTGACTACTCTACGGAAAGGTAAACCATCATCCGGATCTAATGGAAGTGGTTTCAGGTCAAAACTCCTTTCCAATCAAAAGTTATGGCCAAAACAAGATCAGCTAGGGGCAAAATGGTCATTTAAAAATCGGCTAAAATCATGAACGTGGAAAATGACCCCAATAGTCGTCCCCCAATGTCACACGACCAAACAACTCCTTACAAGAAAGAAAGAAATATTCTACGATCCTCCGATGCGTAGAATGCGGGTCGTTACATAATCTTTCAGGATGTTGTGAAAATTTGAAAAGTTTGCTATATGATGTTTCACTACTATTACCTGTTGTATATGTTCTATTATATTTTATCCTGGCGCTGTGAGTTTTACAGCAGGTTCCGCTTGTGCTTACCTACTCTGATGATCATCCATAGCTGCCCTGCACGCCTTTCAGCGCATTATTCCTCTTATTTAGTGCGGGGGCTATGGGCGGTCGTCACAGTTTAACAGAATATACACATAGAATCTCATAGTATAATATTTGCAGCAGAATAAATTTTATATAAATATCATAGTTTTACAAAGCATTTTGCATAGTGGAATAATAAAATACATTCATAAGTTTTTGAAATAAAATTTAAATTTCAGTCGAGCCTTGCGCGCATATGCATCTTCACGTTCCTCTTATGTTTTACGAGCTAAATATCTTTAAATTTGGAACACTTAGGCCTGATCTGAGCGTTCCATAAAAAGAATAAAACACTCCAGTCGGGATTAATCATTGTTCAAATAAATTAACTTCAGTAGGAACTGAAATGTAATAATTAATCCTATATGAGTATGAAGTTCTAAATTTTGAATATATGCCAAATATCCATGGCCAGGTTTGGACACAATAAAAGCAACGCAGGTTCAGAAGACAAACAATATGATCAGGTTTTAAATCAGGACAAATACACATTCAAGGGTAAGCACATATATTTCTGATTCTACCATTTACTATATATGCAAATCTGGGCTGCAACTTACTCAAGCTAACATTGGGTTGGACATAAATATATCATAAATACACAGCGCAAGTATAGCATTTTATGAGTAGTAGCGTGAATGTTACATGGGACTAGCCAAATAAGCGAAGTACACATCAACCAAAGAAAGAAGGTTCAAGAAAAAAAACCAAACCAAATAAGTGAAATTAGGTATTTGGGACAATTTCTAATTTTGTATGGACACAAATAAATAAATGAAAGACCTAAATTCGAGTGTAACATGGTGCAGCAACAACCAACATAGTCAAGAAAAGGACCATTAGTTACAAACCAACTACATAAATATGAAAGCAAACAATTACCAAAACAGCCCAAAACAACTGTGTTTATATTTAACTTTTCAAAAAGGGACATGGAAAAATTTCCAAGCAACATGCAAGAAAGTTCAACTTATTTATACTTCAAGCCTTAATAGACCAAGTGTAAATAAGGCCAAAATACAAGTATGTTAGTGGTAGGTAGCATGTCATGGAAATCACTGTTGCATGTTTAAAATTGCTTTATCAAAATAACATTTTCACAGTGCAGGTAACAAGTACACTAAACTGGTGTAGCTCGAGATAGTGCAGGATTACACGGTGCCAAGCGTAGCTGAATAAACAAGTGCATAGATCAGGCGAGGTCATGTTCAAACCAAAAAGCAAGGCAAACAATATTTAATCCAGTCTAAATTAAAGTTAATATACTTAAACAAAGATAATCGTGAAAACTCACCTTAAACGATGCAGCAACGGTGGTTTTCAACGAATGGTGGTGACGAACGGAGGGGCTGACCTTGTTCAACCTGTTGAAGGCGACTGGTCTAAGGCATGGAGCTTCGGGTCTGGTGACGGTTGATGGGGGAAATAGGACCTGAGCTCGATGCGACATCAACTGTGCAAGCGACGTTGGGTACGACACTTTAAGTGCCGTGTTCTCCACCACATAAAGCACCGTACCCAACGTCGCCTCCACAGTTGATGTCGCACCGAGCTCATGTCCTCTTTCCCTTATCAACCGTCACCACACCCGAAGCTCCATGCCTTAAACCAGTCGCCTTCAACAGATTGAACAAGGTCAGCCCCTCCGTTCGTCATCACCGTCCGCTGAAAACCACCGCTGCTGAACCGCTTAAGGTGAGTTTTCACGATTATCTTTGTTTAAGTGTATTAAATTTAATTTAGACTGGATTAAATATTGTTTGCCTTGCTTCGTGGTTTGAACATGAGATCTATGCACTTGTTTATTGAGCTACGCTTAGCACCGTGTAATCCTGCACTATGTCGAGCTACACCTGTTTAGTGTGCATGTTACTTGCACTGTGAAAAATGTTATTTTGATAAAGCAATTTTAAACATGCAGTAGTGATTTCCATGACATGCTACCTGCCACTAACATACTTGTATTTTAGCCTTATTTACACTTGGTCTATTAAGGCTTGAAGTATGAATAAGTTGAACTTTCTTGCATGTTGCTTGGAAAATATTCTATATCCCTTTTTTAAAAGTTAAATATAAACACAGTGGTTTTGGGCTGTCTTGGTAATTGTTCGCTTTCATATTTGTGTATTTAGTTTGTAATTAATGGTCCTTTTCTTAACTATATTGGTTGTGAAGTTTGTTGCCATGCTACATTACCTGTTGCAACACCATGTTACACTCGAATTTAGGTCTTTCATTTATTTATTTATGTCCATACAAAATTAGAAATTATCCCACTTACCTGATTTCACTTATTTGGTTGGGTTTTTGTTCTTAAACCTTCTTTCTTTGGTTGATGTGTACTTCGCTTACTTGGCTAGTACCATGTAGCATTCACACTACTACTCATAAAATGCTATACTTGCGTTGTGTATTTTTGATATATTTATGTCCAACCCAATGTTAGCTTGAGTAAGTTGCAGCCCAGATCTGCATATATAGTATATGGTAGAATCGAAAATCTATGTTCTTACCCTTGAATGTGTATTTGTCTTGATTTGGAACCTGATCATGTAGTTTGTCTTCTGAAGCTGCGTTGCTTTTATTGTATCCAAACCTAACCATGGATATTTGGCATATATTCGAAATTTAGAACTTCATACTCAAGTACGATTAATTATTATATTTCAATTCCTATTGAAGTTAATTTACTTGAACAATGATTAATCCTGACTCGATTGTTTTATATTTTGCATGGAACGCTCGGGTCAGGCCTAAGTGTTCCAGATTTAATGATATTCAGTTCGCAAAACATGAGAGGAACATGAAGACGCATTTGCGCACAAGACTCGACTGAAATGTAAATTTTATTTTAAAAACTTATGAATGTATTTTATTATTCCGCTGTGCAAAATGCTTTGTAAAACTCCGATATTTGTATAAAATTCGTTCCACTGCAAATATTGTACTCTGTGATTCTGTGTGTATATTCTGTTAAACCCTATAAGCTAATTAATGAGTTATCATTTTGAACGTTTCGATTTGGTTTAATTACCGATTCGGAGTGGTCAAAAGGGCGGGTCATTACAAGGAGTACGTGGGAGAATGCTAGACGTACCAGAGAAATAAACATGAAAATGTACGAATTCCTGGACTTCTACAACCAATGCCAATTCCAGAAGTAATTTGTAGGGATATTTCAATGGACTTCGTGATTAGTTTGCCGAAAAGTTACAAATATGCTGCAATATATGTGGTAGTGGATCAGCTATCAAAATACGCCCATTTCTTTCCATTACAACATCCTTATATTGCACCACAAATATCTAATGTATTCTTTGATGGAATTTTTAAGCTTTATGGCATGCCACATAATATTGTCTCCAATAGAGATACGATTTCTACCAGCACTTTTTGGCAAGAGTTG
Source organism: Allium sativum (assembly GCA_030737875.1). NCBI lineage: Eukaryota > Viridiplantae > Streptophyta > Magnoliopsida > Asparagales > Amaryllidaceae > Allium > Allium sativum. Next base: position 172,542,191 of record CM060919.1, read on the forward strand.
ATGAAGTTACAGGGTTGTACACTAAAAAGGAGTTCATCATAATATCCACAGTCCGACGGTCAAACAGAAGATGTTAATAAAATTCTGGAAGGTTACTTGCGTTGCTTTGTGTGTCACAAACCCCAAGAATGGTCTAATTGGCTTACTATGTGTGACGACCCGCCCCACACCAGCCGACATTTCCAATGAAACGCGCTATGCCGATGCCTAACCAGCATAGGACGGTCGTCAAAAGAAAAGAAAAGGGAAGAAATTTGAACTAACAAGGAACCTATAGAATGTCTCACAGCGCATGAGATAAAATATAATAACAACATAACTCTGGCATAAAATAGGCGAGACAGTGCATAAGCTGAAAACTAAACCATCATAGCAGCGGAAATCTAAAATACAGTTTATCATCTAAACCAACATTATTACAGCTTTGAAATATTGTCTATAAAGCAAAAGAAAGAGGTGCACTACTAATGCCCAAAGTTGTAACAACCCGCACCTCCGTTCACGCAAGATATTGTCCCCAACTTAGCCACCGTATAGGTGTGGGTTTTTGTTCCTCAAAAGGCCTCGGCGTTAGTAAGAGATGTGCTTCTACTATATAAGTACCCACTTCACACAAGCTTCCACGATGTGGGACTTAGGGGTGTTACATTAGTAGTGACCAACAACAACATAGGGAGAATATATGTATATCATACGTGAGAGCCTCCTGCTCATCTCCGGTACAACTACTCGTGCATAATCACCTGACATGTTTCTAGTCTGCCCGTTTTAGAGCACCCAGAGTAATAAAAAGAGACATAAAACTCTGGGTCAGACAAAAGTCTGGTATGAGCGATAAGCAGCAAAAACAAAATAATAACAAGTATACATATCTATACCTGAACCTGGACCTGCAATCAAAGAGTTAGCACAACAGGATGTACAATATTCTAAGGTGATAATAACACATGGTGTGAAAATAATGGGGAGGGGGTGTGCATGTCATGGTGATGGCAAACATCAAACATAGCAATCATCCTCACATCTCTCACTCAGTGCGTAAAGCATACGATATCCACCACTTTGATCACCCAATTCTTTGTTACGATCACTCTATCCCATTGAGTCATGACGGCTCCACTGCACTGATCCGTAACCACTAATACTTTGCTATGTCCACTCTGCCCCATGGAGTCATGACAACTCCACTGCACTGGCTCATAGCCCTACCATGATTATTTTGCCCCATGGAGTCACGATAACCCCATTGCACTGATCCATAGCCAATATCCGTCTCAATGGTGAGTCAAAGCTATAGACATCGATAACCCCTTTGCACACGTCCCGCAGCAAAGTCCAACTCATGAAGTTAACTCATTGGTTCCCATTTGGATCCTGAGTTTTACTTCCTATTTGGACTACCTTTGCATCTCGGGTTTTGGTCATCATCCCGGTTTGTGATTCTCAGTTCAGCTCGTGATCCTCCATGTTGACTCGTAGTGATCCCCTGCTTTGGTTCGTGACCTACATAGTCGGGTCATAGGTGGTGCTCCAATCCGATTCGTGGCTCGCCCTCAACTTCGGCTCGTGGTGAAGCTCCCTGGCGGTCCGTGGTGCACTACTCGAGTCCGGTTCGTGATAAGCGACTCGTGGTTCGGGAACTTCCTCCATTTGGTTCGTGTCTTGCTCGTGGAGAGGCGATTCGTGGGAGATAGTGTCACGGTCGAGTCGGGTCGTGCTACCCTAATGCGAGCGGGTCGGGTCGTGATGCCTACTCACGAATAGGTCCATGACCAATTCCTGCAACTTTTCAGCGAGCTATATTCGCCATACGACGGCGTTTTCGACCATTCTAAATTTTCTATGCAATCACAAATCATTTCAAACAATCATAGCAACATGTAAAATCGACCATAAACACCAAAAGAACAATATAACATGTTAATATGGATCAAACTTACCAAAAACTCATGTTTTCCCCTTAATCATGTTTAACCATAACTAATGATAGGATTAGCAAAAGATATCCAAATTAACCCAAATTTTTATCAGAGCCCTAAAATAATATTTAAGAATTTTTACATATTTTCCCCAGAATTTTAACATGCATAATTTCGCTAATTAACACTAATCACCCCTAATTAGCCGTAATTAGTGAAAAACAATGCAAATCACTCACCTTAGCCACAAATTAAACTCAGATCTAAAACTACCTCTGGTTTGGGTCGAATCTCTACGAACACAGCAGCTCTACCTCGATCTACACGCTAATCCACTTTAATTTGATGTTGATTAGGTCAATATGTGATTAGAATGAGATTAGAAGGTGATTTGGGTGTTGGAGGCCATTGCTAGGGTTTAAGAGATGAAAAGTGGCGGCTGAAAAATGACAAAAACTCCCTAACCCTATCAGCCCTCCCCTATCCCTAATCCCGAAATGGGTTATGGGCCTAGCTGCTAATCACCTTAATTATGCCCGGCTAAGTTGTTTTTCACCTTCCAAACCTTGTTTCAGCCATATCTCCCAAACGGTAAGTTCATTTGATCAATGTGACCACTCTACGGAAAGGTAAACCATCATCAAAACCTAATGGAAGTGGTTTCAGGTCAGAACTCTTTACCAATCAAAAGTTATAGGCGAAACAAGATTCTCCAAGGGCAAAACGGTCATTTAAAAATCGGCAAAAATCGTGAACATGAGAAATGACCCATATAGTCGTTCTCCAAAGTTACACGACTATACGACCACATATGTAAATGAAATAAATATTCTACGACCCTCCAATACGTAGAATGCGGGTCATTACACTGTGGCTGAATACTGGCATAATACAAATTGGCAAAGCTCCATTAATATGACTCCATTTGCAGTTGTGTATGTATTCCTCCTCCTTCACTGTTAACGTATGTGCCAAAAACTGCAAGGATTCCTCAAGTCGAACATGAGTTGTATTCAAGAGATATTGTGCTCCAATTACTTAAAGATAGTTTTGAAACTCACTCAAGAACGTATGAAGAGGTATGCTGATATGAATAGAACCGAACTCCAATTCAAAGTAGGAGATTGGGCACATTTGAAGCTTCAACCTTATTGGCAAATTACAGTTAGACATGTAAAAACCACAAAACTCACCAAAATTTTATGGGCCATATAAGATCATTCGAAAAATTGAAAATGTAGCATATGAGTTGGAGGTACTAGCAGGTGTGAAAATACATCCAGTGTTCCATGTATTAATCAAAAAAATTGCGCGAATGCGGAAGCGCAATAAGCAGGATCTAGATTTGCCAATTGAACATCAATCTAATCTCATAGCAATTATTCTATTACATCAAGCAAATAGTAAATAACTATAACAGAGAAACAAAGAGACACAATATTTATACTGGTTCCACTATTCTCCAAAAGATAGTGCACGTCCAGTCCAAAAGAGAGAGATTTTATTCCACATGAGAGAATTACAAGAGATTACAAAATAAGAGTCTACATATCCAAACCTCAAATAGGCTTACCAAGAAGAGACACCACTGGGGATCACTGTCTCCATGCCAGGATGAGTTAAAGTCTACCCCTTAATATATAGCCAGTGCGAATCCATGTGAGTCATCAATTACATTACCAACATATGGTAATAATATAATGGAGGAAAATTACATAACAACAAATGTGCAAACATAGAAAGTAAATCAATCTGTTTCTTTAGCATAGATGGAAGAAATTAATCCCTTCATTTATTTCTCTACCATCTCATCAAATGCAATCAAGGCATTCCCATTATAAAAATATTTACTTTCCATTTTTTGCAAATTTGTTCTAATCAATTTGTGATTTTGTATCACCAAATTTAACTATCCACCTTGATGCAAAATCACATATCTCCAGCACCCAACCTTAAATCAAATTCTTTTCACCACATAAAACTCTTCAACAGAACTTCACTTTCAATCAAAATCTCACAATGAGATAGAAACCAAAAAATGAATATTTGTCTAATGGGTTCCAACAAAGCTACCCCATATCACACCATGTTAACGAGCTCAGACTACGTCCCCGCCCGCCAACAAAATGTTGCAAATTACCAAAATAAAAAAAGAAGGCAGACACCAAAGTATTCTGAACACTGCCAAGGCCAAAAATAAATTTCTCAATCACCAATTCAAATACAGAGCCAAAATCCAAATCTCTGACGCATAAACTTCACCCACCACCGGCAAAAGATGCATCTACCACCATGAGCTGCACCGCGCATAAACCAACGGTCTAAAAGTGCTTGCAATAACATCGACACTCGTCTAACACTTGACCTGAGCTCCTTCCTCGATCACCCCGGATCCCTCGAGCATCATCAACGTGAAGACCCCTGTCTAAATCACAATGATCTCTGTCTCGACACCTGTCTATCAATTGATCTGTGCTCCTTTCCTGATCATCTTGGATCCCTCGAGCATCATCAACAAGAAGACCCCTATCTAAAACATGATCAAAAGTTCCCAAATCCAATGGTCCCTTCAACGCAGTAAACTCCATATCACGTCAAAGTTCACAGATTGGAACATTCTTCTCTCTCAACATAATCTCCTCCACCAAAGTCTTCCTTTTCTCCCAAAATAGTAATAGCATAATCACCACTGAATCTACCAACCTTTGTAGAAATAATTGATGCACAGTTTAAAATAAATCGCCTCGCTCTGATAGCAATATGTTATGCAAAAAATTACGCGAATGCGGAAGCACAATAAGCAGGATCTAGATTTGTCAATTGAATATCAATCTAATCTGATAGCAATTATTCTATTACATCAAATAAATAGTAAATATCTATAACAGGAAAACAAAGAGACACAATATTTATAATGGTTCCGCTATCCTCCATAAGATAGTGTACGTCCAGTCCAAAAGAGAGAGATTTTATTCCACATGAGAGAATTACAAGAGATTATAAAATAAGAGTTTACATATTCAAACCTCAAATAGGTTTAACAAGAAGAGACACCATTGGGGATCACTGCCTTCATGCCAGGATGAGTTTATACTAAATTCTATCCTATAATATATAGCCAGTGCAAATCCATGTGAGTCATCAATTACATTACCAACAAATGGTAATAATATAATGGAGAAAATTACCATAGCAACAAATGTGCAAACATATAAAGTAAATTAATCCATTTCTTTAGCATAGATGGAAGTAATTAATCCCTTCATTTATTTCAATACAATCTCATCAAATGCAATCAATGTATTCTAATTATAAAAATATTTACTTTTCATTTTTTGCAAATTTGTTCCAATCAATTTGTGATTTTGTATCACCAAATTTACCACCATGTCTCGCAATTAAAAAAGAAGATTGGGAAAAGCAATATCATTCAACAAGATAATCCTACTTTTGTGGAGTAAATTATTGATGAAACAACAGCAATACTTGACAGGAGAATACTCCCGAAGGACAATAGATTAGTTATCGGTTTACCCTTGCATGCTTAACACCATTATCTTCTTGTGATACTGCTACTGCAATTTAACAGCACTGCTGCATTGCCATAGCTTCTAGGGTTACTCGAAGTATGGTAAGTAAATCTGGGGAAAAATTAATTAGTGTTAGTTGAAAAACCTGACTGGAGGGGAATGAATGACGTAGGGATGTTTTAATATGTTCTAAGAATAACGAGGTGTGGTCTTCCGTGAATAACTCGTATGAAAAAAGTCATTTGCAGAAGAGCAAAGGAACCATACATTAATTACTAAGGTTCCTCGAAAATATATACCTAATTATTATACATTTAAAATCGTGGCTGATTCTCGTACACTTAATACCTAATTCCTTGCTATATACGCATGCTAGTAGAATGAAAGAAGCAAAGGACATTAATTCGTTACTTGTTTAACAAAACCATCAAATGTACTTATAATCAGTTGAAAACAAAGAAAAGTAAGAAGAACAAAAAAAGAGAAATATAGAATTCTGTGGTCGATGTATGTTGCTTAAAGGGCATTTTATTATTAGTCGTTCCAAACTCTTGCTAACTAGCTATACGTTTTGTTTTCCATTAAGCTTATATATATTGGAATGCATTCAGGTAAAAAATTATACGCAAACATGAGTTCATTCTGTTGGGGTTTTGTGCGCAGCGGAAGTTTTGACAAAACACCCAAAAACAAAATGAATCTTTTTCACCCAATCATTTGAAGATGAATGTGATTGAATAACAAACAAAAAAAATATCAGAAATATGAAAACACGATATTCCACCCAACCACCCTCTTTATTGATTCACCAAAATATTGTTTACAACCGATCTCAACTATTGTTAAACAAACACAACTTGAATCAATAACTTTATCAACCGTTGTTCTATCAGACATCATTACTCAGCTTCCTGGATTTTCAGGCCCTCTTCCTTTTCATCTTGAAACCGGGTACTTGCTATATTCAAATTTTCCTAAGGATATGATGTTGGTAAATGTCTGTATTAATTACATTCTTCATGATTATTAAAAAAATTGTTGCATAATGTGCGCCAAAATTCTATTGGAAAAACTTGCATATACTTGTATGATGATTTGTATACCTGGGCCATTATCTTAACTATCGCAATATGAGCCATGAAGATCAGTGAAATTTAATGTTTCTGAGTATTACGAGTCGTATGCGTGCTCATGTGCATAGACGCTGACAAATATGATTTAGGTATATAAATGTTGACGAGGTGAACGACGTCGAGCTATTTTACTTGTAATTAGTAGCAGAGAATTCTGAATTGGTAATCTTTGGTTATAAAATATGATTCAGGTACATAAATGTGGACGAGGTGAATGGCGTCGAGCTATTTTACTATTTTATAAGTTCAGAGCGAAATCCAAGTGAAGATCCTTTAATTTTATGGCTCACAGGTGGCCCTGGCTGTTCTGCTTTCAGTGGACTAGTTTTTGAAATAGGTATATATCTGAATATGTTCATTTAGAATTTTATTGGTTGGCTACAATGTATATTTTTTAGTTTTAGAATAAATCGCAGCCTTGTATATCAAATAAGGTTACCAATTGCATGCTTATGATACTTGACATTGACATCGCAGTGAGCAACAATTTCTATGAGCATAAGTCATTGATGACTTAAGCAATATCGTTCATGTGTCTTGCATTTGTTGGGAATGAATCAAGTCAGAGACAACTGGTCATTAGATATCAGCTTTTATGCACTTGTTAGCAAAAGTGCATGCTTTCAACTTTATATCCAAAGGCGTCTATATTTCCATGTTATCCACTGTGGAAGAAACACCTCTCTATTTGTAGGTCCCCAATAAAGAAGTAAAATTTAGGCCTTATTACAAACGTATTACAAAAATACGATTCTTTTTCATCATATCACTGCTTTGTTTAATTTTTGCACTCCAGAAGTATGAAAAATAAAATTATTTTAGTTTTTTTGGTTACACTTTCGCACTTTTGAATTTCAAGTACTAGAGTATCTACATGTGCAATTTAAAAGTGCACACATGCATCTTTTTTCCCTTGAAATTTATGCCTGTGCAAGTACTATATCTAAAATGATTTTAAAAAAAACTTATTTTTGTAGTAAGTTTGTGAAGAGACCTAAAGTTGAAATAAACTTTCTTTTTTCTTTTTCCTTTTTTGACTATAAATTAAATTGTCCTTCGTTTTACTTATCTCCAACTGTTTCATGATTAATACAAGGAATATTTTTTCATTTGAGTCAGTTTTGAAAACTTATAACAGAAATAGACCACTTTTCAAATTAATTACAGAAATAGATAACTCTTTTAAACTGACATTATCCCAGATAACGCCACTAATATATTAAAAAAAAAATTGCAAACGCGACATCCCAAATAATGTGAATAACTCTAGTATCTGCTTTATGGTCTACGCATGTTTTCATCCCCGTACCATGGAACTATTGCTTCTAGATACAATTCAAAATGGGAAACCTAAAATTTATACTGGGTTCATCAACATTGGGAATCTGTAACCAACAAAAAGAGAGTGAGTGGTGAACAAAAATATGAATTAGCATATAAATTCCACCGATGAGTAAAAGTCGACCCTTCATCGTGAAAGTTGGGAAACAGAAATAAGCAGGTACTGTGAGTTAAGGGCATGAATTCACTGAATTAACTAAGTTAAAAGGCGGAGTCGGTGTCCTACCTGAGGTCGGGATATTAAGGCAGAAAAGGGCGTTAACTTGGACCAGGAGTAAAGGGGGAGAAATTGGTTATGGAAGATGGTGATGTCGAAGTTGGAGAGCATGCCGAATAGAGGTGAGTTAAAAGCCAAAGCTCGTATATTAGTAGACATTGGATTGTTAGCACTGAAAAGGCATGTAATTGAAGTTAAAACCAATAGGATTAATTGACAGGAATAATCCAAAGTTTGACATGTCTTCCTATATTAATCCGAAGTTTGGATTATTTTTAAATAATCCCAAGTTTAGGGTGTCACTTCCCATATTGATCCCGGTGACTTATTAAATTGTTGTAGTCGGTTATCAAACTTAAATTCGTCTTCCCCAAACAATTTTTATGGAGTGGAAAACTAGTTTGGGGAAGACGAATTTAAGTGTAACAACCCGTATTTTCAATAACCTGTAATGATGTAAATCGAGGCAGAATTTAATTCTAAAATCTGAATCAAGGGAAACGGGCTATGCCATTGCGTTCGGCTCGGAAAAATACGCGAAATAGAGTCCGAGTTTTCGAAAATCGGAGTCCGTATGACCCGATTAAGGCCCAATGAAGTTTTCAGAAAATTTCAAAGTAAAAACAGATTTCTAATTCAAGTTTGAATTTGAAAACTAGGTCAGATTGGGCTAGGCGGGAAAAATCCCGCCAGAGCACCCAAGTCGACAGCCCTGTCGACTTGGGAGTCGACTTGGTTGGACCCAAGTCGACAGCCCTGTCGACTTGGCTGTCGACTTGGTCCAGCCGGGCTGTTTAGCCTGGTGCACCATTTTGAGATTGTGTTGAGCTTGGGGGCCAGATTCGGTTTTAAGGCTGAGATTGGAACTAGGGTTTAATCCTAAGGCTAGAACTAGTCCTAATCTCTATAAATAAGGCCCTAACCTAACCCTAAATCATCATTATTCATTCTAGCAACTAAACTATGGCAAAATCAATCTTCTCATGGCCTCCACTCTCTTCATAAAATTCCTAAGTCATTTCTATGAGAGATTTTCCATGCATACAAGTGTTTTCAAGCTTGTATGAGCATCATTAGCTTGCATTCAAGTCAAGTTTCCATATTTACATCATAAAGCAAGGGTTTTGATCATTTTGGCTTAAGGGTTTTTCTATTGAAGCTTGCATTTTGGGTTTAATTGGTTGCATAAGGGCTTTGTCATATTTTTTGTGACTTCATAAGCATTGTAAGCCCTATTCTACTTTCATACTTAAACTCTAAAGTTAAATGTATGATATGCAAGTTTGCTATGATATGCAAGTTTACTATGTTATGCTATGCAAGTTTGATATGTTATGATATGCAAGTTTGCTATGTTATGATATGCAAGTTTGCTATGTTATGATATGCAAGTTTATCATGTTATGATATGCAAGTTTATATGCAAGTTTGCCATGTTATGTTATGCAAGTATGTCATGTTATGATATGCAAGTTTATCATGTTATGTTATGCAAGTTTGATATGCAAGTTCGTCATATGATATGCAAGTATGTTATGCAAGTTTGGGATGATCATTTGGTCCATGTTATCATGTTATGCAAGCTTATCTTGAGTATGTGAACATAAAGCTTCAAGCCTTATGCTAAAGGTTGCATTTTGGCAACATGTAAGTTATCATATCCTTTATGATAACTTGCATGTGAGGCTAAATGCGAACTTATGGCCATTTCTACATGTCATTTATCACCATGTATCACCAATATGATAAGTTTGGTTTTATGCATGCTTTTGAGGCCTAATGCAAGTATATGAACATATGTACATTTCATATGCCACCATGTTGAACTTGTGGCTTCAACACTTTTTATGTCATGATTATGCTAAGTTCCCCCTTTCTATCCTTTATGCGCTATTGCGATATGTAAGCGATGGGATTGCGTTTGGGGTTGGGTAAACTTAAAAGACATAAAAACATAAGCTTGGGAATTTACCTATTAAGTTAGGTCTACCCATTGGGAATTTACCTATTAAGTTAGGTCTACCCAATTGCTTGAAAACTTGTAATATGTTTTGGAAACATAATGGACATGACACTTAGAGAATATGAGAATGGCCAACTCGAGGTTGGGTTGAGCTTGTAGCATAAACCTACCCGGAACCGACCGGCTTAACTAGTGGCTACAAGCAATAGGACCCAATGTGAGTAGTTGGTCATGTTGCGCGTGAAACCCGAGGTTAGACTAAGTTGTGGTGTAAACCTACCCGGACCCGCCCGGCCTAACTAGTAACCACAACAAGGTCTAATGTGAGAGGTTGGGTGCATTAAACTAATTAATGCCACATGGTAGGGTTAAGTCATGGACCGCTTGAATACTTAACCAATTAAACACGATGGGTTGGTAGGGTTAAGTCATGAACCTTGGGTACACTTAACCAACTTGGTACTTGAATGGGTTGGGTTAACCACGTTTAACCCATTAAGGAAACCCTAGTCACGTGGTCCTTTGCACCAGTAACCCTCTTAGTTGTATCATGACACCCTAGAGACTAGGCTAGGGAGGGGCACGATTACTGGGATGCCATGTAAGCGACCAAAACGACGGCTGAGTAGGTGCGCCGGTGTAGGTTCAGGCGGGCCATGGTCGTGCACATGGTCCGAAGTTGAAAAAGCAGGCACGGGCACCAGTAGGTTTAGACTGTGCGTGCATTGATTTGTGTCAGTGGTTGACACCCTAGGACTTGATACACCCTAGGGTGGACCTAGCACAGTTTAGCTACACTTCGTAGTTGGGCCGTATAACACCGACACTTGACGAGTTAGGCTTATAGGGAGCCGATCGACTAGACCGTGCTAGTTGGACCTTGGTTTAGGTCATTCATGATGTTGGGCCAAACTTGGGCCTGGGGATCACTTCTTGTTTACACTTTGGACCTCGTATTGGGGTCACTTCATGTTATTGGGCCAAAGCTTGGGCCAAGGGATCAATACAAGTTTATTCAAGTCATGTTAGTTTGCTAGTACACCTGTGGTGCAAAACCTTAAACCTGATTATGCGATGACACCTTTATCTACCTTGTTAGTTAATCATCATGCTAGTATGTTGTTATCCTTATGTTCATCCCTGTTTCTCATGCCAGTTAACTTTACCAGTTTACATTGATTGTAGTAGGGCTTACTCAGTCTTTTTGACTGACCTGTTTTCTTTCGCCTCTTTTCTTCCGTTCCCCCCCCCCAGGTTCTCAGGGTGGGAACGTTGGAGCTTAGCTTGGATTCCTGATCGCTTGCTTATGGGATTTTAGCTCATGTACGGTCTTGACATGAAGCTAGCTATGGTTATCACTTATTTTGGGGATAGTACTTATGTATTCCAGTTTTTCAGTGATGTTGTTTTTATCTAGACTTGTTTATTTGGAAAGTTGACATTATGTTGTACCAGACTTGTTTTGAAATGGTTTAAAATCTTCCGCTGTTTTATCTATGTTATTTACTATGTTTACGCATATACATATGTTCTTGTTCTGCCTTGATGTATCATTATGCATGTTTACCCGATTCCAACACCCCTCCAAAGTCAAAGTGCTTGCAAGAGCCACCCTGGCGGAGGTGGGGTGTTACATTTGGTATCAGAGCATATGGTTTACGAGAAGGAACAAAAAGGTTTTTTAAACTTTTGGAAAACTATTTTCAAAACCAAGTATAAAGTATTTTCCAAAGAAAAGTCTAGTTTATTTTAAGGCTATTCCCCAAAAAGCCATTAGCAAAATTCCTTCGTTTTTCTCCATTCTGAATCTGTCTTTTCTTCGTTTTTAGTATGGCCGATAACTTCGCTATTCCTGAGGGAGTACACGTACCTGTTTGGTATAGGAGACTTTTGGAGGCTAGGGCAACCGAAGCCGGCCCCGCCAATGTTCCTCCCCCTCCTCCGGTGGTTAATGTTTCTCCTCCTCCTCCCATAGCTGATGTTTCTCCTCCCCCTCAGCATCCTCAAGCTGACTTCGCAGAGATTTACCAAGACTTTAAGGCGATGGGTGGCAAGAATTTCTTTGGAACCGAGACTTATGTAGAGGCAAGGAATTGGTTGAAAGAAACCGAAGATCTTTTCTCCTTCTTTGATATAGATGACCGTAGGAAGGTTTTATTGGCAGTGTGGTTGCTAAAGGAAGAAGCTGCACGTTGGTGGGTGGTCACCACCGCTACTAGGCCAATTGAGACTTGGGATGACTTTCGGGGAAAGTTTGGACTAAGGTTCCTATCACTGAAGCAAGGGGACATGACTATTAGGGAATACATAGATAAGTTTAATCAATTGGCTCGGGTCGGTTTAGACTTGGTTAACACAGCTCAGAAGAAGGCCCTATACTTTGCTCTAGGATTAAACGAGCCATTACATGGTTTAGCCATGACTCATGTACCCTTGGGGGCAACTTTCGAGAGCTTGGTGAATATGGCCCTACTCAATGAAGAGAATAGGAGTGACAAGAAGGAGATCAAGATGAATGATACTCAAGTCAAGAAGACTGATTCCCAGTGGGAAGGAAATCAGGGTGATCCAAGCGGTCAGAGCAGTCAAGGCAATAAGAACAAGAACAAGAGTCAAGGCAACAAGGGGAACAACAACAAGGGAAATAACGACAAGAAGAAGTGCTTTACTTGTGGAAGCTCGACTCATCTAAACAAGGATTGCAGGAAAAGGAAGGGCACTTGCTTTAACTGTGGAGAAATGGGACACTTCACTAGGGATTGCCCGAAGAAGCAAGGGCAAGGCCAGGGTCAGACTCAGCGTGCTGGACCTTCGGGAGGGCAAGTCCATACTCTCAATGCCGCTCCAGTTCCCGATCGAGGTAGTATTTCTGTTGAAAGTCTTGTATATATTTCTGATTTTCCTGTCCGTACCTTGTTTGATTTTGGTGCATCGCATAGTTTATTTCATCTGATCTAGTTGAAAGTTTGCACCTAAGTACTAGTCTAGTGAATGATCCCGTGTGTGTTTCAAATCCAATTGGGGGTTCCGCCCATTTGTCTATGATCTACGTGGATTTGAAAATCTCTATCTTAGTGTAGAGTTCTCGTGTGATGCTTATATTCTCGGTTTCATGGGGTATGGGTTGATTTTGGGCATGGATTGGTTGTCCAGTTTGGAGCCATTCTTGATTTTTGAGCATAGGGTTGAGGGGCTCATGACTCGCCTCGGTAATACCCTAAAAATTTCTAGTAACCCTATGGGTCCCGTCATGTTGTGTTATCTTGAATCCCTCAACTCGTCTATCGATAGTTTGCAATCGGTGAGGGTGGTCCGAGAATATCCTGATATCTTGGGTGAAGTGAAGGGGGGTTACCCCTAAACGCGAGTTTAATTTCTGCATTTATCTGGTGGATAATGCAAAGCTGGTTTCTTTGCCCGTTCGGCACATGGCTCCGCGTGAAAAGGCGGGAGCTAAGTAAGCAAGTGAAGGAGTTGCTTGAGAAGAACTTCATTCGATGAAGCATTTCCAAAGAAGGTGCTCTAGTAGTATTCGCTACTAATGTGGACAGTACGCTTCGCCCGTGTGTTGATTATCGTGAGTAGAACAAGAAGAATAGACAACCATTACCAAGGATCGATGATTTGTTTGATCAGCTTGTAGGAACATCTGTTTTCTCTTGATCTTGCTACTGGATTCCATCAGCTCAGAGTAGCTGAGGATAGTATAGACAAAACTGCGTTCAGAACTCCAGATGGATTCTTAGAATGGCTGGTCATGCCATTCGGTTTGACTAATGCACCCGCCTACTTCGTGGACTTGATGAGTAGGGTGTTCAGGGAGTTCTTGAACAAGTTGTCGTGGTCTTCGTAGATGATATTCTGATCTTCTCTAAGGATGAGGAAGACCACGCAAGACATCTCAAGGAGGTGATGGATACGCTTAGAGCGCATCAGTTGAAAGCCAAGTCCTCCAAATGTCATTTTGGAGAAAAGAAGTTAGATTTCTTGGGCACATAGTTTCTAAGCAAGGCTTAGCGGTGGATCCCACTAAAGTGGTCGCGTTTCAAGACCGGAAAGCTCCGACGAGGACAAGTGAAGTAAGAAGCTTTCTCAGTTTAATTAGTCAGTTAGCGTCCCTTGAGCTTAGACCTACCCTTCTGGATCAAGTAGGGACTTCGCAGAAAGAAGACCCGCAGTTAGTCGAGATCATGGACAAGTTGATTCGAGGCGAGATGTTAAGACACCTCGCTATAGATGACAAGGGATGGCTAAGACACAGTGAGAGAAAGAAAGCTCTTGAAGATGCACATCACTCGAGGAGGTGGCCGAGTTTGTCCCAAGGCGCATGTTGTGCCAACAGGTTAAAGGCCGAGTCATAGAAGCCCGGTGGGCTATTACATCCATTGGAGGTCCCCGCAATGGAAGTAGTAAAGCGTCACGAAGGATTTCGTGGATGGACTGCCTAGATCAAGGAAAGGGAAGACGAGCATGTGGGTCATAGTAGGTAGACTCACGAAGAGTGCTCATTTCACTTTGGTAAAGAGCGAAAGGACTGCATCATAGCTAGCAACAGTTTACTTTCAAGAAATAAAGCGGTTGCACGGGGTTCCCTAAAGTATAGTTAGTAACCATGACTCAATCTTCACTAGCCAGTTTTGAGATAGTCTACGGGAAGTCATGGGCAACGGCTGAATCTAAGCACGGCCTATCATTCACAGGCGGATGGTTCATTTCGTTCAAGCATGAGTTATAGAAAATCACGTTAGTAAGAGCAATCGACAACGTGGATTGGTATTTTCAAGAAAAGTTCTGCTGCGTGGAATACTTTATAGTAAGTAGACGAGATCCAGGATTCACTAGTGAATTTTGGAGAGCTTGCACGAAACCATGAGGTCATGGTTATGTTTAAGCCAAGAATGATAGAAGAGTAAGTGAAAAAGGAATACGAGAGGCGACAATGAAATGGGTTCCAACTCATATTTGGAAATAAGAGTTAAGAAGCTAAGAAATCATGAAGTAAAAGACGGTCAAAGCACAGTGGAGTCAAGCTCAAGGAAACGTGACTTAGAAGACTGAAGGCTAGATACGCGCATCATATCTCTTTCTAAGAGTATATCCTTGATCCTTGTTTTCCTGTGGAACTTACTCGCATGGTACCTTTTTCATATATCCTCTCGGTCCCGTCCTCGATCCCATTTCTGTTGTAAACTCCATAAGGGGGTATGACTCATCGGTTAGTAGTACATGTCAAGGTTTGAAGGGGTCCGTTAGGTTGACTAGACCTTTTGGGCTTTTATAGAATATGGGTTGGGTTAGGAAGGGATTTCTTGTAATCCGAAAGGAGTATATCTTGCTTATCCTCCCGATCTCTTTGTAGCATATCTTTCTTTTGCTATCTATATCGTGTTAATCTTGTCATGAGAACCTTAGGTAGAAACCCTTTGGATGAAACATGTGTTTGAAACATGTTATGCTTGATGGTTGCAAGTGGTTGCAAGTGTTTGCAAGTGGTTACTCGTGGATGCATTATACACATTAGGCACTAGATCGGCTCACACACTCCTCATATTGCATATGCATGAGTGTTTATGCTTATTCATGGATGAAAATTTTGTGTTATCACATGGATGTTGCATATGGATGTATGTTATGTGCACACATATAGATGTTATACATTATGTTAGGAATTGCATACATATGGATTCATTTCACTAACATAATTTGCATTAATGATATTTGCATTAGATAGGTACATATACACACACCTTTGCATATGTTCATACAACATTTAGAATCTTGTAAGGACAATGATTGCTCGTGGATGATGTTTTGAGTAGATGGATGATTGGATGGTAGGATACGTTCTTCCTAACTTGAAGATTTCGGGGACGAAATCCTTTAAGGAGGGGAGAATGTAACAACCCGTATTTTCAATAACCTGTAATGATGTAAATCGAGGCAGAATTTAATTCTAAAATCTGAATCAAGGGAAACGGGCTATGCCATTGCGTTAGTCTCGGAAAAATACGCGAAATAGAGTCCGAGTTTTCGAAAATCGGAGTCCGTATGACCCGATTAAGGCCCAATGAAGTTTTCAGAAAATTTCAAAGTAAAAACAGATTTCAAATTCAAGTTTGAATTTGAAAATTAGGTCAGATTGGGCTAGGCGGGAAAAATCCCGCCAGAGCACCCAATTCGACAGCCCTGTCGACTTGGGAATCGACTTGGTTGGACCCAAGTCGACAGCCCTGTCGACTTGGCTGTCGACTTGGTCCAGCCGGGCTGTTTAGCCTGGTGCACCATTTTGAGATTGTGTTGAGCTTGGGGGCCAGATTCGGTTTTAAGGGCTGAGATTGGAACTAGGGTTTAATCCTAAGGATAGAACTAGTCCTAATCTCTATAAATAAGGCCCTAACCTAACCCTAAATCATCATTATTCATTCTAGCAACTAAACTATGGCAAAATCAATCCTCTCATGGTCTCCACTCTCTTCATAAAATTCCTAAGTCATTTCTATGAGAGATTTTCCATGCATACAAGTGTTTTCAAGCTTGTATGAGCATCATTAGCTTGCATTCAAGTCAAGTTTCCATATTTACATCATAAAGCAAGGGTTTTGATCATTTTGGCTTAAGGGTTTTTCTATTGAAGCTTGCATTTTGGGTTTAATTGGTTGCATAAGGGCTTTGTCATATTTTTTGTGACTTCATAAGCATTGTAAGCCCTATTCTACTTTCATACTCAAACTCTAAAGTTAAATATATGATATGTAAGTTTGCTATGATATGCAAGTTTACTATGTTATGCTATGCAAGTTTGATATGTTATGATATGCAAGTTTACTATGTTATGCTATGCAAGTTTGCTATGTTATGATATGCAAGTTTATCATGTTATGATATGCAAGTTTATATGCAAGTTTGCCATGTTATGTTATGCAAGTATGCCATGTTATGATATGCAAGTTTATCATGTTATGTTATGCAAGTTTGATATGCGAGTTCGTCATATGATATGCAAGTATGTTATGCAAGTTTGGGATGATCATTTGGTCCATGTTATCATGTTATGCAAGCTTATCTTGAGTATGTGAACATAAAGCTTCAAGCTTTATGCTAAAGGTTGCATTTTGGCAACATGTAAGTTATCATATCCCTTATGATAACTTGCATGTGAGGCTAAATGCGAACTTATGGCCATTTCTACATGTCATTTATCACTATGTATCACCAATATGATAAGTTTGATTTTATGCATGCTTTTGAGGCCTAATGCAAGTATATGAACATATGTACATTTCATATGCCACCATGTTGAACTTGTGGCTTTAACACTTTTTATGTCATGATTATGCTAAGTTCCCCCTTTCTATCCTTTATGCGCTATTGCGATATGTAAGCGATGGGATTGCGTTTGGGGTTGGGTAAACTTAAAAGACATAAAAACATAAGCTTGGGAATTTACCTATTAAGTTAGGTCTACCCATTGGGAATTTACCTATTAAGTTAGGTCTACCCAATTGCTTGAAAACTTGTAATATGTTTTGGAAACATAATGGACATGACACTTGGAGAATATGAGAATGGCCAACTCGAGGTTGGGTTGAGCTTGTAGCATAAACCTACCCGGAACCGACCGGCTTAACTAGTGGCTACAAGCAATAGGACCCAATGTGAGTAGTTGGTCATGTTGCGCGTGAAACCCGAGGTTAGACTAAGTTGTGGTGTAAACCTACCCGGACCCGCCCGGCCTAACTAGTAACCACAACAAGGTCTAATGTGAGAGGGTGGGTGCATTAAACTAATTAATGCCACATGGTAGGGTTAAGTCATGGACCGCTTGAATACTTAACCAATTAAACACGATGGGTTGGTAGGGTTAAGTCATGAACCTTGGGTACACTTAACCAACTTGGTACTTGAATGGGTTGGGTTAACCACGTTTAACCCATTAAGGAAACCCTAGTCACGTGGTCCTTTGCACCAGTAACCCTCTTAGTTGTATCATGACACCCTAGAGACTAGGCTAGGGAGGGGCACGATTACTGGGATGCCATGTAAGCGACCAAAACGACGGCTGAGTAGGTGCGCCGGTGTAGGTTCAGGCGGGCCATGGTCGTGCACATGGTCCGAAGTTGAAAAAGCAGGCACGGGCACCAGTAGGTTTAGACTGTGCGTGCATTGATTTGTGTCAGTGGTTGACACCCTAGGACTTGATACACCCTAGGGTGGACCTAGCACAGTTTAGCTACACTTCGTAGTTGGGCCGTATGACACCGACACTTGACGAGTTAGGCTTATAGGGAGCCGATAGACTAGACCGTGCTAGTTGGACCTTGGTTTAGGTCATTCATGATGTTGGGCCAAACTTGGGCCTGGGGATCACTTCTTGTTTACACTTTGGACCTCGTATTGGGGTCACTTCATGTTATTGGGCCAAAGCTTGGGCCAAGGGATCAATACAAGTTTATTCAAGTCATGTTAGTTTGCTAGTACACCTGTGGTGCAAAACCTTAAACCTGATTATGTGATGACACCTTTATCTACCTTGTTAGTTAATCATCATGCTAGTATGTTGTTATCCTTATGTTCACTACAACAAAAACACCATATTACAACTTTAATTTTACAACGGTGGTAAACGCACCGTTGTAATAAATGGGTTTTTACAACGGTGGTTAAAGCACCGTTGTAATAAAAGGTTTTTTACAACGGTGGTATAAACACCGTTGTAACTACAACAAAAACACCATATTACAACTTTAATTTTACAACGGTGGTTAAAGCACCGTTGTAATAAATGTTTTTTACAACTTTTTTCCAAAAAAGTTGTAATAAATTTATTTTTAACAACTGTGTTAGTAATTATTTTCATTAAATGTAATATGACTATATTTTAATATTAATTATTTTCATTAAATAATTTTTAATAATTAATATTTACAACTAATTAGTAATTATTAATTAATAACCTATATATTAATATTAAATATTTAATTAAAAATACTTCAATAAATAAATAATTCATGCTAATAATTAGTAATTGACAACCAATTAGTAATTATTAATTAATAATCAATAAATACATATTTAATATTTAATTAAAAATACATCAATAAATAAATAATTCCTACTAATAATTATTAATTAACAACCAATTAGTAATTATTTAATAATAATCAATATATAAATATTAAATATTTAATTAAAAATAATTAATTTATAACTACTTCATTATTAAGTACTAGTAATTAATTAGTAAGTAATAACTAATGAGCGGTTAATAATCAATTAATTAATGATCAATAAGTAAATAACAATTAATAAATATTTAATTTATAATTAATCATGACTATTAGTAGTAATTAATATTTAGTATATAATATTTTTTAATAAGTAATCGTTGTTGAAAGTTTTTCCAAAAATTTTTGTCAAATATGATCCCTACGAAGGGGGGGTCCAGGGGGGGTGGCAACCCCCCAAGGTGGGGGTGCGGGGGCAACGCCCCCGCTAACGGGGTTCGACCTCGTATATTTTGTGTACTGTTGAATTTGAATCTTACTCAAAATTTAACAACAATCGTTAATTAAGTAACAATTATAAGTTAAAAATCAGTAGTAAATAATAATAACAATTATAAGAAGAAAATAGTTAGCAATAACAGTAATAAAACCGGTGTTAATATCCATTTTACACATAATAAAAAACAAATCTATTTAATTTTTAATATCAAATAATTACAATTAAGTACTTAATAAGTGAATATATTTTTTAACAACTGTGTTTTTCTTCCAATAATAATAAACAAGTTTCATTTTGGCTTCCAACGCATAAGTCAAATTTCATTTTGGCTCCACTATGTTAGATCGCAACCGTCACAGGTAACAAGGGCTTCAAACGCATAAGTCAAATTTCATTTTGGCTCCACTGCGAAATTTTGGCTCCAAAATCTTTTTTTTGGGCTCGTAGGCCCTTTAATTTCCCAACACAGTTTTTATTCCCGATGAGCATAAACCCTCATCTTCTGAACCACGCCGCATATTCTCTTTCTTTCTCCATCTCACGTTCTTCTTTTTCTTCCCAAATTCAGTAATTTCGTACTAAATTCGAAGGAAGGTTTAAGGATAACAAGTTGATCTTATTCCAGCTGGCGTCTCTTAACCCTAAATCCTAATCGATCTGCCCAAATTCTCCTTCCTCACGGTGGCGTCTTCCTCAAGGTATTAGACTTCCCACTTCGGTTAGATTGCGTAGCCTTTTTTTTAACTCCGAAACTAATTCAGCTTTTGAAGATTTTGTTGATCTTATTATTCAAATTCTGAGTTTTATGTTAATCTTGTGATACTAATTATCAACTTTTTTCTGAAATAGAAGCAGCTTTATTGTGGAGGCGACACCAACTCGGCAACGACATGAGGGGACTGACGACGACAGGCACCGCTTCAGCGCGACAAGGGACAGCGCTGAGCAAACTGCGAAGCCATTAATTTGTAAGTTCAATTTGATTTCCATTTTGCAATTTTAATTATGCTGGAAAAATAGCGAATGAATTGGGTTGATTTATGCTGCAAATTGCCTAATTGCATAGTTGGCAGAGGAGGATTATGTTGTGCCAAAACGGATTATGTTGATTGTTGGGAAGTGGAAACTCAAATTCTATTTTTTATTGCCAATTACAATTGGCAGCAATTTGCAAAATTGCAAAATGAAAAAAATTGAATATGTCAGTTTTTAATTGGCACCAATTGCCGATTATATTGCAAAATTGCAAAATGAAAAAAATTGAATATGTCAGGTTTTTAATTTACAGTAGGGTGATTAAATATGAGTTTGTTCATTATTTACAGAACTTCATTTGCAGGAACATGGTTGGAGAAGGACTTCACTTGTTCAGCTGAAGAAATGGATATATATTTTGGCATCTTTATGAAAGCACATAACCTGTTCGACCTAATGCCTCAACAGTTCCTGCTTCTAAATCTTGTAATCATTATTTGTAATGTAATGAAGAATTGATATATTACCGTGATGATGTATGATTCAGTTTTTGTATTTTGAATATAAAGTTGTAATCTTTTTTGTATGAATGGATCCGTTGCTTTGAATTTATATCAATTTGTTTTCTGTTTATTCAGCTTTTGTTGTTTTTGCAAAATTTATTTTTTTTAAAACCCAAAAGTCTATCACAACGGTGCATAACTGTTGTAATAAAGTTTATTACAACGGTGGAAAAAAGTTGTAAAATATACATATTACAACGGTGTTGCAACAGTGCAAAAAAGTTGTAAAAGATATTAGTCTATTACAACTTCTTAATACACGACGGTTTGCCCACCGTTGTAAAATGTATATTACAACGGTGTTCCACCGTTGTAATAGGGTCATTTTGTTGTAGTGGTTCATCCCTGCTTCTCATGCCAGTTAACTTTACCAGTTTACATTGATTGTAGTAGGGCTTACTCAGTCTTTTTGACTGACATGTTTTCTTTCGCCTCTTTTCTTCCGTTCCCCCCCCCCCAGGTTCTCAGGGTGGGAACGTTGGAGCTTAGCTTGGATTCCTGATCGCTTGCTTGTGGGATTTTATCTCATGTACGGTCTTGACATGAAGCTAGCTATGGTTATCACTTATTTTGGGGATAGTACTTATGTATTCCAGTTTTTCAGTGATGTTGTTTTTATCTAGACTTGTTTATTTGGAAAGTTGACATTATGTTGTACCAGACTTGTTTTGAAATGGTTTAAAATCTTCCATTGTTTTATCTATGTTATTTACTCTGTTTACGCATATACATATGTTCTTGTTCTGCCTTGATATATCATTATGCATGTTTACCCGATTCCAACACCCCTCCAAAGTCAGAGTGCTTGCAAGAGCCACCCTGGCGGAGGTGGAAAACTAGTTTGGGGAAGACGAATTTAAGTTTGATAACCGGCTACAACAAGCTAATAAGTCATCGGGATCAATATGGGAAGGGAGCCCCTAAACTTAGGATTAATTAAAAATAATCCAAACTTCGGATTAATATGGGAAGACACGTCAAACTTCGGATTATTCCTGTCAATTTATCCAAACCAATATGGGATTTGAGAATTCAAAAACCAGTATGGGATTTGATAAATAAGCTCATCAGTACCGATTTGAAGTGAAGAATAACCATGGAACTATACATGAAACAAAATCAGACCTTCACCATGACCCCGAGTTTAGGGTGTTCAGGGACTATAGAGAAAACGAAGGAAGTTGAAAAGGAGAGGGAGGAAAAAGTGTTGGAGGGTTTTGAACGTGAGGGGGCTGAACGGTTAAAGTCTCAGAGCGTTATCTCCCAAAGTTATGCCAGATATCAGCTCCAGCAGTATAGTGGGGATTTAGTGATTTACGTTGTCTTTTTTTTTTAGGATTAATTGACAGGAATAATCCGAAGTTTGACGTGTCTTCCAATATTAATCTGAAGTTTGGATTATTTTTAAATAATCCCAAGTTTAGGGGGTCCCTTCCCATATTGATCCCGATGACTTATTAACTTGTTGTAGTCGGTTATCAAACTTAAATTCGTATTTCCCAAACGATTTTTCTGGAGTGGGAAACTAGTTAGGGGAAGACGAATTTAAGTTTGATAACCGGTTACAACAAGTTAATAAGTCATCGGGATCAATATGGGAAAGGACCCCCCAAACTTGGGATTAATTAAAAATAATCCAAACTTCGGATTAATATGGGAAGACACATCAAACTTCGGATTATTCCTGTTAATTTATCCTTTTTTATTTAATCAAAATGTATTAAAGGGCAAACTGAATGTCGTTTAAGGGTTAAACAGCAATCAGTTTGCCGTTTAACGCTTTATTTTTATTTTATTTTGCGTTAATCAGCAAACTGATCGTTGTTCAATCCTTAAACGGCAATCAGTTTGTTGTTTAGTGATCGACACTCAAAAAAAAAGTGGGGAAAATCCCCACTTGAATCCACTCATCACGCTGCAACTTACACTGCTGCAGCGCGATGAATATTATTTCAGTGGGAATTACCCCCATTTTCTCTAGCATTCCCACTGCTGGGAATGCTCTTACCTAGGATGCCGCCTTCGTAAATTTTGTTTTTTTATAACTGACGTTATCTAAGATATTAAGGCAGAATGTGAGGGGTCTATTTCTGTTATAGTTTTTAGACCCAAATGAGGAAAATTTTCTTAATACAATGAAGTAGCTATAGTTGGCTCTCTTTCTCCCCTTTGTTTGCAGGTCCATTAAAATTTGCCAGATCAGAATATATCAACGGGAGTGTACCATCTTTAGTTTATAATCGTTATTCATGGACAAAGGTATAACGATTATTTCATAATTCTTCAAGATTTAATGTTATCTTATAAAATATATCTCTCCATTAAGTGGTAGCAAATCATAACCAACACTTCTGGCAATTGGATAACAACAAAACCATACAGTTATGTAATTTATAATCAACCTATGCATGTATACGATCGCTTACATTCAGGTCGCAAATATTATATTTCTTGACTCGCCGGTTGGAACTGGGTTCTCATATGCTAAAAATCCGAAAGGTGATAAAGCGGATGACAAAATATGGGCAAACCATGTAAACAAATTTCTAAGAAAGGTATAACTAGCTTATTCTTTACTATTTCAATTTGGACGACTTTTCAAAATAGACCCCCCCCCCCTTCCCCCCAAAAAAAAAGTGTCTTGCTGAAAATTAATTCTTAAAAAAAAGTGTCTTGCTAAAAATTAATTGTAAAATTAATTTTTAAGTCAAGCGTCCGACAAAGGAACTAAAGGCTGCCCCATGGAACAATACAACAACCGCCCCAAATTTACTTGCATAGCATCTGATAAAATCAGATGTGAAGAATGAAAATTCATTTGCGTAGCATCTGATAAATCAGATGTGAAGAATGAAAATCCATTTGCATAGCATCTGATAAAATCAGATGTGAAGAATAAAAATCCATTTTTGTAGCATCTTATAAGATCGGATGTGAAGAATGAAAATCCATTTTCGTAGCATCTAATATAATCAGTTGCGAAGAATGAAAACTATCCGCGTAGCATTTGAAATATCAGATGTGAAGGATGAAAACCATTTGCGTAGCATCTGAAATATCAAATGTGAAGAAGGAAACTATTTGCGTAGCATCTGAAATATCAGATGTGAACAATAAAAACCATATGCCTAGCATCTGAATATCAGATGTGAAGTGTAAAAATCTAAAGACTACCCCTAGCAGGGGGACTAAATCCAAAGACCTTCCCAAGCAGGAGCACTAAATCCTAAGTCCTGCCCTAACGGGGGCACCAAACATGAGATGTTCGACGACGAATATTCTATGAATTAGAAAATCGTCGCGAATATTGAAATAAACCGCAAGCGCACGACGTACAATCGTAGTACATGGCGAATACGGGTCGATCCACAGGGAAAAAATTAATTCTAAAATTACTCAATCAAATTAAACCGAAAGTGAGTGAGAATGTTAACTAAACAGCTAAAAATTAGCAAAATATACCAAACTATTAACTACAAACGTTGGTTGAAAAACAAGAGATTAAATGACAACTTAGGAACAAATTCACTCTCAAGATCACATGAATCAATATAAAATGAAACCATGATCTCTCTTTTTGGTCAATAGTTAATTTAATTGATGTGACTATTCTAAGCATGACCTATTTGTGTTATTGATTAGCCCAACATAAGCTATCAAATTTTGTCACAACTCTTAAACAACTTTACTAGTTTTATGAAAAATGATAACAAGTTGAAATTGAATTGTACTTTAAGCATGACCTATCCCCTATTAATTAGGAGTATAAACCATCAAATTTAGATTTTCAATCTCCACTTAATTACCATAATCATATGTAGATGAAGAGGTAATTAGTGAGCATATGAACAAACATAGCCTATGTGGTGTCAACACTATAGGCTATCAAACTCAATAATGAACACAGAAACTATAACCATCAACATGAATTGAAGCACAAAAAGAGATCATGAATAAACAAGCATATTGAAACTACATGAATAAAGAGAGCTTCATTATCCCTAAGTTGTAGGGATTTAGCCTCTCATGTTTGGTATTTTAACAACAAATGTAGTTTGCAACATTAAAGAAATAAAAGAAAATATAAGCTAAAAAAAGAGATTTATTTCAGCCTCCACTCTAAACTAAAAATCCAAGATCTTTTTTACATTATCATGCATAGGTTATTTATACATGAGGGAAAACCCTAAATTAACTTCTTGCATGCTATCCAGAATGCCCTCTCTTTAAGCTTCATTTTGTCTTTTAGAAATAATGATTCATGAAGCCTTAATTTTGTGTCTACACTAAAGAAGGAAGGAGAGTGAATAGGGTCCTCCAGTAATTATCTATTTGAATTGGTTTCCTCTCCATTGATTGATATTGATTGATTTCCCTTTCATTTTTTTGGGCAAGGCATTAATTTTCTCCTTTTGAATTGATCCCCTCTCCATTGATTGATTTCCCTTTTTTCCTTTGTATGCATATATATCCTTATGAAGTCCTTTTCTACATGCACCGATTTCTGCAAAAATATGAAAAATGTCCAAGTGAACATTCTCAAAATAATATAAGCACAAAAATGACCATTTTCCCCCTATATGATGATACATGCATGATGTTTTGAAATCAATTCAATTGTTGTTTAAACATGATAAAGTACTCATATATGACATTTATTAGCACTAAATAAGAATAAATATGTGAATATAAATGTGCATTTTTACGGGTACATCATGAGACCTTCCCAAGTGGGGGCACAAAGATATAACAACTTCTCTAAGTAGAAGTGCTAAACCAATCAGCTAAATCGAAATCCCTATTGTGTTGACAAAACTCAGGGACCCCATTTGTGTTGGCAAGCTCAAAATGCTTTAGACAACAAAGTAGAAACCTTTAGTGCGTCAACCACAATCAAAGAAACTTGATAAACTGGTTACATAGAGTTTTTACGACTAGTGACAACCCATAGCTTAAGGGCAATACAACGACTTAAAAATTGAGTGATGCTCCAGAAAAATATCGCGAGTCCATCACAACAATGCAACAAGCCAAAGAACCAATAAACTTGGCTTGATCTTGCCTTCAAAATGGAAGCATTTGAAGAATTCGGCAAAGTCGATATGCCGATAAAACTCACTCCATCAATAAGGTTCAACTTGGGAAACCCAATTAGAATCTCTTAGAACAAAGTCTCCCTCATCTGCAAAGCTCCGATTGAGTAATAATTATGCACAGGGGCAACTCGTTGTGAAACGAAGGTGCAAAATTATATATATATATATATATATATATATATATATATCCCAGGATGATCCATGGTGTTGAAGCAAATCCAAAATTTTGAATCCATCCAAAGGCTGCAATCGCTCTGGCCTCGGAAACTCAAATCGAAGTTCTGATCTGAACATGTATGCGATTCATAAAACATAAACCATCATACAAGATCATATAATTCATATAATTCATTACAATGGAGAAATTTGAAATCTGTAATCAATATACATGTCCATTCGCAGAACTCAAGGACAGTTTTGAATTCGAATTTGAGTATCGTATCTATGCAAACTAAAAAATTCTAGATAGTTAAGCAAAATAGTTCTGCATAGACACGTCACTCAGTTCTCCATAAGTCATTCATTAATGATTGACTAACCTATTATTGATGTGGGCGATCGATAACTAAGTATAATTCCAAAATCGTGCAAGTACTTGTTTTCATTACGAAACAGGTGGCATGAAGCATATAAATTCAAAGCGTGATTTGTCATAGCAAATAAAAAAGCTACAACTATATCTCAACGCAAATTGTGTTCACTTCGAAGTCTGTATTTCACGTAAGCAAAAAATACAAGCTTCGATTTGCAAATGTTAAATAACCAAAAATCCATTCGAGCATTTTGTTGAACAATACAAGTTCACCGGCCTTGGTTCGAGCAGCAGCAAGAAACCGGCCAGGCTCTTGCTGGTCGTGCACTCCAGTGGTGGTCGGTCGATCAGTAACAACCAAAGGGCTCGGTCGAGCATCAAATCCTTGGCTGAGTAGGTCGAGCATGTCAGCACCATGTTGAATGAGAAGCCTTCACTAAGCTGGTCGACCAGCAGCCTCCCTCTAGTCGAGCATGGAGCAAGCAAGAATCAACAGCGCCTCCAGCTCTGCTCGGTCGCACACATCACTAATGGGTCGAGCGGCGCCTGAATGGAGCGGTGCGAGCTCTAATAGTGGTCGAGCACTCGTAAGAAGATTATATATAAGAAAGAAGTGGAGCAATGGAATTTTGGAAATTATTGTTCCCACATCTCTACAGTAACCAATGAAAGAAAGGGATGACACAACTCGTAAATTTTGTTCCCACAATCAACTTTGCAGAATATAAAAGGAAGAAAACGTGTCTTCAAGACATGGTACGAAATGACGTTACTTCATGGAATACAACTGGAAAAGGACAGACATAGATATTAATATGAAAGGTCGCTCGCTCCAATTATGTAGTGGTCGGTCACGTAATGTATGTGAGGTCGCTCGCGCATAGGAATTTTGGCTCATTCTTGTATGGTCCTGGACGCGTAAAATGATACCGCTATCTATAGCTATTTACAGCTGGAGCGGTGGCACTACCGTAAATACTTATTTAAGCGACTCTTACTCACTTCACCATAATTAAAGCTTTGCCACCTAGTCCAAAACTTCTCCTATAAATAACTCATTTCACCACACTTCAAGGGACCGATTCTTTCACCCCCGAAGGGGCTGCCCAAATCACTTTTCCACCATTCCTAAGCTTCCTAAGCTCCATTAATGGCTTCCAAAGCTCCTTCCTTCTTCCTCCAACACCAAATGGATCTCATCTTCTCCAAACACCATTGATTCTCGCTCCAGTTCAATCCAAGTGATCTCCAATCGCCACTACTCCTCTTTAAAGCATTGATCTAACACTAATTTCATGATGGAATCAAGGAAGATTATCTAATCACGAGACTCAATCCATTCCTTCTCAAATCCAATTGAGATCTAAAGCTAAAAGAGAGTAGAAAGTGGGAAATTATCATAAAGAGAGTGAACAAGTGAAATAAAAGAGATGCATGAGATGATGCTCTATGTAAATTTCTCTATGATAATGAAATCACTTCAAAAGTGGACGTAGATCCATCGTAGATCGAACCACTATAAAAATTCTTGTGTTTTCTATGTTTTTACTTGCATTTGTATTTGTGGCCATATTTTCATTTTGCGTACCGTTTAGTAAAGTGTGATTTCACACCTTTGGTGTTTGAACCATTTTTGATTCAAACAACCAATATTTCAACATTTCATTATTAATTAATTTCACGTTAGTTACAAAAACAAATAAGTTCTGAAATAACGATTGATGTGGTTTTATCATTAAAATTAGATACACGTATTTTATTTTATATTCAAAAATCAAATACACGCATTTCGTAAAATTCAAAATAAATTAAATTTTAAATTCTTAAGTAAAATTTATGTTAAAAACGTTATTTAAAATAGTTTAAATTTCAGGTTGTTACATGCACTAATTAATCTAAGCTCGATCTTGCGTGCATATATACTAATTACTTACATTAATCTTCGATTTAAATGATAATGACAGTATTTAGCATTAAATGAGGTATAATAAACGATCAATGAGAATTAGAAATAAATAGAACTACAAACCAATCCTAAATTAGCAGATCAAAATTAATCAATGTTAGGAGAAAAACCTGACTGGAGACTTAAGTGAATGACCCAGGTATGTTAAGAGTGGAGGAAGATGAACTTGGTGATGGTCGTAAAGGTGCTTGAGTGGGCCAGCGACGGAGACTGGGAAGAAAATAGGGTTTGGAAGTGGGTTTGAGTAGGGTTATCAATGGGTCATGTCGGGTCGAGTTTGGATCAATTCTAAACGAGTCAGGTTAACCCGTTTAGTAAACGAGTCATATTTTCTCAACACAAACCCAACCCGTTTATAAAGGGGTTGACCCGACCCGTGTAACCCATTTATTTTAAGCGTGTCGGGTTAAACAGATTAACCCATGAACCAATAAATCCGTTTACTTGACTTATTCTTAAAAACAGTATGCATTTCCGAAATGCATTTAGTAAAATATAAACATAAGAAACAATACATGAGAATAGTAATAACAATGGGGCGGGTTTCTCGTGCCTCAGACACGACTCAAACCTTTTAAGCCCTGCCCCAGACCAGCCCCATAGACCCGGTGCTGGTCTGGAATTTCGCCCTGTACCCGAAACTCGTACGGATCAGGGTAGACCCGACCCGCCCCACAACCCGTTGATATTCTTTTCTAATGTACACAAGTTTGTATACTTATATTTTTTATCACTAAATGATAAATTATATACATATTATAATGTGTTCATAATGATAAGAGAATATAATAAAATGAATTGTAAGATAATAGCTCAAAATGTATGCATTTGTTATTGTATGATTATCATTGATGCAACTTAATACTATGAAAATTTTATAGTTTGTTGATTGAAAAAATATAATAGTAAGTTATAACCATGTATACCTTAAGAGATTAACAAATAATCATTATAGTTATAAAGTGTTTTAATGATATTTCAATCATGCGGATCGGGTTAGGGTGGATTAGTCGTGCCCCAGACCTGACCCTAGACCCGTACCTCTAAAAGCGGGTCGCGGGTTTACCCGCCCTGAAGACCCAATGAGACGGGTCTAAATGGGTCAAAACTGGGGTGAGTCAAGCGGGTTTGGACCCTAGACCCACCTCATTGTCATCCCTACATGAGCATTCAAATCCACATTTCTGAAGTTTTAAGATAGTGGTGACTTGGTGTAAAGTGTAAACTAGGGTAATCCGTAATAGTGTTTGTACGTAGGATTCACAAAGATAGTAAATAAAAGTAACAATACTAAGTCTAACAGGCTCAGCCCGGCCTCTGTATGCGTAAATGCATATTCCAAATGTTGAATAAAAATATATTTTATATTAAATATGTCATGACGGGTCAAAAACGGATTCATGGATCAACCCGAAACTCACTTATTTATTAAACGGGTCAAAGCGGGTTGATCCAAAATTGACCCGTTTATAAATTGGTCATGTCGGGTCGGGTCGGGTTTTTTCCGTACGGCTTACGAGTCGTGTTTCGGGTCGTGTTGGAAATTGACGGCCCTAGGTTTGAGAAATAATTATAATTGCGATATCCGATGATCGTCAACTAGTATGATTACCGGTAGTTTATAACGGCTGAGCCTGACAATATATGTTTATTTTTCTTACGCTTAATCCACAAAAATGATATGCCATCAAAAAAAAAAAAAAAAAAATTGATGAGCCATGACGGCAGTCGCTATGCTCTATCGCTGTTTACTGTTGTTCTTGTAGTGTACCGTTAAACATTCTTATTATTACCAAAATCATGGTGTATTTTTAACAACTAACTGTCATGCCTTGCGTGTTGTTACTACCATTACGAATTACCAAAACATTTCTAACTTTTTTAACAGTTTTAATATGTTCTAAGAATAATGAGCTGTTGTCTTCAGTGAATAACTCGTGTGGAAAAATTGTTTGCAGGAGAGCAAGGGAACCATACATTAATTAAGAAGGTTCCTTAAAAATCTGTACCTAATAATAATACATGTAAAATTGTGGCTGATCCTCGTGCACTTAATAACTAATTCCTTGCCATATACGTATGCTAGTAGAATGAAAGAAGAAAAAGACATTAATTTGTTTCTTGTTTCTTGATGAACAAATCCATCAAATGATAAGATAATCAGTTAAAAACAAAAGAAAAGGAAAAATTAGAATTGTGTGGTCGATATATGTTGCTTAAAGGCATTTTTATGCAAGTCTTCCAAACTCTTGCTAACTAGCTATACGTTTTGTTTTCCACTAAGCTTATATATATTGGAATGCAGTCATGTAAAACAGTTATAAGCAAGCATGACTTCATTCTTCCTCCTCATTTTTTTCCTATTAGTAACAACTTTATCAACCGTTGTTCCATCAGACACCATTACTCAACTTCCTGGATTTTCAGGCCCTCTTCCTTTTCATCTTGAAACCGGGTACTTGCTATATTCAAACTTTGCGTACTAATATGATGTCGGTAACTGTATGTTTGTATTAATTTGACTCTTTATGATTAAAAAAAAAAATGTTACATAATGTGCACGAAAATTCAATTGGAAAAACTTGCATATACTTGTACGATGATTTGTATACTTGGGCTGTTATCTTAACTATTGCAATATGATCTATGATGATCAGTGAAATTTTATGTTTCTGAGTATTACTACTCGTATATGTGCTCGTGTGCATAGACACTCACAAAAGCACAAAGAGATACACCCATGTGCATGTGTGTTGCTGGAGAACTTGAAATTGACTAGTATATGCCACATCTGGTGCACTTTGATGCAAAAGTGCAAAGTTCAAAGTTTTTTTTTTCTTTTGAAAATCGGTACATTATTTACAAGGTGTACATAGTATAGAGCATACTATGTTGCAAATGAGTTAGACTCTATAACGCAGGAATCGAACCCATTACAAGTGGCTTATAAGACGAAAATCAAACTTATGACCTCTTGCATTATGTCCAAGTGTCTTAACCAGTTTGGAAAAAGTCGAAAGTCTATATAGGTAACTTCGAAAATCGTGAACAATCGGTATTCGTAATCAGTAGTAGAGAATTCAGAGTTGGTAATTTTTGGTTATAAAATATGATTTAGGTATATAAATGTTGACGAGGTGAACGACGTCGAGCTGTTTTACTATTTTATAAGTTCAGAGCGAAATCCAAGTGAAGATCCTTTAATTTTATGGCTCACAGGCGGCCCTGGCTGTTCTGCTTTCAGTGGACTAGTTTTTGAAATAGGTATATCATCCATCTACCTTAGTATTTTAGCTTTACTTGTATAAAGAGTTAACACAAAAAATTATATCTGAATATGTTCTTTTAGAATTTTATTGGTTGGCTACTACGGATATTTACTAGTTTCAGAATAAACCACAGCCCTGTATATCAAATAAGGTTACCAATTGCATGCTTGTGACACTTGATATTGACATCACAGTGAACAACATATTCTATGAGCATAAGTCATTGATGATGTAAGAAATATCGTTCATGTGTCTAGCATTTGTTTGGAATGAATCAAGTCAGAGACAACTGGTCATTAGGTACCAGCTTTTATGCTTTCAACTTTGAATTATTGCACTGTGAAAGAAACACCTCTCTATTTTGTAATTTATGCATTTCATGTTGCCAAACTTATTACACAAATATGACTCTTTTTCATCATGACGCTAGTTTTTTGCACTCCAAAAGTATGTAAGCACAAAATTATTTTAGTTTTTTTGGTTACACTTTCGCACTTTTGAATTTCGAGTACTAGAGTTTGTAGTTTGTACATGTGTGCAATACAAAAGTGCACAGATACATCTTTTTTTTCCCTTGGAATTTATGCTTGTGCAAGTACTATTTCTGAAATGATAAAAAAAAAAAAAAAAAAAAAAAAAAAAAAAAAAAAAAAAAAAAAACTTGCTTTTGTAGTAAGTTTGTAAAGAGACCTAAAGTTGAAATAAACTTCTTCTGTTTTCTTTTTTGTTTTTCTGACTATTAATTAAAGTGTTCATTATTTACTTATATCCCAAATGTTTCATGATTAATACAATGCAACGTAACCTGCAGTTGTACCTTCAGCTTATAACACAACCATATGTCTAATCCAAAATGAAGTAACTATGGTTGGCTCTCTTTCTCCCCTTTGTTTGCAGGTCCATTAAAATTTGCCAGAGCAGAATATATCAACGGGAGCATACCATCTTTAGTTTATAATTGTTATTCATGGACAAAGGTATATTGATTATTTCATAATTCTTCAAGATTTAATGTT
Organism: Allium sativum; assembly: GCA_030737875.1. NCBI lineage: Eukaryota > Viridiplantae > Streptophyta > Magnoliopsida > Asparagales > Amaryllidaceae > Allium > Allium sativum. The sequence goes on from CM060919.1 coordinate 172,575,215, forward strand.
ATCTTACAAAATATATCTCTCGATTAAGTGGTTGCAAATCATAACTAACACTTGTGGCTATTAGATAAGAAGAAAACTACAGTTATGTAATTCATAATCGGCCTATGCATGTATATGATCGCTTCATACATTCAGGTCGCAAATATTATATTTCTTGACTCGCCGGTTGGAGCTGGGTTCTCATATGCTAAAAATCCTGAAGGTGATAAAGCGGATGACAAAATATGGGCAAACCATGTAAACAAATTTCTAAGAAAGGTATAACTAGCTTATTCTTTACTATTTCAATTTGGACGACTTTTCAAAATAGAACCCACCCCCCCAAAAAAAAAAAAAAAAGTGTCTTGCTGAAAATTAGTTGTAAAATTACCTTTTGCTTTTACATTTTATAGACACGTAAACTATGTTTTTTAAAGTTTGTGTTTTCTCTTTTTTGGGATACACAAATACAAATTAATCATTTTTTTTGCACACTCAAAAATTGAGCAAGCACAAATGCAATTTTCTCTTCCTATTTGTGCTTGTGCATTTTTGAAATGCGCAAGTACAAAAGACTGATATGATTCAAAAAAAAAAAAACTTGTTTTTGTAATAAGTTTATAATGAGATTTAAAATTGAAATAAGTTTATTTTTGGGTTCATTTTGGAAATTTGTTATTCTAATTTTTATTGTAATATGTAAATACAAAATTAATACTTGGCCTCACTAAACTCATCAATTATTTACATGTTACTTGTAACATTTTGATGTCTTAACCAGTGGTTAGCGGAGAATCCACAATTTATCATTAATGATTTATATATTGCTGGTGATTCCTATGCCGGAAAAATTAGTCCTATAGCCACACATTACATTGCACAAGGTAATCTCGATCTAAACATCATATGTGAATTACTCATTGTTTATGTATTCATGTGGTTTTGCAATACACTACAAAAATTGCTAATTCAGTCATATATTTTAAGTGAATGCTTCTTTGTTTTGATCACTAGATATAGAAGTGGGGATTCAACCTCACCTAAATCTCAAGGTATGTCCATAGAATTAAAATTTTGCTACAAAAATTTGAAGGAAAAAAAATATATAACTGTCATGTGTTCATATCATTGAAGGGTTACCTAATTGGCAATCCACGTACTGGAGAATCGGCAGATATTAGTTCTAGGATTCCATTTGCACATGGACAAGGCCTTATCTCAGACGAACTCTATCAGGTTTAAAAATTAGAACCTTAAAAATAGCAAAGATTTAACTAAAATTGCTATATTTTCTTATTGGATATTGGTTCAGATAAATAATGCACCTGATAACAAGGTTATATTAGATTTAAACTGGAAATCGTAAATTTTAAAATATAGGTCAAAACATGATTTGAATTTCAAATTGTAGATTCAAGTTTGAACATATTTGGAAATTGAGTTTGTTGTTTGACCTCCCACAGCAAAACTCAAATTTCTCTCTTTTTCCACTCTTTTTTGTTCTGAAAACATTGAAATTGATGTGATCCAAATAATCATAGCGCACACGGTAGAATGAGTTGAAGGAGTTTTAAAACTGCAGTTTAAATTAAGTTTGAGTGTAAATATAAATTGAACTTTAAAGGTATAGGTCTAAACTAAAACGTGACTTAAATTGTAGGATTCTAAGATTTTTGGCACATAAATTTTAATGATTCCATTCTCCTAGTCATTACTTTATAAAAAGGTAATTTTGTTAAAAACTTGCATTTCTATCAGACTTTGCAAACCAATTGCAAAAGTGAAGATATCCAGAATCATGATTCCAGAAACGAGCTATGTACTAATGCACTCAATATGTTTGATATGGTAAGCATTAAAAATATTGCAAAAATGGTATATTTACTAACCCAAATTAAATTAACCAATCCAGTATAATGTTTTCTTCAGCTTACCAACGAAATCAATCCACCATATATAGTGGAACCACCATGCCCTTTGGCATCCCCTCAAAGAAAGATTAATGCAGTTGGTGATGGTTTAATGGGTGCAAACTATTTATCAAATTTTATGCTGGAAACTAATGCTCCTGATATCGAATGCAGAGTAAGCTTGAAAACTCCAAGTTACCCTATAACTAAATTTATTCGATTAACTAATATTATTTTGAAATTTGCAGTCATACTTGTACTATTTATCATCTATATGGGCAAACGATAATATGACAAGACAGGCCTTGAAAATCAGAGATGTATGAAATTTATTCCACACACATATATGTTTGCTTTTTAATATTTAACTTTCTAAAATTGGGTAATCTTTTAAATGGTATGATTAGGGTACCAAGGATTTATGGGTCAGGTGCAATTCCAGCATTTCCTTCTCATCAAATATTGAAAGTTCAGTAAAATATCAACTCAATCTTACGCAAAAAGGGTACCGAGCTTTGGTGTATAGGTAAAAACGTATTAACCATATTCACTAAAAAACAATTTTCTCAACTTTTTCTGTAACGAGTTAGCTCCTTCTTCTTTTGTTAGTGGCGACAAGGACATGGTTGCGCCATTTATAGGGACACAAGAATGGATAAGATCACTCAATTACTCAATTGTTGATGATTGGAGGTCATGGCATGTAAAAGGCCAAGTTGCCGGGTATATTATAAGTGCATAACGTATAATTTACAACACCATCTCATGTAAAACTATCGATACATTACTGAACATCAACTTTCATAATGAATCGGTGATTTTTTGTATTTGAAGTTTTAGACAAACCCAACCATACTTTATTACCCATGGTGCTGAATTTTTTTCTTTATGGCACCATCAGGTACACAAGATCATACGCGAACAATCTAACTTTCGCGACCGTAAAGGTATACTGTTGTAAACTTGAGGAAATTTCCTGTCACTGGTTAATTAAATTTTGGTCTATGTTATGTGTGCATATATTATTTGGTAATGCAGGATGCTGGACACACAGCTCCTGAATATAGGCCTGAAAACTGCCTGATGATGCTTGATCGTTGGATTTCACATAAACCTCTCTGACCCTATGGCTTTCTAGTGTATGGCATAGAAGATATGTGTATGCATGTGTTTTATGTAAAGATACAATAACAGTTAACATCTAAAAGGGTAGAATTGTAAATATGAATGGTGAATTTTCAACTATTTCTATTAATAATACTGGTTTCTACACCAAATTTGAAAGTCAAGTAGATGCATTTTTGGAAATCTAAATACATATTTAAAGTAAAAGACTAGTGTCATATAAATATATACAACTCAAGGGGAACAAAATGGTTTAGGAAATTTTGGCATTGTCTTGAAATCATAGTTGTGAAGGCTGAACCGTAAGTTAAACCGTGGTAGTGCAAGATCCAAGGTTTTCATGGTTCAACCGGTCAGACCGTAAGAACCACACTAATAGTTTATTTTTATTTTTCTTATTTAAATGTAAAATTATATTATATATAAATAAAATTTAAACAATTATGACAAACACCATTGTCCAAACTCGTTGCGATGCTTTGACATGATGTAAGTAGTCATGAGTTCAATTTTCGCCTTCAACCCACTTGTTATATAGTATGTTATATACTACCTAATTGTAATAATTACATAACAACTTATCATAGCAAAGTTGGAAATTTCTTTTTTGTAATGAAGAAGGATTAATTCAGCTATAGTTCGTAAAATGTACATAATAATGAATTAGGTCAACCAAAATTTAATGATAATTGCTATGAAATTATTTCTAAAATTTATTATATCAAAAAATGAAGAGTGAAGCAATTATTTTTTTCTTAATTTTGAAGAACAATGGGGTTGGTCTAGAGGTTTTTAAAGGGTTTTGATGTTAAACCGCTGGTTTGTGTATGCGCAAGGTTATTTCATTTTCAGAGTCGTGATGCTCTAATGTCGAAGGTAAACCGCATCCGAACCGAGGTTGGGTTGGGTTTTTAAAACACTGCTTGAAATAGACCAATATCAATTTGAAAATATACTGAAGCTCGTAAATTGCTCCTTGGTCGAATCTGCATCTCAGTCCAAGCTATGGATTGAGGCAAATGGACACTTAAAAGTCGATCCTATTTCTAAGCGAATTGGGCTCATTCGGGAGAGCTAATAGTTACGTCGCCTAAATGAAATATCTGATGACATTAGAACATTTTGCCAAACACTAGAAAGCTACCGGTCCAAGTTTTCACTGCAAGAAAATTACCGTAATATTGCAAGCAGTAATTTGCAGCTGATGACGTATGATTACAATAAATAATCTTTAACCACTGGCATTTTCTGGCAGTTATAAGCAATAAGCAATCTTTAACAATTGGCATTTTCTTGAAGGTCACAATAAACATATTATTAACAACTACGTTTCCCAGCGAATTACAAAAAATATATTTAACAGTTGTGATTTTTTACCATTTGTAATAAATATATTTTTAACAACTTTTTTTTCGTGCTAGTTGCAATAAAAGTAATTTTCACAATTTCTTTTTAACGCCAGTTGCAATAAACCCTTTTTCAACAATTGTTTGTTTTATCCAGTTGTAATAAGATATATATTTTGATGTTCGAAAATATGTATTTATAAAATATCACTTAATCATTTGTAAATATTAATTAATAACTAATAATTATAACTGACAACTTATATATGTCATTATTTATAATTTACTATAATGGAGGATTATTAGTAATTAATTTATAATTATTAATTATTACCTATAATTATTTTTTTATATTCAATAACCTATTATATTTAGGGTAATTTTGTCTGAGGTCCCTAAAAGGTTTTGAAATTTAGCTCACATCCCTCCCTTAAAATTTTATAAATTAGGTACATATTTTTCGTAAAATCATAAAAAATCACGTAAATTCATAATTAAGTACAACAATTAATCGTCATCAAATTCATGTAGCAAAATTGCAAAGAAACACATCAAAAATCAAAAACACAAAAAAAATAGTGAATCACTAGTATACTTCATCAAATGATGCAGTTATTTGCAAATAGTTGCATACATTTCAGCTACAATTGCAGTTATGCATCAAACTGCAGTATTACTGTAGAAATATATGCAGTAGTACTGCAATAAATGCATCATTTGATGCAATAATTCAATTATCGCATGTTTTCTCAACCATATCCATTTTTAAGCATTGTTGCTTACATTTCAGCTAGGGGTGACAATTAGACCCGACCCGATGGACCCAGACCCGACCCGTCGGGTCTCAGTTATAGGTGGGTCGGGTTTTGTCGGGTCTGAACTATACATTTCTAAAATCTGGACCCGATCCAACTCGTGTTTCGGTTCGGTTCGGTTCGGGTCGGTTCAGGTTCCGTTGAATAGTAACACTAAAAATACATACGATTCAATGCTTTTTGGTCGGGTCTTTCGGGTCGAGTCAATTCGGGTTGGGTTTGATCGGGTCTAAATTGTATTTTTCATCACCTAGACCCGACCCTAGAACCCATCGGGTTCGGTTCGGTTCGGGTCTTGTCGGGTCGGTTCGGTTCGGGTCTTCGGTTCTCGGTTCTAATTGTTATCCCTAATTTCAGCATTTATAAGCAATAAATGCATACATGTCAGCATATTTTGGTAAGCCTTCATCCGTTTTAACATTTCTGCATACATTTTAGCAGTTATATAGTATAACTGCATACATTTTAGCAGTTATTCGCAAACCATACAAAATTATTCAACTTTATATACATACATATCAACAGGAATATGCAGTAATTGCATACATGTATGCAGTTATTCATTCAGATTTTCAATATAAACTTAAGATGAATAACTGCATACATGTGTGTAGTTATTGCTTATAACTGCATATTTTACCGATTTTGTTTATGTTTTTTTAGCATGCTTCTGTGAATATCTGCAAAATTTTGACTTTTTTTTATATTGCAACGCATTTTTTTGAAAAACACGTTAGTGTCCATAGTAGAGACCTGCTATGAATGGAAAGCTAGGGCAGGATGTCGTTTACATTACCAAACATTTTAGGGACATGTGGCTTATTTTCACTTATATTTAATTGTTAATAATTAGTATAGTTAATATTTATTATGTGAAAATAAGGCTAACATCCTTAAAATCTTTGTAAATTCAAACGGCATTCAGTCCATGTTTAAAATGTAAAGTGTCCCTGTTTTGTCACTTACGTGTTTTCCAAAAGAAAAATATGTGCTGGTACATAGAAAAAAATCAATAAATCGCAAATATTCCCAGAAACAATCTGAATTTTTTTTTTTTTTTTTTTTGCAATATATGTAACTATTACCAATATATGCGTACATCTTTGCATATATTCATCAAGTTTTTTCTATTGAAAATCTGGACGAATATATGTATACATGTATGTACATATTGGTAATAGTTGCATACATGTATGCATATAAAGTCGATTTAAGCTGCATGTGTTACGAATAGTTGCAGAAATGTATGCATATATTCCTTATAAGTGCATACATGTATGCAACTAAGATAAAAAGGAGGAAGACTTATGAAAATGTGCATACATGTATGCATTTTTTGACTATATACACAGAAATATATGCATAAAAGGCGTATGCTTGAAAAAAACAGCCCAGAATTGAACATATGCATAAAATGATGCATATATTGCAGTTTAACTACATACATGTGTGCATAAATAGTGCAGTTTGATGCATAACTAAAATATAAGCATAAATGTATGCAATTATTTACAAATAAGTGCATCTTTTGATGCATAATACTGTTGTTTCGCTATTTTTTTATTTTCTGGTTTTTGGTTTTTTTTTTTTTTTTTTTTTGTGATTTTGCTGCATGAATTCGATAATGATTACTTTTTGTATTTGATGATTTTTTGTAAAATAGGGATGTAATTTGTATAAAATGTTTGATTAGAAGTGAGCCTAACTTTGAAACTTATTAGGGACCTAAGACAAACTGATCGCACTTAATAATTAAAGGTTAAGAATTAATATTAAATAATTGTTATTCAATGATTAATAGTTATTTTTATTAAATGAATAATTACAATTTATTAACCTGTACTTAATATTTAATGTCTAATTTTAAATAATTAAATTGGTGAATAATATTTAAAAATTAAGAAGTAAGGTTTAATAATTAATTTTAATAGTTGATGAGTAATAAATACTGTTACATACATAATTATAAAGAAATAACTAATCACTTCTATTACATAGATAATAATTAATATTCAATTATAATATAAGATTTAATAAATAATAATTAATGAATATGAAGTAATACTTTAATAATTTATTATCAATAATTAATAAATCTTTTAATAATTAATACTAAATATATAATAACTAATATAGTCCAAAGTTGAAATGGAGACCTCACCATATTGAGGCACAGACTCGATCAAAGCCGAAAACTTCCAGCCTTAAGGAACATAGCCGACTAACGCTGACTGTGAACCTTAGAAATTAGGGGCAGTAAACAATCAATGGGATCGAAGAAAACCCCGATACAAGGATAACACCTCCAAACGCTGAGCTCATGGCTATGTCAAGTAGGCATCCTCATCTTTAAATGAGGAGAAGAGCCTCCGACCGCTGAAATCATGACTCTAAAGATAGGTTTCCCTCACACCTAATCGAGGATAACACCTCTAAGCACTGATCTCATGAATCGTCTTCGAAAGAGGGGGAGCACCACCGGCCATTGAGATCAAGACTCTAAAGAGTGGGGAACCTCACTCCTAATCATGGACAGAACCTCTAAACACTGAGCTTGTGACTCCTACGAGCAAGCATCCTTGTCTTCAAACGAGGAGAAGCACCTTCGACCGTTGAGATCACAAATCTAAAGAGAGGACACCATCACACCAGATCGAGAATAGAGTTTCCCAACCACTGAGACTAAGTGTTTCCTATGAGAGGACATCCCTATCCCAATCGAGGTTGAAACCCTTGAATGTTGAGACCAATGTCTTCAATGTAAGGGCTTCCTCATCCCTAATTGAGAATCGGTCCTATAATCACCAAAACTAAGCATCTCCAATAAGAAAAACCGCTTCTCAAAGTGAAATGTCCAATGATAAACCGACCGACAATCGTTGTAAACTGAAGGTTGTGAAGTTTAGGAGAAAGCAAGTCCAAGAGCGTATAGGCACATGGCATGGGGAAATAATCTATACGATGATACAAGTGCCACTATTTTGAAACATACTACATACCTACTGTGATAGACAGGAAGTGTAACACCTTAAAATTTAATACACTATAAACGTATTGTAAAGACAATAAAATGAGAATTACTTAATTAAATATTTAGAATTAAGTATAAACAACTTTATTGTTGCGTTTGTCTCGGAATTCTGGTTTAGATAGACCCCTAGTTTGCGTAAATCAGATAATGTATGAAAAAGTTATGAACCTGAGAAGTTTGTATATATATAAGAAGATTATATATGAATAAATTCAAATAAATTCAAACCGAGAAATCTACGCAGGAAGCAACGGTCATAGGGCGACCCATGCCCTACCTGGGACGACCCGTGGGTCGACCCAAGGCTAAGTTGGTCGACCCAGTGTGTGGTTGGGTCGACCCACCCGTATGCAGACTCGATTCTGAGCTCTACACTTCAACTGTTTTGTTTGCTAGGTTCGTTCCTGACTCAGCGCTACGTGTATGGCTTAGATTAAAAACCTAATATCTAACGGTGATGGATTTTCCTAGGTAGTCTATATAAAGGCATGCAACCTCATTTGTTCTACACACACAAAATCATTCTTCCTCATTTTGCCTCTAAACCCTTTTTCTGAGATTAATATATACATAGAACTACTGAGGTGCTACCCAAATATAAAGTAACAAGGACAATTCAGACTGCTCAACAATAACAAAAAGATAGAAGTGGACTTTTCTATAATGACATATATATAAGAGATATAATCTCTTCTTCACCAAGACCGCTGTGAGTTTCACGTTATTTTTAGATCTGATACCTAGAATTATATCATGACGATAAATAAAAGTGGATCTAGAATATACATTACCTACAAGTTAAACCTATTCTTTTACTATTATTCATCTATGTCGTTGTTACAAGTAATATGTGTTCTTTTATTGTCAGTTGATTAATTAGTTATGCGTATCTATCTTCCTTTTCCTTATTTCTGTTGTTTTAATTTATGTCCAGTCTTGCCTATATGCCTATTTTATACAGTTGATTTGGTTCTATTCTTCTCCTTCTATTTTTCCCTTTTATTTACGCCAAGCCTAAGCTATTGAAAGCCTAGGCCATGTCCGATTTAAGATCGCGTATAGTTAAAATTGGGATAATAAATGATGATATGAAAAAGGACCATATGGGCATATTATAAATTGAGGACTTTTGAATGTAATTTGGGAAATGGATAATATGCATATACTTGTACTTGTTGTAATTTTGGAATATAATAAAAGGGTATAATATGCATAAACCTGTACATGCTGTAATTTGAGGGAAATGTAATTGAAAGGAATACTATGCATATGTATAAACATATTAGATTTGACTTAATACAAACATTAAGTAAAGTACATGTTAAAATAATGTAGGTACCAGATGTAGGTTAGGTAGTAATTATATATACATCTGGGCAGGTGTTTTAGGGAAGCATTGTACACACATAATAACATGTAATATTACAACCACGTTTATTAGTAAGCCTAAACCTACTAGGTTAACCTATTTATTAATAAGCTAAAAGATCCCTCATTCTGCTGTTGTATCTTGTATTGGGGACTCTTAATCCAAGTTACTTGGAGGCACAAGCTTAGGGGGTTTGGCTTGTGTCAATCTTGCTATGTGGAAACCATATCGGTCAGTATCCCTGTTGGTATTTTGTCAAAGGCCCTCACACTAGGTAAGGATCATGCCACACTTTACTAAACTGGATAATAAGAGGTTCAAATGAGGAAGGTGGGTATAGGCGCGTTCCGGTGGAGTCATGAGTGTGCATGGGTCCGATTAGGGAAACTAAGATGTTGTAAGACCAGTAAATAGGTTCGTGTTATATAAGTTGTTGGGTTAAGGAGTGATACATCCTACTGTCGGGGTTAACACAAGGTATTTACGTAATAGGAAGTTGATCGCATGGGTAGTAATTAGGGTACACGTAATCTTGTTTTTATGTAATTAAGGTAACACGTAATCATGTTATGTAATTAGGATACACCTAATCATGTTGTTTAATCCTGCTATTTAATCTTGTTATTTAGTCTTGTTGTTTAATCCTACTGTTATGTAATTAGGTTAACATCTAATCTTGATATACTAGTAATGGTGCATAAACCTTTTTTAGGATATAAATGAGAAGCATTACTCGATCATTATTTATCCTGTTTTATCTTTCTGTTTCGTTTATCTCCGTTGCCTAATATGTTACTGTACTTTACTGTACTTTCTTATCCAAATTTGTTTATCGGTCTTGATATCTCAATTTTATGCATATTTGAAAATCACTGGAACTCACCAGGATTCATGTCTGACCTTTTTATTTTCGCTTCTTTCACTTCCTTTCCCCCCACCCTCACGTCCTCAGAGTGGTAGCACCCTACAGTGAATAGGACTTTTTCTTTCAGCTTGGATCTGGACTTTATCTGATGTACTGCTTTGATTTATTTTTGTTATGGCTAGATATGAGGGATATGGTTTTATATTATTGCACTTTGTTATTTTGAATTATGAGACAGATTTGAGGTTCTTGGTTTTTGATGTAATTGGTTTGATGATGTTACCTGATTTGAAACGATGTTTTATTTTTATTAATAAAGTTGATTTTTCCGCTGCTTATTTCTATGTCTTGTGAAATTTTGATATTTTTTACCTATTGCGCTTCACGAAACTTAATGCATTCTCTTATGAATGACATTAACGTACGTGGGGTATCACATTTGCTATCAAAACCGAAGGTTACAAGATCAGAGAAAAGTTTTGGAAAAATGTTTTAAAAAACAAAGTATTTTCAAATAAAAACCTGTTTTTGACAAACATATCCTCTCAAGCCATATTCAATATTCTCTTGATCACTTGTTGAATCTTTTGTTTCTTCTCATTTGAGAATGTCTAGGGCACCCAATCTTCGTGAGGGCATTCCACGACCAACATGGTTCCGTAGGTATCTAGAGGCTACGGCACCTGCCGGGGTTCAGGGAGATTCCCCACCCACAGCTGCACCTGCAATAGCTCCACCTCAACGAGTAGATAACTTCTCTAAGCTTTGTAAGGACTTTTGTGCTATGGGAGGGAAACCGTTCCATGGTACTAGAGCTTTGTTGAGGCGCGAAATTGTCTTAGAGAAATGGGGAATGTGTTTGGTCTTTTTGAACTCGACGATAGGAGGAAGATATTGTTAGCCTCATGGAAACTGAAGGACGAAGCTTCATACTACTGGGAAGCGAAACATGCAGGACAACTAGTAGCTACTTGGGATGATTTCAGACAGAGATTTCTGATGAAGTTTTTATCTCAGGCGGAAGAAGGATTACAGATGGAGAGATTGTTGGCTTTGAAACAAGGGGACATGTCTGTTAAGGATTATGTTAATAAGTTTAGTCAGATGGCGAGATTTGGTCTGGAATTGGTGAATACACCCCATAAGAAGGCACTTATGTTTGAGAGAGGGTTGAATCAACCTCTCCAAGGACTTGCACTATCTCATATAACGACAGGGGCAACGTTTGAGAGACTGGTTGACATGACTCTATTGCACGAAGATGGCAAGGATGAGAAGAAAGATAGTAAGGCTGAGGAAATACAAGTTAAAGGCGAGAAAAAAAAAAGTGGTGGCCTAAGAAGGTAACACAAAAGAAAGGAGGAAAGCCTGACAAGGCTCAGATCAAGAAAGATATCAAGTGTCATAGTTGCGGAGCTTTGGGTCATTTTGTGGAAGACAAAGAAAATTTGTTTTAATTATGGCCAAGTGGGACGCTTCACTAAGCAATGCCCTAGAAGCAAGGACAAGGGGCAGGAACTTCTGGGCAAGTACATGCTCTTGATGCAAGTGGACCTGATCGAGGTAGGAAAGTCACCGTTGAAGGTTTGATTTCCCTTTTTGACTAACCTGTTAGAACCCTCTTTGATTCTGGCGCTTCTCATTCATTTATATCCAGTTCTGTACTAGATAGTCTGCACTTTAATACAATTATAGTCTCTTATCCTGTAGTAGTCTCAAACCCCATAGGAGGTACGACTCATTTATTCATGATATGTAAGGGTTTGAGAATTTCTATCTTCGGCTTCGAGTTTGAATGCGACGCATACACGCTATGCTTTATGGGCGATGGTTTAATCTAAGAATGGATTGGCTAGCCATATATGGTGCCATCCTAGACTGTGAGAGGAGAGTGGTTAAACTTCTAACTTTCCAAGGAAGAACTCTTGAGATTTTGTGTGACCCACGGGGGTCAGTTATGCTTAGTTTCCTACAGTCGCTTGATACTTTTGCTGACGATTTGCGATCAGTACCCATAGTTAGAGATTATCCAGACGTGTTTGCTGAGGTTAAGGGATTACCTCTCACTACAAGAAAATATGATATACATAGCAATGTATCATAGCCTTATATTAAAATGCTATAATAAAATAATTAAAGAAAAGAAGATAATGTATAAACTGTGCTATATAAAGGGAGCAAATAAAATAACAAATAAATTAAGCTATACATAATATGATCCGCTATATTTGCATTCGTGAAACAAAAAGCGGGAGCGAAGAAAAGAAAAGCGGGACAAAATAAAATTTCGACCGCGAAATAAAAAAAAATCGCTCCATTAAAATCAAAGTTCAAACCTAATCCCTAAATCACTAAAAATTTGGATTCACTGATAGTCAGCGTCTGATTCATTCCAACATCCAAAGTCATCCATCTCCTACTCTGTCAAAGGTAAATCTCGAGCATCTCCTACTCTCTTGTTACTCTTCATATTTCCGTCGTTTTAAATTTTTGTTCGAACGTTGAAATTTTTGATGGCTGGAAAACCGTTTATAGTATGTTAACAGATCACTAATATTTTTATTTACTATTTTGTGGTCAGAATCAAAACCTCTTAATTTATTTTCGTGATTTATTTTACTATTTTGATGGATCTGTTCCGTTTCGTTTTATTTTTTGTTTTGTTTGTGGAAGATTTATAAAACACTTATGCATAAATCTACTAATGCCGAGATGAAAAATGCAAATTTTAAAATTTACTGTTGAGCATTGGCATTGATTTGCGTTGTCAATGCTTCTACATAATATTATTCTTCTTTCCCAGGCTTTGTTTTATCCTTTTTTTTCGCTTTCTAACTCTTGCGAACAGGAATTGGAAACAAAGATAACGAAGTATATACATTGATTTGGAAAAAAATTGAAACATGTTGCCTTAGTATGTTTATAGGTTTTGCATTTCCCTTTATTTTTTTCTTTAGTTTATAGAGTTTCATTATAGGATTTGTTCCAATGGTTGCTACCATATAAAAAATTAATATTTGAGCCTAAATACTTGTTGATTTGTTTTTTCTATGGTTATTTTACTAATATATTAACATGGAAAAGCGGTTGAGTTTGTAATTTTTCCGTTTGGTTACTTACTTTTCTAAATTGATACATGTAGACAGAAGAACTGAATTGTATAGTGTCCATCCTCAATTCAAAATTATGGATAAAAACTTGAAAAATATAATGTAAAGGATGGTAATTAATTGCATCTTCCACTGATTGTTTGACTGTGAAAAAAAAGTAAAAAGATGCGCACAAAATACGACAAAGCTATGTAAGTTATTAGAATATTGTTCTTGATTCAACAAAGAAGAACATAAATAAACAAAGCTATGTAAGTTGCGTAAAGACTTGAGAGTTACATAGGTTAAATCTAAATTATCGACTTCGACTTCGAGCAACAAATCAAAATTGAATATTAATTTAGTATATTCGCTAATATACTTCGATAATCCTTTAACATTTTCTTCTCCTTCCCATCAACATATGAATGAATGCCCTACTAGATTGAAATTAGGGCATAAGCTGGAATTCAGGGGATAGCTTCAGTTAAGAAAGCAACCAAGAGAGATCAAGTGAGATAAGGAATCAATATTCATTTACTTTAGATGAAAGGTTTTACTGGACTGGAATTGGGTACTTAAATTGATCCAAAATAGTTTATGTTCACAAGTTCTCTTATTGAACATAGGAAATAAGAATAACTATTAATTGATTGTCACATTCATGTGATAACATTTGTTATTTACTCGAATCTGTAGATTTATTTATTTTTTTTGGGATCTTTTGGGTTGCAGTTAGAATTGATATTGCAGACCCTATTGGCCTTTTGGCTGATTAATCGTGTATGCAACTGGGTACTTAAATTGATTGTGCAAACCTTAGCTACTGTACAGAACTATGAGATATAAAAAAGCCATATAGGTGGTGCAGTATTTTAAAGATACTACTGAACTATCTGTGCTGGCAAAACATCGCAAGGAGTATAAGTAGATTACAGAGTATAAGTAACTTACCTATCATAGCTCCTGTTGTAATCTGGATCTTTTTTTTTATCAAACTCTTGATCTTGAAGAATAGCTACTCTATTACTTGATCGATATCTACTAACTTCTTGATCTATGCCTCCATTTCCATCTAATCTATTCCCAACTAAAGAAGATTCGCTCAAATCACTTGGAAGGTTGAACTCGGGATATTCATTAAAAGATGGTCTAACTGCTGGTGTATACAAGTAAGGTGCAAATTTAGTTTCAGATTCTTCCTTGGTTTCTCTTGTTCTACATCCACTAAAGATACGAGCACATGCTTTGTTATATTCTTCTTTTCTTTCCTCAATGCTTTTTATGCCACTGGATTTAGAAGAAGACTTGAAGTTTGAACCAGTATTATCTTGTGAATTTTTGTGAGACCTCTATTTAGTAGCAACCTTAATAGAATCTGTAATTTGCTCTTGTGAAAAATTTACTAGGATATCCATAAGACATACTGATGGGAGCTTCTTAGATTGGGATATTTTACGAAGAACAATTAGAGATCCAACCCCATTAGGAAGAAGATTTTCAGGAATTGCTACAGACTACAAAATATAGCGTTGAGCTAAACGGTGGGCTGCTAATCTTAAGTATGAGGTTGGGAGATCCTCAAATTCTAGTTGTTGTCGCTTTGGGTCATCGATAAATTTTATTATTTTTTGCTCCATTCGCAAAACTGAAATGTATGGTATTAATTGATTATCACATTCATGTGATATTGTGATAACATTTGTTATTTACTTGAATCTTTATATATATATATATATATATATTGGGTTGCAGTTAGAATTGATATTGCAGACTTTGTGATGAATGATACAATGTCGTGTTTGCGGTTCCTCGGGTTTTCATTACTTTGGTACCTACCGATTTTGTGGATGTAAACGCTATTCTGCCTATGTACGTTCTTTCATCTTAGGAGCCAGAACACCTGCGATGTATGATGTACATGTTTTTCTATCTTTTGTTTTAGTCTTTGTCATATGGATTTTTCGTTTTCTGCCTTGTACAGCTGTTGATTTGGCTGCTGCCTTGCTTTAGATTTAGGGACTTGAAGTCGGCATGCATTTTGCCCCCTTCTTCTTTCTTAACTTTTTCATCCAAGCCCAACTGCATTTGTTAGTACATGGCTTCCACAGTTATTTAGGAAGAAAAATCCTTTGGCATACTCATATATCACCATTTCGCTAGTTATAAAATGGAGAGATATCACCATTTTCCCTACAAGATAATAATGATAGTTGCTATATATTTTAGGTAGAACTTCCCATTTATGTTAATGTGTATCAACTCTCTATCGTACTTAAAATATGATATCGCCGAGTAGTTACACTATGTCACTACTATGTAATGCATACACTGCAAAAGAAAGTTTGTAATAAATGTACGATTTTGGTGTTTTGTATAATTGTCAGTAAATATAAATCTGATTGGTAATCCATGATGAATAATCTGCAAATATGCAGTTTCCCTTTTTGCTTTGATATTTATATTTTTTCATGTAAGGAAGAAAACTTATTTCGGTCAATGTGACTTTTGTTTATATAGTTTTTTGTACTGCAAAAACCTATTTAATAGAAGAATAACGAAAGTGAATTACATATATATTTTCTCATATATGGACTAGGATCGACTCCCTCTCACTTCAGTTAATATGACTTACAACTTTTGTTACTTCTCAAATCCATTTGACTTCAACTTCAATCACATGCTTCGAATTAAATAATATGTCTTCTCTCCTCTTGCTTCACTAGGGAGAAGACATTATTACACTTCATTGCATGTATTTGAAATTAGGGGATTTGAGGTGTATCAAAATTGTAAGTGTAAACAGTCCTAACAACACACACACAACACCATGAATATCTAGGGCTAGGATCAGTTTTACATCAATTCCTCCCTATCTTTAGAAGGAAATTTTTAAAAAATAATTGGAACAGAATTTTATTGCAGATGAAAAACAGAGAAGATGCAGAAACCTTGATACAAAATTCAAGTCATCCATGGTGCTAAAGGAACTACGTGAAAATATTTGAAATTAACGAAGAGAGGTAACTATTTCAACATATAATAAATAATATTATATGCTTTAGTTTAAATGTAGGTAGATTTTATTACAATAATATATATTGTTATATACAAATAGAAGTTTGATTGATGAATGCCAAATAGATGCTGACCAGAGATGTTAGTTGCTGACCAGAGATGAAAGATTGGTGCAAGGACAAGATCAACTGAGAAGCTTCATCAGGAAGAGAGTCAGTTTTTTATCGCCTCTTATTACAAGTCCGTTGACTTGAAGGTATCCCCAAACACATATTTTTGGTATAAATTTTTATAGTTGAAGTATATTATAATTTATAAGTACGTACAGTCAATAATATATGAGGGTTATTATATACTACTAGATTATAAGTGTTAAAATACACAGTTCCAGTAAACATGCCAATTAACCTATAAGTTGTTGGGGTTTTGTGCGCAACAAAAGTTTGACAAAACATCCGAAAAAACATGATTTTTTTTGCCTAATAACTTGAAGATGAATTTGATTGAAATAACAACATAATAGATCAGAAATAATAGCAGTACAAAAGATTTTATTTTATGATATATTGTTTACCCATGTTGGCAGTGCCAACGTAAATTATGTACTAATTTTTCGCAAATATATGAAATCTTGTTTAGTTTTTTTTTCCTTGACTTTTATTTTTATTGACATATGATTTCAAATATTTGAATCGAATTAATTTTTCCTAGTGTTTTTATGTGCTGAAAATGTTTTTTGGGAGCTTACCCGAACGATATTAGATTTCTGCGTTGGTTGTCTGTTGATGTGGGTCAGTCATGTGTGTCCTCATTGGGAAAGAAAAGTTTATTACCATTTTTGGTGGCTGGCGAATATTTTACACCTCACCTCTTGAAATTTAACGTGAAGTTGACGATCATCTTGCGTTTATATCCGAATCATTTTAGACGATTCTCCAGTAATTTGATTTAAAAAATACATACATACATAAATATGAATCATGTATAATTTTTTCGAATAAATTCTTTGTAAAATACAAAACTAATATTAGAATTAATTATATCTGAAACATAACAAATTAGAGATGACAGTGAGATAGGTGTAAGGTCTAATACCGATAGATCTGTCTCTGTTTTGACATGTCAAGACCTGCTATATTGAGTGATCGTCGCAGGTAGGCTCATGATCCATTCTTAGAAGTTTCGGGGGTTGGATCAGGAACTCAGCTGATCCGCACCTATCCGGTCCACGCTACTAAAATCTCGTAAAATCAAATTTTAACTTAGCAGGTTTATTTATATCTATATTATTACCTGAATAAAGCACGACAATCAGAGAAGAAGCCAGCTTATTTATATCTATTCTTTTCATGTTTGATTTTATGATATATTGTTTACCCATGTTGGCAGGGCCAACGTAAATTATGTACTAATTTTTCTCAAATATATAAAATCTTGTTTAGTTTTTTTCCTTGTGTTTCGCTTTTACCAGTCCAAATCATTACCGACTATGTTTACAATGTGTGAATGCAGCTATCGTATTTCAAAACTTATGAAGTGTGAGTTGCTAGAAAATTATGGGAGTGAGGTATTAACTTTAGCAATGTAGATAGTCCCATATATTGAGATAAATGTTAAAAAATAAGAATATATACTAAGATGAAGATTCAATAGCTGTTATAATGGTGTTGAGGGAACGAGAAAGATTCAGTCTTGTATTATAATAATATTTTCGTTGGTATTTTGTTAAATCGTTACATATTAGAAGTTTGATGTTATGTAACAAATAGATATAAGGAAATATAAGAATATGCATATGTATTGTTTTAGGTATGTGATAGGTATGATAATTATCATTTTTAATGCTTGATCATTACCGTAACACATGTTTTCATTTGGTTTGACATACTGTACCAATCAAATCGGTTACCATTTGTATGGTACCACTTTCATTGGTAGCGGTGGATAATGGCTGACAAGTAATAATATGGTAAAAATTTCTAACCCTATTAGCTACATAATAAGAGAATCCATGTTAAAAAGAAGAAGAAAAAATTGTCTCAAACAAACCAACCAAGGTATCATGTGCAATTTGTAATTAATATGGAAGTAAAGCAAGATGGCAGCAGCATTACTTTTTTTTTTATCAAACCACCTGGCCTGCGTCCATTGATAGCATTACTTTTTTTTATCAAACCACCTAGCCTGCATCCTTTTTTTGCCTGCAAATAAAAGGACAACACAAAAGTCGGCACTGACGTTAAAGGGCAAAAAAGTTTCCTCTCTTCTCTTTGTCGCTTCTAGAAGATTACTTTATAATATTGCAATATAAGGATTACAGCTTCAGAAAGGAGATGACAAGTACATGCATGTAAATTTCGAATTATTCAATATGTCTTTGTGGCAAATATGAACCGAGTATTGAACTTGATACATTTTTATAATTAATTAGGTAATAATTTGTTTTCAATAAACAACACATGCCAATAATTAGCAAAAATTATTGTGTAAAAATAAATAATAGCATCTCCCTATCAATACTCAGCAAAAATAAATAAATGGAAAAATTATCATGCAAGTTATAGCTTTGCTTAGTACTGTGAAATTGACTGCTTCCTTGTTCAAACTATAACGGTCCCTGTCTATGTATAGTTTAAATTTTTTATTTTTGTTAACGTATTGATTTAATTGAGTATCTAATCTAATGAAATAAGATGAATGGTACCATGTTATTAAATTATCTTTGCAACCCTTCGAATTCCATCGTTAATTCCTAATGTAAGCACAAAACATGCATTTTTTTTTCTTTTTTTCTTTTGGATATGGGTTTTCATATACAACAGATGTTGGGTTTTCAAAATTATTTTATTTCGATTCTTTAATTGCCTACGTCTACTAGTTTAACCAACTAATAGTAGCTTGAACTTTGACTGGTGTGCATTCATAATTTTTTTTAAAATTCAGAATGTCGTCTTATATGGCATGGTTGGATAAAGGCATGGTGTTTTGGTAGTATGTACAAGTAAACTGGGGAAAGTACAAGTAAACATTTGCAAACACATGATACTGCAGAGCAAGAAAACTGAAATCGTATTCGTCCCTTAATGTCTATTAACTTTCAGTTATTTATTACCATTAAATTTGTCTGATTTTTTTCATTATAAACAATCAGATCGAATATTATTTTATGTTAAACTTGTTTAATTTATATATTTATCGGTTGTCAGTATGTGATCGATATATAATATTTGCTCTGGCAACATTCATTTCATTAAATCTACAAAGTTACAAGAGCATTGATCCACAATTATTATCGTGAGTCAATGTATAATATCCGCCCAGTCAAATTGCTGTTGAAAAGGATAAGGTCAGTTAGTTTAGCAAGGTTGCAAATGGTTATCAGTATACACTACACCAGAAAAGCCATTTTGCCACGGCTTTGGGCCGTGGCTAATTTGTTTTGCCACGGCTTAGGACCGTGGCAAAATAGGGTGTGGCAGTTTTTTTGCCACGGCTCTGTCACGGCTCAAAGCCGTGGCAAATTTGTATTTTGCCACGGTCTAAAACCGTGGCAGATTTCTATTTAGCCACGGCTTCAGTCCGTGGCAATGTACGATATTGCCATGGCTCTGAACCGTGGCAATTTGTAATTGTAATTTTTTATACGATTTAGCCATGGTTTTGGGCCGTGGCTAAATTCAACTGAAGAAACTGCATACTACTCTCTACCTGAAACATAAAACTCCGATTTAAACAAATATGAGCAGATTACACCCACCAATATAAATTTATGAACATTTCCATCAATACAAATTGTAATCTTCAAAGTTCAAATAAACAGCTCATGATTCAAAGTTTGCAAACTACAACATATCCAAACTAAAAACTACATAGTTCAACTTCAATTCATAATGTCGGTAGGCATTAACAATTCAAATTACAAACCCTTACTTCAATATTCAAATTACAAATTCTTACTTCAAAGTTCAAATTACGGACGACTCTTACTTCACATGATAAAGCCGCCCAAAACTCCACTGAAAGCATCAACTTCAAACAACTGAAACCTCCATCATTGCATTGCATGTTCACCCTGCAACACATTTAACATTAGCATACTTCTCATTTTATATCAGCAAGCTTTACTTTCACTCTAACATATGCAGTACAACTACAAAGACAACAATTGGAGTTCTACTAGGATTGCAAATCTGAAGAAGTCAATGAATTAGTCACCAAATGACTAAGTATTAGGAATTCATGTATTATTTTCTATTTAGCCGAAACATGACAATTCTACTTCCATTAATTCTGCAATTCTAACTATGCTGAACCTGAACAAATCACAAAATATAAATAAATAACTTCAATTTGCACTTGACTTATACAAGTACCTTTTATAAAAATGTATAATTAGTACCTTTTATAAATCATGTACTCATGACTTATACAAGTACGATTCATGCAGTGATGACTCATAGGTATTTTTATTAAGATTTGCTCCATAATGGATAGATAGAGAGGGCGAAATGCAGACAACATTGTGCCATTGTTTACTTTGTGTTTATACTAGAGATCTTTGTTTATTATTACCAACATACATGGCATAGTAAATATACATTATAATTTGATTGTGTCAGTAACAGGATGTAGATTTTATAATTGTTGGTCCCATGTGTGACTATTTTACACATTGTTACAAAATGCCTGGTAGCATTCAATATTTATTTAACTGAATTTGTATATTTTATGAGAAACAAATATTACACAAAATGGTATTAAATAATAATTTCTGGATCACAGCTTATTACAGTAAAGAATGCACCAAGGATGCTTAAAAAGTAGTATATAATGTTATCTTGTGTAACTTACATGCTGTATTTATTGACAGGTTCTCCCTTCATATAAAACCAAAACAAGTATTCCGAACTTCAATTTTTTGGCACTGGTTATTTTAATCTGTTTACTAACCTTTAATTCAAGTTCTAGATTCCCAAAATTTTCATTTCCACATTCGTAAAATCTGCGTAACTTGAATATGCTTAGGTGAACAGATATAATGTGGAAAAAGAAAACGGACAAGGGAAAAAAAATCACAGAATAATTATTGCTGAACCCTTTTTTAACCTTATTTTTTCCTTTTCTTTCTCTCTATGTTTATGTACTGCTAAACTTACCCTAAGTAAAAAATTTGTACACACCCAATTAATCTACGAAGTAACATTTTTAGCTCCATAACAATAGGCCCCAGTCCATTTCCAATGTACAAGACAAGATACAGCTGGAATCAACTTTTGTACAGTTTATACCCAGCCTTGTAGGCTTAGTTTTACTGAGCATATACACAAAACACATTTGCATAAACTCGGGTTTTTGGGACAAAACAAAGTCAAGCCTAGGTGGAATTAGATAGTAATATAATTATAGCACACTTGTAAGTAGCAATTTCAAAAGTAAAATAAAAAGTGCCCAAAATAGAAAATTCAGTTCAGCCAAAAAGATAGACAAGGCAAAACAAAGGCAGCAAGTGTACATATATAAATGAACATGCAAAACTAAAAGTACACAGCATAAGTGAACAAATTGCACAAGAATAAGTGCAGCTATCAAAATCATAGCTCATAGGTAGTGTGCAAAGGCACATAAAATAGCGACAAGCCTAGCAACATTGGAATCCGAAGGAGAGGAGTTAAAGGAGTTAACAAAGTTGGGTGCATGTACAGAATCAACTACGTTAGGAGTAGAATAGGCTATGTTAGGGGAACTCATGGTGCCAGAAGGTAACATGAATTTGCCAAAGGCTGTGCTATGCTGAACCGAAGGCAAAAGCCTTCGGGATAGTTCCAGATAAGTTGTTATGAGACAAGTATAAAGATCAGCGTTGGGATACCGACTATAGATTCAGGAATGGGTCTAGTCGGTCTGTTGAAACTGAGTGGAAGTGCTCCAAGCGATATTTATGCTTTGTATTCTTCTTCTGATATTTATGCAATATGTAACTGAAACAGACCACAGGTTGAGTGTTTTTATGCAAATTCAAATTCTGTTTGAACTTTAGATTCTAACACAAATTATATAATTTACTGTGATTTTTATACAATATACAAACACAACATTACACGGAATTTAGTCGAAACACAACTGCAAAACTTTATATCGATAAATATCATCCTAAACCAATCAAAACAGTTTTTAATTTTCTCACGTATGGTGATAATACATTGCGTATTTGATGACTTGCACCATCATTGATGTGTTCAAAGATGTTTATGTCACAGAGGCTTCCAAGACTCCCTAGACAGTTTAACACTGAGCTGTGTGCTCCTTTCTAAAGGAAAATAATCATTCTAAAACTTGCTTGCTGGTATTTACACGCATATACAAGTTCCAAATTTTGACCATCGTGGCCAAAACTCCATTGATATCTTACTTCGACCATTGGGCAATTCAAACGTTCAGTCATTTCAGCCAAATCTCGAGCAAGATTTGAAAATGTCGGTGAGATTTGTTTGTTCTGAGTACATGTTTTTTCAGTTTGAACAATGGACTGACCCAAAATATCCATAATAAATTGATAAAACACGTGTTCTCTTCTTTGTTATAATCCATAACAGTTCATAATTTACTCTAATACATCCACTTTCTACCCATTTTAAAATCAATTCCTTGTTATCACTTTTCATTGAGGTAATCAATTTCATTCTCGGTAATTTCAAGCTCAGTTAATTCAAGTTCGTAAATTCAACTCAACGACTTAAGGTTGCTTTTTGAGAAACATATAAACAAATTTTGTTTGCAAAATCAAGTTCTTAAATTCAACTCAATGACTTCAGATTGCTTTTCAAATCTCAGTATTTGTTTGGTGAAATTATAAGCTGGTGTACTTCGTAAATATTGATTTTTTTTCGAAATAGCAAATGCTGTTTTCTTAGCCATGCACAAACTGAAATGATAAAAATTGAAATTTTCGTTATCGAAATAGCAAACGATGATAGTCAGAAGCCGATGCAGATGAAAACTGAGAAGGTGTACAGTTAGGAAACACTATGCACTTTACATTTAGGCTGCAGCACTTGCTTTGATTGAAACAGTGGGAGAAGAAGCAAAAGATCTGATTTTAGAAACTCATTATTTATCATTTGAATTTTGACTGAAAATTTAAAATTTTTGACTAGAGGTTAAAACCCAATTCCGTAAATGATAACTCCGATTTTTGATTGAATAATCGCATTTTGTCATCACCTAAATGGAAATGGAAATGGGAGTCATAACTAAATGGTTTTTTCTTGTTGGCTCAGAGGAAGCTTGTTAAAAGTATATGAAAGTATATTTTTCTTTCCGGTTTAAAGGTAAACCAGTTAAGGGCAAATTAAGTTTTTTCCTATAAGCTTTTAGCATTTTTAATTGGCTTACCATTTTTCTGTTTTAAAAAAAAAAATTCAACTAAGTGAATTCATGTATGTTTGTTTTGATGATTGGTTTTTTTTTTTTTTTGCTTGAAGGTTTGTGGGTGTCGTTGGAAGAGAATTGATGTATTTTAGCTTTGATTGATGTATTTTAGCTTTGATGGTTGGGGATGTGCGAACAATTTGCATTACAAGCTATGCATTTTTTTTTTGTTAATGCAAATTATCCGGTCTGCTAACTTGAATGCTTCGTGCATTTCAAACCATCAAGGTCATAATACTTCAATTCTTTTTTCATGATAATCATAAACCTTTAACGAAGAAAATTTGTCGTTGTAATGAATAGAAGTTGGCTGATTTTCTTTTTTAGTTGGTTGGTTGCTTAGCTAGTTAAAAGTGTATAAAAGAAATATCTTTGTCTGACGTCTATGATAACTAAATGGAAATGGAAATGGGAGTCATAAGTAAATGGGAGCCAATGATAACTCCCATTTCCATTTCATATACTTGAATTCCGTAAATGATAACTCATTATTATTTTTAGACAGGAAAAATGAAAAAAAAAATCTTCATTTTGTGATTGAGTTATGACAAAGGCATTCTGTCGCCTCACTTGTAAAATTGGCATCACTTGAAAATGTTGCAGCTACCCAAAAAAACATTTAGTATATCCTATCATCACCTAAAGCATGGCCAAACTTATCAGATGAAGCCTTCCTTCGTCAGGTAAAATGCATAAAGCTCTACTTTACTGCCTAAGTTTCATGTTGACCATAATCGAATTATAGCTCAGCTATACTCAAATAACTTGCAAGCGTATCTACAACAATAAGCGAATTATAACAAACATAATTGGTGTCAGAAAAAAAATTGCGGATTAATCATTTTAGTGCTATGTAAAAATGTCATGTTACTTCTTTTATTAACTGCTAGTCTTGGTAGTACGTAACACTAACAGGAATTACATCGATTCCACACATTAATATTATAGATTCCACGAACAAGAAAATGTAAAATTTTACTACTTTTTGATGACCAAAAACTGCTCCATAATATTATCAGTGTAAAATTATAATGCAGGTTGCCACAAAGTTTAAATAATTTTCTAAAGACTAATACTGACAACCATTTTTGGAATAATTGCGAGCTATGAAAATTAAAAAAACTGAAATTTTGATCTATTTCTTAGTCTGACGTCACCAAGAAGCATAAATATATGCATATATATTAAAATTTGAATGCAAATGACATCGAATGAAAGACAAGAATCACAATATCATATAAATTACTGCTTTATCTTCATTCACATGGTTAACATACATTTGCAGTAGAGGAGATTCCTTCACATGATTTTCCAAGTGAAGATAAAAAACTTGCGCATAACTGATAGGAATTTATTTTTTACCAACTACATAAGACATATCTCTATTATTAAAAAAGAGAATTCAATAAAGATGATATCCATAGTGGTTTTTGAATGCTATCATTTTACCACTTTTTCCAATAGAAAGAATGATAAGCACTACTCAATTGCAAGCTTAGTCGCAAATATGAGGAAAATATCATAGATGTAATCTGAGAGTTTAGAATTAGAGATAATTCAATTCATCTTATTTTCATTATATCATATGTTTCTTTTATATATAGTGCTGTAATAATTTTATATATAGTGCTTAAGGCAAAATGAACAACACATAAGAATTGCACATGTGTGTGTGTCTATATATATATAAACGTGCTTACAGGGAAGAGTTTCAGAGTGGAGTGCACAACACAAGTTCACTCAAAGAATGTGAAGTCGAAAACACGACACATGTAAATATATGAAGTCAAAAACACGACACATGTTTTTTTAATGAATTGAAATGGGAACAACTCAGTTTGCAATAAAAGAAATTGAAACGTTAACTCCTTATACTCTAGTACTAATACCGAATAGGAAATGATAATCTGCAACCCCTCCCCATTCAATGAATAAGTTTATGTCATGTGCATGCTAACACCGAAAGGTCACAAACTTATTTAACTTTATTATACAAAGCAGAAGCATCGACTCTTCTTGTTCTGTTTTTCTAAAGTTTTAGGAGCTAATTACTAATTTCCTGCTTCTTCCACTTTCAGACTACTAATTGAATACTATGACGACAAAAATGAATGATTTAAGGATTTAGTTAAAAATAATATATTCCACTTTAATTTTTCTCTCTCATATGTCCAGAATCTTTATATTAGTTAACCAAAAAAATTAACCTTCTTATCTTTTTCCCTCCCTAGGCACTACTTTAGAAATTAGCAATGACAAAACAAGGGTTTCGAGGAACTGAAAATCTCCTTCAATTTTTAGATGAGCTTAGCAGCAACTTAACCATGGATTTTAACTAGAGCATTCAACTCCCACTTAAAGACTTTCAGTTACTTCTATCTTCATTTTTAACCCAAATAGTTACTTTTATCTTCATTTTCTTTTTAAATTTTTGATATTTTTACCATAAAAATGCTTTGATGAGCCCTAATTATGAATGATTACGTCCTTCACCTTTGCTATAAAAGATCTTCCTAGCTCACCAACATTGCTATAATGGAACAAATTTCTTTTAAACTTGTGTTGTGTTTTCAACCAAAAACAAAACCCATAGATAACCAAACCAAGAACCAAAACAGGGTCCCTATCTCGACACAAGACGATGCAATAAAAGCTCTACTCGATCCCCAAAACAACCGAAAATCCAACTAAATTTCCTTAAACCTAGCACGTCGAAAATCGATCCGTAATCCATTTGAACTCAAATATAAATCGAGTAAAGCACAGGCAAAGCATAGAAAGCAAGGATAATTCGTAATTAAACAAACAAATAGGGTTTCGATTGAATACCTGAAAAAGCACTTGAATCGGAATCTTCAAACGAGAGGAAGACGCTGGTTTCGATTCAAAATTTAAGCGATGGTAAATTCTGTAGATCGATAATTCGCAAGATAGATCTGAGTATTCTTTTTTTTTTTTGAGAGCTCCGTTTTGTTTTGGCAGCGTGAAGCCGTGAATCTACTGGGACGGATGGGCTAAGTACACAGTGACAATTTTGCCCTTGTCATTAGAACGGGTCAGACCCGTTCCAAAGTTACCACGGCTCAAACCCATGCTAATTCACTTTGAGACGGTTCAGAACCGTTCCAAAATTGCCATGGCTCAAAGCCATGGCAATTCTTCCGCATTTGGGTGTGGCAAAACTGACATTATGGTGTAGTGATAGGACCAGTAAGTAAAGGGTTGTCTGTTATTGCAAGTCCATATAGTTTCTTGAGGTTCCCAATGGATGCAGGAATTCTGCCTTTTAGATCAAAGTTCCCTTTGATTGTGAGATCCCTGAGTTCTTGGAGATCTCCAATTTGTGTTCATGTATTTTTACTGTTATTCCATATTAGTATTTTTAATACTCTACTGAGTTCATACAAACATATGTGTTTATGTCAAACAATTTGACTGTTTTATGGCTGAAAATAATTGCTGCTCTTTTCTATGTTTACAATACACTGTATTGTGGTGACCGTAATTAGTTAAGGTGGTTGGCAATACACGGTGGAGTTTGGGATGAAAAACGTAGTTCTAGTGCATTGGTTCTGTTTGAAGGTGACTGAAGGGAAAGATTTAGGGAGACAGTGTGAAATCAAGTTAAGCCAGTGAATTTTAGCTCGGTTGGTTTCTGCTATAACCAAATTGTAGTTTCGCATTTGAATGAAATAATTGCAATCATGGTTTTCCTTTACAATTTTGGATATGTTTTGTTTGTTTTAACATTCCAGTCGCCTTCTCATGTAGGAAGCAGTTTAAGATATAATTCACCTTGGACAAAAACGTTGGAGTTCAGGACCAAGTTTACGGTAATCTCATTTACCTTTATGTTGTTTCCTTACTTCATACATTCATATTTTGTTTGGAAAATATCACCACTACTTAAAAACGATGTGCAAATGGATTACCACAATTGATGACAAATACGCGAAGCCTACACATGTCCCATACGTCTTTTGAAATGCAAAAGGATAATCCTTTACTTCGTGCATATTTCAGTTTGAGTAGAACAGTTTGGGCTCAGTATGCATCCTTTACTTCGTGCATATTTTAGTTTGAGTAGAACAGTTTGGGCTCAGTATGCATCCTTTACTTCGTGCATACTATTTAAATTATGTAAGTTGACCACCATTTTAATTCAGTTTGACCACCATTTAAATTCGTGCATACTATTTAATTCGTGCATCCTTTAATTCAGTTTGACCATCGTTTAAATTATTTAAGCTTGTCAGTCACTTAGCTAGTCAGTATACTTCAGTTTGGGCTCAATATGCATCCTTTAATTCGTGCATACTATTTTGGACCACCATGGGACATTAATAATTACGGTAATTAGATGAGATTATTCCTGGGGTGTCTATGCCATCTGTTGTGAGTTTGGTGACTCTACCTTTGACATCATGGTAACCATTGGCATCATAGTTGCAGAAGACGTCGCACCAATTGCAACAGTATGACAAATCACGACAGGTGTCAAAAAATGACCTGTTGCTCACGATTGGCATCAAATAGCAGTATGACAAATGCTATCTGCATTTTCTAAGTTTTTAGGTTCAGTCAACACAGATGTTTCTTACTATAAATGGCCGAATACATTAAAGTTCTGACAATGTCTTTCTTTATATTCATATGCTATAAGGATCTCAATACGATTTCCATCACTATCTAAACTGCATACTGGATATAGAAAATCAAATTTAGCATCTATTTCAACAAGCACTCTTGCATAATTAAGTCGACTTTATGTCGCTATGTTGTTATCCCTTATTATAGGCCTTCTCAAAACAATTGTTATTCAACTAATGGCTTCTTTATTCCATAACTCTAAATCAAGGTCCAGTAGTTTGATCCATACTGGAATTGTTGGAAAACAGTATCTCATCAGTTTAAACCCGGTCGACATTGTTTGACTTTAACTATTTTTGAATTGAAAGTAAAAGGTCTTGAATAAATTAGTGAAACGTCGTCTTCTCCAAGAGCGAAACGCATGATTATAAAACCCATTGGCTTATAATACATCTCAATTGAGCCTTTCGATGACTACTATTTTCGGACGAACTAGCAAAAGTAACTGTGCATACTGATAAAAAAATGTAGTTTAATCCAATAGGTTTTTTTCCTTCTTCTTCTTCTTTTTTTTTTTTTTTTTTGGTGCAATTGGTTTTCCATTAATTTATTGATAATATTCAGCTCAAGCTGATATAATTTTCCTATAGCATAATTCGCTGAAGCTCAAATAAGATGAAGTAATAAGAAAAAAAAATCGAGTATTGAATATATTGTGAAAGCAGCAATTGATGACTATTTTTCAGACATACTGATCATCCCTATGTACTTGAAACTTTGGAGTGTCTAGCTAGCCAAAAGCACACAAATTATACTATATATGTTTTGCTATTAGCACTGTTATTCAGATTGATAATTGTTCCATCAGTACTTCATGAGTACAATCATTATGAGATGAGGAATCGTTCATTTATTGAAGAATATTATGACATGCGGACGTGTTCTTTTGATTCTTTCTGGTGATGAGTGTTATAGTTTCTTCTTGCATCCATGCTCCACCTTCAGTCTTTAGCAGCATGACAAATGTTGAGTAGGAGTTGTTTTTAGGTGGGATTCTCATCATCCGCAATTTATATAAATTAAATATTGACTCTAAGTAGACTATGATTATATAATTTATAAACACAACCACCATCAGTCTATGCTTATAGTATGATCTGTTAAGGGCATGGATAGAAATTACAAGCAAGATATTGGAAGTCGAGTTGCAACACATTTTATTTGTTCATAAATGAATTGTTGTAACTTGAGTATATATGAAATCAACGTTAGTATTATCTGAACATGGACTATTTTTTTCCTTAAATATTGATGTTGGTATGAATTGAGCTAGTACCCTATTTAATAGTCTAAAAGAAACCGAGCCTGAGAAATATGGTGGTGTTCATATGAGCTAATAATATGGAGATGACATCAGACTGTTACATTTTTGCAATTTAACTGTGTTGCTTGCATTTTAGCTTTGATACAAGACTATAACTTTTGCTTGTGAATTGCAGGCTCTACAAGTTGGACGAGCTTACAAGTTGAAGACTATTCATGTAATCTTATTTTGAAACGATGTTTGAACAACATTGTATGTTGACTTATTTCTATATTTATTAGTAGACTTATTAACTATGACTTTGTAATTGAAATCAAATATTCTTTTGGTATTAATTTTTTGCAATTGGCAGTTGTTTTGTGAATTTACTGCTTAATTGTTTGAACGGTGCACAAATTAAATAAGAGATTTGCTATATAAAGATCACAGCTGAAATATATGCTATATATTATTAAAGATATTAATAGTGGAAAATTGCACTTGTGGAAATGTAAGGTAAAATGCTATGTAAAAATTTAAGTAGTGTGGAAAATCTTTTCATAACATTGAATGTGTGCTACGAAAAAACTGATAATGCTATATATACTACAAATATTCATAGTGGAAAACTCCACTTATCGAATCAAAATATGAAATGCTATAAAAACCGTGTGGAACACTTTTCATATTACTACATACAAGTTATGAAAATAGTGATAATGCTATAAAAAAATTGTTAATATTTAACATGGTACAGTCTATACGCTATACATAATTAGGGTATTCATTAATAGCGGAAATTTTTTAGAAAACAAAATAGAAAACATTTTTCATAGCTATGAATTTGTGATATGCAATTATTGACAACGCTATAAAAAAATAAGCTGAGATTTTAGTGTGTAAATATAATAGCTAAGTCTGAACGCTATGTAAAACATTTTATAATGGTGATGGTGCGCTATAAAATGTATAATACTATAGCATTTAGATTTGAGCTATAAGATAAAACAGGGCTATTATTACATGTCGTTATATAGCGTCATCAGCCTAATACGTGCTCTTAAAAGGTAAATCTGTTGTAGTGTCTGAGGCGTGAGATAGACTTCCAGGTTTATTTGGTAGACAATGTGAAACTAGTCGCTCTACCAGTGCACCACATGGCTCCTGGATAGAGGAGGGAGCTCAACAAGCAAGTAGGGAGCTATTCGAGAAAGGATTTATTAGATGGAGCATATCAGAGTGTGGAGCTTCAGTCTATTTGCAACTAAGGTGGACGCCTCAATTCTTCTATGCGTGGATTATAGAGAGCTAAACAAGCTCACCAAGAAGAATAGGCACTCATTTCTGAGGACTGATGAATTGTTTGATCAGCTAGTAGGCGCATCAGTTTCCTCGCACATGGGTTTGACCATGGGATTTCATCAGTTGAGGGTGTCAGAGGACAAATTGATAAGACCACTTTCATAACTCTAGACGATTTCTTTCAGTGGCTGGTTATGCCTTCTGGGCTAACCAATGAACTCACATTTTTTGTGGACTTGATGAGTAGGGTGTTTAGAGAGTTTCTGAACAAGTTTGTGGTGGTCTTTGTGGATGACATTCCGATCTTCTCGAAGAATGAGGAGGAGCATTCCCTACACTTAGGAGAGGTTCTACGCACTCTCACACCAAATCAGCTCAGGGCAAAATTTTCTAAGTGTCTCTTTTAGAGGAAGGAAGTAAGATTCCTAGGGCATGTGGTCTCCAAGGACGGGATAGCAATGGACCCCACCACAATCGTCGCAGTCAAGATTGAAGGGCTCCAAAGAATGCGACGGAGGTGAAAAGTTTCTAAGGATTGGCGGGTAATTATAGAAAGTTTATTAAGGACTTTGCAAGGATATCATCCCTGCTCATCTGATTGACGAAGAAGAACTTGGATTTTTCGTGGAGCATTGATTGCTAGGATGCCTTTCAGAGATTTAAAAGGGCTCTGACAACAACCCCAGTTCCGACTCTCCCCGATGGAAGCAAGATGTTCACAGTCTACATGAATGTTTGCGGAAAAGGACTTGGTGTCGTTATAATGCAAGAAGAAAGGATACTATGCTATGGTAGCAGACAGTTGAGAGTACATGAGAAGAACTACCCTTCCCATGATCTAGAATTGGCTGCAATAGTGTTCGCATTAAAGTTTTAGCGACATTATCTACTTGGAGAGAGATTTGAGCTATACACGGATAATAAGTCGCTCAAATACTTGTTCTCATGGAAGGATCTCAACCTAAGGTAATAATAGTGGATGGAGTTCCTAGCGTCCTACGACTTTGAAATAGCTTATACCCCGGGCAAGGGTAATGTAGTGGCAGACACGTTTAGTAGGCAGAAGATGACTTTGAGTCCTCTATTCGTAGAAAGGTGGAGCTTGGAGTTTATATCGACCTTTGTTTTTAAGCCATCTACAGATTACACATTGGGACTATTAGCATCATTGGATGTGCGAACTGCTCTCATGGAGCGTATTGGATCTATGCAGTGAGAGGACCCACAGATAACAGACATCTTTGACAGACTTGGTAAAGAGAGACTTCTAGTCACCTAACTAGATATACTATGGACGAGAAAGGGTGGCTAAGACGAGATGGAAAGCTATGCATCCCTAGAATTGAGGAATCGCTAAAGGCAGTGCTTGAGGAAGCTCATCATTCTCGGATGACTATCCTACCAGGCGGCGACAAGATGTACTAAGACATGAAGAGAGTTTTCTTTTGGACTGGTATAAAGAAGGATATGGAAGAATTTGTAGCCCGATGTTTGACTTGCTAGCAAGTAAAGGCTGAACTGAGGAAACCTGGCAGATTGCTTTAGCCCTTGGACGCCCCCACAATAGAAGTGGGAGAGCATCTCTATGGATTTCATCAACGGATTTCCCCGATCAAGGAAGGGCAATACAAGCATTTGTGTGATTGTGGATAGACTTATGAAGGGCACTCACTTTATTCCTGTCAAGAAGAGTAAGAGGACAACAGCTTGGCAAGCATCAGTATATCTTCAAGAGATAGTCCAACTTCATGGGGTACCTTCCTGTATAGTAAGCGACCTGGACCCTATCTTCACTAGTGATTTCTGGAAGAGCATACAAGAGGCGTTAGGTACACATCAATGTTTGAGCATGGCATACCACCATTTGACCGATGGATAGACTGAGAGGGTGAATAGAGTTTTTGAGGTTCTTCTAAGACTATGTATCCTAGATTTCGGAGGAATTTGGGAGGAGGAGCATCTCCCATTGGTTGTGTTCACCTACAACAACAGTTATCAATCGAACATAGGCATGACACCCTTCAAAGAGTTATATGGACGACCTTGCAGATTGCCAACTTGTTGGTGGGAGTCTACGACAGACTTCTACATGACATGAGATGATTCAAGAGACTTCCAAGAAGATTGATCTTATCCGTCGAAGAATGAAAGCAGCTTAGGACAGACATAAATCATATGCCGATAAAAGGAGGACAGATTTGTAATTTGAAGGAGGAGATATGGTCTTCATCAAAGTATCGCCGCCGAGGAATGTAGTTCGCTTTGGCTCAGTAGGAAAGTTGGCACCAAGATTTGCAGGGCCATTCCCTATAGTGGAGAGGATAGGTCAGATGGCCTACAGGATTAAACTACCAAACATATTGGCAGGCGTACACGATGTGTTTCATGTTTCCCATTTGAGGAAATATCTACATGAAGCGGCAGAGATAGTGGAGCCGAGCACACTTGAAGATATGGAAGTTGAGAAGGAAGCATTGGTGAGAAGAGTTCCTACTCATATTCTTGGATCAAAAGT
Source organism: Allium sativum (assembly GCA_030737875.1). Taxonomy (NCBI): domain Eukaryota; kingdom Viridiplantae; phylum Streptophyta; class Magnoliopsida; order Asparagales; family Amaryllidaceae; genus Allium; species Allium sativum. The sequence continues at coordinate 172,608,900 of CM060919.1, forward strand.
TAAGAAACTACGCAACAAAGAAATCAGATTGATGAAGGTACAGTGGGGAAAAGACTGCAAAGATTCGATGTAGGAACCCCAAAAACAAGATTCGTGCTTCTTACCCTTTTTTATTGGGAGTACATTCTTAATTTCTTTTACAAGCTTTTAAATTCGCATTTGCTTATATCATTCAAGTATGTTTATCCTATCGTTTGAACCTTTGATCCTTAGGTAGAATCCAATGGTTGGAAACTTGTGTTTGAGATATGTTATGATTGATGGTTGCAAGTGGAAGCAAGTGTTTACTATTATATACACACTAAGCGCTAGATCAGCTCAAGCACTTACATATTGCGTATGGATGTGTGTGCATTTTAGTTTTCTATGGATGGAAATGGATGAATCATCATATGGATGTGGCATTTTGGTGAATGATTGTGCACACGTATAGAGCTTATATGTTATACTAGGACTCTTTTTGCATGCATATTGGATACATGGCACAGACATATATTGCATTACAAAGGTCAACTGAATCAGTCGACTGCTTGATTTTCGCATTAGTGTAGGGACATATACGCACAACATTTTTTGCATATGTTCATACAAGCATTAGAAATTCTTAAGGACAATGGATGCCAGTGAATGATGGATGAGTAGATGGTTGTAGGTGGTTAGCAGGATAATAACATTCTTCTTAATTTGGAGATTTCGGGGACGAAATCCTTTAATTATGGGATAATGTAACACCCCAAAATTTAATACACTATAACCATATTGTAAAGACAATAAAATGATAATTACTTAATTAAATATTCAGAATTAAGTAAAATTGACTTAATCTTTGCGTTTGTCTTAGAATTCTGGTTTAGATAGATCCCAAGTTTGCATAAATCGGATAATGTATGAAGAAGTTATGAACCTTACAAGTTTGTATATATATATAAGAAGATTATATATGAATAAATTCAATTTGAGAAATCTGTGCAAGAAATAACGGTCACGGGGAGATCCGTGCCCTGCCTAGGTCGACACGTGGGTCGACCAAAGGCTAAGTGGGTCGACCCATGGGTCAACCTAGTGTGTGGTTGGATCGACCCACCCGTATGCAAGCTCAATTCTGAGCTTTGCACCGGGACTGTTTTGTTTGCTAGGTTCGTTCGCTGACTCAGCGCTACGTGTATGGCTTAGATTGAAAACCTAGTATTTAACGGTGAAGGATTGTCCTTGGTAGTTTATATAAAGGCATGCAACCGCATTTGTTCTACCCACACAAAATTATTCTTCCTCCTTCTACCTCCAAACCCTTTTTTCTGAGATTAATATATACGCAGAACTACTGAGGTACTGCCACAATATAAAGTAACAAGGACAATTCGAACTTCTCAACAACAACAACAAGATAGAAGTGGACTTTTCTACAACGACATATATATATATATATATACACACACACACATAATCTCTTCTTCACCAAGAACCACTGTGAGTATCATGTTATTTTCAGATCTGATACCAAGAATTATATCATGACAGTAAATAAAAGTGGATCAAGAATATACAGTACCTATAAGTTAAACCTATTCTTTTATTTTTATTCGTCTATGTCGTTATTACAAGCAATATATGTTCTTTTACTGTCAGTTGATTAATTAGTTATGTGTATCTATCTTCCTTTTCCCTATTTCTGCTATTTAATTTATTTCCACTCTTGTCTATATGCCTATTTTATATAGTTGATTTAGTTCTATTCTTCTCCTTCTATTTTTCCATTTTATTTACGCTAAGCCTAGGCTACTGAAAGCCTAGGCGATGTCCGATTTAAGATTGTGTATAGTTAGAATTGGGATAATAAGTAATGAAATGAAAAAGGAGGATATGGGCATATTATAAATTGAGGACTTTTAAATGTAACTTAGGAAAGCGATAATATGCATATACTTGTACTTGCTGTAATTTAGGAATATAATAAAAGGGGATAATATACATAAACTTGCACATGCTGTAATTTGGGGAAATGTAATTGAAAGGAATATTATGCATATGTATAAACATGTTAGATTTGACTTAAAACAGACATTAAGTAAAGGACATGTTAAAATAATGTAAGTACCAGATGTAGGTTGGTAAACTAAATAACTACAGTAATTATATATACATCTGTGCATGTATTTTGGGGATGGGTGTACACACATAATAACATGTAATATTACAACCACGCTTATTAGTTCGGCCGTTGTATCGGGTTTTGGGGACTCTTAAATCCTAGTTACTTGGGGGCACGAACTTAAGGGGTTTTGCTTGTGTCAATCTTGTTGCGTGGAACCCATACCAGTCAGTATCCCTGTTGGTATTTTGTTAGAGGGCCTCACACTAGGTAGGGGTCAAGGCACGCTTTACGGTACTGGATAATAAGAGAATCAAACGAGGAATGTGGGTACGGGCGCATTCCAGCAGAGTCATGAGTGTGCATGGGTCCGATTAGAGAAACTAAGTCGCTGTCACACTTGTAAATAGGTCTGTGTTATATAAATTATCAGGATAGGGAGTAATAGACTATACTGCCTGGGCTGACATAGGGTATTTACATAGTAGGGAACCGATCACATGGGTAATAATTATGGTACACCTAATCTTGCTGTTATGTAATTAGGGTAATAGCTAATCCTATTATGTAATTAGGGTACACCTAATCCTGTTGTTTAATCTTGCTATTATGTAATTAGGTTAACACCTAATCCTGATATACTAGTATTGTTGCAGAAACATGTTTTTAGGCTATAAATGAGAAGCATTACTCGATCACTATTTGTCCGGTTTTATCTTATTGTTCTGTTTATCCTGTTTTGCCATTGTTTTATATGTTACTATACTTTCTCATCCAAACTTTTTTATCTGTCTTGATTCTCTATTTTTCGTATATTTGAAAATCACTGGAACTCACCAGGCTGTCTAACCTTTTTACACTACAACAAAAAACACTTTTCGCAACAGGCCATATCTTTTGCAGTAGACCTATTGCAACAGGCCAACGCCCGTCTATATAGCCAAAGTTGCAAAAGATCGATCCGTTTTCGCAACAGTTTTTGCCCGTTGCAATAAGATGTTGCAGTATACTTTTTAGCAACGGGCTTTTGTTGTTGCAACAGATACCTTTGCAATAGTATATGCCCGTTGCAATAGATTCATAAATCATTAAAAAAGAAATATTACAGCTTATAGATATTACATATTAAATGTATTCGTTTTAGTAATAGTGTATACCACAAAACGAAATAAACAAATAAAAATTTCATTTTAACAAAGCTTTAATACTGCAAACAATTACAACAAAAATTTCTATAATTTTCATACATCATTCATGTACAACAATTTCTACTCTCATGCAGCACATTTTTTTCCAATATTATATTTTATTACACTTTCCAAATACACTAATTCTACTCTCATACACTAATATGATAGTTCAAACACTTTAATGAGCTGGCCCCTCTTCTTGAAATGCTTTTCATTCTTAACCTTAGCACCCTGCTCCATTGCAAGGAAAACCATCGTTCTTGCAGTCTTTACTAACCGGACATGCACAACATCATCTGCTAAAAAATATATAATGCAATTACAGCAGGGTAAAATTATGCCTACACTAAAATCATTTGCCTAGAACGTAGCTAAGAATATATTTTTATAAGTCAAGACAAATGTGGAAGCTAAACAAATTAGAGAGCCCTAGTTCATTACAGCCAACAGATCACTTTGTGTTACATAAATAACTGATTTCTACATTTAAATTGTACATCATACCATAAGTAATTTGAGCAATATAGACTCAACATCTTCTCCTACATAGCCTGCCTGTATAACTCATTATATAAAAAAAAGTGTTAGCCAAAGTTTGACAGCATGCAACCTACAATAGAAAAAAGAATCATGATGTATAAGTAGTATATAACCTCAATACTAATTAGACCGTATCAAATATCTACATGCATTTTTATACAAACAACATATACGACTTTCCACTATCAAGTATCATCTGGTTGTTAAGAAACCCTAATGATCATAAATCGTAATATTTTAAATTTTTAATCTGCGGTAGGACTTGAGTAAGAACATAAATATGAACTTACCTGTGTTAAGGTTGTTGCATCTGCAATAACAAATGTTACATTCACAAATCAAGCTAATGTCTTTGCCATCAGTGTTTTCCCTGCACTTGGAAATAACATAATTGGAACCTAATAAATTGATCAGTAACATCTAGGATTGAGGGAAATGTCTTACAAGAGCCTGTGGGACCCATCAAGAGTACGTTACTTTTTTCCAACTCAATCTCCTCCATGTCTTTGCTTTTGGTGAAAAGTTCACCAAGGGACCTGGAAATTATGCTAGAATATTCAACCCAAAAAAGTGAACAAAAGGTTTATGTTTGAAATTAGTTTTAGAACCTTATAAAGTACAAACTTATATGGCAGGGTTATACAGTTATCCGACTATGGTAATATGGTGCACCCTACAAACTTACTCAACATTAACTAGGTAGAAGAGTCATGCACAAAACTAACCCTTCCCGTTGATATCAATGGTAGATTCTTTTGTAGTGGTTATAAATAGCAACAGATAACACCTGCAAATATATAAATATTTTTAGTCCACCACATCAAATAGTAGCATTAACAAACAAATCTAAGGTGAATTACTAAACAGTACAGCTAAGAATGGTGCTTTCAGTCTGATGGAAAAAAATTCATTTGCCTCAACCAAAGATAAATCATACAAAGAAGAATATACACATATATAATCATATAAAACCAGTAATGAGATTTCAAGTAAACAAATACAAAACTAAATTGTCTAAATTAAGAATAAAATGAAGAATATGATGTCATTTCTAGAAAGGGGAGAGGAGGACAAGGAAGAGGGACAAAAGGGGGGTGGTGGAGGGGGAAAAGATAACAAACGACATATGATCTGAACTAGGTAGATGAAACCGTTGTTTAATATTCAATACCATGCTTACTTTCACATTTCTGTATTGCAATTTGCAAGGGAAATGAATTCGCGTGCTTTCCGTTTAAACCCTGATGACTGAGTAATGTAAAATACTATAGATTTACTATAAAAGGATTGAAGATAGGGAACAATTATCGACTTTTGTTTCTTGCGATCTTAACCAAATCTTTATTATGTTTGGTCATAGTAAATCACACTAGTTTTTGCCTACACTAAAATCATTGGCCAAACTACTAATTCAAGAATCTTAGTGTCACATTCACACATGTGCGCGCACGCACATCCATTGGAACATGAATTGATGACACTGTTTAGTTTAATAATTTCACGTAAATCAAAGGACTGTTGTGACGCTGTTTGGTTTCATTCTAAGTTTACAACTTTCTAGAATGTAAATTATAACATAGGTTTTTTTTTCTTTACTACAACGATGGACAGGTCCACGCACTTTACTCAACTCTTTTATTTACACAGATGCAAAACATGCTGCAAATGAGTCTTGGCCTCTCAAGACAGATGACTTCTTCCCGTGAGTTTAATGTTTGAATAGGTTGGGTCCTATTAAAAATCCACTCAATGATGTTATGTTAATAGTATTTATTCACTATATTAGATATGTTGATTGAGCAAATGGTTATTGGACAGGCTATTTCAAAAGAAGTTGCAGTTTTGTAAGTTAAACAACAGGTTTATTGGGTAATAAAATAAAGATGATTAGTTTTAGTTTTGATGGATTTTCACACTAACCATGGTTGAGTGATTGGCTCTCACTACATGTGCAAGAACGGACTGTAGTTTATGTATTTATTAATTGAAAATGGAATTTAAAATGAAAAACTAAAAATGGAAACAGACAGGACTGTCTTGGTTTATAGACATATATTTCCAGGGGTTGAAAGTAAAACTTAAATTTCATTTGTCATGTTTCATAGTTACATCTTATAAAGCATTTACAAGAGGCGTTTATGCATGGACGAAAGAACAAACTGGTAAAATATATTGTACCACTTTTTTTTTCTTCTTTTCCCAGTTTCTCTTACCTTTAGTCTTGATATACTTACTGACCATTTGATTTCTGTATACAGGAGCCAACTAATGAAAAGATAATATGGGTGGTCTATATGTTCCCCCTTGATTTTTTCTTTAGTTTTCTATCAGACTTACAAATACTCATCACTTCTTTGAGCGCACAATTTACAAATGAATATAATAATATACCTATTGTCCCACTTCATCATGAAGATGTGCAGTTAAACTTAGAAGCAGAGATAACTCAAGTATTCACCATGTATCTACAAGTGAATATATGTAACAATTCACTGTCCAAACAATTACAAGCTTAAAGTCAATCAGGATATACCCGAACCCAATCAGGTTTATGTATTACTTCGATCCCCCAAATAACTCTAGCGACAATCAAAGCCAAAACAAGTACTTTGCAGCAACAAATGCAGCCAATATTAATAAGGATTGACTAATATATTCTATTTCATTTCAAAGTTAAAACACTTGGGGCGAGATAAATCGTGAGTTTAAAAACTCACCTGCAGCAGGTGACGAGCGAGAAGCGGGGCTTAGTAATACGGAAACGAGGCGGCTCGGGCTTCGATAGAGGAGATGTTGCGACGTCTTTGATGGAGGAAAAGGTGATTTAGGTTTAGATTAGGGATTTTTCAATTTGGCGGCTCGTATGGGATGAGGGAGGTAGGAATACGATTTTCTAATATGAAGTTTCTAGAAATCGAAACGGGTTGGATATTGGTTGTTGGGCTCGCACTGTTTGATGACCAGGGAAGTTGTTACATATAGAAATTATAATATTATTATAGTTATTATCAAGTATAACAAATCGTTGAACATTATACATATAAATTATAATATTATAATTATTATCAAGTATAATAAATCATTGAACATTATAGCAAGCATACGCTATTATCGTAATGTACTGCTATACTAATAATTATTAAATATATTAATTATTAATTAATGGTTTCAATATTACTTATTAAATATTAAATATTCATTAATAAATAGTAATTATTAATCATTAAAAATTTAAATTCTTATTTTTTTAATTATTGTTTATTATTTAATATTACTGCATGACTATAATTGAATATTAGTTATTAAATGTTAATTATACCCATATGTTACTACCTATTAATATTAATTATTATACATTTAGTACGCGTTAATTATTAAAATATAACTCTTTTTTGACTAATTACTACCGATTACTCATTATTTCATGAATATAATTAACTGTTAATCATACATATATATTGCTTAATTATTATTAATAATTATTAGTTCTTACATATTTAATATTAATCATTAGATGTTATATTAATTATTAAATAATTACTTCGTTTTTATTTATTATTAAAGTATTAATTCATAGTATTTAATTATCAGTTATAAATATCACTTTATAATACTTAAAATTTATTATTAATTAATAATTATTAAATACTAATCCTAATTATTATATAATTACTAGTAGTTAATAATTTAATAGTAACTATTTAAAATTAATTAGTAAAAGTTAATCATTAAAGCTAGTGCAGATTTTCAATAATATTTTTTATGCAACAGGCTTTATCAGTTGTAAAAAATATAGCTATGGCAAGTGACGAAAACAGTTGCTAAAGATATTTATTCGCAACTGGCTTGGAAGCGTAGTTGCAAATAATATATTTGTTGCAACTGTTATGGAAGCACAGTTGCTAAAAGTCTGTTTTTGCAACAGGAAGAGAAGTGCAGTTGCTAAAAATATGTTTTTCGCAACAGAAAAAAAAGGTATGTTGCTAAATCTCATCTATTGCAACTGCTATAATAGGTCTGTTGCTAAATACATTTACTGCAACTGTCATTTGTCGCCTGTTGCAAATAGCTAGTTGCAATAGGGTATTTTTCTTGTAGTTTTATTTTCGCTTCTTTCTCTTCCTTTTCCCTCTCGGTTCCTCAAAGTGGTAGCACTCCTCAGTGATTAGGACTTTCTTTTTCATCTTGGATCAGGACTTTCTCTGTTGTACTGCTTTGATTTAATTTCTACTCTATTATGGATTGCTATGAGGGGCATAGTTTTATATCGTTGCACTGTGTTATTTTGCATTATGAGATAGATTTAAGGTTCTTGGTTTTTAATGTAATTGGTTTGATGATGTAACCTGATTTGAATGATGTTTTTTTTAATAATAAATTTGATTTTTTTCACTACTTATTTCTATCTGCCTTGTGAAATTCTGATACTGTTTACCTATTGTGCTTCACGAAACTTAATGCATTCTCTTATGAGCGATGTTAACGAACGTGGGGTTTCACAGGAAGACTAGCTGAAGAAATAAAGTGATGTGAAGAAAACAAAGTGCTATAGTTAAACGGAGAAGTGCTGGAGATGCTAAAATGTAGAAAATATAATACACACTCAAATGACTAAGCAAAAAAGGCCGAGATGAATACTATGGTCCTATTATGCTCGAACTCCAAGTATGTTCAACTACATGGTGGGCATGGACTCAATCAACACAACCTCCGTCTAGCTAACTCAAAAAAGTAAAATCTGGATCTTGCATGACATACGTAAAAGTAAATAAAGATCAAGCCACTACTTTCCTTCTAATCACATTAACGAGTCATTTAAGCTATGTTATGCTACAACTTGCTTTGAATAAGGATTTAGTCCTGGATTAGAGACGTAGACATGGTTAGAAAATATAATGGAAGCAGTAGTGGAGGTGGTAAAAGGTAACAACATGCTTGATGATTTCGAAAGGTGATGGAAAGGCATCAAACTTGGGAGACCTTAATCATTAAAGAGGCAATCAGTTAACTCGTAGACTTATTTTTGGAAAGATAAGAAGTCTGTGATAATCCTATAAATTACACACTGATTAATCATGATTGTTAAGGTGATAAAACACTTTAAAGATGATTGTGTGTTGATGTTTAAGTGTGTATGTGCACACTTTGCATATTCTTATAATTAATTAAAACCCTAGAAGTAAAACACATGCAAGCATGGGTGATAAAGGAATAAAAATACCCATATTAATAAATAGGAAAATATGTTATATATGGTGCAAAAATTAATGAGTTACCAGGATAAATATATGTGTATAGGGTCGGGATAAGTGTCCTGGTATATTCATATTTATGAACAAATTAAATACATAGAAAAATAGGTGCACATTAATGTTTCAATGAAAGAAGGAGGTTGTAGCATAAGATAATATGTGGTGCACATATTAACTTGAATCCTTTGGCACGAAATAGAGATCAATGCCCAATATGTGACCAGGAATAAGAAGGGAAAATAAAACGCAACCTTTCCAAACTTAGAAATAACCAACCTTGTTTTATAAATAAACTTTTCCTTTTACAAATAAAAGGAGACATGGTTGAGAGACTGGGTGTTAGGAGAGTGTTTTGAAACTAATATTATTTAGGGTAATATAGACTTTGTACAATCTCGAAAACCCTAGCTAGTAATTGAATATATAAATAGTAGTTTGGCTTTGATATGTGAATACATTTCTCCAAAAATAAATAAAGAATAAGAAGCAACAATTGTCTTTATAGAAGCTTGAGCCGAATATAAATCTGATTTATGAGCTTAGGGGATTAAAGCTGGAGAAATATAGGTGATCATTTCAACTTAATATATGCAACATCAGTCAGTTCGGACCTCCACTTAGTTGTTCTACTTTCTCTGTTCTAAGGCTAGCATAGGTAGGAGCGGCAATAAGACCTACTAAAGGCAGCTTAATATCTTAAAGAAATATATGCAAGTTTATGTAGTGTTGGCTGTGATGAATACTATAAATGTTTAAATCATCTTATCATGTTTTGGCTGAGATTATTGGATGGTATTCATTTTATTATTTCTGATATTTATGCATGGAAATACCTATTTAAATCTATTCACTAATAATCCTTGCGAAGTCTAAATAATTAATCTAAGGAAGTATTACAAATCCTACTTTTGAATGTATGGTCCAAAGCCAACTTCCTTATATCTATGCTATTAATATATGGTCCGAGCTATGAGGATGTAGGTCTGTAGAGTATGAGACCTTGCTTAAGTCCAATATTTAGATAAAATAGAGAAAAGGGTGCAATGAAAACTTTCATGTGTTGAGCACCTGATTTTCTTAGAGTTTCCTTATAAATATTGTATGTTGTGTTCTAGTTGGATTTGCAAAATGAAGGAAGTTCAACTAAAGCACATATATTAGGAAATGGGGCTTTAGGGTGTGCCTTAAAAATAAAACACTTGTGGTCATATTTTAGGAGCAAATTAAACTTTATAAAAGTCAGTATATGTGAGTAAAATGTTTTATATTATTGCTGCATATTTTATATGTGTTTTATGTATTGCCTGCTGCATATGTTATGAATGAATAACCACGTAGGGCTGGTTGTTTTGATGTGTTGCTGAAATAAGATAACAATCTGGGATGAATATTTCTTGGGCATACAATTCGTGTGAGTTTATCTCTGAGAATATAATGGCACCTAGGAAAAATAATATTAGTGAAATAAGAGAGACATGAAGCACTTAGTAATACAATCAAAGAGTCAAGTCTGATAAGCAACTTCAATTAGCTTGGCATGGGGCCATAATGGAAGCTTGCACATGGCCTGTTTTGGTCTAGGGATGCGAGTGTGCTCGTGTAACTGATGGACCAGACAGTGCGCATAAAGTATTCAGGGAGGGTTTGGCTTTGACCTGGATAAATTCTTAAATTAATTTGATTATAAGACAGACCTACTAAGTAGCGGGTAGATGAGCTAAGAGTGGGTTCGGAAATGTGTGATTAATCTGATTTATATATTGATGTTTGGTGTGCATATTCATGGTTAATGCTGGAGTTGATCTATGTGCTGGGCCTTGTAACTAATATACTTAAAAAAGTTGTCTTAGTGTACCCTGGTAATTGCACATACACAACATTATTACGTGATACTTAAATATGCATAAGAGAATCTGCCAGCTGTTCTGTATAATGATGTAATTTTTTGCCTATCTTGCAAGCTTAATGTCATATGTTAAGTAAACTTCTCACACCAAGCATAAGTCTAATCTCTTATTTGATTTCTTTTGCAATCTTCTGGGGTGTCTCATTATTAATGAGGCATATCCAAGATAGTTTACAGGAAATAGGTGCATGCTTTTGCGAGTATTTGAGCTGATGGAATTGCTAAAAATTAAATAGGAAGTAGCAGTTTTAAGCTTATTAAAGATGCAGTATTTGAAGAAGAGTTGAAGAGAAGGATTGAATGACGGAGCCCCCATATTATCACAAAACCAATTGGCAGTGTGAAGGGGAAACTCCTCATATATTAAGGAAGAATAGGTAGACAAATTCCTGATGTGGGACAATTCCAACATTATTTTATGATGACTTGATGTATAATGAATGATTCCATTGTATCTTCTTGGAAACTGGTTTGGATATGTTATTGTAACTGATGTAATTGAATATATGAATGCTTAGTCTGCTATGAAAATAAATATAGATTGAAGTAGCTAAGTTTATCAATATTATATTTTGCATATAGAAGAAAGGATAGCATATCAATAATATATGCATGTATTTTCTTCCTACTAGCATGTTAAACATAAATAGGTTTATATGCATATAGATAATGAATCGGAAATGAGGCAATTTAAATGGATAATTATATTAATTAACAGATTATACTGTTTTGCTATTTAAAATTCTCAATACATCAGGGTGTAGAATTATCATGTAGAGCCTAAATATTAGGCTATGTTTATTTGTTGTTTGATAAAAGAATGTAGAATTTAAAATGCTTAAACGATTAATAATTAGTTCTGTGAGAAATCAGGAATCTGATGAACATGAGTATTGTGAAAAAATCTAGTTTTGAATTAGTATCTACTTTATACTAATAATCTTAAATACTTAAAAGAACTGAACAGTTATGATGAAGCTTATTAAAGTTATGCGTAAAGAAGCCTATGTTTGAATTTATAAGAGGAAAATGAGCATTTTCAGATGCATTATGATATCATATTTTAAATAAATGTACCGATGTGACAGCTATATGCATACTTAGGCTGACATGATGGGTATAAGATACTTAAATTACCCAGAAACTTATGACAAGTATAACCTAATCATATTTGATATATAAAGAGGGTAATTTTTTGAGTGTAATATCCCTTTTTCTTTACAACCAGATGTCTATAAATAGAGTATAAATACTCATCGGTTTTGCATGGTATTATGCGCGAACAGAATTGAAATGTCTGGTTGAACATTAGTGTAATTTGGTGTATGACTATACTTAGGCATTTTGATGTAGAACTTGTTTAAATTGTTGTTTTGAACTAAAAGTGCAATATATGCGATGTTGAAGTATTCAATTATTAATTTCAGCACTGAACTGGTTTTTAATATAGTTTAAAATGGTAATAAGAATGAACCTATAAGTTTTTTTTAGCTGAATTTCAACCCCCAGTCTTGTATATGATGAAGTAACCTAAACATAAATATAAAACTTTTGAGTTTGAGGCAAAACAAACCTGGCAGACTCACATATGAATAAAGAAGTAGGTGTATGTTTTTTATATAGCCAAAACCAATTGCATATAAATGTTTTCATGCAAAAGGGCACTAAGGAACATATATATCCATACAAATGGGATATGGGCTACCAAGTGAAGTGCAAAATATAGGTAAGAGTACTCTGCTACCCTTGTAATATGCACAGGTATGACATATTTTTCCAAGTGAAATGATCTATACGAGAAGACTATTAATTGATATAAATTACAGGCTCATGTATGTTCAAATAAAGGCATCAGATTTACCATGGTCCTTAACTTTAAACATGAACCTGGTTTTTTTATACAAGAAGAAAGGTTATACAATTGGGCTGAAGGGTTATATATATCTATTTCATAATTAAACCAAATAATTTAAGCAATATGAAAATGAGATTAATATATGGAAAAATGCAAGAAGTATTTATGTCGCAGAAACATGAAAATGATACTCTAATTTGTTGTGTAAATGATTGGTTAAATCCAATATAACCAATTTACTTTTGCATTTAAACTTAAACTCTGATGTTAAGCAAAAGAGGCTTGTACACCTTCATATATGCAAGCTATAACCCTGACTGAATCAAACTAATATTTTATATTGGTGTAATGGACCTTGGAAAATGTATAAAAGGGTGGGGGAATGGTCCTTTTCAAAAGACGACCCAGGGAATAACAACAATAAGATGTTTAAAATTTAACTGAAAATTGGAAAATTTTAGGGTGGTCACTTCAGTTGGTATCAAAGCTGTATTGATGAAATACATAACTAAGAATATTAAATTTAGATATTGATTAGTAGGCTATTTATTCAAATTGCCTGAATATTGAGTATATGATTGAATGTGTTATTTAACTGAAAATAGCATCCTAAATATGATAGGAATTTTTTGTTTTAAGTTGAGTTCTGGTCTAGCACGTGTAAGCTTTCATTTAGATAGCCTAATTAATTGATTTGATATGTTTGAAGTGTTGGATGCATGGATTGAATCCTTAAGTAATTTTTAAAAAATAGTTGTTTATAGCAGCGTTTGCTCATATGCAATTTGTTTACGAAGGGGTAATATCTAATTTAAGGTATATATTTACACAAGAATGTATACACAAATTGGATTACTGGGATGCAAATAAAATAGAGTAAGCCTCTTTCTTAGACAGTGAGGTACACCCTAGTTAGCTTACCCAAATATTTGAAAAGAAAAATAGAAGTTGCAAATAATTTACATATGTGCTTAAGCAGATGCAATTAAAACCGTGATTTAGATACTGGAAATTGGTAGTCATATAATGGGATAGAATTTTTAATCTCTTGGAAAACGATCACTTAAAGTTGGAAGGAGAATAAAATGTTTAAGTTATAAGTTGCTGAAGTACTACATAATTTACTTATGTTTATGCATATGTTAGCTTAAATTCTATGTTGAACATATATATATATATATATATATATATATATATATATATATATGAGGAAGGTTCCGCTACACCTCTTATATTGCACGTGTGAACTCTCCCCCTTAATCTCCACCACGCATTTCCCCACTCATTCTCTCTCTTCCCACTAAGAAATAATATTGAAATGGGAAGAGAGAGAATGAGTAGGGAAATCGGTGGTGGAGATTAAGGAGGAGAGTTCATGTGCAATATAAGAGGTGTATTGTGTGTGTGTATATATATATATATATATATATGGCAAGGTATCGGCATCACCCAAAAATGGAGTACCCCAAATGCCTCCGATATCCACCACTGATTTATATTAAAAAAAGTGAGTGGAAAGTGAGAGAATTAGTGGAAGGAGAGAGAAGGAGAAATGCTTGGTGGAGAATGAGGGGCATTTGGGGTGTTGTACTGTTACGGGTGCCATCGAAGCTGCCTCTCTCTCCCTATATATATATATATATATATATATATATATATATATATATATATATAGGGAGAGGATCAGGAGCACTCCAAACAGTGCAGCATCCCTTTAGCTCCTCTGATTTCCACCACATATCTCAGTTTCTCTCTCTTTTCACTAACTCTATCTACCACCACTAACTTATTTAATTATAAATACTTGGCTCTGGTTGATGTGCAAAAGGGATGCTAAGAAAAGGGGGTGCGCTAGAGCGTGCCTCATATATATATATATACATATACATATACATATACATATATATACATATACATATATATATATATGATCAGGGAGGCCCCCTGAATTTCAGCTCCTCATTTGCACCCGAATGTCAACCACCCATTTATATTTAAAAAAATGAGTGGAAGGTGGGAGAGTTAGTGGAAGGAGAGAGGGAGGAAATGTGTGGTGGAAATGTGGTATGCTAAAGGGGTGCTCACTATTTGAGGTGTCATTGAACTTGCCATATATATATAAAAAACTCTGAGAAATTAATTAAAGTAAAACGATGTTTCATAATTTTGCTTGCATGCTAAAGTGATCTAGGTTTAAGTGAATTTAAGTTTTCTAAACTAAACAATTGAATGCCATGACTTTACACTTAAATGTATTGATGTGAAAGAGATTTGTTGGAACATAGAAAAGCATGGCTGAAATCATGCTTTAAATTGTTCTGCCCATAATACCTTTAGCCTAGTATACCCATGCGGATAGAGTATATGCTAATATACAGGGTACAGAGTGCGTTTTGTATATCTATAAATTCATGGAAATACCTTCGTTGACATGATGTTTTAGGAAACAATGAGAATATAAAAGTTTTGTTTTATTGAGTGAAAATTAATATGCATATCCTTGTTTAATGTGACATTACAACAGAGAGTGAAACTCCATTATTTTGAATTCAGATATATTTAAAGTAAGATGCTTAATTATGTACATGTTAAATAACGAGTTGAATATGCTTGCATTGGATATTCCTAAGGAAATTAACATGGTTTAACTTGACTTTGAAAGTATATATATAAGGGATAATTTTCCTTAAAAATCTAGAAATATGTGCATTAGGAGATGAAATAAATACCCAGTTATGCCTTGACCTATAAAATATGAATATAGGAGATAAACAGGATTAACTTTTACAAAAGGATGGTATGTCATATGTGTGCGTTTGCAAGTAAAAATGCATACGTATGACAAGGTCATTGGAAAAAAAAAGTCAAGTTATACTTTTGTTTACCTAGCTGAAACTGACATAACTATCCAGATCTAAGAGCATTTCCAACAGTGTTACGGGCCGTAACGTTACGGCCCGTAACATTACGGGAGATATCTTTGATATCTCCCAACGGGCGCGAGCCGATTTTATCGGCTCGCGCCTGTCCCGAGCCTATATATGGCTCGGGAGGGGGGGTGGGGTTTGTTATATTAGTTTAATTTTAATTTCCTCCTTTTTAATTTCTTTTTAACTCCTTTGTATATACGTTTAAATAACACGGGTTAGTGGACGATCCTAGTTTTAAACTCCTTTATAACTCCTTTTTAACTCCTTCGGGTGCTTAAATGTTTACATTATGAGGATAAGTGGACGACCCTCCTTTTAAACTCCTTTTGAACTCCTTTTTATATACGTGTAAATATCACGGGTTAGTGGACGACCCTAGTTTTAAACTCCTTCGGGTGCTTAAATGTTTACATTATGAGGATAAGTGGACGACCCTCCTTTTAAACTCCTTTTGAACTCCTTTTTATATACGTGTAAATATCACGGGTTAGTGGACGACCCTAGTTTTAAACTCCTTTTTAACTCCTTCGCGTGCTTAAATGTTTACATTATGTAGATAAGTGGACGACCCTCCTTTTAAAATCCTTTTTAACTCCTTCTTACATACGTGTAAAGAGACTCAAACCAATAAAGAGACACTCAGACCAATAAACGATTCCAATAAAGAGACACTCAAACCAATAAAGAGACACTCGGACCAATAAAGGATTCCGATAAACATACACTCAAACCAATAAAGAGACACACAAACCAATAAAGAGACACTCAGACCAATAAACGATTCCAATAAAGAGACACTCAGACCAATAAAGAGACACTCAAACCAATAAAGAGACACTCAGACCAATAAAGGATTCCAATAAAGAGACACTCAAATCAAACCTTATATATAACAGCAACATTGCAGTACATATCTCAAATCAAAACTTACTCAAAATAATAAATGGATTCCAGTTTTACAAAATGTTTACTGGCTTTTGCTAGCGATTCGGAGGAAGATGAAATCCTTCAAGAGGAAGAAGAAGAAATACAAGAAATACGGGACCTATACCGTGAAGCGTACGGTTCATCGTCCACAACTAGGGGGGGATCGGTTCCTGGAAGGAGGTTTATACACCGAAATCATGCTAAATACCACAAGTCTTTGATGCAAGATTACTTCGATGACGATTGCACTTACGGGCCTGATATATTTCGCCGAAGATTCAGGATGCGGAGAAACCTATTTCTTCGGATATTGGCTGGTATTCAAGGTAACAATGATTATTTTAAGTACAAACAAAATGCATCGAAGACACAGGGGTTGTCCGGTGAACAAAAAATGACGGCAGCTATGAGAATGTTAGCTTATGCCACACCAGCCGATGCTTTGGACGATGCATACCGCATAGCAGAGAGCACGGCACTAGAAACACTTGAAACTTTCTGTCAAGCAGTTGTGGACGTCTACGGAGAAGAATACTTACGGTCTCCGAACGAAGCAGATGTAGTGCGAATCAGAGAGATGCACGAAAGCAGGGGTTGGCCGGGAATGTTAGGAAGTCTGGACTGTATGCACTGGGAATGGAAGAACTGTCCTAAGGGATTACAAGGTGCGTACAACGGCAAGGAAAGACGACCAACCATCATTTTGGAAGCTGTGGCATCGTACGATCTGTGGATATGACACGCTTTCTTCGGAATGCCCGGGTCTAATAACGACTTAAATGTTGAAGAAAGATCTCATCTGTTCAATGATCTTGCTCAAGGCCAGGTACCTCCTTTAACATTTACCCTAGGCCAAAATACTTACAACCATGGCTATTACCTAGGTGACGGCATTTACCCGAAATGGAGCACCATAGTTAAAACATGTCCAAATCCATTAACTCCTAAACAAGTCATGTTCGCGGCGATGCAAGAGGGACAAAGGAAAGACGTGGAACATGCTTTCGGTGTTTTACAATCGAGATTTGCAATGATAAGTAATCCATGTAAGCTGTGGTCTAGGAGAAAGATGTCTACAATCATGTTTGCTTGCATCGTTCTTCACAACATGATTATAGAAGATGAAAGAGATATGGATGAAGAGCAACGCCACTGCGATTACGAGGGTGCTTCGCAACCACCTCCAGTATTCCGACAAAACCAACCAATAACAGAGGAGGATTTCAACATTCATTTAAGCCGTCAAGTTATCTACAGAGATGCAGAACTTCATAACCGGCTGCAGAAGGATCTTATGAATCATTTATGGAACCACTACGGCGATACCTAGTTATGAAGAACCATTATCTGAATTTGTGTTTTATTTTATGTTTGTCCGAACTTATCAATCATGTATGCAGTAAAGATGTTGTCATTTTCTATTGTACCAACTCGTTCTCTTGTATTCGTAAGAGTTATTAATCATATATTATTATGTTTCTAAGTTTATGGTACGAAATAAATATCGGTTATGTTTTTGTATATGACAAACTAGGATAAAACGTAAAAAAAAAAATGGTTTTTCTCTTAGTAATCATGTATTATTATTACGTTTCGGAGTTTATTTTATAAAAAAATTAATGGGTTTGGTTTTGTATATGGTAAAATATGGTAAAAATAGTTGGGGAAAAAAAAATAGCCAGGAGCCGATTTTATCGGCTCCTGAAGTCGCGAGCCTATAAAATCGGCTCGCGCGCCCCATTCAGGACTCTGAATTGAACCCGTAACATTTCCCTTCATATTACACCCCGTAACAACTGTTGGGTGCAAAAATAAGCGAAATTACACCCCTTAACATGAATTTCCTCCACTGTTGGAGATGCTCTAAGAAGGCATAGTTGTGATAATAATTTGCTAGGATAGTATATCTCAGTAAAAAGATAAATAAATATAAACATACATACATACATATATATATATATACATATATACATATATATATATATATACACACACACACACACATACATACACACACACTAGTGTGAGCCCATGTTTCGCACACGGTCACCGTGAAATCAGTGCATTCATACAGGCCATCATAGAATTGGATGAACATGTGGCACCAAACTTTACTATGCATATATAACTTAAATATAGCATGCTTTTATTTTTTATGGTGAGTTTTAATCGTTCAAGAAAAAGTACATGGCATGAAATTCTAGATTGTTTGAATAAAGCAATATTTTTCATCCTCTATGTATATGCATTAAAAATCATACTGTTGAAAATACATTGCCCTAATCAGAAAGTGGAATATTAAGTACATACGCTATAATGTACAAGGCACAGTGCTATATAACTTGGATGAGAGCGGTATTATTGCACCAGATTCAGAATGCATTAAATGTTATTATATACCTAGGTCAGTAGTTAATACAAAAAGAGCAAAGCTGATATGACCACAACCGCAAACAAACATGAAAACATGAAAGCTTTTAAGTACATGATAAAAATAGTATGAACACAAGCCAGTGGAATATTTTCAGAAATTAAACGGTTCACTCCTTTTGTATTAAACATAACTGAAACAACAACAATGTAATAAATATTTAGTGGATATCAGTTGGTTAAATTCCAGAGGAAAGCATCTAATTGGCTTTGTTTTCTTCCTCTTCCTGATAGTTGATCAAAATAGAAAGAGCAGCCTAAAAAAAATGAAAAAGATGTAAATGATCAGCAATGAACTGTCTTCTTTTTATTGTTGTATAAGTAAGACGTATGGAATATCATAACTGAATAACAACAGTTAGACATGAAATGCAGATGCAAAGTATGTCGTGGAATAGTTAATTGCATGCCTTTATAATGTATATCAATTGGAATGTTTAAGTCTAAAAGGGACTTTGACTTCAGCTGGAGGAGCAATAATGCACTTCAAGTTAGTTTTACACGCACGGGAACTTCACCAAACCTGATTTAACTTCATTTAAATTTATTCACATGATTAAAACGTTAGTTTGGAGTACCAAATTTTGTCATAATCTTTGAGTTCACGTTTCTTTCCATTAAATTTACAGTTTACCACAACTGCGATTTTTAGTATAAAATGCTAAAATTAGGTGAAAAGTTCAGTATAACTATTGAAAATCATTAGCACTTTGACCCTTCAGTAAAAAATCGTTAGCAACTACATCGAAGAATTATATCATTTAGTTGAAGGATCCAAAATCATAAAACCATGATAACAATAAAATTATAGATCGACCGTGCTACAAAAATGTTAAACTAATATATCTCATTTTCTTGTTCATTCAGTTATAAAAATATAGAGAAATATAATACTCTTCTTTCTGTAAAGGGAGACACATATATACTGTAAAGGGAGACACATATATGATCTGATCATGAAGGCCATAAAGAACTCAAAGAAATCAAAAGGATCAAGCTAGTTAATGTACTAAGCTTTCACAATGCAGTCGGACTACAAAGCTTCAGCTAATTCATTTTCATATAATTTGAACCTAAAAATAGTCAAATTTTTAGTAAATGCTATTATATAATATACCTTTGCCAAGACACTGTCCTAAATTATAATACTGCATTCTTGCTTTTCTCTTCCCATTAAAATAAACTTCATGCAATTCGAAAAACTCGTAAGCAGATAAGTTTTGGAGCCGTTATTATTCGAAATCTTGTAACAAAACATTATTTATTTAATGCATTGACATCACATGTATGCTTATATATAAATATACTATTTTATAACTTACCACAATCATTTAAAATGATCGAGCTTGCATGATACATCCTTTTCATAGAACGTAAGAACTCAAAATTTTCATGCACAAAAAACACCATGTAAATTAGTACTGCAACAAATCTACAGTAATTTCGTTGATAACTAAGAAATTTAACCTTGTATTTCATGACATGCTATAATCATTTACATAATTCTTTAAGGATTGTTACAAAAGGCTACAAAATGCACTGTCACCTTCTAAAGCATGGAAGTCGACAGGCACGAAAGGCTATATACCAAAATTTGAAGAACACATGGCCGTTTAAGATCTAATTCGATGTCCCAACAAAAAGGTCAAATATAAGTAAATAAATTACTTGGATTAGAATAAAATGACAGGCATTCAAGTAACACAATGAAATAGTAAAAGCAATTAAATTTTACTCATCCTAAATCCACAAATACTGCAATCACAATCGATGATCTAGGAAATCACTATTACTGGTTCTACATTTATGTCGCCTTCTAAAGCATGGAAGTCGACAGGCACAAAAGGCTATATACCAAAAATTGAAGAACACATAGCCGTTTAATATCTAATTCGATGTCCCAAACAAAAAGGTCAAATATAAGTAAATAAATTACTTGGATTAGAATAAAATGACAGGCATTCAAGTAACACAATGACATAGTAAAAGCAATTAAATTTTACTCATCCTAAATCCACAAATACTGCAATCAAAATCGATGATCTAGGAAATCACTATTACTGGTTTTACATTTATGTCGCCTTCTCTTCCAATAAGAGTGTATTTTAAAATTGATCTAGATACCCGTTGTTCCTTAAAAATGTATATGATATCAAATAAAAGGCAAGAAGTATTGACTAATTTTCTCCTTTGTTAATTTATTTTTATGTTATATTTGTACATACAAAAAAAAATATAACTCAACAAATTAGTTTTGACATTAGATACATAATTTACCATGTAGATGATTCTATTTTCGATTGTAGCATACCTTCAACACAACACAAAATGAAATTACTTAAATTTTGTCATAATGTAAAACATTATGTGAAAAATAACCTCATAAACACACTGCAATCCATATCTACATTGACAAAAATATTCCACCATTTTTCTTGTACTAATTTGTAATTGTTCTTGCTAACTGTTAACGGATATCTAGAAATAAATGTTTAGTATAATTCTTGAAAAACAGTAAAAGCACATCTGTCGTTATGTAAAATCTTCAATAACTACATTACAGAAATTGTATTATTTTTGTTAAAGACTCCACGTTTGTAAAACTAGTTACAATAGTAAAATCATAACTGCACAATACTTAAAAATTGACATATTAATATCTCTCGGTGTCTTGTTTGTCTTATTATTGAAAATTCACAAAATACAGTGTTGTTTTGCAAAGGGAAACAAATTATATTACCAAATCAGTGGCGTTAGAGCGAACTTAGGAAAAAAGTTGCTAAAGAATTAAGCTTTCGCTGAATAACTGGACAATGAACTATCAGTTCATTTATTTTAATTTAATTTGGAAAAGAAAAAAAAAACCTTTATAGTATACATAATTATATAATATACCTTTTGCAAAACACTATGCTAACTTATAACATTGCATTCTTATTTTTCTCATGCATTTAAATAAACCTCAAGTAGAATAATACAAAAAACCTTTGTCAAAACGTAATTGTAAGTATGACGTAATATTCTTTTTTGCTCATACAATCCAAAAAAACTCTTGAGTATAATTATTTTAGACTAGTTACAATTCCAATTTTATAGTGAAACAGGATTATTTTTTTTTAAAGACCTTGGCATCACACGTATTACTATTTTAAACTCTGTTACAATTTAATTTTTTGTAAAGAATGATGAGTCACGATGAAAAATGATGGTACCTGATTCTCTAGCCTAACACTTCAAAAGCTCTTCAGTGCCTCTCATGGCACCACATATTCCCCTCTGTGACCCATTGATCCATAGGCAACACAGGAAATGTTATTCCTAAAAAAAATTGAAGGAAATCGGTACTTCAAAATCTATAGCATATTAACAAATATCATAAAGGTCAACACAGATAATATATCATCTAAGGTTTTTCAACATATACAATGCTAGATAAACACATATACACTCAGAATAAAATTTTGTAAATGTATGGTTCTAACAGAAAGGTGGTGTCTGACGCAGCGGTAAGGTTACCCGGCTGGTAATCTGGAGCGCGCAGGTTCGAGTCCCGGCCTCTTCACATATGTGAAGGCTGTGCGCACTAATCGACCACCCCCAGAGCCCGGAAAGCCGTGAGAATTGTACCAGGACGGGAGACTGACCTGGGAAGTCCCCTCGCGCTTGAGTACGGGAGCCTTTGGCACTGGGTATCCACCACCTTATGGTTCTAACAGAACATGCAACCTCCTTGATAAAGTATACCAAGCAGACTTGGTATTTTTGAGAAGTTAGTGCTTTTAGTACGTATTTAATCCTGACATCATTTAATAGTAATTATTGTAACGTTGTACACTAAATTGTAACTAAACAGAATTGAAACGGTAAAACAAATATATTATAATAACTATACTTACCATACGAAATCTATATAGCAAAGAAAGAGATCCAGTTTTTCTAGTCCATAAGATATAGTTAAAACTAAAATTAAAATAATTCATTGTATTATTATGTTATTAATCACGTCTCCAAGCTAAGGATTTCTTTCTGTGTGTGCATACAAACACAATTTCATGTTTCAAGTGAATAGTTAGTACGATGACAGTTGACAAATTATTTTTACAGGAAATCCAAATGTAAACCTTCAAATGTTAGATAAACCACATTTATAGATTTAGAAATGAAAAAAAAAAATAAACATGCAATTACTTTTAGCATTACATGTAAACAATATTAAGCACATAGAGCACACATGAAAGCAATGTCTTTCAGCTGAAGGATATAACTATGGCTTTGGATAAAAATGAGCTTCTATAAAAAATATTCATAAATTAGTACATACAAAACTACTTAATAGTTAACTGTACTGCTCTGTCTGAGAAACTCAAAGCTTGTTTTAAGTTTCACAAATCAAAACCATGTTGGTCTCGGCATGATTATTACTCAACTTTCTTTTTTGAGCTTCTGCACTTAAAAGATTTACAGGGAATCCAATCAAAAAGAACAGTCGCGGTTGAATTCATTTTGCTACTTTTACCTTATTTAGCTTATAGACAATCTAAATCACCAAGCTTATGCTCATCACCGTTACTAATTTGCTGTATAAAATAACAAAATAATACAGTTTTATTTTAGACAGTGTAATATTTGTTGCTTACTAATTAGTGAGAAACAATGAAGTTAATACTCATGCCAGTGAAATTTAATATGCGATCAGTTTTTATGGATAAAAATAAAAAATAAATATGTGGCAAAAGGCCCGACTGCGACATTAAGAAACTCTGATTGCTAAGAAATGTTAAAAGTAAAGACTAATTATTTACAAATTATTAGGTTTTCGAGTAAACAAAGCAGGAAAATTGTACAAACGGTACCGACCATGGAGTCTGTCATAGGGACTGATGAATTATCCCTAGTAATGACCTCCAATTCTGGTGGCATGGAAAATAAAGAAGAAAACCCAATCTGCAAACTGGAAAAATTAATGATAAAAATGCAGAAATAAATAATATAAAAATTCAAAGGAGTAATAATTTCTAAAGCCATAATAACCGCTTCAAAGGCATGAAAATTACCAAGTACTCTTGTTAGTTTCCACATCATTTTGACCCTATTTGGCTTCGCACAACAGAGGAACGTGCCAAAAGAGAAAAGCTTCATACCTGAATTGGACCGTATTTGGGTAGCGACGTTGGTGGAAAGAAGAGGAAGGGGAGAGGCCGACAGGAACGGTACTCCATGGACGCAACTGAAATTAGGTTAGAAAAATAAAAGCTAGAGAAGGGAAGATTGTGCGTAGGAGTGGAGATCTAGGTATAATAAGAAAGAAACAGAAAAAAAAGTGATGCTTGATTATACAAATTTCGAAGACCGTTTACAAAGGAGGAGATGAGAATGGTAAGGGAAGGTAAACTTGCTATTGAGACCGTGGGCAGGCAGGGAATCGTTGGGCATGGACAGAGGCGCGAGGCACCAAAGGAAACGAAGGTGAATGGCAAAGGGAATAAAAACAAGGATGACTATTATGCGAAGTATAGGGAAAATGAAATGTAATTTGAGCTAAGGTAAAGCACTGATGTTCGAGTTAACATTCCACGTGGAATGTTAAGATGCACTCCCTTTAGAAATTGGAGGGCGCTGTGAGCTATCGAATTATGACTCATATCTAATATAGTATAAATAAATAATAATAATAATATCACTAAGGCTCATATTAGAAGTTATCTTATATCAGATTTAACTTTTATATAACTCTCAATGTCAATATATTTTACATGAAAGTTGTAAAGTATCAAACTGAAAGGGTCAAAGATAGTGTGAACTCGAGCTACATACATGGGTCATAGCCATATTTTTCGTTGGAACCGCTGTTGGAATCTTATTTTTCTATACAATAATATTACTAAACTCTTATAAACATTATTTCTTCCACGTAAGGCATAAAGAAAAGTTAAATATACTAACGTTCATAAAAGTGTGTGTTGGTTTTAAGATTTTCAAACTAAATAGAACAAAAATAAACATTAATTTCTTCCATAAGTTTACAAATGTAACGCAAACCCGTGTTTCAAACATGGGTGTAATTAAACCATTGTACTTGCATAGGTCATACCCAAATGTATTATAAAAGAAGTCAATGCAAAGTCTATTAGATTGTTCGACGCTCGCATCATGAGAAAAGGGGATCACAAAAATTAGATTACACCTTGAACTTGATATTAGAGAATAGCTAAAAAGGAAATAAATTAATACAAAATAATGGGATATGAAAAAGAAAATACATCATTATAACGAACATTCGTAAAAAAAAATTTAGCCAATGCAAAGTCTGTTAAATCGAATATGGGTGCATTTACATCATACAAAAAAAATTGCCAAGAGAGATTACAACTTCCTGATGCTGATATTACAGATTAGGATAAAAATAAATGAACAAACACAATGAAAAATTCATAAGATTACATTGTAAAGGAAATTTTTTCCAAGGAATGCCAATCAACTAAGTTCACTCAATAACCGCTGCACTAATTTAATAAGAAAAAGTAAAGATGCATTCTAATAATATATACATCAAAATAATTACTGTTTAATTACTAATGAATTTTAATTGCTAATTTAAAAAGAATTCAATGTGATGATTTTGGCATGACAACTCAAGTTTCCGTTCTAGAATACATTCTCTTCTTTTGGAATAATATGTGTTTTTAAATATTGAATTGTGCTACGGCTTATATGGCTAATGATGTTGAATCCTAATCAAAACACGTTTATAACCTAATGAACGAATAGAAAAATTTATCTTTCGTAGGTTAAATCACTAATAAATTACCTCAAAAATGATCTGCATATATGAAAGACATTATTATGGAAAATATGCAAGATTCAAATATACTATTATGTTGTTTACCAATAATTAAATACAATGTCTCATAACAGTTTTGAACTAATAGGTTCCTAAGTTATTTTTTATCTGCTTTTCAGTTCATTCATGATTTAGAAAAAAGTCATGAACTGCTCCTACGGAAGTGTTATTAATATTGTAAAGAACCACTGTCAGTTAAAGCTGGATTAACAATTCAAAAAATAAGTATTTAACATTGTTCACATCTGGCACATAGCAGAAATCCAAAACCTACACCAACATTGCACTGAAATAAGGTATAAAGTTCTATGGGAGCTTAAGCAGTAGTTTTTGTTGTGTTTAATGGCTAAAATGGCCAGACGTCATATATTCTGCACATAAACCGAAGTTGTGTGGAAAGAGAAGTGCAAACCACTTGGAAAAAGTAAGAATTTTCAAAAATACAAAGGCTTATAGTGAAAACCATTAGAAACTCTAAAAAGTAAAGAAACAAAATAATGGAAAAAACACCTAATTTTCAAGAATTACTATGAAGGTTACCTCTAGCTCTAAGACTGTACAATTTTTTGAGAAAACATATACATAGCCCTTAAGGAATGAAAACAATAATTTATTAGTAATCTATCACTATTGATGAACTGAAACGTATGCGCTCACCGAACAAAGACCAACAAACACGATACAGTGACAAATTCTAAGCCAGGT
Source organism: Allium sativum (assembly GCA_030737875.1). Lineage (NCBI taxonomy): Eukaryota > Viridiplantae > Streptophyta > Magnoliopsida > Asparagales > Amaryllidaceae > Allium > Allium sativum. The sequence goes on from CM060919.1 coordinate 172,635,565, forward strand.
GAAAAAGTTTCGGAATGAGTAAAATGAATATTAAGCAACCAGGTAAATTATCTTGTAAATGTGGAAAAAAAAAAACTCAAATTACACCAAATGTTATGCATAACATTTGCCATTGCTTTCAAACACTAAACCAAAGCTATATGCTTGGAAGGAGTGTTATGCCTATTTGAGATGTTGAAACTTCCACATTCAAAAATCTGGAAAAGAAATAAGAAGAAAATTTCTATAAATAAAAAGGTTTAAAGAATAATGTATTGGAAACATGAGAAGTTAAGGAAAAACCTAAATAGTAATCCAAAAAGAAAAGAAAAATTAAAATTCCAAGAACAAAAAATAACTATTGAGGCACTATCGCTTGAGAATATATTTTTGAAAAAATATAAAAGAAACTAAATCTCGCAAAGATACTAAAAGCAATTACAGCGAATATAATAAAAAATCGATTTTGTACATATTTCAAAGGTGCAAGTGATTAAAATAGTCTGCTTGTTTACAAAACTCTGAATGAAAGTTCTAAAGTTGCCAAGTTTTAATAGATTTAAGTACTTAAAAATCAAATAAAATGGAGAAGATCTACCTTTTTATGATGAAAACTTCAGAATCAAAAACTAAAAATCAAGCTTCTAAATTTTTTAAAACAAAAAAAGGTCAAAGATCCGAAAGTCATAATATATTAAAATAAATGCAAATAACTCATTTTCTCGAAAGATTAAAGTAGAAAACTCCAAGAAATTAATATTTTAAAATGTCATAACTCTAGAATTTATTAAACTTAAATCGAGATTTCAGTAGCAAAAAAGCATTATATTATATTTCTGTAGGCCAAATTAATACAGACAGGTAAAATTGTAAAAAATCAATGCTTTGACAATGGTACAAAATACATAATGCATAATTTAACCGTAAAATTAAGATATTTTGAAACTTTGTGGTAACTGCATTTCAATAATGGTTTTCATTTATAATATTGAGATGGTACATTTCATTATTTAGGTGCACAAAAAAGCTAAATTTGAATTTATATAGTTAATGTAACCAGATATGGTAAAATATTCAAATAGGATTTACAAAAGAAGTAGTGAAATTCATCTCGTTTTCATAGTTTTCAACCTTTGAAAAAAAAAAGCTTGCTATTTAACAATATCTCATAGCCAATGAATAGCTAAAGAAACTGTAACATCTAGCAGTGGAAACATTAATAAAAGCAAGAATACCTCAAATCAATATCCTGGGTAAATATGAAAAAAAAAAAAAAAAAAAAAAAAAAAAAAAAAGCAAGAAACAGACATCTCAAAGGACAGAGTCAGAGCCGGCTATTGGGCTAGGCCCAACAGCCTACAGCCTAGAGCAACCCCCTAGGCCCAGCAACCCCCCACCCGTTATATATATAAAAAAAAAATCAGAACATGAAAAACTTATCTTGATCTCTCATCTCGTTTCCTTCCACGGTTCCGCCTTCTCCAAAATCGAACGACCAATTCCAATTTCCAAATCCAAGTTTCGGCTCCTTCTTCTCAAAAGCTGAATTGCTTAAAGTAGTTCTCCCTCTCCTCGTTCATTGAGCTACGCAGAAGCCAAAAGCCCCAAAACCTAGTTCTCTCTTTTCCTCATTCAGGTATACCATTTTTCAATTCTGAATTATTTTATACAATTTCAATTGATGTTTATACAATTGCTGTTATTAATTGAAAAGAACTAGGTTTTTAGCTACTTGATGTTTATGCAATTGCTGATTTTAATTTTAGTTGATGTTTTTTTACAATTGTTGTTTATGCAATCAGCAAACTTGTAGGCTTTGTAGCTTATGTTTTTAAATGATATTTTATTTATTGCATTTGGGTCTTGAAGGTTCTATGTTGTTATGTTTTAATTTTGGTTCATTTTGTTCTATGTTGTTGAAAGCTTCTTGTAATTAGTGGTAGCACTACTGATGGATGTTAGCATGTTGTAATTTTGGTTTAATTTGTTTTGCTTTTGTAGCTTTTGAAGCAATTCTGGATAGTTTTTGTGTGAGGATTTAGGAGCAGTTTTGATTTCGTATTGGCACTGTTGATGGAAGCTTGTGTCGACGGTGGTGACAATACTGATGGATGGTATAGGCATTCTTTCTTTTATGGATATCCAGGTGGTATACATATAGCTTTGTTGACAGTTTGTTGTCGCTTGTATTGTACTGAGTATGTGATTTGTGATTAGCTATATGTGCTTGTAATTGTTTTGGATGTGAGTATATTGCATATAGTGTTATACTGGAGCTACTGTATCATTGCATTTAGTACTGAATTTTTTTTTTTTTTTTGTGTGTTTAGAGGCAACAAGTTTGTATATGGCCTAGGGCATCCAAAATGCTGGAGTCGGCTCTGGACAGAGTGAATATACCAGCAAAAGGAAAACCATATGCATGAAAAGGGAATAAAATTACCTGAAACTGTTTTTGCATTGAAGCAGGTATAGGAACAATCAGTGAACCACTGATACAAAGGACATAATGGGAATGTATTAGACTTAGCATTGTCGCACTAATAAAATTTCACGATGGATCATCTCTGCAAAATAGAATAAAAGCCATTATCAACTATTATAGGTATGGTTTTTTTCATTTGACGGTTAATGAGAAGATGAAGAAAGGTAAGAAGTATACGATTTCTCTTTTGTTGCTTCTGTGTCTAGAAGGGTATTTATAAAGTAATTTAAAACATTTACATATATAAATGAATGTCATACTGAGAAAATAAGGTCGAAAAATGCAAAAAAGTGATCAAATCAAGATACTTTGCTTTATATGTCAAGATCTGATATTAAAATATTACTTTCACATAAAGGAAAAAGATTCAATATATGCACACATTATTTCAAAAACCACAAAGATCACATAAAAGTAAAGGGAAGAGAGTAATTACATTAGTTAAAAGGTATGCAAAAAGACCTTGATCCTTTTCAACTCTTAGAGAAAAACCTACCGAGCACGAGACTTGTAGATAAAAATTTGCACATTCTAGCTAAAACAAAAAACAAAACTGTTGATTACAAACTGCTTTTGAGAAGTGACAAACGTGTGCTTTAAAACTTAATATGGTGCTTTGGAAAAATGCCAACTATAATTTACACATTATGGCTGGAAACATATGATTATTTAAATACTGTAGCACTTAATTGCTCAAATTTTGTTGGAAATCCTAAAGGACAGATTTAAATTCAAACGATGAAAGATGGCCATAAAAAAAAGGCGACTATATTACGACATAAAAAGGGAAACAAATCTAACATTTAGCATTAATTTTTAGTCAAAAGAAGATTGTTTGAGGTAGATTAAGGCTATTCATATGAAGTTACCTTAGAAAAATAAACTGAAAAGGGATGTAAATCTACATAAGTCAATCCAATTTTGAAGTAAAACTGTCATAATATTGAATTCATCTAAACACGTCAAGTTTTCATATGGGAGCATATTCAAGCTTTAATGACCAGTTAGATTATTAACTTACATAGTCATGAACTACTGGTTTGTGAATTTTAAAATAAAATACAAAGTAATGAAAACTTTCTATGAACTTATTTTCATTACCATTACACTAATATAAAAAACTTCAGGAATAATTTCTATGTAATGCTCATTCAAGAAACTTGGTTACATTTACTATTCTCCGCTGAGATAAGTTACACAGCGAAAAGATAAGAAATATTAGACTTCATTTCTTTTTATCTATCTTACACATCTTTGATTGAGTGGCAATTAACCTTTTCAAATATCAGTTTCTGTACCTATTCTCAGTTGAGATAGCTTTAATTGCTAAAAAAATAAGTGGAATTGTATTCTTGGTAGCTAGCATATACATCCTTGTTTGAGCAGCAACTTACCTTGTCTAATATCAGTTGTTGCAATAACCTTCTAAAGTGCAGCCCAACCATCCAAACCTTAACAAAAATGAGAAATTCACTAAAATGTGTAAGAATGAAAAGGATTACATCTATCTATCATAAAATAAACGAAGGAACATTCTAATAAATATAACTGAGAGTTTTTCACTTCTTTTTGTATGATACAACGTAATACCCAATAAAAAAAATGTTTAATGAAGACTTCTTATGTTATTGTCTGTAAGAGATTCACACAGCGCAAAATGAGAAGGATATGAAATAATATAAGGTTTAATATCATCATATATTTGGTATTAACACATAATCAATAATAAAAATAATATTGCAATAGACGGAACATCTCATACAGAACCACAACAGTAGGTAAGGTGCTTCGGAGTACGAATCCAATATTATATATCAAGCCTTGTTCTCTTTTACATTGATATCAGACTACAACAGTATACGAGGCATGTGATCAAAACCAGTTTTCTGAGAAAGACGTCCGCTATAATGGAATAGAAGCAACTCTATTCAACTCTAATTCCTTTATCCGTATGTCCCTAATGGATTTTCACGCATTAAAGAAAAACAATAATCTTGGATATGGAAATATTATGACAAAAATTAGTGTAGTTAGTAGCAGATATCTTTTCCAATCATGAAAATATATATTCGAGAATAATAATATGAACATTGAATAATGAGTAAACACGAAATGAAATGTTAACCATTGCACTGTATTGTTCGAGATATGCATTGTACAAAGTCGTATAGATAATGATTTCGAGACTATAAATGCTATATAAACATGAAACCATCATCTTATAAGAGGCCATAGTAAAGAAAGAGAGCATAGAAGAAACTATTTTCATAAATAAAAACCAAATTTACCTGTGTATTTGCACGACAGTCTACAAACGTTATTCTTTTAAAATCTCTAATAATTTTGCCACTTCTGTTATTCAGACTGCATAGTTTAAAAGTACTGCATAAGCAAGCAAAAAAAACAAATCAAAGTTCTATTTGAAAATTCTATTCTTCAACCTTGAGTTTCTATAGTTAGAAACTTCTATGCATCTAAAAAAGCATAAATAGTATTTAATAATCTGAAATTCTAATTTAATTTTAATTAAATTATTCACAAAGTTAATTATAAAATTACCAGTTTAATATTTTTACATACCATAACTAAGCAAGCAATAATATGCAAAGGGGAAAAAAGCATAAATTATAATTTGATCTTTGAGTTTCTCAATTGTATCTTTAGCTTTACGTCTTTCAATTTTAATTTTATCTAAGAACTGAACTTATATTCTTCAAATTTGTATCTTTTACTGTTAGTTTTTTTCCTTAGTGAATCTCCCTCCTATTACTAAGAAGACATGCCTTTACTTTCCACTCGACTGAGTGGGAAATAAAAATAATACAAATTTTACTACATCAACATCTACTTTACCAAACCCAAATTAATATGATCGATACTTTTTAAATAATGCCACACTTTGACTGTACCTCCTTCAGGGCATCCTACATAGTATTCTACAATGTTTTGTGATATTTAGTTTTAACTGAGGCGACGTCCGTTCATAGAGAAAATAAAGAAAATGACATCCAGATATCCTGATAGTAAAGATGAACAAAAATATCTAACCGTAGGCATGCAGAGAAATAAGGTGCAAAATATTTTTCAAAGGCATGCATTTACATTAGGATTAAATTGCCCAGTAAGAAACTAATATTTTTATATACACATAGACAGAAAATAATGTAGTACCGAGCCATTTGGTTGAAGAAGGTGAAATTGTCTAGTGAGAATCCAAGGAAAATAAGGAGAGGCAAAGGAATAAGAAATTTTGATTTCTTTGTGTGGTTGGTATTTGTATTCATAATTCTCTAACAAATAAAAAAAAAAAAACACATGGCAGTTTGAGGGGAAAAAAAAAGAAAAACCATAGAGTTTCTTTTATATTGCAGATAAAAACATGCCCAAAAAAGAAGAATAAAACAAATATACTGATCGGTAATATAAAAATAAACGTTTTTTCATGACAATTGCAGTAAAAAATTATAATAGTTAATCTATTCATCAATGCATGTGTTTAAAAGGATAAAAAATGGTAGTTATCTAACTTGAATGCTCTCCTCAATACGAGGAATCTCCCTTTTGTCAGGAAAAAAAACTACGGTATTTTAATCTAAAATAGTTAAACCAATAGTGAATTTATGAAGTCTTTAATTATCATCAAAGCTAATCTGACAACTTGCTTATCTTATAAACATGTGTTCCAAATGCGTATAGTTTCAAGAATTCATTCTATATATTATGTTGGCATATTATTTTAAAGTTTAGTGGTAATAGTTGTACACCGTTCTCTTCATAAATTGTATAGGACAATAGTATGTTTAAAAAATAGCTGTGACTTAATACTGTAAATTTATTTACTTTCAGTCGTTTTCTTATACCTTTCGTATATTGACATTATTTTTGCAGAATGCGAAACCTACATGAATGCAATCTTACGTTATGTGTAATCCACCAAGCATAAGGTAAGTCTAAATGATATTTGAACTCTTAAAAATATTTTAGGGTAACTAGTGAATATCAAGAGCTATAAACAAACCAGTATAATTAGTATATTTTGAAATTTTATCATATAGTTATAACTTTCACTGGGCAAACGATGTGGGAATAAGTTTATGCCAAAGATGATCATGAAGATTAGACCTATGTCAAGCACTGATGGTGAAAGAAGAAACATATATATTTTTGTCAAAACAATGTTGTGTTAAGCATGGAAAGTAGTCTCTAGATACCAGTATAAATTAACAGTGCAATACATTGTGCATTTTAATTTTCCAATTGTTAACAATAATTTGCAAAAGGTAAATGGTATGGGAATTAAACTCTTTCAAAATGATCATAAAGATTCAACCTATAGTTACACCTGGATGGAAGAAAAGAAAATGGATATATAGTTTTTGATTTCAGCTTACAATTTTTAACCTTGTCATAGGTACTTGTTTCTTTATATTGAACCATAAAGTAATATTATTCACCACTTACTTGCATACTATACAGTACACACTTCTGCACTTCTTCCCATTTCGAGTGTTTAAAAAGCTCTAGACATACCTGAGGAGAAGAAGGTAACTCACCAATTAATATATGTGTAGCACAGCATAGTCAGTGGAGGCACAACTCATCATCAATATTATATACACAGAGCCGGTAATCGGAACAACACTTATTACCCACAAAAGGCATAATAAACCAAATATAGTTAAAGTACAACATATACAGTCTACATCAAGCCTTTCATCTAACAGTGACATAGGTTATCAACAGCTCTTCCTCAAACTTTTTAGGATTAAACGTGAAGGCTCCGTTGCAAAATGTAAAAAAGACTCAAGTACATTAAAACATATACGTATGGTAAGTATCATTTGGAAGTTCCCTATTGAATGGGCAAAGTTCTCCAATTACATTTCTACCCATGGCTAAAATAATACCACGGGCCGAGTTACTAAAAAATAGACAAAATTGTTATGCTGACTTGGATACTCAAATAAATTATTACTTTTTATGTGTCTTATCAATAGACAAATTATTATTTGCAAAAAAAAAAAAAAAAAAAAAAAAAAAAAAAAAAAAAAAGCCTTAAAAGCATTAAATTGTTATTTTCTAAGGCCACAACTAGTTAACAGTGGTGTCCATGCACAGTAGGTTTATTTAAATGAGTTTATTTACCATATAACACAATGCAATATGCATAGTGCTTCTATTACATATGAACAGTATTAAAAAAAAAAAAGATAATTGTTCTCAACTTGCTAACTCAGATGAACTTCTAGCCATCAAAAATATGCAGTGAACATGTCAAAGATGTCAAATCATTAGATGCCACCTATAGATGGATAAATAAAAATCAATATCCACGTTTTAAACATTCGTCCATTTGCAAAAGCGTCAAATAAAATATCTAAAAGCAGATCATGTAGGAGAAACTAAACTATGAAATTCTTACCTTACCATTTACAGTTTGAAATTGTTGGAAATAAATTAAAATTGCATTAAATGAAATCATATATTGCATGTGTTAATTGCAATATATATTTCCTGATTTGCTTATTTGGTTTTATTTGGTTTTATTTGGTAATGCATTATTGTGATCTTATCTAGAATTTTCTTTCAATTAGAATAAGCATGTATAAAAGAAGCATCTTGTGTCAATGTAAGCAATCAAGCAATAGAGAAAAAGAAAAGGAATAAAATGTCTTTCCTAAAACTTCTTCATCTCTTCCTTTCTAATTAATTTTCTACAAACTGGTATCAGAGCTATAAAATTTTCTACAAATTGGTATCGGAGCTAGGTCGAAATAACGGGATTTCTATTTCGTATGTTCTCACAAAAAGAAATTTTGAACAATGGAGTAATGAAAAGAAAGAAGAGTTAATCTCCAAAGGGTTATGGGAGATTGTTGAGAATGGCTACGAATGGCCAAAAGATGTTAAAAACATGACGGAGAAAGAAAGTAAAGCGTTTACGAGTTTAAGATGGAAAGACCATAGTGCTCGGTTGTGATGTGTGAGGACGTCGATGGAGTAGCATGTAGTCATATTATTGGAGAAAAAACAGCAAAAGTTTCGTGGGAATAAAAGAGGTGTATGGAAATGATGACAAAGGAGAAGATGAATAGGAAGTTAAAGGAGAAGATGAAGAAGAGGTCGAAAGATTCAAAGAGGTGCTGATGGGAAAGAATGTTGCATCAGTAGTGAAAGAAGGCAAAAAAGAGGACGAGGTTGAGGAGGACAACGGTGAAACACAAAAGGTTGAAAAAGAGAAGAAAAAAAAAGATTGTTGAAGAAGATCAAGAAGAAGACGATAGCGAAGGCAACGACGCAGAGAAGAAAAAACAAAAGAAGAAAGGAAAACAAGAAGATGAAAATGCAGATGATGATGAAAAGGAGAAAAGCCCACAAGAGGATAAGTTACTCGCCGAGCTTGGAGAATCAAAAGAAGCTGAAGAAAAAACACCTGCAGCTGAAGAGCCAAAAGAGAGCGAAATGGATTCGAAGAATCAAAAAAAGAAGACGAAAAAGAAGAGTGGTAAAACTGTAAAAGAGGAGGAAGAACGTAGAAGGTTAGAAGAGTTGGAGAGATTAGTTGAGGAGGCAAAGAAAAGAAAGAAAGAGAAAGTGAAGGAAAGGCTTTCGAAAAAGAAGCAAGAAGGGAAGCTGCTAACAGCCAAGCAAAAGGAAGAACAGAGAAGATTAGAAGCCATGAAGAATCAATTTTTGAGCCAAAATAATAACGCTACTGGGGATGTGCCAATCCAAGGGAAAAAGAGACCAAAGTACGAAGCAAAAAAAACTGAAACTTAATAATGCAGTAAATAACAAGGAAGAATCCAAAGAAAGCCAACAAGAGGTTGATGCTGAGATGGAGCAAGTTGCAAAGAAAACCAACAGTAAAGCTGAAGTTAATAACGTGGAGGAGAAAATTGAAGAAACCAAACAAGAAGTTAAAATGCCAAAAGTTTTATATTTGGGAAATTGTGGAAGACATGATAGAAGCAAAATGAAAACTCATGAATTTACTTTGAAGTGCTCAACAATGGAAAACAAACTCAATGCAATCAAAATATGTCTAATCATATCATTATTTTTATTGCTAAAGCACGTGAGATATAAATCAATCAAAGTCTAGATGTTCTCAGAAGCTTTGAAGTTTGAAGAAAAGTTCAAAATGATTAAAAAATTGGGTTTTAAGGGAGCTTGTGAAAAATGGTGACATTAATGTTGAGTATTGCAAAATAGGTGATCAAATGGCTGACATTTTGACAAAGGCACGTAGCGGACAAGTCTTCAGAAGAAGCGCAGAGAATTTGGGAACAAATAGCAATATTAATTTAGGGGAAGCATTGTTGGAAATAAATTAAAATTGCATTAAATGAAAATTGCAATATATATTTCCTGATTTGGTTATATTTGATACTGTATTATTGTGATCTTATCTAGAATTTTCTTTCAATTAGAATAAGCATGTATAAAAAAAACATCTTGTGTCAATGTAAGCAATCAAGCAATTAAGCAAAACAAAAGCAATAAAATTTGTCTTTCCCAAAACTTCTACATCTCTTCCTCTTCAATTAATTTTCTACAAACAAATTTTTTTAAAAAAATTGAAAGAAAAAAAAATTGTTTGTAGAAAATTAATTGGATTTGAAGAGATGTAGAAGTTTTAGGGAAGACAAATTTTATTGTTTTTGTTTGCTCAATTGTTTGATTACAAAAGATGTTTCATTTATACATGCTTATTCTAATTCAAAGGAAAATTCTAGATAAGATCACAATAATACAATACCATATATAACCAAATAAGCAAATCAGGAAATATATACTGCAATTAACACAAGCAATATATGATTTCATTTAATGCAATTTTAATTTATTTCCAACAATGTCTCCCCTAAATTAAACTTGCTTTTTATTCTCAAATCTTCGGCACTTCTTTAGAAGACTTGCCCGCTAAGTGCCTTTATCAAATGTCAGCCGATCACTTGAGGATATCTCGATTTTGATTCTTTTATATCTCACGTGCTTTGGCAAGAAAAAGAATGATATTATACAGACTTTCTTAATCGTGTTCTTCTGTGGGGATATCAACTTATCATACAGCGCACGCATACGCACTGTACATTTTTTAGCTACATCATTATTAACATCATCCAGGAACTCTTTAGCAATACAAAGTGGAGCAACGTCAAGAACTGATAACACGGGGCTTTTTATCTGAGGTGTCCAATTAAGGCTATTGCTATCCTGATAAGAAGGGTAAACGTTTGGATGTTTAAAAATATTCTCTGGATATGGAACTTTCTTTACAACTAAAGATTCTTCTCTTCTAGACATGATTTCTAGTATCATCCTCCGATACTCGCATGCAATATCTTTCTTAGTAACATCAAGAACACAAACTGAATATATCTGAATAAGTAATTGAACATGCTCATGTATTAAGCAATGCAACTGCCCTATTTGTTTTGGAGCAAAACTATAAACTGGCTGCATGAGGTTTTGGTAGACTTGAGGATGTGGCAACTGATTATAAGAATATTAGGGAGGAGTATATCTGTATGGTAGAATCAGAAGCCATGGTACCATAGTTGACTTAAAAGTGTATTATCTTTATTATTGCTGAAATCTTTCGTATTTTTTTGCCTAGTCACACGTTTAGCATCTTCTTCGTTATTACACCCTAGATCACTGTCCATTAATGCCTCTTCTAATTCAAGCACAAAGTTGGCATCATTATCGTCATCTTCATCTACACTCTCATTTATTTTGTCTTCACTTTCAGCATTGCCTTCTTTTAGCAAAACGGCTGCAAGAAACTTCCTATACTCCTCTTGATCATCAACATTAGGTAAGTCTATTTCACCATATGACTCTTGAAGAAACGTCTCAAGTTCTTCAAGTGTGTAATTAGCAAGAGAATGCCTTGCTCTAGTACGCCTTAAAATAGCATCCACCTCCTCCTTGAGAGTTTCCATGCTCGAATTTTGTTTTGTATGAGGTCCCACACTCACTTGCACTGGCGAAATTACATTGTTGACTGTATTAATACCAGATTGTACAATTATTTTTTCTTGTTCCTCTTCACAGTTTTCATTTGAAGGTTTAATAAGTGTGTCATGAACATATTCATTATCAGAACTTAAGCTAGAGGAAGCTTCGGGAGAGTGTTCTTTCTTTTGTTTGGTTGTTAACAGCTTCCCTTCTTGCTTCTTTTTCAAAATCTTTTCCTTCGCTTTCTCTTTCTTTCTTCTCTTTGCCTCCTCGGCTAATCTCTCCAACTCTTCTAACCTTCTAGTTCTTCCTTCTCTTTTACAGTTTTACCACTTTTCCTTTTCTTCTTCTTTTTCTGATTCTTCGAATCCATTTCGCTCTCTTTTGGCTCTTCAGCTGCAGGTGCTTTTTCTTTAGCTTTTTTTGATTCTCCAAGTTCAGCGAGTAACTTATCCTCTTGTGGGCTTTTCTCCTTTTCATCATCATCTGCATTTTCATCGTCTTCTTGTTTTCCTTTCTTCTCCTTTTGCTTTTTCTTCCCTTTCTTCTGCTCTGCGCCGTTGCTCTCGCTATCGTCTTCTTCTTGATCTTCATCAACAATCTTCTTTTCTTTCTCTTCTTCAACTTTTTGTGTTTCACTGTTGTCCTCCTCAACCTCATCCTCTTTTTTACCTTCTTTCACTACTGATGCAACATTCTTTCCCATCAGCACCTCTTTGAATCTTTCGACCTCTTCTTCATCATATTCTTCAACTTCCTCTTCATCTTCTCCTTTGTCATCCTTTCCATACACCTCTTTTAATAATTCCCACGAATCTTTTGTTGTTTTTTCTCCAATAACATGACTACATGCTACTCCATCGACGTCCTCACACATCACAACACGAGCACTATGGAATTATTATATCTCCTAATTGCCTTCTTCTAAACCAAAATAGCAAACAATGTGAGAGAATAGCATGAAAATCAATGTTTTAAACATTCGTTCAGTTGCAGTAGTGCGAAATATTATATCTAAAAACAAATCATGTAGGGGGAACTAAACTATGAAATTATTGCCTTACTGTTACAGTTTGAAATGACTTGTATAAATCTCATAATTGTCTTCTTCATAACCTATATAGAAAACAATATGAGAAAATACTGGAAAGTAAATTAGCAATGACAGCAACATATGGTTTACTACTTAATTAGAAGGACCAAAGCAAAGCAGTATATTGAAGTAAAGTTAATTTGAACATTACACCAAGCAACACACAAAATATTCTGTGCTCAGATTGTAAATCTGATACTTTGGTTGGTACTAAACACAACAGAAAGAAATCTTAAAGACTAAAGAGCACAATATTGTTTTTTATAAACACAAACATCAGAAGTCCTTTTGTAATGAAATCATGAAGCACAAAAATAGCTCTCAGACGCCTTATCAGAAGGACCCGCAAAATTATACACTAAAAGCCAAAGCAGACAACCCAAGCTAATATGATTCAAAACTTACAGAAGATGCAGAGGATGAAACTGCACGGCCGCGTATGGCCTGTAGATGGAGTGGCCATGGGGAAAACGGACGAAAAGGGAGCAAAAGGATGCAGTGAGAATACCTAGGGTCTATAATACAGGAGCACGAACGGGGGAAAGTCGGTACTGAGATTGTGGGTATTAAGGGAGCGGTTAGGCATGGACGGAGGCAAGGGACGGCAGGAGAAAACGAAGGCGAAGGGCACAGAAGGAGAATAAAGAATAAGGTGAGATCGCGAAAGGAAGGGACGCGAAAAGGTGATTTGGAAGAAGGGTAAACCCTTGGATAAACATTACACTTGTCATGCTGATATTGCAAAAGTTGCAGGACTGGAGAGCTACTAAAAAACAACTCATCTTTATAATATAGCATAGATTATTTTGCTGACTGTGTAAACAAAAAAGAGAATTGATTTTGCAAATTAAAGGCTAATGAATGGTTTTGTATGAAGGTATACCTGAGTGCTAATTTCATAAAGGAAATCTGACAATCCTAAATACTAGTATGCTAAATGATTTGAGAATAAGTATGTTTATAATTCTGCATTGTAAAAAAAAAAAGAGCATCATGATTTTTTTATGATATATGAATATGGGAGTAAGACACGGATATATGACAAGTAAAACAAAACTTAAGATATGTGCACTAGAAAATCAAGTAAATACTCGATCGGGCCTTGATTTATAAGTGTGTATACAAGAAGTGAATGATGTTGGCTTGTGCAAAGATAAAAGGACTAACACTTGCTTACATCTAAAAAAATGCGCTTATATGTCAAGATTCACGTTTGTGGCACATAGCCAAAGGAAAAGGCTATACATTCATTCTTAGGAAGCACGAAAAAAATTGTTGCACACTTATGGAAATTAAAAGGCATAATTGCTTAACCTACTTATCTATTTTTTTATAGTAGAAAGCATATCCCCCACCCCCCCCCCCCCCCACACAAAAAAAAAGAAGAAAAAAAAAAATCTAAGTAGCTTATATGAGTAATGTTTTCCTGAAGTAAGAAAACAAGGTGGCATAGCTTTCCATATATTTAAGTATTGTAATTGCCCGTAAATCCATACTATCTGAGTTGACTAAATACACCACACGCCCAACCCAAATTGCACAGAAATACGAATCATTATGAAATAAGAAGAAAAAGGTAGAAGAAGAACAGAAACAACAACACAGAATCTCACATCGTAAAGGAATAAAATATAATATATAACAAATTTTGGAATACAAAACTTTAACTGTATATACATACCATTATCAGAGTACATTACAAATGCAACACAGCCGAACGTAACACTAGATAATTAACATTGAAGCCTCCTACTCCATGGTCCTCCAAGTATCTGTAAATACCTGAACTACTTGGATGCCCGTACAAATTTAGGCACCCAAGAGTTTAGGGAAACATAGAAAAACAAACTCTGAGTCCGTCATGAGATTGGTATGAGTAAACAATTTAAAACAGTTTGAGAAAATAAATGATATCTCATAAGGTCACGGCGTATAACACGGAACGGGATTTTCCCTTATGAGAATCTAAAACACTTGATTTAACTTTCAAAAGCTTTTGAAAGAAACTGTAACAACCCGTATTTTTAAATAACATGTTATAACATAAACCAAGGCAGAATTAAATGATAAATTCTGAATCAAGGGAAACGGGCTGTGTCATTGCGTTCGTCTCGGAAAAATACGCGAAATAGAGTCCGAGTTTTCGGAAATCGGAGTCCGTATGACCAAGTTATGGCCTGTCAAAGTTTTCAGAAAATTTCAAGTTCAAAAACAGTTCAAATTTGAATTCAGAATTCAAATTCAGCCAAGAAGAGCAGGCGGGAAAAATTCCCTCCACCCCCAAGTCGACTGGGGAGTCGACACACCCCAGGTGGTGTCGACTGCCCAGTCGACACCCCTGTCGACTTGGGTGGTCGGCCAGTTTGGCCTGGGTGCACCTGACTTGTTCCTCAAGACATGTTTGGAGGCTTGTGACGGATTTTGATGGCCCAGATCTGAATTAGGGTTAATCCTATGGCCTAAACTAACCTAAACTTCTATAAAAGGACCCTAATACCTAGCCTAAATCATCATAAATCATTCCTACAACTAAACTATGCCAAAATGTTTAATCATGGCCTCCACCCTCTTGTCATAGTCTCCATCTTCATTCATATGAGAGTTCCTAAGCTTGTTTGAGAGTTTCTAAATTTGATTCAAGGCCAAAGTTCAATCTTTCTTCATCCAAACGAGGATCTTTCTTCATACAAATCAAAGGAGCTTCTTGGAGCTTGTATTCATTTGGGGTTTTTAGAGTTGCTAGTGGCTTCGTCTCAATCTTATTTTATTTTATAAGTCTTCATAGCATTGTAAGCCCTATACTACTCTTAGATTCTAACTATGAAGTTAAATATGACATGTTGCAAGTTTGAGTTTGGGCCTAAGTATGATTTGTGCTTTGATTCTATCATGTTATGCATAGATTTATTCTATGCATGTTTGTAAAGCTATCACCTTGACTTTGTGCATAAAAAGCTATGAGTTTTGGTTTGAAATGTTGCATAAAGCAACATAGAAACTCTCATAAACCTTATGTTATCTTGCATATGATGTTATATGCGAATCACTTGCTATCATCCTATGTCATTTATGACCATGTTTCATCTACTTTGCTAAAGTTGATATCATGCATGTTTTGAGGCTTATAATGTAATATGCAAGTTTATGAACACATTTGCCTCATATGCCACCATGTTTAACTTATGGCCAAACCTTATTAATTATGTCATGCTTCTAAAGTTCCCCCTTTGAGATCTATTTGCGTTTATGCGAACTTACATGCGATGGGGTTACGCTATGGGTAAACTAAAATGACATAAAATCATGACTTGAAAAATGACATGAAATATGACATGTGATTATGTTTGGAACATGAACATGGACTTGGACATGACTTTTAGAAAACATGAGAATGGCCAACTCGAGGTTGGGTTGAGTTTGTAGCATAAATCTACCCGGAACCGACCGGCTTAACTAGTGGCTACAAGCAATAGGACCCAATGTGAGTAGTTGGTCATGTCGCACTTGAAACCCGAGGTTAGACTAAGTTGTGGTGTAAAGCTACTCGGACCCGCCCGGCATAACTATTAACCACAACGAGGTCTAATGTGAGAGGTTGGGTGCATTAAATTAATTAATGCGACATGATAGGGTTAAGTCATGGACCGCTTGAATACTTAACCAATTAAACGCGATGGGTTGGTAGGGTTAAGTCATGGACTACTTGAATACTTAACTAATTAAACCCGATGTATTGATAGGGTTAAGTCATGAACTGCTTGGATACACTTGACCAACTCAATACATGGTTAGGATAGGGTTAACCACACTTAACCCGCTTGAAATCCTAGTTACGTGGTCCTTTTCAGCAGTAACCCACTTGGGAGTATCATGGGTACCCTGGACTAGGCTAGGGTGGGGCACGATTACTGGACTGATTGTAAGAGACCAAAAGAGACGGCTGAATGGTGCACCGGATGTTCAGGCGGACCATGGTCGTGCACATTAAGTCCGGAGTTGAACATGGGTACCAGTAGGTTTAGACTGTGCGTGCTTGAATTGTGTCTATGGTTTACACCTTAGGGCTGGATACACCCTGGGGTGGACCTTGCACAGTTAACTACATTCCATGATTAAGCCGTATGACACCGATACACGACGAGTTAGGCTTATAGGGAGCCGATCGACTAGACCGAGTAGTTGGACCTAGATTTAGGTCACCTCATTATATTGGGCCAGTTTTGGGCCAAGGGATCGTTTCTTGTTTATACTTGACATGGATTGGAATACTAGTACACACTTGGTGCAACTTAACCTTGTATATGCGATGCCACACTTGATCTATCTTGTTAACTTTTCACCATGCCAGTTATCACCCTATGTTTCATCTCTGCTTTACATGTCCCGTTAACTTTATTAGTTTTTATACTAATAATAGGTAGGACTTACCAGTCTTTTTGACTGACCCGTTTTCTTTCGCCTCTTTTCTTCCGTTCCCCCCCCCCCCCCCAGGTTCACAGGGTGGGAACACTGGTACCTAGCTTGGATCTTTAGCTGCTTTTCTGGATAGCTCATGTACGGTTTGGACTTGAGCATGCTATGGCTTTATTCTACTTTGGGGATAGTTACTTTATGTTTTTTTTCAGTTTTCAGTTTATGTTTCTAGACTTTGTTTTGTGGGAAAATAATGACCAAGTACTTTGATGTAACTTGACTATGGTTTTGAAATGTTAGTTTTTACCCGCTGCTTTATTTACTCTGTTTTTACTTATATGTTCTGTCTTGTGATATCTACATGCATGTTTACCTTGTCCAACACCCCTCCAAAGCTAGTGTACTTGCAAGAGTGACCCTGGCGGAGGTGGGGTGTTACATTTGGTATCACAGCATAAGGTTTACAAGATTTGAGCAAAAGGTTTTTAAAACTTACCTTTTGAAAAACTATTTTCAAAACCAATTAAGTATTTTCCAAGAAAAGTCTAGTTTATTTTAAAAGGCTATTCCCCAAAAGCCATTAGCACTATCCTTTGTTTCCTCGTTCTATCTTTTCCCTTTTTCAGCATGGCCGATCTTAACCTTCCCGAGGGAGTAACCATTCTCGGATGGTTCCGGAGGTACTTGGAAGCTAGGGCCAACGATGCGGGCCCAGCAAATACTCGCACTGTAACTGAGGTTCCTCCTCCTCCTCAGCATCCACAAGCAGATTTCGCAAAGGTTTGCAAAGACTTTAAGGCGATGGGTGGCAAGAATTTTATTGGGATGGAGACTTTTGTTGAGGCAAGAAATTGGTTAAAAGAAACTGAAGATCTCTTCGCCATCTTTGATGTGGAAGACCGTAGAAAAGTTCTGTTGGCAGTATGTCTATTGAAAGAGGAAGCTGCTTATTGGTGGGAGGTCACCAATGCTACTAGGCCTATAGAGACTTGGGCCGACTTTAGGACAAGGTTTGGGCTTAAGTTTCTATCATCTGCTGAGGCGAATCTGCAATTGGAGAAGTTTATATCTTTGAAGCAAGGGGACATGACAGTGAGGGAGTATGTGAATAAGTTTAACCAGCTTGCTCGATTCGGTTTGGACATGGTTAATACTCCCCAGAAGAAGGCTTTACGCTTTGCACGAGGGTTGAATGAGCCATTACAAGGTTTAGCCATGTCTCATATACCCATGGGGGCCACTTTTGAAAGCCTAGTGGACATGGCATTGCTTCAAGGAGACGATAAGAATGGCAAGAAAGAAGTCAAGCCTAATGAGACTCAAACCAAGAAGACAGATTCCAAGTGGGGAGGCAATCAGAGCAACCAGAACAACAAGAACAACAAGAACAACAAGGGTAACAAGGCCAACAACAACAAGGCAAGGGACACAAGGAAGTGCAACTACTGTGGGATCGTTGGGCACATAGCCAAAGATTGTAGGAAGAAGAAGCGGAAGTTGGGCGAATGCTTCCATTGTGGAGAGACTGGACACTTTAGCAAAGATTGCCCCAAGAAGCAAGGACAAGGGCAAGGGCAGACTCAGCGTGCAGGATCTTCTGGAGGGCAAGTGCATGCTCTCAACACTGCTCCAGTTCCAGACCGAGGTAGTATTTCTGTAGAAAGTCTTGTTTACATTTCTGATTTTCCTGTTCGCACCTTATTTGATTCTGGCGCATCGCATAGTTTTATTTCTTCTGACATTGTTGAAAGTTTGCACCTAAGTACTAGTCTTGTTGAGGATCCCGTTAGTGTTTCAAATCCAATTGGGGGTTCCGCCCATTTATCTATGATTTGTATGAATTTGAGAATTTCTATCTTGACCGTAGAATTCACGTGTAATGCTTATGTTCTCGGGTTCACGGGATACGGGTTGATTTTGGGCATGGATTGGTTGTCCAGTTATGGAGCCATTCTCGATTGTGAGCATAGGGTGGTGAGGCTCATGACTCGCCTCGGTAATACCCTAGAGATTTCTTGTAACCCGCTGGATCCCGTCATGTTATGTTATCTTGAATCTCTTGACTCGTCCATCGACGATCTGCAATCTGTAAGGGTGGTCCGAGAATATCCTGATGTCTTTGAAGAGGTTAAGGGGTTACCCCCTAAATAAGAGATAGATTTCCGCATTTACCTTGTTGATAATGCCAAGCCAGTTTCATTGCCCGTGAGGCACATGGCCCCGCGAGAAAGAAGAGAACTCAGTAAGCAAATCAAGGAGTTGCTTGAGAAAATTTTTATTAGGCGAAGCATTTCTGAATGGGGTGCTCCTGTGGTATTCGCTACTAAGACGGATGGTTCGCTTCATCTATGTGTTGATTATCGTGAGTTGAACAAGCTGACAAAGAAGAATAGGCACCCGTTACCGAGGATTGATGACCTCTTTGACCAGCTTGTTGGTACTTCTATTTTCTCTCAGCTCGATCTAGCCACCGGATTCCATCAGCTTAGAGTGGCTGAGGATAGTATTGATAAGACTGCGTTTAGGACTCCAGATGGATTCTTTGAATGGCTTGTCATGCCATTCGGTTTGACTAATGCACCCGCCTACTTCGTAGATTTGATGAGTAGGGTGTTCAGGGAGTTCCTTAACAAGTTTGTGGTTGTCTTCGTGGATGATATTCTGATCTTCTCAAAGGAAGAGGAAGAACATGCTAGACATCTCAAGGAAGTGATGGATACGCTTAGAGCTCATCAGTTGAAAGCCAAGTTCTCCAAATGCCATTTTTGGAGAAGGGAAGTTCGGTTTCTTGGACATATAGTTTCTAAGCAAGGCATAGCGGTGGATCCCGCGAAAGTGGTTGCAGTTCAAGACTGGAAGACTCCTAGGAATGCAACCGAAGTAAGAAGCTTTCTAGGTCTGGCAGGCTACTATAGGAAGTTCATCAGGGACTTCGCTAAGATTTCAGCCCCTCTTACTAAGTTGACGAAGAAGAATTTAGTCTTTGCATGGGACTTAGAGTGTGAGCTTGCTTTTCAAAGGCTCAAGAGGGCCCTTACTACAGCTCCAGTTTTGGCATTACCCGATGGTGGTAAGATGTTTACCGTATACACCGATGCATGTGGCACGGGATTAGGTGCTGTTCTAATGCAAGAAGGAAGAGTGATATGTTATGGGGGTAGGCAACTTAAAGTTCACGAGAAGAACTATCCCACTC
Organism: Allium sativum; assembly: GCA_030737875.1. Taxonomy (NCBI): domain Eukaryota; kingdom Viridiplantae; phylum Streptophyta; class Magnoliopsida; order Asparagales; family Amaryllidaceae; genus Allium; species Allium sativum. The sequence continues at coordinate 172,655,698 of CM060919.1, forward strand.
ATGATTTGGAGTTGGCGGCGATCGTCTTTGCACTCAAATCCTGGCGCCACTATCTTCTAGGCGAAAGGTTTGAGTTATACACTGATCACAAGTCGCTCAAGTACCTCTTCTCACAGAAAGATCTGAATCTAAGGCAGCAAAGGTGGATGGAATTCTTGGCATCATATGACTTCGAGATAGCTTATACCCCTGGCAAGGGTAATGTTGTGGCAGATGCACTAAGCAGAAGTAGGTTGACTTTGAGTCCCTTGTTTGTTGAGATGAGGAGCCTAGAGTTCTTGGCAACCTTTGATTTCACAACAGCTGTTGAGTCGATGACGGGTTCGTTAGCATCCCTTGAGCTTAGACCTATATTTCTTGATCAAGTTGGGGCTTCGCAGAAGGAAGACCCGCAGATAGTCGAGGTCATGGACAAGTTGATTTGTGGTGAGACGTCTAGTCACCTGGCCAGATATACTATTGATGACAAGGGTTGGCTAAGGCGTGATGGAAGACTATGCGTTCCACAAGTGAGAGACTTGGTGCATAAAATTCTCGAAGAAGCGCATCACTCGAAGATGACTATACATCCTGGAGGAGATAAGATGTATAGGGATATGAAGCGCATTTTCTTTTGGGCTGGAATGAAGAAGGATGTGGCAGAGTATGTCTCAAAGTGCATGGTGTGCCAACAAGTGAAAGCCGAGTCGAAGAAACCCGGTGGGCTATTACATCCATTGGAGGTCCCGCAATGGAAGTGGGAAAGTATTTTTATGGATTTTGTGGATGGATTGCCTAGGTCAAGGAAAGGGAATACGAGCATATGGGTCATAGTTGACAGACTTACGAAGAGTGCTCATTTCATTCCAGTGAAGAGCAAGAGGACCGCATCATGGCTAGCATCTGTTTATCTTCGAGAGATAGTGCGATTGCATGGAGTTCCTTCTAGCATAGTTAGCGATCGTGACCCAATCTTCACTAGCCAGTTCTGGAATAGTTTGCAAGAAGCGATGGGTACGCGATTGAATCTAAGTACAACCTATCACCCCCAGACGGATGGCCAAACCGAAAGGGTGAATAGAGTGCTAGAAGATCTCTTGAGGCTTTGTGTTCTTGACTTTGGTGGTACTTGGGAAGACCACCTTCCTCTTGTAGAGTTTGCTTATAATAATAGCTATCAAGCTAGCATAGGGATGGCACCATTTGAAGCTTTGTATGGGAGGCCGTGTAGGTCACCATCTTGTTGGTGGGAGACAATGGATAGACTCATCCTTGGGCCCGATATGATACGGGAAACCTCCAAGAAAGTTGAATTGGTGAGAAGACGGATGAAAACGGCCCAGGACAGACAGAAATCCTATGCTGACAAGCGAAGGACAGATTTGGAATTCGAAGTTAGAGATATGGTTTTCGTGAAGGTTTCTCCTTTGCGTAATGTGGTTCGTTTTGGAGCAGTTGGGAAGCTAACACCAAGGTTTGTAGGACCCTACCCTATCATAGAGAGAATTGGGAAGATGGCTTATAAGGTGGAATTGCCCGAGAAGCTGGCCGGAGTGCATAATGTCTTTCATGTCTCGCATCTCCGAAAGTGCCTACATGAGTCCGCTGAGGTGGTTGAACCTAGCATTCTTGAAGATGTGGAGGTAGAGAAAGAGGCAACCTTGAGGCGAGCTCCGATTCGTATCTTGGGAACGGAGATCAAGAAGCTAAGAAATCGAGAAGTCAAATTGATGAAGGTTCAGTGGAGTGAGGCCGAAGAGGATGCAACTTGGGAAACCGAGGAGAAGATGTGTGGGCTTTATCCATTTCTTTTTTAGGGTACATTCTCAATCTCTTTTCCTAGTTAGCATATCTTTCTTTTGCTATCCATATTTATCTTGTTATCTCGTTAACCTTGTCATGAGAACCTTAGGTAGAAACCCTTTGGATGAAACATGTATTTGAAACATGTTATGCTTGATGTTTGCAAGTGGTTGCAAGTGTTTGCAAGTGGATACTCGTGGATGCATGATACACATTAGGCACTAAGATCGGCTCACACACTTTCATATTGCATATGCATGAGTGCTTATACTTATTCATGGCTGAAACTTGTTATGCTATCACGTGGATGTCGCATATGGATGAATGTTATGTGCACTCATATAGAGATTATGAATTACGTTAGGAATTTGCATACATATTGACTCATTTCACTAATATACTTTGCATTAAGGAGGTTTACTGCATCAGTAACCGCCTGATTTTCGCATTAGATAAGTACATATACACACACCTTTGCATATGTTCATACAGCATTTAGAAACTTTTAAGGACAATGACTGCACGTGGATGATGTTTTGAGTAGATGGATGATGGATGGTAGGATATGTTCTTCCTAACTTGAAGATTTCGGGGACGAAATCCTTTAAGGAGGGGAGAATGTAACAACCCGTATTTTTAAATAACATGTTATAACATAAACCAAGGCAGAATTAAATGATAAATTCTGAATCAAGGGAAACGGGCTGTTCCATTGCGTTCGTCTCGGAAAAATACGCGAAATAGAGTCCGAGTTTTCGGAAATCGGAGTCCGTATGACCAAGTTATGGCCCGTCAAAGTTTTCAGAAAATTTCAAGTTCAAAAACAGTTCAAATTTGAATTCAGAATTCAAATTCAGCCAAGAAGAGCAGGCGGGAAAAATTCCCGCCACCCCCAAGTCGACTGGGGAGTCGACTTGGGAGTCGACTGCCCAGTCGACACCCCTGTCAACTTGGGTGGTCGGCCAATTTGGCCTGGGTGCACCTGACTTGTTCCTCAAGACATGTTTGGAGGCTTGTGACGGATTTTGATGGCCCAGATCTGAATTAGGGTTAATCCTATGGCCTAAACTAACCTAAACTTCTATAAAAGGACCCTAATACCTAGCCTAAATCATCATAAATCATTCCTACAACTAAACTATGCCAAAATGTTTAATCATGGCCTCCACCCTCTTGTCATAGTCTCCATCTTCATTCATATGAGAGTTCCTAAGCTTGTTTGAGAGTTTCTAAGTTTGATTCAAGGCCAAAGTTCAATCTTTCTTCATCCAAACGAGGATCTTTCTTCATACAAATCAAAGGAGCTTCTTGGAGCTTGTATTCATTTGGGATTTTTAGAGTTGCTAGTGGCTTCGTCTCAATCTTATTTTATTTTATAAGTCTTCATAGCATTGTAAGCCCTATACTACTCTTAGATTCTAACTATGAAGTTAAATATGACATGTTGCAAGTTTGAGTTTGGGCCTAAGTATGATTTGTGCTTTGATTCTATCATGTTATGCATAGATTTATTCTATGCATGTTTGTAAAGCTATCACCTTGACTTTGTGCATAAAAAGCTATGAGCTTTGGTTTGAAATATTGCATAAAGCAACATAGAAACTCTCATAAACCTTATGTTATCTTGCATATGATGTTATATGCGAATCACTTGCTATCATCCTATGTCATTTATGACCATGTTTCATCTACTTTGCTAAAGTTGATATCATGCATGTTTTGAGGCTTATAATGTAATATGCAAGTTTATGAACACATTTGCCTCATATGCCACCATGTTTAACTTGTGGCCAAACCTTATTAATTATGTCATGCTTCTAAAGTTCCCCCTTTGAGATCTATTTGCGTTTATGCGAACTTACATGCGATGGGATTACGCTATGGGTAAACTAAAATGACATAAAATCATGACTTGAAAAATGACATGAAATATGACATGTGATTATGTTTGGAACATGAACATGGACTTGGACATGACTTTTAGAAAACATGAGAATGGCCAACTCGAGGTTGGGTTGAGTTTGTAGCATAAATCTACCCGGAACCGACCGGCTTAACTAGTGGCTACAAGCAATAGGACCCAATGTGAGTAGTTGGTCATGTCGCACTTGAAACCCGAGGTTAGACTAAGTTGTGGTGTAAAGCTACCCGGACTCGCCCGGCATAACTAGTAACCACAACGAGGTCTAATGTAAGAGGTTGGGTGCATTAAATTAATTAATGCCACATGATAGGGTTAAGTCATGGACCGCTTGAATACTTAACCAATTAAACGCGATGGGTTGGTAGGGTTAAGTCATGGACTACTTGAATACTTAACTAATTAAACCCGTTGTATTGATAGGGTTAAGTCATGAACTGCTTGGATACACTTGACCAACTCAATACATGGTTAGGATAGGGTTAACCACACTTAACCCGCTTGAAATCCTAGTTACGTGGTTCTTTTCAGCAGTAACCCACTTGGGAGTATCATGGGTACCGTGGACTAGGCTAGGGTGGGGCACGATTACTGGACTGATTGTAAGAGACCAAAAGAGACGGCTGAATGGTGCACCGGATGTTCAGGAGGACCATGGTCGTGCACATTAAGTCCGGAGTTGAACATGGGCACCAGTAGGTTTAGACTGTGCGTGCTTGAATTGTGTCTATGGTTTACACCTTAGGGCTGGATACACCCTGGGGTGGACCTTGCACAGTTAACTACATTCCATGATTAAGCCATATGACACCGATACACGACGAGTTAGGCTTATAGGGAGCCGATCGACTAGACCGAGTAGTTGGACCTTGATTTAGGTCACCTCATGATATTGGGCCAGTTTTGGGCCAAGGGATCATTTCTTGTTTATACTTGACATGGATTGGAATACTAGTACACACTTGGTGCAACTTAACCTTGTATATGCGATGCCACACTTGATCTATCTTGTTAACTTTTCACCATGCCAGTTATCACCCTATGTTTCATCTCTGCTTTACATGTCCCGTTAACTTTATTAGTTTTTATACTAATAGTAGGTAGGACTTACCAGTCGTTTTGACTGACCCGTTTTCTTTCGCCTCTTTTCTTCCGTTTCCCCCCCCCCCCCCCAAGGTTCACAGGGTGGGAACACTGGTACCTAGCTTGGATCTTTAGCTGCTTTTCTGGATAGCTCATGTACGGTTTGGACTTGAGCATGCTATGGCTTTATTCTACTTTGGGGATAGTTACTTTATGTTTTTTTTTTTCAGTTTTCAGTTTATGTTTCTAGACTTTGTTTTGTGGGAAAATAATGACCAAGTACTTTGATGTAACTTGACTATGGTTTTGAAATGTTAGTTTTTACCCGCTGCTTTATTTACTCTGTTTTTACTTATATGTTCTGTCTTGTGATATCTGCATGCATGTTTACCTTGTCCAACACCCCTCCAAAGCTAGTGTACTTGCAAGAGTGACCCTGGCGGAGGTGGGGTGTTACAAAAACGATAATCTTTATATCAAAACTCCTTTGATATTATAATAGTGTCTAAATCAAATAAATAACAATCTAGTAGAACGTTACGCTCCATATATATATAATATACAATCAAAACCGCGAGCACTTATTGGGTAATAAATTTCCAACTGTGGCAAGGTATGGAACCACCTTCCAATAGTGTATCTCTAAAGGAGAACATACTAGGTTCAACAAGAACATCTTGTAACCCAGCCACACATGACCGACCACTCATTTCGCTTAAGTGTGTCGAATGTATATACCAACGATTAGGATCAACAACCGTTTTCCCGAATGGAACAACATCGAATAGAATAAAGAATGAAATGAATTTCTTTAGATAGGTGATAATACACCTTACTTGGGAGCTACCCAATTATTCATGTTGCCTGCCCAATTTTTGTCATTTCCCGGTTGATGAGGCCTGAGGCTACGATTATGTACCATTCATTTATAACACAATCACTTTGAATGCCACATTGTTAGATCCGTTAATCATTAATTGATTTGCAAAAATATATTCTGGATATTATGCTAAGAAAATAAATTCTCCGTCACCATATATATCTATACAGACCAACATATTCAATCATTGGAAATACTCTATCAAACACTCGTCCATATACGTTCGTTCTAGGATTGAATGAAACCGAAGGCACAATTTCCATTAATCCATCTTAGGCAATTTCTACCTAGGATTAACAGAAAAAGCCCTTGCACTTTACTTCGTCTTCGATTATCTTCATATAATCTGATTCGCAACGCTACTGCCAATACAGAGTGGTTCTCGGATAATAATCCAACCGGTCTCTTCATATTGACAACGATATTGGCACATACTTCGATAGCCGGTTATTTAACTATCGAAGAAAAAAAAACACCCATTCAAAGCATCAAACAAATCATTAGGCCTCTTAATTAATATTTCATTAATTAAATCACTTCTTCATTTCCTTACCAATATTTGTTAACCAAATATTTTCAATAATCATCTTGGCCGCTTACGCTATTTGGAAAACATTTCCATATATCGCCTTCTTTTATTTTCTATACTTGGCAAAATATATTCTATTTATAATTGGAAAACATTCCAAGTACCTCTCCCTTTCACTGCCATTCATTTCTATACTTAGCAAATATTTATTATTATATTTCCAAAATTCTACTTGCTTGAGTTAAAACGAATTTTGTGTAAAACATCGTTACAACAACCAAAATACTACATTCAACTAAATCTTATTCAAACCTTTATCTTTGAGAATGAATCTTGATATTTATCGGTTAATAATGAAATCAATCAAGTTGGGGTATAACTACCTCTCAGACCTTGATTGGATAACGTTGTTGACTTCAAAACGGACAAGACGACTTATCTCGAATAATCCACATCATATAGACCAATTAATCATTTTTAAAACGTGTATACGTTTTTCTTTCTATTTTTAACAGATTTAATTATGGATTTCCTTTTTGTTTATAATATTCTATTTTAAGTTTGTTTCCGTATTGAATTCTATATATATCGATATACTGACTTCTAGTTATCAAATTTTCTTAAAAATATTCTAACTCCTTAAATTTTCGAAAAATTTCGCCAGCACCTCCTTTGTACGGTTAATAGCTCAAATCTCAATTCGCCTCTCTAGGCCCTTTCCATTCAAAAAGAATATCAAAAAGCCAAGTGGCTTGCCGATTCGGCGCATAAAAACTCATAAGGAATTTAAATATGTACCTTTTTTTCGGGCATTTCAATTTATTTTTCTTCATACACTTCATTCCAAATCTGCTTAATACATATCCAAATATTTCTATTTTGTTTCAACTCAATCCATTCGTCTTAACCCAATTCGCTAATTTATTTTCTAATTAGCTATTTTGCCTATTTTACTATTTTTGTTTGAACATAACATATGTTCAAATATAATATCGATCAACTTGCTTAAAACCAAATTGAATTCCATTTTCAATTCAAGTTTCCTTTTCGATTTTGAATATAAATTCTCAAATCACCTTTACTTATTCAAAGCCCGATTTCGTATCAAATTTCGATTAACTAATTACTATACAAATTAGTTAATTCTATCTAATAATTAACAATCTAATTTTTGTTTCAAAAATTACTCCACTTACTCCTCTTAAGTTCATATTTATTTTATAACTCAAATTTGGATTTTTCTAATGGAAATTCGGATTTTATCCGTTTAAATCCTTTTATTAATTTAAATAAACCGTTATGGTTTTAAATGGTTATGGCGCTGTTTTTCTAGAAATTTGATTTTGACATAACTCAAAATCTATAAGACGAAATCCATATTTTTTTCTTTCATTAGAAAATTATTATCAACTCGGTCCTGACGATTCTTGTTTCAAAGAATTCCGACTTAAATTGAGTTCTATATACTGAATTGAAGTTCGAAACGCTAATTTACGAATTGTTATGCTACGGCAAGTTCGTTTTAATTACTTTTATATAAATAAACGTTTATGCTTCGTTTATAATAAATTTCAACTCCATTCTAATATATTTTAATTATATATGAAATCCAATTTTTCCAATTCAACTTAATATTTTCGATTATCTATAATAGTTGATTTTTCATTACTCTATGATAAATTTATTTACACTCAAATTGCAATTTTAAAATCCCACTTCCTTTTATAAATAAATTACTTATAAAATTCGTGTAACACCCCGTATTTTCTGAGAATATTAAAATAACAAATTAAAGAATAATTTATTTGAAAAAGAGGAATGAGAAAAGAATGATATTTAGCATTGTTCTAAGGTTTGTAAGCAAAAGACCTAGTAGCTCATTTGGTTAGAACATATGACTTGCATACAAGATGTACAGAGTTCGATCCCTGCCAGTGCCATATTTTTCTTTTAGGGGAATGGCTAAAAAGTGGTTTAGTGTGAACGCAGTTCAAAAAGTGGTTTAGTGTGAAAATGGTTAATTATGAAATGGCTAAAAAATGGTTTAGTGTGAACGCAGTTCAAAAAGTGGTTTAGTGTGAAAATGGTTAATTATGAAGAAGTTATTAAGCCATGAAGTTTGTATGCATATGAGAGAAATATATATAGATATATATAAAAATTAAATAAATAAATATTCAAAAAAGTTCAAAACAGCGAATCGGGAGGGGGAATAGCCGAACCGCACGATTTTTGGAGTCGACCTGAGCCCCGCTGGGTCGACTAGAGGTCAATCCAGGGTGTTTGGCTGTTAACCCGTGACCCGATTCGCCTTAAGGACTGATATGGCATCTGAGTGGTCCAGATCAGTTCTAGTGTTAATCCTAAGGCCTAAATAACTTCCTACACCTATATATACACCCTAAGACCTAACCCTAATTCATAAATATTATCGATGACACCATTGTGCTGTCAAATTCTCTCTTAAACCCTAGCCGCTGCCTCTAAATCAAATCTCAAGTGTTCAACTTCAACTCAAATTAAAGATTAGAGCTTCTACAACAATTTAAGAAGATAAATTAGCAACACCGCAACGTTTCTACACCAATTTCAGTGCATAATTCTGTTCTTTAACCACGAAAGGTGAGTACAGTGATTTTCACAATATAATGAGATTAAAAGTAACATGATGAAGTTGTAAAGAGGATTCATATGTATGTATGTAATTTAAATCTCATCCAAGTCTTCACCTTTTTGATTCATGTCATCATATGCTTATGCTTCTATGTAAAATTCATACCTTTTATCAGTTTATTCATGTTGAATCTATCATTATGCCTCTATGCCAGTTTACATGCCCCTTTATTTCATGATGTTGTGTTAATTCCAATTTTCTGTGATTTGATTCTCTCTTCTTATCCCTATTCCTCTTATTTTTGGATCTAGGCAACCTTCGAGCCTATGTTAAAAATACGCGCGAATGCGAATACGTGGGAACGATAGGAATATGTGAAATATGGAAAATTGGATATTATTGGATATTTTGGATAATTGGATAATATGTGAAATTGGCATATTCGGGTATGAATTACATGAAATTGATGAAATTGCCTATAATTATAAATTTGTAATTGAGGCCAATTAATATGTAATTAGTGACAATTTGGAATAGGCAATATTATAAACATGATTACATGTTTAATTGGATATACATGACATGAAAATTGGGTATGGGTGAAATATGATTATTACTAAACCTTTGACACAAGGTTAGGCGCAATTGTGGCGTAAGACTGCCCGGAACCGCCCGGCAAATCCAGCTGCCACAATTGGACGTCTAATGTGAGAGGTCAAAGGAATGAATTATAGGCGTAACGGTTAATGACACGAGGTTAGACCCGGTTTGTGGCGTAAGACTTTCCGGAACCGCCCGGCAAATCCAGCGGCCACAAAGTGTTCGGTCTAATGTGGGAGATCATGCACCGTTTGTCATAAGGAAATGAATTAAGGAATACTAACCATAATAAGACATGGGTATGGTTAGAGGGTTAAGTGGGGGTGATATGTAAATATGGACTTAACCGGAATAAGATAAGACATGTAAATTATGACATGAAAGTATGGACTTAACCGTAGCATGTATAAGACATGGACATTTAAATTAAAATGGTTAAGTGGGAGAAAAATCTAGTGGGGACCAAGCATAGGTGGGAGGCTTGTGTCGGATGGGGACCCGTTTCAACCAGTAACCCGTTTGAGTTTCTAATTGGGCCCGGTACTAGGCCGGGGTTGGGGCACGCTTACTGGACTTGAATGTAAGAGGTCAAAACGTGAATAGCGGTGGCAAAGCAAGTCCAACGGGTTCATGTGCGTGCATGGGTCCGGGCTGGTAGGTAAGACGTTGTTGCATCATGTAGGTATGGCCGTGCATTTTATGTTGGTATCGGGGTTGCCACTTTGGGGAGTGATACACCCCACTGTGGGGCCAGCACGGGTGCCTACAGGGTTTAGGGAGCCAATCGAATGGGTAGGGTAAGGATACCTTAGCGGTGGTAGGAGAAAGCCGGCACCTACGATAGCAGCTAGGTACAAGTAACTACCAAATTTGTCATGTAGGTACAGTTAGTGGGAAGGGATCAACCTTTAGTAAATTGAGACTAGTAGATGTGCGGTGTAATTAAGTAATGTGGTGTAACTTAGCAAAAGTCGGTGTAACGAAATACATGTTGGTTGAGTTGGATAGTCCTTTGGGTGCTAGTCTGATGTTGACTTCGGTCTTCGGGGTTAGTACTTGGAAGGTTGTTCGCTTAGCCAAGGTGTAGGATTGTCTTAGTACTTAGGAACAAAATCATCTTGTCCATCCTTTTTATCTACCTTATCTATGTTAAAGCCATATCATGATGCCTATTTATGTCTTGATCATTTACCTTACCTATTATTTGTTAAAATTACTGGACTCGCCAGACTTTATGTCTGAACCGTTTTGTTTCCACCTCTTTTCTTTCCTTCCCCTCCTAAGGGTTGCAAGGAGGGAATACTACAGCTTAGTGCCGATTTCTTTCAGTTGCTTGAAGAGAGTAGATGTATCGCTTTGGACTCTCTCATCTTTATGGCTTTGCTTATGCTCAGTGGGGATTTATGCATTTATGTCATTTAAGTATTTGCTTCTTTATGTATTTTGAAGTTTTTGGAAAAGACTATTGATCCTGTTATAATGGTTTTGGAGACTACTTATGTAAGCTTGTTTTGAGTTATGATGATATGAAATAAGTTTTATCTTCCGCTGTGTTATTTTGTTTATTTATTCTTGTAATTTTTCTGTTCTATACAACAATAACGCTTCATGGACATTGATGCATTCCCTTTGTGAGTGACATTAATGGACATGGGGTGTTACACATGGTATCAGAGCTATGGTTACAAGAACAGATAAAAAGTTTTGAAAAGTGTTTTCAAAAGTATTATTTTCATAGAAAGTATTTTCAAAAACTTGTTTTAAAGAAGCCATTTTCAAGGAAAGTTTACTTTAAAGAGCATAATCCCCGCAAGCCATACATCTCTCTTTTGCTTCCCTTGTTTTGAAACTCTTTCCTTTTCTTTTCAACATGTATGGAGCATCTGAGATACCAGAGGGTGTTCATATACCCGGTTGGTTTCGTCAATACCTCGAGGCTAGGGCCCCTGCCGCGGGTCCGGCCGACGTTCCTCCTCCTCCTCCCCCAGCTCCAGTCATTCCTCCACGTGGAGATGCTTTCTCCAAGATATGTAAAGACTTTCGTTCGATGGGTGGAAGACCCTTTACTGGGTCTGAAACGTTCATTGAAGCTAGAAATTGGTTGAAAGAAGTGGAGGATCTGTTTGGCATTTTCGATTTGGACGATTGTAAGAAGGTCCAATTGGCTGCTTGGTTGATGATAGACGAAGCTTCGTTTTGGTGGGAGGTTACTAATGGAGAGCATGCTGTAGAGACGTGGGCAGATTTTCTTGATATTTCTTGTGACCCTAGAGGATCGGTGATGCTTAGTTATCTTGAGTCACTTGACGCATCCAATGATGATTTACATTCTGTTCGTATAGTCCGTGAACATGTTGATGTCTTCGATGAGGTGAGGGGTCTACCCCCAAAACGCGAGATAGACTTTCGTATTTATCTTGTAGACAATGCAAAACCCGTATCTCTGCCAGTACGCCACATGGCTCCTCGTGAGAGGAGGGAACTCAATAAGCAAGTAGGGTAGTTGCTTGAGAAGGGGTTCATAAGACGTAGTATATCGGAGTGGGGTGCTCCAGTAATATTTGCCACGAAGGCAGATGGGTCCCTTAGACTTTGTGTGGACTATAGAGAACTTAATAAGCTTACTAAGAAGAATTGGCACCCACTGCCGAGGATGACGATCTCTTCGATCAGTTAGTTAGCGCCTCAGTGTTTTCGCAGTTGGACTTAGCCAATGGTTTCCATCAATTGAGAGTGGCTGAGGATAGCATAAACAAGACTGCCTTTAGGACTCCGGACTGTTTCTATGAGTGGATTGTGATGCCCTTCGGTTTGACAAACGACCCCGCATACTTTGTTGACTTGGTGAGTAGGGTATTTAGGGAGTACCTTAATAAATTCGTGGTGGTCTTTGTGGATGACATCTTGATCTTTTCTAAGAGCAAGGAAGAGCATGCCCTACATCTTAGGGAAGTGTTGGAGACCCTTTGAGCGCGTAACCTTAAAGCTAAAATTTCTAAATGTCACTTCTGGAGGAAGGAAGTTCGATTCTTAGGGTACGTGGTTTCCAAAGAAGGGATAGCTGTGGATCCCGCGAAGGTGGTGGCCATCCAAAATTGGAAGGTCCCTAAAAATGCTACTGAGGTGAGGAGTTTCTTGGGGTTGGATGGCTACAATAGGAAGTTTATCAAGGACTTCGCAAAGATGTCAGCCCCATTGACACGCTTGACGAAGAAGAACCTAGTTTTCACGTGGGACGTAGATTGTGATGATGCGTTCCAACGTTTAAAGAGAGCTTTGGCCACAACCCCAGTCTTAGTGTTGCCAGATGGGAGTAAGCCATTTACCGTTTATACCGATGCTTGTGGGATAGTACTAGGCGCAGTCTTAATGCAAGAGGGGAGGGTAATATCCTATGGAGGAAGGCAGTTGAGAGTGCATGAGAAAAATTACCTTACACATGACCTAGAGTTGGCCGCTATTGTTTTCGCGCTTAAGTCTTGGCGCCATTATCTTCTTGGCAAGAAATTCGAATTGTTCATAGACCACAAATCGCTAAAATACTTGTTCTCTCAGAAGGACTTGAACTTAAGGCAGCAAAGGTGGATGGAATTCTTAGCGTCCTACGATTTCGAGATAGCATGTACCCCTGGCAAGGGTAACGTGGTGGCAGACGCCTTAAGTAGGAAAAGGTTGTCCTTGAGTCCGTTGTTTGTTGAGCGGTGAAGTTTAGAGTTCATCTCTACGTTTGACTTTAGACATTCCATTGACTTTGTACCCGGTTTGCTAGCATCCTTAGAGGTCAGACCTACACTTTTAGGATGGATTGGTGAGGTACAGCGAGATGACCCACAGTTGGTTGAGTTAGTAGAGAAGTTCATAAGGGGGAGTCATCGAGCCATCTCAGTAGGTATACCCTAGATGATAAGGGTTGGTTACGTAGGGACGGTAGACTGTGTACCACGAGATGAGAACTTGAAGAAGACCATTCTTGATGATGCACATCGTTCGAAGATGACCATTCATCCCAGCGGGGACAAGATGTACATGGACATGAGACGAGTTTACTTTTGGGCCGGTATGAAGAGGGATGTGGCCGAGTTTGTCGCTAGATGCTTGGTGTGCCAACAAGTAAAAGCAGAACAAAAGAAGCCCGGTGGGTTGCTTCACCCATTAGGGGTCCCACAATGGAAGTGGGAGAGTGTCTCGATGGACTTTGTTGATTGGTTACCGAGATCAAGGAAGGGTAATACAGGAATTTGGGTCGTGGTAGACAGACTTACTAAGAGCGCCCATTTCATTCCCGTGAAGAGTAGGAGGATTGCTCCATCGTTAGCCTCCATATACATTCGAGAGACTTAGCAGTGTACACGACGTATTCCATGTATCACATTTGAGGAAGTGCTTGCATGAGACCGCGGAAGTGGTAGAGCCGTGCTTGCTTAGAGAGGTGGAGATAGAGCGTGATGCGACGATTCGGTGAGCTCCTACATGCATTCTTGGGTCGGAGATTAAGAAGTTGAGGAATTGAAAGTTCAAGCTGGTCAAAGTGCAATGGGGAAATGATGAGAGCGACGCTACTTGGGAGACGGAAGAGAAGATGCGTTCATTGTACCCTTTTCTTTTCGAGGGTATGTCTTTTAATTTCTCCTTTATCGCTTAGCTTGTACTTGTTCTATCTTTAGTATGTCCTCTCACTAGTATCTTTGACCTTTAGAGAGGGTAGTCCTATGGTTGAAACATGCGTTTGAGACATGTTATGTATGGTGGATGCATGTGGATGCAAGTGTTTGCTAGTGGTTGCTCGTGGATGCATATACACACACTTTAGGCACTAGATCGGCTCAGTCACTTTCATATTGCATATTGCATATAAATGGATGTATTTAGTAAAATGAATGTACGTTGAATGTGTGTATCATATGAATGTTTCATTTAAATGAATGGTTGTGCACACATGTAGCAATGATATGTATAGGGTTCTTTGCATACATGATGGATACATGGCACTATCATTATTTGCATTAAGGAGGTCGACTGAATCAGTGGACCGCCTGATTTTACATTAGTAAACGGACATATACACACACTATGCATATGTACATGAAAAGAATTAGAAATCTTTTAAGGACCATGGTTGCTAGTGGTTGATGGTTGAGTAGATAGATGATTGGATGGTAGGATACGTTCTTCTTGACTTAGAGATTTCGAGGACGAAATCCTTTAAGTAGGGGAGAATGTAACACCCCGTATTTTCTGAGAATATTAAAATAACAAATTAAAGAATAATTTATTTGAAAAAGAGGAATGAGAAAAGAATGATGTTTAGCATTATTCTAAGGTTTGTAAGCAAAAGACTTAGTAGCTCATTTGGTTAGAACATGTGACTTGCATACAAGAGGTACAGAGTTCGATCCCCGCCAGTGCCATATTTTTGTTTTAGTGGAATGGCTAAAAAGTGGCTTAGTGTGAACGCAGTTCAAAAAGTGGTTTAGTGTGAAAATGGCTAATTATGAAGAAGTTATTAAGCCATGAAGTTTGTATGCATATGAGAGAAATATATATAAATATATATATAAATTAAATAAATAAATATTCAAAAAAAGTTCAAAACAGCGAATCGGGAGGGGGAATAGCCGAACCGCACGATTTTTGGAGTCGACCCGAGCCACGCTGGGTCGACTAGAGGTCAATCCAGGGTGTTTGGCTGCCAACCCGTGGCCCGATTCGCCCTAAGGGCTGATATGGCATCTGAGTGGTCCAGATCAGTTCTAGTTTTAATCCTAAGGCCTAAATAACTTCCTACACCTATATATACACCCTAAGACCTAACCCTAATTCATAAATATTATCTATGACACTATTATGCTGTCAAATTCTCTCTTAAACCCTAGCCGCTGCCTCTAAATCAAATCTCAAGTGTTCAACTTCAACTCAAATTAAAGATTAGAGCTTCTACAACAGTTTAAGAAGATAAATCAGCAACACCACAACGTTTCTACACCAATTTCAGTGCATAATTCTATTCTTTACCACGAAAGGTGAGTACGGTGATTTTCACAATATAATGGGATTAAAAGTAACATGATGAAGTTGTAAAGAGGATTCATATGTATGTATGTAATTTAAATCTCATCCAAGTCTTCACCTTTTTGATTCATGTCATCATATGCCTATATTTCTATGTAAAATTCATACCTTTTATCAGTTTATTCATGTTGAATCTGTCATTATACCTCTATGCCAGTTTACATGCCCCTTTATTTCATGATGTTGTGTTAATTCCAATTTTCTGTGATTTGATTCTCTCTTCTTATGTAACAACCCGGAAAATCTGAACCAATTTAAAAGAGATAAATGATAGAATCCATCTTCAGCTCCAGCTATCCAGAGAAAGCCAGCTAAAACCTGAATACAAGGCTGCCCGTGTAGAAAAAGGGGCACCCGAGTTTGAAAGTGAAACAAACTACGAGTCAGTCATGGGACTGGTATGAGAAATCTAATCAACACATTGAAAATATGGCCAATCACAGGACCACGCCACTTTCGTGGAATGGGTTTACTCCATTGGATTGCCAGTGCTTTAAAACAAATCATTCTTTTAAACATCGCAATGGTTTTTATAAAAATGAAGCCATTATAAGACTCAGTTCCCATCACACAATGCAACGCAAACCGGAGGATAGAGTTTTACCTTATAATGGCCAAAATATGATTGATACGAATAAAACAAAAGCATTTGATATTATTACTAGTGTTTATATGTTTCAAAAGCAATTTCAAAACATAACTATCAATCATAGACGGCATTAATGCCCCATACCACTATGTCTCCATATATAGGTATACAATCAAAACCGCACAGTCACGTATTTGGAAATTGGGCTTCCGTCATGAACCAAGGCAAAAGATAGTCCTTACCGACTTCGAGACTGTCTGGCCCGAGCCTCAGGACCCAGACTCAGGTGGGCCCTTGGATCGTCAGGGCCGGTCCACCGATGTGGATTAAAATTCCTGAACAATGCGTTTCCCCGCCCTATGGGGCATAAGTGAGCCAACGAATGAATCCATCGGACCCGGATCGTCCGATTAAACCGAGGCGCCTCGCAACAGTAATAACCACATAAGTCAAACTCGTCAGGGCGTGTAAAACCACTGATGCCACTTCTAGCTAGAAAGAAACGCATGTCCTCCCTGAGGCCCTTTCTCTCGTTTCTGGTTCATACCGGGTGTGAGGTTCGCGAATTCACGTTATACACAAAGCTACGCCACACAGGCGTTGCTTTGATCATCACCACAAGACTTTGCTTTTCAACAGAAGCCCTGATCACTGCATCTTAGCATGCCACACAGGCAATTCACACCGTGCAACTGATGGTTATCAATCACACAAAATAAATTCCAATGTCAGACACACTGTCCATTTGCAAGTCCGTTCTAGGTCTGAACAAAACCGGAGGCACTATATACCTCGCAAACCAATCGATCACCACGTACGTCTGGACGATCACCACTCATTATCCATATTTCGGGATGTCTCCCAATCAGGACCTCGGTTACCATCCAAACGAGGTGAAGATCTCCGGTCTTCGACCACCGTCTTCATCTTCGATTTCTTATCGTCGATTCAGTTATTCAGAATGGGATAAACCCGGTCTTTCTGAGCAACTCGCGTATATAATAAACCAGTGCTACACAAACACTACTGCACATCATTTCAATTCATTAGTCACTAACCGTCAATCAGTAAGAGAGCGATTTCCCAAATATTAACCCCGAAGGCCGAAACCAACATCAGATCAATACCCAAGAAACCATTCGACTTAGCCAACCATCAGTTAGTTTCTAAATTTCACATCCATATCGTTTATAATATTTTATAATAATTTATCGCTATTTTTATTTATTTTAAAATAGCCAATTTATTCAAAACGACGCTCCGGGCCATAACGCGGCCGTGGCGCTGTTTTTCTTCAAATTTGATTTACACATATCTGAAAATATAACCATTGGATCTTCACAAAATTTACATCATTAGAAATATCTTTTCAAAACGAATCCAACGGTTCCACTTTCGGGGAAATTCGACGGCCAGATCTCCCGGTATAATCGTTTGAAGTTTCGATTTCAAAATACGAACTGCAGCGTCGTTATTTGATTTAATATAATTATATATATATATATATATATATATAAATAATCGATTCCGGCGCTGTTTTTCTTCAGATTTGAATTAAACATTCCAGACAATCCAACCGTTGGATTTTTACAAAGTTGGTGCCGTTGGAAAGATATTTCTAAAGCGAACCCAACGGTTGCGATTTCGGGAAAATCCGATGGTCGGATCTCCCGCACTAATCGTTTGAAATCACGGTTTCAAAATACGAACTACAGCTTCGTTTTTCGATATATTTCAATTCTATTTATATATATATATATATATCGATTCTTCGATTTCAAAACCATATGAATTTCATACATTTGATAAAAATGATATTTTTATCTAACTGTTTTCTATTTCAACACTTCACTATTTTTAGCAACTCATGTATATAATAAAAATGTGATTTTTAATGTAAAACAATTTATTTCAAAACTCGACTATTTTATATAGTTAATATAGGTGATAAAAATAGGATTTTTATTATAAAACAATTTATTTCAAAACAAGATTATTTTATATAGTTCATATCGATGATAAAAATTGGATTTTTATTATAAAACACTTTCTTTCAAAATATGAATACCATTCAACACATGAATTTCAATTCAACGAATGAATTTTGATTCAACACATGAAGGTTTTCTATAGTTTATATATATCGATAAAAAGGTAATTTTTATATTTAAAACACGAATACCATTCAACACATGAATTTCAATTCAACGAATGAATTTCGATTCAACACATGAAGGTTTTCTATAGTTTATATATATAGAGTAAAAATGTGATTTTTATATTTAAAACACGAATACCACTCAACACATGAATTTCAATTCAACGAATGAATTTCGATTCAACACATGAAGATTTTCTATAGTTTATATATATAGAGAGTAAAAATGTGATTTTTATATTTAAAACACGAATACCATTTAACACATGAATTCTATTCAACGAATGAATTTCAATTCAACACATGAAGGTTTTCTATACTACGAATAAATTTAGTTTCAACAAATGAAAATAATTCTAACACATGAATATTATTCAAAATTTCGGCAGCATAACGACATGGTAGTTAAAACCGGGACCGTCCCTAGCACGGCTCCTCGCTCTACCTTAAAGCCTCGCAGCTTTTGACAATGGGGAATCATGCATCTAGTTCGCACGCAGGCGGCATGTATATTTTTTTCATTTCCACAAACTAATCCTATGTGGTTTCGACCAAATATTTCTCAACCACAAACGGGTATTTTTCAACCACAATCAATCAATCTCAACCACAAACAATTTCAATCAACCATTCGCTATCAATCAATTTTCACACCAATCACAATCAATAAATATCGTCCATGGTTTGTGGACGAGGGGCGTATATATATATATATATATATATATATATATATATATACAGCATTTCACTTCTATTTCAACACATTTATAATTTTTACAACGCATATATAACTTATACATCAAACGTACAACTTAAACAACGCTTATACAAGAGGTATACAATGCTTATATAACTCATACATCGACTATATAATTTATACATCGTTGTTTTCCATATCGTTTATAATTTAGAAATCTCACATTGGGTTCCACTCCACCAAAAATAGCAGAAGGCTTAGAAAAATATGCGGTCTCTTCTAGAATGTAGAAGACGTCCACACAGTCACGATGTTTCCTGTTTCATCGAATTTCGTCAACACATGAGAAAGATATGATTTTTCAAAGTTTGCAACGGTTTAAAAGTGTTAAAATAGTGGAAAATTAACTCAGCCGTTACCTCTCTGAATTCTTCAAAACTAGGTTTGAACTTTTCGATCAAACGGTGAAGCGGATCGACGATCGGCCTTCGCAGCGAGGAAGAGGGGAGAGAGGCGCGCTGGCGCTTGGAGCGGGGCCCACTTTGGTGGCCTATAGGCGGCGCGACGGCGGTTTGAACGCCCGGACTTCCTGGCGTCGATTCGCACTCCACAGGCCATGAAAAATTCCAAACTATATATGGATTTGAAGATCTCGAGGAGCTCTACCAAATCTTCAACTGGAGGAGGGGCTAATTTTGCGTGGATTGATCGGAAAGTGGACAGGAACGTTGGGATGGCTTTCCACCTTTTATTGCGAGCGTCGGGGAGAGAGAGAAAAAGATTCCTGGCCAATGATTTTTTTATATATTTATAAATTTTTAAAATCCAAAAATACCCCTCTTCACGAACTAACACCAATCCAAACCCAACGACTGTCGTCCCTAGCGTTTTACCCCCATTCCGAACACAATGGGATATGTTTCGTAGGCCCATTCGACTGTTTCAGTCAGTTTTCATTCAAACTAAAATATAAAACATTCAATATTTGATTTGAACATACATTTCAATTTGCCAGGGTCACAAACTGATTCGAAAAATTCCAGAAAAATAAATCTAGCTATGTTTTGACGATACGGTCCCAACAAAACTAGTTCTGTCTAATTCTGAGACCGTTTGCAGAAAGGCCCATTTCTGGTCGATCAAATTTAACAAAAATCGACCAAACACATTTTCCTTTGCCACTCTCACATGCTAGCTTCAAAAATTATGAAATTTGAAACCTAGCAATAACTTCACATCTCGGATCCAATAAAAGTGGTTTCGTCGAATTCCGAGGTCGTATGCAAAATGGCCAATTTCACGGGCTATATAAATTCCATAGCGACCTTTCAAAAAATTCATTTGGCCATAACTTTTGCATCCCGCTATGAAACTTCGATTTTTCAGATTCGTTAGAAAGGTATTCACTAGCAGATTTAAATATTTTTGGTTTTGCTCAAATCCGCTTTGTTTTGCACCCGGTACAGTCAGTCAAAGTTTGAATTCAAATTTTGAAACTACCGCGCCATTTCAAGCCTTGTTTATAATTAGAATTAATTATATTCCTTTTTAATTGTCGACTCAAACTCAGTTTTCATCTGTACTATTTAAAATATTTATTTTAAATATTTAAAATCCACTATTTTAGCCAATTCCAAAATTTTAAATTGGTTTAGATTTTCCGAGGTGTTACATCTTATCCCTATTCCTTTTATTTTTGGATCTAGGCTACTTCGAGCCTATGTTAAAAATACGCGCGAATGCGAATACGTGCGAACGATGGGAATATGTGAAATATGGAAAATTGGATATTATTGGATATTTTGGATAGTTGGATAATATGTGAAATTGGCATATTTGGGTATGAATTACATGGAATTGATGAAATTGCCTATAATTTTAAATTTGTAATTGAGGCTAATTAATGTGTAATTAGTGACAATTTGGAATAGGCAATATTATAAACATGATTACATGTTTAATTGGATATACATGACATGAAAATTGGGTATGGGTGAAATACGATTATCAATAAACCTTTGACACGAGGTTAGGCGCAATTGTAGCGTAAGACTGCCCGGAACCGCCCGACAAATCCAGCTGCCACAATTGGACGTCTAATGTGAGAGGTCAAAGGAATGAATTGTAGGCGTAACGGTTAATGACACGAGGTTAGACCTGGTTTGTGGCGTAAGACTTCCCGGAACCGCCCGGCAAATCCAGCGGCCATAAAGTGTTCGGTCTAATATCGGAGGTCATGCACCGTTTGTTATAAGGAATGAACTAAGGAATACTAACCATAATAAGACATGGGTATGGTTAGAGGGTTAAGTGGGGTGACATGTAAATTTGGACTTAACCGTAATAAGATAAGACATGTAAATTATGACATGTAAGTATGGACTTAACCGTAGCATGTGTAAGACATGGACATTTAAATTAAAATGGTTAAGTGGGAGAAAAACCTAGTGGGGACCAAGCATAGGTGGGAGGCTTGTGTCGGATGGGGACCCGTTTCAACCAGTAACCTGTTTGAGTATCTAATTGGGCCCGATACTAGGTCGGGGTTGGGGCACGCTTACTGGACTTGAATGTAAGAGGTCAAAACATGAATAGCGGTGGCAACGCAAGTCCAACGGGTTCATGTGCGTGCATGGGTCCGGGCTAGTAGGTAAGACATTGTTGCATCGTGTAGGTATGGCCGTGCATTTTATGTTGGTATCGGGTTGCCACTTTAGGGAGTGATACACCCCACTGTGGGGCCAGCACGGGTGCCTACGGGGTTTAGGGAACCGATCGAATGGGTAGGTAAGGGTACCTTAGCGGTGGTAGGAGCAAGCCGGCACCTACGATAGCAGCTAGGTACAAGTAACTACCAAGTTTGTTATGTGGGTACAATTAGTGGGAAGGGATCAACCTTTAGTAAATAGTGACTAGTAGATGTGCGGTGTAATTAAGTAATGTGGTGTAACTTAGAAAAAGTCGGTGTAATGAAATACATGTTGGTTGAGTTGGATAGTCCTTTGGGTGCTAGTCCGATGTTGACTTCGGTCTTCGGGGTTAGTACTTGGAGGGTTGTTCGCTTAGCCAAGGTGTAGGATTGTCTTAGTACTTAGGAACAGAATCATCTTGTCCATCCTTTTTATCTACCTTATCTATGTTACATCCATATCATGATGCCTATTTATGTCTTGATCATTTACCTTACCTATTATTTGTTAAAATTACTGGACTCGCCAAACTTTATGTCTGACCGATTTGTTTCCACCTCTTTTCTTTCCTTCCTCCCCCCCTCAGGGTTGCAAGGAGGGAATACTACAGCTTAGTGCCAATTTCTTTCAGTTACTTAAAGAGAATAGATGTATCGCTTTGGACTGTCTCATCTTTTTGGCTTTGCTTATGCTCAGTGGGGATTTATGCATTTATGTCATTTAAGTATTTGCTTCTTTATGTACTTTGAAGTTTTTGGAAAAGACTATTGATCCTGTTGTAATGGTTTTGGAGACTACTTATGTAAGCTTGTTTTGAGTTATGATGCTATGAAATAAGTTTTATCTTCCGTTGTGTTGTTTTATTTATTTATTCTTGTAATTTATCTGTTCTATACAACAATAACGCTTCATGGACATTGATGCATTCCCTTTGTGAGTGACATTAATGGACATGGGGTGTTACAATTCGATATAATCGAATTCTAATTATACTTCCGTTGGATTTCCCTCAGTTCAATTTATATTCCGAATTCCGGAATAAAATTTATCGTTCTACTTCAAACCGTTTTCCAATTCACTTTTAAATTCATACTTGAATTTATGCGTCTAAATTATCTAATGATAATTTATTTCACTAGATTTATAAATATCGTTTATAAATCCAACTTCCTTGTTTTATAATTTAAAACAAGTTTCTATTTCAAATTCATTTGAAACTCAATTCCTATTCTGGAATATTTAATCGATTATAACTTACATATAAAAACAGTGAATCTATTTTATATTTAAATTTTAAACTTCTATTTAATATATTTCTAAAAATATTTTATCTAAATAAATTCGATCTAATAGAATTCAAAACATAAATCCATATGGATTTATTTTAATTCAATTTATATTCCGAACATCAAAATAAATTTCCCGGTTTCCGTTTTTAACACAAATTCCCAATCCTCATTTTAAATTCACATTTGAATTTAAATATTTAAATTATCCAATGATAATTTTCCACCTTTCTTTATAAATACCGCTTATATTACTTGTTTATATATTTTAAAAACAAGTCTTAATTTCAAACCCATTTGAAATTAAAATTCTACTTCGGAAAAATAAATTTCCCTTTTTAACTTCAAACTCGTATTTACATTTCCCAAATTATCTAAATGATAATTTTTTTCCATTTCATTTATAACACTGTTTATAGATTCACTTCAATTCCCCACATTATTTAGTTTATAAACATCGTTTATAAATTCGATACATGTTTTTGTTATCCAGACAAGTTAATATTTCTATAGCCCATTCAAAATTCAAATTCTACTTAAAAAAATAGATTTCCTCTTTTAAATCTCAGAATCCCATTTTCACGATATTTTTATAAATCATCACTCAGGACCCAGTGATATTTAAACACCCCAAAACACTCAATTATTAATCACAGGTTTTCTAACACATCATATATGATAATATATATGAAATAAACAAAAAAAATGTATATTTTTGAGGAATCAAGTTGGATCCCTCTAACCTGTTTTCCAACATCCACAGACGGTAGCCAATCATAAATAACACCTATCCTGCTTCGAGGCAGGATACCGCAGTATATAAGGTCATCCACTATCATATTGTGGGCACATAGGGTCATTCGCTAATGATATCTCCAGGTTCTCACGGTTTCAAGAGTTTAGCACCTTTCTTCAATAACTAGAGATCAAACTTCCCTTTTCCGTCATCAGCATCACAAATTCACAACCCCAAGTGAAGGCCGATTTTAACTAAAGCAACACTATACCGTCTTTGCCTCAACTCGTAATCGCGTTCTCTCCAATTTTCATACAGCTTACGATAGTTTTCATGCTTCGAATTCTCACCAAAATTTGCAGTAAATAATTTAAACTCTAATACAAATCCAAACCCAATACCAAATCGCTTAACTCCCTTTATATTCATCAGGGATCGAAGCCTAACTGATGTTGCGTGGAAAAGGACCGAACACAAATTGGTGCAATAAAACAGAACACATGCAAATTTGAAGATCCGTTCGAACAAATCCTAAAACCCACTATTTTCGATTTTAGGGCTTTCATCGAAATTGATTTTGATTTTAGAACTAAAAAGGGAGTGAGCGGTTTTTTATTCTTATTTGTCTGTCTGAGGAACGTAAGCGAAAGCGGGGAAGTAGAGGGCGAATACAGATTTGAAGATTTTAGTTCAAAAGGATATAACTCACGCCATTTTGTTTTGAAGCTTTACAGTTTGATTAAGCTTTCATTTCAGAAGAATCAAAGGAAACAAAGTGGAAAAATGTTTGCGTATAAATAGAAGATATAAACTTCAGGTAGAAGGAAACAAGGACAAGGTAGGGTGCGTGATAGGCTTGTACAATTATATTTAAGGTTGTACGTATTTTAAATACTTAGGGTAGAAGTAAATAGTTTTATTAATTTGATTTGATAAGGATAAATTTTTAGGTTGTAAGTATTAATATTAATTATAAAACAAGCTTGAAATGGCGCAGTAGTTTGAAAATTTAATTTTAAACTTTAAATGAATATACTGAATTCGTTATAAGTCAGAATTTGATGAAACAAGAAACGTTCGGGTCGAATTAACTATATCTTTGTAATGAATGTAAGAAATTGGGATTTCAATTTATAAATTGTAAGTTATGTCCAATTCAAAATTCCAAATAGTCGATATGGAATATTATTAATATTTTAATATTATTTAAGCCCTTAAAAATGGTCATTTTGCAAACGACCTCCGTTTTTGATGAAATTAATTTTGTTGGATCCGGAATATTAAATTATTGCTAGATTCTAAATTTTGTAATTTTTGGAGCTAGCATGTGGCCGTGCACAATAAACTGTGAATCAATCAGCAATCTGAACCCGAAATAGGGCTTTTTGAGAAAACAAACTTGGAATTCGATGAAATTTGTTTTATTAGGACCATATCATCAAGGCATAGCAGTATGTCAATTTTCCTTACCAACGGAGCTCGTATGTGCTCGGGGCATCGATAACTGTTGATTGGAGACAGGGCGAAATAGACAAATAATAAAATATGATTTCCAAACCCTACCTATATAATATCTCTTCCTCCACAACCCTAATTCACTTTCTTCTTCCTTAATATGGCAGCAACCCTTTCTCCCCTAATTACATTATGCAAACAAGACCCCAGATAATAATTAATTTATATCTTCCAATCCCTCGGCAATTAGCCAAAACTCAAAACACGAATGTTGTAGACAATGATGATCTATATCTACCACAAAAATTTCATGTTTATCGTCATATGGTATTCCCGTGGATTTCGGTTTAAAGTCCAGAAACTAATTTCGATTTTGGAGGAATTATGGCCAAACGGTTGCGAGTTAGGTGAAGGTGTCAAAAGTGAAGTTGTCAAGGAGCAGTAGGGCTACAATTTCTCTTTGGGTGGTCAGTCTGAAACTACTTGTAGCAGCAGAAAAATGGAGTTCAACGTAGTTGACGTTTTGGGTAGAGCAACGAACATTTTCGGTGATGTAGGCGGAGCTGGAGGCGACGATCGACGATGGTCACTAAAGGAAGGTGGTGCGGCGTGGGGAGGCGCAACCTTTAGTGCTGGTGCGCGACCGCTGTTGATCGAGGTGGCGGAGAAATTGGGGTTTTCCCCGATTCGAGTCAAGCTCGAATTCTGCCAAGGCAGTGGCGAATGAGGAGGAGTGACGACCGGTGGTGGCTCGTGGTGGAAAGGGGAAGCGGCGACAGGTATCAGGTCGGAGGCGCAAGGCCTCAGGCGGCGGCGACGAGCGTAGGTCACGGGTGAACAACGGTGGGAGATGATTTAGGGTAATTTTAGGGTTTTTTATATTTAATTATTATTTAATTTTTATATACAAAATTCGAACGCTTATAGCTTGTACATTCGAACTCAGAATCGCAAGAAACTGGATCTGTTGTGATCGTGGAGTTGAGAGCTTCGCAAAAATTAATTTGGTCAAATTTGGAGTAAGTTGAATTTTTGGGTCAAATTAAACTCAAGTTTAATTTGACTCAAAAAATATGATCAATGAGAGACTGACGGAGTGGAAACGTCCCACTTTTCCGTACAATTTAAACCGACATTGAACTAGCACAGTCAACTCAAATTATATAGGAACGCAGAACATTAAGAGAAAGAAGTTAGAGGGTGAGAGAAAGATAAGATAGAAATATTAGAACAGAAGAAGAAGAACCAACACCACACAGAGTCTCACAATGTAGTAGAATAAAGTATAACACAGAAATAACTTTATTGAAGGCTTGAAGTAATATACTTACACATATCTGAGTAAAACAGACAAATCTGGATAGTCATAACAACATGTCCTCAAAAGCAACATACAGCGGAACAAATATTATCACGTCTGGACTCCTCCAACCTGTCTTTGAACACCGCATCCGATAACCTGAACCTATACTTCGGGCTGACCCGAGACATTACAAACGCCACGGATCAGTCTGGTGAACCAGCGTGAGAAAAATTCACTGAGTTTAAATAACATCCATATTGCTTAACTTTGAAAACCTTTTGAAGGAAAGGGTAATAGTAAGACCAACCCACACATAAACATGGACGGTTTTTACCTTACTATAACCAAAATAGTTTTGAAATCAATACTAGTCTGATATCATAATAGTGATGTAAATCGAGTAAATAACCAAGTAGTAGTACGCTTGCATCTCACGATCTACATATATAGTATAAAATCCAAAACCGCGGGGCCCTTAGTGGAGATTGGATTCCAACTATGACAAGGTATGGGACCACCTTCTGATCAGTGTACTCTAGAGGGGATACACTGGGGTTCAACAAGAACGTCTTGCAACACGACCATACATGACCACCCACTCATTTAGCTTGAGTGTAGCAAATGTATTATCACTTGACAGCTTTAAGGGCCCACTGTCCATACGCGGAGATACAAAATCGAAAGAAGAACAAACAAGAAATTTCTCTAAATTGGTGATAACACACCCTACTTGGGAATGACCCACCTAGCCATGTTGCCTACCTGATTTTTGTCGTTTCCTGGCTGTGAGGCTTGAGGCTACGTTTATCTTCTAGAACTCCAATCCACCATTCACTTTGAATGCCACATCGTCAAACCCGTCAAATCACTAATCGACTTCCTAAAAATATTATGGGTATAAAATCTAAGAGAAATGAATTCCTCCGCCACCAGAAGTAATACTTTTAAGAGATCAACTGTGCATGATCTGTTAGGCCTACTCTGCCAGACATTCATCCATACAAGTTGTCCTAGGACTGGACAAATCGAAGGCACTCTCCTACCGCATCCAAAGGATCTGTAGCGAGCAGTCCTTGCAAATCTGAAAAATCTCAACCATGACCGAATCACATGAGAATACCTCTAGTTGTGCTCCAGAGAATATTCGACAAGTAATCCTTTCGCTTATGAAGATCCACGATCTTCAATTGCTCTATCTTCTATCTTCAACATTACATATATGTTGATCGAAATGGGTTTCGAATATAAATCTGGTCCTGGTCTTTCCGTACCAACAATCGTATTGGCCAGATTTGATAGTCGATTATTTAACTATTAAATAAACAAACCTTCATCCATAAAAAGAAAACGAATTCACTGATTCAATGCCCAGCATCCTTCGGCCTCTCTAATTGACTATCGGTTAATTAAACATCTAAAATCTTTAAATCCTCCGATATTCGGAAAACCTATTCATTTATATTATGCTATTCAATTTAAAATACGGTCTTTAAAACCATTAACGTTCATTGACTCACTTCATTTACCCAATCCTTACTATCTGTTAGACCAAAAAATGGAACTAACACCCAAATGCAGATCACTGAATGCAGAAAATAGTAAAATCATAGGGAACACACGAGGTTTTTATAGTGGGTCGACTGTAAATGTAGCCTACGTCCACTTTATAATCTTATTGTTATACTGACAGATTACAAGAATCGGTTACAAGTTGACACACGATTCGTGTGTTAACTGAGATTACAAGAGGAGATTTTATATGTAGAAAGGTGCAAAATCCTTGCACTCATTAATGATGGAGGCTGTGGAGATGTAGGAGAAAGGCCTTCACCAAAAATCAGAGAGAATCCCCCTTAAAATTCCATGTAGAGGTGTAATTATAGCTGTAGGAGAGCCTCTAGGATGACCGGTTCTTGACAGGGCAAGTGGCACACGATCCGGGATAGTAGGAGCATGAATAGCCTTGAGAACAGGTCAAAATCTATGCGTGTATTAGCGGGTTTGGTGATCGGTTCATGGTCATGGGTCAGGTCATGATGAAGCCTTCACGAATCGAGGTCTGGTCTCGAGGTGGAGTGATGAAGCTTGTGTCCATGGTCGGGTCGCGGTCCACCTGAGCTCCACGAGCCAGAGTTGGTTTCACGAGATGGGGGTGCTTCACAAGTTGAGGAGGGTGCTTCACGAGTTGAAGAGTCTCCACGAGCCGAGGAGGGGCGAGCCCAAGGGGGGTCCCACGAGCTAGTCTAGGAGGAGTCATGTTGAGGGCGAATCGAGACCAAGCTCATGAACCGGAGTTACTCTTCTACACGCGCTCACGGAAATGGGCATAACTTTCAAACCGTAAGTTCGATTGAGCCAAACGAAAGCTCTGCTTGGAGCTCATTTAGAGGGCTAGAAAGTTACCAAGCTAAGCTCCATAATTGCTGTTTTCGGCCCAAAAGAGGTCGTCTGATAGGAGTTTCGGGCCATTTTACGTTGATGGTGCGATTTCGACCAAATCACTCTATGTCTTCTAATGTTGTTTCCACTACTGGAGCATGTTGCTATTCAGGAATTCCATAGGTGACAGCTTTGACCAAAAAGTGTGTCAATACTGTCTAACCTATCTATTCATTAGTCAAAAATGAAGTCAAATAAGTTGGGGTATAATTACCTCCCAGACCTTAACTGACAACGCCATTAGCAAAGTTCACAACTTTGAACACCAACCAGTATTCATTTCCGAAATACTCAGATTCAGTTTAAGAAATTACTTCTCTTACGAAACAACATTTGATTATAATAATATAATCTACGTTTTCCAATTATTTATCTTTAAAATACACTCTTATTTGTTAACCTGAGTAAACCAATAAATAAAATATTAAATCAGTTTACGTCACCATTTACTATTATGAACAGTAAATCCTTCTTTCAAGGTTATTGGAATAAAAATCGATTTTAAAATAGTCCACTCAAAGCATTGTTGATTTATTAACCAATTCGAAATAAAAAGTATAATTAGCTTAAACAAATTCCATGCAGGTCAATACTTACGTTTATAAACCACGTTATAATTTGTTTCATTAGTTTGAAACATTTACAAATCTTATTTAAAAGAATTTGATTATCAAAACACTTTTCATAAACACATTTTCATTTATAACTATTTTTATCAATGGTAGTAAAGAGGCAAATGTCTACTAAAGTACCGAACCGTGAAATATCTGTCAATGCCGCATTCAATAATAGTACATAATCATATCGATAAATATTTTTAATAATAATGAGGAATCCAGTTAGATTCCTCCAACCTGTCCATCCCTATGTTACAATGGGTTATCTTCATTTCAGCATGACAATATATTTATCACAATAACGGAATTAAACAGTAATTAATAACGGCCAACAATATCCATTCAAGCATCTAATTATTTATTAAATGCGTTTATAATATTATAAACGTAACCAACAAGGTAAGTTACCTCGTTTGAAATATAATCGTTAAAATAATGATTTAATTTGATTAAATCAAACAAACGTTTAACTTAATCAATGGATATTAAAAAATATTTAGCATCCATGCTAACAATCATCAAATATTCAATCACTAGCAAACATTGCACACAAAATAAAAACCCAGCTTATAGAAAATATAAGCAGAATAAACCGAGTGAGTTGAACTCACCTTGTGTTTCCATTCGTTGTCAAAACTGTTTGTTTTGAGTTAAATTAAAATGGCATTTAATTTAACTGAAAGTCTCAGTTGCTTCAACTGGCTCCACATGAAGTGCTCTCCGATATGATCACACCATATTTTATTTTGTCGAATTCTAGTAACAGGACAAAATATACATGTTATAAGTATATGATTTTATTTAAACTAACCTATTTCCAAAGTTTACAATAACATCTTAACTAAATCCTTAATTAATTTAATAATTATATGCTTACTAAAATGGCCTAGTTTGTTTTACAAACCTTATATGAAACGGCCAGGTCAGTAATAAATGATTTCACATGTTTTGACAAACACCGTGAGGCATATTCAAAACATCAGGCACTTATAAATAGACCTAGGAAACGTGTACATGTTTATATCACATGGTATTAGGCAAATTTTAAATCCCCATTAGGAAATTGGTAAATATACATCATGTGTTATGAGCCACGTTATTTATGTATTAAATTATACTGTTATGCATATAAACGTTTAAAACTACTTAGGCATAGATAAAACCAAGACTAGGCACATTGAAACATTACTTAGGCACGCACTGTACTTTATAATTTATCAATTAAATCTAATGTAAATTTAAATTAATCCTACATAAGGCCAATTGGACATAATTAGGCGTAGTGTATATATTTATTTATTTATTTAAGTGTCCAATAGCAATCCATGTTATAAAATAACGTTGTGTTAATTAGTTAGAATTTGGCAGTCATGTAAATTACTGCTCATCACCTTTTCTTCCCACGTCAGTTTCTTATATCTACCTTCCTCGTGCAAGAAATAATACCTGTTTTCCCCTCTTCTTTTGTAAATATAAACGGCCAGCCTACCCATAATACCTGCTCACGCTTCAGCACCTTGTTTTTTTCTTTTAACAAACCAATGCAGCTTCTTTTGCCGAGCATCCCCTTGCTCCGGCCTGCCATCGCAAAAACCAACGCTCACCGTCCATATACCATGCTTCGGGTCCCTACACCCCAAACCGTGCTAAGTCCTTTCTTCTCTAAGTTGTTCTTCCTATGTAAATGATGCTCACCCAACTGAAACCAACGCAGTGCCTTAGAACGTGAGTCCCCAAACACCTACTGCTTCACTCATATATGTTACAATACATAAACTTGTCCCACCGTTCCTTTCATGCAACTAACTCCAGTCCAATTTCCATGCACACGTCCACCTCAACACTCACTCCCCTTTTCACTTGCTGCCGACGCCCTTTATCCTTCAACCTGACATCGCAACCACTTTCCGGTAACCATGACCATCTATTCCAATAACTAACAACACTACAGTAAACTCGCGACAACTTTTAACACCATCTTCCACAACAATTCTCATTTAACCTCCTTTCCGATCTACGAACCCGAACTGATGATCAGGAGGTGTTCGGTTTATGAAGAAGGAAAGCCTTCTTCATAGTTCTTGCATGAAGAAAGTTTGGGTTAAATATAGGGATGGGTTTTCGTTTGCATTTTCTTTCAGGTGGTGCCAATATGAAGAAAGACGCACATATAAATAGAGAGAGAGGAGAGAAATAGGTATTGGAGAAAATATGGGGATATAGATATATAGTATATATCCTTTTACATATATTAAATGTGGGTTGATTTAATTTGAAAACGAGGGGGCAAAACAGATGAACGGAGTAAGCAGGAGATCTATATATTTATAGATGGAGATGGTTGGGGGATATGATCAAAGTCATTTTCGAAGGGTACATATGTAGGTCTGCGCATCGGTTTAGAGTTGCCTGGCATGTTCAAATGAAAAGAGAACAGGCGTTTGTATTGGTCGGCCGAGAAAATGACATAAGGGACAATATATTTTTACTCAAATTTTTGCTGCAAAGAAGGAAAACAAATTTGTAGCGATTATTTAATTTGATGTAACCAATGAGTTTTATCTGCTGAGGAGACTAAAGATATTTTCAGGGTATTAAATTTTATCGTTAACCGTAAGATTCATACCACCACACCCGAGTTCTGTATTCAACGAAAATGGTCACACTGTTACGTCTCAACATTCTAGTCCCAAAGAAATTTATTTCATTGAAAACGGACTCCGTTTGCAAAACGTTGTTAATTTAGTTTATCGGTTCACCTTTAAATTTCGTCTACCAACAAATTAACCCTGTTTGGCTCCAAATTGGAAATCTAGCAATAATTAATTATATGTATTCCAACAAAACTTGTTTCGTCGAAAACAGAGATCATTTGAAAAATAATAATTTCCGAGATCTATATATTATCGATAAAATAATATTTGATTCCAAAATAATTCAATAATAAATTATTATCGTATCTCCAAATGATATCTTATACAGCTTCAGACTAGGCCAATATATATATATATATATATAAACTCAACGTTTAAAATTTCAGGTTAAAGGATCTTCAAATTACATAGAAACCCCTTATATTTATTAAATAAACGTTATCATTTATTAACGAATTCCATAGCGACTATTTGAAAATTTGAATTGGACATAACTTGCAATCTATAATATGAAATTAACCTTTTTCTCTTTCATTAGAAAAATATAATAAAATAAGTTCAAATGTTTCTTGTTTCATAGAATTCTGACTTATATCGGATCTTGTATATTCATTTAAAGTTCAAAACTCAATATTATGAATTATCGTATCGTTAAGAGCCTGCTTTAGTTATAATATAAATTTAAACGTTCAAACTCCATTTTAAATAAATAAATTCGATATAAAATCCATTTATATTACCAAATCAATATTTAAAACATAATTAGATATTTGTAATTAATGTTCAAAATTCTGGGACGTTACATTCTTCTCCCCTTAAAATAATTTCATCCCCGAAATTACGAGGTAGGAAGAATGCCCCAGACCCAATCATTCAAAAACAATCATTTTAGAATTATTGTTAAAATAAATTCAAACTAAAAAAATTGAAAATTTTCGCCAGCACACTTTCTGCGCGGCTTGATCGGTATGACTACAACTTCCACTCTAGGCCATAACTTTATCAAAAGAGAACCAACAGCCAAATGGCTATCCAACTCAGGGGTATAAAATCGATCATCAACCAATAATATTAAGATTCACCTGTTTGTCAGGCAACTCAATTTCAATTACGAAGCAAATCAACAAGCTGGTCTTCATCTTCCAATCCGTATTACCAAATCAACTCCATAGCCCTTTGAATTCTACATTTAACTCAACTTACAATTCAAGTAACAATCCAGGGTAAATTAATTGAGTTTCATTTCATTAGTGATTTTATTTCCAATTCATCTATTGATCCATTTGATGAATTTTATCCAACTAAAGCAGAATCTAAATAACAAACAATCAAATCATTTGAATTATACTCAACACTGATACTTGTTGGTCTGCATTTACTTTGGTTTAACATACCTTAATATAAATCGATTAATCTGATTGATTTCCATTATCTATTCGATTTCCAAATTCCAGATTAATTTAATTTAGTTTCATTTCATTACTTAAGTTAATTTGAATTCTGAACAAATCAATTAAACAGCCAAACAACTAATATTATAATTTAATAAAATCATTTCTTTTTTTTGTAATAAAAGTATAATATAGGCAAAATTGTTCCATCAGCCATCTTTACAAAATAATATTGTGTCAATTGCTAGTTCAATATGGTTTCCCTACACTTGAACCGGTTAATCAACACAATACAAAACATTTTATATAAAATCAACAAATACGTTCTCTCGTATATACACTCAAACTCAATCAAGGGTATTACTAACCCGATCTCTACTGAGTTATGGCACAGAGCCAAGGTTATTACTAAACCAATAGCTCTGATGCCACGTTGTAACGTCCCACTTTTCCGTGCAATTTAAGCCGAGATTGAACTAGCATAGCCAACTCAAATTATATAGGAAAGCAGAACATTAAGAGAAAGAAGTTAGAGGGTGAGAAAAGATAAGATAGAAATATTAGAACAGAAGAAGAAGAACCAGCACCACACAGAGTCTCACATCGCAGCGGAATAAAATATAATACAGAAATAACTTTATTGAAGGCTTCAAATACTACACTTACATACATCAGAGTACAACAGACTATTCTGGATAGTCATAACAACATGTCCTCAAAAGCAACACATAGCGGAACAAATATTATTACGTATGGAATCCTCCAACCCGCCTTTGAACTTCACCGCATCTGATAACCTGAAGCTGTAACTCGGGCTGACCGGAGGCATTACAAACGCCACGGAACAGTCTAGTGAACCAGCATGAGAAAAACTCACTGAGTTTGAATAACATCCATATTGCTTAACTTTGAAAAACTTTTGAAGGAAAGGGTAATAGTAAGACCAGCCCACACATAAACATAGACGGTTTTTACCTTACTATAACCAAAACTGTTTTGAAATCAATACTAGTCTGATATTATAATAGTGATGTAAATCAAGTAAATAACCAAGTAGTAGAACGCTTGCATCTAACGCAATACATATGTAGTATAAAATCAAAATCTACGAGGCTCTTATTGGACATTAGATTCCAACTACGACAAGGTATGGGACCACCTTCCGATCAGTGTATTCTAGAGGGGATACACTGGGGTTCAATAAGAACGTCTTGCAACCCGACCACACATGACCACCCACTCATTTAGCTTGAGTGTAGCGAATGTATTATCAATTGACAGCTTTAAGGGCCCACTGTCCATCTGCCGAGATACAGAATTGAAAGAAGAACAAATAAGGAATTTCTCTAGATTAGTGATAACACCCCTTCTTGGGAATGGCCCACCTAGCCACGGTGCTTGCCGATTTTTGTCGTTTCGTGGCTGTGAGACTTAAGGCTACGTTTATCTTCTAGAACTCCTATCCACCATTCACTTTGAATGCCACATCGTCAAACCCGTCAAACCACCACTACAACAAATTGACCATATTACAACGGTGGAAAAAAGTTGTAAAAGACTTTTACCAAGGTGGGGCAACCGTCATCTATTAAGAAGTTGTAATAGACTAAAATCTTTTACAACTGTTTTGCACCGTTGCAACACCATTGTGAAATGTATATTTTACAACTGTTTTCCACCATTGTAATAAACTTTATTGCAACTATTTATAACTGTTGTAATATATTTTATTAAAAGTATTATTTTACAGTTGCAATATATGAACAAATTACATACAAATTACTAATAAAAGAATTCATTTCGGAATATATTATCTACAAAACTGAAGATATCAAACAAACTTAAAACATGAACCAAAACAATATATTAAAATCTTCAAACTATCATCATTTTTTTATAAATCATGCAAGTATCTTAAGTACATAAAGCAACTACAAAGTACATTATCCAAGACTCCAAAATCCAAGTACATAAAACAGAACTAAACTTGCTACGAACATATGTCATGCACCTATGTCTCAAACAACCGATGTCTCCTTGGTTAAAGATGGTCCAATCGAGGTCTTTCATGGATGTAAATTTTGATGTTAATACATTGGTTGCTGAATGCAACTCTTTGTTTAAAAGGAGCAAATACCTTTCAGTTTCTTTACAGTCGGCTTCAAGTTGAATTCTTTCTAGATATTTAAGCATCTCTAAAGATTGTGTAGGATCCTATATCAACATCGTTATGATGCCATATGAGTGCACTTTCCTTTGTCTCCATGCATGATCCGTCAATAGATTCGGTATAGAGCTGCATAAGTAGTTCATCCATTTAGCAACATTATGATGCCATACGACTACAGCCAGTTGATTTGACTACACGTCTAACATCACCGCATTCAATAATCTTGCAATTGTTGATTCTTGTATGCTTTGTTCATCAATGAAGGTGTATCTCAGTCATGATCAAAGCTGAACTAGAAGTTAATTTGATCGTTTTTTTCTTACGATTAATAGTGAAGTGTTGTTAGTTATGAAATCAAGTGCTTAACTGCAAACATAATCACATAGATAGATGAAGTTAAATGTATACCTGTAAGTTATTGTTTGACAAATCAAGCTTGGTGATGTTAGCCAAGTTGAGAGAATGATGAGAGAGATTGTTTAATGACATTCCAGTCATATTCACGTATTTTTCTATCTTTCCTTCATTTTCTTTGCTGTGAGAAATGATTGACACAGGTAAATGATTGACAACAGGTAAACGTGCACAATATCGCATATTATATGATTCTGTTTCAAAATATATTCAGTTTACCAAGGACACTACAAACAAAAAATCATCAGTAATGAGCATAAATCATGTATCATTAGTTCTCTATTGTGTGAGAAATATACTATAGATATATTTATAAAAGCTCTAACAACACGTTATCAGTAGGCAGATCAGATTACTTAAACTAGTCTTTTTATTTTCAAGAAAAAGGAGAAACATTTAAATCAATCCTGTATCAAGTCAGGTTAAGTGTTAGGCTTGCGCTGTAAGAATGATAAAGAAATGGGCAGATATCATTAATTTTGCTATATTCTCTTGTCTTCCTTTCTTTTTTGGTTACAAGAATGATGCCCCACAAAATACATTTACTGCTTCCTCTTTTACTTACAGGCATGACATCATTTTTTGCAATAAAGAGTGCATATATAATGAAAAGCTGTATATATAATGAAAAGCTACACGTTTGATCATAATCTTGTATTCAAGCAGCAATTCCCAATAATGGATGATAATATCAAACATATCATTCAACAATTTAAAAAAAAAAAGTTAATGTACCTAAATGGCTTAATGTTGTTTTCATTATGTATCATCCTTTTCATCTTTTTTCTCACAAGTCAATTTTGCTGCATAATTTGGTCTTCCACCTCCTTTTAAATTTGCATGCTTATTTTCCTATAAACCTATAACATTAACCATCACATTTTACCAATTTTT
The DNA here is from genome assembly GCA_030737875.1 of Allium sativum. NCBI lineage: Eukaryota > Viridiplantae > Streptophyta > Magnoliopsida > Asparagales > Amaryllidaceae > Allium > Allium sativum. The sequence goes on from CM060919.1 coordinate 172,692,669, forward strand.
AGTTCATCCACCTTAGAAATGAGACTCACATTTTCTAATACAGAACAACACTGTCCAAAAATGGATAAAGTTGTAAAAAAAAGTTCAAAGCAAAGATTCATTCATCCCAGTATGCTATCCTTTTATTTTAGTGTTGTATTCAAAATCATTCTTGCTTCACTTATCATTTAATGGAATGACATATACAGGTAAATGGAACACGATGGATTCCAACAGAAGAGCAAATACAAATAGTCAAAGAGCTATACAAAGGTGGAATGCGCACTCCAGTTCAAAACAAATCAACGAAATAACTAAGGAGCTAGGAACATATGGAAGGATAGAAGGTAAACATGTGTTCTACTACTGGTTTCAGAATCACAAAGCTCAGGAGAGGGAAAGGCTTAAACACAGTGCTGCTTTCCTCAATTCTACTACTCCTGATCCTCTATTATCAAACTATTTATTCAATGATACAGTAACGCTGCTAAGCTAAAAAAACAGAGTGTATTTATTGAAAATGCAGAATTTTCATTGAAACCAAACACATATACATCCAAAAAATTCCAACTTTAGTTCAAAACAAAATGAATATCCTCAATGGCTGAACAAAAATGAGGAAATCCAACATATGGGGTGGCAACAGACAAAATATCATTTTTTATATAAGTTGACATGAAAATTTGTGATATATGATTATACCTTATGCTTCCTTTTTAGCATGTTGGACGAACAAGTTAATGGAGATGGGTTATCGGGTATGACAGTCATGGATCCGGTAACAAACGAGACAAAGTACTAGTCGGACGGAGTGATTTAGATCAGGATCTAAGTCCTAAGCATCAGATCTGAAAATGAGGGTGAAATTGGTTTGGCGGTGGAGGTAGGAATAGTTTTGGATCCATCCACGCAATCTGTATCTATGGAACTTGGTTGGCGATTTTGTCATGGGCCAGGACACAGACTTGCGGTTAGGGCACAAAATTGGAATAGAGGAGGTCGGTGGTGGGTAGGTTAGGTTTGGCGGTAGGCAATGGCTTGGAGGAGGAGTAACAAGAGACGGTGGAAATGGTTTGGTGGTCATGGAATTGCGATGATTAGGTCGGCGGTGGATAGATTACATCTGGAGGCCAATTTGATTAATTGGGGATTTTTGATGGAATGGCAGGAACATTGAAAAATAATACAAATGAATAGCGGGAAGGGGTAAAATTTCGCAGACGGAGCCAAAAATTTAGATTAGCGGGATGCTTCCAGAAATAAAAACAAAGTTCCATTGCTTAGAACTAGGAAAAACGCATGTTAATATTGTTTAGAATACATTTAGAACTAAATCTTTTGCAAATTAATGTTATGCTTTTTAAATGTTGAACTATTTCAGTACTTATGATTTTCTAAAATTTGGATTACTTCATAAAAAAATTATTGTTTTATTTCTTAATGTTATAAAAATTTTAAATTTTTGTTTTTAGTTTTATGAATATTTTAAAGTTTACTTCACAAAATTTCCAATTTTATTTTTTTTGAAATACTAAATATTAATTTTTCTAAAATTTTATTAGAAAATTAGTTGAATCAGAATTCTAATTTTTTAATCTTGAATTTTACGAATATTTCAAAATTTGTTTAGATTTTAGTTTAGAAAATAAAAAAAAGATTAGTTATCAAATATTAAATATAATAATTAAAAAATTGAATATTAGGTATAATTATTGAATATTAAATGTAATTAATGCATATTATATATTTACTAGTTATTAGAAATTAATTATAATAATTGATTAAATTCAAAAAATAATTATTGATTATAGACAATACTTAGTAATTATGAATTATTTATTAATAGTGGTTGGCTATAAATATATAGGTGCCTATCTAAGTTCTCATTTACAAATTACCAGTTCAAAACTACCATCCTAAATTATTAAATATTAGGTATGACTAATTTATTTTAGAAATTTTGGTATTTTTGTATAGAATATCGAATATTAAATACATTTATTAATTTTAAATTTAAAGAATTAGATAATAATTATTACGTAACCAAATATAAGTTACTATTGTAATTGACAACTATTACAACTGGTCTGAAAGAACTGTTGTAATAGGCATCTACTACAACAGGAAAAATAAAAAAGTTGTTGAAAACAAATCTATTACAACTGTCAAAATAAAACACTTGTAGATAACCTCTATTACAAAATTTCATTTTGCGACAGTTGTAAAATTATAGTTGTAGTAGAGTGTTTTTGTTGTAGTGCACTAATCGACTTCCTAAAAATATTACAGGTATAATAGCTAAGAGAAACGAATTCCTCTGCCACCAGACATAGTACTTTTAAGAGATCAACCATGCATGATCTGTTAGGCCTATTCTGCCAGACATTCGTCCATACAAGTTGTCCTGGGACTGGACAAACCGAAGGCACTCTCCTACGACATCCAAAGGATCAATGCCGAGCAGTCCTTGCAAATCCGCAAAATCTCAACCATGGCCGAATCACATCAAAATACGTCTGGTTATGCTCCAGAGGATATTCAACAAGTAATCCTTCTGCTTACGAAGATCCACGGTCTTCAATTGCTCCATCTTCTGTCTTTAATGTTACGTATCTGCTGAAAGGAACGAGTTTCGAATATAAATTCGTTCCCGGTCTTTCTGTACCAACAATCGTATTGGCCAGATTTGATATCGGTTATTTAGCTATCAAATAAACAAACCTTCAACCATAAAAAGAAAATGAGTTCACTGGTTCAATGCCCAACATCATTTGGCCTCTCTAATTGACTATCGGTTAATTAAACTTCCAAAATCATTAAATCCTCCAATATTCGAAAAACCTATTCATTTATATTATGCTGTTCAATTTAAAATACGGTCTTTAAAACCATTAACTTCATTGACTCACTTCATTTACCTAATCCTTACTATCGAACCTGTCTATTCCTTAATCAACAATGAAGCCAATCAAGTTGGGATATAATCACCTCTTAGAACTTAACTGACAACGTCATTAACTTCAAAATAGGAAGAGTTCACAACTTCGAACACCAACCAGTATTCATTTCCGTAATACTACGATTTAGTTTAAGAAATTACTTCTCTTATGGAACAACATTTGATTATAATAATATAATCTACGTTTTCCAATTATTTATCTTTAAAATATACTCTTATTTGTTAACCTGAGTAAACCGATAAATAAAATATTAAATCTGTTTACATCACCATTTACTATTATGAAAATAGTAAATCCTTCTTTCAAGGTTATTGAAATAAAAGTAGATTTTAAAATAGTCCACTCAGAGCATTGTTGATTTATTAACCAATTCGAATTAACAAATATAATTAACTTAAACAAATTCCATGCAGGTCATTACTTACGTTTATAAACCATGTTGTAATTTGTCTCATTAGTTTGAAACATTTACAAATCTTACTTAAAAGAATTTGGTTATCAAAACACTTTTCATAAACACATTCTCATTTATATCTATTTTTATCGATGGTACTAAAGTGGCAAATGTCTACTAAAGTACTAAACTATGACATATTAGTCAATGCCACATTCAATAACAGTACATAATCATATCAATAAACATTTTCAATAATAATGAGGAATCCAGTTTGATTCCTCCAACCTGTCCATCCCTGCGTCACAATAGGTTATCTTCATTTCAACACGACAATATACTTATCACAATACCAGAATTAAACAATAACTAATAGCAGCCAATAATCAATCCACAATATCCATTCAAGCATCTAATTATTTATTAAATACATTTATAATATTATAAGCATAACCAACAAGGTAAGTTACCTCGTTTGAAATATAATCGTTAAAATAACGATTTAATTAAATTAAATTAAACAAAGTTTAATTTAATCAATGAATATTAAAAATATTCAGCATACATGCAAACAATCATCAAATATTTGATCACTAGCTATGACGACCCCAAACCCCGATAAGATGGTGATGAGGGTAATCTTTGGAATATAACACATAAACAGATAATAACAGAACAAAAATAAATAAATACACCAGATAATGTACAATAGAATACACTGGATAAACATAATCATCAGAGTTACACAGTATACAGGATCATACTTAGTTCAAAATACAGTTCATCTATACATAAATGTCTACAGCGGAAAACAAACATAATATGTACAATAGGAGCTGAACAACATAAAAAGAGATAAATGATAGAATCCATCTTCAGCTCCAGCTATCCAGAAAGAGCCTACTAAAACCTGAATACAAGGCTGCCCGTGTAGAAAAAGGGGCACCCGAGTTTGCAGGTGAAACAAACTACGAGTCAGTCATGGGACTGGTATGAGAAATCTACTTAACACATTTTATAATATGGCCAATCACAGGACCACGCCACTTTCGCGGAACGGGTTTACTCCATTGGATTGCCAGTGCTTTAAAACAAATAATCTTTTAAACATCTTAATGCTTTTTATAAAAATGAAGCCATTATAAGACTCAGTTCCCATCACACAATGCAACACAAACTGGAGGATAGAGTTTTACCTTATAATGGCCAAAATATGCTTGATACGAGCAAAACAAATCATTTGATATTATTGCTAGTGTATATATGTTTCAAAAAAAAAAATCAATCATAACTATCAATCATAGACGGCATGGGTACCATATATCATGTTGCCATATATATATATATATATATATATATATATATATACAATCAAAATCGCACAGTGTCGTATTTGGAAATTGGATTTCCATCATGAACCAAGGCAAAAGATAGTCCTTACCGAATTCGAGACAATCTAGCCCATGTCTCAGGCAAGCGCGCAGGCAAGCCTAGGATCGTCAGGGCCGGTCCACCGATGTGGATTATTATGCCTGAACACTACGTCTCCCCGCCCTTTGGGGCGTAAATGAGCCCAATGACTCTATCGGTCCTGGATCGACCGATATATCCGAGGCGCCTCGCAACATCAACAACCACACAGGTGAAAATAATATAAATGTCAGGGCTGGTAGGTCACTGACACCACCCTAGCTAGAAGGAAACACATGCCCTCCCTAATGTCCTCTCCCGTTTCTGGCTCATACCGGGGTGTGAGGCTCGCGAAACAATGCTATACACAAAGCTACACCACACAGGCCGTGCTTTGATCATCAACCACAAGACTTTGCTTTTCAACAGAAGCCTTGATCATCTGCCACTTAGGCATGCTACACAGGCAATTCACTCCATGCGACTGATTTCTATCGATATATAACCCCTGAGTTCGTACGTCGGCGTTAAGCAAGAGAATAAATTCTCCGCCGCCAAACAGATATATATTTAATAGAGATCAATCAGCACAGAACGAAATCCAATGTCAGACACACAGTCCATTTACACATTCGTTCTGGGTCTGAACGAAACCGGAGGCACTCAATACCTCGCATATCCGTACAATCAACAAGTACGTCCGAACGACTACTACTTCAACCCCTTCAAGGTAGCTACTCCCATCATGAGCATCAGTAGCACCCCTCCATTCGACGTGAAGATCATCGGTCTTGCACCTAATTCATATCTTCGACTTTCACCCGTCGATCAATTATTTGAAATGAGAATTAACTCAGCCTTTTCAAATAATTCACGTATATTTAGAATTTCAAATCAATTCACTTCAATGGTTAAATTATTCGATATCACTAATTTTGTCCTTTAATGTAATTTTCATGCCAAACACATTCAACCATCAAATATCACATAAACCAAGCAAATTCAGTTTATTTTCGTTCCATATCGTGTATAATATTTTATCACGATTTATCGCTATTTTTATTTATTAAAAAATAGCCAATTCATTCAAAACAACGCTTCAGGCCATAACTCGGCCGTGGCGCTGTTTTTCTTCAGATTTGATTTACACATATCTGAACATCTATCCGTTGGATCTTCACAAATTTTATATCATTAGAAAGATATTTTCAAAATGAATCCAACGGTTTTAGTTTCGGGAAAATCCGATGGTCGGATCTCCCGCACTAATCGTTTGAAGTTACGATTTCAAAATACGAACTGCAGCGTCGTTATTCGATTTAATTTAATTATATTTATATATATATAAATATAATCAATTCTGGCGCTGTTTTTCTTCAGATTTGTATCAAACATTCCAGACAATCCAACCATTGGATCTTCACAAAGTGGGTGTCGTTGGAAAGATATTTCCAAGGCGAACCCAATGGTTGTGGTTTCGGGAAGATCCGATGGTCGGATTTCCCTCAGTAATCGTTTGAAATCACGGTTTTAAAACATGAACTGCAGCGTCATTATTCGATTTAATTTAATTATATTTATATATATATATATAATCCATTCTTTGATTTCAACACTATTTTCACTTCATATATTTGATAAAAATACTATTTTATCATCAAAAATATTTATTCAACACATCTGTATTTTTAGCGAGTCGCTCACATGATAAAAATGATATTTTTATCATCAAAAATATTTATTCAACACATGAATATTTTTAACACTTCACATTCACAATAAAAATGTTGATTTTATTGTTCAATCTATATGTTCAACACATGAACGTTTTCGACTTCACACATACGATAAAAATATAATTTTTATCGTTCTAGTCCTTTATTCAACACATGAATATTTTCTATAGTTTATATATATAATAGAAATGTGATTTTTTATCTTTCAAATAATTTATTCAACACATGAACTTCATTCAACACATGAATTTTTATTCGACACACGAATATAGTTTCAACACATGAAAATAATTCTAACACATGAATATTATTGAAAATTTTGGCAACATAACGGCAGGGTAGTTAAAACCGGCACCGTCCCTAGTACGGCTCCTCACTCTACCTTAAAACCTCGCGGTTTTTGACAATGGGGATTTTCAATATCTATTTCGCACGCATGCGAATTTTCCAATATACTAATCCTATTGGGATTTCAACCACAATCAATCATTTGAATTCAACCATTCATGATATTCACCAAATTTCACATCTACCAATAATCCAAACAATATCACAACCAATAAATATCGTCCATGGTCTATGGACGAGGGGAGTATATATATATATATATATTCGTATATAAATATATTTCAATTTCATATCACTATCATTTCAATTTATTTCAATGCATTTATAATTTTTACAACGCATATATAACTAACATACAACTTATACAACGCTTATACATGAGGTGTACAACGCTTATATAACTCATGCATGGACTATATAATTTATACATCGTTGTTTCCCATATCGTTTATAAATTAGAAATCTCACATTTTGTTCCACTCAACCAAAAATTGTAGAAGGATCAGAAAAATATGTGGTCTCTTCTGGAATGTAGAAGACGTCCACACGAGTCCACTGTCTCTTGTTTCACAAAATTTCATCAACAAATGAGAAAGACATGATTTTTACAGTGAAATCAAAAACCGTAGCGCTTTAAAGTTCTATAATATAGTTTAAAATATATAAACCGTATACCTTTCAATATTCTTCAAAACTAGGTTTGATCTTTTCGAGCAATCCGTGAATCGATAGGACGATCGGCCTTCACCACGAAGAAGAGCAAGGAGAGGCGCGCCAGGGGACCCTAACCGCGATGAACTCGATGGCATTAGTGGCTCTCGGCGGCGGTGGAAAGTCTCCGACTTTGGAGGCTTCAAACTCGATGAATACCAAACTAAAAATTACCAATCCTATATGGATTTAAAGATCTAAGAGAGATCTATAAAATTCTACAAAGAAGCATCACGTTTTATTGCGTGTAGGAGGAGGAAAGGAGGAGAGAAGTTTGGAGATGAAGGCGTTGTTCGATTTGGGGATTGTCGGGGAGAGAGAAGGTCAACGCAGGAGTGAGGTGGCCAATAGGATTTTTCCATTTATTTATATATTTTTAAATTTCTAAAATACCCTCTTTCACACAGGAACCCCAATCCAGACCCAACGACTGTTGTCCCTAGCTAAATACCCCCATTCCGAACACAATGGGATATGTTTCGTAGGCCCATTCGACTGTTTCAATCAATTTTCCTTCAAATTAAAATATAACACATTCAATATTGAATTTGAACGTACATTTCAATTTGCCGAGGCCACATACTGATCCCAAAAATTCCAGAAAAATAAATCTAGCTATGTTTTGACGATACGGTCCGAACAAAACTAGTTTCGTCGAATTCTGAGATCGTTTGAAAAATGGCCCTTTTCTGGTCGATCCAATTTAACAGAAATCGACCAAACACATTTTCCTTTGCCAACATATTAACTTAAAAAATTATGAAATTTGAAACCTAGCAATAATTTGACGTCCCGGATCCAACAAAAGTGGTTTCGTTGAATTCCGAGGTCGTTTGCAAAATGTCTATTTTCATGGGCTATATAAATTCTATAACGACCATCCTGAAAATTCATTTGGCCATAACTTTTGACTCCCGCTATGAAACTTCGATTTTTCAGATTCTTTAGAAAGATATTCACTAACAGATTTAAATATTTTTGGTTTCACTAAAATCCGTTTTATTTTACACCCGGTATAGTCATTCAAAGTTTGAATTGAAAATTTGAAACTGCCGCGCCATTTCAGGCCTTGTTTATAATTCAAAGTAATTATATTTATTTTCAAACTTTGATTCAAACTTACTTTTCATCATTATTATTTAAAATATTTATTTTAAATACTTAAAATTCACTATTTTTGCCAATTAAAAAATTTTAAACTGGCTGAGATTTTCTGGGTTGTTACAATCTCCCCCACTTAAAACTTTTCGTCCCCGAAAATGAAAAAAGTCGAAAGTGGTTTGATTAGCCAACTCTACCTTCAATCTGTCTTCAATTCTCTAACTTTTCAATTTCTAAGAATTTTCAAATTCTTCAAAAATTTGGCTTACACCCTAAATTTTCGAAAAATTTCGCCATAACCTCCTTTGTATGGGGGACTTGGGGATATTTCAAATAGCCTCCCATGGCCCTCACCAATCCAAAAGAAAAAGGAAAAGCCAAGCAGCTAGCCAATCGGCTCATAAAATCATCAAATCCCAAGAAATACAATAAACATGTACCTATTTGTCGGGCAAACAATTTTATTCCTCTGCTTAGCTGTTTATCCATAATCTGTTCACACATATATAATGCACATGTATATATTTCTATCAGTTTCTAAATCAGTTCAATACTTGTTCAATTGCATACACTTAACTTCATTCTCTTATTGATTAAATTAACTATCATTCTAATAATTCAATTAATCAAATCCACAATCACACAACTCAACCAACAATCAATTTGTTTTTAACTTTTCAAAAATATACGAACTAATTCTTATGCTTTTTTTTATAAAAATCATTCAAACCACATAATTAAAAGTTCACATCCATGAAAAGAAAACAACAACAAAGTAGAGAACAGAATGTTAATGCAAAGTATGGTAAATGTACCTTGCACCAGAGTCAATCAGAGATATCCACCCTGCACTTAGGATAGGCTTTCTTAATGCTTTCCTCTGTTTCCCAAGTACAATCTCGCGGATCTCCACTCCATTGCACTTTGACTAAGTGAACCTTCTTGTTCCTCAGTTCTTTGGCTTCTTTGCCAATGATCTTTAGCGGCTCTCTTCTCACAGCCAATTCTGGAGTAATTTCTATATCTCGTTGCGCTGCTTCTTCCACGATCAAGTCTGGATCATGAACATGCTTTCGAAGTTGAGATACATGAAACACGTTATGCACTCCAGGCAACCATTCAGGTAATCGAACCCTATAAGCGAGAATTCCAACCCGTTCAAGAATAGGAAACGGACCAATAAATTTGGGTGCCAATTTCCCTGTTTTACCGAACCGGATAACTCCTCTCATCGGAGATACCTTCAAATACACATAGTCGCCAACAACAAGTGATATATCTCTTCTTCTTTTATCTGCATAGCTTTTCTGTCGACTTTGAGCGGCGAGTAATCGTTTCTTCACGAAATTGACTTTGTCCGCAGCTTCGCGAATCATATCGGGTCCCAATACGAGTCTATTACCAGGTTCTACCCAATAAGCAGGAGATCGGCACGGCCTACCATACAATGCTTCGAATGGTGATATAGTTAGGCTCGCTTGGTAGCTATTGTTGTATGAGAACAGGGCCAAATGCAAATGGTCTTCCCATGACTCGCCAAAATCAATGACACAAGCCCGCAATAAATCTTCAAGAATACGATTCACCCTCTCGGTTTGACCATCTGTTTGAGGATGATATGCAGTGCTCAAGTTCAGTTTCATTCCCAATTCTGCTTGGAATGCTTCCCAGAATTTACTAGCAAAAATCGGGTCATGATCACTAACGATGCTCATAGGAACTCCATGCAGTCTAACTATTTCCTTGAAATAAACCTGCGCCAGACTCTGAGCAGTTCTATTCGATTTGACAAGTATGAAATGGACGGTCTTCGTGAAACGATGTATGATCAACCAAATACTGTCATTTCCCTTCCTGGTTCTGGGCAAACCATCTATGAAATCCATAGAAATCTATTCCCACTTTCCACCTGGAAGTTCTAAAGGTTGCAACAATCCAGCGAGTTTCTGCTGATCGCTTTTGACTTGTTGACAGGTGGAACACCGACTTACATATAAGGAGATGTCTCATTTCATAGACCTCCACCAGAAAGTGCGTTTGATATCATTATACATCTTGCTCACTCCTGGATGGATACTAAGCTTGGCTTTGTGACATTCATCCAATACTTCTCTTCGGAGTTCTGCAATGTTTGGCACACATATGCGGCCTTTTAACCTCAAAAATCCATTGTTATCTATCTGAAAACTCGAGGGCTCGCCTTTCTGTATTCTTTCTTTGATTCTTTGAATGAAGTGATCATCCTTCTGAAGAGCAGATATTTTATCAATCAATGAAGTCGTAATAATAAAACTAGCGATCATTACATTCTTTCTACTCAGCGCATCAGCTACAACATTAGCATTCCCTGGAGTGTACAAAATCTCAAAATCGTACGCGGTAAGAAATTCTAGCCAATGCTGCTGTCTCAGATTCAAGTCTTTCTGGGTGAACAGATACTTCAATGACTGATGGTCTGTATACAGTTCAAATTTCTCACCCAACAGATAGTGCTTCCAGATTTTCAAAGCAAATACAATGGCTAACAACTCAAGATCATGAGTAACGTAATTTTTCTCATGCGGTTTCAGCTGACAACTAGCAAAAGCAATCACTTGACCTCTTTGCATTAACACTGCACCAAGGCCTTCTCTAGATGCGTCAGTCCAGACTTTCAAGTCCTCATTGCCCTCTATTATTGTTAACACTGGAGCTGTTGTCAGTTTTAACTTCAGCTCCTGGAAAGCTGCCTTACAATCGGGAGTCCAGTTGAATCTCGAATGTTTCTTAGTCGGTTTCGTTAAAGAACTAGATGTATTCGCGAAATCCTTAATGAGTTTCCAATAATAACTGGCCAACCCGAGAAAACTTATGACTTTTGTGGGTGTACGAGGCTATTTCCAATTTTGAATAGTAGTGATTTTACTGGGATCCACTGAAATTCCTTGGTTTGACATGACGTGGCCAAGAAATTTGACTTCTTCTTGCCAGAATATACATTTGAAAAACTTTGCTTTCAAAACATTCTTTCTCAGAATTTCTAACACTTGTTCCAAATGTTTTTCGTGCTCGCTTTCTGATTTAGAGAAAATCAATATATCATCAATGAAAACCAGAACGAATTTATTCAATACTCCTCTGAATACCCGGTTCGTTAGATCGACGAAATAAGCTGGAGCGTTACATAAGCCGATACATAAGCCGAACGACATTACTAACCACTCGTAGAATAAGTTTGGAACTCTGAATGCTGTCAAAGAAACACACTCTTCGGCAATACGAAGCTGATGGAAACCTGTAGCTTGGTCCATTCGTGAAAACACTTGTGCTCCATTCAATCGATCTAACAAATCATCAATCCGCGGCAATGGGTATTTGTTTTTCAGTGTCTGCTTATTCAAGTCACGATAATCTACACATAATCTGAGAGTACCATCTGACTTTGGGACAAACACCACTGCTGCTCCCCAATCAGAGAAACTAGGTCTGATCAGACCTTTCCATACAAGCTGTCGAGTCTGATTATCTAACTCTTCTTTCTCCTTCAAGGTCATTCTTCGAATAGCGTGAAATACTGGCCTTGCATTCGGAACTAAAGAGATTTTAAAATCAATTTCTCTCTGCGGAGGTAAGCTAACAACTTCTTCGAACACATCCGCATAGTTCTTGACAACTGGGATATTTTCAATGCCGACCGAAATATCCTCCAGAACGACAGGAACAGGTTCTAATTAAGAAGGAGAAACATCCAAAGCGGACCAAAAATCTTTTCTATCTGAATTCGGCCCTTCACATGGAATGGTTATATAATTGCCCGATTTAATCCTCGCCCTTACGACTTTGTCAGCGCATTCTCAGCTTCATATTTGGTTAACCAATCCATTCCCAAAATCAGATCAAACTCTGTAAAATTCATAACAATAGAGATAGTAGGGAATCGATAACAGGAAAAAGAAACCGGCACTCTGCAAACCCAACTAAGATAGAGGGAACCCCCAACCGGATTATGGACAGTAATGGGTGTTTTGAGCTTCCTCAAATTCAAATCCAGTTTCTTAAACGCATTCTTTGCAACAAAGTTTCGCGACGCGCCTGTATCAAACAGTACTTTAACTGGGATGTTTTTGACAGTAAGCGTGCCTTCTAAAACATCTGGCCTTCCCTGACTAGCTGAGGGTTCAGAAGTCTCTGCCACTTCATTTACTTGAGCCACTTTGGCCGCTTTCAACTGCCAGCAGTCTCGCTTTATATGACCAGGCTGATGACATAAATTGCACTCTCGGGTCCCTTGAAACTTGTTCTTAGATTTAAATTCATTCCCCTTTCGTTTCTTTAAAGATCTGCATTTTCCTTGCAAATGCCCTTTTTTATGGCAGTTATTGCATATGGCAGTCGTTATCGGTTCTTTCTCGGACTTAACCTTTTCCCGATAGAATCTAGGCTTCTACCTGAGCTCAGGCTTCGTACTAGCCTCAGGCTGTGTACTTGTCTCTGGGCTATCAGCTTCAGATTTCCTTTTACTGCTAGTGCTGACTTCCTCTTCATCGACAAAAAGTCCTCGCTTATCTAGACCTTCTTACTGGTAAGCCATATATATCATTTCAGAAAAAGGAAGCTTCACATGCCCCATCACACTATTCCAGTATTTTTTTTGAAGACCATTAATAAACCTCAGATTCTTCCTCTTTGGATCTTGAATTAGATAAGGGGCAAAATGAGAAAGTTCATTGAATCTCTTATGATATTCTGGGATATTCATATCTCCTTGTATCAGATAAGAAAATTCATCACATAACCACTTAGTTGCTTCTGGAGGAATAAATCTTTTACTGAAAATTTCTTTAAATCTATCCCAGGTAATATTACCTTCTGGATTATCCTTAGTAACTGTTTCCCACCAGATCAACACTTCTTCTTTGAGCGCCCAAGATGCCACTAATCTTTTTTGATCATCTCTCAGTTGGAAACGCTCAAAAATTCTTTCAGTAGAGCTCATCCAAGCTTGAGTTTGAATAAGGGATTCATTGCCCGAGAATTGTGCTCCACTCAGATTTCGATATCTGTTAAATAGAGCCTTTAGATCTGGTTCTGCATTCCTTCTGTTTCTAACAATCATTTTCTAGTACTTATGCAAATAGCAGATCAAGTGTCAGGTCAATAGAAAAGATATTTTAAAACATAGAGACATATATGTTAATGTAAATGTGTCTATCGAGGAGTATTCCATTCTGCTATACTCATACAAGGATATTACTGATCCTACCTGTAATGAGTTACTCGTCCTAGAACACTACTGGTCCTATTTCTGACGAGTTCATTAATATGTTATATTCCAGAACTAAGCTTAACCAAAGCTCCGATACCACGTTTGTGACGACCCCAATCCCCGATAAGACGGTGATGAGAGTAATCTTTGGAATATAACACATAAACAGATAATACCAGAACAAAATAAAATAAATACACCAGATAATGTACAATAGAATACACTGGATAAACATAATCATCAGAGTTACAAAGTATACAGGATCATACTTATTTCAAAATACAGTTCAGCTATACATAAATGTCTACAACGGAAAACAAACATAATATGTACAATAGGAGCTGAACAGCATAAAAAGAGATGAATGATAGAATCCATCTTCAGCTCCAGCTATCCAGAAAGAGCCTGCTAAAACTTGAATACAAGGCTACCCATGTAGAAAAAGGGGCACCCGAGTTTGCAAGTGAAACAAACTACGAGTCAGTCATGGGACTGGTATGAGAAATCTACTTAACACATTTTATAATATGGCCAATCACAGGACCACGCCACTTTCGCGGAACGGGTTTACTCCATTGGATTGCCAGTGCCTTAAAACGAATAATCTTTTAAACATCGCAATGCTTTTTATAAAAATGAAGCCATTATAAAACTTAGTTCCCATCACACAATGCAACACAAACCGGAGGATAGAGTTTTACCTTATAATGGCCAAAATATGCTTGATACGAGCAAAACAAATCATTTGATATTATTGCTAGTGTATATATGTTTCAAAAACAATTTCAATCATAACTACCAATCATAGATGGCATAGGTACCATATATCATGTGCCATATATATATATATATATACAATCAAAATCGCACGGTGTCATATTTGGAAATTGGATTTCCATCATGAACCAAGGCAAAAGATAGTCCTTACCGAATTCGAGACAATCTAGCCCATGTCTCAGGCAAGCGCGCAGGCAAGCCTTGGATCGTCAGGGTCGGTCCACCGATGTGGATTATTATGCCTAAACACTACGTCTCCCCGCCCTTTGGGGCGTAAATGAGCCAAACGACTCTATCGGTCCCGGATCGACGAATATATCCGAGGCGCCTCGCAACAGCAACAACCACACAGGTGAAAATAATATAAATGTCAGGGCTAGTAGGTCACTGACACCACCCTAGCGAGAAGGAAACGCATGCCCTCCTTGATGTCCTCTCCCGTTTCTGGCTCATACCGGGGTGTGAGGCTCGTGAAACAACGCTATACATAAAGCTATGCCATACAACCCGTGCTTTGATCATCAACCACAAGACTTTGCTTTTCAACAGAAGCCTTGATCATCTGCCACTTAGGCATGCCACACAGGCAATTCACTCCATGCGACTGATTTCTATCGATATATAACCCCTGTGTTCGTACGTCTCAGAGAAGGGCGTTAAGCAAGAGAATAAATTCTCCGCCGCCAAATAGATATATATTTAATAGAGAACAATCAGCACAGAACAAAATCCAATGTCAGACACACAGTCCATTTACACGTTCGTTCCGGGTCTGAACGAAACCGGAGGCACTCAATACCTCGCATATCCGTACAATCAACAAGTACGTCCGGACGGCTACTACTTCAACCCTTTTAAGGTAACTACTCCCATCATGAGCATCAGTAGCACCCCTCCATTCGACGTGAAGATCATCGGTCTTGCACCGTCTTCATATCTTCAACTTTCATCCGTCGATCAATTATTTGAAATGAAAATCAACTCGGCCTTTTCAAATAATTCACGTATATTTAGAATTTCAAATCAATTCACTTCAATGGTTAAATTATTCGATATCACTAATTTTGTCCTTTAATGTAATTTTCACGCCAAACACATTCAACCATCAAATATCACATAAACCAAGAAAATTCAGTTTATTTCCATTCCATATCGTTTATAATATTTTATCACGATTTATCGTTGTTTTTATTTATTTAAAAATAGCCAATTCATTCAAAATAACGCTTCAGGCCATAACTCGGCCGTGGCGCTGTTTTTCTTCAGATTTGATTTACACATATCTGAAAATCTAACCGTTGGATCTTCACAAATTTTATATCATTAGAAAGATCTTTTCAAAATGAATCCAACGGTTTCAGTTTCAGGAAAAATCCAATGGTCGGATCTCCCGCACTAATCGTTTGAAGTTACGATTTCAAAATACGAGCTGCAGCATCGTTATTAGATTTAATTTAATTATATTTATATATATATAATCGATTCTGGCGCTGTTTTTCTTCAGATTTGAATTAAACATTCCAGACAATCCAACCATTGGATCTTCGCAAAGTGGATGTCGTTGGAAAGATATTTCCAAGGAGTACCCAACAGTTGTGGTTTCGGGAAGATCCGATGGTCGGATCTCCCGCACTAATCGTTTGAAATCACGGTTTTAAAACATGAACTGCAACATCGTTATGTGATTTAATTTAATTATATTTTTATATATATGTAAATATAATCCATCCTTCGATTTCAACACTATTTTCACTTCATGTATTTGATAAAAATACTATTTTATCATCAAAAATATTTATTCAACACATCTGTATTTTTAGCTAGCTATTCACATGATAAAAATGATATTTTTATCATCAAAAATATTTATTCAACACATGAATATTTTTAACACTTCACATTCACAATAAAAATGTTGATTTTATTGTTCAATCTATATGTTCAACACATGAATGTTTTCGACTTCACACATACAACAAAAATATAATTTTTATCGTTCTAGTCCTTTATTCAACACATGAATATTCTCTATAGTTTATATATATAATAAAAATGTGATTTTTATCTTTCAAATAATTTATTCAACACATGAACTTCATTCAACACATGAATTTCTATTCGACACACGAATATAGTTTCAACACATGAAAATAATTCTAAAACACATGAATATTATTGAAAATTTCGGCAGCATAACGGCAGGGTAGTTAAAACCGGCACCGTCCCTAGTACGACTCCTCGCTCTACCTTAAAACCTCGTGGTTTTTTACAATGGGGATTTTCAATATCTATTTCGCACGCAGGCGAATTTTCCCATATACTGATCCTATTGGGATTTCAGCCATAATCAATCATTTCAATTCAACCATTCATGATATTCACTTCACATCAACCAATAATCCAAACAATATCACAACCAGTAAATATCGTCCATGGTCAGTGGACAAGGGGAGTGTGTGTATATATATATTCGTATATAAATATATTTCAATTTCATTTCACTATAATTTCAATTTATTTCAACGCATTCATAATTTTTACAACGCATATATAACTTATACATTGAACATACAACTTATACAACGCTTATACATGAGGTGTACAACGCTTATATAACTCATACATCGACTATATAATTTATACATCGTTGTTTCCCATATCGTTTATAAATTAGAAATCTCACATTGGGTTCCACTCCACCAAAAATTGTAGAAGGCTCATAAAAATATGCCGTCTCTTCTAGAATGTAGAAGATGTCCACTCGAGTCCACTATCTCTTGTTTCACTGAATTCCGTCAACAAACGAGAAAGATATGATTTTTACAGTGAAATCAAAAACCGTAGCGCTTTAAAGTGCTATAATATAGTTTAAAATATATAAACCGTATACCTTTGAATATTCTTCAAAACTAGGTTTGATCTTTTCGTGCAATCCGTGAATCGATAGGACGATCGACCTTCACCACGAAGAAGAGCAAGGAGAGGAACGCCAGGGGACCCTAACCACGATGAACTCGATGGTCTTGGTGGCTCTCGGCGGCGGTGGAAAGTCTCCGACTTTGGAGGCTTCAAACTCGATGAATACCAAACTAAAAATTACAAATCCTATATGGATTTAAAGATCTAAGAGAGATCTATAAAATTCTCCAAAGAAGCAGCACGTTTTATTGCGTGTAGGAGGAGGAAAGCAGGAGAGAAGTTTGGAGCTGAAGGCGTCGTTCGATTGGGGGATTGTCAGGGAGAGAGAAGGTCAACGGAGGAGCGAGGTGGCCAATAGGATTTTTCCATTTATTTATATATTTTTAAATTTCTAAAATACCCTCTTTCACACATGAACCCCAATCCAGATCCAACGACTGTCGTCCCTAGCTAAATACCCCCATTCCGAACACAATGGGATATGTTTTGTAGGCCCATTCGACTGTTTCAGTCAGTTTCCCTTCAAATTAAAATATAACACATTCAATATTGAATTTGAACGTACTTTTCAATTTGCCGAGGCCACATACTGATCCCAAAAATTCAAAAAAAATAAATCTAGCTATGTTTTGACGATACGGTCCCAACAAAACTAGTTTTATCGAATTCTGATATTGTTTGAAAAATGGCCCTTTTCTGGTCGATCTAATTTAACAGAAATCGACCAAACACATTTTCCTTTGCCACGCTCACATATTAACTTTAAAAATTATGAAATTTGAAACCTAGCAATAATTTGACATCCCGGATCCAACAAAGGTGGTTTCGTCGAATTCCGAGGTCGTTTGCATAATGTCTATTTTCACAGGCTATATAAATTCTATAGCGACCTTCCTGAAAATTCATTTGGCCATAACTTTTGACTCCCGCTATGAAACTTCGATTTTTCAGATTCGTTAGAAAGATATTCACTAACATATTTAAATATTTTTGGTTTCAATAAAATCCGTTTTATTTTACACCCGATACAGTCATTCAAAGTTTGAATTGAAAATTTGAAACTGCCGCGCCATTTCAGGCCTTGTTTATAATTCAAAGTAATTATATTTATTTTCAAACTTCGATTCAAACTTACTTTTCATCATTATTATTTAAAATATTTATTTTAAATACTTAAAATTCACTATTTTAGCCAATTTAAAAATTTTAAACTAGCTCAAATTTTCCGGGTTGTTACACTAGCAAACATTGCACACGAAATAAAAGCCCGGCTTATTAAAAATATAAGCAGAATAAACTAAGTGAGTTGAACTCACCTTGGGTTTCCATTCATTGTCAAAACTGTTTGTTTTCAGTTAAATTAAAATGATGTTTAATTTAACTGAAAGTCTCAGTTGCTTCAACTGGCTCCACATGAAGTGCTCTGTGATATGATCACACCGTATTTTATTTTGTCGAATTCTGGTAACAGGACAAAATATACGTGTTATAAGTATATGATTATGTTTAAACTAACCTATTTCTAAATTTTACAATTAAATCTTAACTAAATCCTTAATTAATTTACTAATTATATGCTTACTAAAATGGCCTTGTTTGTTTTACAAACCTTATATGAAACGGCCAGTTCAGTAATAAATGATTTCACACGTCTTTGACAAACACGTGGGACACATTCCAAACATCAGGCACTTATAAATAGACCTAGGAAACGTATACATGTTTATATCACATGGGATTAGGCAAATTTTAAATCCCCATTAGGCAATTGGTAAATATACATCATGTGTTATAAGCCACATTATTTATGTATTAAGTTATACTGTTATGCATATAAATGTTTAAAACCACTTAGGCATAGTTAAAACCAAGACTGGGCACATTGAAACAGTACTTAGGCATGCAATGTACTTATAATTTATCACTTAAATCTAACGTAAATGTAAATTAATCCTATATAAGGCCAATTGAACATAATTAGGCGTAGTATATACATTTAACTGTCCAATAGTAGTCCATGTTATAAAATAACGTTGCATTAATTAGTTAGAATTTGGCAATTATGTAAATTACTGTTCATCACCTTTTCTTTCCACGTCAGTTTCTTATATCTACCTTCTCCGCGCAAGAAATAATACTTGTTTTCCCCTCTTCTTTTGTAAATATAACGGCCAGCCTACCCATAATACCTGCTCATGCTTCGGCACCTTGTTTTTTCTTCTAATAAGCCGATGCAGCTTCTTCTGTCAAGCAACCCCCTTGCTTCGGCCTGCCAACACATAAACCAACACGCATCATCTCTATACCATGCTTCTCGTCCTTGCACCCCAAACCGTGCTTAGTCCTTTCTTCTCCAAGTAGTTCTTCCTATGCAAACGATGCTCGCCCAACTGAAACCAACGCAGCACCTTAAAACATGAGTCCACAAACACCTACTACTACACACATATATGTTACAATATGTAAACTTGTCCCTCCTTTCCTTTCATGCATCCAACGCCAGTCTAATTTCCATGCGCACGTCCACCTCAACACTCACTCCCCTTTTAACTTGCTGTCAACGCCCCTTATCCTTCGGCCTGACCTTGCAACCACTTTCCGGTAATCGTGACCATCTACTCCAATAACTAATAGCACTACAGTAAACTCGCGACAACCTTTAACACCATCTTCCACAACAATTCACATTTAACCTCCTTTCCGACCCACGAACCCAAACTGATGCCTAGGAGGTCTTCGGTTTTTAAAGAAGGAAAGCCTTATTCCCAGTTCTTGCATGAAGAATGTAACACCCCGCCTCCGCTAGGGTCACTCGCAAAGGAATGCACTAGCTTTAGAGGGGCATTATTGGTAAACATGCACAGAAATATCACAAGACAGAACATATAAAATAGCGGGAGTAAAATCAAACTTTCATAACATGAATAAATAAGGTCTAAAGCCTTTTACATCAGAGTACATCAAAACCTGTCTTGCAATAGTAAAGAAGCATAAAGACATTTTCATAAATTATTCCCCAAATAAAAACAGTAAAGTAGCCATAGCCAGGAAAAGTCCAAGCCATCCATGATGACCTTCAAGCAGAAGAAGTCCGAACTAAACAGCAGTGTTTCCTCCCTGTAACCTGGGGGGGGGGGGGAAACGGAAGAAAAGAGGCGAAACAAAACGGGTCAGTCAAAAAGACTGAGTAAGCCCTATCTACTATTAGTATAAAAACTAGTAAAGTTAACTGACATGAGAACTGAGATGAACATAAGCATGATAACAAGATAGATAAGCCAAATCAAAATAACAGGATGAACTACTGAACTCAGATAAACTAAGATGTCATGATAAATTACGATGTCAAGACAAAACAAGGTATCACATTGCCAGGTTTCTATCAAGTATAATATCCCAAGATATGTATCGCGTATAACGTCCCATGGCATCTATCCTGTATATCCGCTCTGCACCTACCGTACTAGTATCCCCACTGTATTACGTGTTATCCGTGAATGACCCTTACTCAAAAGTCGTGTAATGGTCCATGTCAACCTAATATATCGCATATATAGGTTACTCAACTCGTATGTTTCTTTCCATGTATATAAGTTCAGTCCTTTGCCGTACCTCGTACGAGCTTCCTCATGTCGTATTATCCTTGAAATCGTTTGGACTGTCACCCTTGTTCTAGCTAGGCTCTTCCATATGAATCATCGTTTGAACTACTAGGACTTACGCCACCTAGCACCACTAGGGATTACGCTTACCTATTGCACGCTTTCGTATTTTGGTTTGGGTTAAACCACCTAGGCCACTAGGGATTACGCTAACCGTCAACCGTGCCCTTTTTCCCACGCATTCATCGTGAATCGTTTTTCTATAACTGTATGCACATGTATCACATCGTGCCATCCGAGTCCTGTCACAGGGCAAAACAAGAAATACAGGACTCGGTCGGGAGCTTTAGATTTATCTGCCGATGCAGATACTAAGGTCTGCTTTTCTACACGTGGCTATGGTCCCACGAGACCCCTCCCTCAACTAGTGAAAGGCAACACAAGAGACAATCTTGCATGAGAACTACACTCCGGCCAGCCCACATCCTACGGCCTACCTCACCCATAATTAGATAGCAATTATGGTCTGTTGGGTGTTCCCTGCCTTTCCGTACGTACACGCTTGACTTAAGATGGTAGATGATCGACGAACTTGCTATCTCGGGCACCTTATGTATTCGTCGACTCACTGCTATCCACCCCAGTCTTTAGGTCGCTCGCATAGCAACCAAGGCATATTCTTGGTTCTTCTACCGCAGACCTCAACCTCTCGTGAGCCTAGTATAATGACCTGGCAGCTCACAGAGGGATCCCAAGAATATCCTCACGTTCCCCGAAGCCGCTGCTTCGTTGCCCAGTTCGCTGGAGCCTTTATCTAAATCAGATAGCCTGCTCCTACACGTATACTTAAACGATGACCTACCGTATCGGGTTACTCATCTATCTAAGAGGTGGTCCAAATTTCCTTGGCTAAGAATTATTACTTAGTTTCTTTTAACTAAGGTTTACCACTTAGCCTTATTTCCATAATCCTTGTTAACTATGGTTATTTACCTAATCCTCCGAATTAGGGTTTATCTAATGGGTTAAGTGTCACTTAAGTTCACAACTTAACCCGTCTACAAACCACGTCAAAAATTGGCTAAGTATCCAAGTCCAAAACTTAACCCTACAAACCATGTGTCAAGTTGGTTAAGTATATCAAGCAATTCATGGCTTAACCTTATCTAATTATCATTTTAGATTGGTTCAGTATATGTATTAACTTGACCTTATCTAATTACTGAGTCATATCGGTCAAGCGCATTCAAACGATTCGTGACTTAGCCTTATCATGTTTTCACGTTAGATTGGTTAAGTATAGGTTAACTTAACCTCATCAAATTAACGAGTTAGATTGGTTAAGTATAGGTCACTTAACCTCATCAAATCATCGTGTTAAATTAGTTAAGTGTTTAACTTAACCCCATTAAATTACCAAGTTGGATTAATTAAGTCTAGGCTAACTTAACCCCATCCGATTACCATGTTTAGATTAGTTAAGCCTAATCTTAACCCCATCTAGTTACCGTGGTTAGGTTAGTTAAGTCTTAATTACTTAACCTCATCTAATTACCCAGTCGGATTAGTTAAGTGTAAATTACTTAACCCCGTCCCCTAATCATCTTGCATGGTTAAGTGTCATTAAGAAATCAAACCCGATCCCACTTAACCTTATCAAGTTATCATGTTGGATTGATTAAGTATTGGTTAACTTAATCCTCGTCCACTAGTCGTATAAAAATGGTTAAGTGTCATTAGGCAAATCAAATCACTTAACCTACCCAACCTTGTCATGTTTTGTTAAGTATCATTAGCCTAATCAATTTACTTAACCCCTTTATCCATGTCATATTTGGTTAAGAGTCATTAATCAAATTAACTTAACCCTATCATGTGACATTAATTACTTAATGCACCCCAACCTCTCACATTAGACTTTGTTGTGGTTACTAGTTAAGCCGGTCGGTTCCGGGTAGCTTTACACCACAACTTGGTCTAACCTCGGGTTCAAGCACAACATGACCAACTTCTCACATTGAGTCCTATTGTTTGCAACTACTAGTTAGGCCGGTCGGTTCCGGGTAGTTTTACGTTGCAAACTCAACCCAACCTCGAGTTGGCCACTTTCATGTTTAGTCTAGTGTCATGTTCATAGTCAAGTTTTCAAGCAATTGGGTAGACCTAACTTAATAGGTAAATTCCCAATGGGTAGACCTAACTTAATAGGTAAATTCCCAAGCTTATGTTTTTATGCATACTTACATGTCAACTTCCATGTTATATTTCAAGCCATGTTTTCAAGTTGTATTTTCATGTCATTAGAAATTACCCATAACATAACCCAACGCTTTTAAACTCGCATATACGTTCGCAACAACGCAATGGATTAAAAGAAGAGACTTGGCAAAGGAATGTCAAAAATGGGTATTAAGCCACAAGTTAATCATGGTGGCAAACGAGGTACACATGTGTTCATTAGCTTGCATGTTACATTCTTAAGCCTCAAAAACATGCATAAACCCAAACTTGGCACATAAGCGAATCATGGTGACAAAAGACATGGAATGATGGCTAGAAACTCGCATATATCATCATATACGGATTATGACTTCATATGCAAGTTGACATAATGATTATGAAGATTCTTATGTTGCATAATGCAACATTTCAACATAAAGGTTGTGGCTTTTAGCTCATAAGATCAAGATAATGACTTCATAAACTTGCATAACATGATAGCATGCATCATTCTAATAAATCAAACCCAAACTTTCAACATGAACATTTAACTTCATAGTTAATATCTAAGAGTAGGGAAGGGCTTACATTGCTATGAAGGCCTAAATCGATTAAACCAAAGCTTATGAGGAAGCCTATGCATGCCATCACCCAAAAACCCAAAGATGGATGCACCAAATCACTAAAAACACCATCTTTATGAACAAAGATCATAGCTTTTGCCTTGAAATCAACTTGAGAAGCTCTCATACTAACATAGGGACTCTCTAACACTCTCATGATCATGAAACCTTTCATAGAAATGAAGTGGAGGCTAGGATAGTTGAGTGGAGGCCATGAGAGTAGAAATTTGGCCATAGTTTAGTTACATGAGTGAATAATGAGGGTTTAGGGGGGTTTAGGGGCTTATTTATAGAAGATTAGGCAAGTTAGGACCCTTAGATTAACCCTAGGATAGATCCAAGCCCTCAAAAATCGTCACAAGCCTCCAAAACAAGACCAAGGGCCAAAACAGGTGCACCAGGCCAGCCAGGGTCAAGCCAGAAGGCTGTGCAGGTTTCTGGCTCGACACGGGCGCACTTCCCAAGTGCGCCAGTGTATTTTTGTGCTGGCGCACTTCACAAGTGCGCCAGTGCATTCTGGCTTGTTTTCGGTTTTTCTTCCTAACTTCGTTCGTCCATATCTTCTTCATACGGACTCCGATTTACGAAATTTCGGACTCTATTTCGCGTATTTTTCCGAGACGAACGCAATGGCGCAACCCGTTTATCCTGATTCAGATTTTATAATTTAATTCTGCCTTGATTCTTGTCTTTACATGTTATCGAAATACGGGTTGTTACATTCTCCCCACCTTTGAGGATTTCGTCCCCGAAATTTCCAAGTTAGGAAGAACATATCCTACCATCCATCATTCATCTACTCAAAACATCATCCACAAGCAACCATTGTCCTTAGATGATTTCTAATGCTGTATGAATATATGCAAAACGTGTGTGTACATGTTCCTTAGCTAATGCTAATGATCAGGCCTGAATAATCTTTCTAATGCAAAAATATGTATAGTGCCATGAATCCAACATGTATGCAAATAGTCCTAGTCATATAGATACTATATGCGTGCACAATCATTCATTCATATGCAACAACCGCATGATAATACATTCGATTTCATCCATAAACAAGTATAAATACTCGTGCATATGCAATATGAAGTGTGACCGAGTCGAGCTAGTATCTAATGTGTATTCGCGCATCCACGAGCAACCACTTGCAACCATATCAATCATAACATGTTTCAAATACATGTTTACATCCAGAGGGTTCTACCTAGGATTCCCTGAAACAGGGTCGAGAAGATAAACATGACAAACTCCTTACAGGGTTTGTAACGGAGAATAAGACCGAGAGGATGTCCACAAAAGATAGCCTACAAGCAAGCTCAACAGAAAAACAGGGATCGAGGATATATTCCCAAAAGAGATATCATGCATGTATCTAGTCTTTGACCATCAAAGTCGTCTTTTAACTTCGCGATTTTGTAGCTTCTTATTCCTGTTTCCATAACATGAGCTGGAACTCATTTCTTCGTCGCATCTCGTTCCACTTGCACACTTGGCGCAAACATGACTGCGTACTCATGATCTCATGCAAGCTTTCCAAAATTCACTAGTGAATCTCGGACCTCGTACCACAAGGTATTCCATGTAGAAGAACTTTCTCTTGAAAGTAAACAGATACCAACCAGGTTATCAAGCGCGCTTACTAGGGTGATTCCCATAACACATGCATAATCGAAACGAACCATCCGCCTTAGCGGCGAATTCTATTCGAACGGATTACCAATAACTACATCCCGGGATTCTAGGTAACTAACCATGATAGAACCCAAAAAGGTTACACGGGACTTCGAGGGTATCACCAAGATGAGTCGAGAGTCTAACTACCCTCTTTCCAAAACCGAGAATGGCACCCCTTACTGGATAACCACTTTACCCCTAGAATCCATCCATAGTTCCAAAAACATGGGCACTCTCCAATCCAAACAGGTCATGAATAAATGGACCGATCCTCTAACAAGATTTGGGACAAAATAGAAGCCTCTTCTATGCTAGTACTAAGGTGCAGAGACTCCTCTATCCAAGCAGACTTAAATGATACGATGATCAAGACAAAGTCTGGACGGGATGATAGAAAGGAACGACTAAGCCTTTACCAGAAACGGCACCATTTCTTTTAGGTACCCTAGAAATGAGAGCATACTATTGCCCTCTCGATGATCTTGTCCTTGTCCCATGATACTTAACTATCCGTCCCGTTCCACCATGCCAAAGGTACTCTCTCGTCATAGGTTCCATTGTTCATCTTTCTCTCTCATTCTGAGTTGAGCCATACCAACAAGTTGTTCATCCTTAAACTCGCATCCTTTATCCTCTTTCTCACTATCCTTTCTTATAACGCGGCCACTGGTCTCTCGAGAACCACCTCCATCGCATGGAAAGCACTTTCGTAGATAGAAAAGACTAGTCGCAGTTAAAACCACTGTGACTACAGATGGAGGAAAGAAAGGAAAAGAGATTCAATTAAGGAAACAAGGATAGTGCTAATGGCCTTTGGGGAATAGCCTTTTTCTTTTAAAAGAAAATTTTCTTAAAAAATGCTTCTTTATAAACGATTTTCAAATAGTTTTCAGAAGGTCTTTAAAAACTTTTGCCCAGTCTGGTAACCTTCTGCTCTGATACCACGTGTAACACCCCGCCTCCGCTAGGGTCACTCGCAAAGGAATGCACTAGCTTTAGAGGGGCATTATTGGTAAACATGCACAGAAATATCACAAGACAGAACATATAAAATAGCGGGAGTAAAATCAAACTTTCATAACATGAATAAATAAGGTCTAAAGCCTTTTACATCAGAGTACATCAAAACCTGTCTTGCAATAGTAAAGAAGCATAAAGACATTTTCATAAATTATTCCCCAAATAAAAACAGTAAAGTAGCCATAGCCAGGAAAAGTCCAAGCCATCCATGATGACCTTCAAGCAGAAGAAGTCCGAACTAAACAGCAGTGTTTCCTCCCTGTAACCTGGGGGGGAAACGGAAGAAAAGAGGCGAAACAAAACGGGTCAGTCAAAAAGACTGAGTAAGCCCTATCTACTATTAGTATAAAAACTAGTAAAGTTAACTGACATGAGAACTGAGATGAACATAAGCATGATAACAAGATAGATAAGCCAAATCAAAATAACAGGATGAACTACTGAACTCAGATAAACTAAGATGTCATGATAAATTACGATGTCAAGACAAAACAAGGTATCACATTGCCAGGTTTCGATCAAGTATAATATCCCAAGATATGTATCGCGTATAACGTCCCATGGCATCTATCCTGTATATCCGCTCTGCACCTACCGTACTAGTATCCCCACTGTATTACGTGTTATCCGTGAATGACCCTTACTCAAAAGTCGTGTAATGGTCCATGTCAACCTAATATATCGCATATATAGGTTACTCAACTCGTATGTTTCTTTCCATGTATATAAGTTCAGTCCTTTGCCGTACCTCGTACGAGCTTCCTCATGTCGTATTATCCTTGAAATCGTTTGGACTGTCACCCTTGTTCTAGCTAGGCTCTTCCATATGAATCATCGTTTGAACTACTAGGACTTACGCCACCTAGCACCACTAGGGATTACGCTTACCTATTGCACGCTTTCGTATTTTGGTTTGGGTTAAACCACCTAGGCCACTAGGGATTACGCTAACCGTTAACCGCGCCCTTTTTCCCACGCATTCATCGTGAATCGTTTTTCTATAACTGTATGCACATGTATCACATCGTGCCATCCGAGTCCTGTCACAGGGCAAAACAAGAAATACAGGACTCGGTCGGGAGCTTTAGATTTATCTGCCGATGCAGATACTAAGGTCTTCTTTTCTACACGTGGCTATGGTCCCACGAGACCCCTCCCTCAACTAGTGAAAGGCAACACAAGAGACAATCTTGCATGAGAACTACACTCCGGCCAGCCCACATCCTACGGCCTACCTCACCCATAATTAGATAGCAATTATGGTCTGTTGGGTGTTCCCTGCCTTTCCGTACGTACACGCTTGACTTAAGATGGTAGATGATCGACGAACTTGCTATCTCGGGCACCTTATGTATTCGTCGACTCACTGCTATCCACCCCAGTCTTTAGGTCGCTCGCATAGCAACCAAGGCATATTCTTGGTTCTTCTACCGCAGACCTCAACCTCTCGTGAGCCTAGTATAATGACCTGGCAGCTCACAGAGGGATCCCAAGAATATCCTCACGTTCCCCGAAGCCGCTGCTTCGTTGCCCAGTTCGCTGGAGCCTTTATCTAAATCAGATAGCCTGCTCCTACACGTATACTTAAACGATGACCTACCGTATCGGGTTACTCATCTATCTAAGAGGTGGTCCAAATTTCCTTGGCTAAGAATTATTACTTAGTTTCTTTTAACTAAGGTTTACCACTTAGCCTTATTTCCATAATCCTTGTTAACTATGGTTATTTACCTAATCCTCCGAATTAGGGTTTATTTAATGGGTTAAGTGTCACTTAAGTTCACAACTTAACCCGTCTACAAACCACGTCAAAAATTGGCTAAGTATCCAAGTCCAAAACTTAACCCTACAAACCATGTGTCAAGTTGGTTAAGTATATCAAGCAATTCATGGCTTAACCTTATCTAATTATCATTTTAGATTGGTTCAGTATATGTATTAACTTGACCTTATCTAATTACTGAGTCATATCGGTCAAGCGCATTCAAACGATTCGTGACTTAGCCTTATCATGTTTTCACGTTAGATTGGTTAAGTATAGGTTAACTTAACCTCATCAAATTAACGAGTTAGATTGGTTAAGTATAGGTCACTTAACCTCATCAAATCATCGTGTTAAATTAGTTAAGTGTTTAACTTAACCCCATTAAATTACCAAGTTGGATTAATTAAGTCTAGGCTAACTTAACCCCATCCGATTACCATGTTTAGATTAGTTAAGCCTAATCTTAACCCCATCTAGTTACCGTGGTTAGGTTAGTTAAGTCTTAATTACTTAACCTCATCTAATTACCCAGTCGGATTAGTTAAGTGTAAATTACTTAACCCCGTCCCCTAATCATCTTGCATGGTTAAGTGTCATTAAGAAATCAAACCCGATCCCACTTAACCTTATCAAGTTATCATGTTGGATTGATTAAGTATTGGTTAACTTAATCCTCGTCCACTAGTCGTATAAAAATGGTTAAGTGTCATTAGGCAAATCAAATCACTTAACCTACCCAACCTTGTCATGTTTTGTTAAGTATCATTAGCCTAATCAATTTACTTAACCCCTTTATCCATGTCATATTTGGTTAAGAGTCATTAATCAAATTAACTTAACCCTATCATGTGACATTAATTACTTAATGCACCCCAACCTCTCACATTAGACTTTGTTGTGGTTACTAGTTAAGCCGGTCGGTTCCGGGTAGCTTTACACCACAACTTGGTCTAACCTCGGGTTCAAGCACAACATGACCAACTTCTCACATTGAGTCCTATTGTTTGCAACTACTAGTTAGGCCGGTCGGTTCCGGGTAGTTTTACGTTGCAAACTCAACCCAACCTCGAGTTGGCCACTTTCATGTTTAGTCTAGTGTCATGTTCATAGTCAAGTTTTCAAGCAATTGGGTAGACCTAACTTAATAGGTAAATTCCCAATGGGTAGACCTAACTTAATAGGTAAATTCCCAAGCTTATGTTTTTATGCATACTTACATGTCAACTTCCATGTTATATTTCAAGCCATGTTTTCAAGTTGTATTTTCATGTCATTAGAAATTACCCATAACATAACCCAACGCTTTTAAACTCGCATATACGTTCGCAACAACGCAATGGATTAAAAGAAGAGACTTGGCAAAGGAATGTCAAAAATGGGTATTAAGCCACAAGTTAATCATGGTGGCAAACGAGGTACACATGTGTTCATTAGCTTGCATGTTACATTCTTAAGCCTCAAAAACATGCATAAACCCAAACTTGGCACATAAGCGAATCATGGTGACAAAAGACATGGAATGATGGCTAGAAACTCGCATATATCATCATATACGGATTATGACTTCATATGCAAGTTGACATAATGATTATGAAGATTCTTATGTTGCATAATGCAACATTTCAACATAAAGGTTGTGGCTTTTAGCTCATAAGATCAAGATAATGACTTCATAAACTTGCATAACATGATAGCATGCATCATTCTAATAAATCAAACCCAAACTTTCAACATGAACATTTAACTTCATAGTTAATATCTAAGAGTAGGGAAGGGCTTACATTGCTATGAAGGCCTAAATCGATTAAACCAAAGCTTATGAGGAAGCCTATGCATGCCATCACCCAAAAACCCAAAGATGGATGCACCAAATCACTAAAAACACCATCTTTATGAACAAAGATCATAGCTTTTGCCTTGAAATCAACTTGAGAAGCTCTCATACTAACATAGGGACTCTCTAACACTCTCATGATCATGAAACCTTTCATAGAAATGAAGTGGAGGCTAGGATAGTTGAGTGGAGGCCATGAGAGTAGAAATTTGGCCATAGTTTAGTTACATGAGTGAATAATGAGGGTTTAGGGGGGTTTAGGGGCTTATTTATAGAAGATTAGGCAAGTTAGGACCCTTAGATTAACCCTAGGATAGATCCAAGCCCTCAAAAATCGTCACAAGCCTCCAAAACAAGACCAAGGGCCAAAACAGGTGCACCAGGCCAGCCAGGGTCAAGCCAGAAGGCTGTGCAGGTTTCTGGCTCGACACGGGCGCACTTCCCAAGTGCGCCAGTGTATTTTTGTGCTGGCGCACTTGTGAAGTGCGCCAGTGCATTCTGGCTTGTTTTCGGTTTTTCTTCCTAACTTCGTTCGTCCATATCTTCTTCATACGGACTCCGATTTACGAAATTTCGGACTCTATTTCGCGTATTTTTCCGAGACGAACGCAATGGCGCAACCCGTTTATCCTGATTCAGATTTTATAATTTAATTCTGCCTTGATTCTTGTCTTTACATGTTATCGAAATACGGGTTGTTACAAAGAAAGTTTGGGTTAAATATGGGGATGGGTTTTTGTTTGCATTTGCTTTTAGGTGGTGCCAATATGAAGAAGGACGCACATATAAATAGAGAGAGAGGAGAGAAATAGGTATTGGAGAGAATATGGGGATATAAATATATAATATATATACTTTTATATATATTAAATGTGGGTTTATTTAATTTGAAAACGCGCGGGCAAAACAGACGGACGGAGGAAGCAGGAGATTTATATATTTATAGATGGAGATGGTTGGGAGATATGATCAAAGTCATTTTCGAAGGGTATGTATGTTGGTCTACGCATCGGTTTAGAGTAGCTGGGCATGTTCAAATGAAAAGTGAATAGGCGTTTGAATTGGTCGGCCGAGAAAATGACATAAGGGATAGTATATTTTTACTCAAATTTTTGCTGCGAAGATGGAAAACAAATTTGAAGAGATTATTTAATTTAATGTTACCAATGTGTTTTATCTACTGAGGAGACTAAAGATATTTTCAGGGTATTAAATTTTACCGTTAACCGTAAGATTCTTACCACCACACCTGAGTTCCGTATTCAACGAAAATGGTCACACTGTTACGTCTTAACATTCTGGTCCTAAAAAAATTTATTTCGTTGAAAATGGACTCCGTTTGCAAAAAGCTGTTATTTTAGTTTATCGATTCACCTTTATATTTCGTCTACCGACAGAATTACCTTGTTTGGCTCCAGATCGAAAATCTAGCAATAATTAATTATACGTATTCCAACAAAACTTTTCGTTGAAAACGGAGATCATTTGAAAAATAATAGTTTTTGAGATCTATATATTATCGACAAAATAATATTTAGTTCCAAAATAATTCGATAATAAATTATTGTCATACCTCGAAATGATATCTTATACAACTTCAGAATAGATCAATATATATTTTAAACTCAACGTTTAAAATTTTGGGTTAAACGATATCCAAATTACATAGAAACCCCTTATATTTATTAAATAATCGTTACCATTTATTAACGAATTCCATAGCGACTATTTGAAAATTTGAATTGGACATAACTTGCAATCTATAATATGAAATTCCCATTTTTCTCTTTCATTAGAAAAATATTATCAAATAAGTTCAAATGTTTCTTGTTTCATAGAATTCCGACTTATATCGGATCCTGTATATTCATTTAAAGTTCAAAACTCAATATTATGAACTATCGTGTAGTTACGAGCTCGCTTTAATTATAGTATAAATTTAAACGTTCAAACTCCATTTTAAATAAATAAATTCGATATAAAATCCATTTATATTACTACATCAATATTTAAAACAGATTTAAATATTTGTAATTAATGTTCAAAGTTCTGGGACGTTACAAAATCAAGGTGAGAACTGTCACTCAAATATTTTGTTATGTTATTAGATCATATTTAAAAAAAATTGATTATTTATGCTAATGTTTATCTGTTTAATTATCACAAAATGTTAAACGGTGCTTGGTAGCTCACATCACAGTTGTTTGCAAACCCATGGATGAATTGTGGACTTGTTGTGTTATGTTTTTATTGTGATTTTGAGTTGTTTAACATATTAAAATATTTGTGATACTTGAAATTGGATATAAATATCCATTTACAATTTGAACAATGAAAATTGGTTAGCTAGAAAAATAATTCGAATCGAATTAGAATTGGTTAAATTTATTAACCAGTGATTGATTTAAATTGATTGTTGTTGGTCGAAAACCCCACACGGATCTTGGGATGATATTTGACTCACACATCTCCCTTGAAATTGCGGTTAATCGGTCGATTGACAGATTTATATAAGCGTCAATTATTCGATTGAAGCTTATATGAAAATAAAATGCAATTGGATATCATTTTGGATGCTGATAGTTGTTTACAACTATTGTTGGATACATATGATGAATGGGATCTGCATGAACTGAGTTATATGGATAGTGGTTGAAATTTTATTCCAATCCGGAATAAGTATGAATATTTTTATAATATAATATTCAATGAAGATTAGAAGTTTGATTTTGGTGTCTGATTTTGATGTACATGAAAATATAAAAATATGAAGTCGAGTTAATTATATAAACGCTATTTTAACACAAATGGATTTTTATATCGGTTTTATTCATTTTTATAGTGAATATCGAGAAGATTGAATTTCAAAATCTGACATTTTGAAAATATTATTATTTTGAAATTATAATAATATGAGATGTTCAATTTTAATTTAAAATTGAAATGGAAGTGAAATCGTTTTTAAATGAATTTAAAAACGTTTTATAAAATAAGCTTTGAAGGGAATTCAACGAAATGTATTATATATATTTAAGTGGTTTGAATAGAACGTTTCGCGCAGTAATCGTTCGCAAATTTCGACCATTAACTTTGGATGGACGTAATGGGAGATCCGGCCGTCAGATTCTCCTAAAATTGGAACCTTTGGGTTCGTATCGAAAAGTTCTTTCAAATAAATATATGAGGTTTTAATTTGGACGATTAGATTTTAAAATATATCAATTTCAGAAAAGTCGATATGGATGCAGTTCGGTGGTCGATATTGGAAACCGACTGTAAGGACCTTAATAAAATTATTAAAAATATGGAAAAATTATGTAAAATCATAATTAATAGTTTGGAAAGATTTTGGATGAAATACTCCATGTTTGATAAGATAAAAATATTTTTATCTAAATGTACTATTTAGTAACTAGAAAAATAATCCAATGATTTTAAGTTAAAAAATAGATTTATAAAAATGGTTTTAAAAGAGCAAGAAGTTTCCATTATATAAATTGGAATGGACTTGAGTGGAAATTATCTTCGGATTTTTTCGATATTGGATTCCGTAACAATACAGATATTGTTATGGGAATTTGGAAGATATCGATATCGTTATACCAAAACGATATCTATTAGTTTCAGAATTTGGTACTGAATGTAAGTCAATATGATTTCCATTTAAAGCCTAATATTTAATATCAAATTGGATTTTAGGTTTATCGAGAATGGTATCTTAAATAATACTGTTCTTAAACCTAGTTATGAAAGGAATAAATCTTTTAATTAAGATTTAAGGAAGTTTTCCATTTTATTCATTAAATTGGAATTGAATGGAATTCGATTAATAATAATTGAGATGTGCTTCTGTGAAGGGAGGCATTTACTATTTATGGAATTTAAAGAGGCCTTGCCGTTATTTCACTTATAGTATTGGCTAGATACATAAATTTACATCAATTATAAATGTTCTGATTTCTGTAAAGATTCCATATTTAATGGAAGGTGATTTTGGGTTTATTGTGAACAGTGTTTTTACAGGACATTTATTCTTTAACCCAAGTAAAGACAAGATTATTTTCCAAAGGTTGAGTAATCATTAAGTAATGATTTCTGGGATTGAAATTAAGTTAGAGTTTTAACGAATCTTTAATTATATTGAAATGAGAATAGGATAATTAAATTTATCAAGTACGAGAAATGATCGAGAATGGAGTATTACTAGTTCCATTCCGTGCAATAGTTAAATCTTTAATTAGATTTGAACGTTAAGTGGTAATTAAATTTACCGATAATATAGTGGGTGTTAGACATGATGTACTACCAGTTTTGCTTCATGGGATGAATAAGTTGGAGTGGGATAGTAAATGAACGATTACTTCGGTAAGACTTGATAATCCCAACTAGTTTTTAAACCTTAATTTGGGTTAAGTTGTGAAAAGATATAATAAAATCTTATGAAAATGATTTCCAAAGGAAGATTAAATAATAAGTTTAAATGAATTTATATTTGATAAAACTAATGGAAACCTTCCCCTAAAGATATGAATATTTGAATAAAAGAATATTCTGGATTGGAATGAAATGTGTACTATCTTTGTATATTTATCACATGATTATAAACATGCACCAATTATTCAGAAAAACTAAGTACAACCCATTCTAATTACGTTTACGACGATTAAAAGTCAAAAATGTAGACAGTGATTGAAAACCGGAGACCTTCACATCTTATGGGATCGTCCAAACGTACTTGAAGATCGACCGGATTTGCGAGGACCTCTCTCTTGTATTGAACATATGGGATGCGGAATAAGGTTCCTCTGGTTATGTTTAGACCCAAAACGAACTTGCAAATGGATTGTGTGTCTGACATTGTATTGTATGCTATATTAATCGATCTCTACTAAATACATATCTGTTTGGTGGCGGAAAATTTATTCTCTTATTCAACACCCTTCTCTAAGACGTACGAGCTTAGTGGTTACATATTGCTAGACATCAGTTGTAGGGCTTGAATTGTCAATGTGGCATGCTGAGATGCGATGATCAAGGCTTTTGTTGAAAAGCATAGCTTTATGGATGATGATCAAAGAATGACTTTAAATAGCATAACTTCATGTTGTAGTGTTACTTCGCTAGCTCTACACCCCGGTATGAGTCAAGAACAGGATGAGGATGGAAGGGAGTGCATGTATTTCTTTCTGTCTATGGGTGATGTCATGGTATGGAGCCAAGTCATTTTTACTTATGTGGATGATGGATTGCAAGGCGCCTCAGATATAGAGCTGACAAAAAGGCTCAGATGGTCGATAGGTTGTAGATCCGACAGGACCGGGAAATGTATTATTCAGGAATAACCAATCCACAAACGTTAGGTGTGGACCGGACCTGCTGCTAACCAAGGGTTGCCCATAGTTGTGATCCTGGACATCTTTCTAGAGGTGATCCAAAACTGGTGAGGACTATCCCTTGCCTCGACTCATAGATGGAATCTAATTTCTAATACAACATTGTACAGTTTTAGTTGTATATTATCGGTGACACAATAGGATGGGGTACTATGTCGTCTTTGATTGATACATCCATATTCAAGTTGTTACCTGCACTATGCACTTACAGTAATATCAAAATATTTGTTTTAAAGCGTATCAAGCATGTTTGGCTACTATCAGGTAAAACTCTATCCTTCGGCTTGCGTTGCATTGTGTGATGGGACTTGAGTCTTATAATAGCTTCATTATTCAAAAATCATTGCATTGTTTTATTGTACACTAGCACTCATGTGGAGTAAACCTGTTCCATGTCATATGGCGTGGTCCTTTGATTTACCCACTTTTAAAAGTAAGTTTTAATAATTGTTTTAAGGTCTCACACTAGACTCATGGCTGACCCGGACTTTATTATTTTCACCTAAACTCTAGGTGTCCATATTTTTCACATAGGCAGTTATTAGTTTTGATTTTGCAGACGTTTATTCAATAGGATCTTGGCTTACAACTGCATTGTGTGTAGTGCGAGATCTTAAGCTAGTTTCATTTTCTAAAGAGCATTTCGAGTTTGTAATGCGCTGGTATTCATATGGGGAAAACCCGTTCCGTGTTATACGGCATGGCCATATGATTTACCTAACTTTAAAATGAAAGTAACTATTTTTTGTTTCTCACACTAGTCTTGTGACTAACTCGGAGTTTATTGTTTTCCCCCACCTAAACTCTGGGTCTCCATAATTTCCACACGGTCAGCCTAGTGTTTTGGGTTTTTTTGTTAACTGTTGGAGCAAGAATTATGGATAGAAGTTTATCATGGAGTTGCTGAGCTTTTGGACTTATCTTTTTGAAGACCCTAGTCTTTTTTTTTACCGATTGCTTATGGTTTAAATGTAGTCCATGTATCATTTCGAAGGACATTTGTTGTGGTAAAATATTTCATGTATCAATTCGTGTACTTCTCTGGTGTAACTCTATTGTATTTTGAACTTGTTGTAATATCATAAGAAGTTTATATTTCCCTATGTTTGTACATGTATTCTGATGTGTGTTACCTTAAAATACTGACGATTAGGATTCAGATATTTGGACTTACGAAATTGATTATTCTCAGATACATTGATTGTCGATGTTCGAAGGTCAAAAATAGGGATCGCTAGCGGATGGTTGAGAGCTCTTATCCATTTGGATTACAATTGTGTGAGTTATACTCGATTTGAACGGCATGAATTTTCGGATCATCACAATTTGGTATTAGAGTTGAAGGTTAGCTCTAAGGGGATAACCATTGGATAACTCATTAGAGATGGGGTTAGATCTGAAAGAGAAAGACCCATAACCTTTACTTTCTATCTATCTTTATTGCTTTTCCATAAGATATCTCGCCCTAATTTGAGCTTTCTTACTAATAGCAGATTTGTAAGAAATGAGCAACCGTGGGAGACGACATAGGGGACAAGGCAATACCACTACCAACAAGCATGGCCCTGTTATTTCTAATGAAGCTCAGGGACAAAAAAAATTCAAAATAACTTGCCAGATCTCTATAAGAACTTCACCAAACTTAGAGGCAAGGCATTCAAAGGAACCAAGTCTATTACTGAAGCACGAGCTTGGATAAAATCATGTGAGAGAATTTTTAAGGTTTTGCACCTAGATGATGAACAGAAAAGGGTTATAGCTTCATGGCAGCTTGAAGATGGAGCTTTAGTTTGGTGGGAAACCATCATACAAGATGAACCAGAAGATGAATTTACATAGGCAAGATTCAAGGAGGCCTTTGAAGAGCGATCTATGACTGCGGCAGGAATATCTCGGATGTATGAAAAGTTTTTCGAATTAAAATAAAGGGATATGAGCTTTGAAGAATACCAAAAGCAGTACAACGAACTTTCTTGTTTCAGCCCAGAGTTGGTAAATACATCAATCAAGAAGAACAAGAAGTTTATAATGGGACTGAATAAGTCATGTAGAAGAGAAATGATGGCACACGTGAAGAAATACTTTATAGGCGTGGTTGACATGGGATATAGATACAACACCTTGAATTATTAGGAGTCAGTAGAAGAGAAGAATAACAACTAGGATGGAAAGAAAAGGTAGTTCAACGGAAAGAAGCCCTGGCCCAAGAAAAACAAGTTGTTTTAGAAGAAAACCTGAAGGGTATCACTTTCTACAATTGCCAAGAGAAGGGCCATTATGAAAATACATGTAAGAAGCCAAAGAAAGAAGGCAAATTCGACCAATTTAAAAAGTCAAAATGCTATAAATGCCATAACCCCGAACACTTTGCAAAGGAATGTCCCATAACCAAACAAGCTGTAGTCACCAAGTTTATGCTTTGAAAGATGAACCCTCCACTTCTAAGCCAGACAAAGGGAAGAAAGTTATGGAAGGTAATTTTTCATTAATGATAGACCAGCTTGAGTTTGGTTTGACACCGGTGTACTACCTAGTTTTAATTCCCAATGTATAGTAGATGAATTAAAACTAGGCATTAGATTTGTTAAGAATTCTATTTATGTCACAAATCCCATAGGAGGACCTACGACTATTTGTTTATTTTGCAAGCAAGTTCTGATTTCTTATCATCCTCACAAATTTCCCATCGATTTTTTTTGTCCTTGATTTTAAAGAATTTGAGGTTTTGCTTGGAATAGATTGGTTCCATAAGTTTGATGTTAAATTGGGTTGTACGGATAGGAATGCATCAGTGGAAGCAAAGGTTAGATATCGTATTGGGATCTCTTACGATTATCCAAGTCCAAAAATGGGATAGTTTGATGTACACCCTACGATTTCCTAACACTGATCTTAACACCATTCCTGTTGTAAGGGAATTTACCGATGTTTTCGAAGAAGCTAAATCTTTACCTCCACATCGAGAAATCGAGTTTAGAATTGACCTTATGTCGAATGCGAGGCCTGTTGTGCATGCTAGTCGGCGTATGTCTCCAAATGAAAGGGAAGAGCTAATTAGTCAAACACAGGAGCTTTTGGAAAAGGGTTTTATTCGGCCCCGTCATTCAAATTAAGGAGTAGCCATAATGTTTGCCGCAAAGTCAGATGGATCGTTAAGGTTGTGCATGGATTACCATGACCTAAATAGGCAGACTCCTTCAAGTATAAATTTTCATTACCCAGAATTGATGATTTGTTCTATCAACTGCATGGTGCCAGATACTGTTCCAAGATGGACTTAGCACGAGGGTATCATCAGTTGAGGGTTGCTAAAGACCGTGTTCATCTCACTACTTTCCAAGGGCCCAACATCTTCTATGCATGGTTAGTTATGCCTTTTGGACTAACCAATGCCCTTGCGTACTTCGTAGATCTAACGATGAGGGTGTTTCAGGAAGTGTTGAATAAGTTCATAACAGTGTTTATTGATGACATCCTGATATACTCCAAGACCGAAGAAGAGCATGTTGAACATTTGAGAGCCATGCTGAGAATATTAAGGAGGAACGTCTTATTTGCAAAACTATCAAAGTGACACTTTTTGGATTAGAAGGTGAATTTGCTTAGCCATATAGTATATAAAAAAAGAATTTATGTGGATCCAAGTAAAATTTCTGCAATTTTGGATTGGAAGCACCCCCGAACGCCAACGGAGGTTCGAAGTTTTCTAGGATTAGGTAGGTTTTGTTGCAAGTTTGTGCAAGATTTTTCTAAGTTAGCTAATCTTCTAATGAAGCGGACTATGAAGAATGCAAAATTTACTTGGACTCCTAAATATGAGGCAACATTCCAAGAGTTAAAGAAGAGGCTGAACATTGCTTCGGTGTAAGCCATTATAGAAGGAAATCAAGGACTTACAATATATACAGGTGCTAGCAACGATGGTGTTGGTGCGGTTCTAATGTAGAATGGTAGAGTAATTGCCTAGGCAAGTAGATAATTATGACCACATGAAAAGAATTACCCTACCCATGATCTAGAGTTGCCAGCAATAATATTCACCTTACAGATATGGAGGCATTATCTATTGGGTGAGAAATTTGAATTATTCACCGACCACAAATCTTTGAAATATCTCCAAACCCAGAAGGATCTAAACCTGAGGCAACAAAGGTGGTCAAAATTTCTTGCGTCTTACGACCTTGATATTCGGTATATGCTTGGAAAAGCAAATGTAGTAGCCGACGCTTAAGCCAGAAATATACCTTCCTGGCATATATTGTTGTCACTCTTTCTCTAATTGAAAAGATTTATAGTAAGCAACAGGAAGATGGGTTTCTTCAGGAGATCTTTAGAGATATACAACAAAATAAAAGATCAAATTTTGAAATCGATAATAAAGGGGTTCTAAGGTTAGGAGGAAAATTTTGCTTTCCGTACATTAAGGTAAAAAAGAAATGCTGGAGAAATGCCACAAGTCAAAATTTTCCATCCACCCTGGAGTAAATACAATGTATCGTGACTTGAAGCGTACATTTTGGCAGAGAACGATGAAAAGAGGTATATTTATTTATGTTATTAGATGTGATATCTGCCAATAGATTAAGAGTGATCAAAAGAAGAAGGCAGGATTACTTCAGGCTTTAGAAGTTCCAGAATGGAAGTGGGACCAAGTTTCGATGGACTTTATCGATGGGTTGCCCGAATCTAGAAAGGGAAATGAAGGAATCTAGGTGATTGTGGTTGGTTTGCTAAAATGACTCATTTTATTCTAGTAAAGCCAACCCGAACTACAACAAGTTTGGCGGAGCTATATATTAAAGAGATTGATCGACTCCACAGTATACAGAGTAGTATAGTGAGTGATTGAGATCCGATCTTCACTTGTCATTTTTGGGAAGCTATTCAGAAGGCACTGGGAACCAAGCTCAATTTCAGCACTACATATCATCTGTAGACTGGTGAGCAAACTAAGTGATTAAATCGAGTTGCGAGCCTGTGTTCTTTATTTTGGTGGTTCATGGGAAGACCATCTGACCTTAGTTGAATTTTCTTACAATAACAGTTATCAGGCTAGCATTAAAATGGTTGTGTTTGAAGCATTATATCGTTGACCGTGCAAATCTCCAGCATGTTGGGTAGAAAAAGGAGATACGTTAGTTCTTAGCGCTGATATGATCATAGAAGCTTCAAAAACAGTTGATCTTATTAGAAAGAGGATGAAAGCCGTGCAAAGTCAACAGAAGAGTTATGCCGACAAAAGAAGGCTAGCTTTCCAATTTTCCAATGGTGAATTAATATTCTTGAAAACATCTCCAACATGGGGAGTCATTAGATTTGGGAAGATTGGAAAATTAGCACCTCGATTTATCGTACCTTTTCCTATCTTAGAGAGAGTTAGTCCATTAGCTTATCGTCTTCAACTTCTGTAATAGTTGTCCAACATGCACAATTTTTTTTATATGACCCATTTGAAGAAGTACATTCATGATCCAGATCAAATCATTAGGGAAGCAACTCAATAGGATGTGGAGATTACCTCAAATTCGGCGGTAATGAAAAACGATCAAGATTGTCGATCAGGAAGAGCGAAAGCTACGAAACAAAGTGATCAAATTGGGTAAAGTCTAGTGGAATGAAAATCTGAAGGACTATACTTGGAAAATAGAGGAAAGCAGGAGGAAATCTTATCCTAGGTGCAGGATTGATATCCGTCCACTCTTATCGGGTATGCTTATTTTTCGGCATCTTTTCTCTTTCTGCTTATCTTTTGCTTCATCCAATTTTAAGGACGAAATTCTTTCACATAGGGAGCGATTGTAACGATCCGTATATTTAGTCACTTTGACTTACAGATTTGAAATATATTATTTGATTTCAATTTATTGGTATAATGGATCAATGTAATGTTGTTTGGAAACTAAATGTTTGATATTGAGAATTTAATGTAGTAAGTAGCTAAATATTTTATTTAATGACATTAGTATTAAATAAAATTACAAAGCTAAAATTTAGTTAAACTAATTTATAAACAAAACCTAAGCAAATGAAACAAAACACATCCATGTGATATGCCCTTTGAGGTGTCATCTTTTCCTCCTCCCCTCCATTATAAACCAACACATCACCTTCCATTTTTCAAAGCTAAGGACAAAGGCACATGCTAGCTTTTGTATTGCCATTCTCTCCCTTAATTTTTCATTTTTGAGTTATCAAAAATTTAGTCATTTCTCTTCTCTTTACAAGACAACACACCCTCCTTCATTTCATTTTCCGACTTCACTTCTTTTCTTCCGAGCTCCAAAATCATGGTTTCCTTTCATGAAACTCACAACCTAAGGACATTCTCCACATTCTCCCCACTTTTCTAATTCAATACTACTTCATTCCATCTCTTTCCTCCTTAATAGCACCTATATTACATAAAAATCCAACTTTTACTAAGTTTGAACTTAAAAGATTTCAACTTTATGCGTTTTCAAAAACCAAGTTCTGGCATTTAAAGAGTGAAGGAATGGAACTCTCAGTGAGGAAAAATTAATCTTTTTGTGTTAATATAGTACATAGTTGTCTATATGTATATTTGGTTTGGATATAATGATCATTGGTTTTAGTAGATTTGGTTGCAACTAAGTATGGAAAGTATGCATACTTGGTGTAAAAGGTCAACAAAATCACCTTTGTATGTTTAAGGTATAAACACTTACTTTAACGTGTTAAAAATGTGGACTTTATGTGTTAACTATGAAAACACTTACTTTAAGGTGTCTAAAATGTCATCTTTGAGTATGCTAAATGAAAACACTTACTTTAAGGTGTTAAAAATGTCATCTGTGAGTATGCTAAGCATGGAGACTTGATTTAATGTGTTAAAAATGTTGTTTTTATGTGTTGACTATGTACACACTTAGTTTGAAGTGTAAAAATATCAACCTTATGTGCTAACGGTGTCAACACTTTAGCAAATGGACTCTTATGTGGTTATTGGATGTTTAATTTGGTTATTGATGTTTAATTTGATTATTGGATTTTTAGAATTGGGTTATTGGATGTTTAATTGGATTATTGAATTTGTTATGGGTGGTTAACCTTAAGTGTTAAGAGTGTTAACACTTATGTTAAAGGAAACCCATTTGACAAATTAAATATTAATTTGATCAACACTTAGGTGAATGACATCTATATGGATACATATATTTGTGAAGTCCCCTTCGGAAAATACTGAAATGTTCAAGGATGATAGAGAGGATAGTGTCTAGGCCTGGGTTTGGAAAATATAGTTTTCTGCTCTCCCTGGCTATCTCTAACTGATCTAGCAAACGAGATGGTTAATGAAAAATTTGATTTGAAAATTTAATTGAGTTTTATTATTTTATATAAATTACTAAATTTGAGTTTATGAAAAGGTTGAAAACCAAAAGTTGATTTTTGGAAAAAAAAATTATTTAAAATAATAATATAATATCCATAAATTTGCATATTTGATTTTAAGTTTGAAAAAAAATAAAAATGAAGTTTTTCAAAGGTCTTATAGGTATTTAAATAAAATATAGACCAACTGGAAGTGAATCGGACGAATTCTGAGTTGAGTAAAAAAACAATCAGAATAGAACTATTCGCGCAGCGTTAGTTCGCGAAGTTCGACCATTAAATTTAAATTGACTTACTAGGAGATTCGACCGTTGATTCTCCTGAAACTGAAAACGTTTGGTTTAAATTAAAAAGATATTTAAAATGCAGATGAAAAATTATTTTGAAATAAGTCAAAACAAGTTTTCAGTAAAAATCCTAAATTTGCAACTTATAGGTCAAATTGGATTTTTTTCTTGGGAAAAAGGAAAAATAAAATTGTGTAAAAATATGGGAAAATATCTTAAATCATTTGAAATTGATTTAAGTTGGAAAGATGAAAATTTATTCAAGAATTTAGGAAACTTGTAGATTTTGATCTAAAAAGTTAAGTGTATAATTTTCCAATTTGAAAGAAAGAGACTTAGTGTAATGACCCGTATTCTACGCATCGGGGGATCGTAGAATATTTATTTCTCTCCTATGTGAAGTCGTATGGTCATGTAACTTTGGGAAACATCTATTGGAGTCATTTCCCATGTTCATGATTTTTGTCAATTTTTAAATGACCATTTTGCCCTTAGTTGGTACTGTTTTGGCCATACCTTTTGATTGGAAAGGAATTTTGACTTGAAACCACTTCCATTAGATTCGTTTGATGGTTTACCTTTCCGTAGAGTGGTCACAATAGCCAAACGGACTTACCGTTTGGGAGATATGGCTGAAATAAGGTTTGGAGGGTGAAAAACTGCTTAACTGGGCCAAATCGGGTGATTAGTGAGTAGGCCCATAACCCATTTCGGGATTAGGGTTATGGGGAGGCTGAAATGAGATAGAGGATCATTCCATTTCAGTTTTCTAGCCTCCACTTATCACCAAGGAACCCTAAAAATGGCCTCCAACCTCTAAATCACCTCCAAATCACCTTTTGGTCAAGGATTTGACTTAGCAACCTCTAATCAAGGAAGATCTACACCAAAGCAACATTGGAGCTGCTGTTTAGCATAGAGATTCACATCAAATCAGAGATTTATTTCAGATCTTAGTTTATTTTGTGGCTAAGGTGAGTGATTTGCATAGTTTTGCACTAATTATGGCTAATTTGGGGTGATTAGTGTTAATTAGCGAATTTAAACATGATAAAATTCTG
The DNA here is from genome assembly GCA_030737875.1 of Allium sativum. Lineage (NCBI taxonomy): Eukaryota > Viridiplantae > Streptophyta > Magnoliopsida > Asparagales > Amaryllidaceae > Allium > Allium sativum. The sequence goes on from CM060919.1 coordinate 172,737,081, forward strand.
GAAAAATGTTTATAAAATTCGGAATGATGTTTTAGACCTCTGATATGAATTTGGGCTAATTTGGTTAAGTTTTGCTAATCTTATCATTAGTTTTGCTTAAACATGCTTATGGGAAAATATGGGGTTTTGGCTATGTTTGATCCATTTTGACATGTTATATTGCTGTTTTGGTGTTTATGGTCGATTTTATATGTTGCTATGACTGTTTGGAATGTTACGTGATTGTTTAGAAAAGTTAGATTGGTCGAAAACGTCGTCGTATGGCGTAAATAGCTCGCTGGAAAAGTTGCAGGGATTTGGACCGGATCGGATCGCATCGCCACACCACGACCCCTAGGATCGGATCGCACCCCCACACTCGGACCGTGGGATATGACCACGATCCCCACACTCGGACCGTGGGGTATGACCACGATCCCCACACTCGGACCGTGGGGAAGGACCACAATCCCCACACTTGGAGCGTGAAGATGGAGCACGATCCGCACACCTGAAGCGTGAGGAATGACCACGATCCGCACACCTGAAGCGTGAGGAATGACCACGATCCGCACACCGCGACCGTGAGGGAAGATGACGAACCGTGCACATCTGAACTGAAGTATGGACATGAATGGAAGCATGGAGCTAGGGACCGAATGATGACCGATCCGAAGAAGAATAAAAACCCGAGATGCAAAGGTAGTCCAATATGGGAAGTTAGAGCTCAGGATCCAGTTGGGAACCGATGAGTTCACTTCATGGTTGGACTTTGCTGCAGGACGTGTGCTAAGGAGTTGTCGAATTTCATAACTTCGATTCACCACTAAAAATGAATGATGGCTACTTATCAGTGCAGTAGGGTCATTATGACCTGAGGGGCAAGGTGATGGTAGCAAGACTACGTTATCAGTGCAGTAGGGTCATTATGACCCGAGGGGCAAGGTGATGCGTAGTAAGACTATGAGCCAGTGCAGTGGGGTTCTTGTGACTCCATGGGGGCAGAGTGGACATAGTAAGGATTAGTAAGGCTATGAGCCAGTGCAGTGGGGTTCTTGTGACTCCATGGAGCAAAGTGGACATAGCGAAGGGTTTGTGGCTATGTTATCAGTGCAGTGAAGCCATTTATGGCTTCATGGGGCAAAGTGATCGTAGCAAGGTGTGTTGGGTGATCGAAGTGGTGAATATCGTATGCTTTACGCACTGAGTGAGAGATGTGAGGATGGATGCTATGTTTGATTGTTTGCCATCATTATGATATGCACACCTCTCCCACCTCCGTATCTTTACACCGTTTGATATGGTACCTTAGAGTGTTGTACAGTATGTAGTGCTAACTCTTTGGTTGCAGGTCCAGGTTCAGGTATGTTTCTAGTCTACCTGTTATTGTTCACTTTAGATGCTTATCGCTCATACCAGGCTTTATGTCTGACCCAGAGTTTTATGTCTCCTCTTATTATTCTGGGTGCTCACACGAGCAGACTAGAGACAGGTTAGCTGGTGATGCGCGATTAGATGATTCGGAGGCGGGCAGGAGGCTTCCACGTATGATATATATATACACTTTCTCCCTGTATCGTTGGTGGTCGCTACTTGGGCATTAGTAGTGTACCTCCTTATCTTGTTTTTGCTTTGAGACAGTTTGAAAGTTGTAATAAGCTATATTTTGGATTTCCGCTGCTATGATGTTTAGTTCTGATTTTTAGCTTATGCACTGTCTCTCATGTTTTATGTCAAGTATGTTATTATTATATTTTGTTCTATGCGCTGTGAGACATTCTACAGGTTCTTTGTATGTTCATTTCCTTCTTCCTTTTCCTCCTCACGACCCGTTCCGTGCTAACTGGACATGTGTACAACGCACTCTTGGAGTAAATGTCGGTTGGTGCGGGGCGGGCCGTCACACTTGGTATCAGAGCGAGGTTGCGTAGTTAACTTAGGGAAAGACACTAGGGAGAGATAGTACGTATATGAGAGCGCGTATTTGTGATTACTTTGGTTTTCAAAAGCTATATATGTATATACTATTAGCCGTATAAGAATGAAGTCGCACTGCACTAGCACCACTATGGGGTCGTTAATCGTTTCCCTTTTTCAGATTGACGATGAGCCGAGACACGAGGGGTGCTGGTAGAGGGACCAACCAAGGGAATGCCGCTGACATGAGGGCGATGTTTACTAACCTCATGAGATATATGCTTAGAGAAGTGCAAGGGGCAGTTCCCAATCCCGGAGTTGGTGTTGGCCCAGTAGTGCAGGCGCCTAGGGTCGATTTCGCCAAGTTGTGCAAGGTTACACTAATCTTGGTGGGAAGCCGTTTCACGGAACGGAGTCGGCCACGGATGTTCAGGACTGGATGGATAGCTGTAACCGTATCTTTGATGACTTAGGTTTTGAGGATGCGATGAAGAGAAGGCTAGCGTCTCGTCAGCTGCAAGGGCGAGCGTTGAATTGGTGGAATGCCATTAGAACAGCTACTCCAGAAGATCAGGTTACTTGGGATCAGTTCAAGGCTCGCTTTAGCGAGAAGTTCAGTCCCGCTGCCCAGAAGTCAGTGTTGTTTAAGAGGTTCTTGGAACTTAAGCAGAACGGAAGGGCAGTTTCTGATTATATTGCTGAGTTCGACACTTTGTCGAAGTATGGACTATCTCTTATCGATACTCCTGAAAAGAAGAATGAGAAGTTCATTACTGGCCTGGATGGGTACTTGGGGGAGAGGCTTATTAACCACGTCGATGAGACTTTTGAATCGATCGTGGGGAAAGCTTTGAGATCAGAGAGTCTTTACCCTAAGTCAAAGACTGAGGCTGCATCTGCAGAAGGGCCAAAGCCGCAAGCACGCGGTGGAGGCAAGAATAACTCTCAGAATAAGAGGAAGCAGGACCAATCTAAGGGTGGCCAGAAAAAGAGCAAGAAGGATGTTGAGTGCTTCAGCTGTGGTAAGAAGGGCCATTATGCTAAAGAATGTCGGGCCAAGCCAGCGGAAAGGAAGTGCTACAACTGTGGTCAAGTGGGACATCATAAGGATAAGTGTCCGCAACCTCTTAAGGAAAAGCAGATTGTGAAAGCATATGCTATTGATGTTGTTCCTTCTTCGTCGAATGCCCCCAACTGCGGCGGAGAAAGGAAAGAATGTTGTTATTCAAGTTATGCTTTCTATTTATGATATACCAGTTTGAGTTTTGTTTGAACTGGGGCTTCCCGTTCCTTCATATCTAGTGACCTGGAAGATAGGTTGGGACTGGAACCCGAGATAGTCGATAGACCATTGGTTGTGACGAACCCGATTGGTGGTTCGACTAGCCTTAGTATGATTTGCAGGAATTTGGTCTTATCGAGTCATGGATGTATGTTTGTGATTGCTTTGTTTTGGGCTTTACTGGGTATGGCATTATATTGGGAGTCGATTGGCTCCAAAGATACGGGGTGGTGGTAGACTGTGAGGGCTTTTTGGTGACGGTGAGGGCGGATGATGGGCGGAGGGTAGTGTTTGGTAGCCTACCTAGTGATGGGGTTATGGCTAGTTTTGTAAATTCCCTTGACATCCCGCAGGATGAGTTGTCAGATGTGCCCGTGGTTGGCCAGTATCCGGACGTCTTTGAGGAGGTGACCGGGCTTCCACCACACCGAGAGATTGAGTTCCGTATTGAATTAGTGAAAGATGCCAGACCTATAGTGATGCCACTTCGTCGTATGGCACCAAGGGAGCAGCGAGAGCTCGGGGTGCAAGTCAGCAATCTTTTAAAGAAGGGATTTATTAGAAGGAGTGTCTTCGAGTGGGGAGCACCAGTTGTGTTTGCCACTAAGGCAGATGGTTCCCTTCGTTTGTGTGTGGACTATCGCGAGTTGAATAAGGTGACGAGGAAGAATAAGTATCCTCTACCGCGGATAGATGATTTGTTTGATCAACTGGAAGGAGCTAGAGTGTTCTCCCAGTTGGACCTCGCGACAGGATTTCATCAGCTTAGAGTAGCAGATGAGAGTGTTCCGAAAACGACATTTAGGACGCCGTCTGGATTTTATGAGTGGTTGGCCATGCCATTTGGGTTGACCAATGCACCAACCTATTTTGTGGATCTTATGAATCGAGTATTCAGAGATCAGTTGAATAAGTTTGTTCTTGTGTTCGTGGATGATATCCTTGTTTATTCAAGGACAGAGGAGGAACACAAGGGACACTTGAGGATAGTGATGGAGGTGTTGAGGAAACACCAATTGAAAGCGAAATTCTCTAAGTGTCATTTTTGGAGAAGGGAAGTGAGATTCTTGGGTCATGTTGTTTCCGAAAGTGGTATTGCCGTGGACCCTGCGAAGGTGGCTACGGTACAGAATTGGCCTACACCCAAGAATGCAACAGATGTAAGAAGTTTCTTGGGGTTAGCTAGATATTATCGTAAGTTTATCCAGGACTTCTCCAAGATAGTAGCACCGTTGACTCAGTTGACTAAGAAGAATCAGTCCTTCGTCTGGGACAGAGTGTGTGAGGATGCCTTCAAGAGTCTAAAGGAGAAGTTGACGCGTGCGCCAGTGTTAGTCATTCCTAAAGGGAATGAAGAGATGACGGTATACACGGATGCTTGTGGCACCGGACTGGGTGCAGTATTGATGCAAGGAGGTAGGGTTGTAGCTTATGCTAGTCGACAGCTAAAGCCGCATGAGAAGAAGTATCCTACCCATGATTTGGAATTTGCAGCGATTGTGTTTGCGCTGAAAATGTGGAGACATTATCTCTTGGGAGAAAGATTTGAGTTGTTTACCGATCATAAATCGTTGAAGTATCTCTTCTCTCAAAAAGATCTGAATCTTCGTCAGCAAAGATGGTTAGACTTCTTGGCTTCGTATGATTTTGATATCGCATATACACCTGGGAAAGGTAATGCGGTAGCCGATGCCTTGAGTAGGAGACATGCCAGCTTAGGGGCAATGTTTCTTTAGTGGAAGCAACTGGAGTATATCGCGGGGTTTGATTTCAGACCAAAGTGCGAATTGGATCCAGTTATGCTAGCTAGTTTGACGATCAGACCCACTTTGATAGAGCGGATTGGTTCCAGCCAGAGGGACGATCCTAATCTATTGGAAATCATCTCCAAGTTAGAGATGGGTATCGATGAGGAGATGAGTGTGTATGGGCTTGATCGAGATGGATGGCTTCGAAAGAATGGAAGACTAGTTGTGCCCAACGTAAATGGTTTGAGAGATGAAGTGCTTAGAGAATGTCATCACTCAAAACTAACTGTACATCCCGGTGGTAATAAGATGTATCGAGACATGAAGCAAACCTACTACTAGGAAGGGATGAAAAGAGACGTTGGGAAGTTTATATCCAAATACATGAATTGCCAGCTAGTTAAAGCCGAGCAAAGGAAGCCTAGTGGATTGTTGCAACCATTAGAAATTCCCGAATGGAAATGGGAGCAAGTCTCGATGGATTTCATCGATGGTTTACCAAGGACTAGATCGGGATATGATAGCATTTGGGTAATTGTGGATCGATTGACTAAGAGTGCAAGATTTATACCAGTCAAATCGACCAGAACGGCAGCCAAATTGGCAGAATTGTATATGAAGTGGGTAGTGAGATTTCATGGAGTACCCAAAAGCATTGTGAGTGACCGAGACCCGTTGTTCACTAGTGGGTTTTGGAAGAGCTTACAAGAGGCTCTAGGATCAGGATTACATCTCAGTACCGCATATCATCCTCAGACCAACGGTCAGACGGAGAGGGTGAATCGTATATTGGAAGATCTCTTGAGAGCTTGTATATTGGATTTTGGTGGATCATGGGATGACCATTTGCATCTAGTAGAGTTTGCATATAATAATAGCTACCAATCCAGTATCGGTATGGCTCCATATGAAGCTTTGTACGGAAGACCGTGCAACTCACCATCATGTTGGATAGAGACTGGCGAGAAGTTTGTGCTTGGACCAGATGTGGTGAGAGAAACTTCCGATAAGATTAAGATCATTCAACAACGAATGAAAGCTGCCCAAGATAGGCAGAAGAGTTATGCTGATAAGAGGAGAAGAGACTTAAATTTCTCCGTTGGTGACTTGGTGTTTGTCAAGATCTCTCCGTTAAAGAGCGTGATTCGATTTGGCAGGAATGGCAAGTTGGCACCAAGATTTGTTGGCCCATTCCCTGTTCTTGAACTAGTCGGGAATTTGGCGTATAGAGTTGGCTTACCAGAGAAGATGGCGGGAGTTCACGATGTATTTCATGTTTCCCAACTAAGGAAGTTCGTTCACGACTCAGATGTGACTATTTCACCTGATCAGTTAGAGGACTTCGAAGTAGAACCCGAGGCGGTTGGGAACCGCAAGCCGATTCGTATTGTGGGGCACGATACGAAGCAACTTCGAAGGAAGGCGGTGAAGCAAGTCAAGGTTCAGTGGGGCGAGGAAGAGAATGATTGTACTTGGGAGACAGAGGAGAGCATTAGGAAGGCATATCCAGAACTCTTTGCCTGGTAAGATTTACTTTGTAATTTAGTTTTCCGCATGCTAGGGTAGACTTGTCTTGCTTGGTTGCATGTTTGATTGTTGTTTTTTGATTGATAGGCATGCGGGACCTTTGTGTGTGTTTTGATTAGGGAATTTCGGGGGCGAAATTTCTTAAGGGGGGGGGGGGGGAGAGTGTAATGACCCGTATTCTACGCATCGAGGGATCGTAGAATATTTATTTCTCTCCCATGTGAAGTCGTATGGTCATGTAACTTTGGGAAACATCTATTTGAGTCATTTCCCATGTTCATGATTTTTGTCAATTTTTAAATGACCATTTTGCCCTTAGTTGGTACTGTTTTGGCCATAACTTTTGATTGGAAAGGAATTTTGACCTAAAACGACTTCCGTTAGATTCGTTTGATGGTTTACCTTTCCGTAGAGTGGTCACAATAGCCAAACGGACTTACCGTTTGGGAGATATGTCTGAAATAAGGTTTGGAGGGTGAAAAACTGCTTAACCGGGCCAAATCGGGTGATTAGTGAGTAGGCCCATAACCCATTTCGGGATTAGGGTTATGGGGAGGCTGAAATGAGATAGAGGATCATTCCATTTCAGTTTTCTAGCCTCCACTTATCACCAAGGAACCCTAAAAATGGCCTCCAACCTCTAAATCACCTCCAAATCACCTTTTGGTCAAGGATTTGGCTTAGCAACCTCTAATCAAGGAAGATCTACACCAAAGCAACATTGGAGCTGCTGTTTAGCATAGAGATTCACATCAAATCAGAGATTTATTTCAGATCTTAGTTTATTTTGTGGCTAAGGTGAGTGATTTGCATAGTTTTGCACTAATTATGGCTAATTAGGGGTGATTAGTGTTAATTAGCGAATTTAAACATGATAAAATTCTGGAAAAATGTTTATAAAATTCGGAATGATGTTTTAGACCTCTGATATGAATTTGGGCTAATTTGGTTAAGTTTTGCTAATCTTATCATTAGTTTTGCTTAAACATGCTTATGGGAAAATATGGGGTTTTGGCTATGTTTGATCCATTTTGACATGTAATATTGCTGTTTTGTTGTTTATGGTCGGTTTTATATGTTGCTATGACTATTTGGAATGTTATGTGATTGTTTAGAAAAGTTAGATTGGTCGAAAACGTCGTCGTATGGCGTAAATAGCTCGTTGGAAAAGTTGCAGGGATTTGGACCGGATCGGATCGCATCCCCACACCACGACCCCTAGGATCGGATCGCACCCCCACACTCGGACCGTGTGATATGACCACGATCCCCACACTCGGACCGTGGGGTATGACCACGATCCCCACACTCGGACCGTAGGGTATGACCACGATCCCCACACTCGGACCGTGGGGAAGGACCACGATCCGCACACCTGAAGCGTGAAGATGGACCACGATCCGCACACCTGAAGCGTGAGGAATGACCACGATCCGCACACCTGAAGCGTGAGGAATGACCACGATCCGCACACCGCGACCGTGAGGGAAGATGACGAACCGTGCACATCTGAACTGAAGTATGGACATGAATGGAAGCATGGAGCTAGGGACCGAATGATGACCGATCCGAAGAAGAATAAAAACCCGAGATGCAAAGGTAGTCCAATATGGGAAGTTAGAGCTCAGGATCCAGTTGGGAACCGATGAGTTCACTTCATGGTTGGACTTTGCTGCAGGACGTGTGCTAAGGAGTTGTCGACGTTCATAACTTCGATTCACCACTAAAAATGAATGATGGCTACTTATCAGTGCAGTAGGGTCATTATGACCTAAGGGGCAAGGTGATGGTAGCAAGGCTACGTTATCAGTGCAGTAGGGTCATTATGACCCGAGGGACAAGGTGATGCGTAGTAAGACTATGAGCCAGTGCAGTGGGGTTCTTGTGACTCCATGGGGAAGAGTGGACATAGTAAGGATTAGTAAGGCTATGAGCCAGTGCAGTGGGGTTCTTGTGACTCCATGGGGCAAAGTGGACATAGCGAAGGGTTTGTGGCTATGTTATCAGTGCAGTGAAGCCATTTATTGCTTCATGGGGCAAAGTGATCGTAGCAAGGTGTGTTGGGTGATCGAAGTGGTGAATATCGTATGCTTTACGCACTGAGTGAGAGATGTGAGGATGGATGCTATGTTTGATTGTTTGCCATCATTATGATATGCACACCTCCCCCACCTCCGTATCTTTACACCGTTTGATATGGTACCTTAGAGTGTTGTACAGTATGTAGTGCTAACTCTTTGGTTGCAGGTCCAGGTTCAGGTATGTTTCTAGTCTACCTGTTATTGTTCACTTTAGATGCTTATCGCTCATACCAGGCTTTATGTCTGACCCAGAGTTTTATGTCTCCTCTTATTATTCTGGGTGCTCACACGAGCAGACTAGAGACAGGTTAGCTGGTGATGCGCGATTAGATGATTCGGAGGCGGGCAGGAGGCTTCCACGTATGATATATATATACACTTTCTCCCTGTATCGTTGGTGGTCGCTACTTGGGCATTAGTAGTGTACCTCCTTATCTTGTTTTTGCTTTGAGACAGTTTGAAAGTTGTAATAAGCTATATTTTGGATTTCCGCTGCTATGATGTTTAGTTCTGATTTTTAGCTTATGCACTGTCTCTCCTGTTTTATGTCAAGTATGTTATTATTATATTTTGTTCTATGCGCTGTGAGACATTCTACAGGTTCTTTGTATGTTCATTTCCTTCTTCCTTTTCCTCCTCACGACCTGTTCCGTGCTAACTGGACATGTGTACAACGCACTCTTGGAGTAAATGTCGGTTGGTGCGGGGCGGGCCGTCACACTTAGGTACATATCTGTTCCATATAAATTCCTTTTAAACTTGTGCTTATTATTTGGAAAGACTGGGATCTGTATTCAAATCCGTAAACCATTCTAAATAATAAATTAATGTGTTGAAGCAAGTTGAATGCTAATGAAGACGGAGGTGAAGATCGGGAACCTGCACATCGAAAGGACTGCTTGCTGAATGTCTCAAATGGTTAGGTCCCATTTGAAGATGGATTTTATATTAGATAAGTGACAGTGGTACGAATGTATTTGAAGGAATTCCATATTTGCTAGGGTATCTCTCCTCTATTGGATGAGGAATAAGGCACCTTCGGTTTCGTTCAAACCCAGAACGGACTTGTATGGATGTATGTCTGATATTGCACTTCACGACATAATAAATAGATGTTTATTGATGATATATCAGTTAGTGGTTGAGAATTTATTCTCTTAGCTTAACACCCTCCTCTCGGACTCATGTACTCAGAGGGTTGTATATTAATAGACACCGATCATATGTTGTGAATTGACAATGTGGTATGCTAAGTCATCTGTTATGATGATCAATTCATGGATTATTGAAGCATAGATTTGTGCAACGAGACTTTGACAAGCCTCACATCACGAAAATGACCGAAAATAGGAAAAAATGCAACAAGGTTATCGGGTTTGCGACCCTTATGGGATGAGCATTTCCATATAGATTCTTAAAGCAACACTATTGTATGGAGCCCTGGTGTTTTCTACCTGGTTTTATGAGGCAGTGCTATAGTATGGAACCCTGCAATTTTACTATTGTGGTTTTATTGGGAATTCGGGATCTCTTAGAAAAAGTTGGTAACAAACAGGAAATGGCATACTCGAACGGCATGGCTTGGATAGCACTGACGACTTTGTGTTGGCAGAGAAAGGGTTCACTTCTCTGGGCATTTTTCTAGAGGCATACCCATTCGGTAAGAAAGTTCCATAGCCTTGGTCATTTGTTGGAAAACCCGTATTGAGAATGGTTTGGGTCGGTATACGATTCTGAATCCAGATCATCCGCTACATGCCCATATGTTATTTTATTGTAGATCCTGCGTAAAGTATAGGAGGTCATCGTAATATTATGGTACCTATGTAGGCTAAGATTGATACATTTATTTGAGAAAGTAATTTTCTACACTATGCACTAATAATAATATAAGATGATTTTTATGTATCAAGCATATTTTGGCTGTTATAAGGGTCATCACACACTATTTGGCATTCTTCGCTGTGCTTCTAAACTATGAATTGATTTGTTTAGGTTGGAGAAATAACAAAGATTATTGTTAGAGTTGTGGTCATGGTGGGTAAGCATCAATATTCTATATATAGTTGTGTCATTTTTAGCATTTTCTATTACCATGGGAAGACTACGCATGTTTGGTACTTGAAAGACAAAACAACTTATAAGATGCCTAGAAATACCAAGATATTAAACTTATACTACTAGGCTAAGGTTTGATTTATTTCAAAAGCTGAAAGATGAAATTTGAATGTTGAATGCTGAAGGTTGAAAGCTGAATGCTGAATGAATGATACAATGTGTAATAGTGTATTGAATAGAAATTAGAATTGTTAATACAAATATTCATTTAAAAAATTTACTTTTATCGTAAACTGCAAAAATAATAATTAACCTTACCTTTGTTACCAATATATTCATTTGAATTTTTTATCATGCCCGTCGGTGGAACATTTAACAAAAGAAATTAAAAACATACAATGAAACGACCCAAACTTCCCCTTACGGGAAAGCCCGGATTGAGTTGAGAACAGGACAAATCAGAACGCAAACAAGAGGACATTTCATTGCTACTACAACAATTTACATCAGAATATGAGAATATAACAGAGTATGAATAAATAATATACATTAGAAAAATATTAGAGATTAAATTACAAAGCAGCGGAAAAATAATTTATAACACAACTGAAAGAAATACATGAATACAAAGCTTTCTGAATATAGCCCCAGCTATAAATTCAGGATCCTATAAAATAGATATATGCAAAACCAAAACTACTAGCTGCCCATGTCAAAAATAGGGGCACCCAGAGTTTAGGCTAAAATAATAAACTCCAGGTCAGTCATGATACTGATGTGAGAACTCAAAACAGTTATTTAAAACTTTACTTTAAAAATAAAGTAAATCAAGGGACCACGCCGTATAAGATGGAACGGGTTTTCTTCCAAGAATACCAGTGCATAAAATAGTTTATAAACAACGCAATGCTTTTTGAAAAATGAAGCTATTATAAGACTCAGGTCCCATCACACAATGCAACGCAAGCCGGAGGATTGAGTTTTCCCTTATTATAGGAAAACATGCTTGGTACGTTTTAAAATAAATCATTTGATACTATTATAAGTTCATAGTGTTAAAAACAACTTCAAATATAAATGTATCAATCATAGACAGCATGGGTACCATATATCATGTTGCCGTACTAGTTCGACAATTAAAACCACACAATGTCGTATTGGATTTTTTTTTTAGAGCATAACAGTTGTGTAGAGCGATTCTACACACCCGATTAGATAATATTACTAATAGCATAATAACATAATCGGTTAACAAGCCTGACCGATGGCAAACAGTACTAATAATGCATGCAACTGCATGTAGGGAGTTTGTAGCACGTAGTGCGACTAATTACATATTAAACTAATGTACAAGCTACACAAGCTTACTTCTAGACACCACAAAATAACCCCTTTAACACAACTCTCCGCATAAACATGTAAACCAGCAGCGTCAGCTAAACATAAAACACAAAAAAGTTTGCCTGTAGCGAGGAAGTATGCAGCGCAAGATGACCTTACCATGGTCGAAGGAAGAAGCAGCGTTGTTGAGTGCCGTCAGCATCGGTGCTGCCTTCGGATTCCTCCCAATCGATGGTGTTGTCCAGTATAATAGGGATGAAAGGTGTTGGCTGTGTACCTGACCAAAGATGGTAATTGTAAGTAACTTTGTGGCAAAGTTGATGGTTCGAGGCAAAAATATTGTTGAAGCAGTGATTATTGCATTCGTTCCACAGTGTCCAGATAAACGCAGCAAAAAGGGTTTCCAGTTTAGGTGATAAGGGTTCGAACTCCCAGTGGTTGACGTGATGGAAAAACGGTGGGGGACAACCAAGGACTCGTAACGGTAGAAGACCAGAGGTAGAATCTTAGGTCACATTCTTCAAGTAGATGGGGGTTGCTTTCGTTTACTCTACGACAGAGAATGCAGCCTGGATCAACAGCCACACCTTTGCGAATTAACCTGTCTTTGGTATTGATCTGTTCTCTAGCCAAGCTCCATAAGAAGAATTTCACTCTTGGCGGCGCTTTAATCTTCCAGATCTAGAGGAACCGGAATAGTCTACCATGATAGGATATATAGTTGTAATAGGATCTAACTGAGAAGGTACCACTGGAATTGAGCTTCCAGCAAATGACGTTGGGGTTTTGATTAAGTGTGGTTGATTGTATTATGAGGAGAACTTCACTAATGTCACGAATGATTGAAGGATGGAAATAGGTAGTTGGCATGATAGAAGCAATACCAGATTGAACCGCTTCCGATATTGGAGCCATCTTATTATCTTCCTGTAAAAAAGAAAAAATATGGTGGACTAACTAATCTTTATATCAATCAGTTGATGAAAGAGCCCAATGCAAGAAAATGCATGTTGGGTCTTTGAAACAGTTCGCATCATTTCGATAATAATTAGTTTGATCTGTTTTACCGAGAAAGTCTACGGTTCGAGTCCGTATAGCCCATTTGAAGGGAAGTAGACTACTCAATAATTTCACATTTAAATTGTATTTTGTCGTAAATAATAAATTCAGAAAGTTAAAAAGTGAAAGTAAAAAAAAAAATGAATTAATAAAGTCCTTACTGGATGGAGAACTTGAGTAAAGAGTAGTTCTTTGTAGGCTTTTCTTTTTATTGAACAAAGTAAAAAAAACTCCCTTCTGTAACGTTAAGGTAGGGACATAGAGAGTAAAGGTTCGAGTAGAAGTGCGAGAGTCTAAAATAAAAAAACCAGGTGTCGTTCCAAAGAGTGCAACTCTGACCATTTTGGATATTCAATGCAAAAAGATGTTTGGTGCGGGGTAATGATCTTAAAACTCCGCTCCAGAAAGGTGAAGGGTGGGATCTCGGTCTATCGTGAAGTATAGAGAGTGGATGGTTATTGTAGTATAGGGCTAAGATGAGGGTTTTCCACAGGAAATTGCCAGGGGTTAAGCAACACCAGATCCATTTGGTTAGGAGAGCAAGATTAAGAGAGCGTAAGTCAGTAATGCCAAGACCACCAGCAACTCTACTAAGGAAAGAGGATTTCCAGCTAACGAGGGACCTAACAGCCCCCCCATGCCAGAGAAAAGACCGCCTTGCATGGTCAATCATTTTGGTGACCCAGCAAGGAACTCTGTGGACTGAGAGCCAGTATATGGGAAGTGCCGACAGAACCGCTTTAACCAAAACAAGTATACCAGCAGAAGACAAGGAGGATGCTTTCCATTTGGCAAGCTTGGAGTCCACCTTGGCAATGAGTGGGTGCTAGTCACTCCGATGAAACTTCCTAGGTCGAACGGGAACACCCAGGTACATGAGCGGGAAGTCATGTAGTTTACAATTCAACATGTTTGTCGTGGAGGGGCCAAGGTGGTGTGCATTGTCAAGCATGATGATAGAGCTTTTAGCAAAGTTGATGGAGAGGCCTGAGGCTAATTCAAAATAGTAAAGAAGCAGTTTAAGACTGTGAAGATTTTGAGGAGTGGGGGTGGTAAGAAGGATGGTGTCGTCGGCAAATTGGACATTGGAACATATTGGTGAGGGGGGCGAGGTGTTTATACGGGAAAGAATATTGTTGTGGAATGTGAGGTTGATCATACGGTTGAGAGCATCGGTTACTAGGATGAAAAGAAACGGCGAGAGGGGGTCTCCTTGCCTTAATCCACGCAGGGATTTGATAAGCTCCCTGTCAATACCATTTGAACTCACGAACAATAGGCTGGAGTTGAGAATCGCCGAAATCCTGTGACACCACCTTTGAGAGAAGCCTCTGGCAACGAGAACTTGCAGAAGAAATTCCCAACTCACTATATCGAATGCTTTACGAAAGTCAAGATTTTAGAGCAGCCCGTCGGTGTTGGAGCAATGGCAATAGGAAACGATTTCCTGGACAGAGGCGATGCAGTCATGGGTATTTCTGCCGGCGGCAAAGGAGGATTGCTCCATGCTAATGAGGTCGGAAATATAAGTTTGGAGACAGTTGGCGAGCACTTTGGTGATGAGTTTGAAGGAGCAGTTGAGGAGGTTGATTGGTCTAAAGTTGTTGGGATGATTAGCACCTTCGTGCTTGGGAAGGAGGATGATTTTGGCGTAGTTGAGTTTGGCAATTTGGTTTGGTTCGTGGAAGAAGGCTTCAAAGACATCAATTAGATCATGTTTGATGGAGGTTCAGAAATTGCTAAAAAAAGGTTAGGCCGAAGCCATCAGGCCCACAGGCCTTGTTTTTGTCCATACCTTTCAATGCACAAAGAATTTTGACTTTAAGGTATGGGCTGTCGATAGGGAGGTAGATTTGGTTAGGGTACAAACGGGCCCAGTCCAAATGGGGTGGCGAAGGTGGATTGTTCCCCAGCAAGCTCCGGAAGAAATTAGTGAAGTGATTGTTGATAGCCTAAGGGTCGAAAGTGTGGGGACCCAACGCCTCATCGTGAATCTCTAAAATCTGGGATTGGCGCCTCCTCCCATTGGCAACCCTGTGAAAGAATGCAGTGTTGCTGTCCCCCTCGGCCAACCACTTGAATTTGGAACGCTGTTTCCAACCCATATCCTCCTGTTGTAGGGGACGATGGAACTCCGCATGTAGATCCCGCAGGTTGGCGGCTTCCGAATCATTGAGAGGGGAAGATTCCTTGCGAATATTGAGCGATAAGATGACAACCTGAATTTCCTCAATTTTCCTTTTTAAGGATCCCCAAATATTGTTGGCCCAGGGCTTGATCAATCTTCTAAGACATCTTAGTTTGTAGAAAAGGGTGGTAGGGGGTTGGCTTGCTGGGGGAAATAGGACCAAGCGAGCTTGATAAAGTCCTTAAAACCAGGTTCCTCAAGCCAAAATTTGTCAAAGCAGAATGGGAGGGTGGGATTAGTTAGGTCGTCAGTGGAGAGCAAGAGAGGGCAATGGTCAGAAAGCGTCAAGGTTAGACCGGCGACCTTGGAAAGGTGGAATTTATCTTCCTAGGCAGTATTAAAGAGAAAACAATCCAGTTTGACCATCGTGGGTTGGTCCCGGTGATTGGACCAGGTGAACCTTCTGTTTCAAATAAGGGGAACCAGAAGAGCACAATCATTGATGAAGTCGTCTGAATCTCTGGATAAATTGAGGGTGTAACGTTCCCCAGGACCGCGAGTGACGTTAAAGTCACCCCCAACAATCCAAGGACCTTCAAGGGAGGAGCCAGCCAATTTGCATTCCTGCCATAGTTGCCTTTTCCTATCGCTATCAAGCGAGGCATGAATGTTGGAGATGATAAATGGTGTGTTGGATGCTAAGTCAATGAGGAGAATATGGAGGGCGGAGGTGGATCTGAGTGTCTGCATGCAGGACCAAGTGTGGCTATTCCAGGCGGTGATGAGTCCACCCCTGGATCCGTCCGCTTCGATTATTTCCCAGTTAGTAAAGAGATGTGATAGCTAAGAATTAGGAGTGGGAGGAGAGCTAAGTTTAGATTCTTGAAGGAGTAGAATATCCAGGTTTAACGGTGGGAGTATGAAGTTTAAGGCGAATCTCTTACTGGGGTCCCCCAACCCCCTGATATTCCAGGTAAGGATCTTCATTGAGGGAGAGTGGCTCTCTTCAGCTCAAGACGCTGCATGGCAGAGTAGTGTTCCTCCATTAACTCCACTCCCATGCCGTGAGAAAGTCTCTTATTGAGGCTAAAGTTTTCCTTAGTGAAGACGATGGGTTGGTATAAGCTTCCTTGAGTGGGAGAAAGGTCACCTGAGGTGGATGCTTGAATGCGTGCACTACGGAGAACGGCAGAGCTTGACAAACAGGGTGCAATCATAGGGGAAATGCCATCGAGTAGTGGAGGGGGAGGTGGCGGTGGGGGTATAACCTTGGGTGGGTGGCTGGTCAACGGGAACTATAGGGTGGTTGGGGCTAGAGAGGTCCACATCAAAGCCAAATTTAGGGAGAGGGTCCCAAATGCGCTCCGGCGATGGCCAGGGGTTCCAGCCAAGGGGACTGATGACTTCCAAGGAATTATCGAACTACGGGAGGGTGGTTCTAGTTAGGTCCAAAGGTATGGTGGGTGCTGGTAACGTCGATTCAATCTGCATGGCGTCAAAGAGAAGTTCTGGTTTTGGCGTGGGGAAGTTGAAAGGCTCCATTAAGAATTCGCGGTTGTTTTCCCATTGATTGCCCAAAAGCAGATCCTTTGGGTTCAGAGATGGGTGGAAATAGTCCCAATCTTCAACCTTGATAACATAGTGGGCGTTACCGAGGTGAATGGAGCAGGTGGTGGGTAAAGACACCTCCTTTAACACCCTAGCCCTCGCAAAAACATACCGTAAGTCTTTTTGCGCCTAGCTGCAATCGTCCATCCTGAGAAAGAGTCCCACCGGGTTGAGTGTAGCAGTGAGATGATTGAGACTGTTGTGGAGATGGATAGGAAATCCCTTGATCCACACCTATGACGCAGGCCAGAATTCGCGATCCACCACCTCGCTGGTTGGCGACCAAGCTTGCAGCGCCAGCGAGCCACTGTGACGAAAAATAAACTGACGGTTTAGAGCAGTGTTGTAGATATCAACATTCGGGAACTGGACAAGGTAAGTATGATCAGTAAGAATGAAAATTTCCCAGTCCTGGTGGCAGAAGAAGTCGATGAGGGTGGTTCGCACTGAATGAAAATTCCAGTAACTGGTGAGGATCGCAACTTTGACGAGGTTTGGGGCATTGGGTTGAAACGCTGTTTCGAGTGAATTGATAGAGGATAATGATGAAGAATTAGGGTTAAGAAAAGAATTGGGTGCAGACGAATGAGATTTATGCTGAGTGGATGATTCGATGTGGAGAGAAGGTTTGTTGCTGATTGCTGGCACGTGTGAGGAGAGAGGACGGGATGTGATGTTTGCAGGAGAATTCTCAGAGTTAGGTGATACTTTCGAAGTGATTAACACATTCTTCTTAGAAGATCCACGAGAGCTACTTTTTTGCGCGTGCCAAAAAAATCCACATCGAAAGAAAATCTTCGCATTCATGCATTGTTTAGCCACATGGCCTGGTGAAGCACAATGGAAACACAAACATTTTGATTTCAAATTTTCAACGGTGCTCACCAAAGGGACAAACTATGGCATTGCAACCGCTTTGAACGCCAGCGAGGATGACTGTTTGGGCAGGGGTCGAGGATGGTGCTTGGGCCTACTTTTAAGAACCTATAGATAGGAGAGGCGTTGACTAGGCGGCGCTGTAGGGAGCAGCGGGTGTAGCGACATTGGTGCTGGAGGAAGCAGTTGAACTGGCCTCTGGGGATTTGAAGGAGGGCTGGGCGTGACCAATGGAAGTGGAGGTTTCGCCGAAGGTTAGGTGGAGGCGGAGGAGATGATTGCCTCGCAATTATGGGGTCGGCTGAGGTGGTTGGGTTGTTAGGAGAAGAAAGTGGTTGGGGGTCAAGTGTTGGAAGCTATTGTTGGTAGCCATTATGTATAATTAGATAACTGAAGTTCAAGTCACTTACTTGAACTATATAAATTCAAATTTGTCGTATGGGAAATTGGATTTCCATCATGAACCAAGGCAAGGGATCGTCCTTACCGAATTTGAGACTCTCTGGACTGAGCCTCAGGCTCAGCCGCAACTGCACCTTGGATCTTCAGGGCCGGTCTGCCCTTACGTTTGAGGATTAGTAATTCCTAAACAATACGTTTCCCCGCCCTTTGGGGCATAAATCTGCTCAGTATGTCAACCATATCATCCATCGGCCCCGTAGTGATTGATATATCCGAGGTACCTCGCTTTCTGTAATCCACATAAGTAAAAATGTCTGGGCTCCATACCATGACACCGCTCCTAGCTAGAAAGAAACACATGTTCTCCCTGTAGTCGTCTCTTGTTTCTGGTTCAAACTGGGGTGTGAGGCTCGCGAATTAACGATATACACAAAGCTATGAAATTTAAAGCCGTGCTTTGATTATCAACCACAAGGCTCTGCTTTTCAACAGAAGCCTTGATCATTTGCATCTTAGCATGCCACGCTGACAATTCACACCATGCAACTGATGTCTATCTATATATAACCTCTAGGCTCGTACGTCTCAGAGAAGGGTGTTAAGCAACAGAATAAATTCTCTGCACCAAACAGATATATATTTAATAGAGATCAATCAATACGGAACAAAATCCAATGTCAGACACACATCCATTTACTAGTTCGTTTTAAATCCATTCTCACTTTTGTTTCAATTTTAAATCAAAATTGAATATTCCTTATCACTAAAATATTTAAATGATAATATTTTCAAAATATCAGATTTTGAAATAATTTCCTTTTCGATATTCATCATAAAAATGAATAAAATCGATATAAATATCGTTTGTGTTAAAATGGCACAAATCTAATTAACAGGACTTCACATACTTCAATATTTTCGTGTCCATCCAAAATCGGACATCAAATTCACATTTTAATCCTTTACGGAATATTATTTTAAAATATTCGTTACTCATGAATTGGAATCAAACCCAACCAATTACCATATAATGTTATTTATATGGATTTTATACAACACGTGTACACAACAATAATGATACACAATCAATCATCATCCAGAGTGCATTACACAGCTGCATAAGCATTAAATATGAATAATTAACACTTACAACAGTCTGCCAACCAATCAATTGACATACAACTAAACAATTGGGATTATTGTAAGTCAAATATCATCCCAATACCCGTGTAGGGTTTCAATCAACAAACACAAATTTATTTATGCAGTTGGGCGATGTGTAAAATTTATCGTTCCAATCAATGTCAGTTAAATGGGCGTACATAAACAAAGTGTCTAATTTGTAAATGAATATTCATTTCAACACATGATCATTTTATATAGTTTTATTACACTTTAAAAAAATGATATTTTTAATAATTACACATTTTATTCAATACACGAATATTTTATTAGTTCATTTATGCAATAAAAATGATATTTTTATTGATTGCACATTTTATTCAACACATGAATATTTTATTAGTTCATTTATGCAATAAAAATGATATTTTTACTGATTACACATTTTATTCAACACATGAATATTTACAACCACAATACAGTCAATTTCACAATCACAATCAATCCAAACAAACATCCATGGTTTGTACAATAAAATAGTGTCAAGGGCTACTAATCCCCGTCTGCAACCTAGAATATTTTTAACTGTAAAATAATTTGAGTGAGAAGGTGTTTTCACCATTGATTTCCACTCCATTATACTTTATTGGAAGGTTTGGATTTCGTTTCGCTTCCAGACAGTTCCACCGCATAGTGTTCTTCACCGTGTATCCAACGTAATCTGTTTCACGTAGTTTATATTAAAAACCACATTTTTACAATACTAAATATATATTAAAAATCATATTTTTAAAACAATGCCATTTAAATTAAAAATCACATTTTTATAACAATGCTATATAGATAAAAATCACATTTTTATATCGCTACTATATGTGTGTATATATATATAAATCACATTTTTATACAGCGTTATTTCTTTTAAAAATCATGCTATTTATATTTTTAAAACAATGTTATTTATATTTTAAAAATCATATTTAATTTAAAGTTATTTATATAATAAAAATCACATTTTTTTATAATAAAGCTATTTCATTTCAAAATTTTCATATTTTTATTTCATAACTATATATGTAAAAATCCAGTTTTTAAGCAATGCTATAATATATAAAAATTGATTTTTAAAACTATGCTATTTATAAAAAACTGATTTTTATATTTTTAAAACTAATTACGTAGAAAATAAATAAATAAAATTAAAAATAAGCTCACTGTTAAAAAAAATCTGGAACCCCGTTCTTCTTCGTTTTGTCGTGTGTCACGGAACCCATCAGCTCGATTAAACAATTACTCCGCCGCCGACTGGTTCCACTGGACCTTCATCCAAGGGTACCACGTCGATCGCCTTGCCAAGCTCCACCCCCAGCCTGAACGCTGCGCCTTGCGACACCCCAGGGGCGCCCAAAATCCATCTAAAAACTGGAACTTCAAACTGCGATTTCCCCAAACCATACAGTGAATTCCGATCATAGTTATGTAGGATTAGAGATTAAGAGATTCTCATCCTTTCCTATTTTATAAGCTTGTGTTAATTTATCATGGATAAGAAGATAATGGAGGAAAAGGGATCGAAGTCACTGATCGTCGAAATTGGGAGAAGGCGGCGGGTTTTTGTTTGACTGCGAAATGAATGAGATAGGGTTTGACCATAGTTGACCCATTATATCTAGCTATGTTTTGATGATACAGTCCTAACAAAACTGATTTCGTCGAAAACGGAGGTCGTTTGCATAATGGATATTTTTAAGGGTTATATATTATATTAAAATGTATATAAATTCCTTCGTGTCTTATTTAAATTTTAAACTGGACATTTCTTTCAATTTATATTATGAGATCTGGATTTTTCACATTTGTTAGAAAGATATTATTAAACAGATTCAAATGTTTCTTATTTTACTCAAATCTGATTTATTTTGAATACTGTGTTTAAAATCGAATTTTCAAACTCCCGTGCCATTTCAGACTTGTTTTATAATAAAAATAAGTTTATACGTTCTAATTCTATTCAAAATAAATTTCTAGTCGGTCTTATTTAAAATAAACAATTTTAAATATCCAAAATCCACTAAAATAGCTAAAATAAAAAATTTAAATTAGTTTTGAAAGTCCGGGTTGTTACAATCTCCCCCACTTAAAATATATTCGTCCTAAAAAAGGAATGGAGCTGAAAGTTGTTTAACCAACCAACTCAACTTTCATTCTGGCTTTCATTCTCCAACTTTTCAGTTTCTAAGAATTTTCTAATTTCTCAAAAATTTGGCTAACACCCTAAATTTTTGATTTTTTTTTGCCATAACCTCCTTTGTACGAGGAGACCTTTAAAACCACAACTTGCCTCACACGGCCCTCATCAATCCAAAAGAAAAAGAAAAAGCCAAGCGGCTTGCCAATCAGCTCATAAAATCATCAAAACCCAAGAAAATAGTAAACATGTACCTATTTGTTGGGCATACAATTTTATTCCTCTTCGTAGCTTCCATGCTATGACCTGTTCAATGTATATACATGTATATATATGCAATTTCAATCTTTCCATTCAGTTCAGTATTTGACTTGATTTATCTAATTTTTACCTTCTATTCTCTTATTGGTTTCATTAATTATCCTTCCAATATTTTTATTAGTTAAACTAAAAATCAAACATCACAGCCAACAATCAATTAGTTGATTAAATTTTCAAAATATATCTTTTAAATATACTCAAAATCATATTTTCAGTGTCAAATCCCAAACAATAAATTCTAACTAAGTTTTGGTTCTCACACCAGTCAATTGGAAATATATAGATATCCCACTTTCAAAACTCGAACATACATACTGATGATGGAGCTCCATCATCAGAATCATCTTCGAGTGACTAGAGTGTGATTCTATATCTCTCCGATATATTTGAGACTTCGTACACACACTAGCTAGGCGTATATGCAAAATCTTCATATACCCGATGGTCCAAATTCAAAATAAAATAAATATTCAAATACGTATAATAAGATTTAAATCTTCAAAACAAAAATTGTTTCAATTTTTATTTTAAAAAATAACACTCTTTGAAACTCATTCTAGGATACTACTGATCCCATCTCTAACGAGTCATTCTTATAGGATATTACTAATCATATCTTTGATGAATTCTTTCGTTCGGTTCTAATGTGTCTTGTTCTCGAGCTTTGTAAACCAAAGCTCTGATACCAAAATGAAATGACCCAAACTTCCCTTTACGGGAAAGCCCGAATTGAGTTGAAAACATGACAAATTAGAACGCAAACAATAGAACATTTCATTGCTATTACAACAATTTACATCAGAGTACAAGAATATAACAGAGTATGCATAAAAAATATACATCAGAAAAATATCAGAGACTAAATTACAAAGCAGCGGAAAATTAACACATAACACAACTGAAAGAAATACACGGATACAAAGCTTTCCGAAGATAGCCCAGCTATAAATCTAAGATCCTGTGAAATAGAGATCTGCAAAACCAAAACTAGTAGCTGCCCTTGTCAAAAATAGGGGCATCCAGAGTTTAGGTCAAAATAATAAACTCCAGGTCAGTCATGGGACTGATGTGAGAACTCAAAACAGTTATTTGAAACTTTACTTTAAAAATAAAGTTAATCAAGGGATCACGCCATATAACACAGAACGGGTTTTCTCCCAAGAATACTAGTGCATAAAACAGTTTATAAACAACACAATGCTTTTCAAAAAATGAAGCTATTATAAGACTCAGGTCCCACCACACAATGCAACGCAAGCCGGAGGATAGAGTTTTCTCTTATAATAGCCAAACATGCTTGGTACATTTTAAAACAAATCATTTGATACTATTATAAGTGCATAGTGTTAAAAACAACTTCACATATAAATGTATCAATCATAGACGACGTGGGTACCAGATATCATGTTGCCATACTAGTTCAACAATTAAAATCGCATGATGTCGTATTGGAAATTGGATTTCCATCATGAACCAAGGCAAGGGATCGTCCTTACCGAATTCGAGACTCTTAGCCCGAGCCTCAGGCTCAGCCGCAACTGCAACTTGGAACTTCAGGATAGGTCCTCCCTTACGTTTGAGGATTAATAATTCCTGAACAATACGTTTCCCCGCCCTATGGGGCATAAATCTGGTCAGTATGTCGACCATATCATCCATCGGCCCCGTAGTGACCAATATATCCGAGGTAACTCGCTTTCCGTCATCCACATAAGTAAAAATATCTGGGCACCATACCATGACACCACTCCTAGCTAGACAGAAACGCTTGTTATCCCTGCAGTCCTCTCCCGTTTCTGGTTCAAACCGGGGTGTGGGGCTCGCGAATTAATGTTATACACAAAACTTTGCTATTTAAAGTCATGCTTTAATCATCAACCACAAGGCTCTGCTTTTCAACAAAAGCCTTGATCATTTGCATCTCAGCATGCCACAATGACAATTCACGCCATGCAACTGATGTCTATCTATATATAACCTCTAAGCTCGTATGTCTCAGAGAAGGGTGTTAAGCAAGAAAATAAATTCACCGCCACCAAAAAGATATATATTTAATAGGGATCAATCAACACAGAATGAAATTCAATGTCAGACACACATCCATTTACTAGTTCGTTCTGGGTCTTAACGAAACCGGAGGCAACTTATTCCTCGTCCCATATGTCCAATACAGGAGAGAGGTCCTCGCATATCCAGTCGATCTCCAAGTACGTTTGGACAATCATCACTTATTACCTTGCATTGGGTGTACAGCCCAATCAAGACATCAGTAATCATCCAAACGATGTGAAGAACTCTGGTTTTCAACCACCATCTTCATCGTCGACTTATCGTCATATTAATTATTCTGAATGGGATAAATGCGGTCTTTTCGAATAACTCGAGTATCTTATAAACAAGTGTTAACAAACACAACATACGCCTCATTCAAATTCAGAATATTCTTTTATTCAAATATTCACATTTTTAGGGAATGGTTCCCATTAATTTTATCAAAGATAATTTCTTTTAAAATTAATCTTTAATCTTCCTCTGGATATCATTTCAATATATTTTATCTTATCTTTTCACAACTCTAAACCAAATTAAGGTTTATCAACTAGTCGGGATTATCGACCTTACTGAAATAATCATTTATTATATTAATCCCAATCCCAACCTATTCATCCTATGGAGAAAACTGGTAATACTCCATATCTAACACCACGGTGTTATCGGTAAAATTAATTACCGTTTTCCGTTCAAATCCAAATAAAGATTTAACTATCGCTGGAGTAAAACTGGTGGAGTACCATTGTCGATCATTTCCCAAATTTGATAATTTAAATTATCACATTTCCATTCCAATCTAATTAAAGATTAATTAAAACTCCACTTAGTTTTAATCTTCCTAAAAATCATTATTAATGATTATTTAACTTTAGGAAATCAAACATGTCGCATCGACAATCTACACCATACCATTGATTTCTTCCAATATATAACCTCTAAGATCGTACGTATAAGAGAAGGGTGTTAAGCAAGAGAATAAATTCTCCGCCACAAACGGATATATAGTTAGCAGAGATCAACAATACAGTTCGAAATACAATGCTAGGCATGTAATCCTGTCTTTAACTGGTTTAACGAACCAATGTCATTTAAAACACAGTTCACGATAAACCCAAAATAACATTCCACTAATTATGGAATCTTCATGGATACCAGATCAATATTTATAATCAATATAAATTTCCGTATCAAACGAATAATATAAATGGAATAACGGCAAAGCCTTTAAATTCCATATAAAGTAACAGTCTTCCTCCACAGAAGCTCACTTCGATTACTACCAAATCACATTCCATTCAATTCCAATTTAATATATTAAATTGGAAAATTTTACTTTGGAAAATTCCATTAACTTTAACTAAAAGATTATAAATTCCAAATCATATCTTCACTGTTAATTGGGTTAAAGAACAAATGTCGTTTAAAACTTAGTTCACGATAAACCCACAATCAGCTTTCTTTCATTTCCAATTAAATGTTAATTAATTGGTAAACTCCTCTAAATCTTAACTAAAAGATTTATTCTTTACTCAGCTCGGTTTAAGAACTGTGTTAATGAAGACACCATTCATGATAAATCCAAAATCCAATATAAAATTAAATACAAGGCTCTAAATAGAAATTATATCGGCTTATATTCAATATCAAATTCTAAAACTAATAGATATCGTATTGGGAATAACGATATCTATATCTTCCAAATTCCTCAACAATATCCGTCTAATCATAGAATCCAATACCGAAATATTCCGAAGATTATTTCCATTCCAATTTATTCATAGGAAAATTCTAGTTATTTTAAAACCATTTCAAATCCAATTTATTTATTTAAAAACATTGGATTATCTTTTTAGTTAATACCAGGTTCATTTTGAAAAGAAAAAAATTATCTTTACAAATGTGGAATTTTTCATCTTAATTCCCTCCAAATCATTTATTACGATTTTACATGAATTATTGATATTTTTAATAATTTTATCAAGGCCCGTACAGTCGGTTTCCAATAACGGCCACCAAACTGCATCCATAACGACCTTTCCCAAATTTGATTTGGACATAATTCCAAATCCAATCGTTCAAATTTAAATCTCTTATATTCATTGGAAACTCCTTTTAGATATGAACCCAACAATTCCAGTTTTAGGAGAATCCGACGGTCGGATTTCCTGGAATGTCAATTTTGAAGTCAATGGTCGAAATTTGCGAACGGTCGCAGCGCGGTGCGTATTATTCAAGCTGTTAATATATATATTATTTCATTCAAAATGTACCTTATAAATTTGTATTAAAACCGATTCCCACTTTTATTTCAAATTTAAATCAAAATTGAATACTCCTTATCATTATAATATTTTCAAAATATCAGATTTTGAAATAGTTTCCTTTTCGATATTCATTATAAAAATGAATAAAATCGATATATATATCGTTCGCATTAAAATGGCACAAATCTAATTAACATGGCTTCACAAACTTCAATATTTTCGTGTCCATCCAAAATCGGACATCAAATTCACATTTTAATCCTTTACGAAATATTATTATAAAATATTCGTTATTATAAAATATTCATTGTTTTAAAATATTTGTTATTCCTGAATTGGAATCTGACCCAATCAATTACCATATAATGTTATTTATATGGATTTTATACAACACATGTACACAACAATAATGATACACAATTAACCATCATCTAGAGTGCATTACACAACTGCATAAGCATTAAATCTGAATAACTGACGCTCACAACTGTTTACCAACCAATCGATTGACATGCTACTAAACAATTGGGATTATTGTAAGCCAAATATCATCCCAATACCCGTGTGGGGTTTCAATCAAAAAAGACGGATTTATTTGTGCAGTTGGGCGATGTGTAAAATTTATCGTCCCAATCAAAGTCAGTTAAATGGGTGTACATAAACAAATCGTATAATTTGTAAATGAATATTCATTTCAACACAGGACCATTTTATATAGTTTTATTACACATTAAAAATGATATTTTAAATAATTACACATTTTATTCAATACACGAATATTTTATTAGTTCATTTATGCAATAAAAATGATATTTTTATTGATTACACATTTTATTCAACACATGAATATTTTATTAGTTCATTTATGCAATAAAAATGATATTTTTATTGATTACACATTTTATTCAACACATGAATATTTACAACCACAATACAGTCAATTTCACAATCACAATCAATCCAAACAAACATCCATGGTTTGTAAAATAAAATAGTGTCAAGGGCTACTAATCCCCGTCTGCAACCTAGAATATTTTTAACTGTAAAATAATTTGAGTGAGAAGGTGTTTTCACCATTGATTTTCACTCCATTATTCTTTATTAGACGGTTTGGATTTCGTTTCGCTTCTAGACAGTTCCACCGCATAGTGTTCTTCACCGTGATTCCAATGCAATCTGTTTCACGTAGTTTATATTAAAAACAACATTTTTACAATACTAAATATATATTAAAAATCATATTTTTAAAACAACGCCATTTAAATTAAAAATCACATTTTTATAACAATGCTATATAGATAAAAATCACATTTTTATATCGCTACTGTATATGTATATATATATATATATATATATATATATATAAATCACATTTTTATACAGCGTTATTTCTTTTAAAAATCATGCTATTTATATTTTTAAAATAATGTTATTTATATTTTAAAAATCATATTTTATTTAAAGTTATTTATATAATAAAAATCACATTTTTTTATACTAAAGCTATTTCATTTCAAAAATTACATATTTTTATTTCATAACTATATATGTAAAAATCCAGTTTTTAAGCAATGCTATAATATATAAAAATTGATTTTTAAAACTATGCTATTTATAAAAAACCGATTTTTATATTTTTAAAACTAATTACGTAGAAAATAAATAAAACTAAATATAAGATCACTGTTAAAAAAAATCTTGAACTCCGTTCTTCTTTATTTTGCTGTGGGTCATGAAACCCATCAGCTCGATAAAACAATTCCGCCGCCACCGATTGGTTCCACCGGACCTTCATCCAAGGGTACCACGTCGATCGCCTTGCCAAGCTCCACCCCCAGCCTGAACCTGTGCCTCGTGACACCCCCAGTGGCGCCCAAAATCCATTTGAAAACTGGAACTTCAAACCGCAATTTCCCTCAAACCATACAGTAAATTCCAATCATAGCTGTGTAGGAATGGAGAGCAAGAGATTCTCATTTGTTCCTGTTTTATAAGCTTGTGTTAATTTTTCATGGATTAGAAGATAATGGAGGAGAAGGGATCGAAGTCACTGATCGTTGAAATTGGGAGAAAGCGGCGGGTTTCTATTTGACTGCGAAATGAATGAGATAGGGTTTGACCATAGTTGACCCATTATATATTTATAATCTTTTATTTTTATAATTTCCAAAATTACTTGTTTATTGATCCAATCTCCAATTCAAACCCAACGACTGTTGCCCCTAGCTAACTACCCCCATTTCGGGCGCAATGGGATATGTCCCGTAAGCCAATTCGACTGTCTTGATTAGTTTTCGTCAAAATTAAAAAATAAGTTAATATAACATTCAAAATTGATTACAACGTACATTTTAATTTATCTGGGTCATATATTGACTCCAAAAATTCTAGAAAAAAAATCTAGCTATGTTTTGAGATACTGTCCTAATAAAACTAAATTAGTCGAAAACGGAGGTTATTAGCAAAATGGCTATTTTTAAGGGCTATATATTATATTAAAATATATATAAATTCCATAACGACTAATTTAAATTTTAAACTGGACATAACTTTCAATGTATATTATGAAATCTGGATTTTGCATATTTGTTAGAAAGACATTATTAAATAGATTCAAATGTTTCTTGTTTTAGTGAAATCTGATTTATTTTGAATTATGTACATTCATTTAAAGTTTAAAATCAAAATTTTAAACTACCGCGCCATTTCAGGCTTGTTTTATAATTAAAATAATTTTATACGTTCCAATTCTATTCAAAATGAATTTCTAGTCATTATTATTTAAAATAAACCATTTTTAATATTCAAAATCCACTAAAATAGCTAAAATAAAAATTTTAAATTGGTTTTGAAAATTTGGGTTGTTACATACAATCTTCATAAGAGTTATTATTTAAACCAAAAAAAGATGCTACAGGAGATCAACAATTTCATCACGTAAATTTTCCATAAACAGTTGTGATTTGGCTGAAAACACTTACTTATGACCTGGAGGAGCTTGTAGAGATTCTTGATTGTCAATTTCGGCAGTTGTTTCTCAAAAAAAAATTTTTGTGCTATAATCTTCTTATTCGTCTTATAGAAATAACTTAACATCAAGTGTGGAACTTACTATCAAGTGAAACACGGTGCAAAAAATTATGTACCGCCATGCATGCAATAATTATATCTCGTCGAACTGAAAGCATATAGGGAGGCATTTTAACCAGTATTGGAATCCTTTTTTCAATACATCAAAACTTCTTTCGATGACATTTCTAAGATGAGCATGATTGAATCTCTACTTTTTAGTTATAGTATTATTATTTCTATTGCTTTTCAATTAATAATGCGTGTTGCGATAAGAAGTAATAAACCCTCTAGTGTTTGTATAAGCTGCATCGCAGAGGTAGTACATATATATAGAAAAAAATTAACTATGTTATTAATACAAGATAAGAGACTGTAATATGTAAATTAACTTACATGAAGGAGACAAAGGAAAATTATTAGTGGATTGCAAATTGTTTCATTAAGGATTCTTGAATCATGTGCTGCTCCCTCCCATCCTGGCAATATGTATACAAATTTTATGTCAAAATCACATAGTGCTAAAACATTCTGATAACAGACTGCCTGTCCTCTGCCTATGAATGAAACCTAATAACGAATCGGTATATTTTCATCTATTAAAGTACAATCTAGTGCTCCAACTACTCTTGTAAAATGACTTTTTCTTAACTGAGAATGATATCTTATATTATTAGGAGGCTTGTCAAAGTCTGGGGGAACAATCACGTCTCGAGTGAATTCTTTAATGGCTACCAAAACATCATGAAAATACTTGGTTACTGTTTGACCTGAATGTTGATAACGGTATCTTATGATAATGGTATCTTATGAATTTATTATGGCTTATGATGGGCATAAACATTGCCATTTTCTCTTTAACATCTATTTTATCTACTATCTCGAAGCCATTTTTTAGTCGAAAGTGACAACGTGGTTGTATAAATGATGATTTATCCATTTTGAATTTGTCATACATAACAATGGGAGAATATCTCATTAGCTCTTGCATATATATTTTTTACCAGAAAGAGAAGAATAAAAAAAAAATTGACGAGTATTTATGCGAGTCTTCTTCCTTCGTAATATCATAAGTAGCAACAATTCCAAAAAACAACGTGTTATGTCACATCCTAAATTGTCATAAAAAATGGTAAATATTTTAAAATTTTGATGTTAATTAAAGGAAATGCCAGAAAATTAGTTATGCTAAGTGGTCCTTTGGAATTGAGATACATGCATGTTGGATCAATACATGCCCACAAACTTGCACAAAGGCATTAATATGGATTCGTAATAAACTAATATTTGTGCATTAGTTATGAGAAATAATGGCGTTTCTTATAAGGCAGGGGTATGTCTCTATGTTATCTATCTCGATTGTCTGGATAATGTCTCATAGGCATCAATTAATCAAAAAATAATGTTGTGAAATGAAAATTTAGATCTGTCCCTTCTAATGGCCCTTTAGAGAAATGGATATTATCTTTATATTAAAAAAGCTACAATTACTCTATTTACAATGTATGCCAATTGGCAGACAAGGTACTTGCAAAAATATTATGGTATTACTCAAGCACAGATGCATCACGAGTGCTATTGGTGGAAATATGATTTTCTAAGAGATAACCAAGCTTAACCAAAAGAAAAATGACGCCCTGTTAAGCACAATTGTTTGCTTGCAAATGGTACGGTAAAGCCTTAGAAAGCAAAGTCTCATCCGGCGTTAGGAAGTTAAATAGCATATTATTGCTTCTGCTTATAAACAGTCATAATGTTACATAAAATCACTATATCACTTATTTCTTTCCATATTACACTACTTCACAGACTTATGGCTGAAGATTTAGCTACATTATTGCCTACATACTTGATAAAAGACATTTCAACCAGAAGTATAATCATAATCCAAAACCAGCAACCCACAGAAACACATGAAGCTATTTTTGCAATTGAGATAATCAGATAGTCATGCAACCAAAACAAAACATGATAAATATGTAAAAATTCCATACAAATTAAAATGAAAAAGAAAACCAACAAGTCCGAAAAATTGAACTATGTAGTTACTATTGTTCGTTTAGTTATTTAAAACATGCTAAACATAGCAAATGCCAAATCACACTAGAACTCCTACTTATAAGCTTAGACGGTAGTTCAAGAATTCAACTTTCTCGATTATACTCTCTTCGCCCAAGAAAATTGTCCTTAAATCGGGTTTCTCACAAAATAACATTTTAGCTTTGACGTATCCATGTTGTGATAACACGCTCATGTTTTTCAATTCATTCAAAATAGCAATCACATCATTCACTGTTGGCCCTTTGATAGCCTTTTCTCTCTCAATATGATTTTATAAATCTCTATCTAAATCTTCAATGTGTTTATCGATCCTATCACCATCAACACTTTTACCTTTTTTCCTTTTTAAATGGACAAGCTGTAGACTTAACAGACCGTTGTGACCAGTTTCACATTCCAGTGAAGCATCACCTTCTTTGTTAGATTCCACACCTTCAAAGAACTCATTAGCTTCAAAATTATGCAAATCATCTTCATCTCCTTTCGAGAATCCATCGCTACTACATGACCTTCTCCTTGATCATCGTCATCCATGTCGTTATCATTATTGAATGGTGTATCCACTGATGCGATGACCATGCTAATGTTCCATGTGCAGGAGTTAATTCAAAAATCCTCTTGAGTAGTTCCACATTTTCTAAAGGATTATATCGAAATTTTGCTGCTTTAAGATATTGCCACACAAAGATATATATATATATATTAATATAAACATGTACATTATTAAATAAGATAACATTAGCATAATTTACGAGCATATGTAATGTACTTGCCTTAATGACGTCATTCCATTTTTTAGAGGGCTAAAGTATGGTATTTGTATCAGCATTGAATCCATGTCCAGGTAGCCTAGTTAGTGTGACACCCCACGTCCGTTAATGTCACTCACTAAGGGAATGCATTAAGTTTCGTGAAGCGTCAAAGGTAAACAGAATTATTACAAGACAGATATAAAAGCAACTGCGGAATTTAAATTTTATTTCAAACATAAGTCATAACATTGTGGTCCAAAAATACCATAAGTCTGAAACAACATAAAACCCATTATAATAATGTAAAACTTCTGTCTTGTACCATCAGAGTACAGAAAATACATAAAAAGCATAATTCCCCAAAAGAGACAAAGCCGTAGTAGCAAAGATAGAAACCGAGCAATACTTCAAAAGATGCTCCAAGCAAGATGATAATCGAGCCCTGACTAAGCTGAGAATTCCCACCCTGCGAACCGGGGGTAAGGTGGAATGAAAGAAAGAAGACGGAAAAAAAGGGTCAGACATAAAGTCTGGAGAGTCCAGTTACTTTTAGTATATAAATAAGTAAAAGTATCATGATAGGCATATAAATTGGAGGGATAGATAACAGTAATAAGACAAGTATAACAGACTGAGCAAGATAAGCAGAATGAACATAACAGAATAGGTTACGCTTCTCGAATACTTTTCTCTGCACCAATGCTAGCATAACAGATACGTAACAGGATTACATACTCCCTAATTACTCAATAGAAATAGGATGATCCCAAAAGAAAAATAATGGCAGTTTTAGGCGTACTCTAGTAACGGGTTTTATTCCAAACAGAATTAACCGGCACCTAAATAGAAATAACGGGTGTTAAACCCAATAGAAATACAGGTACCCCACAGAAACAAACAAGACTAGATGTACCCTAATTACTACCCCCAATTGATCGGCTCCCTATTCCGTAAATACTCTGTGTCGGCCCTACAGTAGGGTGTATTACTTCCTAAAGTGGCAACCAACAGAAGGACACATACCTATTTACCGGTGCAACAACGACTTATTTTCCCAAAAAAAGGTCGTACTCATGCACACACATGAGTTCATTATAATGCTCCAGTACACACCTCCTCCTAGATGAAACTCTTAAAATCAGTTCAGTAAGCGTGCCCTGACCCCTACCTAGTGCGGGGTCCTCCTTTTAATACCAGAATAGGTTACTGACTAATATGGGTCCCACATAATAGATGACACAAGCCAACCTCCACAGATCTTGTGTCCTCATTTAACTAGGATTTTGACAGGTTATGCCTAAAAGACTTGACAGATTCGCATAATCCCCCACAGATTTACGGGTCAAACTTTACAAGTTAACGGGTCCATATAACCCCAACAGATGTAATAGGTCAAGTCTTTTGGATTAACAGGTTAGTATAACCCCTAAGGATTTAACCAGTTTACTTAACCCTACAGACTTAATAGGTTTACTTAACTCCACAAATTTAACAGGTTTACTTAACCCCCACAGAAACTTAACAGGTTTAATTAACCCCACAGACTTAACAGGTTTACTTAACCCCATAAATTTAACATGTTTACTTAACCCCTAAAGAAACTTAACAGGTTTACTTAACCCCATAGAATTAACAGGTTCACTTAACCCCACAAATTTAATAGGTTTACTTAACCCTACAGACTTAACAGGTTTACTTAACCCCACAGACTTAACAGGTTACTTAACCCTACAGAACCTTAACAGGTTTACTTAACCCCACAGATTTAACAGGTTTACTTAACCCTACAGAAACTTAACAGGTTTACTTAACCCACAGATTTCATATTTACTTAACTCCATCAATTCTTATAAATTTACTTAACCCTTTATTCCATTTGTTGATTCATATATTATCCCTTTTCACATTCAAACCGGTTAAGTATTTCAATTTAACATGTTGTCATTATCTTTTCATTTGTACATGTTAACACACCAGACTGCTCACATTAAGTTAATCACTTATAGCTGCTGGATATGCCGGGCAGCTCCGGGCAGACTTAAACCACAAGTTTAGACTTAACCTCGTGTCGTGGTGTCGTTTCGCATTAGATTCCTCACATTAGATTAGCCACTTGTGGTTGCTGGATATGTCGGGCGGCTCCGGGCAGACTTATACCATAAGCGCAATCTAACCTCATGTCTAAGCGTTATTATCGTTCCAATTTTTTTACGCATATTCATATTAGCAATCATCCTATTTCAATTATAGGTTTTCCCATTCCCCTTTTCAATTCACATATCATTATGCCTAATATGCCCTTTATCCAAAGTCATAAATCAATATAAAATTTATGCCCAATTTCAATATTCACATATGTTCCAATTTGTGCTCCAATTCAATATTCATATATGTTCCGATTTATGCCCCACTTCAATATTCACTTATGTTTAAATTTATGCCCCAATTCAATATTCACATATGTTCCAATTTATGCCCCAAATTCATGCTTTTTCCAACGATTCCCAATTTCGTACGTTCACATATTTCAACGTTAGGCCAAGCCTCGAAGGTAGCCAGGCTATATAAAAATAAATAGGAAAAAAGGGAGAGAAGAGAGTCAAAAGTAGGCATAATAACGAATCAATAATCAAGTGACATAAACAGGCATAAAACTGAATAAGCATATTATGACAAGATTTGGCATGGTGGCGATATAAACATATAAGAACAGATCTGGTGAATATGTCATAATAGAACTGATTTAGGCGATGATTCAAGATCCAATTTTTATATACATATCAAGATTGCCAATTAAATGTTTAGGTCTAAAAATAACATAAACTCACAGTGAATAGATCTAAGAAAATGGATCCAAATAACTGAGAAGGACACGTTGATTTTGTTGTAGCAATCTTTGTATATGTATATTCTTCTTTGAATTGATTTTTGAGAGAAATAGGCTATTTAATTTTCATTGAAGCAGAGCTCCTCCGTTGCCACCATTTTTCAGATGAATAAAAACCTAGGTTTAGGGTCCTATTTATAGCCTAGAATCAACGATTATTGCTCAGAATGGTGTCCAGATACAAAACGAAGTATTTAGCCCAGATCTGCGCATGGGGGTCGACCCCCCTTTGTTGGGGTCGAAACCCATGGGCGGGAAATCTGCTGCCTCCCCGAATTTCGAATTTTGAACTAATTTTTGAATTTCTGGATCTAATTTTGAATTTCTAGACCATATATATATATATACGTATGTATATATTCTTCTTACGCGTATACAAACTTCAAACCTTAATAACTTCTTCATACGATGTCCGTTTTATGCAAACCAAATGGTCTATCTTGACCAGAATTTCGAGACGGACGCAATGGCATAGTCCATTTCCCTTAATTCTAAATATTAAATTAATTATTCTTTAATTTTTCCTCTTTAATGTTGTTAAAATTACAGGGTGTTACATTCTCCCTTACTCAAAGGATTTCGTCCCCGAAATCTCCAAGTTAAGAAGAATGTATATCCTACCTTCTACATCCATCTACTCATCCACCTATCACAGGCATCCATTGTCCTTAAAAGATTTCTAGTGCTTATAAGATCATATGCAAAGGTGTGTGTATATGTCCCTATGATAATGCAGAAGATCAGGCGGTCTACTTATTCAGTCGACCTCCTTAATGCAATGTATGTTAGTGCCATGAATCCAACATATATGCAACAATCCTATTATAACATGTAAGTTCTATATGTGTGCACAATCATTCATCCAAATGCAACGTCTATATGATGATACATTCAATTTCATCCATAAAGAAAAATAAAAATGCGCACACATCCATATGCAGTATGAGAGTGATTGAGCCGATCTAGTGCTTAATGTGTGTATATGCATCCATGAGCAACCACTAGCGAACACTTGCATCAATGAAAAATAACATGTCACAAACACTTGTTTACATCCATAGGATTCCTACCTAAAGGTCAGAAGTTCAATTGATAGGGTACACACAAATGGCAGAAG
Source organism: Allium sativum (assembly GCA_030737875.1). Lineage (NCBI taxonomy): Eukaryota > Viridiplantae > Streptophyta > Magnoliopsida > Asparagales > Amaryllidaceae > Allium > Allium sativum. The sequence continues at coordinate 172,772,920 of CM060919.1, forward strand.
CAAGTACGAATAAAAGCTTTGGAAAAGAAGTTAAGAACATTCCCTTGAAAAGAAAAGGGTATGAAGCACAAATCTTGTCTTCAGTCTCCCATGTTATGTCATCTTCAGATTAAACTTCATCAACTTGACCCCTCAGTTTCGTAGCTTCTTAACGTCTTATCCAAGAATATGGGTAGGAACTCGTCTAACTATCGCCCCCCATTCCACCTCTACTTCCTCAAGCATACTCGACTCAACTACTTCTGTTGCATCGTGCAAACACTTCCGTAAACAAGAAATGTGGAAAAACATCATGAATATCCACACATAACCAAAGAGAGTTGTACGCCTCAGTTTCAAAGACGACCGAAGAACCCTATTCTGGTATGCTTCGCCTAACCAACACCTTTTCAAGTAGCTCCCTTACTTGTTTGCTGAGCTCCATCCATTCCCTTAGTGTCATATGGCGCACAGGTAATGCAGCTGGCTTTGCACTGTCCACCAGGTATATCTAGAAATCAATCTCGCGCCTCGAAGGTAAGTCCCTAACCTCCTCAAAACATCTGAATACTCATGGACTACCGATACATATTACAATCATAAATAGTTGCGTCAAGAGATTCTAGGAAACTAAGCATGACAGACCCCTTAGGGTCATAAGAAATCTCTAGGGTCTTCCCATGGAAAGTCAAAAATTTAATGACCATCCTCTAACAATCTAGAATGGCAGCATACACGGCTAGCCAATCCATCCCTGGAATCAGACAGTATCCTATAAAACCAAGTACATATGCATCATATTTATATTCGACGCCTAACACAAATATTCTCAAACCCCGAAAAATCATAGACAGATGAGCCGTACCCCCAACGTGGTTTAAGATGACAACGGGATCCAAAACCATACTAGTACTAAGGTGCAGAGACTTAATTAAAAAATTAGATATAAAAGAATGTGAAGAGCCTGAATTAAAAAGTTCTAACAGGATGATTAGAAAGAGAAAATCAAACCTTCAATAGAAACTATCCTACCTCTATCCGGTACACCAGCCACGAGAGCATGCACCTGCCCTCTAGAAGATCCTGCCCTTTGGTCATGCCCTTGCTTCTTCGGGCACTTCCTAGTATAGTGTCCGACTTCACCACAGTTGAAGAAAGAACTCTTCCTTTTTCTGCAGTCATTGACCAAATGACCCACGTTCCTGCAACCATGGCATTTCTTTTTGTCTTGAGCTTGGTCATACTTTCCGCCCCCTTGTTGTCGTTCTTTCTGGGGCCACACTTTCTTGTTTTGTAAACCTTAACTTCCTTCTTTTCAGCTTTATCTTCCTCATGCATTAAGGTCATATCAGCGAGCCTCTAAAAGTGGCTCCTATTGCAATATGGGACATAGCTAACCCATGAAGGGGTTCATTCAGTCCTTTAACAAATCGCAAGGCCTTCTTATGTGGAGTGTCTACTAGTTCCAAATCGAATCTAGCTAGCTGGTTGAATTTGTTTACATATTCTTTTAACAGTCATGTCTCCTTGTTTGAGCGCCAAGAACCTCTCCATTTGCATGCTTTTCTCAGCTTGGGAAAGAAACTTCATTTCAAACCTCATTCTAAAATCATTCCATGTCTCCACCAGACGTCCAGGTTGGGAAACTTCCTACCAGAATGAAGCTTCATCTTTCAGTAGCCAGGAAGCTAACTAAATCTTCCTTCGGTCTTCTACTTCAAAAATTACGAACAAGTCCTCGGTCTCCTTAAGTCAATTCCTTACCTCTATGAATGTCTCGGTTCCACAGAACGGCATCCCTACCATGGCACAGAAATCCTTGCTGATCTTAACGAAATTATCTGCCATTGGAGGAGGAGGAGGAACGACGGGATCAGCTGGGCAAGGAACGTCAGCTTGACCACCAACAGTCGCTGTGTCCATTAGATACCTATGGAACTAGCCTGGTATCGTAACGCCCTCTGGAATATTAGGTTCCCCAGGCATGTTGAAACGAAAAGTAAAGAGATTCAGACAAAGGACCGAAGGGTATTACATATGGCTTTGGGGAATATGTTTTTTAAAACAGACATTTCTTTTTGAAAAATGCTTTCTTTTAAAACCTTTTTGAAAATAATTTTCGAAAACTTTTATCTAATCTGGTAACCTTCAGCTATGATACCCAATGTGATACCCCACGTCCGTTAATGTCACTCACTAAGGGAATGCATTAAGTTTCATGAAGCGTTTGTAAACAGAAACATAATTATTACAAGACAGGTATAAAAGCAACAACGGAATTTAAATTTTATTTCAAACATAAGTCATAACATCATGGTCCAAAAATACTATAAATCTGAAACTACATAAAACCCATTACAATAATGTTAAACTCCTGTCTTGTACCCTCAGAGTACAGAAAATACATAAAAGGCATAATTCCCTAAAAGAGACAAAGCCATAGTAGCAAAGATAGAAACTGAGCAATACTTCAAAAGCTGCTCCAAGTAAGATGATAACCGAGCCCTGACTAAGCCTGATAATTCCCACACTGAGACCCGGGGGAAGGGGGAAACGAAAGAAAGAAGAGGGAAACAAAAAGGGTCAGACATAAAGTCTGCCGAGTCCAGTTACTTTTAGCATATAAATAAGTAAAAGGATCATGACAGGCCTATAAACTAGAGGGATAGATAACAATAATAAAACAGGTATAACAGACTGAGCAAGATAAGCAGAATGAATAGAACAAAATAGGTTACGCTTCTCTAATACTTTTCTCTGCACCAATGCTAGCATAATAGATACGTAGTAGGATTATATACTCCCTAATTACTCAAAAGAAACAGGATGATCCCAACAGAAACATAATGGTAGTTTTAGATGTACTCTAGTAATACCCTTGTGATAACCCTAAACTTCCACGGAATGAAAGTAAGGAATAATCATTTGGAATACAACATAAATACAACAATACAGATCACATATACAACATAACAAAGGAAACTATAGAATAACAACGTCATAGCAGCGGAATATGAATGTCATCAAACACAGAATCCCACAATCACAGAGTTCTAAATTATTACATCAAGCTTCAGAAAAAGGAAATAAGTTCAAGCTTTAAATAGTACAACTTGAAAATAAAATAAGTCTGGATGTTTCAGAGTCTAAAGACAAAATGTAAGCAAAATATAAAAGATAGATAGTCTTCGTGGTCCAACATAAGCAACTCCAAGGAAGCAACACCAAGAAAACTCCAAAGACAACAACTCCGAAGAAAGCCAGACCTGTTACTTGGCTGCCCGTGTGGAAGAGAGGGCACCCGAGTTTGCAAAGGTGAAAACAAACTACAGGCCAGTCATGGGACTGGTGTGAGAATTCTTAACTAATTTAACTACTAGTAATAAGGGAAATCCAAAGACCACGCCGCTAACGCGGAACGGGTTTTATTTCAATGGATTGCCGTGCATAATCTAAAGTGATTGAACATGTAAATAAGTAAAACGTAAAACAATGCAATGCGTTTGGAAAAATGAAATCACCATAAGACCCAAGTCCCATCACACAATGCAACGCAAACCAGAGGATAGGGTTTTACCTTATGGTGGTCAAACATGCTAAATACGGTAAATACGAGTTTAATATTATTATTAGTGTATATAAAAAACATTTCAAAATAAATGTATCAATCCTAGGAAACATAGTACCCCATACTACTATGCCCCCATACTAGTAATACAATCAAATTCGTAGGGTCGTATTTGGAATTTGGTTCCCATCATGAGTCAAGGCTAGGGAGGAGCTCCTTACCGATTCGAGACACTTTAGCTAATGTCTCAGGATCCTCCACAGAGAACCCTTGGATAGCTACAGGGCCGGTCCACACTTGCGGTTTGTGAATTAGTTATTCCTGAACACACGTTTCCCGGTCCTATAGAATCTAACATCCGAGGCGCCTCATTCCATCATCCACATAAGTAAAATATCAGCTAGTTTAAGCACCGATACTACTTCTAGCTAGAAAGAGACATGCTGCTCTCCCTACGTTCCCTTCTCCCGTTTTAGACTCCACCGGGTTGTGAGGCTCGTGAAGCTACCGAATACACAAAGCTATGCTTATTCAAGCTGTGCTTTGATCGTCACCACAAGGTTCTGCTTTTCAACAAGAAACTGTGATCGTTGCATATTAGTATGCCACATTGTCACTCCATATCGCACTATCAATCTTTTGCCGAAGTATATGAAAGGGTGTTAAGCAAGAGAATAAATTCTCCACCACCAAACATTCATACATTCGACAGAAAATCAATAAATACAATATAAACGAGTACAGTGTCGACATTCCATTTATAAGCTTATGCTCTGGGTCTGAGCGAGAGTCAAATCCGTACAATCAACATATTCGTTTGGACAATGACCATGACCCTTGAATTGGGAGCAAGTCAAATCAGGGCCTCGATCGTTGTCTTCTCGATGGAAGATTTACGGTCTTCATATGCCGTCTTCGTACTTCGATTCCTTACGTCGTTTTGATTATTTGGAATGAGAGTAACTTGGACTTTCCAAATAATCCTCGTATATATATATAATGAAAATCCTTCTTTATCTTCCATATTATTTTATAATGATTTATTCCTATTTCAGTTATTTAAAATAGTCAAATCTTTAATTAACGACGCTTTGGGTCAATGGCGACCCTGGCGCTGCTTTCAGCAAATTTTGATTTTCACATTTCTCAAAATCTAACCGTTGGACCTTAACGTAGTTTATATCGTTGTAAAGGTTTTCCCAAGACGGTCCTAGCGGTTTCAGTTTTGGGAAATTCCGACGGTCGGATCTTTTGGTATGATCGTTGCGGTTTCAAAACGCGAACTAGCGCGCTCGATTCGTTTAATTTTAATTATATTTAAATATATACATATAATCGTTCAACCGTAATAACGTCGTTCGATTTAACAACGCTCTAAACAACTATCGATCTTTATTTAATTTTAATTCATTTGGAAATGAAGATAATATTTCAGCATCCTAAGTACATTCTTTTATTTACATTCAAATTTTGAATCCCATCTTTTTATTTACATGTAAAAATATAAATCTAATTCCAACGCAAATTCCTACCTTTTTAAAAAGAATGTAAATTTAATTACATGTCAAATTTCTACTCTTTATTTACATATAAAAATGTAAATTTAATTACATGTCAAATTCCTTCTCTTTATTTACATATAAAAATGTAAATTTAATTACATGTCAAATTCCTACTCTTTATTTACATATAAAAATGTAAATTTAATTACATGTCAAATTCCTACTCTTTATTTACACATAAAAATGTAAATTTAATTACATGTCAAATTCCTATTGTTTATTTACACATAAAAATGTAAATTTAATTACATGTCAAATTCCTACTCTTTATTTACACATAAAAATGTAAATTTAATTACATGTCAAATTCCTACTCTTTATTTACACATAAAAATGTAAATTTAATTACATATCAAATTCCTACTCTTTATTTACACATAAAAATGTAAATTTAATTACATGTTAAATTCCTACTCTTTATTTACACATAAAAATGTAAATTTAATTACATGTCAAATTCCTACTCTTTATTTACATATAAAAATGTAAATTTAATTACATGTCAAATTCCTACTCTTTATTTACATATAAAAATGTAAATTTAATTACATGTCAAATTCCTACTCTTTAATTTTCATGGCAAAAATCTCATCATTTACTTTACAATGTAAAAATATCTCTTTTTACTTTATAATGTAAAAATATCATCTTTATAGTGACAATGTAAAAATATCATCTTTATACTTACAATGTAAAAATATCATCTTTATACTTTACAATGTAAAAATATCGTCTTTTTATTTTCAATGTAAAAATATCGTCTTTTTACTTTCAATGTGAAAATATTGCCTTTTTGTTTTCAATGTAAAAATATCGTCATTTTGTTTTCAATGTAAAAATATCGTCATTTTGTTTTCAATGTAAAAATATCGTCTTTTCGTTTTCAATGTAAAAATATCGTCTTTTTGTTTTCAATGTAAAAATATCGTCTTTTTGTTTTCAATGTAAAAATATCGTATTTTTGTTTTAAAAAAAAAAGTTAATTTTGTTCATATCGTTCACCAATGTTTTTATTTGCAATAAAAAGTTAACTTTTTTCCACATCGTTATCAAATCCCAATCTAAACAACAAAAGGGAAGTTTTATCGATCATCCTCAAAGTAATAGATTTACATTGGATGGACAATGATAATTCAATTCAATAACTTACACAAAGGGGAAATTTTACTGAGTATATTCATGATTCACGAGAAAATCAATTGACATGATTGATAAAATTAACAAATAAATGATCCTAATAAATCACCAAACTCAGATCTAGAATTTAAATTTTCAGATCTAATATCATAACATCATAAACAATTCAGATCCATAACTTAGAATATTATCCATCGCAGATCTATTATATTTACCATTCAAACTTTAAATAATGAAAGAATAATAATTAAATTAATTAAATTTAATTAAAAATAAATTCTCACCTTGCTTGGATCAAAAATGAAGGTTCAAACTCGATCAGATCTCGTGTTCAAAGTCACAGCGGGTTCGGATCTGAGAGATTTCAATTTGAAGTTGATACGTATAAATTAGAAACCTACTTTTTACAACTGTCACTGCGACATTAAAAAGTGTCGCAAATCTGAAATTGAAAGTTACCTTGAATTTCAGAAAGTTCAAAACTTTGAATTCGATTTTCAGGAGATACAGTCACTGATTTGAGGAACGGTTTGTTGGAGATCGAAGAGCTACGAGAGGTGGATCGCCGCTGGGAAGGGGGTGGGGTGCGGCTGGCTATGGTGGGCCCGGTTTGGTGCGAACAGCGGCGGTTTTAGGGGCGTGGGGCGGCGGGTACATGCGACGAGAAGCTTTGATTCTAGTCTGAGGTTGAAGAGCACAAAAATCTTTTCGAAACGTGTACTTCGGCGAAGAATTTCGTTGAGAAACGAAGGAGAAATCGGAGTTTGAAATTATGAAGGGTTATGGGTTTGTGGCGGCTCTGAAACGAACGGGGAAGGAGGATGAATAGTGTTTTTATATTAAAATAATAGGGTTAGGTTATTATTTAAATAATTAATTAACCCAATAAAGCCCGTTTTGCAACTTTCTTCTTTTTCAGCCCAACGACTGTCATTCCTACCTACTTACCCCTATTCCGAACTCATCTGACTATGTCCTGCAGGCCCAAATGATTGTCTTGGCCTTCATTGCTCAGTTTTAAAAATATAAATTATTTATTTTAAATTCTAACGTTCTTTCTAATTTACCGGGGACACATACAAACTCAGAAAAATCCAGAAAAATTATTTCTAGCTTTCTTATGACGATACAGTCCTAACAAAATTAATTTCGCCGAATTCTGAGACTGTTTGAAAAATGGTTATTTTTCAGTCGATTAAATTTGACTGAATTGAACAAAACACATTTCCCTCTGCCACGCTCACGTATCAACTCGAAAAATTCTAAAAATTGAAACCTAGCAATAATTTGACATTCCGGTTCCAACAAAAGTGGTTTCGTCGAAATCAGAGGTCATTTGAAAAATGGCTATTTTTAATTATTTAATAATTATTTAAAATTAAAATTTTTAAATCTGGACTAAATTTCCAACAAAATTTCTAAAAATAAAATTTTCAAACTGGTTCAGATTTTCTGGGTTGTTACAATCTCCCCCACTTAAGAACTTTTCGTCCTCGAAAAGGAAAAGGAGAAATAGAAGAGTAGGCACCAACACAGAGAATGTAAAATGTTTTAAGCGTACCTCAAAACAAAATCTAATCGGAGATATCCACTCTGCAATTGGGATAGGCTTGTTTGATACTCTCCTCAGTTTCCCAAGTGCAGTCTCTAGGATCACCGCTCCATTATACTTTGACTAGGTTGATTCTTTTATTCCTCAGCTCTCTAGTCTCTTTGCCGATAATTTTCAGTGGCTCCCTTTTTACTGCAAGGCTTGGGGTAATCTCCAAATTTTGATGTGCAGCTTCCTCCACAACAAGATCTGGATCATGGACATGCCTTCGAAGTTGAGATACATGGAATACATCATGCACTCCAGGCAACCAGTCGGGCATCTGAATTCTGTAAGCTAGAGTACCAACCTTATCAAGAATAGGAAAGGGGCCAATGAATTTAGGTGCTAATTTTCCTGTCTTCCCAAAACGGATTACACCTCGCATTGGAGCAACTTTCAAATAGACATAGTCACCCACTTCAAAACCCAACTCTCTTCTTCTTAAATCTGCATAGCTCTTTTGTCTACTTTGGGCGGCCAATAATCGCTTTTTAATAAAATCAACTTTGTCCGAAGCTTCTCGAACCATGTCTGGCCCTAAAACAAGACGATTTCCTTTTTAACCCAGCATGCTGGTGATCTACATGGCCTACCATATAAGGCTTCAAATGGGGACATTTTCAAACTTGCTTGATAGCTATTATTATATGAGAATTCAACTAAATGTAAGTGATCCTCCCAAGAGCCTCCAAAATCGAGTATACAAGCTCGCAATAAATCCTCAGGAATGCGATTCACCCTCTCAGTTTGGCCGTCAGTCTGAGGGTGATATGCGGTACTAAGATTTAACTTCGTTCCCAACTCATTTTGGAATGCCTCCCAAAATTTGCTAGCAAAGATAGGATCACGGTCGCTAACAATGCTACTAGGAACTCTGTTTAAAACAAAAGATTATTATTTAATTAGAAAATGAAAATCTTCATTCAGATAACGATGAAAAGGAAAGATTTAGTTTTATTACCCATGTAGCCTGACTATTTCTTTGCAATAAATTTGCGCTAGACTTTGAGCAGTTCTAGTGGACTTGAAGGTATGAAATGAGCGGACTTTGTGAAGCGATCCACGATCACCCATATGCTATCATTTCCTTTCCTAGTACGGGGCAAACCATCTATAAAATCCATGGAGATTTGGTCCCACTTCCAATCTGGAACCTCCAATGGTTGCAACAATCCCGCAAGCTTTTGTTGATCACTTTTTACTTGTTGGCATGTAGGACATCTACTCACATAAATGGATATATCTCTCTTTATAGCTTTCCACCAAAACATGGGCTTAAGATCTTGATACATCTTGCTCACGCCTGGATGGATGCTAAGCTTTGATTTGTGACCTTCATCTAAAACTTGCCTTATGAGCTCGGGGATATTTGGAACACAAATCCGCCCGTGCAATCTAAGAACTCCCTTGCCATCTATTTGAAAATTCGTATTTTCACCTTCTTGAATTCTTTCAATCACTTTTCGAATAAAAGCATCATTTTTCTGAAGAGAAGAAATTTTATCAATCAAAGAAGGGGTAATGATGAGGCTTGCGACGATGACGTTCTTTCTACTAAGTGCGTCCGCCACAACATTGGCTTTTCACAGCGTATATAAGATGTCAAGATCATATGCCACAAGAAATTCTAGCCACCGTTGTTGCCTTAAATTCAAATCCTTTTGATCAAAGAGATATTTCAAAGATTGATGATCTGTGAATAATTCCAATTTTTCGCCCAAAAGATAATGTCTCCAAAATTTCAAAGCAAAGACTACGGCCAACAACTCCAAGTCATGGACACGATAATTTTTCTCATGCGGCTTTAATTGACGACTTGCATAAGCAGTAACTTTTCCTCTTCGCATCAGTGCCGCGCCAAGACCACCACTTTAAGAAGCATCGGTGTAGACTTTTAGATCTTGGTTGCCATCGATGATGGTTAATACGGGAGCATTTGTTAAACTCACTTTTAGCTTTTTGGAAGGCCTATAAACAATCCGATGTCCAATTGAACTTGGTATGCTTCTTGGTGAGCTTTGTTAATGGGCCAGACAGCATGGCAAAATCTTTGACAAATTTCCTGTAATATCTAGTCAATCCTAGGAAGCTTCTTACTTCAGTGAGTGTACTGGGCTGCTTCCAATCTCGAATGGCGGCAATTTTTCTTGGGTCAACAAAAATTCCTTCTTTTGACACAACATGGCCCAGGAATTTTACCTCCTCTTGCCAAAATGTGCATTTGGAAAATTTTGCTTTTAAAACATTTCTTCGCAGAATCTCCAACACTTCCCTCAGATGCCCTTCATGCTCCGCCTTAGTTTTAGAATAGATTAGAATATCATCAATGAAGACTATGTTTAGGACATCTTGGAAGACCCTATTCATCAAGTCAACAAAGTAGGCGGGAGCATTGCATAGACCGAACGACATTACTAACCATTCATAGAATATGTCAGGACCTCTAAAGGCGGTCAAAGGTATGCATTCTTCGGCTATGCGGAGTTGGTGGAAAACTATGGCTAGGTCCATCCTTGAAAACACCTTGGCTCCATTTAATTGGTCCATTAAATCATCTATGCGAGGCAAAGGGTATTTGTTCTTTAAAGTTTGCTTGTTAAGACCGCGGTAATCCACACAGAGTCTTAGAGTACCGTCAGACTTGGGGTCAAAAACAACAGCTGCACCCCAATTGGAAAAACTAGGCCGGATTAGTCCCTTCCATAAGAGCTGCTTAGTTTGGGTTTGCAACTCCTCTTTTTCTTTAGGGGTCATCCTTCGGATAGCATGGACTACAGGCCTTGCATTTGGGACAAGATCAATTCTGAAATCGATTTCCCTTCGCGGGGGTAAGCTGTCTACTTCTTCAAATACGTTCGCGTAATTTTTGACCTTGGGAATATTTTCTAAAGAAATACCAAAATGCCTTTCTATCAGATTTTGGCCCATGGCAAGGTATAGTAACAGTGTTCCCGAATCCTGTTTTCACCTTTACCACTCTTTCTGAGCATAGCACTTAAGCATCATATTGTGTTAGCCAATCCAGACCAAGGATGATATCAAACTCGGAAAAATTCATAATGATCAAGTTAAATGGAAATTGGAAATAGGAGTAGGATACAGGCACTTTACAAAATAAATCTAGAGTGGTAGAAACCTCCTACAGGATTATGAACATTAATTGGCTCTTTAAGATTTCTTGGTTTTAATTTCAATTTCTTAACCGTGTTGCTAGAAATAAAGCTCCTCGATGCACCCATATCAAACAAAGTAGTAACAGGAATGTTTTTAACAGAAATGGTACCATCTAAAACATCATGCTTACCTGCTCCTTCAGAAGTAGGTGCGGAAGAAGATGGTGCACTTGCCCTCTCATATACATGTGCAACTTGGGCACTCCTCAACAGTGGACAATCAGATTTGAGGTGACCCTTTTTATGGCAGTTATAGCATTCTCTAGTGTCCCCACTTCTGGTGGATTTCTGCATTCCTTGCTATAGTGTCCATACTTCTAGCAGTTGTAGCATTACACCTTAGACTTATCATGAGTCTTAGCAGCTCCAGAACCGCTTCCTTCAGTCTTCTTCTCGGGTTGCTTTCTTTTGTTATTGTTGTTGGCTAAGCTCCTCTCTCTATCCTGTTGAGAACTCTTCCTATCATTCTCCTCATATCGACAAGCAAACTCCACCAGCTTATTGAAAGAAAGGTCGATGTGGGCAGTGACTCTATCAATATATTTTCTCGCAAGCCCATTTATGAACCTCTTATTCTTCTGAAAGTCATCTCGAATCAATTCAGGGGCATAGTGGGAGAGGTCTTCAAATCTTTGTACATATTCTGATTGGCGAACTCGTCATGCAGTCTTTCTACCTCCTGCCTTGGAATGTATTTATCATTGAAAAGCTCCTTAAACCTGGCCCAAGTCATATTATCTTCGTCGCCTCCAATGTTGACCACTTCCCACCAATTTTGTGCTTCGCCTTGGAGATGCCATGCAGCAGTGAATCTCTTCCTCTGATCATCTAGCTCTAGCCCTCCAAATATCTTTTCACAATTTTTTAGCCATGCCTGAGCCTGTACCACGGTCTCTGTACCAGTGAATGGAACTCCACCTAGGTTTTTGAACTTCTTCGCCACCTTATCCAAGTCAAAGGGCTGCGGTGGTGGTGGCTGTTGAACCGTGGCCTCCTCAGTTCCAGCAACATTTTGCCTCCTTGCTCTAGCTCTAGCGGCTCTAGCGGTACTCATTTTTATTAGTTCAGTACGATCCAAGAAAGAGTCAGAACAACTGTAATGGTGATTTTAAGAAATGATAAAGATAAAAAGATGGATAAAAGGATGGCGATAAAATGACTGACTATTATGTATTCTCATGAAATGTTCTCCATAGAATATTGTGATTCTATGTAAACGAATTGCTATAAGTATGTTATACTCCAAAGCTAAGGTTAACTAAAGCTCTGATACCAACTGTGATAACCCCAAACTTCCATGGAATGAAAGTAAGTAATAATCATTTGGAATACAACATAAATACAACAATACCGATCACAGATACAACATAGCAAAGGAAATTATAGAATAACAACATCATAGCAGCGGAATATGAATGCCATCAAACACAGAATCCCGCAGTCACAAAGTTCTAAATTATTACATCAAGCTTCAGCAAAAGGAAATAAGTTCAAGCTCTAAATAGTACAACCTGAAAATAAAATAAGTCTGGATGTTTCAGAGTCTAAAGACAAAATGTAAGCAAAAGATAAAAGATAGATAGTCTTCGTGGTCCAACATAAGCACCTCCAAGTAAGCAACACCAAGTAAACTCCAAAGAAAGCCAGACCTGTTACTTAGCTGCCCGTGTGGAAGAGAGGGCACCCGAGTTTGCAAAGGTGAAAACAAACTACAGGTCAGTTATGGGACTGGTGTGAGAATTCTTAACTAATTTAACTACTATTAATAAGGTAAATCCAAAGACCACGCCGCTAACGCGAAATGGGTTTTATTTCAATGGATTGCCATGCATAATCTAAAGTGATTGAACATGTACATAAGTAAAATGTAAAACAACGCAATGCTTTTGGAAAAATGAAATCACCATAAGATCCAAGTCCCATCACACAATGCAACGCAAACCAGAGGATAGGGTTTTACCTTATGGTGGTTAAACATGCTAAATACGGTAAATACGAGTTTAAGATTATTTTTAGTGTATATAAAAAAACATTTCAAAATAAATGTATCAATCCTAGGAAACATAGTACCCCCTATTACTATGCCCCCATACTAGTAATACAATCAAATTCGGAGGTTCGTATTTGGAATTTGGTTCCCATCATGAGTCAAGGCTAGGGAGGAGCTCCTTACCGATTCGAGACACTCTAGCTAATGTCTCAGGATCCCCCGCAGAGAACCCTTGGATAGCTGCAGGGCCGGTCCACACTTGTGGTTTGTGGATTACTTATTCCTGAACATACGTTTCCCGGTCCTATAGGACCTAACATCCGAGGCGCCTCATTCCATCATCCACATAAGTAAAATATCAGCCGGTTTAAGCACCGACACTACTTCTAGCTAGAAAGAAACGTGCTGCTCTCCCTGCGTTCTCTTCTCCTGTTTTAGACTCCACCGGGTTGTGAGGCTCGTGAAGCTACGTAATACACAAAGCTATGCTTATTTAAGCTGTGCTTTGATCGTCACCATAAGGTTCTGCTTTTCAACAAGAAACCTTGATCGTTGCATCTTAGTACGCCACATTGTCACTCCATATTGCACTATCAATCTTTTGCCGAAGTATATGAAAGGGTGTTAAGCAAGAGAATAAATTCTCCGCCACCAAACATTCATACATTCGACAGAAAATCATTAAATACAATATAAAGGAGTACAGTGTCGGACACACATTCCGTTTATAAGCTTATGCTCTAGGTCTGAGCGAAAGCCAAATCCGTACAATCAACATATTCGTTTGGACAATGACCATGAACCTTGAATTGGGAGCAAGTCAAATCAGGGCCTCGATCGTTGTCTTCTCGATGGAAGATTTACGGTCTTTACACGCCGTCTTCGTACTTCGATTCTTTACGTCGTTTTGATTATTTGGAATGAGAGTAACTTAGACTTTCCAAATAATCCTCGTATATATATAATGAAAATCCTTCTTTATCGTCCATATTATTTTATAACGATTTATTCCTATTTCAATTATTTAAAATAGTCAAATCTTTAATTAACGATGCTTTGGGTCAATGGCGACCCTGGCACTACTTTCAGCAAATTTTGATTTTCACATTTCTCAAAATCTAACCATTGGATCTTAACGTAGTTTATATCATTGTAAAGGTTTTCCCATGACGGGCCTAACGGTTTCAGTTTTGGGAAATTCCGACGGTCGGATCTTTTGGTATGATCGTTTAAAGGTACGGTTTCAAAACGCGAACTACCGCGCTCAATTCGTTTAATTTTAATTTATTTATATATATACATATAATCGTTCAACCGTAATAACGTCGTTCGAATTAACAACGCTCTAAACAACTACCGATCTTCATTTAATTTTAATTCAATTGGAAATGAAGATAATATTTCAGCATCCTAAATACATTCTTTTATTTACATTCAAATTTTAAATCCCATCTTTTTATTTACATGTAAAAATGTAAATCTAATTCCAACGCAAATTCCTACCATTTTAAAAAGAATGTAAATTTAATTACATGTCAAATTCCTACTCTTTATTTACATATAAAAATGTAAATTTAATTGCATGTCAAATTCCTACTATTTATTTACATATAAAAATGTAAATTTAATTACATGTCAAATTCATACTCTTTATTTACATATAAAAATGTAAATTTAATTACATGTCAAATTCCTTCTCTTTATTTACATATAAAAATGTAAATTTAATTACATGTCAAATTCCTACTCTTTATTTACATATAAAAATGTAAATTTAATTACATGTCAAATTCCTACTCTTTATTTACATATAAAAATGTAAATTTAATTACATGTCAAATTCCTACTCTTTATTTACACATAAAAATGTAAATTTAATTACATGTCAAATTCCTACTCTTTATTTACACATAAAAATGTAAATTTAATTACACGTCAAATTCCTACTCTTTATTTACATATAAAAATGTAAATTTAATTACATGTCAAATTCCTACTCTTTATTTACATATAAAAATGCAAATTTAATTACATGTCAAATTCCTATTCTTTATTTACATATAAAAATGCAAATTTAATTACATGTCAAACTCCTACTCTTTATTTACATATAAAAATGTAAATTTCATTACATGTCAAAGTCCTACTCTTTATTTACATATAAAAATGTAAATTTCATTACATGTCAAATTCCTACTCTTTATTTACATATAAAAATGTTAATTCAATTACATGTCAAATTCCTACTCTTTATTTACATATAAAAATGTAAATTTAATTACATGTCAAATTCCTACTATTTATTTACATATAAAAATGTAAATTTAATTACATGTCAAATTCCTACTCTTTAATTTTCATGGCAAAAATCTCATCATTTACTTTACAATGTAAAAATATCTCTTTTTACTTTACAATGTAAAAATATCATCTTTATAGTGACAATGTAAAAATATCATCTTTATACTTACAATGTAAAAATATCATCTTTATATTTTACAATGTAAAAATATCGTCTTTTTATTTTCAATGTAAAAATATCGTCCTTTTGTTTTCAATGTAAAAATATCGTCCTTTTGTTTTCAATGTAAAATTATCGTTGTTTTGTTTTCAATGTAAAATATCGTCTTTTTGTTTTCAATGTAAAA
This sequence comes from Allium sativum, assembly GCA_030737875.1. NCBI lineage: Eukaryota > Viridiplantae > Streptophyta > Magnoliopsida > Asparagales > Amaryllidaceae > Allium > Allium sativum. The sequence goes on from CM060919.1 coordinate 172,788,571, forward strand.
ATATCATCGTTTTGTTTTCAATGTAAAAATATCGTCGTTTTGTTTTCAATGTAAAAATATCGTCTTTTTGTTTTCAAAAAAAAAAGTTAATTTTGTTCATATCGTTCACTAATCTTTTTATTTACAATAAAAAGTTAACTTTTTTCCGCATCGTTATCAAATCCCAATCTAAACAACAAAAGGGAAGTTTTATCGATCATCCTCAAAGTAATAGATTTACATTGGATGGACAATGATAATTCAATTTAATAACTTACACAAAGGGGAAATTTTACTGAGTATATTCATGATTCACAAGAAAATCAATTGCGTTGGTTGATAAAATTAACAAATAAATGATCCTAATAAATCACCAAACTCAGATCTAGAATTTAAATTCTTAGATCTAATATCATAACATCATAAACAATTCAGATCCATAACTTAGAATATTATCCATCACAGATCTGTTATATTTACCATGCAAACTTTAAATAATAAAAGAATAATAATTAAATTAATTAATTTTAATTAAAAATAAATTCTCACCTTGCTTGGATCAAAAATGAAGGTTCAAACTCGATCAGATCTCGTGTTCAAAGTCATGGCGGGTTCGGATCTGAGAGATTTCAATTTGAAATTCATATGTATAAATTAGAAACCAACTTTTTTACAACTTTCACTGTGACATTAAAAAGCGTCGCAAATCTGAAATTGAAAGTTACCTTGAATTTCAGAAAGTTCAAATCTTTGAATTCGATTTTCAGGAGATACAGTCAATGGTTTGAGGAACGGTTTGTTGGAGATCGAAGAGCCACGAGAGGGGGATCGGCGCCGGGAAGGGAGTGGGGTGCGGCTGGCTATGGTGGGCCCGGTTTGGTGCGAACAGCGGCGGTTTTAGGGGGGTGGGGCGGCGGCTACAGGCGACGAGAAGCTTTGATTCCGGTCTGAGATTGAAGAGCACGAAAATCTCTTCGAAACTTGTACTCCGACGAAGAGTTTCGTTGAGAAACGAAGGAGAAATCGGAGTTTGAAATTATGAAGGGTTATGGGTTTGTGACGGCTCTGAAACGAACTGGGAAGGAGGATGAACAGTGTTTTTATATTAAAATAATAGGGTTAGGTTATTATTTAAATAATTAATTAACCCAATAAAGCCCGTTTTGCAACTTTCTTCTTTTTCAGCCCAACGACTGTCACTCCTACCTATTTACCCCTATTCCGGACTCATCTGACTATGTCCCACAGGCCCAAATGATAGTCTTGGCCTTCGTTTCTGAGTTTTAAAAATATAAATTATTTATTTTAAATTCTAACGTACTTTCTAATTTTTCGGGGACACATACAAACTCAGAAAAATCCAGAAAAATTATTTCTGGCTTTCTTATGACGATACGGTCCTAACAAAATTAATTTCGCCAAATTCTGAGACTGTTTGAAAAATGGTTATTTTTAGTCGATTAAATTTGACTGAATTGAACAAAACACATTTCACTCTGCCACGCTCACATATCAACACGGAAAATTCTAAAAATTGAAACCTAGCAATAATTTGACATTCCGGTTCCAACAAAAGTGGTTTCGTCTAAAACAGAGGCAGTTTGAAAAATGGCTATTTTTTATTATTTAATAATTATTTAAAATTGGAAATTTTAAATCTGGACTAAATTTCCAATAAAATTTCTAAAATTAAAATTTTCAAACTGGTTCTTATTTTCTGGGTTGTTACAACCCTAAACAGAATTAACCGGTACCTAAACAGAAAAAACGGGTGTTAAACCCAATAGAAATACAGGTACCCCACAAAAATAGACAGGACTAGATGTACCCCAATTACTACCCCCCAATCAATCGGCTCCCTATTCCATAAATACCCTATGTTGGCCCAACAGTAGGGTGTATTACTTCCTAAAGTGGCAACCTATAGAAGGACACAGACCTATTTACCAGTGCTACAATGACTTATTTTCCCAGAAGCAGGTCGTACTCATGCACACACATGAGTTCGTTGGAACACACCAGAACACACCTCCTCCCAGATGAACCTCTTAGAATCAGTTCAGTAAGTGTGCCCTGACCCCTACCTAGTGCAGGGTCCTCCTTTTAATACCAGAATGGGTTACTAAATAATATGGGTCCCACACAACAGATGGCACAAGCCAACTCCAACAGATCTTGTGTCCCCAAATAACTAGGATTTTGACAGGTTATGCCTAACAGACTCAACAGATTCACATAACTCCCTATAGATTTACGGGTTAAACTTTACAAGTTTTCGGGTCCCTATAACCCCCAACAGATGTAACAGGTTAAGTCTTTTAGATTAACAGGTTCGTATAACCCCTATGGATTTAACAGGTTTACTTAACCCTACAGACTTAACAGGTTTACTTAACCCCACAAATTTAATAGGTTTATTTAACCCCCACAGAAACTTAATAGGTTTACTTAACCCCACAAACTTAACAGGTTCACTTAACCCTTCAAATTTAATAGGTTTACTTAACCCTACAGACTTAACAGGTTTACTTAACCCACCAATTTAAAAGTTTACATAACCCCACAAAAACTTAACAGGTTTACTTAACCCCACAGACTTAACAGGTTTACTTAACCCCACAAATTTAAAAGGTTTACTTAAGCCAACAGAAACTTAACAGGTTTACTTAACCCCACAGATTTAACAAGTTTACTTAACCCCACAGAAACTTAACAGGTTTACTTAACCCCACATATTTCATATTTACTTAACTCCATCAATTCATATAAATTTACTTAACCCTTTATTCCATTTGTTGGGTTCATATCACCCCTTTTCACATTCAAACCTGTTAAATATTTCAATTTAACATGTTGTCATTATCTTTTCATTTGTACATGTTAACACACCAGACTTCTCACATTAAGTCAATCACTTATGGCTGCTGGATATGCCAGACGGCTCTGGGCATACTTAAACCATAAGTTTAGACTTAACCTCGTGTCGTGGTGCCGTTTCGCATTAGACCCCTCACATTAGATTAGTGACTTGTTGTTGTTGGATATGCCGGGCGGCTCCGGGCAGACTTATACCACAAGCGCAATCTAACCTCGTGTCTAAGCGTTATTACCGTTCAATTTTTTTAGGGATATTCATATTAGCAATTATCCTATTTCAATTATAGGTTTTCCCATGCCCCTTTTCCATTCACGTATCATTATGCCAAATATGCCCTTTTTCCTAAGTCATGAATCAATATACAATTTATGCCCAATTTCAATATTCACATATTTTCCAATTTATGCCCCAATTCAATATTCACATATGTTCAAATTTATGCCCCAATTCAATATTCACATATGTTTCAATTTATGCCCCAAATTCATGTTTTTCCCAACAATTCCCAATTTCGCACGTTTGCATATTTAAGCGTTAGGCCATGGCTCGAAGGTAGCATGGCAATATAAAAATAAAAAGGCAAAAGAGGGAGAGAAGAGAGTCAAAGTAGGCATAATAACGAATCAATAATTAACTGACAGAAACAGGCATGAAAACTGAATAAGCATATTATGACAAGATTTGGCATAGTGGCGATATAAACATATAAGAACAGATCTGGTGAATATGTCATAATAAAACTGATTTAGGCGATGATTCAATATCCAATTTTTATATACATATCAAGATTTCCAATTAAATATTTAGATCTAAAAATAACACAAACTCACAGTGAATAGATCTAAGAAAATGGATCCAAATAACTGAGAAGGACACGTTGATTTTGTTGTAGCAATCTTTGGATATGTATAATCTTCTTTGAATTGATTTTGGAGAATAATAGGCTATTTAATTTTCGTTGCAACATAGCTCCGCCTTTGCCACCATTTTTCAGATGAATAAAAACTTAGGTTTAGGGTCCTATTTATAGCCTAGACACAACGAATCTTGCTCACAAAGGTGTCTAGATACAAAACAAAGTATTTCGCCCAGATCTGCGCAGGGGTTCGACCCCAGGGTCGACCCCCTTTGATGGGGTCGACACCTCTTTGATGGTGCGACCCCCCTTTGATGGGGTCGACACCCATGGGCGCGAAATCTGCCGCCTCCACAAATTTCGAATTTTGAACCAATTTTTGAATTTCTGGACCTAATTTTCAACTTTTGGGCCCTATATATATATGTATGTATTCTTGTTGCGCGTATACAAACTTCAAACCTTAATAACTTCTTCATACGTTGTCCGTTTCATGCAAACCAAATGTCTATCTTGACCAGAATTTCATGACGAACGCAATGGCTTAGTCCGTTTCCCTTTATTCTGAATATTAAATTAAATATTCTTTAATTTGTTCTCTTTAGTGTTGTTAAAATTACAGGGTGTTATAGGTTTTTTTTCCCGCAGCCTATTGTAACGACCTGAATTTACGACCTTCAGTAATACATCCACAGTATTAACATGTCAAACATCCAAGTGTCAGAAAATCGAATCATTAGGGGTTAAAGAATAAGAAGATATAACAGCATCTCACAATTGCAACGGATAACATATAATATATAAAAAGTCTTACAAATTGAAAGAACTTTTATTTCATACGCATATACAATCATCAGAGTAAACAACAAATACTAACCTTGGCTGTTATAACCACATGTCTGAACTGCTTATATAACACAAGAACACAATAGCACATCAGAAATAAGAATATATGGAAATGCTTCTTGGACTCCAGCTCCTCTTCAAAGCTCCAACTGAATCCGTGAAAACCTAAACTACTTGGTTGCTCACAAAAATTTAAGCACTCAAGAGTTTTAGGGAAAGAAAATAAACCCCGGGTCAGACATGGGTCTGGTGCGAGAAAACTCAAACAACTTGATTTTCATAAGTAAAAACCTTTTGAAAACAAGAAATATCTCATAGGACCATGCCATACATAAACACAAATGGGTTTTTACCGTACGATAACATAAACACTTTATAGAAGATCTCATGATATTACAATAGTTTCTAGATACAAGTACTTAAGGAACTTAGCCGAAATTGTTACATTATTTAAATTCCATCATAATAGGTATACAACTAAAACGTACAAGGCACATATTGGAGTCTGTTTTCAATACAATGACAAGGCACTGGGGTGCCACCTATCACGGTACCTCTCTAGATAAAGCATGCTGAGAGCCTCCCATAGACTCCCTGCAAATCCGAACTGACCTACCCCTCTCTGAATAGTATTGAATATTTCATCACCATGGTTGTGATCAGCAACCACCGAATCTTAAGCTTTCACAAAGGATCAATACTGAATCTAGATCAGGTAATGACAATACCCTAATGGGTGTGACCCACATAGCCCTGAAGCATATCCCTTGTTTTAGTCATTACCGATCGACGAATTTAAAGGCAACATCTTTACCTTTCATACATGACACACATCCATTTTCGTATGTCACATCGCCATTCTGTCGATTACTAATTAATGTCCTCCTCGGCCACCAAACAGATGCACGTTTGTAAAAATCAATGTGCGTAATATATGAAATGCAATGTCAGACATCCTGTAACATATTGACTTTCCTGTACCCTTTGAGTCGACATTCATAACTCACATCCAACTCAAAATGCATAGAAAAACAGACGGTTATTATAAAGAAATTAGAAGGTAAGATAAGGAAGAAAGAGATATATTAGAATAGAAGAAATAAGAAGAAGAAAACACAACAAAATCAGAGTCTCACAATGCAGCGGAACATAATATAATATACAAATTATCTTTATTGAGAGCTTGAAAAATAGTAATAATATCAGAGAACATTAACACATCTGGATAGTTATAATAACCGGTCTTCATATGCAATACACAGCAGAATAAATGCTAATACGTCTGAAACTTCTCCAGCACATCTTCTGAACTTCGTAGTGTCTAATAACCTAAACTTGTAAAACCTGGTCTAACCCAAGTATTACAAATACACAGATCAGTCTGGTGAACCAGAGTGAGAAAACTCGCTAAGTTTAAGGGGAATCATCCAACTTGATTTTAAAGTTCAAAAACTTTTTGAAAGAAAAGGATAATCGTAAGACCAAATTCACACATAAGTAAAAATGATTTTTACCTTACAATAACCCAAAACATTTTGAAAATCATATATATCTTCTAATATTATAATAGTGTCTAAATATAATTAAATAGCAGTCTAGTGGAATGCTTGCATCTCACGCTCCACATATACAGTATACAGTTAAAACCGCGAGCGCTTATTGGAGATTAGATTCCGACTATGACAAGGTATGGAACCACCTGTCGATAGTGTATCTGCAGAGGGGAATACACTGGGTTCAAAAAGAACGTCTTGCAACCCGGCCCATACATGACCGACCACTCATTTCACTTGAGTGTATCGAATGTATATTTCCAACGGTTGGGATCAAAAACTATTTCCCGAAAGGGAAAGCATCTAATAGATTAAAGAAGCAAATGAATTTTCTCTAGATAGGTGATTATACAACCTAATGGGAGCAACCCACATAGTCATGCTGCCTACCCGATTTTTGTCATTTCCCGGTTGTGGGGGTTGAGGTTTGAATTACCTTTCAGAACATCTATCCACCATTCACTTTGAATGCCACATCGTCAGATCTGTCAACCCACTAACTGACATCCGCAAAAATATACTGGGTGTTAGCTAAGAGAAGATGTATTCTCCACCACCAACTGGAATATGTTTGTAAAAATCAACGTACATGATATTTTGAAAAATACTCCTTTAGACATTCGTCCATACAAGTCATCTAGGAACATGATGAACCGAAGGCACCCTCCTACTACATCCAAAGGAACAGTAGCGAGAAGCCCTTGCAATCCGCAAAATCCTAACAACGACCGAATCATAGTTTAAAAACCTCTGGTAGCTAGCCAGAGAAATTCCACAGCAATCCTTCTGCTTATGAAGATCCACGGTCTTCAATTTCTTCATCTCAACCACCTTTTGATATCTTTAACATTTACGTACTTGCTGGTCGAAATTGTTTTTGAACATAAATTCGATCCCGGCCTTTCCAAACCAACAATCGATTTGGCCAAATTTTGATAGTCTGTGATTTAACTATCAAAATAAACACCCATCATCCATAGAAAAATAAAGTGGATTTATTGGTTCAGTATATAGTGTCACTTGGCCTCCTTAGTTAAACTATTGTTAATTACATTTCTAAATCCCCCAACATTTGGAATACTGTCGTTTCACTTCTTATTGCCAAATCAATTTATTCCACTTATAACTCCTTGAAATATAGTTTATAATATCCTTTACAGTAATACAAATTTTAATCCCCTCAACCACCCTCGTTTCTTAACTAATATTATCCTTGGATAATCATGAAGTCATTCAAGTTGGGGTATTTATTTACCTCTCAGACCTTGAATCAACAACATTCTTATCTTCGGAATAAATAGAAGATTATTAACGAAATCTCATTTCAGTAATTATCCCAATGCTTCTGTTTACTATAGAATCCCATTTATAATCACTTTGTTCACTTAACTCCATGTCACTTATCTCTAAATCTTATCGCTAGATTTTTTACTTTAATAATCAATTTCCATCTACTTAGGCTTCACTTAGGCTTCTGTTCACTTCTAACTCATGTTAAACCCATTTTGAAACTTTTCCTTTTAAAAAAATCTTTCAGGTAATAAATCAAAATTCTAAATCATGTAAATATGAGTAAAACTTATTAAAAATCCTTTTTAATTATAAACAAGGTCTTACTCAACTAATTCCCTTTATCACCATTTCCATTTCCACCTGGTTCCTTTCAAACGTTATCCACTTTAAAAGTAAATATTATTCTTTTATAGAAATCTGGACTCGATATAACCAAACAACTTGATTTCATTTGAAAACACTATTATATATTCAAACCTTGTCTATCGAGTCACTTTATGAATTCATCTTCATACTATACTCTAAAAATCTCCTTTATAGGTCAACTACTTGTTTCCTTTACATCAAATGGTTTACTTCATTATAAACTATAAATAAAATAATTAATCTTTCTTAAAAGGTTAATTTAAAATAATAATTAAGTTCAATAAACTATCCAATAACAGTTTATAATAATCAATTCTTGTGCAAGTAGTCGACTTGGTCATCTCAAACAAGATTACTTTGTTAACCATTTCCGCATAGTTATTTCTTTAAAATTAATAAATAAAATAATAAATTTAAATAATTTTATTTGATTTAATTAATAATCTAATTAAATTAAATAATCTCATTTCATTGTTTATTGAAAACAATTAATTCAACTCTTAATCATTTTGCTAATTGATGCTCACTAGCTTACAAAACTCATTAATCTACACAACTTGCTTTATATATTCGTTTTGTAATTACAAAGTAAAAATAATTATTTATTTCCTTTATTAACTTCATTTAAAAATAATCTATATAAAATAGATTTCAAAACCCGTCTTTAGTTATAAAACAAATTTTATAACTTTCTATTGATTTACTTGACAGTAAATCAATCTCTATAAAATGATTCATTTACTGGCCATCTGCCGACAATTTCATAACCAATATCACCCACTAGTTAATATCAAATCAAATGTTGAATTTGGTCTCAACAATCGACAACCAACCAGATTGATTAAACAGAATATATAAGTAAACAACATATTTGAGGAATCCAGTTGGATTCCTCCAACCTATCTTTCTCTACATTAAAATGGGTTACCTCAATTTCAACATGATAATATATTTATTTCTATTCATCATGATAAAAAGAAAAAAACAATTTAACTAATAACTGTCAACACACAATTTATCACACATTGGATTATTTATTTAATAATTTTATATTGTTATAAATGTAACCCACAAGGTAAGTTACGTTGTTCAAAATCTAATCGTTAAAATAACGATTTAATCTGATTAAATTAAACATACGCTTAACTAAATCCATGAATATTAAATAATGTTCAACATACAAACAAACAGTCATCCAATCATCAACCATTAGCAAACATTGCACACAAAATAAAAACCCAACTTATATAAAATATAAACGGGATAAACTGAGTGAGTTGAACTCACCTTGATTTTATTTGTTGTCAAAATGGATTGTTTACAAGCTTCCAGCTGCATTCAAACTTTGTCCATTCCAAATCAGTTCCATAATATTACGTCCGTCGATATAGTTCCTGTTTAAACCAAATGGTTCAACACCAAATGTGTCTTATCGACACTTCACCAAAAAGGTATGCAATAGAAAATGAGTCCAAGTTCATAAAATAAACGGGTAAAATTAAGTAAAAACATAAGGATTTTTATAGTGGTTTGATCTAAGATAAATCTACGTACACTTTGGCAAGGATTTTCATTATCATAGAGAAATCTACATAGAGCATCATCTCATTTATTACACTTATTCACTCTCTTTATGATGATTTCCCACTTTTTACTCTCTTACCGCTTTAGATCTCACTTGAATTCGAGAAGGAACAGATTAGATCTCGTGATTAGATAATCTTCCTCGATTCCATCATGAAGTACGTGTTAGATCTGATCTCAAGGAGGGGTAATGGCAGTTGGAGATCACTTGGATTGAATTGGAGCAAGAATCAATGGTGTTTGGAGAAGATGAGATCCACTTGATGTTGGAGGAAGGAGTAAGCTTAGGAAGCCATTGATGGAGCTTGAGAAGCTTAGGAATGGTCGAAAACCGAAATGACAGCCCTTTGGGGTGGCTTCGATCGATCCCTTGAAGTGTGGTGAAATGGGGTATTTATAGGAGAAGTTTAGACGAGGTGGAAATCCCATAATTATGGTGAACTAGGTAAGGGTCGTTCGTTGAAGTTTACAAAACTGCCATTGGATAGCTGGAGCTAGCTGTCTACAACTATCATGGTTTGCACGACCCAAAAAGGAGTGAATGACTAGGCCTTGTGAAGCATTGCGCAAGTGACCAATGAATTATTGTGAGCGAGCAACCATATATTTCAATGCACGAGTGTGTTGTGCAATCACGTGAACGAGCAACCCTACTCGCATAATTATGTGTGACAAAGATTTTGTGCACGAGCCATTACCTTTATATGTGACCATCCATTGCATATTACATACTTGCCATTCTGTCTTTTAATCCATTTTCTTTTGCTGAAGTCAACATATGCCTTTGTCTTATCTAAAAATGGGTTCAAGAATTACATAATTTCCATTCTTTCTTTATATTCTGCTACATGAATCTGCTCGACCAGGCTTCAACGTTATGCACGACCCCTACATTGATGATGCAGGTTTTACTCGAGCTGATAAGCTTGCTCATGTTGCAATAACGTGGGATGTTTTGCCATCTTATGTTAACATGTCAGATGTGAAGCATTTTTAAACATGCTTCATGTTTTGTACTCGTGCACGTTCTAGACTGACTAATTAGCTAAGCAAAGTCGTGTTCTTCCTAGAATGTATACGAGCGAGTTGTTTTACTTGCTGAATGAGCACATGTACTTCCTTTTTCACTTGCATGGATCAAAAATTTGGGAATACTTATTACCAATATGCCATTGCATTACTTTAGTTTATTAACATGGATCTGCTTCTCAACTTATATGCAACGTTGTGGCCATTTATCCCTCAGCATACCATATAACTATGTTAGATCCATGTGGTCGTCTTTGGTGATGCCTTGCATGTATAACATCATAACTCGAACATGTCAAACCTTTTATTTGCCTTGCTACTAATAGGAGTATGTATGACCCATATATCCTATGCATGAGCGAGCCTGTTCACGTTGACCGGCCCCTGCCTGGAGCTATTTCTTTGCTCGACCTTGTTGCCAAGTGTGAACGAGTGAGTTCCTTTTGTTTTACATAATGTGCCACCATATTGGTTTGAAGCTAATGTTCCTTTCAATAGTGCACAAGCTAACATTGAATAGGACTACTCGACCATGATGACGTGTACAGTGCTCAACCACGCCTCTAAGTGACAAACGACCCTGCACGTCATTTATGTGTGTCACGTTCCCACCAAATCCTTATGGTCATCTGGTACTTGTTTAATTTTATACTTGTGCGACCAATGTGTAATGTGATCACTTATGGCTGAGAAGACGATGTACGACCGGGCCCTTATGTTGCTTGACCATCTTGTGCTCGACCCTGGAATTGCGTTATATTAACGGGGTTAACATTCTCCCCTCGAAGCTTGTATTTTTTGCTTGCGAGAAATTCGGGCTTCAAAATGAACACAATTTGCATTGAGATTTAGTCATAGCTTTTTGTTTGCTATGTCGAATCATGCCTTGAAACCATACGCTCCATGCCACCTGCTCTGTAATTAAAACATGGGATTGGACGATTTTGGACTTATACTCACCATCGACTGTCCATATCAACAATGGATTAGTTAATCATTATAAATGACTTATAGCGAATTTTATTTTAAATTGGAAAAATTGTTTTTACAGGATTGTATTACTTAATGGTTTAAAACTCATTGAATATTATCTACACAAATAAAATATTTTGATTCGAATTCGCATTATCGCTTAAAATCAATTAATCGATTAAAGCTAACTGTGGATTTCAAACGTTATCATTTTAATGACTTATATGATGGTATATGATATTTAATATTTGAGAAATACGTACTTGTGATTATTTTCTGCCTCCTCTTTGAGAAGCTTTCATATTCATGCCCTTTGTTTAGGAGGTCATTATTAATCTTCTCCACAGGAAGTACTTTTGATTTCATGCCCCTGCTTGAGCTAAAATCTAACACTTGTCGTGTCTGAGATTTTCAGACACTACGCAAGTTAATTGGTTGATGTACAACACTTGTCGCATCTAATATATTCAGATGCTATGCAAGTTGATTGGTTAAATCTGAATTACGTCTACAATCCAGCTTGGTTAATTTAGGCATTGGGGACTTTCGTTTCTTCTGATTAATCCAAGCATCGGTATGTTCCGAAGGAGTGCCCCTAGGGAGGACTTTGGTTACAACCCAATGTTTGTCGTTGTCGGATTTGGTACTTCCTAATATTGACGATCATTTGGGTTTCCCCACGGAGAGGTCTTTGGTTAGAACCCCAATGTTTGTCGTAATCGGATCAGGTACTTCTTGATACGAACAATCAATTGGGTTCCCCCGGAGAAGTCTTCGGTTAGAATCCTAATATTTGTCGTGCTTGGATCAGGTACTTCCTGATATTGACGATCAATTGGGTGCCCCTAGGAGTGGTCTTTAGTTTGAATCCCAATATTTGTCGTAATCAGGTCAGGTACTTCCGAATACTGATGATTAATTGAGTACCCCAGGAGAGGTCTTTGGTTTGTGCTGGTCCTTCCAGCTCGTTCGCCAATCTTTTCGGCACTATATCAGTACTTCCAATCACCAGGTTTGTCGATCCTTCCGACACAGTGCTTGTCCTTCCAGTGTGTTTGTCGGTCCTTCCGACTTAATGTTGGTACTTCTAATATCAGGTTTTTCGGTCCTTCCGACATGGTGTTGGTCCTTCCAGCGTGTTTGACGGTCCTTCCGGCCTGATGTTGGTACTTCCAATATTAGATTTTTCGGCCCTTCGGACACGTTGCTAGTTCTTCCAGCGTGTTTTTCGATCCTTCCGGCCTGATGCTGGTATTTCCAGCTTAGGGTTGGTACCAATTCCTTTTTCGGATGCTTGACTTGGTAGGATATCTCAGATTAGGAACTGGAGCTTTGAAACTCTCACTTAGGGGAGTGCCCCTTCCATGAAAGTTGCAATACTCTAGTTTGATTGTCGTAGTGATTGTTCATTGTTTGGATCTTTGTGACTCCTTCCATTCACTTCTCAAGGCGGTGCTTTTCTATTTTTGCATTTGTGCATGTTGATATTTACTACCTTTGGCGCTTGAATTAGTGTTGTTGGGGTCGCTATGTTTCATCAGATTCTGAAGGAACAAGCGCTCGACAGATGACCTGCGATATGAAAACAATTTTTACTCAAGTTTTGATTTAACATAAAATTATACAGGAAAGGGATTCATTCAAGTAGATATGCTCTTAGTCATAGAGCTAATGTTCAGAACAACGTTTGTAAATATTATAGATTGTTTACAAGAATTCTGATTATAGCAGTAAGTAAAGCATGAAGTAATGTATGAAAATAGAGCAATGGCGATGATGTTCGCTTATTCTGAGCCATTGAAATTGGAGCACAATCAAAGGTTATCAATTGATGGTCAGCCTTGGATTGGTTTGAGCAGGAGCTTCGTTGCTTGTTGCCCCCGCCCCTGGGGAATCGGAACAGCGTTTGATCGGATTGTGGATTTTTCACATATTGTTGCAGATGATTCTTCCTAAACATCTCTTCGATTAGTGATTTTAGATTCTTGCACTTGTTGGTATTGTGGCCTAGTTGAATATGGAACCTGCAGAACTTTCCAGAGTTTGCTTGATTGTCACTTACTTTCTGAGGTTTTGGTATTGGATAACCTTCGGTGTCTTTAGTCGCAGCAAAGATGTTTTCTGGAGTGTCATTTAAAGGCGTTAGCTCTGATGGGTTGAAAAAGCGAGGCTTCTTGCCGCCTCAATTGTCTTTCCCATCGCTTCCTCTTTTCTAACTTCTTGAATTTTTCTGATTATATTGGGTAGCAGCGTTTTTGGAAGCTTCGAAAGGTTGGTTAGCATCAATAATCTGAAGAGGCACATGATTATTGTAAAATCTTATGTATTCCTCGGCCTTTTTATAGAATTTCTCAAGTGTTCTTGGCTCCTTCATTTTAATCCATTTTCCAAATTTGCTCTTCTCATCTATGGTGCCGATTAGAGACACTAAGATCATTCTAGGCTCGGGATTCCCTACTTCGGATACAACAATATTGAATCTTTTGAGGAAGGCTTTAACAGATTCTCCTAGATTCTGCTTCATTGATGTAAGAGAAATAACGTCTTTAGCCTTCGTAGCTTGCAACCTGAATTGCTCTTTGAATTTAAGAATCAAATCATCTAATCGATCGATGGATTTGGGCGACAGCCTTGTGAACCATAAGGATACGACTTCTAGGTAGAGAGGGAAGCACAAACATTTGATCTCGTCTATTGCTTTGGCTTCATTCATACACCATTCATGTAGATATAGGAAGTGATTCAGATCAAAAGTCCCATTTACAGAGGCAGAATAGGATGACTAAACTTCTTAGGGAACTCAGCTTTGCGGATCCTCTTCATGAATGGATTTTTGCGGAGGGAGAAGTCCCATTCCCTTTCACTATCTTTGTGAGGCATGTTATCTTTCATGATTTGCTTTACCATATCCACTATATATTCCTTCGAGTTGTGTCATTCCGGAGAGCGGACTTCAATCTCTTTTCCGGATGCTCGTCATGGCGAGCGATCGCGATTAGAGGATCTAGGTCTTTTACTTCCACTATGGGAAGGTGCCCCCCCTGACGGGACTTGCAACTCATCGATTATTCCGATCAGAATGGTTTTTAGGTTTCAACTTTGAGTCTTTTATATTAGCGTCATCTTTGTCAACGAGTCCTTCCAAGTTGTCATTATGATGGGAGGCTGGTGAATTCGCATTCTCTTCAAGGTTGATATGGATTTTTGGAGGAGGAGCGGGATTTGTGTAACAACCCGCAAATTCTGAACCAACTTAAAATTTTTATTTTAGGAATTTTAATGAATTTTGAATATTTAAAACAATTCATTTTAAATAGTAATGACTAAAAATTTATTTTAATCGAAGTTAGAACAAAATTTTTTATTTTAATTTTAAAAGAGAATTAGAAATAGCGATCGATTAGGTCCGGGCAAAATCCGAATCATTACAGTTGGTATCAGAGCACTGGTTAGCTCAAATCTATGGGGTACAACTCGTCAGAACTGAACAAAAGACTCATCAGAGATTGGATTAGTAATATCCAATATGAATACTCATTAGAGATAGGATCAACAGTATCCTAGAATGAGAAAATGCATTAGAGATGGGGTTAGAAATGCCCTAGAATGAGTTCAGAGTGATAAGATTATTATTAACGTAATTGTGATTATATATATAATCCGATCTTAGAAAATATAATTTTTGGATATATGAAAGTTATATATATATATATACATATATATGAAAAGTTAATCAACTAATAAAATTATTAAAACCAATAAAAGAATAAAAATCTAATTGGTTAATTTAACGGCTTTTAGCTTCGTTCCTTTTCGAGGACGAAAAGATTTTAAGTAGGGAAGATTGTAACAACCCGCAAATTCTGAACCAATTTAAAATTTGTATTTTAGGAATTTTAATGAATTTTGAATATTTAAAATAATTTATTTTAAATAATAGTGACTAAAAAATTATTTTAATCGAAGTTAGAACGAAAATTTTAATTTTAATTTTAAAAGGGAATTAGAAATAGCGATCGATTAGGTCCGGGCAAAATCCGTATCGTTACAGTTTGCTTGAGCGTTTAGGAGAGCACTCATTTTATCCATTAAAGCTTGATTATCATCAATCAGAGTTTTATTAGCTTCCATTAAAGCTTTGTAGGAGACTTCCATACGTTGATTCAAGTTAGTGACGACGCATCTAATTCAGCTTTAGTCACTCCAGCTCCGGCCATTGAATTTTCTCCAACTTCAAAGCGGCTGGTGACTGGAGCAGTTTCATTGTTAGCAACATTGTCGTTTTCTTCAATAGTTTTCTTGCAGTCTTCTTCGATTTAGCCATTATTTTGGATAAGGGTTTGAATTTGGAAGAGAGTTCGTCGATTGGCCTAGATCTTAGACTTGTCGAATCTATGGTAGAAGTAGGCTTAGAACTTCAAAGCAAGGCTCTTGAACTTGAGAAGAGTGCGACCAAAGGTGTCTTATTGACACTTCGCCAAAATGGTATGCAATAGAAAATGAGACCACAATCGCAAAATAAACGGGAAAAAGTAAGTAAAAACACAAAGATTTTTATAGTGGTGCGATCTAAGATAGATCTACGTCCACTTTGGCAAGGATTTTCATTATCATGGAGAAATTTACATAGAGCATCATCTCATACATCTCGTTTATTACACTTGTTCACTCTCTTTATGATGATCTCCCACTTTTTACTCTCTTTCCGCTTTAGATCTCACTTGAATTCGAAAAGGAACAGATTAGATCTCATGATTAGATAATCTTCCTTGATTCCATCATGAAATTAATGTTAGATCCGAGCTTTAAGGAGTAATGGCAGTTGGATATCACTTGGATTGAATTGGAGTGAGAATTAATTATAACGGCCCGCATTCTACGCATTTATGGATCGTAGAATATTTGTTTCTTTCTCATGCCAACTCGTATAGCCATGTAACTTTGGGAGACGACTATTGGGGTCATTTCCCATGTTCATGATTTTTGCCGATTTTTAGATGACCGTTTTGCCCCTAGCTGATCTTGTTTCGGCCATAACTTTTGATTGGTAAGGAGTTTTGACCTGAAACCACTTTCATTAGATCCGAATGATGGTTTACCTTTACTTAAAATGGCCACATTAGCCAAACGGACTCACCGTTTGGTAGATATGGCTGAAAAAAGGTTTAGAAGGTGAAAAACAGCTCAACCGGGCCTAATTAGGGTGATTAGCAAGAGGGCCCATAAACCATTTCGCGATTAGGGTTATGGACAGGCTGAGAACAGTAAGAAAACGATTTTTATTTCATTTTTCAGCCACCTAAAACATTTCTCTAACCCTATTTATGGCCTCCACCTTCTAATTTCATCCCAAATCGCTCCTAATCGCTTTCTAATTGAAGATTAAGCCAAGCTACGTCAAATCAGGGGGAAGTAACACCAAATCAGAGTTGAAGTTGCTGTGTTGCATTAGAATTTGACCAAAAACAAATAATATTTCAGCTCTATAGTTTGCTTGTGGCCAAGGTGAGTGATTTACATAGTTTCTCACTAATTACGGTTGATTAGAGGTAATTAGTGTTAATTAGCGAAATTATAACTCAGAAAAATATGGAAAATTTGTAAAATTCTAAAGTATTATTTTAGGGCTCTGATAGAAATTTGGGCTAATTTGGATAAGTTTTGCTAATCCTATCATTAGATTTTCTTAAACATGCTTAAGGGGAAAATATGGGTTTTGGGTATGTTTGATCCGTTTTGACATATCAAATTGTTGTTTTGGTGTTTGTTGTCAATTCTATGTGTTGCTATGACTGTATGGTATGCTTTGTGATTAATTAGAATAGTTAGAATGGTCGAAAATGTCGTTGTATGGCATAAAACAGTTGCTAGAAAAGTTGTAGAAAACTACGCAGGAACTGGATCAGATCGGACCCTCCGAACCCACTCGTGGAGCATCCCACGACCGACCCTGACCCGCTCGTGAATGATGACACCGAACCGACCCGCTCGCATCAGATCATCCTCACGAACCGCCGCTGCTCCACATGTTGGCCACGAACCCACTCATGCTCGAACCCCTCGAGCCAAAGGAGGCACTACGACCCGAACCCAATGGGTGCTCACGATTCGAACCGAGGGCCATGGCACGACCCGCGAACCGACGACCAAGAGGAGGGAGCACGAACCGGTTGTCTCTTCCAAACCGACCTGACCAGAAGCACCACGAGCCCCCCTGGAAGATCACGAACCGAACCAAAGAGCGTGACATGGGTTGAACATCTTAACCGATCCGGAGGAGACCAAAACCCGAGATGCAAAGGTAGTCCAAATGGGTAGTAGAACTCAGGATCCAGATGGGAACCAATGAGTTAACTTCATGATTGGACTTTGCTGCGGGATGTGTGCTAAGGAGTTGTCGACGTCCATAGCTTTTATTCACCACCGAGAGACGATTGTTAGGCTACGGATCAGTGCAGTGGGGTAGTTATTACTCCATGGGGCAGAGTGATCGTAGCATGGCTATGAACCAGTGCAGTGGAGTCGTCGTGACTTCATGGGCAGAGTGGACATAGCAAGGACTAGTGGCTATGGATCAGTGCAGTGGAGTCACCATGACACCATGAGGCAGAGTGATCATAGCAAGGATTTGGGTGATCAAAGCGATGGATATCGTATGCTTTACACATTGAGTGAATGATGCGAGGATGGTTGCTATGCTTGATTGTTTTCCATCATAATGACATGCACACCTCTCCCCCGTATCTTTACACCATATGTTAGTGTCACCTTGGAGTATTGTACATCTTGTTGAGCTAACTATTTGGTTGCAGGTCCAGGTGGGTATGGTTTAGTATACCTGTTATTGTTCTGTTTTGCTGCTTATCGCTCATACCAGACTTTTGTCTGACCCAGAGTTTTATGTCTCTTCTTATTACTCTGGGTGCTCTTAAATGGGCAGACTAGAGACAGGTTAGGTGGTATGCACGAGTAGTTATACCGAAGATGAGCAGGAGGCTTCCACGTATGATATATATAAATATTCTCCCTGTGTCGCTGCTGGTCACTACTTTGGGCATTAGTAGTGTACCTTTCTTATTTTGCTTTAGAGACAGTTCTCCAAAGTTGTAATAATGATGATGTGGAACATAAGCTGTATTTTGAATTTCCGCTGCTATGATGATTATGGTTTAGTTCTCAGCTCATGCAATGTCTTGCCTGTTTTATGTCAAGTATGTTATTATTATATTTTATTCCATGGGCTGTGATACATTCTACAGGTTCCTTGTTAGTTCAAGTTCCCTTCTTTCCTTTCTTTGACGACCGTCCCGTGTTGGTCATGCATGGACACAGCGCACTTTCATTGGAAATGTCGTCTGGTGCGGGGCGGGCCATCACATTAATGGTGTTTGGAGAACATGAGATCCACTTAATATTAGAGGAAGAAGGAGTGAGCATATGAAGCCATTGATGGAGCTTGAGAAGCTTAGGAACGGTGGAAAACCGAAATGACAGACCTTCGAGGTGGCTTCGATCGGTCCACTGAAGTGTGGTGAAATGGGATATTTATAGGAGAAGTTTGGACCATGTGGCAATCCCGTAATTATGGTGAACTAGTTAAGGATCGTTCGCTGAAGTATTTACAGAACTTCCATTGGACAGCTGGAGCCAGCTGTGTACAGTTGTACACAGCTATTATGGTTTGCACGACCAAAAAAGGAGTGAATGAAGAGGCCTTGTGAAGCACTACGCGAGCGACCAATGAATTATTGTGAGTGAGCGACTATATATTTCCATGCATGAGTGAGCTGTGCAATCACATAAACGAGTGACCCTACTCACATAATTATGTGTGACCAGGATTTTGTGCACAAGCCATTACCTTTATATGTGACCGTCCACTACATATTACATCCTTCCCATTTTTCCTTTTAATGCATTTTCTTTTGCTGGAGTCAACCCGTGCCTTTGTCTTTTCTAAAAATGGGTTCAAGAATTACATAATTTCCATGCTTTCTTTATATTTTGCTACATGATTCTACTCGACCAGGCTTCAACGCTATGCACGACCCCTCTAACATGAACAATGCTCGACCCCTACAATGATGATGTAGGTGCTGCTCGAGCTGATCAGCTAGCTCATGTTGCAATAACGTGGGATGTTTTGCCATCTTAAGATGACGTGTCAGATGTGAAGCATTTTTAAACATGCTTCAATTTTTGTACTCTTGCACGTTCCAAACTGACTAATTAGCAAAGTAAAG
The DNA here is from genome assembly GCA_030737875.1 of Allium sativum. Lineage (NCBI taxonomy): Eukaryota > Viridiplantae > Streptophyta > Magnoliopsida > Asparagales > Amaryllidaceae > Allium > Allium sativum. The sequence goes on from CM060919.1 coordinate 172,808,170, forward strand.
ACGTGTTCTTCCTAGAATGTATACGAGCGAGTTGTTTACTTGCTGAACGAGCACGTGTACTTCCTTTTGTTTGCATGGATCAAAATGTGGGAATACTTATTACCAATATGCCGTTGCATTACTTTAGTTTATTAACATGATTCTGCTGCCCAACTTATATGCAACATTGCGGTCATTTATCCCTCAGCGTACCATATAACCATGTCAGATCCACATGGCCGTCTTTGGTGAAGCCTTGCATGTAGAACATCATAATTCGAACATATCAAACCTTTTATTTGCCTAGCTACTAATATGAATATGTACGACCCATATAACCTATGCATGAGCGAGCCTGTTCACGTTGATCGACCCCTGCCTGGAGCTACTTCCTTGCTCAGCCTTGTTGCCAAGTGTGAATGAAAGAGCTCCTTTTGTTTTACATAATGTGCCACCGTACTGTTTTAAAGCTAGTGTTCCTTTCAACACTGAATGAGCTAACATTGAATAGGACTACTCAACCATGATGACGTGTACAGTGCTCGACCACACCTCTAATTGACAAACAACCCTTCAACTTGTATAATACATCATTTATGTGTATCACATTCCCACCAAATCATTATGGACGTCTGGTACTTGTTTAATTTTATACATGTGCGACCAATATGTAATGTGATCACTTGTTAATGAGAAGATGATGTATGACCGGGTCTTTATGTTGCTCGATCGTCTTGTGCTCGACTTTAGAATTATGTTATATCAACGGGGTTAACAGTTCTGATGCTCCTTGTTGGGCTCGATTCTGATAACATATGAGAACATCACACATTATACATCCACATTTATTTCTTATTATTAAATTTTTATTGTTAAATTACAAATACGGTATGTTTATAATGAACTAGTAGATCATCACTAAAATTTATCCGATTTTACAAATTCCTTTCATGATTTATGTGACTTACCACATTTTGAGTAAAAATGTGTTTACAGACCACATAATACTGTTTTTGAAATTGTTATAATTATAAGAATATCTGACAATAGCAAATATATAATTAGGTCCTCAGTACGTTTCTTAGCATCTTGATTAGGCATACTTAAAACTTAATTAAGTATAAAATATGCCACGTTAAAATTTGGATTAGGCAAATATCGGAATTTCCACACGCTACATACTAATACTCAGGTACACTATAATATTCATCCTGCTATTGATTTTAAATTGCGATGTTGTGTTTAAATATTGGTCGTATTATAAATGTAATTAGGCAAAATATAAAACTTGGGTTATAGGCATAATATCACGATAGTTATATATAGGATTTGGCGTTCAAATTATACCCAAGCCACTGTAGTAGCTCTTTCTTCATCCCAATGCCAACCGCATGCTCCCTTTGTTTTATTTCCTACCCAAACCCAATCCCCTTCCTCACGTGTAGATCAACTCAGGCGCCCACATATTCTTTACCGCTGCACCTTCTTCTTCATGATTGCGCTCCCTTCATGCTCTGTACGGTTCATTATACTTCGAACTGATGCTGCTCCCATTCGAACTTTTATTGTTCATTATACTTCGAACTGATGTTGCTCCCATTTGAACTTTTGCAAACGGCAATTCTCCAGTTCCCACATTAATTTTCTCTCTTCCCACACTTAAACCCATTTCTCCATTCATCCATGATCCTTCCACTTTCAAAACATGCCCACCTGTTCTCTGATCTCCACTGCATGTTTCCCCCTCTTCTACAATGCTTAGTAGCCTCCCAGTCCCATGCGTGCATGCCTCACGCAAAACCCTGTCACTGATGCGTTTCAAGGCCACCCATGACTGAATCACAATGCGCCGCCATATGTCCCCCCTGAGCACCATCCTACGACGTCGAAACACGCGCTGGACTCTCCCCGACTGATGCGCCAACTACCACCAGCACCACTCTACTCGTCAACCCCTTGGATTTTAGATAGTTAAGAATAGAATAGTTTTGATTTATGAAGTTCGGTTTTCCTACCTTTTCTTTTGTTCTGCATTCGGTTTCTTCTTGGTTTTGTTGTTGGAAAAAATGAAATGGCAGCCTGCTACTTTATATAGACTAGAATGGGAGGGGATAAGTATGTTGTTGCTTCAAAGAGTACAACTTAGCTAGGGTAGATCAGGTTGGCTTCTCTTTAGGTCTGCGAGACATGTGATGGAGATAATGGCATCTGCGTGAAGCATAATAGGGTTGCATGACATGTGATGGAGACAATGGCATCTGTGTGAAGTATAATAGGGTTGCAGAAGGAAAAAGTATAGTTGAGAGGTAGGCTGTTGAAAAGTAAATATAGATGGATGGTCAGGTTGAAAAGAATATACAATATGTTAGGCTCTATATTGTAATTTCACTTTTATGTCCGCAAGGTCGGCTGGTGAAGATGAAATAGGTCTGCGCAGTTAACTTCTGGGGTAGGCGGTATCTCTTTAACTTTATAGTGGAGAAATCAGTTTTAATAAACATATATGTATTTTTGTTTTGGTTTGTCTTATGTACGTTCGTACCGCTATTTAACGTGGACCGTTAAAATCACACCATGGAACACGAACTCCAAAAATTACGAAATTGGAAGCCATGGTATAATTTGACATTACGGTCCTAATGAAACTAGTTTCATTGGAAATGGACTTCGTTTGCAAAAATGGCGCTATTTATATCTCAATTTATCCATCGGTTCACCTTTAAATTTCGTCTACCGACAAAACAACTCCGTTTGGCTCCAAACTGGAAATGTAGCAATAATTAGTGATACACATTCCAATAAAATTTGTTTCGTCGAAAACGGAGATCGTTTGAAAAGAAAGCTATTTTTAAGGCCTATAATATCGATAAAATATAATTAAATTCAAACCAATTCTATTATAAAATAATAATGAACTATTATTACCATATATTTCGAAATGAAATATTTTACAATCTCGATATAAACAAATATATATTTTAAACTCAACATTACATTTACGAATTAAACGATATCCAAATTATATGAAAATCTTTTACAAAATATTTAATAAACGTTATAGTTTATTAACTAACCCCATAGGGACAATTTGAAAATTTGAATTGGACATAACCTGCAACCTACAATATAAAATCTCCATCTTTCTCTTCCATTAGAAAAATATAAACAAATAGATTCAAACGTTTCTTGTTTCATAGAATTTCAACTTATATCAGATCTTGTATATTCAATTTAAGTTCAAAACGTAAATTACGAACTACCACGGCGTTTCGAGCTCGTTTTAATTAGATTATAAATATATATTCGATCTCCATTTTAAAGAGATAATTTCAATAAAAAATCTATTTATATTACCAAATCAATGTTTAAAACAGATTTAAATGTTCGTGATTAACGTTCAAAAATCTGAGACGTTACACATCCATCTATACAAGTTTTCCAGGAATAAGACAGACTGAAGGTACTCTTTTACTCCATCCTGTCATGAATAATCCATAGGATTAGTAACAAGAAGTCCTCGCATCATCCAAAACCCAAGAATGTAGGGACTACCACTACAGGTATAATCCTGGTAGCTAACCAAAGACATGAACAAGAAGTCCTTTCCGATCCAAAGGTCTACGCCTTCAACTTTTGTCTCCAAGGTGTCCTTGGTTTCATCATCAAGGTCTTCCACATTCGTCGTTCAGTCAGATCAAAGTGGTTTTCAGATATTTGATCTGATCCCGGTCTCTTCGAAATGACTATCGATAGTTTCTTGTAGACTCAACCCCGATTCTTCAAAAAATAAGCCGACAAGGGTAACTATGGAGCTTATCTCCTAACCGTTAGTAAATGGATTTCACTATCACATGTCCTTAGTGAATTAAACGTAGTTTATATGCACAGTGAATCATTAACAGGGATGACTATGTCATATAACTCTAGAATTTCCCTAAGATATTTATAAAGTAAGATTTTAGTTTAGATTTGATAGTCAGTAATTTAACTATCAAAACACACACTACACAAGAAAAGATTTATTTCTCACAGTGGTCACTAAACCTCCTTATTTTAATTCCTTTTTAATTAAACTTCAAAACTCATACCCCAAAACATTCACATACCTAACCCTTCGATATTAGTATGTATTTTTTAAACTAATCAGGGTAGTTTCTCATTTGAAATTCATCTTTAATGGGTTACTAGAACCCAAGTCACTTAAATTTACTTCTAAGACTCGACACTTTTAAGTATAAAATCATTTATAAAAATAATGATATGAAATCCAAAGTAATTCTCAATCTCAAATTAATATCATTCCTCAAATAAAAACGAAGTCATTTAAGTTGGAGTATTTTAATTATCTCCAAGACCTTTACTCGACGTCCCTCGTCTTTGGAGTAATAGAAGTTTACCGTCGCACGTTTCAAAAAGTCTAACGTAAATTAAAAAATTTCCATATGGAATTCATTTCAAAAGTAAGTTTTAAAAAACTCGTTTAAATTCCACATTCCAGTTTATAGCATAATTTACTTAATTTCTTTCAGTAAGGAAATTTGTTTACCATTAATGATTCATTAGCTTCAACATCATCTAAAAATCCAATCTTAAACTCAAAGCTTTCCCTTTAGTTAATTGTATTAACTTAACCTTCTTAGATAATAAATTGTCCAATAAAAACAAAATGATTTATCTTGAAAACATTTTGTAAACTGACTCATTTAAGCTCAAAAATTATTATTAAATAACTTCGTAAATCTTTTATACCACCTTTAAAAGAATTTAAATAAATCTAATCCCCGATATTGAAATAATTAATTTACTTCAAGCATCATTAATTAATCTTAAAATAATCATTTATAAAATGTGATAACTTAATCAGTTATTAAACTAAGATAATAAAATTCTTAAACAATTATTAATTAAATAATAAGTAACTATTAAATAACAACTAAACGATTATTTATCCCTAAAATAAATGACTAAGTATCTATTTAACCTTTAAATAAATAATTAAATAATAGTATACCTTTACATAAATAATAAAAAGATCCATATAATCTTTATTTGATAATTAATCAATTATTTAATTCTTTATTAATAATTAAGTAAGTATTTAAAACATTTTAAATAAATAATCAATCTTGGACCTTAATCAAGTAGTTTTAAATGATAAGTAATCCTTTTATAAGTAACAATAACTAGATATCAATTAAGTAAAATAATCATAAATAACTTCTTTATTAAACTTAAGTGCAGATACTCTTAAAATCACAATTACTAGGTAATTAGTAAATCAAAAGTTCATTAGTAAAATAAGTCTTAAGCTTTAAACCATTATTAACTAACGATAAACAACATTGAAACTTAATTAATAAGGTGAATCTTAATAATTAAATCATTTTAAACCATTTAATTAATACATAATTAATTGTTCTAATCTTCGATAAGAACTTTTTAAACCTTCCCAAACGAAATGTTTAGGTACTAAATTGATTCTGTTTAGGAATTTAGACAACTGAAAAACAATTTCAAATCTGAGGCTTAGCGATCACAATGGTACTTACATAAGTTATCATACACTTCCCTTCCACATGGGTTCACATATTTATGTCACATACGATATTGCCAAGATACAAAGGTTATGGCAATCTATAGTTCACATTTAATACTAAAATATCTATTTTAATCATATCAATTAATATCGATAACGACTAATCACATGATTTAACTGTCACTTAGCAAAAATAGAATGAGGTTTTATTCTGCTTAATATATGTTCATAATGATCTACAATTTTCAAAATAACTTGATAACAATTTATTTTGCAAAATAAACAAAGAACATTTAAGGTATACAAATTAAATGACGTTATTAATTAGATTAACACTATTCTAAACATATCTGTTTCCAGTGACCACAAAATTTAACTTGTCTAAACTTGTAAATAAACTATACTACAATATCGGGCTCATTCATACGAACCCAATGCATCCCTCCGTTTGTAAATCGAATTTAAAATGAGCAACTTATTCAAGATTGAAATCAAAACAATATAAAATTTCAAATCTTTCTTAAGAAACTTAAATGGGCTGAGCCCAAATAATCATAATCGACCCGCTTCCCTATAGTACCCCCGTCCCCTTCACTCCTCTTCTTCTTCGTTTAAAAACTCTGGCTACCTTTCTTTAACCCTAATGCCAGTGCATGTCGTGCACTTCCATGCTAATCCCAATGCCCGAAGGCACCAACGAGACCACCCACATGCGCTGCTCCACCTCCTCGTCACGCTTGGCCCCTAAGCCACGTGTCTCCACCTTCGACCTAAAAAATGACATCATATCACCGAAAAACAGAAACAAAAAATGGCAACACAAAATTTCTTGGATCCTCACCAAACTCTGGCACCGATTTCACTTCGAAGCCACGGTCATAGATTTAAACTTTACTTGGCCCAAAAGTTCTCGATCGATTACAAGTCGGATCTTTAGTTCCCTCGGAACACGCCATGGCCACTATGCATGCTCGAGCTGTCCCACAACAGTAAACTTGTAATACCCCGCATTTTTTACTCAAGATTATAAAATGAGAATAACTTAAATAAATATTCAGAATTAACTGAAACGGATTGCGCCATTGCGTTCATCTCGGAATTCTGGTCAAAATAAACACCTGGTTTGCGTAAAACGGACACCGTATGAAGAAGTTATTAAGGTTTGAAGTTTGTATACACATAAGAAGAATATATATGAATAAAATAAGCCCGGAATTCAAAACAGTTCAAATTCACGTGGAAAAAGGGGAGCGGGAAAATTCCCGCCCAGGGGTGTCGATCCCATCAAGGGGGTGCCGATCCCATCAAGGGTGTGTCGACCCCTGGGTCGACCCCATAAGGGGGGTGTCGACCCATGGGTCGAACTCCTAAAGGGGGGGTCGACCCCCCTACCGCAGATCTGGGCAGATTCTTCTGCGCAAACGTGGACTATTTCTTTTACCAAATACATTGCTGAACACCTATAAATAAGTCTTTAGAGCCTACCCTAATCTCATATTTCTAAGAGAACGCAGAGGCTCTGCCATTCCTCTTCCTCCTCAAATCTCTTCAAAAAATTTAGATTATTAGTTTAGGAAAAATTCTGAATCCAGATCTGAAGGAAAGGAACGTATGTAAATGTGTGTTCAGATCTCTTATTGAAGTGAGGTAATTCCTAGACCTGGTCTATTTTCAATTCTCTTCTCTTCCTTTTTTTTAGTAAAAAATATGAATATATGGTTGTCAGGTTCTGAATCCAATTAGGGGAAAACCATTAAATGATAGATCTGGACCGAATCCATGATTTGGAAAGCATAGGAGGTGAGTGGATTTAAGTTATATCATTTTTGATAATGATATATTATAGTTTAACATTCCCCATTACCGTATAATGTGAATTTGCTAGAATAATTAAAAGTTTGATGTAACGACCCTCATTCTACGTATCGGAGGATCATAGAATATTTATTTTATTTTCGTATAAAGTCGTACGGTCGTGTAACTTTGGAGAACGGCTATTGGAGTCATTTCCAATGTTCACGATTTTTGCCGAATTTTAAATGATCATTTTGCCCCTGGAAAATCTTGTTTCACCTATAACTTTTAACTCATAAGGATTTTTGACCAGAAACCACTTCCATTGAATTCAAATGATGGTTTCCCATTCCGTAGAGTGGTCCCATTAATCAAACGGACTTACCATTTAGGGGATATAGCTGAAATAAGGTTTGGAAGGTGAAAAACAACATAATTGGGTTTAACAGGTGATTAGCAGCTAAGCCCATAACCCATTTCAGGATTAGGGTTATGGGAGGACTGATAGGGTTTGGGAAATCAGTTTTATTCATTTTTCTGGCCACCATTTACCTTTCTCTAACCTAGCAATGGCCTCCAACTCCCAAATCACCTTTTAATCACTTTGTAATCACATAATAGCCAAATCTACGTCAAATCAAGGCAGATTAACATAGAAATCGAGATAAAGCTGCTGGAATACATTGGGATCCATGCCAAATCAGTTAGAGTTTTAGATCTGAGATTTATTTGTGGCTAAGGTGAGTGATTAGCATGTTTATTCACTAATTATGGTTAATTAAGGATGATTAGTGATAATTAGCGAAATTATGACCCGGAAAAATATGGAAGAATATGTAGAAATTCTGAAATATTATTTTATGCCTCTATTAGAAATTTGGGTTTATTTGAATTAAGATTGCTAATCCTATTGTTAGATATGATTAAACACGATTAAGGGGAAAACATGTGTTTTGGGTATGTTTGATCTATACTAACATGTCAAATTGTTGTTTTGGTGTTTATGGTCGATTATACATGCTGCTATTACTGTTTGTATGATTTGTGATTGCATAGAAAAGTTAGAATGGTCGAAAACGTCGTTGTATGGCGTAAATAGCTTGTTGCAAGAGGTGTAGGAAATGGACCGGATCGGATCGCCTCATCCCGAACGTGACTACCCTTCATGAGTCGCCCTACCCCACTCATAACCGTCATCTCACGAGCCGCGTTTGCTCGACCTTCATGAGCCTAATGCCCGATCAGTGCCACTAGTCGCTCGACCAGATCAAGAGTCGTATGCTTGAGCTCCCCTTCAAGACCGAGCTTCACGACCCCACCTGTTCGAACGCCTGCTTCACGAACCGGAGTTGGGAATAGAGATCATGAGCCGAGTCGCACCAGGTGTTCACGAACCAAGTTGCTTGCTCATGAATGAACGTCACGAATTGAAGGAGGCAGACCACGAACCGCAAGTTGGAGGAAGCTGAGCCATGAGCGAACCATCGATTACGAACCGAATGGAGGTCATGATCCACCTAATTGACCAAGAGCCGAGTATGCCTCTGAAGTGCGAACTGAATGGAAAATGAATTGCGAACTGAATGGAAACTGAAATGCGAACTGAAGAAGACCAGAATCCGAGATGTAAAGGTAGTCCAAATGGAAAGTTAGAACTCAGGATCCAGATGGGAACAAACGAGTTAACTTCATGATTGGACTTTGCTGCGGGACATGTGCAAAGGGGTTATTGGTATCTGCAACCTTAGATCACCACTGAGAGTTGGATTCTGGGTTATAGGCCAATGCAGTGGTGTCAGAGGAGTATTTGTATGGAGATGGTCTCCGTTATGGCCCAATAGATCTGGTGATCAAAGCAGTGGATATCGTATGATTTACGCACTGAGTAAGAGATGTGAGGATGATTGCTATGTTCGATTTTTGCTATCACCATAACATGCACACTCCCATTTTCACACTATATGTTAGTGTTACCTTAGAGTACATCCTTTTGTGCTAACTCTTTGGTTGCAGGTCCAGGTTCAGGTATGATCCTTATAACTGTTATTTGTTCGTCTTAGAGATGTATACTTGCTACCACTCATACCAGACTGTTGTCTGACCTAGATTTTTATGTTTCTTCTTATTACTCTAGGTGCTCACACGTGTAGACTAGAGATAGGTTAAGTGGTTGCACGAGTGGCTGTACCGGAGACGAGCATGAGGCTTCTACATATGATATATATATTCTCCCTGTGTTGTTGTCAGTCACTATTTTGGGCATTAGTAGTGTACCTTTCCTATTTTTCTTTATAAATAGTATTTTGAAGTTGTATTAATGGTTTGGATCATAAGCTGTGTTCTGGATTCCGCTGCTATAATGGTTTAGTTTTCAACTTATGCACTGCCTCGCCTGTTTATGTCAAGTTATATTATTATTATATTTTATTCCATGCGTTGTGAGATATACTACAGGTTCTTGATGATTCATAGTTTCAAATCCCTTTCCTTGACGATCGTCCCATACTAGTCGAGCATTGGTACAGCACATTTAGTAGAGATGTCGGCCGGTCCGGGGCGGGCCGTCACACTTGGTATTAGATCCTAGGTTGCGTAGTTAACCTAGGGGAGGACATCAGGGAGAGATCGTATACGTATGTGAGAGTGCATATTTGAGATATTTTGGTTTTCAAAAACTATATATTTATATACTATTATCATATCTAAGGAAGAAGTCGCACTGCATTAGCACCACTGAGGAGATGGTTAATCGTTTTCTCTTTACTGACGATGAACCAAAATATGAGGAGTACAGGTTCGGGGGCCAACAATGGGAATGTCCCTGATATAAGGACGATGTTTACTGCCATCATGTGATAGATGCTTAGGGATGCTTAGGGAGCAGTTCCTAATGCTGCTAACGGTGGTGGTGCAGTAGTGTAGGCGTCTAGAGCCGATTTCTCCAAGCTTAACAAGGATTATACTAGTCTTGGTGGGAAGCTGTTCCATGGAACGGAATCGGCTACGGATGTTCAAGATTGGTTGGATAGTTGTGAGCGCATCTTTGAGGATATGGGGATCGATGATGCAATAAAGAGAAGTTTAGCATCGTGTCAGCTTCAAGGACGGGCTATGAATTGGTGGAATGCTATTAAAGCGACTATTCCCGAGGATCAAGTTACTTGGAATCAGTTTAAGACTCGCTTTAGTGAAAAGTTTATTCCAGCTGCTTAGAAATTAGAATTGTTTAGGAAATTTTTGGAACTTAAGCGGAATGGTAGGGCAGTCTCGGAATATATGCTGAGTTCGATACCTTATCGAAATATGGGTTATCCCTTATCGATACTACTAAAATGAAGAATCAAAAGTTCATAACTGGCTTGGACGAGTACTTGGGGGAAAGACTTATAAACCACATCGATGAGACATTCAAATCGATTATGGGAAAGGCATTGAGATCAGAGAGCCTTTACCTAAGTCAAAGGCCGATGTTGCTATTACATCTACAGAGGAGCCAAAGCTGCAGGCAAGCGGTGGAGGCAAGAATATTTCCCAGAATAAGAGGAAACAGAACCAAGCTAAGGATGGTCAGAAAAAGAAGAATAAGAAGGAGGACGAGTGCTTTAGTTGTGGCAAGAAGGGCCACTATGCAGAGATTTTCGGGAAAAGCTTGGGGAAAGGAAGTGCTTCAATGGCGGTCAAGCGGGACATCACAAGGATAATTGTTCACAACCTCCTAAGGAGAAGCAGATCATGAAAGCATATGTTATCAACATTGTTCCTTCTTTGTCGAATACCCCAACTGCAGCGGAGAAAGGAAAGAATGTCGTTATTCAAGGTATGCTTTCTATTTATGATGTCCCCGTTCGAGTTTTGTTTGATACCGGGGCTTCCCATTCCTTCATATCTAGTGACCTGGTAAACAGGTTGGGATTGGAATCCGAGATAATCGATATACCTTTAGTTATGACGAACCCGATTGGTAGTTCGACTAGCCTTAGTATGATCTGTTGTAATGTGGTCTTATCGACTCATGAATGTATGTTTGCTTGTGATTTCTTTTTTTTGGGCTTTACTGGGTTTGGCATTATTTTAGGAGTCGATTTGCTCCAAGGGTATAGGTTGGTATTGGGTACCTACCTAGTGATGGCTAGTTTTCTAAATTCCCTCGACATCCTGCATGATGAGTTGTCAGATGTGCCTATTGCTGGCAAGTATCCGGACAGCTTCGGGGAAGTGACCGGACTTCTACCACACCAAGAGATTGAGTTTCAGATTCATTTAGTAAAAGACGCCAGACCTATAGTGATTTCTCTCCGTCGTATGGCGCCAGGGGAGCAGCGAGAGCTCGGGGTGCACGTAAGCAATCGTTTGAAAAAGGGATTTATCCAAAGAAGTGTTTCCAATTAAGGAGCACCAGTTGTATTTTCTATTAAGGCCGATAGTTTCCTTCGCTTATGTGTTAACTCAAATGAAAGATGGAGTTAAGGGTATCCCCTCTGATGGAGTGCCAAAGAATCATCGGTAGTTTGAAGTGTATCCCCTCGAGACTGGGTCTGAGTTTGTGGATAGTCGCCGGCGATGCCGACGAGAGTTATAAAGGGCTTATCATTGTCATAGGTTCTAACAGGCTCAAAGAAAGGGTATAATAGGGGTACCTAAAAGGGAGGTTGGATTAGTCAAATACTGAGGCCCTATTAGATGGACCTAGTTGTCTCTGGGAGGCAAATGTACGTTGGACGTGCAGTAGCCTAATTAGAACTGGGGTTATCATTAGCCCTTGACGGATGGCATGGTGACATAGCCAGTAATGCGATTAACGATGATTTCAAAGCAGCATTCGCAGTGATAGCCAAAGTCAATTATGAGTGATTGGTTTCTTTGTTGAACCGTCTCACGTGAATTGTCCAATGTTGAAGGAGACGTTTCTTGGGTGCTTGTCTGATATTGGTTTAGGCCTTTGGGGCTTGTACTTGAGGGAAGTTGAATTCGGATAGGATGGTTCACGTGAGATGTATAAACTGGATGTTATGAGTGTTGTTGTTTGGTTGCTTTTGATTGCTATGATTGAATTGGTCATTCTGGTTTCATCCTAAAGTAGGGTTGGAATGTTTTGTTATAAAGGCTATCACTGTCGAATGTGGGGAGTTGGGCTTGGAGTTCTTATCTAGTAATGTGATGGGTATATTGATGGTTAATCTACCTATTCTCATATATTTTATTGATGAAGTTTGTTAGCTGTTTTATCGCTCAATAAGACTAGTTGTACTCAATGTTAATGGATTAAGAGGGTGAATCGTGTATTAGAGGATCTCTTGAGATCTTGTATATTGGATTTTGAGGATCATGGGATGACCATTTGCATCTAGTTGAGTTCGCATATGATAATAGTTATCAGTCCAGTATTGGTATGGCTCCATTTGAAGTTTTGTACAGAAGACCGTGCAACTTACCATCACGTTGGTTGGCAACTAGTGAGAAATTATGCTTGGGCCAGATGTAATAAGAGAAACTTCAGATAAGATCAAGGTTATTCAACAGCGAATGAAGGCTGCCTAAGATAGGCAGAAGGGTTATGCTAATAAAAGGCGAAGAGATTTGGAATTCTTCGTTAACGACTTAGTATTTATCAAGATCCCTCCGTTGAAGAATGTGATTCGTTTCGGTAGGAGTGGTAAGTTAGTACTAAGGTTTGTAGGTCCATTTCCCATTCTCGAGCGAGTCGGGGATTTGGCGTATGAAGTTGGATTGTTTGACAAGATGGAAAGAGTTCACAAAAGTATTTCATGTTTCCTAGCTAAGGAAGTTCGTGCACGACCCTAATGTAACTATTTCACTATATCAGTTGGAGTATATCGAGGTAGAACACGAGGTGGTTGGGAACCACAGACCGATTCATATTGTCGGATACAATACAAAGCAACTTCGAAGGAAGACGGTGAAACTAGTTAAAGTCCAGAGGGGTGATAATGAGAATGATTGTACTTGGGAAACAGAGGAGAACATAAGGAAGTTGTATCCAGAATTCTTTGCCTGGTAAGATTCTAATCATGGTATAATTATTTCCCTCGTTAGTAACTTGCATGCTAGGATAGGCTTGTTGTGTCGTTATGTATGTTTGATTGTTTGTAAATGGTTAATAGGCATGAAGGGCACCTTGTATGTTTTGGTTAAAGAATTTCGAGGGTGAAATTTCTTAAGAGAGGGGGGAGGGGAGAGTGTAACGTTACGCATTCTACGTATCGAAGGATCGTAGAATATTTATTTTATTTTCATATGAAATCGTATGGCCGTGTAACTTTGAGGAACGACTATTGGGGTCATTTCCAGTGTTCACGATTTTTGCCGAATTTTAAAAGACCGTTTTTCCGTTGGGAAATCTTGTTTTGCCTATAACTTTTGACTGGAAAGGAGTTTTGACTTGAGACCACTTCCATTGGATCTGGTTGATGGTTTTCCATTCCGTAGAGTGGTCATATTGATCAAACGGACTTACGATTTGGGAGATATGGCTGAAATAAGGTTTGGAAGGTGAAAAACAGCATATTTGGGCTTAACCGGGTGATTAGCAGCTAAGCTTATAACCCATTTCAGGATTAGGGTTATGGAAGGGCTGGTTGGGTTTGGGAAATCAGTTTTATTCATTTTTCTAGCCGCCATTTACCTTCCTTTAACCCTAGCAATGGCCTCCAACTCCTAAATCACCTTTTAATCACTTTCTAATCACATATTAGCCAAATCTATGTCAAATCAAGGGGATTAACATTGAAATCGAGATAGAGCTGCTGGAATACAATGGGATCCATGCCGAACCAGCTAGAATTTTAGATCTGAGTTTCATTTGTGGCTAAGGTGAGTGATTAGCATGTTTATTCACTAATTGTGGTTAACTAGGGACGATTAGTGATAATTAGCGAAATTATGACTCAGAAAAATATGGGAAAATATGTAGAAATTCTGAAATATTGTTTTATGCCTCTGTTAGAAATTTGGGTTAATTTGGATTAAGATTGCTAATTTTATTGTTAGATATGATTAAACATGGTTAAGGGGAAAACATGGGTTTTGGGTATGTTTGACCCATATTAACATGTTAAATTGTTGTTTTGATGTTTATAGTCGATTATACATGTTGCTATTACTGTTTGGTATGATTTGTGATTGCACAAAAAAGTTAAAATGGTCGAAAACGCCATCATATGACGTAAATAGCTTGTTGTAAGAGGTGTAGGAAATGGACAGGATCGGATCGCCTCATCCCAATCGTGACTACCCTTCACGAGTCGCCCTATCCCACTCGTGACCACCATCTAACGAGCTGTATTTGCTCGATCTTCACGAGCCCAATGCTCGATCAGATCACGAGTTGTATGCTTGAGCTCCCCTTCACAACCGAGCTTCACGACCCCACCCGTTTGAACGCCTGCTTCACGAACCGGAGTTGGGAATAGAGATCACGAGCCCAGTCGCACCTGGTGTTCATGAATCTAGTTGCAAGCTCATGAATTAATGTCACCAACTAAAGGAGGCAGACCACGAACCGCGAGTTGGAGGAAGTTGACCTACGAGCGGACCATCGATCATGAACCGAATGGAGGTCACGAACCACCTGATTGACCACGAGCCGAGTATGCCTCTGAACCGCCAACCGCTTGTGTATCGCGAACCAAATGGAAACTAAAGTGCGAACTGAAGAAAACCAAAACCCGAGATGCAAAGGTAGTCCAAATGGGAAGTTAGAACTCAGGATCCACATGGGAACCAACGAGTTAACTTCATGATTGGACTTTGCTTCGGGACGTGTGCAAAAGGGTTATCGGTATCCGCAACCTTAGTCCACCACTGAGAGACGGATTTTGGGTTATAGACTAATGCAGTGGGATCATAGGAGTAGTTGTATGGATTTGGACTCCATTATGGCCCAATAGATCTGGTGATCAAAGCGGTGGATATCGTATGCTTTACGTACTGAGTGAGAGATGTGAGGATGATTGCTATGTTTGATGTTTGCTATCACCATGACACGCACACTCCCATTTTCACACTATATAGTAGTGTTACCTTAGAGTACTCTACATCTTGTTGTGCTAATTCTTTGCCTGCAGGTCCAGGTTCAGGTTTGATTCTTATACCTGTTATTTGTTTATCTTAGAGATGTATACTTGCTACTACTCATACCAGACTGTTGTCTGACCCAGAGTTTTATGTTTCTTCTTATTACTCTGAGTGCTTACACGAGTAGACTAGAGACAGGTTAGGTGGTTGCATGAGTGGTTGTACCGGAGACGAGCAAGAAGATTCCACATATGATATATATATATATATATATATATATTCTCCCTGTATTGTTGTCGGTCGCTATTTTAGGCATTAGTAGTGTACCTTTCCTATTTTGCTTTAGAGACGGTATTTTGAAGTTGTAATAATGGTTTGGATCATAAGTTGTGTTTTGGATTCCGCTGCTATGATGGTTTAGTTTTCAGCTTATGCACTGCCTCATCTGTTTATGTCAAGTTATGTTACTATTATATTTTATTCCAGGCACTATGAAATATACTACATGTTCTTGATGATTCATAGTTTCAAATCCCTTTCATTGACGATCGTCCCGTGCTAGTCGGGTAATGGTACAACGCATTTAATAGAGATGTCGGCTGGTCCGGCGTGGGCCATCGCAATTGAATTGTTATTATGACATGTTTAAATATGATATGTTGAAATGTTTAAACCCATGTTAAAAGGATTAAAGTGACGAATATGACATGTTGGAATATTAATATGCAAAGATATTAATATGTTGGGAAAATTTGCCAAAATATGCATAGTAATTACTGTTGTTTCAATTCCATGTTAACTTGTGAAATTTATGTACCTGGATTATTAACGATAGAAATTTAGAAAATTACATATTAAGTTAGAATAATTACATGAGTGGGCGTCACATGTTACTGTTAAATTTGAACAATTATCTGATTAATTGATTACATGTTAGAATAAAATTGATTATATGTTAGAAAGAACATATGACGTAAAATAGGCATAATATGATGACATGAAAAACATAGATTTTAGTGAAAATTGAAAGAATAAGACATGCGTAAATTATATAGAAAATTTACAGTAATAAGAAACTGTAACCGCGCTTAGACACGAGGTTAGATTACAATTGTGGTAGAAGTCTACCCGAAACCGTCCGGCATATCCAGCATCCATAAATGGTAAATCTAATGTAAGGGGTCAAACTGCATAAATAAAACATGTAACAGTGCTAAGACACGAGGTTAAGTCAACTTGTGGAAGAAGTCTGCCCAAAACCGCCCAGCAAATCCAGCATCCACAAGTGTAGGCTTAATGTGAGAGGTCTAATGCATAAACACACACACACACACACACACACACAAACACACACACACACACACACACACACACACATATATATATATATATGGAAGGATTGATAGATGGCATTAATTGGAATTAATGGAAATAAATGGAATTGAAAGATAATTACAAAAGT
Organism: Allium sativum; assembly: GCA_030737875.1. Lineage (NCBI taxonomy): Eukaryota > Viridiplantae > Streptophyta > Magnoliopsida > Asparagales > Amaryllidaceae > Allium > Allium sativum. The sequence goes on from CM060919.1 coordinate 172,824,975, forward strand.
AAGAGGAAATGGGAATAAAAGGAGAATGATAATAACCTATCATAAATAAATTACATTAATGAGAATGTTGTGTAATAGGTAGACTTATCCTAGGGACAAGTGAAGATTATAACTTAGGTTATAATAAAATAGTAAGGAAATGAGATAACTAGCGAAATGAGATAAATGGCACTTAACTGTAAATTAAGTAATCAGTAAATAGGGAAACTGAAAGCAGTTGTTTGTAGTAAGTAGAGAAAAGGGAGAAAATTCATGAATTGCAAGAAGTTGTACTTAATTATAAATTAAGCATTCTATAAACTTGGAAATATGAAATCTGCTGATAAGGATAACATATTAAAACTTGTCCTAGGGATAAGTGTAAATTATAATGTAGGTTATAATAAATGGAAAGGAGACTTATTAGTAAACCTTAGTTAAGAGAACTAAGTTAATAAGTAAACAACGAAAAGTTGTAGTGACAACGTAAGATGGAATTATGATTAATAGGAAAGTGTGAGGCAAACTTATATGAAATAAGTTATATTTAACCATAAATAATGACTAACATATTAAACAAAAAACATGTGAATTGAGATATACTTAATTACATATTAAGTAGAACATGTTATTGTGATTAAGAAATCAAACAAGAATATAAAGGGATTGTGGATTACAGACCTTGGACCACAATCTAGAGAATAACATGTTGTGGGCTTATTAATAAACTTAAATGGGTTAAGTTATATGATTGATATTAATAAGCAAGAGGAACCTGGTAACTTGATTAAGAAGTCAATGTGAATGGCAATAAGCAAGTTAAATGGAAACCTGATGAGGTAAGGCAAGCGCATGAAGGAATGTTTAGACATAGGGTCTAATAGCATATTAAAATGAGGCGCTTGGGCCAGTCCGTACGTTTGAGGGTGAATAACCCAATGGGGTAGATCACCGTGGTGTCATAAGGCACGAGGGGAGCGCATGTTCATCTGATTATTCTGACGGCCCTGAAGGACTGGAAGGGGAAGCACGCGGCTTCTTGAGATACGTAAGGTGCTCTTGGTAGCCCTCTGTCTGGTGGCAGATGTTTAGGCTGTGACCGCAGAGCCTGGGTCTGCGCGTAACTACTAGGTGGGTGGGCCTTAACTGCAAAGTAGCCTTGCAGTCAGAATGTTGTAAGGAGATGACACTAGGGTGATTCGGCGATCGCCTCAACGAGAGGCGTGGCCAGGACCAATAAGGATAATAGATCGTCGGGTACCCGTCATCAACAGCCAGTGGGATGCGAAAAGACTAGAGCTAAAACCAATAGACCATTCACCTTTCACTATCGAGGTATGGTGGTTGAGGGAAGACGCCAACTGGATGTTTAGATTGTTTGTTAGGGGCAAGTCGTCTAGCTCTTGTAGTCTTTGCTAGTTCAAGGAGGGGCCGAGGTAGGGCCATAGCCACCATGAAAAACAGACCCGAGGGATGTATGTATTTTGAGGCTCTTAAAGGTGGGTCTATACAAATATGAAAAAGCTCTCAACCGAGTTCCGTGTTTCTTGTTTAGCCCTGCCATGGAACTCATTGCACAGTATGTGCCGTTAAGGCATCGAATAAGATTGATGATACGTACGTGGGACAGTCTATATACATGCATGTCTTCTTTAGGTGGTGCATCATAGGCTTGAGGGCATTACTTCGGTATGAAATCTGATTCGGTCGACGGTGGCAGTCTGTACGCTTACGTAGCATAGTAATGACAGATATTTGCGGAACATAACATTGTTATGTAGAGATCCATAAGTCACTCCGGCGTAGGATGAGGGACTGCGTTCATTTCTATGGCATTATGGTGGAGACCGTGCGAGTGGGTACCATGGGGGTGTACCTCAGTATTGAGGGGTAGCTACATATCTACTATATTAGGTTAATCCACTGGGAAGTAAATGGGTACGACGCATGTGTAAGCCTTGAGTGCTGTTAACCCAAGTAACCTAATAAATAAGAAAATATGATTGAACGGTATATGTAGGATTATCCAAAGTGTATAGTTTAAATCCAGTCACCAGAACTTATGTTCGACTCCCTCCTCATAAATACTCGCAGGTTAGATTTGTGGAAGAGACATGATAGCTTTGGATACTGGTTAGGCAGTATTATTAATATGGTAAGGCTATACTTTGATTATATTATATTTTGTCCATTCCGATGTGAGATATTTTCTGACCTCTAACATATTTTATGTCTTTGTCTTTTCTGCAGGATGCCAGAGCAAACCAACACGAGTTTTGATAGATTAGAATTTTGAAAAAAAAATCGGTCTATCAGAATTCGGGTTGTTACAAAACTACTCTAGCAAAACTACACTAGAAAGAAGAATGTGACGATTCAAAACCAGAATAACAAATTTCATGATTTACTATCTTGTATATGATAACAATTTATTTTTTTGAAAATCCTAGGCTTTGAATTTTACAAAAAATTTCCAACTGTGTTCGCATATTCTTCTAATTTGCAAATTCTTAAGCTTGTTTCTTAGTGTATATATGTACTTTTTTAAAACCAGAGTTGCCATTTTAAGTTTTGCGGAGTAGAACCAAGAATGAAAAAGAAGATTAGAAAGAGATTGAAATAAAAGGATGTATTATATAAGGTGTGAAATATTATAGAAAAAAAGACATTTTCCCCTTGCTATCACTTCAAGCTTCCATCTAAAGTCATCAAAGGCACAACCTTCATTAAATAAGAATGTAAGATTACGAAAAGTTCATGTACTTATTTTGAAATTAGAGTGCTTTTTATTTTATTAAATAGTTAAGAAATTATAAAAAATCATACTTTTCTATAAAACTGATTTAAATATTTTTACTAACCAAACAGCACACCATGTTTTCTTAAATATAAAACGGTAAATTAAAATAACCCTTTACTTAAGTTATAAGTACACATCAAATCAAGACTTCATATAATTCAATTTCTAATTTATATCATCTTAGTTTGTTATTGCACATCAAATCACTCTTTTTATAACATAAAATATAAAATCTTATTATTATGCATACATTTATATATATATACATATATATATATACACAATTTGAAAATGTTACTATCATATATCATATATAAAGAAATAAATCTATTTTCAACTATATTTTCACAGTAAAATACATATCTATTATTATACCAAAATAAAAACTAGCTTTCTATTTTATTTCATCATAAATTTGAAAAGGCTATAAGCCATTAAAATTATTATTTAAATTGTCTAAAATAAATTCTCTATCCTTTAAAATGAAATTTAATGATTAAAAGCATAAATTGAATATTTAAATAAATTAAATATTCTTAAAATTAATTGATAAAATTCCGGGTTGTTACATTCTTCCACGCTAAAAAGAATTTCATCCTCTAAATTTCAACCCCAAACCATTTAGAAACAAAATTCAAATTAAACATCTAATTTTACTCATTAGTTTAATAAGCCAATATGATGAACATGGATCATCAATGAGCAATATCTTATTCGATCAATATTCGAATACACAACTCTTCCAAACTAGTATAGTTGATTCGACGTCTCTAGTGTGGACTCCGATCAGGTTCCATAATTTAGAATCTTAATTCTCCTTGCATAACCAAATACCTCTACGCCACTAACGGCCTAATGCAACGCTAAAAAATTATTGGCACAGGCCCAAAAAATGTTGGCATAGGTCTTTGGCAACGTTTTTAAGGTGATGCAATTTTCACCATTGCTACAGACCTCAAAGGTAACATTTTGACTATCTATGGCAACACAACAAAAATTGTTACAGTAGAACCCTATTTAGGTCTGTAGTAACATCCTTAGGTATCTGTAGCAACATTCCAAAAATGTTTCTATAGATATTTATATTAATTTTTTCAATATATATATATATATATAATATATATAACAAAAAGGAGAAACAAATGCTACTACACATAATTAATTATTCAAACAGAATTTTTATTCAAATAAATATTTTATTTCAACATTTGAAATAGTACATATTTCTAACTCCACTATTTACAATTCACTATTAATAACTTAATCAATTACATTACATATACAGATATTCCTCACCACATCGCTCAGTTCACTCGTTACATATGTAGTTTCAATTTATACAGACACTAACACTGACAAATATATGGCGAGCCAAACGCGAGCCATGCTCCGAGCCGAAGGCGAGCCGTCGGTGGGCCCGAACACAGTGTCGGTGGGGGTCCAGGGCCCCACAGTCCCGGCGGCGATCGAACATGTGGCCACTGCCCGATTCATCCAATTTTGGAAGACCAAGCCTTCTTTGAAATAGCTTGTAGGAGCAGATCAAGTGCAGAATCAAGGTTTCTTGCTGAGCAGATCTGTAATTTAAGTGCAATGGAACAAACAAAGAAACAACCCAGACCAACCAAATACAGGAGTATCTCATTACATATATATGCACAGTTTCAAGGTATACCAAGCATTTCAGATCAGTGGATCATGGCACAACCAACAATCGTGCAATTGGGATGAGCAGACCAGGTAAAGCAATATCATGAAGCAACAAAGATTAAGTGTACCTTTGCATATATACATAAGTGTACAAGTCAATAAATGTATACATATGTACATAAGTGTAGATATGCATATATATGCAATAGAACGGTGAACATAGAGCTGTCATAATCCACTCACACACAAAAATACCTTAAAACCACCAGCAAGAACCACTGAATTGCATGCAATAATCAACTGACTAGCCCTTTTACCCTCGCTGGCATTTCGTCGAACATCGCATGCTATTACCAATAGCCCCAATTTCCCTATTGAAGAAAATCTTGAAATTGCACAAATTAGTATCTAAAATATTTAATTGGAACCAAAAATACCAATTTGACTGTAAAACCCAACATATTTCAATGATACTACTCGCCAATAAACAACAATAGGAGCCATGTAACAAAACAACAAACTTAACATCGAGCAACTTGGTCCAGACAGAAAACAACCACAAGAAGTCACCTGGAATTGTACAAAAATAACTTCAGATCTAGAATTATATTGTTCCATATCGTCACAGGAAATTCTTGGTCGTTGCTTGAGGATTAGTTATCGAAATTACGTCACCTAAAGTTGAAAACCGATGAAACTTGATGCTCAATGTTGGATCTGAAGCTAGTAGCTCTTGTGCTGCAGAAGATAAGATCTGAATAAAACGAAAAATGAAAATCAGATCTGAAAATTTGGTGGTGAAAGAAAATTTGGGGGTAGCAGGTGAATGAAAATTTGGGGAGGGAAACGAAATGAAAATGAAGCGGGTGAATGAAAATGTAAGCGGGAAATAGGGTAATCCAAGTAGACAGTGGTTGGACGGCTGAGATATTGTTTTATCAAATGGTGCGGACCACCACATAGGACATGGAAAGGTCTGCTATAGCAACACTGTACAAAATATTGCATCCTGTTACAATTGTTTATCTAGAGCAACACATTTATATGGCTAAGGTAACACAAGAAATAGAATGTTGTTGTAGGACCAAAATAGTATATCTATTGTCACATTTTGGCTAGCAACACCTTGCAAATTCGTTGCATTAGGCCGTTTATGGCGTAATGTACTATGATATAATTTTTTAGTTCCATATCAAGAACTCTCATCAAGTGTTCGCCATCAAGAATCGAGTGATTAAACCTTATTCGGGTCAGTGTGAAACACCTCCAAACTATATATTCGAGTCTTAGGTCCAAGCAAAATTGCAAACAAATCATCTAAGCACATCTTATGTACTTACCTATTTTTCAATCTCTGTAATTAATCAAGTTATTTAAACTTAATTCTTCTTGATTCATCGACACTTAGTTCAATTTCTATATTTACATGGAAATCTCGACTGTTTAAAATCATCAAAATTTCGGTTTCATTTTAACCAATGAAATTACCAATCAATTTATCACACATGATGCATAACTAACTTATCCTAATTAATAGGCTCTATGAATCCATATTATAGTTCTTAACCAAAAAAGTAACAATTTAAACTCTCGGGTTTCATTTCAAATCAATTTGAAATCCTGCTTCACAAATATATATATATATATATATATATATATATATATATATATACACACACACACACTCTCTTTAACTAAGTATATTAAGCCATAATATATTTTTCAAAATAATTTTCTAAATCAAGTTCACTCCTGGTAGCAATTTCCACTTATAAACCCAAAAATGAACACTAATGATGCTGGCCAGTCATCATCAGAATTATTTCCCAGTAACCAAAGCGGTGCAATTCTTTTATTTCATCAAATTCCTTTTTAGAGCATTCAATTGTCTAATAATATATTTTTACTCGAAACCTTTGAAGATTATTTTCAAAATCCTAGGATTTAAGTTCTCAAGTTCTTAGTACAATCATTTCTAATTACAATCTCTATCTATAAATTTAGGTTTCAACCTAACATTGAAATCGAATGCCTTATTGTCAAATCATGAAACTAAACTCATAAGACATTCGTTCGAAAGTTTAACAAAATCTATTATCTTCCAAACCTAAGTAGGAAAGAGAAAATTCGCTTGTAAACTAACCGAGCAAAGAAAATCAACAAACTAATGAAAACAAAGTAATATTATCATTCCTAACATAAAAACATTTCCTAAATCTATATAAATATTTAGAAGAAATTTCTTTATATACAAAATATAATTTTTGGTAAAACTATTTCATTTCCCAATTCTTTAAAACAGTATTGTGTCAATTTGCCTTGTTCAAGTGTTTAGAAATTCCAATTGACCAGGTTAATCAGATGCGTTAACCAAAATTTATATACGACTCAACAGATAAACAAACACAATATAGAACATTTTGTAACACTAACAAGTACGTTGTGTCACAAATATACACTCAAACTCGCAATAAGGCATTCCCCGTTACATTATCTCTACTGAGTTTACCCCATAATGCCATGGTTCTTGCTCAACCTTCAGCTGTGGTACCAAAATGTAACGATCTAATTTTTCTACCCTTTGAATCGACACTAATACATCAACGGTATTAACACGTCGAATATTCAAGTGCCGGAAGGCCGAATCATTAGGATAACATATACTATAACAAGTCTTTACAAACTGGAAGAACTTTTATTACATGTACAATCATCAGAGTAGACAACAAATACTAACCTGGACAGTTAAAGCAACCTGTCCAAACTACTTATACAACACAAGAACACAATAACATAACAGAAATAAGAATCTACGGAAATATGTCTTGGACTTCAGCTCCTCTTCTAAGCTCCAAATGAATCCATGAAAACCTGAACTACTTGGTTGTTCATAAAATTTTGAGCACCCAAGAGTTTTAGGGAAAGGAAATAAACTTCGGGTCAGACATGGGTCTAGCGTGAGAAAACTCAAAGAACTTGATTCTTATATGTAGAACCCTTTTGAAAACAAAAGGCAACTCATAAGACCACGCCCGACATAAACAAGGATGAGGTTTTACCTTACGATAACAAAAACATTTTATAGAATAACTCATGATATTATAATAGTGTCAAGATACAAGAACTTACGAATCTTAGCCAAAATTGTTATATTAATTAAATTCCATCATAATAGGTATAAAACTAAAACATTACAAGGTACATATTGGAGTTTGGATTCCATACAATGATAAGGCATTGGGGTACCACCTATTATGGTACCTCTCTAGATAAAGCGTACCAAGAGCCTCGCATGTTCTCCCTGTGGATCAGGACCGGCTTACCCCTCTCTAGATAGTACCGAATATTTCATCACCATGATTTTAATCAATAACCACCGAATCTTAAGCATACAAAAAGGCTCATTACAAAATCTAGATCAGGTGATGACAATACCCTAATGGGTGCAACCCATATAACGCTGAAGCATATCTTCTATTTCATTCATTACCTATTGATGAGGTTAGAGGCTACATCTTTACCTTTCATACATGGCACATATCCATCTTTGTATGTCACATCACCATTCTGTCGATCACTAATTGACGTCTACAAAAATACAACCTCCAACGTCATACGTCTCAGAAAAGGGTGTTAAGCCAAAAGAAGTTTTCACCTCCGCCACCAAACATATGTACGTTTGTAAAAATTTATGTACGTAATCTATGAAATGCAATGTCAAACATCCATCCGTACAAGTTGTCCAAGAACAAGACAGACCGAAGGTACTCTTCTACTACATCAAGTCAGGAATAATCCCTAGGATTACTAACAATAATTCCTTGCATCATGCAAAACACCAAAACGTTGGGACTACTGCTACATGTAGCTAACCAGAGACATAAACAAGCAGCCCTTTCCACTCTGAAGGTCTACACCTTCAACTTTAGTCTCCAAGGAGTCCTTGGTTTCATCACCAAGGTCTTCTACATTCGCCGCTTAATCGGATAGAAGTGGTTTTCGGATACTTGATCTGATCCCGGTCTCTTCGAAATGACTGTCAATAGTTTATGGTAAACTCAACCTCGGTTCTTTAGAAAATAAGCAAACAAGAGTAACTACGAAGTTCATATCCTAACCTTTTGTAAACAGATCTCACTATCCTCTGTCCTTAGAGAATGAAACATAGTTTATTTGCACAGTGAATCATTAATAGGGATAGCTATTCCGTATAACTCTAGCATTTCCTAAAGATATTTTCAAAGTAAGATTTAACTATCAAAACATACACCACACAATCAAAGATTTATTTCCTATAGTGATCACTAAACCTCTTTATTTATTTCCCTATAAATTAAACTTCAAAACTCATTTCCAAAAACATTCACATACTTAACCCTTCGATATAAATATGCATTTTTTCCAAAACCAATCAAGATGGTTTCTTATTTCAAATTCATCTGCAGTGGGTTACTAAAACCCAAGTACTTAAATTTATTTCTAAGACTCGTCACTTTTAAGTATTAAATCATTTATAGAAACAATGATTTAAAACCCAAAATCAATTCTCAATCTCAAACTAATATCATTCCGCAAATAAAAATGAAGTCCCAGACCTTGACTAGACTTCAATCTCGTCTCTGGAATAACATAAGTTTAATATCGCACGTTTCAAAAAGTCTAACTTAAATTAAGCAAATGCCATATGTAATTCATTTCAAAAGTAAGTTTAGAAAAAAATCATTTTAAATCAACATTCCAACTTATACCACATTTTACTTAATTTCTTTCATTATGGAAATTCGTTTATCACAAACAATCTATTAGCTTCAAACTCATTTCAAAATCAAATCTCAAATTCGAAGCTTTCTATTAAGTTAATTGGATTAACATAACCTTGTTAGATAATAAATTAACCAACAAAAACAAAATGTTTCATCTTGAATACATTTCGTAAATTCAGTCATTTAAACCCAAAATTCATTATTAAATAACTTGTTAAATCTTTTAAACTACCTCTTAAAGAATTTAAAAAAGTATAATCCCCATTATTAAAATAATTTATTAACTTCAAACCTCATTAGTTAATCTTAATTTAATCATTTATAAAATTGAAATAACTTAATCACTTATTAAACTAAGATAATAAAAATCTTAAACAACTATAATTAAATAATAATTTACAACCAAATAATAACTAAACAATTATTTATCCCTAGAATAAATAACTAAGTATTTATTTAACCTTTAAATAATTAATTAAATAATAGTTTACCTTTAAATAATAATATAACGATACAAATAATCTTTAGTTGATAATTAATCAATAATTTAAAGTGAAAATTAGAGAGACATCCTTTTATACTTTCATATTGTAAAGCCAATCCCTGTCAAAGTTTCATTGTAAATATAGTCCCTACTTTTTAGAAACAAAGAAAATTATTGATGATATGTTAACAACTTTTATAAATAATTACTGATATGTCAGCAACTTTCAGTTGTAAAGTTTCATTATAAATTCGCCCTATGTTTTCCAGAAACAAAGGAAAATTTATTGCTGAAATGTCATCAACTTTTATAAATAATGGTTGATATGTTGGCAACTTTTATACCATGTACAGAAAAGTTGCTAATATGTTAGCAACTTTTATGAAATGCTGCTGATATATCTGCAACAATCGAAATAAAAAAAACAGGGACTTAATTTACACTGAAGGTTAGTAAAGGACTTTTCGTGTATTTTGAACCTTAATAAGGACTTGTGCCAAAAGCACCCTAATTTAAAACCTTTGTTAATAATTAAAAAAGAATTTAAAATATTTCAAATAAATAATTAGTTTTGAACCTTAATCAAGTAGTTTTAAATGATAACTAATCCTTTTATAAGTCAATTAACAATATATGGATATCATCTAATTAAAGAAATGATAAATAACTTCTTTATTAAACTTAAGTAAAGATAATCTTAAAAACTCAATTACTAGGTAATAGTAAATCAAACTGTCATTAGTAAAATAAGTCTTAAGTTTTATACCATTACTAATCAATGATAAACAACATTGAAACTTAATTAGTAAGGAGAATCTTAATAATTAAATCATCCTAAACCATTTAATTAATACTTAATTAACTGTTCTAATCTTCGATAAAAACTTTTTAAACATTCCTAAATGGAATATTTATCTATTAAATTGATTCTGATTGGGAATTTAATCAACTGAAAAACAGTTTCAAATATGAGGCTTAGCGATCGTAATGGTACTTATATAAGTTACAGTACACTTCCCATCCAAATGGGTTCACATATTTATGTCACATACAATATTTCCAATATGCAAAGGTTCTGGTAACCCACAGTTCAGAATCAATAGTTAAATAACTATTTCATTCATATCAATCAATATTGATAATGACTAATCACATGATTTAACTGTCACTTAGCAAATACAAAATGAGGTTTTCTTCTGGTAAATAGAAGTCCATAATGACCTACACTTTTCAAAATAACTTAACAACAATTTATTTGGTTAAATAAATAAAACAGATTTAAGGTATACAAATTAAATGGAGTTTTAAATTAGTTTAACGCTTTTTAAAACATATCTGTTTTCAGTGGCCATAGAATTTAACTCGACTAAACTTGCAAATAAACTATATACAATGTCATGTTCGTTCCTATGAACCCAACACATTGCTCCATTTTTAAAATAAATTTAAAACAAGCAACTTATTCAAGATTGTAATCAAAACAATATAAATCGAATTTCTAAGCTTTCAAACCAAACTTAAATGGGATAGGCCCAAACCATCATAACCGACCCACTTCCCTATGGTGCCCCATCTCATTCACTCCTCTCCCGCTTCGTTTAAAAACTCCTGTTACCTCCCTTTAACCCAAATGCCCATGAATGTCGTGCACTTCCACGCTTATCCCAATGCCCGAAGCCACCAATGAGACCACCCACATGCGCTGCTCTACCTCCTCATCACACCTGACTCCTAAGCCATGTGTCTCCGCCTTCGACCCAAAATCTGACATCCTGTCACTAAAAAACAAAAACAGTGAAATAAAATTTCTTGGATCCCAACCAAATTTTAGCACCAACTGCCACTACTAGAACTACAGTGTATTCCAACGCCTATATTCCAATGACTCATTAATTCTTAAACAAGCCATCTGAAGCCGTTGGAAATCTTTGGAATATGGGTCGTTTGTGTTCATTGGAAATTTCCTGGATAATTTCCAGAACCCGCTAGCTTCAGCACATTATCTTCCCCAAACAAATTCTAACCCGAAAAATCCTTTTCTCTACCTCCTCCATAGCTGCCACCACTCCAACCACCAACCCACTAACCTCTGGCGCCACCTACGAAGTGTTGCAGCCCCTCTTCACCCTCCACGCTTGCCAAATCGTGTAATTTTCCTAAATCTATTATTTAGGTTATTTTGATTTAAGGACTAATTTAGATTATGATTGATCTCTAATTGTTAGTGTATGTTTATTGCATTATATTACATCCTAATTGCAATTATTATCATCATGATGATCAAATTACTACCAGTTACAAAATTTTCTAATTTAGTATATTGCCTCTGTTTAGGTTGATTTGGTTAGTATTGAACGTAGGTATGTGATAAGGTTTACAAATAATATAATTTATGCAAACACAAAGCATATATTATGTTAGGATTGATCGTAGTTTTGGATAATTTGTGTGAACACTAGTTTTGCGCTTATGCGAACACGCAAATTGATTTGGTGTATAATAAGTTTTGGATGACTTCAAATGATTTTGATAGCAACCGTCATAGTTAGAATTCAATAAATTATAAAAGTATATAATTTGGTACATATGTAATAAAATAGTAAAATATAAACAAATTATATATTTAAATTTAATATAAACAAATATTTAAACTCTTAGATATTATTTGGCTTTGTCAAACAAGCGTTGTATATATGATCGTTATGTGGATATTCGTCTTTTCTACAAGACGGACATCCATATTAATTTGATAAAACATTTGTCAGATTTGTCCCTGTATTGAATAATTTACAAACACTATAAAGTAATTATGTTTTGTAAATCATATCACTTTAAATGGTTCACAAAACTTCGGTGGTAGTTTCCTTACGTTCCCAGTGTACACGCATTTATATACGACACAAGGAACATGGGGGAAATGCTGCCAAACTTTTGGAAAATTGTTTAAAATGATATGATTTACGAAATGTAATTACTATTGTGTTTGTAATGGGAAAAATGATGACCGACCATTAGACAAGATGTATAAGTGTCAATGAACCAATAGTTGTTTATTTAAAATAAAGTTTGTAAAAAGTATGCAAAATTTAGTAAATGCTTACTAAAGCAGTAATTAAAATGTAAACAAAATATAAAACAAACGATTAATATTTTTACTTTTTCATCATAAGTTTTAAAGTAGGAAAAATGGTCAATTAGTTTATTGATCGAAGCTGGACGTATCAGAAAAAGGAAATTATTGGTGCAAAAAGTGAACATTTTCTAAACGGGGTATGTACCTTCATCAAATTTTCTTTAAATAATATTGGAAAACGATGAAGAAATTTGTTGTCCATGTAGTAGGTGCAAATTGTTGAACTACTTAATACCGAATATGGTTAAGGTTCATTTGCACCGATGCGGTTTCGTACCCAATTATTTGGTGTGGGATCAAACAGATTTCGGACCGTTAAATGATGAGAAAAATGTATTAGTCGAAGTGAAACACCCCACCTCCGTTAAGGTCACTCACAAAGGGAATGCCTTAACTTTGGTGGAGGTTTATAAGTAAAAGCCACAGATAAACACAAGACAGATATAAGTACACATATTTTAAACAGCGGAAAGCAAACAGGACTTTTATTTCATCAATACGTGTTTAAACAAAACATTTCCATAATTGTCTCAAAATACTTCCAACATTACAACCTCATTACTGTATTGATTATAAAAGAAGCATAAAACATAAATAAAAGTAACAAAAATACCCATAGTGATATCCAAAGCTATAATTTGAGCAAAAGAGATCCAAATCATACATCTACGTTCTTGGAGCTTGTAAAGAGTCTGACTGAGCTAAGTTGTTTCCTCCCTGTGGACCTGGGGGGAAACGAAAGAAAAGAAGACGAAAAGAAAATAGGGTCAGACATAAAGCCTGAGTAAATCTAGTAACTCTTCAGTATGTGAATAAGAAAAAGGCACGATAGATATAAACTGAAAATAGGAAAGTGTCACAAGCTAAGGAAGTGTCGAATGTACTATCGCACCCATACTATATCTCTACACCTACTTGAGCTTATTTTAACCGGCACCCCATGCTGAGGGTGAAGTGATCCCCATTTTTATTTAAAGATCGGCTCCTACTCGCGTTAACATGTGCCATACGACCCCCAAGAATTGTAGACACCTATGCTGGTCCCACCATGGGGTGTATCAAGACCCATGGTGGCGGCCCCGACACAAATTCTAGAAGGCATAGGTTATACTACTGGTGTCCCCAGTGCCCCGTTTGTCTACTCCGGAGTGTGTGCACGCCCGCACCCCGTTAGACCTACACTGTGCATCCACAGCCGTAGTTTTGACCGCTTACAATCAGCCCAGTAATCGTGCCCCACCCTGCCTAATGTCAGGGTACCATGATACCTAACTTGGGTTCTGCTGAAACGGGTCCCTCGTTACCAGGATTTTCTAGTCAAACATGTTAAGTTGTTAAGTGTATGTATTTACCTAACCTCACCCATCAATTCTTGTTAACATGTTGAATTTGGTTAAGTGTTATAGTTGACTTAACCCTACCATCTGTCCTTAGCCACTTAGAGCACCTGACCACTCACATTAGACAGGTATTGTTACAGTTACTGGATATGCAGGTCGGTTCCGGGCAGGTTTACACCGTAGCTCAGTCTAACCTCGGGTCCTTATTGGGATCAATGCTTAACCACCCACATTGTATAGGTATTGTTGTGACTACTGGACAGTTGGGCGGGACTGGGCAGGTTTACATCACAACTCAATCCAACCTCGGGTTAAGCATATCGTGTTTTCTAAATTTACATATTTTATTACTTCTCAATTTTATGTAAATTTCATATCTTTTATTCTTGGGTATATCACTTCATACCGCTTAAATGTCATTGTTGTTGGCATGTGCCAACCATGCCAACATTTTTTTTTTCATGTTTTACACCCAATGTTATTACCCCCGTTTGTACGTTCGTAACATTATAACATGTGTTGGGCTTGTCATAATTCAGCCCAACTTTATAAACATGAGAAAAAGGGGAAATCAAGAACATGTAATACATAAAGGTGTGTAGCGCATGAACTTGCAATTTAGCGATTCAACTAACATATAATATGGGTCATGTGAACTTGCATTCAAATCAAAGTATAACTAAGTAGGTAACATATGAAATGGCATAGTTTAGGCTTATACAAACTTGTGTTTAACCATGTTTAACTTGGCATAATGTCAACCACAAAACTAGCATGTTGTATATTCACCAAAATGTCCAATTTTAACATCTAATCATATAGCCTATTTCAACATGAACTTGCATAGTTTTTGAAACCCAAACGATACTTAACATAAATCCAATTATACTTGCAAATAAACATAAGAATGTTATCATTGGTTTTGGGTCATGTAGGCATAAAAGGTTTCAAATCTAGAACATGTTTACATAAGCCTTAATTTAGACTTAGTGAATGTATATAGTCCATGCCATAGGCATAAACATAAAGGGATTAAATTCTAGTTTTTGCCACAAACTTGCAAAAGCCATTGTTTTCATATACAATTGTTCAATAGGCTTGCATCAATCAATTTATGCCACAAACATCAATACACAAGTCATGATGGAACCATTACAATACACAGAATATATACAACAACACAATTCTATTTTCATTTACATCGAATCACATCACAGTTTTTATTCATATTCTGAAAGGTCACTATACTTACAACGAATGCGGAATCTTGAATTCTGGATTCTGAATTCTAAAATTGAGATGCGCTCCTTTGGTTAGATTAACGTTGCGTTGATTAAATTGATTAAACTTTTATCTTCTTCTTAATTTGATTCGTCTCTAGGCTTTTCTCTCTTGACGGCTATGCTCAATTCCTCCCTAGCAGCATAACGACTCCCATCTTATATTTTTTTGTGTGAATTTTTAGTTGAGACTTAGGGTGTATTTATAGATTTGTAAATTGTTTTGAGCCGTCATATGAAAACAGGAGGAATCTAGACCATACAAAGTTCAAAGAGCCAATCAAGAGGTAACATGTCAGCCCTAGTGACACACCGAGCCACAGAAATTCGAGCCAGAGCCAGACCTAGCCAGCCAGGTCGACCAGGCAGGTCGACTGGCAGGTCGACACTATGGTCGACCTGGGGTGGCCAGGTCGACACCATGGTCGAACCTATGGTCGACCTGGTCTCTGGGCGGGAATTTTCCCACCCAGCCCAGTTTGAACCTGTTTTTTCAATTTTCGAATTTTAAACTGAGCTGTTTGAATTTAAATTTTATTCTGAAACTTCCGAAGGTCATAACTCCTTCATACGGAGTCCGATTCGCGCAAACTCGGACTCTATCTCAAGCAGAATTCCGAGTTGAATGCAATGTCGTAAACCATTTCCCTTAATTCTTTCCTTTAGAATTAATTACACTTTAATTTGTGAAGATTAACGTTATATAATTCAAGGGATGTTACATTCCCTCCCCTTAAAAGGATTTCGTCCCCGAAATCTTCAAGTTAGGAAGAATGTATATCCTACCATCCAACAGTCCATCTACTCAACCAACAAACACAGGCATCCACTGCCCTTAAAAGACTTCTAATGCTTCGTGATCATATGCATAGTGTGTGTATATGTCCTTATCTAATGCAGAAATCAGGCGGTCTACTGATTCAGTTGACCTCCTTAATGCGAATCATGCAAGTGTCATGAATCCATTATGTATGCAAATTTCTCCTACTCATAATTCTACATGAGTGCACAAGTTATTCATACAAATGCGGCAACCATATGACAACATATCAAATTTCAACCATATACAAATGAGAATACATATATGCATATGCAATATGAGGTACTGAGCCAATCTATAACCTAGGGTGTGTGTGTATATGCATCCACGAGCAACCACTAGCAATCACTAGCAACCATTTGCAGCCATCATCCATAACATGTTTTCAAATGCATGTTTGCATCCATTTGTTTTCTACCTAACGAGTTAGGAAAAGGACCAAGGATATATACCTAAAAAGATAGATTAAGCATAACTTAAGGAAAAAGAGAGATCAAAGATGTACCCTCAAAAAGAAGAGGGTAGGCAGCGCGTATTCTGTCCTCAGTTTCCCAAGTCGCGTCTTCCTCGGCGTCGCTCCACTGAACTTTAACGAGTTTGACTTTGCGGTTGCGTAGCCTTTTCACTTCAGTTCTTAAGATGCGGGTTGGAACTCTCCTCACAGTTGCTTCACGTTCCACTTCGTCTTCTTCTAGAATGTTAGGTTCCACCACTTCCGCAGACTCATGCAAACACTTCCGGAGGTGAGATACATGAAAGACATTGTGAACTCCGGCCAGTCTCTCGGGTAGCTCTAATCTGTAGGCCATCTTCCCAACCTTCTCGATGATAGGAAACGGTCCTACAAATCTTGGTGCTAGCTTTCCTGCGGATCCAAAGCGAACGATGATCCTTAAAGGAGATACCTTAAGGAAAACCCTGTCCCCAACCTCAAACTCAAGGTCGGTCCTTCTTTTGTCGGCATAGGATTTTTGTCTATCTTGGGCAGTCTTCATTCTCCTACGTATCAAGTCCACTTTCTCCGAAGTCTCTCGAATCATATCTGGCCCAAGGATAAGCTTATCTGTAGACTCCCACCAACAAGTTGGTGATTTGCACGGTCTTCCATACAAGGCTTCGAAGGGCGCCATACCGATGGTAGCTTGGTAGCTGTTGTTGTAGGCAAATTCCACTAAAGGAAGGTGATCCTCCCACGTCCCTCCAAAGTCAAGAACGCAAAGTCTCAAAAGATCCTATAAAACTCTATTCACCCTTTCCGTCTGGCCATCGGTTTGGGGGTGATAGGCCGTGCTCAAACAAAACTGTGTGCCTACAGCTTCTTGCAGACTCCGGCAAAACTCGCTTGTGAAGATAGGGTCTCGGACAATAACAATGCTGGAGCGTATCCCATGGAGTCGAACTATTTCCTTGAGATAAAGAGATGCTAGAGATGAGGCAGTCCTTCTACTCTTGATAGGTATAAAGTGGGCGCTCTTAGTAAGCCTGTCCACTATTACCCAAATACTTGTATTGCCTCTTCTCGACCTAGGTATTCCATCGATGAAGTCCATTGAAATGCTATCCCACTTCCACTGTGGGACCTCTAAAGGATGAAGTAGTCCTCCAGGTTTCTTCTGTTGCGCCTTGACCCGTTGGCAGGTCATGCACTTAGAAACAAAATTTGCCACGTCCTCTTTCATGCCGCTCCAAAAGAAAGTTCCTTTTATATCCTTGTACATCTTATCACCGCCAGGGTGTATAGTCATCTTGGAATGATGCGCTTCCTCGAGAACCTTCTTTGTCAACTCCCTTGCTTGTGGGATGCATAATCTTCCATCTCGCCTCAGCCAACCCTCATCATCGATGGTGTACCTACTGAGGTGACTAGAAGTCTCACCCCTAATAAGTTTATCAATCACATCAACAAGCTGAGGGTCTTCATGTTGTGCAGCCCCTATTGAGTCCAAGAGAGTAAGGCATACTTCGAGAGATGCTAACAAACCCGGTACAAAATCTGAGGAGGGCCTAAAGTTAAAACTGGCTATATACTCCAAGCTTTACCTTTTCACAAAGAGAGGGCTTAAGGTCAGTTTCTTTCAGCTCAACGCGTCTGCTACTACGTTGCCTTTGCCGGGAGTATAGGAAATTTGAAAGTCATGCGAGGCAAGAAACTCCATCCATCTTTGCTGCCTCAAGTTAAGATCCTTCTGCGAGAAGAGATATTTCAACGATTTATGGTCAGTGTATAATTCGAACCTCTCACCTAGGAGATAATGGCGCCAAGACATAAGTGCAAAGACGATGGCGGCTAACTCAAGATCGTGGGTTGGGTAGTTCTTTTCATGAACTTTCAATTTCTTCCGCCATAAGCTACTACCCTTCCTTCTTGCATTAGAACAGCGCCTAGACTCGTTCCACATGCATCCGTGTATACTGTGAACATTTTGCTTCCGTCAGGCAGAGTTAGAACTGGGGCTGTTGTAAGAGCCCTTTTTAATCGTTGGAAAGCAAACTCGTAGTCCAAATCCCAAGTGAACGCCAGATTCTTCTTTGTTAGCCTTGTGAGTGTGGCTGAGATTTTCGCGAAATCCCTAATAAACTTTTGGTAAAAACCGGTTAGCCCAAGAAAGCTTCGAACTTCAGTTGCATTTCTTAGTGTCTTCCAATCTTGCACTGCCACCACTTTCGCGGGGTCCACAGCCAACCCCTCTTTGGACACTATATGCCCCAGAAATCTTACCTCCTTTCTCCAAAAGTGGCACTTGGAGAATTTGGCTTTTAGCCGATCTGTACGGAGAGTTTCCATAATTTCTTTCAGATGCTGAGCATGGTATTCCTCATTCTTTGAGAAGATTAAGATATCATCTACGAAGACAACCACAAATTTGTTAAGGAATTCTCTGAACACCCTGCTCATTAGGTCTACGAAATAAGCGGGTGCGTTTGTCAAGCCGAAAGGCATGACAAGCCACTCAAAGAAACCGTCTGGGGTTCTGAATGTCGTTTTATCAATGCTATCTTCAGCTACTCTTAGCAGATGGAACCCAGTCGCCAGATCAAGTTGGGAGAAGACCGTCGCACCTAAAAGCTGATCAAACAAATCGTCGATTCGGGGAAGAGGGTGCCTATTTTTCTTGGTCAATTTGTTTAACTCCCTATAGTCGACGCAAAGGCGAAGCGAACCGTCCGCTTTGGTTGCGAACACCACTGGAGCACCCCATTCTGAAATGCTCCGTCTAATGAACCCCTTTTCAAGTTCTTTAACCTGCTTACTAAGCTCCTTTATCTCCTTTGAAGCCATGTGTCTGACCGGTAAAGCTACAGGCTTTGCATTATCCACAAGATATATGCGGAAGCCTATTTCCCGCCTCGGAGGTAAGCCTTTCACCTCCTCAAAGACATCCGGATATTCCCGGACTACTCTAACTGATTGCAAATTATCATCAGAAGCATCAAGCAACTCTAGATAACTAAGCATAACAGCATTCAAGGGATTACAAGAAATTTCTAGAGTGTTACCATGCCGAGTCAAGATTTAACAACTCTTTTCTCACAATCAAGAATGGCACTATTACTGGATAACCAGTCCATGCCTAAGATCAAACCATATCCCGAGAAGCCCAAAACAAAGGCATTACAACTAAACTCAATGCTGAGAATAGAGATTTTCAAACCCAAACAAACCATTGACAAGTAAGAGGAGCCCCCAATTGGACTTGAAACTACTAAGGGATCTTCTACCATACTAGTGACTGGATGCAGAGATTCTACTAAGGCAGATGAAATAAAAGAGTGTGATGCGCCAGAGTCAAAAAGTGTGCGAACTGGATGATCATAAAGATAAACTACACTTTCTACAGAAATATTACTACCTCGTTCCTACTGAGGTGCCACTAGCGCATGAACCAGACCCCCTGAAGTGGATCCGGCTTTATGTCCCTGCCCTTTCTTCTTTGGGCAGTCCTTGGCTTGGTGCCCAATCTCTCCACAATGGAAGCAACCACCCATCTTTGCCTTCCTTTTACGGCAGTCTTTTGATATATGTCCCACAATGCCACAGAAATTGCACCTTCTCCTCTCACGGGGCTTATTGTTCTTCCCTCCTTTCTTGAAGTCTGTTTTCTTCGCTTATAGACCCTCTTTCTTCTCTTCCACCTTAGTTTCTTTCTTGCCGTGGTCTTCCTCGTGTAGCAACGCCATGTCCACCAAGCTTTCATAAGTCGCTCCCGTGGATACATGGGTCATAGCAAGGCTGTGTAGAGGCTCATTCAAACCCTTGACGAAGCGAAGTGCCTTCTTGTGTTGGGTGTTTACTAATTCTATCCCAAATCTGGACAGCTGATTAAACTGATTAACATACTCCCTGATTGTCATACTTACCTGTTTCAGAGTTAGAAACTTTTCCATTTGCAGGCTTCTTTCGGCTTGGGAGAGGAATTTCATCTCAAACCTTGTCCTGAAGTCTTCCCATGTTTCCACTGCCCTCTGAGCATTGGTAATTTCCCACTAACAAGAAGCTTCATCTTTAAGTAACCATACTGCTAGCTGTATCTTTTGCCTGTCATCAACCCCGAAGATGACAAACAGATCCTCAGTCTCCTTTAGCCAGTTTCTTGCTCCTACAAAGGATTATGTCTCATAAAAGTCTTTTCCACCCATAGCCTTGAAGTCTCTACATGTTTTTGCGAAGGCATTTCCACGAGGAGGTGGAGGAGGAGGAGGAACTGCAGCCACTGGAGGAGGGATGTCTGCTGGACCCGCGCCATTGGCCCTTGCTTCTAAGTACCTCCTAAACCAGCCGGGTATCAGCACTCTTTCCGAGAGGTTAAGGTCTCCAGACATGCTGAAACAGAAAGGAAAAATTCAAAACGAAGGGTAGAGAGAGATAGATAGGGAACATGGCTTTGGGGGATTTTGTCTTTTTACAAATATAACACTTTTTCTTGAAAAATGCTTCTTTAAACTTTCTTCTTGAAAACAATTTCAAAAACTTTTATCTTATCTGGTAAACCTATGCTCTGAAACCAAGTGAAACACCCCCCACCATTAAGGTCACTCACAAAGGGAATGCCTTAACTTTGGTGGAGGTTTATAAGTAAAAGCCACAGATAAACACAAGACAAATATAAATACACATATTTTAGACAGCGGAAACCAAACAGGACTTTTATTTCATCAATACGTGTTTAAACAAAACCTTTCCATAATTGTCTCAAAATACTTCCAACATTACAACCTCATTACTGTCTTGATGATTAAAGAAGCATAAAACATAAATAAAAGTAACAAAAATCCCCATAGTGATATCCAAAGCCATAATCCGAGCAAAAGAGATCCAAATCATACATCTACGTTATTGGAGCTTGTAAAGAGTCTGACTGAGCTGAGTTGTTTCCTCCCTGTGGACCTGGAGGGGAAACGAAAGAAAAGAAGACGAAAAGAAAACAGGGTCAGACATAAAGCCTAAGTAAATCTAGTAACTCTTCAGTATGTGAATAAGAAAAGGGCATGATAGATATAAACTGAAAATAGGAAAGTGTCACAGGCTAAGGAAGTGTCGAATGTACTATCGCACCCATACTATATCTCTGCACCTACTTGAGCTTATTTTAACTGGCACCCCATGTTGAGGGTGAAGTGATCCCCATTTTTATTTAAAGATCGGCTCCTACTCACATTAACATGTGTCATACGACCCCCAAGAATTGTAGATACCTATCTGGTCCCACCATGGGGTGTATCAAGACCCATGGTGGCGGCCCCGACACAAATTCTAGAACGCACAGGTTATACTACTGGTGTACCCAGTGCCCTGTTTGTCTACTCCGGAGTGTGTGCACGCCCGCACCCCGTTAGACCTACACTGTGCACCCACCGCCGTCGTTTTGACGCTTACAATCAGCCCAATAATCGTGCCCCACCCTGCCTAGTTTCAGGGTACCATGATACCTAACTTGGGTTACTGTTGAAACGGGTCCCTCGTTACCAAGATTTTCTAGTCAAACATGTTAACTGGTTAAGTGTCTGTATTTACCTAACCTCACCCATCAATTCTTGTTAACATGTTGAATTTGGTTAAGTGTTATAGTTGACTTAACCCTACCATCTGTCCTTAGCCTCTTAGAGCACCTGACCACTCACATTAGACAGGTATTGCTACGGTTACTGGATGTGCCGGTCGGTTCCGGGCAGGTTTACACCGTAGCTCAATCTAACCTCGGGTCCTTATTGGGCTCAATGCTAAACCACCCACATTGGATAGGTACTGTTTTTAGGATCTAAATTAACCCTAGAGGGGGGGTGAATAGGGTTTATTGCAAATTAAATAAATTTAAAATAAAATGTCACAGAAAATTGCAGAAAAAAAATCACACACAGAAAATACCCAGCTTCGGCAAAACTGTGCCTACTGCTGCATTCAAGGTTTCTACTAGGAGTTCTAAACAATCTCTTCGCTTACAAACTCTTGTAAACTTGCGACCTTCGCTTCCGACTGTTTAAACCCTACGCTCAAGACCTTGACACAACTCGATCCGTTAAGTTGTGATTTTTCCAACTACATACACTAGTAGTTTATATACTCCTTTTGATTAAAAGAAAAACTTAAAACAACCAAAAAAACAAAACCCTAGAAATAAATAAAGTGGGTTAGCCCCTTTTTTGACTTGGGCCGGCCATTCTTTTTACTCAGTACTGAAGCTTTTCCCTTTTTGTTAAATAATGGCGGCGGCTTCCTCCTAGGGTTCTTCAAGAATCGATCTTCCTCCAATGGATAGCGTAATCAAATTGATGCTTCAGGATTCTTCGATTCAACTTCGTTCGCTTTGGAGAATTGTATGTGATTTTGCCCTTGATTTCGTTTATTTATGCTCGATGTTTGTTGCGATTTTCTTTTTGATTGATTGTTCTTTGCCAATGAGGAAGACGTGTGTTATTTATAGAGTATTACGAACTCTCTAGAATCCCGATTCTCTGATTTCGTTTGTTGATTTGGTCTTCAATATTCTCGTGGATTTTGGGCTCGATTCTAGATGATATTTTGCTTTGATTTTGTCATGATATATACGAGAATTTTCACTTGAATTTTGGGGCTTTGAAATCTTCTGATTCTGGAGTCTTCGTGGATGGATTTGTGGTAATTTTCGTCGGTTTTTAAAACGAGTATATTTGCTTGCCATATTTGACTAACTGATTTTTGAGTTGGTCCTCCCTGAGAATAGATTTGAAATCTTCAACCTTTATTCGTGAGTGATTTTGAATTTGAATTGGTCTTTATGAAATCTTGTACTTGTGATAGTTCTGGACTTTTAATATTTTCCAACAAATTTGATCGGAATCATTAATTTCATCTTGAACATATATTATACTTTGTTTGCCACATTACTTGGATTCCATTCTCGTAATTTTTCTGATATAAATCTGATAAGATCAGTTACTATACTTGATCATCTTTTGAATAGATACTTGAATCCATTTGAGTTGTATCGACCTTGTCATTGTAATTTGAACTGTTTTGCACCTTGAATAAAAGCTGGTATAATTCTTGATCATACTTTTCCTGCTTTTGAACTGTTTAGATAAAAACAGATACTACCATTCATGTTCTACCATTCACTTGTATGTATATGTGCCATGCAGTTTGCACACCCATGTTCTATAGTACATGTTGCCCTTCATGTACCATATTGTCTTGCTGTTTGGACATGTCCGGTACATACTTACATACTGCTTTATCCTGTCTTTTGCTTAGTTTGTAGTACACCCATGAACACTAGTTAAAGCCTTAACTTTGATCTGATGCCTTTGTATACACCATCATTGCTTGTTACATGTATTATTCAACATTTTAGACCACTGTTGATTTCCCTTTTATGCTCATGCAAGTCCATGCTTGGCCAGTTGCTACTGCGTGTGTTTGACCTTATTGTGCTCATGCTCCATTGTTGAATGTTTGTAACTTAGTAATGTTATGAATTGTGCATTCATGAACCTAGTTGTATTTGAACTAAAACTTGTGTAAATTTTTGCTTGCTGTAGCCTTAACCTTGTTTGCTCCTGAGATTGGATATTGCCACTTTTGCTTGATCATGCTTGAGCATGTTCTGTACCATGTTGACACTGTGTACACACATGTACACATACTTGTCCACTTGAATTTCATTTGATATTAACTGCTCATGTAAATGAACTGATCTGAGCTCCATATATTGTTATTGTTTACTGCTGTACATTTTGTTCTTGCCATTCACACTGACTTGAACAACACTGATTTGCTTTGTGCTTTCATGTATAATTGCTGTGTCCACATCATGCCTTGGCCATGCATAACCAGTCATGATTACGAGTCCAAATGCTTGCCCATATATCACTTGTTCACTTGCATTCTTGTATGCTTGGCATTTGACCTATACTGATATGTTACTTGCTACATCCTTGGTGATTTTGCACTGTCTCGACCATTGATTGACTTGCTGTTTTGACCATTTCACATGTGCTCGGAGTTGTTGGTGCTTGTGCAACTTTAAGTTTCACCATATTTGTGTTTGCCTTGTGTTCATGATTGCTTTGCTCGACCACTTTGGTTATTTTTGTACTGTCCATTTTGACATGTAATGCTGAGTCGAGTTGGTCCTTGATGGCTACTCCTCAGATGCACACACTGATTGGCGAGGCAGTGCACACGTATGTGTGTACATGCAGCCATGTTTTTCCTATCCCTGCATATCAGACCAAGTCTAGAAAAATGATGAGAAACACACCGTAATTCTGAGGCAAATAAAATTTAAAAATAAATTTTTATTTGTTTGTATTGAATTTTGTTTTTGTTACAGTCTACTGTGTGTTTTCTTCTGTATGTGACAGGTGAGAAGATGGTGACTGGACTGAAGGCTGTATAGACTGAAGATAGAAGATAAAAGTCAGTGGAAAAATACCGGTGTCAATGTATAACAAAGTCTGCAAATATAGTTGTATAGAGTGACAGATTTGTATGAATGAAATATAGTATGTCAAATAGTGAAGTTGTAAAAGATGTACTTTTTGATGTTGAAATAAAATATTTTTACCTAAAAAAACCGTGTGATTGTTTAAGTTTCTGCACAGTTATATTTTATAGAAATATTATATTCCTGTCTGTTGTGTAGTATTTCAGTGCATTTACAAACACATCCAATAATAAAATATATTTGGTTGTTATCATCAAACAAAAATCATATAATTGCGTATACAACACTGTTGTGACTACTGGACAGCCACGCGGGTCCGGGCAGGTTTACATCACAACTCAATCCAACCTCGGGTTAAGCATATCGTGTTTTCTAAATTTACATATTTTATTACTTCTCAATTTTATGTAAATGTCATATCTTTTATTCTTGGGTATATCAATTCATACCGCTTAAATGTCATTGTTGTTGGCATGTGCCAACCATGCCAACATATATATTGTTCATGTTTTACACCCAACGTTATTACCCCCGTTTGTACGTTCGCAACATTATAACATGTGTTGGGCTTGTCACAATTCAATCCAACTTTATAAACGTGATAAAAAGGGGAAATCAAGAACATGTAATACATAAAGGTGTATGGTGCATGAACTTGCAATTTAGCGATTCAACTAACATATAACATGGGTCATGTGAACTTGCATTCAAATCAAAGTATAACTAAGTAGGTGACATATGAAATGGCATAGTTTAGGCTTATACAAACTTGTGTTTAACCATGTTTAACTTGGCATAATGTCAACCACAAAATAGCATGTTGTATGTTCACCAAAATGTCCAATTTTAACATCTAATCATATATCCTATTTCAACGTGAACTTGCATAGTTTATGAAACCCAAACGATACTTAACATAAATCCAATTATACTTGCAAATAAACATAAGAATGATATCATAGGTTTTGGGTCATGTAGGCATAAAAGGTTTCAAATCTAGAACATGTTTACATAAGCCTTAATTTAGACTAAGTGATTGTATATAGTCCATGCCATACGCATAAACATAAAGGGATCAAATTCTAGTTTTTGCCACAAACTTGCAAGTGCCATTGTTTTCATATACAGTTGTTCAATAGGCTTGCATCAATCAATTTATGCCACAAACATCAATACACAAGTCATGATAGAACCATTACAATACACAGAATTTATACAATAACACAATTCTATTTTCATTTACATCGAATCACATCACAGTTTTTATTCATATTCTGAAAGGTCACTATACTTACAACGAATGCAGAATCTTGAATTCTGGATTCTGAATTCTGAAATTGAGATGCGCTCCTTTGGGTAGATTAACGTTGCGTTTATTAATTTGATTAAACTTTTATCTTCTTCTTAATTTGATTCGTCTCTAGGCTTTTCTCTCTTGACGGCTATGCTCAATTCCTCCCTGGCAGCATGACGACTCCCATCTTAATTTTTTGTGTGAATTTTTAGTTGAGACTTAGGGTGTATTTATACATTTTTAAATTGTTTTGAGCCGTCAGATGAAGACAGGAGGAATCTAGACCATACAAAGTTCAAAGAGCCAATCAAGAGGTGACATGTCAGCCCTAGTGACACACCGAGCCACAGAAATTCGAGCCAGACCTAGCCAGCCAGGTCGACTAGGCAGGTCGACTAGCAGGTCGACACTATGGTCGACCCGGGGTGGCCAGGTCGACACCATGGTCGACCCTATGGTCGACCTGGTCTCTTGGCGGGAATTTTCCCGCCCAGGCCAGTTTGAACCTGTTTTTTCGAATTTTGAATTTTAAACTGAGCTGTTTGAATTTAAATTTTATTCTGAAACTTCCGAAGGTCATAACTCCTTCATACGGAGTCCGATTCGCGCAAACTCGGACTCTATCTCAAGCAGAATTCCGACACGAACGCAATGCGTAACCCATTTCCCTTAATTCTTTCCTTTAGAATTAATTGCACTTTAATTTGTGAAGCTTAATGTTATAGAATTCACGGGGTGTTACACGAAGCATTTGAAAGTGTAAAGGAAAACGACATAGGACACGAAAATGAGTCTGAATCATAAAACGACGAGGACTGAGTAATATCAGGCAATTTTTAATATTATTCACATTACATTTTTCTTTGATTAATATTGCATTTAAACAAGTTATATAATGTTAATGACAACAAGTGTATACTCACACACACAGCACATACACAACATGACACATGTGTAGTATGTATTACATTTTTTATCGGTTTATCATATCATAATTATTATGAGTTGTATATGCATGTATGTGGCAGATACTATGCCCGGCTTTGGCACTAGGCGATGTAGCTCTTCCCAGAAGATTGGTGAGAGTAGCGGCAAGCCTCAAGCTCGTCCAGCCATTTACTTGAAGCCAAAGGTTGATCGTGCATAAGTATAAAAATTAGCAGCATAGCAATTTAATTTTTTTGTACACGATATATCTATAATTGTCTAAAGTTCTTTTTTTATATTTAACATAGGGGATTCGAGTTAGAGCCATCGTTTGTGGTTCTAAACATTTCCAAGAATGCATATATGGCTTGGATGAGCGATTTCTGACCTAAGTGGAGCAAGATTCCCCACACCGTTAGAGAGGCTATTTGGCAAGATTTTCTTGTAAATTTATTTTGTTTTACAAAATGATTAAATACAAATAAATAATTAGCAATTTTTTATCATTATACAGTGCAAAGTAGATCTGCAGGAGGTTGACGTTTGCTTAGTTCAGCAACACTGGAACTCGAAGATCGCTAAGAACTACAGAGAGAAAATGTCAGAGATTAAAAAAATTAGGGGAGAAACCAAAGTGGATGAGCGTAACTGTATGGGAAAAGTGGGTCGACTGGTGGAACACTAATGAATTCCAGGTAAATATACGAAGACTCTCATTATTTTTTTGGTGATTATTAAATAATTATTCAATGTAAATTTGTAGGCGTAGTCAGCAAGGAACTTTGCAAACAAGAGCAGAAATCCATTAACCCATGATGGAGGATCCAAGTCTTTTTAGCATCACCGCGAGGACTTGGTAAATTTATTAGTTATTACATTTGTATATTGATCAGTTTAGTAATTTTCTATGTGGAATTGAATTATCTAAATTATCAATTGCAGGAAAGAGCTTGTGGACATCCTGTGTCCTACATGGACGTATTTGCTCACACCCACGCATTAAGGCAAGCAGACGAGGCTGGCAACATCACATATCAGTGTAGTGATTAGGATAAGGCGACAAGTGCATATGTATGCGTATTTTAAATTCTATTACTCACATTGATTAGTTTATTAATTACTAGCTATGTAAAATAAAAATAACATTCTACTATTTTTCAACTATAATTGTTTTTGCATTATATGCAAGGTTTCAGAAAAGGCATGGGATCATGCGTTTGAGGAGTCTGGTCGTGACACCGGAGGAGGAAGATAACATATTTGACACTGTTATGGTTCTGACGCAGCAGAGTAAACATTATGGCTTCAGAAAGTTAATGGTAATTAACCCTTCTGCATATATACAACAAATTAGCATGTAGATATATAATATTATAATATTTTATATGCTAACATAACCCTTTTGTTATTCATTCTATTTTCGTACTCGAGTAGCTCAGAAAGCCCAAAACAAAGATAAAATAAAGGAGTTTAACACAATGATTGAACAACTGCAGAAGAAGAATCTTCTTCAAGCTATACAGATGAAGCGGCTGAAGCGGCTGAATCAAAAGCTTGTGGAGTATGTGCAGAATCATGATTCTTTCCTTCGTCATCAGGTGCTTCCGGAACGACGAAGATGCTTGAGGTATATTTTTTTTGTGATTGCACGATGTATGTATTGACTTAGAGATGGCCAGGACTGTGTTTTGTGTTGTATATGTTGGTACAAAGTGGATGAGGATGATATTTTGGTTATATTTTGATGGTATGTACTTTATTTGTTGACGTGTGATGTTAATGAGTTAGTTTTTTATGTTTGTATGGTTTATTTTGTTTATACTAATGTTTATTTGATTTACGTTGGTTGTTTATATTGTTATTGATATATATGTGTGGAATAGATTGGAAATGTGGGTGGCTGGAAGGTAATAGGCTTACTATTATAAAAAAAAATCACCCAGATTTCCAACGGCTTGAAACGGTTGCCAACTGCTTATTGGTCATATATCAAACGGTTGCCAACGAAATGAAACCGTCGGAGGCCGTTGGAACAGCTGTTGGAAATGCCTATTAAACCCATTGGAAAATGTTATAATTCGTTGATTATATTCTAACGGCTATTCTACGGTTTCAAATGGCTATCAACGGCTCTCAGCCATTGGAATAGTCGTATTCTCTTGTGTCATGCACTTTGAAGCCACGATCATAGATCTAAACATTGTTTGGCCTAAAAGTTCATGTATTGATCACAAGTTGGAAGCCTCATTCCCTCTGAACGAGCCATGGCCACTGTGCTTGCTCGAACTATCCCTACATAGTCAACTACTCCAAGAAAACCATACTAGAAAGAAGAACGTGATGATTCGAAACTAGAACAACAAGTTTCATGATTTACCATCCAGTATATGATACAATTTTGATTTTTTGAAAATCCTAACCTTTGCATTTTACAGAATTTTGCCTACTTTGTTTGCATCATCTTCTATTTTGCAAATGCCCAAGCTTATTTCTTAGTTTACATGCATACATTTGTTTTCAAATCCAGTGTTGCCATTTTAAGTTTCGAGGAGAAGAACCAAGATGAAAAAGAAGATTAGAAAGAGATTGAAATAAAAGGACATGTTATATAAGATTGAAATATTATAAAATAAAAATAAATAAATAAAAAATATTTTCCCTTGCTATCATTTCAAGCTTCCATCTAAAATCGTCAAAGGTACAACCTTCATTAAATGAGAATGTAATTGTTTACAAAAAGTTAATGTACTTATTTTGAAATTAGTGTGCTTTTTATTTTATTAAACAGTTAAGAAAATTTAATATTCATTTACTACCAAATCATACTTTTCCTTCATATTAATTTAAATATTTTTATTAACCAAATATCACATAATGTCTTTTTTTTAAATATAAAACTATAAATTAAAATAACATTTTACTTAAGCTACAAGTAAACATCAAATCAAGACTTAATATAATTCAAATTCAAATTTATATTATCTTTGTTCGTTGTTAAACATCAAATCACTCTTTTTATAACATAAAATATAAATCATATTATATATATATATAGCGGTGAGGGCCTCATTAATGGCGACTGGTTAAAATTTTCACCAGATTTTGCCATGCGTGAGTGACCCCCTACTTTCCTTCGTTTTCTGATTTCTTTCAATTGTATTTTCTTCACCAACCTCAAACCATTTTTATCGATGATAATACTTCTGATTTTCTTTCGTTTTCTGTCTTAAAGCCAGATCTGAGAAGTCTTACTTCACCCTTTTTAACCCTAATTTTAGAATCGATTTCCATCTACATACCAGATTCATTAATGCCAGATCTGATCCGATCCTTTACATCTACCCAACCCTAACAGATCTAATTAACTGAAGTATTGGATTATCAAGACTTTGTTAACTCGAGTTTCGGCATGGCAAGCACAACTGAAGATTCAGTTCCAAGTTATCCAACTAATTTCCTTTACTTGAGCTAGTATGCGGTCAGTTTGTATTTGGGTAAGACTCTTTTGCTTTAGATCATGGGTTGATGGATTCTGGATTTAATCTGGTGCTTCGTTTGGGTTTCTAGATTCTATTTTCTTTTGATTTTAGTTTCATAATATATTTGGTAAATCTGTTATTACTGAAGCACCTGTATCCTTCATGTTTACATCCTTAGTTTGTTATGTAAATCCCAAAAAAAATCGGAGAATAGGCAAATATCAGTAGATCCATTTGTGCTCATTCAGATATGGTTTTTTGATGAGTATTAGACAGTGAATGAATGATTTACTAGATGGTTGGTTTGCAAGTTCTTGAGCAGTTTTCTTCAAGTCTCAAATTTATTTCCGATCTAAACTGTAATGACTGGAGTATTTTGTTTTTAGCTATGAAATCTATAATCCGTAATGTCAAATCTAGCAATGGGATTGATTCATTGGTTTATTAATCATCAACCAGACCTGCTGATTGGATTTGAATATTGTTTGGGGTTTTATAAGCAAGGGCTTGCATGGTATTCTAGTTTTACGGCTTCTGGGGTTTCTTCCCAAAAGTGATAGTACCCAATACTGGAAATTTGGCTTGGATCAGCAGATGTAGATCTGTCATATTAGCTGAATGGAAGCTTTATTTGATTATAGGTATTAAGTTAGCTTGGGAAATGTGTTATCTTGTGGGAGAAGAGAAGATTTGAGGATCAATATTTAATGTAGGTGATGTTTGAGAAGAAGGTCACTGTTTCTGATCAAATTATAGTATTCAATTTTTTGGGTGAAATTTAAAAATTGGATGAACAAAGGATTAGATTCTTTCATATGGTTCTGGTGATACAATTTCCTGCTAATGATTATACCAAAGTTATATTATGTTGTTAATGCTCAAAAGTTTGTTGATAGTCATATAAGGCGTGTAGTGATGCAGCATGTGTGCAGGAGGGAGCCTTGGGCTCTGGAGTAATGAAAGAGGGGTTGGCCTAATCATGAGCCGGTCTCAATCTTTTTTAGTTTTAGACTTTATTGTATTTTCATGTTTTCTTTTACGTTTTTATATGTAACGGTTAGTATGCTAACCAATATTGTACTGCTTTTCGTAGTTAATAAAAGTGAACCAATTTTCAATATATATATATATACACACACACATATATACGCACATACACACGTTTGAGAAGATTGTTATCATATAACATATACAAATAAAGCAATCTATTTTCGAATATATTTTCACAATAAGATACATATCCATTATAGGAAAATAGGCTAAAGGAAAAAATTAGAGAAACTTTTTCCTGAAGGACAACAAGTTTGGATTTTAGGCTAAAGGACAAACTTTCATGTAAAAGAAGAAATGGTGATGGGCCCCTGAATTCCATGGTTTACACTAAAAAATGTCCCCATGCTTAAAATCCAAACTTCTTATCCGTAAAACTAAATTATTTCCTAAGTTTTTCCTTCTCCCTAATAACCCCTTAAAATTATTATTTGAACTGTCTAAAATAAATTCTCTACCCTTTAAAATTGAATATAATGATTAAAAACATAAATAAAATATTTAAATAAATTAAAGATCCATAAAATAAATTGATAAAATTCCGGGTTGTTAGTATATACTCATATTATTTTTTAATTTTTTGTGATCGTAGTTGACCCTCCATTTTGTATTGAATTCATTTTCCAATCTTTTACATGAATGCGGGGTAAGTGAAGCTCGTCTTTGTTCCCGACTACTGTAACGACCCAGAAAATCTGAACAAATTTAAAAATTTTAAATTGGCTAAAATAATGGATTTTAAATATTTAAAATAAATATTTTAAATAATGGAAATGAAAAGTGAGTTTGAATCGACAATTGAAAACGAATATAATTAATTATAATTATAAACAAGGCTTGAAAAGGCGCTGCAGTTTCAAAAATTGAATTCAAACTTTGTCGGACTGTACCGGGTGCAAAACAACCCGGATTTTAGTGAAACCAAAAATATTTAAATTTGTTAGTGAATACCTTTCTAACGAATCTGAAAAATCGAATTTTCATAGCGGAAAGCAAAAGTAATGGCCGAAGGAATTTTCATAATGGTCGCTATGGAATTTATATAGCCCGTGAAATTGGCCATTTTGCATACGACCTCGGAATTCGACGAAACCACTTTTGTTGGGTCCGGGATGTGAAGTTATTGCTAGGTTTCAAATTTCATAATTTTTGAAGCTAATATGTGAGCGTGGCAAAGGAAAATGTGTTTTGGTCAATTATAGTTAAATTGGATCGACCAAAAATGGGCCTTTTTGCAAACGGTCTCAGAATTCGGCAAAACTAGTTTTGTTGGGACCGTATCGTCAAAACATAGCTAGATTTATTTTTCTGGAATTTTTCGAATCAGTTTGTGGCCCTGGTAAATTGAAATGTACGTTCAAATTAAATATTGAATGTTATATATTTTAATTTGAAGGAAAACTGGCTGAAACAGTCGAATGGGCCTACGAAACATATCCCATTGTGTTCGGAATGGGGGTAAAACGCTAGGGACGACAGTCGTTGGGTTTAGATTGGTGGTCACGTCAGAAAACCCCTTTAAAACCTCCCCGACCAATCAAATTTTTTTTATATATATAAAAAAAGAATTTCCTTCTCTCTCTCTCTCTCCCCGAAGTCGATCAGCGGCGGAAAACCGCTTCCCCCTTCCCTTCCATTTTCTGGCGATTCTGATCATCGATACACCCCCTCCCTTTGGAGTTTTCCGAAGCCCTCGCCACCCTCTTCCCATCCATAGCTGGTACGCCCCCTATCGTCGCTCGTACGAGGAGATCCAGCCCCCCAAAGTTCGGAAGTTCCCGCCGCCGCCACGACCAGGATTCGCCACCGAGATGGCCCACTCCCCCACGCGCGCGAAGCTCTCTCCTAGCCCGTCGACGCTGCGAAGGCCGATCGTCCTCTAGCTTCACGGATTGGGAGAAAATTACAACCCTAGTTTCGAATGATTTGCTGAGGTAATCGGCTTTGTTTATTTAATCTGATTTTAACACCTTTAAACCGTTGCAAACTTTGAAAAATCATATC
Organism: Allium sativum; assembly: GCA_030737875.1. Lineage (NCBI taxonomy): Eukaryota > Viridiplantae > Streptophyta > Magnoliopsida > Asparagales > Amaryllidaceae > Allium > Allium sativum. Next base: position 172,858,902 of record CM060919.1, read on the forward strand.
TTTTTCATTTCTTGTCGAAATTCAGTAAAACAGGAAACATCGTGACCGTGAGGACGTCTTCTACATTTTAGAAGAGACCGCATATTTTTCTGAGCCTTCTGCTATTTTTGGTGGAGTGGAACCCAATGTGAGATTTCTAATTTATAAACGATATGGAAAACGACGATGAATAAATTATATAGTCGATGTATGAGTTATATAAGCGTTGTACACCCCTTGTATAAGCGTTGTATTAGTTGTACGTACGATGTATAAGTTATATATGCGTTGTAAAAATTATATATGTGTTAAAATAAAAGTGAATTGCTATATATATATATATATATATATATATGCCCCTCGTCCACAAACCATGGACGATATTTATTGGTTGTGATTGGTGTGAAAATTGATTGATAGCGAATGATTGTTTGGGATTGTTTGTGGTTGGTATTGATTGATTGTGGTTGAAAAATACCCGTTTGTGGTTGAGAAATATTTGGTTGAAACCACATAGGATTAGTTTGTGGAAATGAAATAAATATATACATGCCACCTGCGTGCGAACTAGATGCATGACCCCATTGTCAAAAACCGCGAGGTTTTAAGGTAGAGCGAGGAGCCGTACTAGGGACGGTCCCGGTTTTAACTACCCTGCCGTTATGCTGCCGAAATTTTGAATAATATTCATGTGTTTGAATTATTTTCATTTGCCGAAACTATATTTATTCATTGTATAGAAAACCTTCATGTGTTGAATCGATATTCATTCGTTGATTAGAAATTCATGTGTTGAATGGTATTCGTGTTTTAAATATAAAAATCACATTTTTATCTATATATATAAACTATAGAAAACCTTCATGTGTTGAATCGATATTCATTCGTTGATTAGAGATTCATGTGTTGAATGGTCTTCGGGCTTTAAATATAAAAATCACATTTTTATCTATATATAGAAACTATAGAAAACCTTCATGTGTTGAATCGATATTCATTCGTTGAATTGAAATTCATGTGTTGAATGGTATTCATATTTTGAAATAAATTGTTTTACAATAAAAATTCTATTTTTATTACTTATATAAACTATATAAAATAATAGTGTTCTGAAATAATTTGTTTTACAATAAAAATCACATTTTTATTATATACATGAATTGTAGAAAATGTGAAGTGTTAAAAATAGCAACTCGTTCAAATAAATATGCATGAGTTGAAATATTCATTAATTAGCTAATGATATGATTTTTGCCTATACATGCAACATTAGAATGAATGGTGTTTTTAAACCAAATGGAATCAAATATGAAGTTGAATGGAAAATGATAAGTGATAAGAACCGTATATCTGTACATGCATATTTATTGGAACAGGTTATAGCAAAGGGGCTAGAGAAGAGGAATAAAATTTTGTGCCCGACAAATAGGTACACATTTACTGTTTTGTTTGGGTGATGATTTTATGAGCCTGTTGGCTAGCCGCTTGGCTTTTTCTTTTTCTTTTTGACATGAGACGCCCGTGAGGCTATTTGGGAATTTTCCTAGCCCCTCCCGTACAAAGGAGGTTATGGCGAAAATTTCCAAAATTTAAAGGCGTTAGTGAAATATTAGAAGTGGAAACAATATAGGAATTTTTGAATCGATTATATTTATATATATAAATATAATTATATTTAATCAAATAACGACGCTGCAGTTCGTATTTTGAAACCGTGATTTCAAACGATTAGTACGGGAGATCCGACCATCGGATTTTCCTGAAATCGCAACCGTTGGGTTCGCTTTTAAAAAATCTTTCCAACGGCACCAACTTTGTAAAAAATCCAACGGTTGGATTGTCTGGAATGTTTAATTCAAATCTGAAGAAAAACAGCGCCAGAAACGATTATATATATATATATAATTATATTTAATCGAATAACGACGCTGCAGTTCGTATTTTGAAATCGAAACTTCAAACGATTGTACCGGGAGATCCGACCGTCGGATTTTCCCGAAACTGGAACCGTTGGATTCGTTTTGAAATGACCTTTCTAATGATGTAAATTTTGTGAAGATCCAACGGTTAGATTTTCAGATATGTGTAAATCAAATCTGAAGAAAAACAGCGTCACGGCCGCGTTACGGCCCGAAGCGTCGTTTTGAATAAATTAGCTATTTTAAAATAAATAAAAATAGCGATAAATCGTTATAAAATATCATAAACGATATGGAATGGAAATAAACTGAATTTGCTCGATTTATGTGGTATTTGATGGTTGAATGTGTTTGGTGTGAAAATTACATTAAAGAACAAAATTGGTGTGGTCGAATGATTTAACCACTGAAATAAATTGATTTGAGATTCTAAATATACGTGAATTATTTGAAAAGGCCGAGTTAATTCTCATTTCAAATAATTGACCGACGATGAAAAATCGAAGATGAAGACGGTGGTCGAAGACCGGAGATCTTCACCTCGTTTGGATGGTAACCGAGGTCCTGATTGGGAGGCATCCCGAAATATGGATAATGAGTGGTGATCGTCCAGACGTACGTGGTGATCGATGGGTTTGCGAGGTATTTAGTGCCTCCGGTTTCGTTCAGACCCAGAACGGACATGTAAATGGACTGTGTGTCTGACATTGGATTTTATTCTGTGTTGATTGATCTCTTTTAAATATACATCTGTTTGGCGGCGGAGAATTTATTCTTTTGCTGAACGCCCTTCTCTGAGACGCACGAGCCCAGAGGTTGTATATTGATGGACATCAGTCGCATGGCATGAATTGCCTGTGTGGCATGCTAAGATGCAGTGATCAGGGCTTCTGTTGAAAAGCAAAGTCTTGTGGTGATGATCAAAGCACCGCCTGTGTGGCGTAGCTTTGTGTATAATGTGAATTCGCGAGCCTCACACCCCGGTATAAACCAGAAACGGGAGAAGGACCTCAGGGAGGGCATGCGTTTCTTCCTAGCTAGGGTGGTGTCAGTGACCTACCAGCCCTGACATTTATATACTTTTCACCTGTGTGGTTGTTGCTTTTGCGAGGCGCCTCGGTTTGATCGGACAATCCGGGTCCGATGGAGTCATTCGTTGGCTCGTTTACGCCCCAAAGGGCGGGGAAACGTATTGTTCAGGCATAATAATCCACATCGGTGGACCGGCCCTGACGATCCAAGGGGCAGTTGCGGCTGTTCCAGAGACTCGGGCTAGGCAGTCTCGAATTCGGTAAGGACTATCTTTTGCCTTGGTTCATGATGGAAATCCAATTTCCAAATACGACATCGTGTGGTTCTGATTGTATATATATATGGCGACATGATATATGGTACCCATGCCGTCTATGATTGATAGTTATGATTTGAAATTGTTTTCAAAACATATAAACACTAGCAATAATATCAAATGCCTTTGTTTTATTCGTATCAAGCATATTTTGGCCGTTATAAGGTAAAAACTCTATCCTCCGGTTTGCGTTGCATTGTGTGATGGGAACTGAGTCTTATAATGGCTTCATTTTTATAAAAAGCATAGCGGTGTTTAAAAGAAAGATTTGTTTTAAAGCACTGGCAATCCGATGGAGTAAACCCGTTCCACGAAAGTGGCGTGGTCCTGTGATTAGCCATATTATATATGTGATGAGTAGATTTCTCATACCAGACTCATGACTAACTCGTAGTTTGTTTCACTTTCAAACTCGGGTGCCCCTTTTTCTACACGGGCAGCCTTGTATTCAGGTTTAGCTGGTTCTTTCTGGATAGCTGGAGCTGAAGATGGATTCTATCATTTATCTCTTTTTATGTTGTTCAGCTCCTATTGTACATATTATGTTTGTTTCCGCTGTAGACATTTATGTATAGCTGAACTGTATTTGTACTAAGTAAGATCATGTATACTGTGTAACTCTGATGATTACTTTTATCCAGTATATTCTATTGTTCATTATTTGGCGTATTTATTTAATTCTGTTCTGCTATTACCTGTTTCTGTGTTATATTCCATGGATTACCCTTGCCACCGTCAGTACGGGGTTTGGGGTCGTCTCAACTACTGACTTCTCCCAAACATAACTGAAGAAAATGTTTTCTTCATTTCATCCTTTCATGGAAAAGCAACTCTATTCTCGTTAGTAACAACCGCTTCATTGTTCAAGGTTTTCTCAGAGGAGCTTCTATTTAATGTCGTACTAAAATAAGGTTTCGTTCTGCTAATTCCCAGTTTTACCTGCTGATGTGCAAATAGTTTTAGGCACTGTGTGTGTATGTGTGTGTGTGTGTGTGTATATATATATATATATATAGCCGGTCTAGACATTTGTGCGCCCCAGCCCACTAATTTTTGTTTTCAATATATAAACAGTAAGCTAAATAATACATAACAATTTTCAAGCAAAAACATATAAATTGACTCCAACAGGTTTTGAACCCTGGTTGCCATACAGTTTGAAAGCTCCTTTTACCGCTCAATCATACTCACTTATGCTCCAAGTTTAGAACATTTCTATATTTACTATTTAACAGCAGCGTATTTCTAATTAATGTTGCTCTGGCCCAGTGGGCTGCCCCAGCCCGAGGGTTTGGTGGACTTCCCTCTGGGCCGACCCTGTATATACTGGTGACATAATTTTAATGTTGAATATAGGCAAGTATCGCATGCACGTATTTACGCACCATCTACAGTACGCAATGCACTATTATATCATCAGAAGAAAACGAAGGCAAGAGCAAACAATACAGACCTGGTCGACTTGCAATTGCATCTACTTGTAGAATTCAACTGCAGGTTAGTTATGAATGCAATATATATATAAAAAGAAGAAGCCACCCATGTATATGCTAGTACAATATAATTCTCAATCCACATTAATTCACAACTGAGTTGCATAAAACTAAAGCACAGGCTAAACTAATTCAATGCTATAAGGTCGGATCTTTCGGGTTTCAATGCTAGGGGAAACAAAAGCAACTTCACTTTTTAATACCATTTCTTCCTTTTAGCAACCAGGCGCATAAAACAATTCAAAGCATGCATTTCCCTCCTCCCCTTCCTAAATGGACATGGACCGTCTCAAAATCGACGTTAGCAAAAGAAAAATCAGGCCATCTTCTCAAGCAAGCAAGAAATCTACATTCATAATCACTTCGTATGCCAATCTAGTAAGTTTATCCTCTCCAGGGTTGTTGAATACTAATTTTCCCATTGTTGAGATTTGTGATACGCAAATCACAATTGTAGGCAACAAATTTTCTATGTGGATCCATTTTTGGTGGAGTTATTTGTTGCTACTTTTATGGGATATTTGAAAGTGAAGGCAAGGATTATTTGGTGCTTATCCAAATAGATATTTGATATATATGAGGATATTTTGGGTGGCAAGTTACTTGGATGCCAAGGAAACTTGGGTATAAAGCAATTCACTCTATAAAAGGCCTAGTTGATATCTTCATTATATATGGTGGAAAAATTTGCCATTGTTCTTCATTATCTTTCTCCTCAAATTGTTTAGCCATTAGATATTCTCTACCTATTTCTCAATAAGGTTATTGATTCAAGTTGTGTTTGTTTAACGATAGTTGAGATCGGTTGTAAACAATATTTTGGTGAATCAATAAAGAGGGTGGTTGGGTGGAATATCGTGTGTTCATATTTCCGATATTTTTTTGTGTTGTTGTTTGTTATTCAATCACATTCATCTTCAAGTGATTGGGTGAAAAAGATTCATTTTGTTTTTGGGTGTTTTGTCAAAACTTCCGCTGCGCACAAAACCCCAACAGTTGGTATCGGAGCTCAGATCACCGCATAGCTTGGAGTGTTTGTTGGATTGAAAAAAAAAATTTGATTTTTTGTTTGAAAAAAAATTGATTTTTTGATGTCAGAGATGATGACGTTGTCGAAGATGGCTATTTTGAATGGGAGGAATTGGGGTATATGGAAGCCGAAGATGGAGGACGTTCTATATCTCAATGATTTGCATGATCCCATTGATGGAAATGGGGAGAAGCCCTCGAATATGGATGAGGGAAAGTGGAAGAAAATGGACAAAAAGGCGATTGCGTTGATTCGCCAATATTTGGATGATTCTGTGTTCCACCATGTGGCTAGTTGTGAATCCGCAAAGGCGTTGTGGGACAAATTAGTATCGCTGTATGAGTCAAAGAGTGCTACAAGTAAGACTTTTCTGGTTCAAAAGTTGGTGCAACTTCGATTGGATGAGGAGAAGTCTGTTGCAGAGCATTTGAACGAGTTTCAAGATGTCATCAATCAATTGGCAAACATGAAGGTCAATTTTGATGATGAGTTGCAGGCTCTTTTGTTGATGAGTTCTCTTTCGGAAAGCTGGGAGACTTTGGTTGTTTCATTGAGTAATTCCAATGCTAATGGAACTATCTCTTTGGAAACGGTTCGAAGCAGTCTTTTGAATGAGGAGCTAAGGAGAAAAGGGTCGGAGTTGAAATCGGTTCAAACTGAGGCGATGGTAGCAAGGGACTTAGGTAAAGATACAAGGAAGAAGAAAGGTGCTATCTTTTGTCATTATGTGGTAAGAAAGGCCACAAGCGCAATGATTGCTATTCATATATACGATATATGAAGAAGAAGAAGGCGCAAGGTGATAATAATAGTGATGAGGCACAGGCAGGCTTTGCTGAAGGTACCGAAGGCAATTCTTCATGTAATGTCCTACTTAGTGTTGTGGAGCCTTGAAAGATGGATTCAGGAGCTAGTTTTCACATATGTTCTGATATGAAAAGTTTTTCTTCGTATGAGAAGAGTGTTGGCATGATAAAGACGGCCAATGGAGTAGAGCTACCAATTTGTGGAGTTGGAGCTGTTAGGTTTCGGATGCATGATGGAGTGGAGAGAGAAGTTGCCGGTGTGAGGCACATACCCACTTGTTCGCATAACCTCATATCTCTCGGTCAGTTAGATCGCCGCGGTTGCACTTATGAGACTCGAGGTGGAGTTTTGAGAGTGAAGAAGGGTGGTCGTGTGATGATGCGAGTAGTTTTGGAGGAGGGGAACCTATATAGTTTGGTCGGTTCAGTGGTCAACAGTGGAAGGCGGGTGACGGTTGAAGAACCTAGTCCACAGCAAGATGGAGAGGTTAATATGGTCACTGCTGATGGTCCTAAGGTGGAGGATCATGGTATCGACAAGGGTCTAGATGTTGATGATGCTCGAGGGATCCCGGAGATGAAGAGATCATGTCAAGCGGAAGACGGATGTCGAGTTGTGAAATCCACAAAGACAAGATGGAGGTCTTTGTGGTATTACAAACGCTTTTGAAGATCGCTATTGGTGTGGTGCACGGATGAGGGAGGTGCACCATTAGTGGGCGATGGTGGAGGTTTCTAATGATGTTAATTGAGAAAAGAAGGTTGAAAGTGAGAGCTAAGTTGGCTAGTGTTGAGTGGAGGAGGTGTTGTGATTTGGTATCAAGGTGGAGTGTTGAGATTTGTGATACGCAAATCTCAATTGTAGGCAACAAATTTTTTATGTGGATCCATTTTTGGTGGAGATATCTGTTGCTACTTTTATGGGATATTTGAAAGTGAAGGCAAGGATTATTTGGTGCTTTTCCAAATAGATATTTGATATATATGAGGATATTTTGGGTGGCAAGTTACTTGGATGCCAAGGAAACTTGGGTATAAAGCAATTCACTCTATAAAAGGCCTAGTTGATATCTTCATTATATGTGGTGGAAAAATTTGCCATTGTTCTTCATTATCTTTCTCCTCAAATTGTTTAGCCATTAGATATTCTCTACCTATTTCTCAATAAGGTTATTGATTCAAGTTGTGTTTGTTTAACGATAGTTGAGATCGGTTGTAAACAATATTTTGGTGAATCAATAAAGAGGGTAGTTGGGTGGAATATCGTGTGTTCATATTTCCGATATTTTTTTGTGTTGTTGTTTGTTATTCAATCACATTCATCTTCAAGTGATTGGGTGAAAAAGATTCATTTTGTTTTTGGGTGTTTTGTCAAAACTTCCGCTGCGCACAAAACCCCAACACCCATATGTTGACGCTACTTTCATTTTTTCTATTGTTAATGCATACGGTTTCTTATAGCCGTTTGCGAAAACGGACGATGGTTGAAAAGCGAGAGTTTGCTATCGCAGTAATCGATGGTGAATGACCATTTGTGTAATTAAAGTAGTGTTTCCGATATGCTTTTTATAACTATTCAGTTGTAAACTGTCGTAGGAAACAAAGGATTTTTATCCTTATGCCACCGCGGACATCTGCAACTGTTATGCTGTTAAAAAACTATCGGCAACTAATTGATGTTCCAAGTATTTGATGGCCATTTGTTGATCTCTGACACCACTGTACGGTTGTAAGCCATCGCAATTTTGTCTACTATTTGAGTGTTCTTGACCAATCTCCTGATATTTGTTTCACAAATTTTTGATGAGAAATAGCTAGCTGACCTTAGCAACTGCCCGCAGTAGTAAGCCACTGCCTACATATCGGGCTGACAACAACGCAAAGGTACCTTACATTAGGTATTACAAATGAGATAAAAACACAAACCCCCGATAGCATATGAAGAGTTATGTTACATTACACGGATTGCAGACATGGCACTCTATCAACCTTTAATCTCATTTATCATCAGCCGCTCCTTTCACTAATCCAAAACATTATTTTGTAACCAATTATCTCTCAGCCCAAAGCCCAACTATTTGTATATATATTCTGGGCTGATGCAACTTGTAATTTAATGTATAATCAATTTTCGTGCAATAAGAATTTCATTCTTCAGTTTCAAAACATTTCTGTAAAATTTTGATTTGGTATCAGAGCAATCTCTAAGCCTAACGACATCAAATCTTTGAAAGTTTTCAGTAAAAGTTTACCCATCAGCTTGGTTTCATCATCTGGGTATAAATTCTCTCATCAGACAAGTTTTCATCATTTGAGAGAACAAAGTATAATACGATCATCGGTGCCATGCCTGAAATTACTGTAAATTCGGCTGCATCACGATAAATCATACTATACTTGTTGAAATTCTGTATCAATCATCAAGAACCCAATACAAGATAGTAAAAGAAACTCACCAAAACTCAGTTGAAGCCTCGCCAGAGAGTTCTCATCAGATTCTGTAATCACTCTTACTGATTTCATCATCAAACTCTCGGCTGCTCCTCTCTGAGCATTAGCCATTTCTCACTTTCGATCAAAAACGACATTTGATTCAGAATTTCTTGAACTTCTTGAAGTTCTTGATATATTTTCATCATGGTAGACCCAGTTACATCCTCTACATCAGGAACATGAACAGATGCTGGATCAAATCCATCAAATCCACCAATCCCACCATCTAGACCTGTACATCAATTAGTTAAAACAGGTATTAGTCCTCAAAGTCAGTTAATTACTGTACAACTTCAAGAAGAAAACTATTTGCTATGAAAACTACAAGTCGAAACTGCCATTCAAGGCTACGGCCTGGATGGATTCATACTTGGCACCACCCCTGTCCCTGCCAAATTCATCACTGATCAAGACAACAGAACTGTTGCCAATGAGGCATATGTTCAGTATCATAGACAAGATCGATTAATTAGTGCTTGGCTCTTATCCTCAATAAGTGAAGATCTGTTACCAACTGTCATTGGATGCACATCTGCTAATGACATATGGACCACAATAGAAAAAGAATTCAATAATCAGTCATCAGCAAAGGTTTTACATTTCAAAAGACAGCTTCAAAATATAAAAATGGAAAATGTGAACATGAGAGAGTACATAGCTAAGGTCAAAAATCTATGTGATCTACTAGGTGCTACAGGAAATAAAGTGCCTAATGGAGATCATGTCCACTATCTACTAAATGGATTAAATGAAGAATACGAGGCAGTTGTTGCAGTCATCACTACTCAAAAAATTGTTCCTCCTATTGATGAAGTTCATGCTATCTTACTATCTCATGAATCAAGAATAAGTAGCAAAAGGATTCAAGAAATTGACCTTAATGCAAATCTAGCCACAGGAAGCAAGAATAAAAGTCAAAACTCAAATAACAGGACTGAATCAACTTACCAAAGAGGTGGCAGTACTAACAGAGGAAGAGACAGAGGCAGATGGAACAACAATAACAGACCCAAATGTCAGATCTGCAAGAAAGTCGGTCATACTGCCCTAAAATGTTATTTCAGGTATTCTAATAATAATCAGATCCAGAAAAACAACAATAATCCTAATGTAAATGTTGCACAAATGGATCAAGAACCAAACAGTCAAAACAAAGGTAATGAGACTGCCAGAGTAAAACACTTGCAAGATGACAGCTGGTACCCTGATTCAGGAGCAACCAATCATCTCACAAGCAATCTGGACAATCTGAATGTTGGGTGCAAGGACTATCGAGGTAATAAAACTGTTTCTACTGCTAATGGTAAACACATGCAGATCACACACATTGGTGATACTTACATTAGTGGAAGTAAACAATTACTCTTAAGTAATCTGTTAAGAGTACTAAGAATTACTAAAAATCTGATTAGTGTGTCCCAATGTGCTAACGATAACAATGTTTATTTTGAATTTTTCCCAAAATATTGTCTAGTCAGAGATATTCTAACTAGAAAAATCATTTTACAGAGTGATCTAGCAAACGACCTATACAAGTTTAAATCTGTTAAGTACAAGCATGATGTTAACCAAGTAAAATGCAATGCCACATGTAATTTGATTGTTTAGGCCAATATCAGCATGAATGTATTTGATTTCTGGCATTGCAAGCTTGGGCACCCTAGTGTTAAAATTGTTCAAACAATATTGAATGACAATCATATCAAGTTTGATCCTGTATCCTTACCTTACATTTGTGAATTTTGGCAAATGGGAAAAAAATCATAAACTGCCATTTACTGATTCCAATATTATATACACTAATCCATTACAATTAATTGCCATAGATCTATGGGGTCCATCGCCAGTTTGTTCTGACTATGGTTATAAGTATTATGTGTCACTTGTTGATGCTTACACTAGATTCACATGGATATATTTTCTAAAAACCAAGTCAGAAACTCATAATGCTATCACCAATTTCATTACCATGGCTGAAAAACAATATTATCATAAGGTTAAGATCATTCAAACTGATGGTGGTAGTGAGTTTAAAACCCTACATAAATTCTTTCAAGAAAGGGGCATTATCCACAGAACTACTTGTCCATACACTTCACAACAAAATGGAATAGTAGAAAGAAAACACAGACACTTGGTTGAATCAGGCTTGACATTGCTTGCACAAGCAAATATGCCATTAAAATTCTGGCCAGATGCCTTTAATACAGCTGTTCATCTAATTAATAGACAACCAACTTCTGTATTAAATGACATATCTCCATATGAAAAATTATACAATGTCAAACCTGATTACAAACAACTTAAAATGTTTGGATGTCTGTGTTTTCCATACTTAAGGCCCTATAACACAAATAAACTGAATTTCAGATCAAAACAGTGCACTTTTATAGGATATGCCACTAACCAAAAGGGGTACTAGTGCATTGACAATACTGGTAGAATATATGTAAGTAGGCATGTGGTGTTTAATGAAAAGGTGTTTCCATATAGTACAACAGACATAAGCACTACAGGTAAGGTTAGAAATCCAAAAATTTCCATACCTCATGTACCCTATATCAATGAAAGCTGGCAGCAAATAGAGGATCTTCATCAACCTGATGCTCAAAGCTCACCAATCAACAATGACTATGAGAGCTTTGAACCACCCAATGTGACATCCCATTCACCTGCACAAAGCCAAAAGCAAGTAAGTGATGAGTCAAACAGTCATCAATCAACTTCAGAAGGGACAGAAAGCAACAATGACTCACCACCAACTCCTACAGGCCATCCTATGATTACTATATCTAAAAGTGGTATTTTTAAACCCAAAGCACTTGCTGTTACATCCAGTACAGATGAACCTAAAACTTTTGATTAGGCAATCAAACATCAGCACTGGAAAACAACAATGGATGAAGAATATAATGCTCTAATGAAGAACAATACTTGGGACATTGTATGTCCACCTGCTAACAAAAATATAGTTGGCTGCAGATGGACATATAAATTAAAAAGAAATCCTAACGGATCCATAAATAAATACAAGGACGGACTGGTAGCCAAGGGTTTTACACAGGAGTATGGGTTTGACTTCAACCAAACTTTTTCTCCAGTAGTGAAACCCACAACTATAAGGCTTGTCTTGACTATTGCTATAAGTAAGAACTGGTATATCATTCATTTAGATGTCAATAATGCCTTCCTAAATGGAGTACTCAAGGAGGAAATTTACATGAATCAACCACCAGGGTATAATGTCAATCCTAACTATGTCTGTAAACTAAACAAGGCCATATATGGTCTGAAACAATCTCCTCGTGTATGGTTTGATAGGCTGAAAAACACCTTATGTAAATTAGGGTTTCAGTCAACCAAATCAGACAATTCCCTGTTCACAAAAATTAATCAGTCATCCACAACATACATTTTGATATATGTAGATGACTTGATAATAACAGGTGACAACATTAAAGACATAGATGAATTGACATTATACTTAGACAGGCAATTCTTCATTAAAAACTTGGGTAACATCAAGTATTTCTTGGGCATAGAAATAACCAGATCTAACAATCAGTTATTTTTATGTCAAAGAAAATATATAACTGAGCTACTCAGCAAAACTAATATGTTGAATGCCAACCCTCAACCAACCCCTATGATAAGCAGTCAGCAGTATTCTAAGTTCACGGGAGAGGCTATTTTCAACATTACAGAATATAGGATGGTTGTGGGGGCATTACAATATGCTACTATAACCAGGCCTGACATTGCTTATAGTGTTAATAAAGTATCTCAGTTTATGTAGAAACCATTGGACACACACTGAAATGTAGTCAAGATATTATTAAGATATTTCAAGGGAACCATCAACTACGGCCTTATTCTAAGGAACAGCCAACATCTAAACATAGTGGGATATGCAGATGCTGACTGGGCCTCAGATCCAGATGATAGAAGATCCACAAGTGGTTTCTGTGTTTATGTTGGCCAAAGCCTAATCTCATGGAGTTCAAAGAAACAAATTATTATTTCAAGGTCAAGTACTGAATCTGAATACAGAAGCATAGTGAATGCAGCAGCTGAAATAAAATGGGTCCAATCTATGCTAAAGGAACTTAAAGTTACAACTACAGCAAAGCCAATCCTATGGTGTGATAATAAAAGTGCTGTGTATATGTCAGAAAACCCAATCCAACACGCTAGAACAAAACATATTGAAATAGATCTACACTTCGTCAGAGAAATGGTACAGAGGGGAGAAATTGAAGTCAACCACATACCTGGCACTTACCAGAAGGCAGACGTACTAACAAAAGCAACGAGTATGAAGAACTTTACCAGATTTCGCTTGGAATTCAACGTCGATGAACTCAAGGACGAAACCAAACCAAGCCCCGGCAATAACAGCAGATTGAACAAGCATAGCAACAGTAAACATACTTCCAAACTCAAATCGAAAGTCAACAAAGCCAGAGAACCCTCGATGGAGCAAGCGCCGCTATCCATACTCAAATCGGAAGTCAATGAAGCCAGAGAACCCTCAATGGAGCAAGCGTCGCTATCCATACTCAAATCGGAAGTCAATAAAGCCAGAGAACCCTCGATGGAGTAAGCGCCTCCATGATTAGTGTGAAAACTAGGGTTTGGGAAACCCTAGTTTCCAGAGGGGTGTATTACGAATGAGATAAAAACACAAACCGCCGATAGCATATGAAGAGTTATGTTACATTACACGGATTGCAGACATGGCACTCTATCAACCGTTCATCTCAGTTATCATCAGCCGCTCCTTTCACTAATCCAAAGCATTATTCTGTAACCAATTATCTCTCATGTAACGACCTAGGATTTTAGGGCCAATTTAAAATTTTAATTTTAATGAATTTAAAGTATTTTAAATGATTGATTATTTTAATCGAAGTTAAAACGAATAAATTTAATTTATATATAAAAGGAATTGAAAACAAGCGCTGCAGTTTGAAATTTTAATTTGAAACTTTAACTGAATGTACAGGATGCAAAATTTAACGGATTTTAGTGAAACCAAAAATATTAGAATCTATTTAAAAATATCTTTCCAACGAATCCGAAAAATCGAAATTTCATAACGGGAATCAAAAGTTATGGCCAATTCAATATTTAGAAAGGTCGCTATGAAATTTATAAGGGCCAAAATGCTACATTTTGCAGAATAAGGAATTAGGACCCGAAACCATCTCCATTGGTTTTAGAATGTTGTTTACATATAAAAATGACTATAAGAACTTATATTTTTGAGTTTCGGAAAAATTCCACTATTTTTGGTATTTTTAAATATTAAAATATACACCTGAAAAATAGAATTTTTGCAAACGAACTCCGAATTCGACGAAACCAGTTTCTATGGATTTGGAATATTAAATTAAGGTTAAATTATAAAATTTATAATTTTTGGAATTATTTTGTGGCCTGTATAATTTTTACAGTGGAAATACAGCCTATTTTCAGACTTCGGAAATTTATAATAAATTCATACGGAATCGGAAAATTACGAAATCAGGTTCGTTGGGTTCGTAATGACCTGAAATAATTATGTTTAAAAATTTATTAATTTTGAAATTCGCATGTATTTATAAGAATTTCTGAATTGAGGAAAACAGTTGAAAATTGAGTAATTGGGCACGTAATGATATTTGGGCCCAAACCAAAATTAAACCCATTGTATATATTATCTTTTTTCTGAGATTTAGGGCTGAAATTCGAAATGCTCAGCAGCCACTTCTATTTTCCATCATTTTTCTCAATTTCCATGGCGGCTCTCTTCCTCTAAAATTTGTCGAAAATAAAATCTCTTCAAACCATAGCAAATTATATGTCCTCTCGAAGGTCTCGACGATACGAAGCTAATGGTGTAGTCGGTTTTGTCAAACAGCGCTCGGATTCGCCGGAATCTCGTCTTAAAGCTCGCTGTTTTCGAAATTCAGAAGCTCAAAACGTAAATCAAGAAATTCCCGTGAATCGAGGAAGAATTAGACGAAGTCACGAACACGGAAGTTCTTCGTCTACGTGAGGTGGAGGTGCTCGCCAAATTTCAGGCAGTTTGGAGGTGTGAGGCGGCCTGTGGGACCCGCGAGGCGAAATCCTTTCTAGGCGATTTCCCGATGATCGGAGAAGCTTTAGGGGCGGCTCTTTCTGGTGGTGGTGCGTCTCGCCAAGACGAAGACATTGGCGGTGGTCCCGTGGCGTCAGGTGGCCCGAGGCAGCGGCAAAGTGCGGTCAAAGTTCGGCGGTGAACAGTGTTTTTCGGTCAATGGGCTGAGGGTATTTTCTATTTTATTTTTAAATTATTTAATTAATTTCCAGAACTTTAAAATTGCATAACTCACTCATACGAAGTCGAAAATCGACGATTTCAGGTGCGTTGGGATCGTGGCGACGAGATGGACGCGTGGACACTAATTTTGTCCAATTCTGAGACAGTGAAATTTTTAGGTATTTTCACGAATATTAATTAATTATTTAATTACCCGATATTTAAAAATTCATAACTCTTTCATACGAGGTCCGTTTGACGAACCGTAAATTGCGTTGGAATCACAAAATTAAGAGCTTCGCGATGGCGCAGACCGCAGCTGAAAAGGAGACAGTAAAATTTTGGCCAAAAAAATTCAATGTGAGAATCCTTTATTTAAAAATTTTTACATTAAAATAAACTATTCAGTATATGATGCGATTATAATATGATTCTGATCTGTTGTTGGTTATGATTTGGTGATGCCTTGTTATATGATTGAATGGCTGATATTAGATCCCTTGATTTCATGTTCATAGGTAAATAGAATTGACTATGTTAATGAACAAATTTGTTCAATATTTAATAGAAAATTTTTCATGGTATGTTCCTTGGCATTTTTGCCAATGTTTAAAATAGAAAGTTATTCATGGTATGTTCATTGGCATTTTTGCCAATGTTTAAAATAGAAAATTATTCATGGTATGTTCATTGGCATTTTTGTCAATGTTTAAAAATAGAAAATTATTCATTGTATGTTCAATGACATTTGGTATGTATAAAATTGAATATGTCACAGTATGAAATGAACTATTTTTGTCATTATAAAATAGAATATGTCACTATATGTTTATGGACAAATTTGTGTCATTATAAAATGGGATTATACACCGTATGTTGATGGGCACTATTTTTGTTCATTAATAAAATAGAAATTGCCATAGTATGTTAATTGATAAATTTTGTCAATATTAAAATAGAAATTATTCACCGTATGTTAAGGAGCAATTTTGTTAATATAATGTTCACCGTATGAAATTAACATTTTTATTTAATGTTAATATAAAGAACGGTCGCCTTATGATAATGACATTTGTGGAAAATGTTGAAAATGTTCATTGTATGATAATTAACATTTTAATATACTAAAATAGAAAATGTTGAATTTGTTCATTGTATGTTAGAGTGACATTTTGTACATATTAATATAGAAAATGACTTCGTATGATAATATAACTTTTTGTTATGTTAAAATACGAAAATACGCATCGTATGAAATGAATGACATTTTTATTATGTTAAAATATGAAAATATACATCGTATGAAATAAATGACATTTTTGTTATGATAAAAATATGAAAATCTACACCGTATGATTCAATAACATTTTTGTTAATGTTACATAGAAAATACACTGTATGTTAAATCAGCATTTTTGTCATGTTATTAATATAAAAATGCACTGTATGTTAAACCAGCGTTTTGTCATGTTAAAAATATATAAATTTGCATTTTATGTAAACTAGCATTTTGGTTATGTTAAAAAAATAGAGAATGCATTGTAAGTAAGATAACATTTTTGTTTAAGTGTTAAGAAATAAAAGAATTTTCATTTCATGAAAAATTAACATTTATTTTTAATGTTAATAAATATGAAATGTAAGGCATGTAAAATTAACATTTATTGTTAATGTTAATAAAAAGGAAAATGTATTGTAGGTTAAATTAACATTTTTTTTTATGTTAATTAAAAATGAAATGTATGCATATTAAATTAACATTCATTTTTGTTATATAAAAAGAAAGGATGATTTAGCATTATTTTTAATGTTAAGATAAAAGTATTTTTGTCATTTTTATTTAATGTTTAACATATAAGAATGCATTGTATGTGAATAGTATTTTTGTCATTTTTATTTAATGTTTAACATATAAGAATGCATTGTATGTGAATGGTATTTTTGTCATTTTTATTTAATGTTATAAAAATATAAGTTTGCATTGTATGTTAAATAACATTTTTGGTCATGTTATAAAAATATAAGTTTGCATTGTATGTTAAATAACATTTTTGGGCATGTTATAAAAATATAAATTTGCATCGTATGATAAAATAGCATTTTGTAAAAAATGAAAATATTTACCGTATGATTGATTGATACTTATTTTGTTAAATATGAAAATGTCACCGTATGATTCATTAACATTATTTTTAATGTTATGTACTAAGAAAATGAACCGTATGAGATTAACATTCATTTGTGTTAACATTAGAATTATAGAAAATTTTCACCGTATGTTGAATGGAAAATTTTTGTTAATGTTATATAGAAAATTTCACCATATGATAATTTATCATTTTTGTTATGATAAAAATATAGAAAATGCATTGTATGATTCATTAACATTTATTTCTAATGTTAATGGAATGGAAAATAAAAGAGAAAAACTCACTATATGGTTCATTAACATTTATTGTATGTAATTGTAACATTATTTTAAATGTTAATAAAAAGAGTATTTCTATCGTAGGAAGAGTACATTATTTTTAATGTTAAAAAAATAAGTAATTTACAATGCATGGGAAATCGACATTAGTTATAATGGTAATTTAAAGAGGATTAACTGTAGGAAAGAGATTACATTTTATTTATGCATTATATTATAAGAATAACACCATTGTATGATATTAACATTTTAATGTTAATGTTAAAAAGAAAATAACACTGTATGTAGTTAACATTATTTTTAATGTTAATATAAGAGAAAATTTCATCGTATGTCAAGTTAACATTTAATTTTAATGTTAACACATAAGAATTTATACCGTATGGTATTAACATTATTTTATAATGTATATAAAAAGAGAATTCACCTCGTAGGAAAAGAATTAACATTATTTATAATGTTAAATAAAAGAAATGAAACGTATGTAAGAATAACTTTATTTATAATGTTAAATGAAAGGTAAGGAACTGTATTGAAACATTAACATTATTTATAATGTAGGTAAAAGGGAACTTACACCATAGGAAAGTGTTCATTATTCATAATGAAATTGGAAAAGAAATATATAAAGAAATGAATGGGATGGCACATTATAATTTACATTCTTAAATGAAAATTATAAAGTAGAAAATAAATAATAATGAATTAAAAAGGGAAGAATTATCGTCTAATCCTAAACTACATTGTCATGTAAGTAGAAAGGTGAAAGTTAAGAGAAATGTAAGCTGCACGTAGGGACGATAAACTAAACGAATTATTTATATATATTTATATATATATAATTATAACATAACGAATCGAGCGCAGTAGTTCGTGTTTTGAAATCGAACTTTTAAACGAATATACCGGAGGATCCGACCGTCGGATTTTCCCAAAACTGAAACCGTTAGGACCGTCTTGGAAAAATCTTTCCAACGATATATGCTACGCTAAAATCCAACGGTTAGATTTTGAGGAAAGTGAAAAACAAAATTGATTGAAAACAGCGCCAAGGTCGCCCTTGACCTGAAGCGTCGTTAAATAAGGAAATTAATTATATTAAATAATTAAGGCAAGAATTAATCGTTTTAAAATAAAATAACGATATGAAATATGTTTTTCTCAAAATATATGAATGCGAGATTATTTGGAAAGACCGGGTTAATCCCATTCCAAATGATCGTACGATTTCAAGAATTCAAGTAATGAAGACGGCGTATGAAGACCGTAAATCTCCCCTCGAATGGACAACGATCAAGACTCTGAATTGGTTTGATCCCAATTCAAGGGTCGGGATAATTGCCCAAACGTACGTGTTGATTTCACGGGTTTGACCCTAGTTCAGACCTAGAGCATGGGTATAAATGGATAGTGTGTCTGACATCGTACCCCACAAAATATTATGTTGTTGATATTCAGTTAATATATAAACGATTGGTGGTAGAGAATTTATTCTCTACTTAACACCCGTTTATATAGTGACGGACGATCAATAGTACGGTATGGAGTGGCGGTGTGGCATACTAAGATGCAATGATCAGGGTTACTTGTTGAAAAGCAGAACCTTGTGGTATGAAGAACATGACTTCACGAGCCTCACAAACCGGTAGAGTCTAAAAAGGGGGAAGGGAACGCAGGGAAAGTAGCACGTTTCTTTCTAGTTAGTAGTCATTTTACTTTTGAAGGATGATGAAATGAGGCGCCTCGGATAGGTCCTATAGGACCGGGGAACGTGTGCTTAGGAATTGCCAATCCTCTAAGCTGTATGTGAGGACCGGCCCTGCAGGATCCAAGGGTTAACTGCGGGTAATCCTGAGACGTTAACTAGAGCGTCTCGAATCGGTAAGGAGTCCTCCCTAGCCTGGACTCATGATGGGAACCCAAATTTCCAATACGACCCCGACGGATTTGATTGTATAACTAGTATTGGAGGCATAATATATGGTACCTATGCTTCCTAGGATTAATACATTGCTTTGAAATGTTTTAAAACATATACACCCTAATAATAGTATCAGTTTCGTATTTGGCGTATTTAGCATGTTTAACCACCATAAGGTAAAACTCTATCCTCTTGGTGTGCGTTGCATTGTGTGATGGGACCTGAGTCTTATGGTGGTTCCATTTTTCAAAAGACATTGCGTTTTGTTACGTTTTACTTATCTGTATTGACACTATAGTTATGCACGGCAATCCATTGGTACAACCCGTTCCGCGTTAGCGGCGTGGTCTTTGGATTTGCCTTATTAGTATAAGTTATTTAAGATTTCTCACACCAGTCCCACGACTGACCCATAGTTTGTTTCACCTTTTTGCAAACTTGGGTGCCCTCTCTTCTACACGGGCAGCCAAGTAGACAGGTTCATTCTTTGCTTGGAGCTTTTCTTTGAAGCTGCTTATTTTCTCTCTCTTGGACTCTGCTTGGGAGAAGAGGTGATGACTTGGAGCTTGAAGACTTTCTGTTTCGATTGGCATCTATTCTTTTCTTTTTAGACATCAAATTTATTTCTTTTCTGCAAACTTGTTGTAATAGCTTAGATTCTGTGACTGTGGATTTTCTGTGATTGATGACATTATATTTTTCCGCTGCTATAATGTTATTACTCTATGAATCTCCTTTGCTATATTGTATATGTGTTCTGTTTTATTGTATTTATGTTGTATTCCAAAAATGATTTCTCCTTCTTTCACTTGTGGAAGTTTGGGGTTATCACAGTTGGTATCAGAGCTTTGGTTTACAAAGCGGAGTACAACATATCTATAATAATTCGTTTACGTAGAATCACTATATTCTATGGCGAACAGTTCATGAGATACATAATAGCCAGTCATTTTATCGTCATCTTTTCATTCACCCTTCGATCTTTTAGAATCACCTTTTCTGTTGTTTTGACTCTTTCCTTGATCATACTTTCGAAGAAGACTAAGAGAAGTGGCGATGCTCAATTGGCACATGTGTACGAAGGAGCGAAAGGACCAACTTCTTCGGTGGAAGGCCTGATGTTATAGGCGGTACTATTTCTGTTAAAACGTTTCAACATTCTCTGTGTTTATTCTTCCTCTTCTCCTCTTTTATTTTCTTTTTCCTTTTCAGGGACGAAAAGTTCTTAAGTGGGGGAGATTGTAACGACCTAGGATTTTAGGGCCAATTTAAAATTTTAATTTTAATGAATTTAAAGTATTTTAAATGATTGATTATTTTAATCGAAGTTAAAACGAATAAATTTAATTTATATATAAAAGGAATTGAAAACAAGCGCTGCAGTTTGAAATTTTAATTTGAAACTTTAACTGAATGTACAGGATGCAAAATTTAACGGATTTTAGTGAAACCAAAAATATTAGAATCTATTTAAAAATATCTTTCCAACGAATCCGAAAAATCGAAATTTCATAACGGGAATCAAAAGTTATGGCCAATTCAATATTTAGAAAGGTCGCTATGAAATTTATAAGGGCCAAAATGCTACATTTTGCAGAATAAGGAATTAGGACCCGAAACCATCTCCATTGGTTTTAGAATGTTGTTTACATATATAAATGACTATAAGAACTTATATTTTTGAGTTTCGGAAAAATTCCACTATTTTTGGTATTTTTAAATATTAAAATATACACCTGAAAAATAGAATTTTTGCAAACGAACTCCGAATTCGACGAAACCAGTTTCTATGGATTTGGAATATTAAATTAAGGTTAAATTATAAAATTTATAATTTTTGGAATTATTTTGTGGCCTGTATAATTTTTACAGTGGAAATACAGTCTATTTTCAGACTTCGGAAATTTATAATAAATTCATACGGAATCGGAAAATTACGAAATCAGGTTCGTTGGGTTCGTAATGACCTGAAATAATTATGTTTAAAAATTTATTAATTTTGAAATTCGCATGTATTTATAAGAATTTCTGAATTGAGGAAAACAGTTGAAAATTGAGTAATTGGGCACGTAATGATATTTGGGCCCAAACCAAAATTAAACCCATGGTATATATTATCTTTTTTCTGAGATTTAGGGCTGAAATTCGAAATGCTCAGCAGCCACTTCTATTTTCCATCATTTTTCTCAATTTCCATGGCGGCTCTCTCTTCCTCTAAAATTTGTCGAAAATAAAATCTCTTCAAACCATAGCAAATTATATGTCCTCTCGAAGGTCTCGACGATACGAAGCTAATGGTGTAGTCGGTTTTATCAAACAGCGCTCGGATTCGCCGGAATCTCGTCTTAAAGCTCGCTGTTTTCGAAATTCAGAAGCTCAAAACGTAAATCAAGAAATTCCCGTGAATCGAGGAAGAATTAGACGAAGTCACGAACACGGAAGTTCTTCGTCTACGTGAGGTGGAGGTGCTCGCCAAATTTCAGGAAGTTTGGAGGTGTGAGGCGGCCTGTGGGACCCGCGAGGCGAAATCCTTTCTAGGCGATTTCCCGATGATCGGAGAAGCTTTAGGGGCGGCTCTTTCTGGTGGTGGTGCGTCTCGCCAAGACGAAGACATTGGCGGTGGTCCCGTGGCGTCAGGTGGCCCGAGGCAGCGGCAAAGTGCGGTCAAAGTTCGGCGGTGAACAGTGTTTTTCGGTCAATGGGCTGAGGGTATTTTCTATTTTATTTTTAAATTATTTAATTAATTTCCAGAACTTTAAAATTGCATAACTCACTCATACGAAGTCGAAAATCGACGATTTCAGGTGCGTTGGGATCGTGGCGACGAGATGGACGCGTGGACACTAATTTTGTCCAATTCTGAGACAGTGAAATTTTTAGGTATTTTCACGAATATTAATTAATTATTTAATTACCCGATATTTAAAAATTCATAACTCTTTCATACGAGGTCCGTTTGACGAACCGTAAATTGCGTTGGAATCACAAAATTAAGAGCTTCGCGATGGCGCAGACCGCAGCTGAAAAGGAGACAGTAAAATTTTGGCAAAAAAATTCAATGTGAGAATCCTTTATTTAAAAATTTTTACATTAAAATAAACTATTCAGTATATGATGCGATTATAATATGATTCTGATCTGTTGTTGGTTATGATTTGGTGATGCCTTGTTATATGATTGAATGGCTGATATTAGATCCCTTGATTTCATGTTCATAGGTAAATAGAATTGACTATGTTAATGAACAAATTTGTTCAATATTTAATAGAAAATTTTTCATGGTATGTTCCTTGGCATTTTTGCCAATGTTTAAAATAGAAAGTTATTCATGGTATGTTCATTGGCATTTTTGCCAATGTTTAAAATAGAAAATTATTCATGGTATGTTCATTGGCATTTTTGTCAATGTTTAAAAATAGAAAATTATTCATTGTATGTTCAATGACATTTGGTATGTATAAAATTGAATATGTCACAGTATGAAATGAACTATTTTTGTCATTATAAAATAGAATATGTCACTATATGTTTATGGACAAATTTGTGTCATTATAAAATGGGATTATACACCGTATGTTGATGGGCACTATTTTTGTTCATTAATAAAATAGAAATTGCCATAGTATGTTAATTGATAAATTTTGTCAATATTAAAATAGAAATTATTCACCGTATGTTAAGGAGCAATTTTGTTAATATAATGTTCACCGTATGAAATTAACATTTTTATTTAATGTTAATATAAAGAACGGTCGCCTTATGATAATGACATTTGTGGAAAATGTTGAAAATTGTAATGACCCGCAAATCCGCAACATCCGAGTTGACTATATACATCATACGTCCAACCCCAAATATCACGAAAATACGAGACATTTTTTTTTAGAAGAAAGAGGTAGAAGAAGAACAGAAATAACAACACAGAATCTCACATCGCAGCGGAACAAAATATAATATATCACATCTTTGAAATACAAAATCTTAACTGTATAACATACACTTATCAGAGTACAACACTTACAACATAGCGGAACAAACTATAACTAGATAACGCTGAAGCCTCCTGCTCCAAGCTCCTTTAGATATATCTGAAAAATCCTGAACTACTTGACTGCCCGTACAAATTTAGGCACCCAAGAGTTTAGGTAGAACAAAACAAATAAACTCCGGGTCAGTCATGGGACTGGTATGAGTAAACAGTTTAAAACAGTTTCAGAAAACTAAATGATATCTCATAAGACCACGCCGCATAACACGGAACGGGTTTTTCCCTTATGAGAATCCAAACACTTGACTTATCTTTATATCAAAACTCTTTTGATATTATAATAATGTCTAAATCAAGTAAATAACCATCTAGTGGAACGTTTGCATCTCACGTTCCACATATATAATTACAATCATAAACCGCAAGCACGTATTGGGTATTTGATTTCCAACTATGACAAGGTATGGAATCACCTTCCGCTGGTATATCTCTAGAGGAGAATACACCGAGTTCAACAAGAACATCTTGCAACTCAGCCACACATGACCGACCACTCATTTCGCTTGAGTGTATCGAATGTATATCACCAACGATTGGGATCAGCAACCGTTTCCCGAATGGGTCAGCATCGACAATAGATTTTTAGAAGTAAATGAAACTCTAGATCAGGTGATTATACACCCTAATAGGTGCGACCTACATAGCCATGCTGCTTGCCCGATTTCTGTCATTTACCGGTTGATGAGGCTAGAAGCTACGCTTTATCATCACACCAGATTCACTTCGAATGTCACATCGTCAAATCCATCAAATCACCGATTGACGTCCTCAACAGTACATTACGTGTTAGCTAAAAGAAGTTTCCTTCTCCGCTTCCACTCTTGGTACGGTTGAAGAAATCAATGTACGTGACCATTCTGGAAATACTCTGTCAGACATTCATCCATACAAGTCACCCAGGAACAGGATGAACCGAAGGCACTATTTCTATTAATAGAAAAAGTCCTTGCACTCTACTCCGTCTTCGATTATCTTTATATAATCTGATTCGCACGCTACTGCCGATATGGAGTGGTTCTTCGGATAATAATCCAACCGGTCTCTCCATATTGACAACGATGGTCAAAACTTCGATAGTCTGTGATTTAACTATCGAATAAAAACAAGTGTTTCGATAGTCGGTGATTTAACTATCGAATAAAACAAGTGTTCAACCAAACATCCAACAATCACTGAACCTTTAATTAATATTCCATTAATTAAATCTATTCTCTTTTTCTTATCAATATTTGTTAACCAAATATTTTCAATAAACATATTGGCCTTTTACGTTCTTTGGAAAACATTTCCATATATCGCCTTGTTATTATTTTCTAAACTTTAGAAAATATTCTTTATTCCATTTCCAAGCTTTGTACATATTTGGGTTAAAACAGATGTTGTGTAAAACATCGTTACGACAACCCAAATACAGTATTTAACAAATTCTCATTTCACATTGATCTTTGAGCCTGAATCTTGCTACTTATCGGTATATCATGAAATCAACCAAGTTGGGGTATAATTACCTCTCAGACCTTGACTGAATAACATTTAACGTCAAAACAGACAAGACTACTTACTCGAATAATCAATAACATACAACTACTTATTCACCTTCAAACACATATACATTTTCTCTTTTATCCTTACGAGGTTTTATTCTTATACTTCCTTTTTGATTATACTATTCTATTTCTAAGTTCGTTTTCTTATCGACTTCTATATATTTTGATACGTTGATTTCTAACTATCAAATTATCTTAAAAATATTCTATCTCCTTAAATTCCCGGAAAAATTCGCCATAACCTCCTTTGTACCGGGAGCATCGGGAAATTTCAAATAGCTTTCCCGGTCCTTCTTATCTCAAAAAGAAAAAGAAAAAGCCAAGCGGCTAGCCGATACGGCGCATAAAATCTCATATGGAAATTAAATACGTACCTTTTTGTCGGGCATTCTATTTATTTCACTTCTATACTTTATTCCATACCTGTCTCCTGTATCTATACCTGCCAAATCTATTTTAACTATACCAAATCGTTTTAACTCAATTCGTTAATTAAATCTGTTACTTAACCTTTCAGTCTATTTCACCTTCATATTTGAACATGACATGTTCAAATATATTTTACCTGCATATTAACAAATTCTAATTATACTCATACTCTCGTTTCCTTATCGACTTCTCTATTCAAATTCCAATTCAATTCTATTTGAATTCTCTTTATTTAAAACTTCATTTGAATTCTATTTGCATCCCTATATTCAAATCGTTTAAAGTCCATTTGAAATTCTATATTCAAATCTATAGTTCAAAAGTCTATTTGAATTTCTATATTTAAATCTATAGTTTAAAAGTCTATTTGAATTTCTATATTCAAATCTATAGTTTAAAAGTCTATTTGAATTTCTATATTCAAATCTATAGTTTAAAAGTCTATTTGAATTTCTATATTCAAATCTATAGTTTAAAAGTCTATTTGAATTTCTATATTCAAATCTATAGTTTAAAAGTCTATTTGAATTTCTATATTTAAATCTATAGTTTAAAAGTCTATTTGAATTTCTATATTCAACTCTATAGTTAAAGTGCATTTGAATTCCTATATTCAAATCTATAGTTAAAGTGCATTTGAATTCCTATATTCAAATCTATAGTTAAAGTGCATTTGAATTCCTATATTCAAATCTATAGTTAAAGTGCATTTGAATTCCTATATTCAAATCTATAGTTAAAGTGCATTTGAATTCCTATATTCAAATCTATAGTTAAAGTGCATTTGAATTCCTATATTCAAATTCCATTTCAATTCCTTATATTCAAAGTCCATTTGAATTCTCGGCATTATTTATAAACAACGTTTATAACTTCAATTCAAATCCCACCTTTCCATTTATAAACAACTTTATAAATTCGATTCAAATTCCATCCTTTCATTTATAAACAACTTTATAAATTCGATTCAAATTCCATCCTTTCATTTATAAACAACTTTATAAATTCGATTCAAATTCCATCCTTTCATTTATAAACAACTTTATAAATTCGATTCAAATTCCATCCTTTCATTTATAAACAACTTTATAAATTCGATTCAAATTCCATCCTTTCATTTATAAACAACTTTATAAATTCGATTCAAATTCCATCCTTTCATTTATAAACAACTTTATAAATTCGATTCAAATTCCATCCTTTCATTTATAAACAACTTTATAAATTCGATTACTTGTTTATATATATATATATTCAAAACAAGTTAATGTTATCTATACTTCATTTAAAATTCAAATTCTATTTATAAAAATAGAATTCCCCTTTTAAATTTCAAATACCCTTTTTGATATTTTTATAAATCAATATCCCAAACCCCAGTGATATTTAAACAATCAAATCAATCAATTTTCAATCATTTGATTTTTAACACATCATATATGAATATATATGAAATCAAACAAACAACAACAGATAATATATTTTTGAGGAATCCAGTTGGATTCCTCCAACCTGTTTTCCTGCATCCACAGACGTTAGTCAACATAGTAATACCCATCCTGCTTCGAGGCAGGATATCGTGGTATGAAGGTCATCCACTAATCATAGCGTGGGGCGTATAGGGTAATCATCCGCTATGAAACTGCGGGCATCCGCTAATGAGACTGCGGGAATCCAACCAATCAATCAACCCAATATATATATAATAGCCCTAAATAACTAATATATATTTTAAATCAACCAAACAATATTCAAACAAGCATAACAATTATTTTTAACAACTAGAAATAATTCAAATTAAATGGTGAGTGAGGTTTACTCACCGCAACTGCAGTTGTCCAATATCCTGTTTTATTTCCCATATCATCGGCTACGAATCTTCTTAACTGAATTCGCACCTACGATTTATTTAAATTTACTATTTAAACATTTATTTATTTAAACGAATAAATAACTTTCCTATATTTTTTTTCTTTTAACGGTTACCAAATTAAATTTAACTTAACAATTATTATTAAACTAGTCTATGTATTTCATAAGTTTTGATTCTACAAATTCTGAGTGTATGAATGTAAATAAACAATTCGGTTAATTTAATTACCATCAAGAACCCTAATTACTGAAATTAACCTAAACAAATTACCTTCTACTTTCTCTTCTCCATTTCGAAATATCAAGAAATCCACCACTTCTATATCATCACCCCTTGCACAGGTCGCTACTTCAGCTGGATTCCAGGATTTGAAAAGTCAACCCATCTCAACATGATCGAATTACTGTGCCATCGTTTTTCCCAAAGGAAAACCCTCCCGCAACTTTGAATACCCATCGCGACATCCACCTTACATCGTTCACAATCTCGTCCTTTAATTCCACAATGCGTCGTTAATCAGATCCAATCCTAGGTTATGTCGAACCCCCAATTGACTGTTCGAGTTTGAACACCTCAACTCAAATCGCACCACTGAGTCTGCTTGTATCGCCAGTTGAATCTCTGGCCTTCATCATCTCATCGCGCGTCGAGTCCCTAAGCCAACTACTGATGGATTCGAACTCCAGTTGAACTCGACTAAGAGGAACGACTTTTAAGAGGAACTCGATTAAGTTGAACACGAGATTTTTAATTGAGGAGGATTCGGTTTTGATTTTCCATTTAGAAGGAAGGTTGAGCTCGATTTTATAGAGGGAACATATGGAGCAGAAGAAAACCATGCGATTTTGCTCTTTCGGTTTAGATAGGAACAACGAGGCTAATATTTTGTGGAGGAAATAAGGAGCACATCTGATTGTATTACTTGTGGAAGAAAATGAATTGGAGTTTTATTTTTATTTTATATTTAAACCAGTATCCCTTAAATTAAATACCCATGATGCCGAACTCATTTCTGAACCCAGCAACTATCAAATTCTAGGGTAATACCCCTATTCCGGACACACTGGGATGAGCTATGAAGTCAAATTTGATTGTCTGTGGAAGATGTTAATTTAACTGATATAAATCAAATTTCAAATCATTTAAATTATTCGAATTTTTTTTTAATATTATTATTCAAATTCAAACAGAAGTCTGAACTGTATTTAATTCAGTTTTAAATCTCGGACTGAATTATATATTTCGCACTATGATGATTTAATATATTCGATATAAAAATCGAAATTGATTATTAAACTGATAACTTAAATATAAAATTCCACTTATATTATCCATCCAATATTAAATGAAATATTAAATATTTTAAAATTTACCCATAAGAATCCGGGTCATTACAATCTTCCCCACTTAAAATAATTTCGTCCTCGAAATTGCTAAGGTAGGAAAAGTGCTACAAACCCATTTATATTTTCAAAACTTATTTATGTTGATACTCAACATTTCATATTCCATTCATAACTCTCTTTCGAATAAATCCTTATTCGATAACTCCTCCCTTCGAATAACTATATTCGATAAATCTCTATTTCGAATAACTAGATTCGAAAACCCTTCTTCGAATAAACTATATTCGATTTACTCTATTCCATTTACTCTTATTGATTTAACTCTTTTCGATTAACTCCATCGAATAACTAAATTCGATAACTCCTTCGAAAACCAATGTTCTATAACTCACTTCGATTAAACTAATCGATAACTCTTTTCGATTAAACTATAATCGATAACTCATTTCGATTAACAAATAATCGATAACTCTTTCGATTTACTAAAAATCGATAACTCCTTTTGAATAACCAAATTCGATAATTCCTTTCGAACAAACTATATTCGATAATCTCTATTTCGAATAACTATATTCGATTAACTCCATTCGCTTGACTCTAGATCGCAGCGATCACAATGGTTACGCCTGATTCCCCCAGGAAACATCCGACCGCCCTAGGCTATCTGCAGCCCTGCGAATTACGCTAGCAGTCGTACGAAATGACACTTATCCTGAGTAACTATTTTTGGCCAACTCTATCTCAATACTATATTCGATCAACTTTAATTGAACAACTAACATTCAGTTCAATCCTAATTCGATTTACTATGTTCAATTAACTTTATCTGGTTAACTCTTAATTTGAATAACAAATATTCGATAAATTCTAATTGAACAACTAATATTCAATTAACTCTACGGATTAACCCTAACTGATTAACTCTAACTGGTTAATTCTTACTCTAATCGATTTATTCTAACTCTAATCGATTATTTCTAACTCTAATCGACTTCTCCTATTCGAATAACTCCTATTGGATAACGTTTATTCATTTAAAAAGATTTACTTTTAGTAACAGTTCTTCACTTTATAAATGTTCTCTTTTAATAACGTTACTTCACTTATACATGTGTTGTGTACCCCTTCTATTTTAAAACTATCGGTGCTAAAAACCAATATCTCTTCTCTATATAAGTTCAGACTTATATATTCCATTTATCGAATGATAAATATTTAATTTAATTTATAAACTGTTATTTATAAATAAATTTTTCTATTTATCTGTTAAAAACAGATTTCCATTTTCTATTCATCTTCTGAATATTCCTTTGGTTTATTTCTATTTATTTAACAAATAAATATCCCATTTATAACATTCTATTTATTTTCTATAAATAAATATCTCATTTATAACATTCTATTTATTTTCTATAAATAAATATCTCATTTATAACATTCTATTTATTTTCTATAAATAAATATCTCATTTATAACATTCTATTTATTTTCTATAAATAAATATTTTCATTTATAACATTCTATTTATTTTCTATAAATAAATATTTTCATTTATAACATTCTATTTATTTTCTATAAATAAATATTTTCATTTATAACATTCTATTTATTTTCTATAAATAAATATTTTCATTTAATCTATTTGTAAATGTTTTTACAAATATTTTCTTTTAAATTCTGTTTGTAAATGTTTTTACAAATATTTCTCCTTCTATTTGTTTGCACATAACTTCCTTTGTATTTGTGTTACAAATATATTTCCTTTATATTTGTCTTACAAATATATTTTCTTTTATATTTGTCTTACAAATATATTTTCTTTTTAACTCTTTTGGGTTTTCCTTCATTCACACCCAATATTTAAATTTCATTCACATTGATTTTACTTAATTTATTCATTTCGATCCATTTAACTTACTTAAGTTAAATTTTCAATCATTCAAATTCCCATTAACTAGTTGCTAATTAACCGTTTTGCCTAGTTCACCCTTTTATTTTGAATATAACTTGTTCAAATATATGTCAACTTAATTATAACTAATCTAGTTATATTTTCAACTCGAGTTATATATTCGATTCGAATATAAATTCTCAATCTCTTTCACTTATACAAAAACCCAATTTCGATTCAACTTTGATTAACTAATTTCTCTTTTACTTAGTTAATTCTATTCAATAATCAGAAATATGATCATTGTTTCCCAAATCATTTTATCTACTTCACTTGAGTTCACATTCATTTTATAACTCAAGTCTATATTTTTCTCATGGCGATTCGGATTTTATTTACTTTAAAAATCCTTTTACTTATATATATATATAAACCATTGTGGTTTTAAATGGTTTCTGGCGCTGTTTTTCAAAAAATTTGATTTTGACATAACTCAAAATCTATACGACGAAATCCAGATTCTTCTCTTTCATTAGAAAACTATTATTCAACCGGTCCCGACGATTCTTGTTTCAAAGAATTTCGACTTAATTTGAGTTCTGTATACTCGATTGAAGTTCGAGTCGCCAATTTACGAACTGCCGCGCTACGACGAGCTTGTTTTAATGATATTTATAAATATAACCGTTTTAACTTTGTTTATAAATTCAACTCCATTTTGATATATTTTTAATATATATCAAATCCATTTCACATAATATTCCCGATCTATTTCACTTCTAATTGAAATTCTATATATTTACAATATTCAAATTCCATTTGAATTCTTTATTCCAACTCATTTGAATTCCTTCTATTCAATTTCTATTTGAATTTTCTTTATTCAAACTCATTTGAATTACTTTGAATTTCAAATTCTATTTCACTTCTATTTGAATTATATATATATTCAAATTCCTTTATTTTACTTTTATTTGAATTATATTTCAATCTCACATTTCAAAATTCCTTTGAAGTTATATAAATATATGCATATATTTATATCTATCTCAAATTCAAAACATTTGAATTTTCAAACAACTTGTTTCTTTCAAACAAATTTCCATCAAAACATTTTCTAAGGCAGCAATTCATCACTTAGAAACTCGAAAATGAACACTGATGATGTTGCGACCATCATCAGAATTATTTTCCAGCTACTGAATGAGTTCAGTACTATATTTCTTTCAAAATCCATTTAGAAAAACATTTTCCAAACTCCCAGGATTTTAAATTCTTAATTCTGGTTGGAATTCAATTTCAATTTATCTCATTTGTATATTTGATTTCATATACAAATTCCATTGGTTATATATAACTATTTCTGTTTTTATGATTTAATTTGATTATAATCCTAACAATCAACTTAACTATTTGAAAACAATATCATGTCCAATCTTCTGTTCAAGTGTTTATAAACTCCTATCGACTTCGTGGCGTCCCACGATTCGACCAAAATTTATACTCCACTCAACAGACTAGTCAACACAATATAAAACGGTTTTTATATCAAATAACAAATACGCTCTCTCGTATATATATACACTCAACTCATTCTAGGATACTACTGATCCTATCTCTAATGAGCACATTTCCACACAGCCTAGGTATTCGCTCAACCTAAGCTCTGATACCAACTGTAATGACCCGCAAATCCGCAACATCCGAGTTGACTATATACATCATACGTCCAACCCCAAATATCACGAAAATACGAGACATTTTTTTTTAGAAGAAAGAGGTAGAAGAAGAACAGAAATAACAACACAGAATCTCACATCGCAGCGGAACAAAATATAATATATCACATCTTTGAAATACAAAATCTTAACTGTATAACATACACTTATCAGAGTACAACACTTACAACATAGCGGAACAAACTATAACTAGATAACGCTGAAGCCTCCTGCTCCAAGCTCCTTTAGATATATCTGAAAAATCCTGAACTACTTGACTGCCCGTACAAATTTAGGCACCCAAGAGTTTAGGTAGAACAAAACAAATAAACTCCGGGTCAGTCATGGGACTGGTATGAGTAAACAGTTTAAAACAGTTTCAGAAAACTAAATGATATCTCATAAGACCACGCCGCATAACACGGAACGGGTTTTTCCCTTATGAGAATCCAAACACTTGACTTATCTTTATATCAAAACTCTTTTGATATTATAATAATGTCTAAATCAAGTAAATAACCATCTAGTGGAACGTTTGCATCTCACGTTCCACATATATAATTACAATCATAAACCGCAAGCACGTATTGGGTATTTGATTTCCAACTATGACAAGGTATGGAATCACCTTCCGCTGGTATATCTCTAGAGGAGAATACACCGAGTTCAACAAGAACATCTTGCAACTCAGCCACACATGACCGACCACTCATTTCGCTTGAGTGTATCGAATGTATATCACCAACGATTGGGATCAGCAACCGTTTCCCGAATGGGTCAGCATCGACAATAGATTTTTAGAAGTAAATGAAACTCTAGATCAGGTGATTATACACCCTAATAGGTGCGACCTACATAGCC
The DNA here is from genome assembly GCA_030737875.1 of Allium sativum. Lineage (NCBI taxonomy): Eukaryota > Viridiplantae > Streptophyta > Magnoliopsida > Asparagales > Amaryllidaceae > Allium > Allium sativum. Next base: position 172,892,315 of record CM060919.1, read on the forward strand.
ATGCTGCTTGCCCGATTTCTGTCATTTACCGGTTGATGAGGCTAGAAGCTACGCTTTATCATCACACCAGATTCACTTCGAATGTCACATCGTCAAATCCATCAAATCACCGATTGACGTCCTCAACAGTACATTACGTGTTAGCTAAAAGAAGTTTCCTTCTCCGCTTCCACTCTTGGTACGGTTGAAGAAATCAATGTACGTGACCATTCTGGAAATACTCTGTCAGACATTCATCCATACAAGTCACCCAGGAACAGGATGAACCGAAGGCACTATTTCTATTAATAGAAAAAGTCCTTGCACTCTACTCCGTCTTCGATTATCTTTATATAATCTGATTCGCACGCTACTGCAGATATGGAGTGGTTCTTCGGATAATAATCCAACCGGTCTCTCCATATTGACAACGATGGTCAAAACTTCGATAGTCTGTGATTTAACTATCGAATAAAAACAAGTGTTTCGATAGTCAGTGATTTAACTATCGAATAAAACAAGTGTTCAACCAAACATCCAACAATCACTGAACCTTTAATTAATATTCCATTAATTAAATCTATTCTCTTTTTCTTATCAATATTTGTTAACCAAATATTTTCAATAAACATATTGGCCTTTTACGTTCTTTGGAAAACATTTCCATATATCGCCTTCTTATTATTTTCTAAACTTTAGAAAATATTCTTTATTCCATTTCCAAGCTTTGTACATATTTGGGTTAAAACAGATGTTGTGTAAAACATCGTTACGACAACCCAAATACAGTATTTAACAAATTCTCATTTCACATTGATCTTTGAGCCTGAATCTTGCTACTTATCGGTATATCATGAAATCAACCAAGTTGGGGTATAATTACCTCTCAGACCTTGACTGAATAACATTTAACGTCAAAACAGACAAGACTACTTACTCGAATAATCAATAACATACAACTACTTATTCACCTTCAAACACATATACATTTTCTCTTTTATCCTTACGAGGTTTTATTCTTATACTTCCTTTTTGATTATACTATTCTATTTCTAAGTTCGTTTTCTTATCGACTTCTATATATTTTGATACGTTGATTTCTAACTATCAAATTATCTTAAAAATATTCTATCTCCTTAAATTCCCGGAAAAATTCGCCATAACCTCCTTTGTACCGGGAGCATCGGGAAATTTCAAATAGCTTTCCCGGTCCTTCTTATCTCAAAAAGAAAAAGAAAAAGCCAAGCGGCTAGCCGATACGGCGCATAAAATCTCATATGGAAATTAAATACGTACCTTTTTGTCGGGCATTCTATTTATTTCACTTCTATACTTTATTCCATACCTGTCTCCTGTATCTATACCTGCCAAATCTATTTTAACTATACCAAATCGTTTTAACTCAATTCGTTAATTAAATCTGTTACTTAACCTTTCAGTCTATTTCACCTTCATATTTGAACATGACATGTTCAAATATATTTTACCTGCATATTAACAAATTCTAATTATACTCATACTCTCGTTTCCTTATCGACTTCTCTATTCAAATTCCAATTCAATTCTATTTGAATTCTCTTTATTTAAAACTTCATTTGAATTCTATTTGCATCCCTATATTCAAATCGTTTAAAGTCCATTTGAAATTCTATATTCAAATCTATAGTTCAAAAGTCTATTTGAATTTCTATATTTAAATCTATAGTTTAAAAGTCTATTTGAATTTCTATATTCAAATCTATAGTTTAAAAGTCTATTTGAATTTCTATATTCAAATCTATAGTTTAAAAGTCTATTTGAATTTCTATATTCAAATCTATAGTTTAAAAGTCTATTTGAATTTCTATATTCAAATCTATAGTTTAAAAGTCTATTTGAATTTCTATATTTAAATCTATAGTTTAAAAGTCTATTTGAATTTCTATATTCAACTCTATAGTTAAAGTGCATTTGAATTCCTATATTCAAATCTATAGTTAAAGTGCATTTGAATTCCTATATTCAAATCTATAGTTAAAGTGCATTTGAATTCCTATATTCAAATCTATAGTTAAAGTGCATTTGAATTCCTATATTCAAATCTATAGTTAAAGTGCATTTGAATTCCTATATTCAAATCTATAGTTAAAGTGCATTTGAATTCCTATATTCAAATTCCATTTCAATTCCTTATATTCAAAGTCCATTTGAATTCTCGGCATTATTTATAAACAACGTTTATAACTTCAATTCAAATCCCACCTTTCCATTTATAAACAACTTTATAAATTCGATTCAAATTCCATCCTTTCATTTATAAACAACTTTATAAATTCGATTCAAATTCCATCCTTTCATTTATAAACAACTTTATAAATTCGATTCAAATTCCATCCTTTCATTTATAAACAACTTTATAAATTCGATTCAAATTCCATCCTTTCATTTATAAACAACTTTATAAATTCGATTCAAATTCCATCCTTTCATTTATAAACAACTTTATAAATTCGATTCAAATTCCATCCTTTCATTTATAAACAACTTTATAAATTCGATTCAAATTCCATCCTTTCATTTATAAACAACTTTATAAATTCGATTACTTGTTTATATATATATATATTCAAAACAAGTTAATGTTATCTATACTTCATTTAAAATTCAAATTCTATTTATAAAAATAGAATTCCCCTTTTAAATTTCAAATACCCTTTTTGATATTTTTATAAATCAATATCCCAAACCCCAGTGATATTTAAACAATCAAATCAATCAATTTTCAATCATTTGATTTTTAACACATCATATATGAATATATATGAAATCAAACAAACAACAACAGATAATATATTTTTGAGGAATCCAGTTGGATTCCTCCAACCTGTTTTCCTGCATCCACAGACGTTAGTCAACATAGTAATACCCATCCTGCTTCGAGGCAGGATATCGTGGTATGAAGGTCATCCACTAATCATAGCGTGGGGCGTATAGGGTAATCATCCGCTATGAAACTGCGGGCATCCGCTAATGAGACTGCGGGAATCCAACCAATCAATCAACCCAATATATATATAATAGCCCTAAATAACTAATATATATTTTAAATCAACCAAACAATATTCAAACAAGCATAACAATTATTTTTAACAACTAGAAATAATTCAAATTAAATGGTGAGTGAGGTTTACTCACCGCAACTGCAGTTGTCCAATATCCTGTTTTATTTCCCATATCATCGGCTACGAATCTTCTTAACTGAATTCGCACCTACGATTTATTTAAATTTACTATTTAAACATTTATTTATTTAAACGAATAAATAACTTTCCTATATTTTTTTTCTTTTAACGGTTACCAAATTAAATTTAACTTAACAATTATTATTAAACTAGTCTATGTATTTCATAAGTTTTGATTCTACAAATTCTGAGTGTATGAATGTAAATAAACAATTCGGTTAATTTAATTACCATCAAGAACCCTAATTACTGAAATTAACCTAAACAAATTACCTTCTACTTTCTCTTCTCCATTTCGAAATATCAAGAAATCCACCACTTCTATATCATCACCCCTTGCACAGGTCGCTACTTCAGCTGGATTCCAGGATTTGAAAAGTCAACCCATCTCAACATGATCGAATTACTGTGCCATCGTTTTTCCCAAAGGAAAACCCTCCCGCAACTTTGAATACCCATCGCGACATCCACCTTACATCGTTCACAATCTCGTCCTTTAATTCCACAATGCGTCGTTAATCAGATCCAATCCTAGGTTATGTCGAACCCCCAATTGACTGTTCGAGTTTGAACACCTCAACTCAAATCGCACCACTGAGTCTGCTTGTATCGCCAGTTGAATCTCTGGCCTTCATCATCTCATCGCGCGTCGAGTCCCTAAGCCAACTACTGATGGATTCGAACTCCAGTTGAACTCGACTAAGAGGAACGACTTTTAAGAGGAACTCGATTAAGTTGAACACGAGATTTTTAATTGAGGAGGATTCGGTTTTGATTTTCCATTTAGAAGGAAGGTTGAGCTCGATTTTATAGAGGGAACATATGGAGCAGAAGAAAACCATGCGATTTTGCTCTTTCGGTTTAGATAGGAACAACGAGGCTAATATTTTGTGGAGGAAATAAGGAGCACATCTGATTGTATTACTTGTGGAAGAAAATGAATTGGAGTTTTATTTTTATTTTATATTTAAACCAGTATCCCTTAAATTAAATACCCATGATGCCGAACTCATTTCTGAACCCAACAACTATCAAATTCTAGGGTAATACCCCTATTCCGGACACACTGGGATGAGCTATGAAGTCAAATTTGATTGTCTGTGGAAGATGTTAATTTAACTGATATAAATCAAATTTCAAATCATTTAAATTATTCGAATTTTTTTTTAATATTATTATTCAAATTCAAACAGAAGTCTGAACTGTATTTAATTCAGTTTTAAATCTCGGACTGAATTATATATTTCGCACTATGATGATTTAATATATTCGATATAAAAATCGAAATTGATTATTAAACTGATAACTTAAATATAAAATTCCACTTATATTATCCATCCAATATTAAATGAAATATTAAATATTTTAAAATTTACCCATAAGAATCCGGGTCATTACAAAAATGTTCATTGTATGATAATTAACATTTTAATATACTAAAATAGAAAATGTTGAATTTGTTCATTGTATGTTAGAGTGACATTTTGTCCATATTAATATAGAAAATGACTTCGTATGATAATATAACTTTTTGTTATGTTAAAATATGAAAATACGCATCGTATGAAATGAATGACATTTTTATTATGTTAAAATATGAAAATATACATCGTATGAAATAAATGACATTTTTGTTATGATAAAAATATGAAAATCTACACCGTATGATTCAATAACATTTTTGTTAATGTTACATAGAAAATACACTGTATGTTAAATCAGCATTTTTGTCATGTTATTAATATAAAAATGCACTGTATGTTAAACCAGCGTTTTGTCATGTTAAAAATATATAAATTTGCATTTTATGTAAACTAGCATTTTGGTTATGTTAAAAAAATAGAGAATGCATTGTAAGTAAGATAACATTTTTGTTTAAGTGTTAAGAAATAAAAGAATTTTCATTTCATGAAAAATTAACATTTATTTTTAATGTTAATAAATATGAAATGTAAGGCATGTAAAATTAACATTTATTGTTAATGTTAATAAAAAGGAAAATGTATTGTAGGTTAATTTAACATTTTTTTTTATGTTAATTAAAAATGAAATGCATGCATATTAAATTAACATTCATTTTTGTTATATAAAAAGAAAGGATGATTTAGCATTATTTTTAATGTTAAGATAAAAGTATTTTTGTCATTTTTATTTAATGTTTAACATATAAGAATGCATTGTATGTGAATAGTATTTTTGTCATTTTTATTTAATGTTTAACATATAAGAATGCATTGTATGTGAATGGTATTTTTGTCATTTTTATTTAATGTTATAAAAATATAAGTTTGCATTGTATGTTAAATAACATTTTTGGTCATGTTATAAAAATATAAGTTTGCATTGTATGTTAAATAACATTTTTGGGCATGTTATAAAAATATAAATTTGCATCGTATGATAAAATAGCATTTTGTAAAAAATGAAAATATTTACCGTATGATTGATTGATACTTATTTTGTTAAATATGAAAATGTCACCGTATGATTCATTAACATTATTTTTAATGTTATGTACTAAGAAAATGAACCGTATGAGATTAACATTCATTTGTGTTAACATTAGAATTATAGAAAATTTTCACCGTATGTTGAATGGAAATTTTTTGTTAATGTTATATAGAAAATTTCACCATATTATAATTTATCATTTTTGTTATGATAAAAATATAGAAAATGCATTGTATGATTCATTAACATTTATTTCTAATGTTAATGGAATGGAAAATAAAAGAGAAAAACTCACTATATGGTTCATTAACATTTATTGTATGTAATTGTAACATTATTTTAAATGTTAATAAAAAGAGTATTTCTATCGTAGGAAGAGTACATTATTTTTAATGTTAAAAAATAAGTAATTTACAATGCATGGGAAATCGACATTAGTTATAATGGTAATTTAAAGAGGATTAACTGTAGGAAAGAGATTACATTTTATTTATGCATTATATTATAAGAATAACACCATTGTATGATATTAACATTTTAATGTTAATGTTAAAAAGAAAATAACACTGTATGTAGTTAACATTATTTTTAATGTTAATATAAGAGAAAATTTCATCGTATGTCAAGTTAACATTTAATTTTAATGTTAACACATAAGAATTTATACCGTATGGTATTAACATTATTTTATAATGTATATAAAAAGAGAATTCACCTCGTAGGAAAAGAATTAACATTATTTATAATGTTAAATAAAAGAAATGAAACGTATGTAAGAATAACATTATTTATAATGTTAAATGAAAGGTAAGGAACTGTATTGAAACATTAACATTATTTATAATGTAGGTAAAAGGGAACTTACACCATAGGAAAGTGTTCATTATTCATAATGAAATTGGAAAAGAAATATATAAAGAAATGAATGGGATGGCACATTATAATTTACATTCTTAAATGAAAATTATAAAGTAGAAAATAAATAATAATGAATTAAAAAGGGAAGAATTATCGTCTAATCCTAAACTACATTGTCATGTAAGTAGAAAGGTGAAAGTTAAGAGAAATGTAAGCTGCACGTAGGGACGATAAACTAAACGAATTATTTATATATATTCATATATATATAATTATAACATAACGAATCGAGCGCAGTAGTTCGTGTTTTGAAATCGAACTTTTAAACGAATATACCGGAGGATCCGACCGTCGGATTTTCCCAAAACTGAAACCGTTAGGACCGTCTTGGAAAAATCTTTCCAACGATATATGCTACGCTAAAATCCAACGGTTAGATTTTGAGGAAAGTGAAAAACAAAATTGATTGAAAACAGCGCCAAGGTCGCCCTTGACCTGAAGCGTCGTTAAATAAGGAAATTAATTATATTAAATAATTAAGGCAAGAATTAATCGTTTTAAAATAAAATAACGATATGAAATATGTTTTTCTCAAAATATATGAATGCGAGATTATTTGGAAAGACCGGGTTAATCCCATTCCAAATGATCGTACGATTTCAAGAATTCAAGTAATGAAGACGGCGTATGAAGACCGTAAATCTCCCCTCGAATGGACAACGATCAAGACTCTGAATTGGTTTGATCCCAATTCAAGGGTCGGGATAATTGCCCAAACGTACGTGTTGATTTCACGGGTTTGACCCTAGTTCAGACCTAGAGCATGGGTATAAATGGATAGTGTGTCTGACATCGTACCCCACAAAATATTATGTTGTTGATATTCAGTTAATATATAAACGATTGGTGGTAGAGAATTTATTCTCTACTTAACACCCGTTTATATAGTGACGGACGATCAATAGTACGGTATGGAGTGGCGGTGTGGCATACTAAGATGCAATGATCAGGGTTACTTGTTGAAAAGCAGAACCTTGTGGTATGAAGAACATGACTTCACGAGCCTCACAAACCGGTAGAGTCTAAAAAGGGGGAAGGGAACGCAGGGAAAGTAGCACGTTTCTTTCTAGTTAGTAGTCATTTTACTTTTGAAGGATGATGAAATGAGGCGCCTCGGATAGGTCCTATAGGACCGGGGAACGTGTGCTTAGGAATTGCCAATCCTCTAAGCTGTATGTGAGGACCGGCCCTGCAGGATCCAAGGGTTAACTGCGGGTAATCCTGAGACGTTAACTAGAGCGTCTCGAATCGGTAAGGAGTCCTCCCTAGCCTGGACTCATGATGGGAACCCAAATTTCCAATACGACCCCGACGGATTTGATTGTATAACTAGTATTGGAGGCATAATATATGGTACCTATGCTTCCTAGGATTAATACATTGCTTTGAAATGTTTTAAAACATATACACCCTAATAATAGTATCAGTTTCGTATTTGGCGTATTTAGCATGTTTAACCACCATAAGGTAAAACTCTATCCTCTTGGTGTGCGTTGCATTGTGTGATGGGACCTGAGTCTTATGGTGGTTCCATTTTTCAAAAGACATTGCGTTTTGTTACGTTTTACTTATCTGTATTGACACTATAGTTATGCACGGCAATCCATTGGTACAACCCGTTCCGCGTTAGCGGCGTGGTCTTTGGATTTGCCTTATTAGTATAAGTTATTTAAGATTTCTCACACCAGTCCCACGACTGACCCATAGTTTGTTTCACCTTTTTGCAAACTTGGGTGCCCTCTCTTCTACACGGGCAGCCAAGTAGACAGGTTCATTCTTTGCTTGGAGCTTTTCTTTGAAGCTGCTTATTTTCTCTCTCTTGGACTCTGCTTGGGAGAAGAGGTGATGACTTGGAGCTTGAAGACTTTCTGTTTCGATTGGCATCTATTCTTTTCTTTTTAGACATCAAATTTATTTCTTTTCTGCAAACTTGTTGTAATAGCTTAGATTCTGTGACTGTGGATTTTCTGTGATTGATGACATTATATTTTTCCGCTGCTATAATGTTATTACTCTATGAATCTCCTTTGCTATATTGTATCTGTGTTCTGTTTTATTGTATTTATGTTGTATTCCAAAAATGATTTCTCCTGCTTTCACTTGTGGAAGTTTGGGGTTATCACATCTCAGCCCAAAGCCCAACTATTTGTATACATATTCTGGGCTGATGCAACTTGTAATTTAATGTACAATAAATTTTCGTGCAATAAGAATTTCATTCTTCAGTTTCAAAACATTTCTGTAAAACATAGCATATGAAGAGTTATGTTACATTACACGAATTGCAGACATGGCACTCTATCAACCGTTCATCTCAGTTATCATCAGCCGCTCCTTTCACTAATCCAAAGCATTATTTTGTAATGAATTATCTCTCAGCCCAAAGCCCAACTATTTGTATATATATTCTGGGCTGATGCAACTTGTAATTTAATGTACAATCAATTTTCGTGCAATAAGAATTTCATTCTTCAGTTTCAAAACATTTATGTAAAACTTTGATTTTAGGGCCAGAAGCTCAAAAAAAATTCATATCTATCGAAATTATCAAGGTGGCCTAAAGAGAAAAGTGGGTGCAATAGCATCACACAAAGAAATATATAAAAAATAAATAATTATAGCTAACCATCCAAAAAAATATTCAAAGCGTACTGATGAATTTGTTGAACGTAGTTTAGCTAAAAGAATTGGCTAAACAAAAAACGGCAAATGGAATTACTTAAATAGAGTATACCAAATATAATAAGTCAAAAAAATAAAAAAATCCAACTATTTTCATAAATGTGAAATCTGTTCTTTGATACAAGGTGCTAATGTTTTGGTCTCAAACCTTCAGTAGTAACACTGGAAGTCACCAGATAAACTGAACACCCAGCGCTCTTTCTTTAAACTTAGGTCTAAAGTTGAGGATATATGCAATTCATCTATCCAATATCAGACAATGTGGGATATAACCATAACCGGACCTAGCCCAGTGCAAACGGGGCATATGCACTGGGCATCATCGGCTTCCAGGGCATAATCCATCTCGTCAGAAAAAAAGGGTCGCATCTGAGAAGAAGGGTGTACCGCGCAACAGGAGGAGAAGAAGGGCATATGAAGACTGAAGACATGCAAGCGAATACTGCATATAGCATACGCACGCAAGAATAACAATTTCAAATCTTCAAACTCTTAGATTTGATTTGATTTTAGGTACACCCAGTTTCTAATTATCCTCTGTTGTTTAGTTTTTGGTTAGTAGTATGTTTAGGATGAGAATGTGTCTTTCAGTTACATTGTTTGTAGGTATACAACAATTGTTAATTTGTTGTGAAACATTGCTTTTAATCTATTTAGCGTGTGTATATATTTTGCAGTATTCGATGAATCACAGTTGTTATTTTATTTGAACTAATAAAAGAAAGAAAAAATGTTTTGTTTTCGTTTAAGATAGTAGAGGATGTTGTGGAGAAATTTTGATTCAAGACCGCTCAAATAAAAAATTTCCAACGCTACAGAAAACGAGATCGTGGTAATATTGCAAAAATAACCAATCGAGCCATCTCAATCTTATCCAAGCTAATCACAATCACCAAACAATGGAAATAATAGAGCAATAACGAGAAACTAAATCACACTGGGATTCATAGTGGTTCCACCGATGTCATGTCAGTGTACGTCCACTTTGAGAGAGAAATCTTTATTAATATCAATAGAAGAGTACAAGAGATTGATTACAATGATCAAATTTACTAGAAAATTTTGATTTTGTGGAGAAAGGAATTGAAGAAGATTAGGATTGCCTAAACCCTAATTAGAATAAACTTAGATCTAATCTCTTGATTTTTTTGATCCACCTCCTTTTGGATTCGATGTAGCTTATATAGGCATAGAGAAGTATATAGAAATTCACAAAATTTCCTATAGATCCAAAATATTCTCTAGATCCAAAATATCCTCTAGATCCAAAATATTCTCTAGATCCAAAATATCCTCCAGATCCAAAATATTCTCCAGTTCCAAAATGTCCTCTAGCTCCAAAATATCCTCTAGATCTAACACATAGTATCGCATACTTTAACACTCCACCTCGATACTATATCCGTCTACATCACAAACTCCAATGCACCCAAGCATTTCCTTCTATCTTCAATCAAGAAATCTTGAATGTTTCCCCAATGAACTCCAACATAGCCACCGCCCATTGCACTTCACTAACGAGTTCAGGCATAGCCCCCACCCGTCAGTGAAGTGTTGAAACATCCAACTCCTAAACCAGTCTTACCAAAAGACAATGTACTCGGGAGTGAAAACGAGTACTTACCATGATGATAGAACACCAACCTCTCACTGATACTCTTCTACATCCAAGTTTCTCTCACAACTGCGCCACCCCGTGGCACCTAGCATCTCTTCAAGCGAATTAAGTTCGAGCAATGCTCGAACTTCCCAATCGGTAACGCCTTAGTGAACATGTCTGCCGCGTTATCCATTGTGTGCACTTTCCGAAGGCATACTTGCTTGTCTTCGCCCATGGCTACTAGAAATGACTCCCTCATTTCAATATGCTTCGTCCTTGAGCTAAATGCCAAATTCTCAGCCAAGTGAATAGCACTTTGGCTATCACATTGAACATCAACACTGTCATGTTCAAAACCCAAGTCACACAACAGTCGCTTCAAATAGAATGCTTCCTTTGCTGCCTCTACCGCAGCTATCAACTCCGCCTCCGTAGTGGATAAAGCAACTACGGTCTGCAATCTCGATCTCCAAGTTATGGCTGTACCACCAAGAGTGAAGACATATCCAGAAGTTGATTTTCTTCGATCTCTATCACCAGCGTAGTCTGAGTCACAGTAACCAACCAACATGCAATTCTTCTCTTTACTACCCCCAAAAACAAGGCCATGACATGCTGTACCTTTCAAATATCTCAAGATAAGCTTCACTGCTTCCCAATGCGATTTCCCCGGATTAGCCATGAACCGACTAACCACCCCGATGGCATTTGCAATATCGTATCTTGTACACACCATGGCATACATCAAACTTCCAACCGCACTAGCATATGGCACCTTTGCCATGTAAGCCTTGTCTTTCTCCTCGATAGGTGATCCCTTACTCGAAAGCTTTATATGCAAAGGTAAATGTGTATTTGACGCCTTTGCATCCTCCATGCTAAACCGACAAAGCACTTTCTTAATGTACTCCTTTTGAGTCAATCTCAACTCAAAACGATGTCGGTCCCTTACAATCTCCATGCCCAAGATTTTCTTTGCTTCTCCAAGGTTTTTCATCTCGAACTCCGCCTTTAATTTCTCTTTCAACTTGTTGATTTCTGCCTTGTCCTTAGAAGCAATGAGCATGTCGTCCACATACAAGAGTAAATACACCGAACAATCATTTCCTAACCTCTTGAAATAAACGCAAGCATCCTTGATGCTTCGATGGAAGCCACTTTCAAGCATGAAATGATCAAATCTCCTGTACAATTGCCTAGGTGATTGCTTCAAACCATACAGTGATTTCTTCAACTTGCAAACTAGTTCTGACTTACCTTCTACAACAAACCCTTCTGGTTGCTCCATGTAGATGTCTTCATCCAAGTCTCCATGCAAGAAGGCGGTTTTCACATCTAGTTGCTCCAACTCCAAGTCGTGAAAAGCAACTATGGCAAGTAATATCCGGATAGAAGTATGCCTCACAACCGGTGCGAAGATCTCATCATACTCCTTTCCTTTCCTCTGTGCAAACCCCTTAGCCACTAGCCTAGCTTTGTATCTTCCATCGTCCTTCACCTTATATATCCATTTGCACCCAATAGAATGGTTTCCTTGAGGAAGTGGAACCAACTCCCAAGTCTGGTTCTTCATCAACGATTGCATCTCTTCCTCCATGGCGCAAATCCACTTCGAGCTATCACTCGAATCCATGACGTCATCAAGGTCCATCGGCTCATCTTGGACTACATGAAGGGCATAGTCCAAATTCTCACAAAAGCTAAGATAGTTCCAATCACCATATCTTTCGGGTGGCCTTATAGCATGACGACCAACCTGAGTAGCAATACCATCACCCGGTCTTCCTTCAACTCCACCCTGAACCAAATCTTCTCTAGGCTCATGCACATCACCAACACTGCTAGAGGAATCCTGTGGACTATGTGATGTAACATCAACCGCATTCACCTCGCAAGCACCTCCAACAACTCTACTCTCTCTAGGCCTGAAAATGGGAATAACTTCCTTCTCCTTTGATTCACCATGAACCAAATCCAGAACATCCGATGAGCCTTCATTATCCTTGAACATAGCCGACTCATCAAAAGTAACATGACGAGAAACTGAAACCTTCTTCGTTTTCGGATTCCAAATCCGATAGCCTTTGACTCCATCCATATAACCAAGCAAAATCCCTTTGAAAGCTCTAGGTGAGAGCTTATCATTCCCCAGATCATGCACATAAACAGGACTGCCAAATACACGAAGATAACTCAAGTCATTGCCATTCCCTTTCCACACTTCCTTCGGAATTTTGTTACCAATACCCGAGCACGAAATTCGATTAATAATATGCACCGCGATTGACAAAGCTTCGGCCCAAAATCCCTTAGACAAACCTGATGTCAATCTCAAGCATCGAGCTTTCTCTAATAGAGTTCGGTTCATTCTCTCTGCCACTCCATTAGATTGCGGATCTCTCGGTGTAGTAAAATGCCTCTGAATACCATGATGCTTGCAAAAATTCAGAAATTCTCCGGAAACATACTCGCTCCCATTATTGGACCTAAGAACCTTTAAAGTCTTTCCACTCTCTTTCTCAACAAGAGCCTTCCATTCTTTGAATCTTGCAAATGCCTCCGACTTGGTCTTCATTACATACACCCAAACCTTTCGAGAAAAATCATCAATGAAAGAAATATAATATCTTGCTCCTCCCAAAGAAGCTACAGGTGCTGGTCCCCAAACATCTGTGTGCACATACTCAAGAATCCCTCTTGAATCATGTTTTCCTTCACCAAATGACACTCTAGTTTGCTTCCCCATGACACATTCCTCGCAAAACTCTAAATTGCTGAAACTCTCACCATCAATCATCTCCCTTCGATGAAGAACATCTAAACTCTTCTCCGAGACATGACCCAATCTCAATTGCCACAGCCGTGTCGCATCTAAGCCATGAGAACTATCAACACTGACACAAGTTTCGCCTTCCACGGTCACTCCTTGAAGCAAATAGATACCATGAGTTCTAGCACCCTTCATAACCAAGCGCACCCTTCGAAACCTTCAAGATATCACTCTCAATGGCGATCTTGCAACCTAGAGAATCCAACTATCCCAAAGAGATAAGTGACTTCCGTAGTCCCGTAACATAGCGCACATTAGTGAGAGTACAAACCACTCCGTCAAAAATTCGAATTTGCACGGATCCAATGCCTTTCGACTTGCAAACTGCACCATTTCCCATAAAAAATGAATTTCCTTCTCGATCAACATAAGAAGAAAAACAATTCCTATTAGGCGTCATGTGATATGAAGCCCCCGAATCAAGCACCCAATCGTTGCCCGAAACATCCGATGCAACAGCCGACCTATGTCGTCCTCACCAACATCTCTCTCCACCGCAACTGATGAAGATGCTACTTCCATCTTCCCCTTGTCTAGACAGTCATTCTTCTATATAAAGCACTTGCCATTTCTTTCCTTCGATTTTCCTCTTCCACCGGGCTTCTTAGACTTAGATAGCCCCCGGTTTCCCTTCTTCTCTGACTTTTCTTTCTCCGCAAATAAACCTTCACCATTACCAGCACATTTACTACCATCACTCAGCTCCTTCATCTGATCTCGCAATTCCTCACTAAGAAGACCCGTCTTGACATCATTTAGAGTCAATGTATCCTGGCCATAGATCAAACTATTTGAGAACCCAGTATAGCGTTCAGGCAACGAACATAGCAATATCATTGCCTTCTACTCCTCCTCAATCTTCAAATCTACCGCCTTCATCTTCATTAGCAAATCATCAAACACATTTAAGTGCGCCTTTAGCGAAGTTCCTTCCTTCATCTTGTAGGTGAAGAAAGTCCACAACAAGATCAGTCGATTTGTGAGTGACTTCTTCATATACAACTCCTCCAACTTGTTCCAAATACCTTTAGCAGTCGTCTCACCACTAATTTCGGAAATAACATTCTCCCCTATGGAAAGTTGAAGTGTAGTGAATGCCCACTCTTCCATTTCTTCTCTCTCTACATCTGAGATGTCCTCTGGCAATAAATGTGTATCAAACACCACCCAATGTACCCGATTCCGCCTAAGAACTGCTTTCATCTTCCATTGCCACTTTTTGAAATCATTATCGCCATTCCACTTGTCGATAACCAATTGTGAACCAGCAGTTGCATACGACCCACGTACATAAGGAGCTACACCACTTGGACCACCTGTTGATGGATTATTTGAAACTAATTCCGGCATTTCTACAACTATCTACCAACACCAATGCTCTGATACCAAATGTTATGGAGAAATTTTGATTCAAGACTGCTCAAATCAAAATTTTCCAACGCTGCGGAAAATGAGATCGTGGTAATAGTGCAAAAACAACCAATCGAACAATCTCAATCTTATCCAAGCCAATCACAATCACCAAACAATGGAAATAATAGAGCAATAACGAGAAACTAAATCACACAGGGATTTATAGTGGTTCCACCGACGTCTTGTCAATGTACGTCCACTTTGAGAGAGAAACCTTTATTAATATCAATATAAGAGTACAAGAGATTGATTACAATGATCAAATTTACTAGAAAAAATTGATTTTGTGGAGAAAGGGATTGAAGAAGATTAGGATTACCTAAACCCTAACTAGAATAAACATAGATCTAATCTCTTGATTTTTTTTTGATCTACCTCCTTTTGGATTCGATGTAGCTTATATAGGCATAGAGAAGTATATGGAAATTCCCAAAATTTCCTATAGATCCAAAATATTCTCTAGATCCAAAATATCCTCCAGATCCAAAATATTCTCTAGATCCAAAATATTCTCTAGATCCAAAATATCCTCCAGATCCAAAATATTCTCTAGATCCAAAATATTCTCTAGCTCCAAAATATCCTCTAGATCTAACACATAGTATCGCATACTTCAACAGAGGAGAATTTGAATTTGGTTACATATGTTAAAATTTCAAAATGCTGAATGTGTTTAACAAAATATCAATTTTTATCTATAAATTTGTTAAACAAAATTGCTGTTAAAAACAATTTTTTTTTTCTTACTACAAATATTGGTTTTTTTCAATAGGAGTCATATTTTCAATTTGAAAAAATTAAAGGTAGTTGTAATGTTCCTATGAAAGCAACAAAAGAGAGGAAAAAATGGTTTCAAGTGTAAATTCTAGTTCCTGAATTGTTTTAGTTAACGACAATTGTTTTCAAGTATGAAACTGTTGTTTATAATTTTTTTTTCTTTTCTATTTTATGAAAATCAACAAAATAGAGCCAAGGAATTTTGAGAAGAAAATGGGTTTAGGTATAAAATGTTAGTATTACTTCTAAGTGCTAATTATGTTGACTGGTACAATTTTTACTAGTAATTTTAGTATTATCTTGATGGACTAAGTATCTAATAAATTATATGATAAGCTTGATTTTATTTTGAAAATAGAACTTCTGATATTATACGTAAAAGATTTACTTTTATAGCTATAAATATTACGATATAGATTGCCTATCGAATCATATGATGCAATCAAGCTACGAACGAACATCATAATTTTGGAAATTATGAAATTTTGCCTATGTTTATTAATGTGATGATTATATATATAATTTTGTTAATTCATCCTATCTATAAAACGATGTTTTTCGGAATTGAACTATTAGAATCATAATCGTTAACAATAATGAGTCAAGGCATACTACACATCCGTCCTACTCAAAAATGAGTCAAGGCATAATTAATGGATTATAAATTATATACATTGAGAAAAACATCTTAAAACGGTCGAAAATTAAGATACCATTGATGATTTTGCTTCCAAAAATGCAAGAAATAAATATTATAAATGACATTTCGAACTTATCGTCATATAAAGAAGATAAAATTGTATTGTTATTAAAATAACGATCCTTTAAGTGTACTCGTTATAATTACAATTCTTCTATAAATAAACATGTTATCAATATCCTAAGTTCTATATATATCAGCCGCCAAAAGTATTTGATAGGAACTTACTAAAATTATTCATGATTCCTTACAAATAATAATTTTATTTAGTACAATTGTGCGATTTTTCATAACATAGGGCATCATTTTGCAAATCGCACTGGGCATTGTAAACTTCAGGATTGGCTCTGCATATAACAATCACATGCAACCTGCTGTAAAGCCATAGGGAAGACATGGATTTGTATCTATCTAAATCAACCATCCTACCGCAAAACCTAAAAATATACCGAATATTTTTATCAGTAAAAGTTAAAGTTATAAAGTCCAAACTTTTAACTCCATTTTATTGTTGCGTTATAGGTAAATACTACAGAAAGTAACGTGAGTCTTATTTTGTTAACAAGCATCAGCTACCACAAAACAACATTCTTTGATGCAAATCTGTCAATTCGCCAAACAATATGTTACCAAAACCCATATTTCAAATTAACGCATAGATTATGAATCTCGATTTTAATTTAAAAAAAAAACTGCAACATTGATGGACGTTTTACGTTCTCTACACAAATGTCAAATGTGAGTTCATCAGTATTTGCTTCAGTCAATTAAAAGGACTATAAAAAAAAGTTTACTACAACTGCCGTACATGCTCGCTTCATTAAGCGACTCACACTTTGAAATGCAGCTCTTTTGCATTTCAAGGTAAAATCAATGATGTCAACGTAAATCTAACATCAACATTCAATAAAAACGAGTGTTGGAAATTCCGAATCTAATTACAATCGCAAAACAAAAGCGGAGCGGACATTTCAACGTAAATCTAACATCATCTCATGTATTCCTATTCAGGGTCTTTATGGTGCTAGTGCAAACAGGGGGTTAGTGCATGTTGATTCTAAAATGTGAAACATTGTTGAAGGAATTGCATTTAAATGAAAATATTTTTTCTTTACGCCATATAAATATGTCTACTTTAAAGCCTACGTTAAGACATTATAAAAATCTTTTATATGCTTCTCTGAATCATCATTAACTTTGACTAATACATCACTATTATAAGTACATAATTTTTCAGCACCATATTTCTTAGTGTTAAATTTAAATCCATTGAAAAAGAATATTGGATAATCCTTAGCATTTCTTTTTAGGCTTAGTGCAAGATGTTTTAATGTTTTATGGTTTACACAATTTCTAAGACTACAACATAGTTAGGAAACCATTTAGTAAAATCTTTACTGAGATAGCCATGTTGATGGTATGGTTCGTAAATACCACCAAAGCTTCCTCCACCACTCCTACCTCTTTGGGCGCCATCTACGATCTTCTCAAACCAATCTCCACCCTTCTCATTCTCCAAATTAGGTAATTTCATTAAACCTAATTTTTAGGGTTTAATTCATTTCGGGTTTAATTTGTAATTTTCTTAATTCCTACTTGTTTGTATATGTATATTACATCATTTTATCATCTAATTGTTATTATTATCATCATAATGATCAAATTATTTAAGGTTAAATTGATTTAGGGTTTAATTGTGTTTAACTTTGGTTAGTAGTGAAAGTAATATGTGTGTGATAGAGTTTTCTAATAATATAATTTATGCAAACACGAAGTTTATATTATGTTAAGCGGTTGTAGTTTTGGACAGTATGTGTGAACATGAGTTTTGTGCTTATGCGAAATGATTTGGTGTATAAATGATTTTAATAGAAATCGTCATAGTTAGAATTTAGTAAATTACAAAAATATATAATTTAGTACACATGTACTAAAACGGTAAAATATTTACAAATTATATAATTAAATTTAATATAGACAAATATTTAAACCCTTGGTTATTATTTGGCTCTGTCTGACAAGTGTTGCATGCTCTAAGCGTATCCATGACTTCCTTGAGGTGTCTAGCATGCTCTTCTTCATCCTTTGAGAATATTAGAATACCGTCCACAAAAACCACCACGAACTTGTTAAGGAACTCCCGAAACACCCTACTCATCAGGTCTACAAAGTACGCGGGTGCATTCGTTAACCCAAACGGCATGACGAGCCATTCGAAGAACCCATCTGGAGTCCTAAACGCAGTTTTGTCAATGCTATCCTCAGCCACTCTAAGTTGATGGAATCCTGTGGCTAGATCGAGTTGAGAGAAAACAGATGCTCCCACAAGTTGGTCAAAAAGATCATCGATTCTTGGTAGTGGGTGCCTATATTCACCAAAAAGATGCTCTGATACCAAATGTAACACCCCACCTTTGCTAGGGTCACTCACAAAGGGAATGCACTAGTTTTGGAGGGGTATTATCTAGTAAACAGGCACAAAGATAACACAAGACAGAACATAAATTAAACAGAGTATATAAAGCAGTGGATATAAATTTAACCAAATCTCATTACGTGGAAAATAGAGTCAAAACCTCTTACATCAAAATACCAAGTCATTATTTCATTACATCAAGTTCTAAAGAAGCAAAGTACTTAAAACAACATAAGTCCAATATTATTCCCCAAAAAGTGCATGAGTGCAGCCATAGCATAGCTCAAGACCAAACCATACATGAGCTGTCAGAAAGCAAGAAAAATCCAAGCTAAGAGCTAGAGTTTCCTCCCTGAGAACCTGGGGGGGGGGGGGGGACGAAAGAAAAAGAGGTGGAAGAAAATGGGTCAGTCAAAAAGACTGGTAAGCCCTAGTGACTATCAGCATAAAAACTAATAAAGTTAACTGGACATGAGAAACGGAGATTAAACATAAAGATAATAACTGGACTGGCATGATAATAAAAAGGTAACAAGATAAGAGTGACATCACATATACAAGGTTTACTGCACTAACTGTACTAGTGTCCAAATCCATGTCAAGTATAAATCCAGAAATGATCCCTAAACCCAATAACATGAAATGACCCAATACGGGGTCCAACAGTCCATCCTAATCGATCGGCTTTACTCGTCGTGCGTTGGTGTTATACGGCCCAATCGCGGAATGTAGTCACATGTGCTAGGTCCACCCTAGGGTGTATCAGGTCCTAGGGTGTCAACCACTAACACAAATCAAGCACGCACAATGTAGTACTACGGGTGACCATGCCTACTTTTTTAACTTCGGACTAAGTGCACGACCCTAGTCCGCCTGAACCTACACTGGCGCACCTTACTCAGCCGTTATTCTTGGTCGCTTACGATCAACCCAGTAATCGTGCCCCACCCTGCCTAGTCCCCATGGTATCGTGATACTTCTAAGTGGGTTACTGCTGAAAGGGACCACGTGGCTAGGATTTCTAATGGGTTAAGTGTTGTCATTAAAAAGGTCATGACTTAACCCCTATCCAAACATGTATCAAATTGGTTAAGTGCATTCAAGTGGTCCATGACTTAACCTTACCATGTGGCATTAATTTACTTAACGCACCCCAACCTCTCACATTAGACTTGGTTATGGTTACTGGATGTGCCGGGCGGGTCCGGGCAGCTTTACACCATAACCTAGTCTAACCTCGGGTTTAAAGTGCTATATGACCAACTACCCACATTGGGTCCTATTATTTGCAACTACTGGATTTGCCGGGCGGTTCCGGGCAGATTTACATTGCAAATTCAACCCAACCTCGAGTTGGCCACTTTCAAGTTATCTAATTGTCATGTCCCAAATTCATGTTTTCAAGCTTATTCTCATGTCAAGTTTTCATGTCATATTTTCATGTCATATCATGTCAATTCCATAGCCAATTTCAAGTTTGCCTAATCTACCCCAAAACGTATCCCCAACGTACGTGAATTCACATTAATACAACATGTCAAAATAGGGATATAACACAAAAAGGATAGTCATAGGATGGCAAAGGTGTTCACAAGTTAAGCATGATGATTATAACATTACAGGCATATGAAATAAGGTCTCAACATCAACTCAGCAAAATATGGTGATAGACATGGTAAAGGATTGACATAAGATAGTAACCCCAATAATAAATTCAACATCACAGGCATGTCAAGATAAAGGTCATGGGAGTTTTAGATTAAACATGAATATGTCCAAATCAAGTTCATACTAATATTCCACAAGTCAAAATTTAAGATGAATAGATCTAGGGTGTACAAAACTAGATCCAAAATAACAGACCTAAAAGGGATAGTCATAGATCAAAGATATACCATGGTAGATCCAACCTAGTTTTCATGTTTAGGCATAATTTGAGTTTACATCGTGTTCATGTTAAATTTACAGTTTAGATCTAAGAGTGACAAAGGGCTTACAGATCGTGGTCTAGAGAATGAGAAAGCAAAAGAGTAGAAGAAGAATCTTTAGCAAATCCCCAAATCAACGTTGCTCTAACGAAGTCTTGAATAGCCTCCTTGTTCTCTATCTTCCAGTCAGAACCTCAGCAGCATAAGGCCGGATAAGAATGTGATAGAGAGTCTAGGGTCAAGGGTTGTTTATATAGGGTTTAGGGAGTTGAATCTGGACAGGCAACAAGACCAGATACATCTGTCCCAAAAACAGGCTTGGTGACCAGGTCGACACCCAAGTCGACTGCCCAGTCAACTTTGTCTGGGGGGGTCGACTGCCAAGTCGACTCCGCAGTCGACCTGGTGCTGGCGGGATTTTTCCTGCCCAGTCTGTCTGGGTTTTGAAATTCGAATTTTGAACTTGAATTCGAACTGTTTTGAACTCTGGAATTTTCTGAAACTTTGGAGAGCCATATCTTGGTCATACGGACTCCGATTTTCGTAAACTTAGACTCGTTTTCAAGCAGAATTTCAAGACGAACGTAATGGCGTAACACGTTTCCCTTGATTCTTATTTTAAAATTTAATTCTACCTTGATTTATAGTTATAACACGTTATTAAAATACGGGTTGTTACATTCTCCCCTCCTTAAAGGATTTCGTCCCCGAAATCTCTAAGTTAGGAAGAACGCATCCTACCATCCACATCCATCTACTCACAACATCATTCACGAGCAACCATTGTCCTTAAAAAGATTTCTAATGCTGTATGAACATATGCAGTATGTGTGTGTATATGTACTTATCTAATGCAAAAGATCAGGCGGTTACTGATTCAGTAAACCTCCTTAATGCAAGATATGTTAGTGTAATGAGTCCAACATGTATGCAAATTCCTAACATAACTTAAAATTTCTACATGAGTGCATAAACATCATCCATATGCAACATCCACATGATAGCATAACAAGTTCATCCATGTACAAGTATAAGCACCCATGCAAATGCAACATGAAAAGGTGTCTGAACCGATCTAGTGCTTAATGTGTGTCATGCATCCACTAGAAATCACTTGCAAACACTTGCAACCATTTGCAAACATCAACCATAACATGTTTCAAATACATGTTTGCATCAAAAAGGGTTCTAAGGTTCTCAAGACAAGATTAACAAAACAAACATAGGTAGCATGATACGAAAGGTTTACAAGCTCAAAGGAAAAAGAGATCGAGAAAGTACCCTAAAAAAGAAATGGGTAAAGCGCGCGTATCTTCTCCTCGGTTTCCCAAGTTGCGTCTTCTTGGGCTTCACTCCACTGTACTTTGACTAGCTTGACTTCGCGATTCCTTAGCTTCTTGATCTCCGTCCCTAAGATACGAATAGGAACTCGCCTCAACGTTGCTTCTTTCTCCACTTCTACGCCTTCGAGGATGCTTGGCTCAACCACCTCAGCTGATTCATGTAGGCACTTTCGGAGATGCGAGACGTGAAAGACATTGTGTACTCCGGCCAGCCTCTCAGGTAACTCTACCTTATAGGCCATCTGCCCAATCCTCTCAGTGATATGGAACGGTCTTACGAATCTCGGTGCTAGCTTTCCAATTGCTCCAAAACGAACCACATTGCGCAAAGGAGAGACTTTTATGAAAACCATATCTCCGACTTCGAACTCCAGGTCTGTCCTTCTCTTGTCTGCATAAGATTTTTGTCTATCTTGGGCTGCTTTCATTCGTCTTCGTATCAACTCAACCTTCTCAAAAGTGTCTCGTATCATGTCGGGCCCAAGTATAAGTCTGTCAGTCGTCTCCCACCAACAAGTTGGTGACTTGCACGGTCTTCCATATAGGGCTTCGAACGGTGCCATCCCTATGCTAGCTTGGTAGCAATTATTATAAGAAAACTCCATGAGAGGGTGATGGTCTTCCTAAGTACCACCAAAATCAAGAATGCATAGCCTCAAAAGATCCTCTAGTACTCTATTTACCCTTTCGGTCTGTCCATCCGTCTGAGGGTGATAGGCTGTACTTAAATTAAGTTGCGTACCCATTGCTTCTTGCAGACTATTCCAAAACTGGCTAGTGAAAATTGGGTCACGATCACTGACTATGCTAGAAGGAACCCCGTGCAAACGTACTATCTCTCGAAGGTAAATAGACGCTAGCCATGATGCAGTCCTTTTGCTTTTCACCGGAATGAAGTGAGCACTCTTCGTGAGTCTATCAACAATGACCCATATGCTAGTATTCCCCTTCCTCGACCTAGGCAATCCATCCACGAAATCCATCGAGATACTTTCCCACTTCCATTGCGAGACCTCCAAAGGATGTAATAGCCCACCGGGCTTCTTAGATTCGGCCTTGACTTGTTGGCACACCATGCACTTTGAGACGAATTCTGCCACGTCCTTTTTCATTCCGGCCCAAAAGAAAATGCGTTTCATATCTCTGTACATCTTATCCCCTCCGGGATGTATAGTCATCTTCGAGTGATGCGCCTCTTCGAGAACTTTATTTACTAAGTCTCCCACTAGTGGAACACATAGCCTTCCATCGCGCCTTAGCCATCCTTTTTCATCAATGGCATACCTACCAAGGTGAATTGACGTCTCACCACTGATTAACTTGTCCATGATTTCGACTATCTGTGGGTCTTCTTTCTGCGAAGTCCCTACTTGATCTAGAAGCGTAGGTCTCAACTCAAGAGATGCTAACATACTAGTCAATGACTCAACAACATGCGTAAAATCAAAGGTCGCTATAAACTCTAGACTTTTTCTTTCAACAAATAAGGGGCTCAAAGTCAACCTTTTTCTACTTAGCGCATCCGCCACCACGTTACCCTTGCCAGGGATATAAGTTATATCGAAGTCATATGAGGCCAAGAATTCCATCCACCGCTGCTGTCTCAGATTCAAATCTTTTTGCAAAAAGAGATACTTAAGCGATTTGTGGTCGGTGTATAGCTCAAATCTCTCCCCTAGGAGATAATGGCGCCAAGCTTTAAGTGTAAAAACAATCGCGGCTAACTCCAAGTCATGTATGGGATAGTTCTTCTCATGAACTTTAAGTTGTCTACCCCCATAGCATATCACTCTTCCTTCTTGCATTAGGACAGCGCCTAATCCCGTGCCGCACGCATCTGTGTACACCGTAAACATTTTTCCTCCATCGGGTAATGCTAAAACTGGAGCTGTGGTGAGGGCTCTCTTGAGTCTCTGGAAAGCAGTCTCACATTCTACGTCCCATGCAAACGCTAGGTTTTTCTTCGTTAACTTAGTAAGAGGGGCTGAAATCTTAGCGAAGTCCTTAATGAACTTCCTATAAAAGCCCGCCAAACCGAGAAAGCTTCTCACCTCTGTTGCATTCTTGCACCGCAACTACCTTTGCGGGGTCCACGGCTAAACCTTGCTTAGAAACTACGTGCCCAAGAAACCGAAGTTCCTCCCTCCAAAAATGGCATTTGGAGAACTTAGCCTTTAACTGGTGTGCTCTAAGCGTATCCATGACTTCCTTGAGGTGTCTAGCATGCTCTTCTTCATCCTTTGAGAAGATTAGAATATCGTCCACAAAAACCACCACGAACTTGTTAAGGAACTCCCGAAACACCCTACTCATCAGGGTCTGGTATCGAGAGGGCAATTGTATACTCTCACCTAAGAGGGATGGTAATGTTTCTGTTAAAGGTTTTCCTTTCTATCATCCAGTCAGGACTTTGTTTTGTACATAGCATCCTTTTTTTTTTAAATCTTGCTTCGATAGTTGAGTCTCTGCACCTTAGTACTAGCACAATAGAGGGTCCCGTTTTGTCTCAAATCCTGTTGGGGGATCGTCCCATTTATTCATGACTTGTTTGGATTTGAGGACATCTATGAGTTTTGGGAATAATGCTTATGTTTTTGAGCTATGGGTTGATTCTAGGGATGAAGTGGTCATCCCGTAAGGGTGCCATCCTCGGGTCGGAAAGGAGGGTAGTTAGACTCTTGACTTGCCCCGGTAATACCCTCGAAGTCTCGTGTAACCTTTAGGGTTCTGTCATGATTGGTTACCTAGAATCTCTTGATGCATTTGTTGGTAATCCATTCTAGTAGTGTTCGTCACTAAGGCGGATGGTTCATTTCGCTTGTGCATGCATTATGGAAATCACTCTAGTAAGTACACTTGGTAACATGGTTGGCATCTGTTTGTTTTCAAGAGATAAGTTCTTTTGCGTGGAATGCCGTATAGTGAGTAAACGAGATCCAGAGTTCACTAGTGAATTTTGGAGAGCTTGCATGAAAACCAAGAGTACACAGATATGGTTGAGCCAAATATACCATAGGGAGAATAAGTAAAAGTGGAATGAGAGGCGACAATGAAGTGAGTCCCAGCTCATATTTGGAAATAGGAGTTAAGAGGCCACGAAATCATGAGGATAAAGATGGTCAAAGCACAATGGAATTAAGCTCAAGGAAATGCGACTTAGAAGATTGAAGACCAGATACGCGCATCATATCTCTTTTTAAGAGTATATTCTTAATCCCTGTTTTCCTGTAAAGCTTACCCGCATGCTATCTTTTATGTATATCCTCTCGGTCCTATTCTCGGTCTTATTTCTGTTGCAAACTCCATAGGAGGTATGTTTCATTGGTTAATAATACCTGTCAGGGTTTGAAGGTGTCCGTTAGGTTGACTAAACCTTTTGGGCTTTATAGGATATGGGTTGGGTTTAGAAAGGGATTTCTTGTAATCCGAAAAGGAGTTTATCTTGCTTATCTTCTCGATCCTATCTTGATGACCTTAGGTAGAACCCTATGGATGCAAACATGTATTTGAAACATGTTATGATTGATGTTTGCGAAATGGTTGCAAGTGGTCGCAAGTGGTTGCTCGTGGATGCATGAATACACATTAGGCACTAGATCGGCTCAGACATATTTTCATGTCGCATATGCATGTGTGTTTATACTTGTTTATGGATGAAATTGAATGTGTTAGCATGTGGATATTGCATATGGATGAATGTTTGTGCACACATATAGTGTTTATGTGGCTAGGACTGTTTGCATACATGTGGATTCATGGCACTAAACATATTTTGCATTTAGAAGATCAATCAGGCCTGATCATTTGCATTAGATAAGGAACATATACACACACTTTCTGCATATGTTCATACAGCATTAGAAGTCTTTTAAGGACAGTGGTTTCCTGTGGATGATGCTTTGAGTAGATGGATGATTGGATAGTAGGACACATCCTCCCTAACTTAGAGATTTCGGGGACGAAATCCTTAAAGGAGGGGAGAATGTAACAACCCGAATTTTAATAACGTGTTAAGACAAGAATCGAGGCAGAATTAAATTTTAAAATAAGAATTAAGCGAAATGGGTTGCGCCGTTGCGTTCATCTCGGAATTCTGGTTGGAAACGAGTCCGAAATTTCGTAAATCGGAGTCCGTATGACCGAGATATTGCCTCTAGAAGTTTCACGAAAAATCAGAAAACGAAGACAAATTTTCGAAATTCGAATTTAGCCCCAAACAGACTGGGCGGGAAAATTTCCCTCCTAGCCCCAGGTCGACTGGGGAGTCGACTGGGTAGTCGACCCCCCAGGGACCAGGTCGACTGCCCAGTCGACCAGGGAGTCGACCTCCCTAGTCGAGCCAGGTCGGCCCGTGTGCACCTGCAGGGTCTTGTGGTCTGGTTTGTTGGACTGTGACGATTTTTGATGGCTCAGATCTATTCTAGGGTTGATCCTATGGCCTAAACTAGCTCCTACTTATATAAAAACACCCTAAGACCTAACCTAAATCACTAAAAATCATCCTAGCAACAAAGTGCTGCCCAAATCTCTCTTGATCATGGCCTCCATCTCCAACTTCAAAGGCTTGAGCATTCAAACTAGATCCATGTCAAAGGAGCAAGCTTTCTACATCAAATCAAGGGAGTAGAGCATCGTTCCTACACCGTTCTACGACAAATGTTTGCTCATAAATCTATAGCCATGCTTTGTAAGTTCTAGCTACTTTTAGATCTAAACGGTAGTTCTAATGTTGACATGGAATAAAATGAGATGAAACCTAAGTATGTTAGTCTATGTGAATCTAGTCTTGCCTCTCTTTTGAATCTATGACTTTGGACTATTTCTTAGTGATTAAATCATGCCACTCATGTTGTGTTTGACCTAGTTTATCATGCAAGATTGAATCTTTACTTGTGGAATGTTGGCATGAACCCTTAAAACAATTTGACTTGTGGAACATTCATATGAACTTGACTTGGGGGCTTATGCATGTAAAAGAACCTAAACCCCGCATGACCATTTACATGTCTATGATGATGCTATCATACATGTTTAAGGAAAATCCCTTTTATGCTATCATACATACTTGAGGCCAATCCCTTTTATGCTATCATACATATTTGAGGCCAATCCCTTTATGCTATCATACATATTTGAGGCCAATCCCTTTATGCTATCATGCATATTTTAGGCCAATATGTTGTCATATGATTCCTACTATGTTGACTCGCTTTCACTTGCGTTGGGAATACGCCTTGGGTAGTTTAGGCAAACGTGAGATGGGCTATGAAATTTAACATGAATTAAGTAATGGGACAATGGGCATAAGTGTAAAACGTGGTCTTTGTCGTAGCCTAAATTTGACATGAACATGATAAGTAGGGAAAACATGAAAGTGGCCAACTCGAGGTTGGGTTGAGTTTGTAGCATAAATCTGCCCGGAACCGCCCGGCAAATCCAGTAGCTACAAACAATAAGACCCAATGTGAGAAGTTGGTCATATCACGCTCAAAACCCGAGGTTAGACTAGGTTGGGGTGTAAAGCTGCCCGGACCCGCCCGGCGTAACCAGTAACCACAACAAAGTCTAATGTGAGAGGTTGGGGTGCATTAATTTCCTTAATGCCACATGATAAGGTTAAGTTAGTTTGACTAATGACACCCAACCGATATGACATGAATGGGTGGGTTAAGTAAAACCGGACTTGATTTCTTGATGACACTAAACCATATAACATGATTAGAGGATGGGTTAGTTTAACCTGAATGGGTCGATAACACCCGACTAGTATAACACGATGCATGGTAAGGTTAAGTAAACTCACGAGGGTAACACTTAACCATTATAATTTGACTAATGGATGGGGTTAGGTTAACATATACTTAATCAATCTAACACGGTAACTTGATGGGGTTAAGTCATGAATCGCTTGAATATACTTAACCAATCTAACATGATAACTTGATGGGGTTAAGTCATGAATGCTTGAATATACTTAACCAATCTAACATGATAACTTGATGGGGTTAAGTCATGAATCGCTTGAATATACTTAACCAGTCTAACATGATAACTTGATGGGGTTAAGTCATGAATCGCTTGAATATACTTAACCAATCTAACATGATAACTTGATGGGATTAAGTCATGAATTTCTTGAATATACTTAACCAATCGAACACGGTAATTTGATAGGGTTAAGCTTGAATATACTTAACCAATCTAACACGGAAATTTGATGGGGTTAAGCTTGAATATACTTAACCAATCTAACACGGAAATTTGATGGGGTTAAGCTTAAATATACTTAACCAATTTGACACGATGATTTGGATAGGGTTAAGTCATGGACCGCTGGAATACGCTTAACCAACTTGACACGTGATTCGTAGGGCTAAGTCATGAACTTGAATGACAACACTTAGCCAACTTGACATGACATGTAGACGGGTTAAGTCACGAACTTGAATGACCACACTTAACCAACTTGACATGCTAGAGTGACGGGGGTCAAGTCTTGAATTTAGATGATAACACTTAATCCTACTGGACGGAAACCCTAGTCACGCGGTCCTTTTCAACAGTAACCCTCTTGGATGTATCATGATACCCTAGGGACTAGGCTAGGGTGGGGCACGATTACTGGGCTGATTGTAAGCGACCAGAACGACGGCTGAGTTGGTGTGCCATTGTAGGTTCAGGCGGACTACGGTCGTGCACGTAGTCCGGAGTTGAAAAAGTAGGCATTGGGCACCAGTAGGTTTACACTGTGCGTGCTTGATTCGTGTCGGTGGTTGGCACCCTAGGGCTTGATACATCCTATGGTGGACCTAGCACAGCTGACTACATTCGTGATTGGGTCGTATGACACCGACACACGACGAGTTAGGACTTGTAGGGAGCCGATCGATTAGACCGTTACGTGGAAAAAGGGCGTTGTTCGATAGGTAGCATAATCCCTAGTGGTCCTAGGTGGCATAAACCCTGATCGAATCTAGAAAACTTCTAATAGGTAGCATAATCCCTAGTGGTCCTAGGTGGCGTAAATCCTAGATGAACACGCGATAATTCATGATAAGAAAATACAGCTAGATCAAGGGTGACAGTCCAAACGATTTCAAGGATAATGGAACTACGTTGAAGTAGTATAGAACTACGTGAGGAAGCCCGTAGGATTTACGGCAAAGGACTAAACACATACATGGGAAGAAACATGCGAGTTGGGAAAATCTACATTAGGTTGACATGGACCATTTCATGACATTGGGCAAGGGACATTTAGTAGCTAACACATGACACGGGTTGGGATACTAGTACGGAAGGTGCAGGGAAAATATACTCGATAGAACCTTGGGGGTTATACTCGATAGAACCTTGGGATGTTATACTCGATGGAACCTTGGGGGTTATACTCGATAGAACCTTGGGATGTTATACTCGATAGAACCTTAGTATGTTATACTTGATTCATAGTGACCGTAGTTTATCTTGATACAATAGTTCATCCTGCTACCTTGGTTTAGCTTGTCTATCTTGTCATCATCCTTATGTTTACTCTCAGTTTATGCATGTCATGTTACCTTTACCTATTTTTATGCTGGAAGTAGATAGGACTTACCAGTCTTTATGACTGACCCCGTTTTGTTTCGCCTCTTTTTCTTCCGTTTCCCCCCAGGTTTACAGGGAGGAAATGTTGCTACTTAGTGCGGATTTCCTGCTCCAAGATCATCATCTATGGCTTGGACTTTTCGTGGCTATGGCTATTTTACTGTTTTACTTGGGGAATAATTTATGACTATGGTTTTATGCTTCTTTATTATTGCAAGACAGGTTTCGATGTAAGTAATTTAATGGCACTTTGATGAAAAAGGTTTTAGACCTTACTACTTTTATAAAGTAATAAAATCATGTTTTCTTCCGCTGTTTTATATGTTCTGTCTTGTAATATTTCTGTGCATGTTTACCTAGACAACACCCCTCCAAAGCTAGTGCATTCTCTTGTGAGTGACCCTGGCGGAGGTGGGGTGTTCCATTTGGTATCAGAGCAAGTACCTACTTTCGCCACCAAGCTCTAAGAGGGATGGTAACATTTCGGATGTGGGGTGTTACACGTGGTCTTTGGAAAGGTAACAATTGTTAGTTTCTAAGCAAGGTTTAGCCGTGGACCCCGCAAAGGTAGTTGCGGTGCAAGACTGGAAAATTCCTAAGAATGAAACAGAGGTGAGAAGCTTTCTCGGTTTGGCGGGCTTTTATAAGAAGTTCATTAAGGACTTCGCTAAGATTTCAGCCCCTCTTACTAAGTTAACGAAGAAAAACCTAGCGTTTGCATGGGACATAGAATGTGAGACTGCTTTCCAGAGACTCAAGAGAGCCCTCACCACAGCTCCAGTTTTAGCATTACCCAATGGAGGAAAAATGTTTACGGTGTACACAGATGCGTGCGGCACGGGATTAGGCGCTGTCCTAATGCAAGAAGGAAGAGTGATATGCTATGGGGGTAGACAACTTAAAGTTCATGAGAAGAACTATCCCACACATGACTTGGAGTTAGCCGCGATTGTCTTTGCACTTAAAGCTTGGCGCCATTATCTCCTACGGGAGAGATTCGAGCTGTACACCGATGTAACACCCCACATCCGTTAGTGTCACTCACAAAGGGAATGCACTAAGTTCTGTGGAGCATTTAGGGTAAAAGATGCAGATAAATAACAAGACAGACAGAAATTAAACAACGGAAAATAAAACTTTGCTTTATTGATAAAATAGTTTGTACAATGGTTTCTTTACAATATCAGAGTATCATCTCTCTTACAAAATAAAGAAGCATAATAACAACATTTATATTCCCCGATTTTAGCAAGAGCCAGCCATAGCATCTGAAAAGAGAATCCAAGCAAACTTCGACAAATCTTCAAGCTGGGAAAGTGTGGCAGTCCAACTTAACCTGAGCTAAACTATTCCCTCCTTTACTACCTGGGGGGGGGGACGGAAGAAAAGAAGAAGAAAGAAAAACAGAGTCAGACATAAAGCCTGAGTAAGTTCAGTAACGTCTAGCATGTGAACATGGAAAAACAAAACGACATGAATTAACTTAATACAAGATTACACCATGACGATAGGGTCAACAAGATTAGACAAGGTAATCACAAGATATGCTAAGATAAGATAAACTGGATATGCTCTAATACTTTCGCCGCTTCGCTATTTCCTTGTTACACTGGTTTCTATATCTCTGCACCACCTAACTAGTGTCCCAACTAGTAACGATAACGTGATCCCAATCCCTGTGTTTTCCCTTGCCTTCGAGCATCCATTTATTATTTATTACCTAGATCTAATCTAGGGTTTTCTATCCAGTGCTTTCTAGATTCAACTAGAGTTCTACGCTGTCTGCTGAACGCTTCTCAGATTCAGGATTTATGCCACCTAGTTCAACTAGGGATTATGATACCTATCGAACGATGCCCCCAAGTCTAGGACACACTACCTAGAGTGGTATATGTTCCTAGACTTCCCCACGCATGTATCGCGAATCGTTATCGCTTGTCTAGATGCATATGTCCTGTATTGTGCGGTCCGAGTCCTGTGATAGGGCAAATTAAGGAATACAGAACTTGGTTGGGAGCTTTCAGATATCTACCGATGCAGATGCTAAGGTCTGTTTTTATTCCAGTGGCTATGATCCCACTTGACCCCTCCCTCAACTAATGAAAGGCACACCTTGTAAAATGAGAACTATACGCCGGCCCTCGGTGCCCCTCTATCCTATGGCCATCCTGACCTATAACTAGATAGCAAGTATATGGTCTTTTGGAGTTCTCCGCCTTTCCGCTTCACGTATTTCGATTGACTCAAGATGGATGGTAGACGACAAGTTGCTATCACAGGGCTACCATTTTCTCGCCGAATCACGCCGGTCCATCCTGATCTTTAGGTTGCCATGTATTGCAACCAAGGCATACCCCTGGTTCTTCTACGCAGACCTTAACCTATGTGAGCCCAGGAGGATCATCTGCAGCCTCACAGAGGGATACCAAGAGTACCCTCACGTCCTCTCGAAGCCTCGGGCTTCGTAACCCAATTCGTTGGAGCCTTCTTTCTACTCATACGGACATTCGCTCCTTCCCGTGTTATACTAAGAATTACTACTTAGTTTTACTAACTAAGATTTACCACTTAGTTTCCAGAATCGTTGTTTTCTAAGGTTTACTACTTAGTTCCCTTTCCCGTCAATTTGGATTGGTTAAGTGTCATTAGTCAATTCAAGCCAACTTAACCCTCCTCATTCATCCTGTTATACTGGTTAAGTGTTATCAGTAATTCATGTTGACTTAACCCCACCACAAACCAAGTTATATTGGTTAAGTATTTCTTATTACTTAACCCTACCCATTCACCCTGTATTGGTTAAGTGTTCCTTTTTAACTTAACCTTGCCCGTCTGTCTTAACTAACATGTTATTAATGGCTAAGTATTATCCCTTCATGTTTAGACTTAACCCTATTCTTTTATCATAACCTGATAGTTAAGTGTTCAAGTTTACTTAACCCTTCGGTCTAGCCCAGATAACATACCAAATTGGCTAAGTGTGTTTACTTAACCCCAACCTCTAGTCTAGTTAACATGTTAATTTGGCTAAGTGTATCAACTTTACTTAACCCCACCTTCTAGTCTAGTTAACATGTTAGTTTGGCTAAGTGTATTTCTTAGTTACTTAACCCCTACAAATCTGGCCTTGTTACCATAAGTTTGGTTAAGTGTCCCTATGGACTTAGCCCTACCATTCTAGCTCGACTGTGATAAGTTGGTTAAGTGTTCCTATAGACTTAACCCTCCCATTCTAGCTTAACTGTGTCTGTATGAACCTAACCCCACCCATCGGTTTGGTTATCTTGTTGAACTGGTTAAGTGTCTTAGTTAACTTAACCCTACCATTCTTGTTCTAGCTTTAACTAAATAAATTAAAGCCGCTACCACTCACATTAGAAAGATATTGTTGCGATTACTGGATATGCCGGTTGGTTCCGGGAAGGTTTACATCGCAACTCAGTCTAACCTCGGGTTAGGCATATTCGTGTTTTCTAAGTTCAAAAGGGTTTTGGTTAATTTTCAAATCAGGTTTTGAAAGTAACCATCCCGTCCGTCAGATCAGTTAGGGATAGCCAGGGAGAGCAGGAAACTTGTATTTTCCAAACCCAAGCCTAGACACTATCCTCTCTGTCACCCTAGAACTTTCTGGTGTACCATTAAAAGAGATGTCGTTAATAAACCTTTAATTTGTCTAAATTTACATTTCCTCATTTAGGCCAAATTTTATAAGTAAATTATTCCTAATTTACTTATTTCCTAATTACCCTTTTAATGTAAACTGTCAACATTTATTCTTATGGCCCATTTTCCCCTTTATATCATATTTATGCCTTTTGGTATGTAAACTATACCAATTAAGTGTCACTAACCATGATTTTGCTAAGCCTGACGGTTATTCCCAATTATGGCCAATCTCAAATTTATACCAATATACTTATTACGCCAAATTAGCTAATCCAATCCTGATTTAACATTCTAATTACAGTTCATGTCAAACTAGACTTATTATTCTAGTTCATAACTCATGTAAATGCTAGATTTACAAGTCAATACTAGATTCAAATTACACATCCTATAATTCATGTTAAATTTATCCAATTTGTATTTCTATGAACATGCCATAATTCATGTTCCCAATTTATGCCAAATTCCAAGTTTATAACTATGTTTTTGGTACATTTCACATTATTCCCAAATCGTATTCCCACCGTTCGTATAATTGCGATTCAATCTAGATTATGGATAAATCTAGACTCGTAGAAAATAGGGAATGAACCAAAGATGCTATGAAAAAGGATGGACATAATAACTGGCATAAAAGGTTTGAATAACGACGTAGGTTCAAGAACATGGGTAGACCTAACTTAATAGGTAAATTCCCAAGGTCTAAACCAAGAATAGACAGAATAGAGATGTAGGTTCAAGAACATGGGTAGACCTAACTTAATAGGTAAATTCCCATGGTCTAAAACCAAAGAAAACCAAGGAAAGGCAGAATAAATAATCGGGTTTAGACCCAATCTCATAATCACATAACTTAAGCAACACTTTCCTAGTCATGAATCATAGGTGTTTAATCACAGATGTCCTTGTTATGTCATAGGCAATAGTTTATGTTTTCTAATCAAAGGCATAGGTTTAGTCAAGGAAATAATCCTCATAGTCATAGTCACAGTCATAGGCAATGTTCATAGTCATAGGCAATGTACATAGTCATAGGCAAATGTTCATAGTCATAGGCATATGGTTTTAAGGTCCATAGTTTCATAATCACGGTCTTATTTGTCCTCGAGTCATAACAGTTCTTAATTAGGTTCAAGAGTATAGGCACTTATTCGAATAGAGAGAGAGAGAGATTTGGCATATTCTTTTATTCCTTTAATTTCATGTCACGAACAGAGAAAAATGTTCAAATCTAAAAATAACTGACTTACAGAGATTAGATCAGAACAGAAAGATAGCGTTGCTAAGATTCGTAGAAAAACAGTTGTTGAAGTCGTTTGAACCTCCTCTTGAATCCTAGCTTGACTTGAAGCTCTTCTTGAGCAGCATTTCCTCGTCTTTATTTATTTTATATATTACTTATTTATATATTTTCTCAGAGGCAGCATAAGGATAGAAAAGAATTGTGAATAGAGAAGAAGACTAGGGCTGTTTATATAGTGTAGAAGTCAACGAATCTGGTCAGAAGGGCGTCCGGATACAGAGAAACGAATCAGGTTCAGAAAGCTGGAAAAAGCAGGGGGGCAACTACCCAGTCGACCTGGGGGGGGGGGGGGGTCGACTACCCAGTCGAATCCCCAGTCGACCTTGGGGGGGGGGTCGACTACCCAGTCGACGCCCCAGTCGACCTGGGGGGGGGGGGTCGACTACCCAGTCGACTCCCCAGTCGACCTGGGTCCTGGGCGGGAAATTTCCCGCCCAGCCCGCTTCTGAGTCTGTTTTGAAATTTGAACTTTGCTGAAACTTCCGGAGGCCATATCTTCCTCATACGGACTCCGATTTACGCAAAATCGGACTCGTTTTCATGCAGAATTCCGAGACGAACATAATGGCGTAGCCCGTTTCCCTTGATTTTGACTTTAACTTTTAATTCTGCCTTGATTCGTGAATCTTAGTGTTATAGAATTACGGGGTGTTACATTCTCCCCCACTTAAAAGGATTTCGTCCCCGAAATCTTCAAGTTAGGAAGAATGTGTCCTACCATCCAATCACCCATCTACTCAACCATCCAATCACAGGCATCCATTGTCCTTAAAAGATTTCTAATGCTTTCAAGTTTATATGCATAGTGTGTGTACATGTCTTTATCTAATGCAAGATCAGGCGGTCTACTGATTCAGTTGACCTCCTTAATGCAAATCATGTCAGTGCCATGCGTCCAATCATGTATGAAAGCATCCCTAGTTATGTAAATACTACATGTGTGCATAGCCATTCATCCATATGCAACATCCATATGATCACATATCAAGTTCAACTTACAACCAAATACATATCTGTAAATGCAAGATGAAAGCGTCCGAACTTGATCTAGTGCCTAATACGTATGCATTCACAAGCAACCATTAGAAACCACTTGCAACCAACAACCATAACATGTTTCAAATACATGTTTACATTCATTGGCTTCTACCTAAGGATTGAAGATACGACCTAGGTGATATACTTTGGAAAGAGAGGAACAATTATGCGTAAAGCTCCTAAAACAAAGAAATCAAGGATGCACCCTCAAGGAAAAGGGTATGATGCTAGTATCTAGCCTTCTTGAGCTTTACTCCACTGTATCTTAACTAATTTAACTTCACGATTGTGAAGTTCTGGATCTCCATTTCCAAAATAAACAGATGTCAATCACGGTACCAGGTATACATACTAAGATGATTAGAGGTTTCCCTCTTATCCGCCATGCCATAACTATAAGAGTCGAAAGGTCACTACGTGCTCTTTGGAGTGCCTTCCACAACTATTCATCTCTCACGCAAACCATCCAAACCGAACTCGACATTCCTCAAGTACAAGCCCCAAAGGCCTAAACCAATATCAGACAAGCACCCAAGGAATATCTCCCCAGAATTTAGAAGATCTACGTGAGATGATATAAGAAAACTCGATGGCTATTCTCAAATCCCTACTAACCAAAAATAAACTGGTCGGACCACCAATTGGATTTGAGACTCTAGTGGGATCTTTCTACTATACAAGTACTATGGTGCAGAGACCCAACTATGGAAGTGGATATGAACAAATGAGAAGCGCTAGAACCTAAGGAAATAGTACGAACAGAAAACTAGACTCATCCAACCGGACTACCTTTCTCCTAGGTACGCTTGGTGGCGAAAGCATGTACTTGTCCTTCTGAAAATCTCGTCCTCGTTCTTGCCCTATCATACCCTAGTAAAGATACTTCCTCTTGTCTTAGGTTTTATAATTTCTTCCTCCTTCATGTGCTAAGTCTACATCCATGAATTCCTCATCCTAGGGTTATGCTCCTTAGCCAAACTCCTCATCCCCTTCCGTGTGTAGTCATGTTGACAAATCTCTCGAAAACTGCCTTCATCGTCCGGAAAACCCTATAAGCTTCGAAAGAAAACTGCCCGTAGATGAAACAACTACGACTATGGATGGAAGCCGGGCACTACTTTGCCCTTCGATGAGGATACCTTCCAGAAAGCCAGGAGCCCCAGAGACTCAAGAAAGAAGGAGATGAGAACTTAAACAGAGGAAGAGAAGATAGTGCGTATGGCTTTGGGGAATATGTCTTTAAAACAAATCTTTCTCTTGAAAATGCTTCTTTAAAAACCGTTTAGAAAATAATTTTTCAAATCCTTTATCTGATCTGGTAACCTTCAGCTCTAATACCACGTGTAACAACCCACATCCGTTAGTGTCACTCACAAAGGGAATGCACTAAGTTCTGTGGAGCATTTAGGGTAAAAGATGCAGATAAATTACAAGACAGACAGAAATTAAACAGCGGAAAATAAAACTTTGCTTTATTGATAAAATAGTTTGTACAATGGTTTCTTTACAATATCAGAGTATCATCCGTCTTACAAAATAAAGAAGCATAAAAACAACATTTATATTCCACGATTTTAGCAAGAGTCAGCCATAGCATCTGAAAAGAGAATCCAAGCAAACTTCGACAAATGTTCAAGCTGGGAAAGAGTGGCAGTCCAATTTAACCTGAGCTAAACTATTCCCTACTTTACTACCTGGGTGGGGGGGAAACGGAAGAAAAGAAGACGAAAGAAAAACAGAGTCAGACATAAAGCCTGAGTAAGTTCAGTAACTTCTAGCATGTGAACATGGAAAAACAAAACGACATGAATTAACTGAATACAATATTACACCATGACGATTGGGTCAACAAGATTAGACAAGGTAATCACAAGATATGCTAAGATAAGATAAACTGGATACGCTCTAATACTTTTGCCGCTTCGCTATTTCCTTGTTATACTGGTTTCTATATCTCTGCACCACCTAACTAGTGTCCCAACTAGTAACGATAACGTGATCCCAATCCCTGTATTTTCCCTTGCCTTCGAGCATCCATTTATTATTTATTACCTAGATCTAATCTAGGGTTTTATATCCAGTGCTTTTTAGATTCAACTAGAGTTCTACGCTGTCTGCTGAACGCTTCTCGGATTCAGGATTTATGCCACCTAGTTCATCTAGGGATTATGCTACCTGTCGAACGATGCCCCCAAGTCTAGGACACACTACCTAGAGTGGTATATGTTCCTAGACTTCCCCACGCATGTATCGCGAATCGTTATCGCTTGTCTAGATGCACATGTCCTGTAATGTGCCGTCCGAGTCCTGTGACAGGGCAAATCAAGGAATACAGAAATCGGTCGGAAGCTTTCAGATATCTGCCGATGCAGATGCTAAGGTCTGTTTTTATTCCAGTGGCTATGGTCCCACTTGACCCCTCCCTCAACTAATGAAAGGCACACCTTGTAAAATGAGAACTATACGCCGGCCCCCGGTGCCCCTCTATCCTATGGCCATCCTCACCCATAACTAGATAGCAAGTATATGGTCTTTTGTTATGTCATAGGCAATAGTTTATGTTTTCTAATCAAAGGCATAGGTTTAGTCAAGGAAATAATCCTCATAGTCATAGTCACAGTCATAGGCAATGTTCATAGTCATAGGCAATGTCCAAAGTCATAGGCAAATGTTCATAGTCATAGGCATATGGTTTTAAGGTCCATAGTTTCATAATCACGGTCTTATTTGTCCTCGAGTCATAACAGTTCTTAATTAGGTTCAAGAGTATAGGCACTGATTCGAATAGAGAGAGAGAGATTTGGCATATTCTTTTATTCCTTTAATTTCATGTCACGAACAGAGAAAAACGTTCAAATCTAAAAATAACTGACTTACAGAGATTAGATCAGAACAGAAAGATGGCATTGCTAAGATTCGTAGAAAAACAGTCGTTGAAGTCGTTTGAACCTCCTCTTGAATCCTAGTTTGACTTGAACCTCTTCTTGAGCAGCATTTCCTCGTCTTGATTTATTTTATATATTACTTATTTATATATTTTCTCAGAGGCAGCATAAGGATATAAAAGAATTGTGAATAGAGAAGAAGACTAGGGCTGTTTATATAGTGTAGAAGTCAACGAATCTGGTCAGAAGGGCGTCCGGATATGGAGAAACGAATCAGGTTCAGAAAGCTGGAAAAAGCGGGGGGGGGGGGGGGGGGGGTCGACTACCCAGTCGACCTGGAGGGGGGATCGACTACCCAGTCGACCTGGGTCCTGGTCGGGAAATTTCCCGCCCAGCCCGCTTATGAGTCTGTTTTGAAATTTGAACTTTGCTGAAACTTCCGGAGGCCATATCTTCCTCATACGGACTCCGATTTATGCAAACTCGGACTCTTTTTCATGCAGAATTCCGAGACGAACGCAATGGCGCAGCCCGTTTCCCTTGATATTGATTTTAACTTTTAATTCTGCCTTGATTCGTGAATCTTAGTGTTACAGAATTACGGGGTGTTACAACCGACCACAAATCGCTTAAGTATCTCTTTTCGCAAAAAGATTTGAATCTAAGACAGCAGCGGTGGATGGAATTCTTGGCCTCATATGACTTTGATATAACTTATACCCCTGGCAAGGGTAACGTGGTGGCGGATGCACTAAGTAGAAAAAGGTTGACTTTGAGCCCCTTATTTGTTGAAAGAAAAAGTCTAGAGTTTATAGCGACCTTCGATTTTACGCATGCTGTTGAGTCATTGACTAGTACGTTAGCATCTCTTGAGCTGAGACCTACGCTTCTAGATCAAGTAGGGACTTTGCAGAAAGAAGACCCACAGATAGTCGAAATCATGGGCAAGTTAATCAGTGGTGAGACGTCAAGTCACCTTGGTAGGTATGCCATTGATGACAAAGGATGGCTAAGGCGCGATGGAAGGCTATGTGTTCCACTAGTGGGAGACTTAGTAAATAAAGTCCTCGAAGAAGCGCATCACTCGAAGATGACTATAAATCCCGGAGGGGATAAGATGTACAGAGACTCTTTTGGATCTTGCTTCGATAGTTGAGTCTCTTCACCTTAGTACTAGCACAATAGAGGGTCCTGTTTTGTCTCAAATCCTGTTATTATCTCTGATACCACGTGTAACACCCCACATCCGTTAGTGTCACTCACAATGGGAATGCACTAAGTTCTGTGGAGCAT
Source organism: Allium sativum (assembly GCA_030737875.1). Lineage (NCBI taxonomy): Eukaryota > Viridiplantae > Streptophyta > Magnoliopsida > Asparagales > Amaryllidaceae > Allium > Allium sativum. Next base: position 172,932,345 of record CM060919.1, read on the forward strand.
TTAGGGTAAAAGATGCAGATAAATTACAAGACAGACAGAAATTAAACAGCGGAAAATAGAACTTTACTTTATTGATAAGATAGTTTGTACAACAATTGTTTTCCAATATCAGAGTATCATCTGTCTTACAAAATAAAGAAGCATAAAAATACATTTATATTCCCCAATGTAGCATAAGCCATCCATAGCAGCGAAAAGGAGAGTCCAAAGCACTTTGTCCAAGAATCTTCAAGCTTGGGAAAGAGTGACAGTCCAACTTAACCTGAGCTATACTATTCCCTCCTTTACTACCTTGGGGCGGGGGGACGGAAGAAAAGAAGACGAAAGAAAAACAGAGTCAGACATAAAGCCTGAGTAAGTTCAGTTACTTCTAGCATGTGAACATGTAAAAACAAAACGACACGAATTAACTGAATACAAGATAACACCATGATGATAGGATCAGCAAGATTAGACAAGATTAACACAAGATATGCTAAGATAAGATAAACTGGATATGCTCTAATACTTTCGCCGCTTCGCTATTTCCATGTTATACTGGTTTCTATATCTCTGCACCACCTAACTAGTGTCCCAACTAGTAATGATAACGTGATCCCAATCCCTGTAGTTTCCATTGCTTTCAGGCACACATTTATTATTTATTAACTAGATCTAATCTAGGGTTTTCTATCAAGTGCTTTCTAGATTCAACAAGAGTTTACGCTATCTGCTGAACGCTTCTCGGATTCAGGGTTTATGCCACCTAGTCCAACTAGGGATTAGGCTACCTGTCGAACGATGCCCCCTAGTCTAGGACACACTACCTAGAGTGGTATATGTTCCTAGACTTCCCCACGCATGTATTGCTAATCGCTATCACTTGTCTAGATGCACATGTCCTGTAATGTACGGCCCGAGTCCTGTGGCAGGGCAAATCAAGAAACACAGAACTCGGTAGGGAGCTTTCAGATATCTGCCGATGCAGATGCTAAGGTCTGTTTTTATTCCAGTGGCTATGGTCCCACTCGACCCCTCCCTCAACTAATGAAAGGCACACCTTGAAAAATGAGAACTATACGCAGGCCCCCTATGCCCCACTAACCTATGGCCATCCTCACCCATAACTAGATAGCAAGTATATGGTCTTTTGGAGTTCTTCGCCTTTCCGCTTCACGTATTTCGATTGACTCAAGATGGATGGTAGACGACGAGTTGCTATCACAGGGCTACCAGTTTCTCGCTGAATCACGCTGATCCATCCTAGTCTTTAGGTTGCCATATTTTGCAACCAAGGCATACCCTTGGTTCTTCTACCACAGACCTTAACCTCTGTGAGCCCAGAAGGATCATCTGCAGCCTCACAGAGGGATACCAAGAGTACCCTCACGTCCCCTCGAAGCCTCGGGCTTCGTAACCCAATTCGTTGGAGCCTTCGTTTTAATCAGACGGACGTTCGCTCCTTCCCGTGTTATACTGAGAATTACTACTTAGTTTTGCCAACTAAGGTTTACCACTTAGTTTCCAAAATCGTTGTTTTCTTAACTAAGGTTTACTACTTAGCTCCTTTTAACTAAGGTTTACTACTTAGTTCTCTTTCTCGTCAATTTGGATTGGTTAAGTGTTATCAGTAATTCACGTTGACTTAACTCTACCAGCATCAAGTTATATTGGTTAAATATTTACTTAACCCTACCCATTCATTTTGTATTGGTTAAGTGTTCCTTTTTAACTTAACCTTGCCCATCTGTTTTAACTAACATTTTATTAATGGTTAAGTATTATCCCTTCATGTTTTAGACTTAACCCTACTCATTTATCACAATCTGATGGTTAAGTGTTCAAGTTTACTTAACCCTACAGTCTAGTCCAGCTAACATATCAAATTGGCTAAGTGTGTTAAATTTTACTTAACCCCAACCTCTAGTCTAGTTAACATGTTAATTTGGCTAAGTGTTTTCTTAGTAACTTAACCCTTACAAATCTTGTCTTGTTACCATATTAAGTTCGGTTAAGTGTCCCTATGGACTTAACCCTCCCATTCTAGCTTAACTGTGTTAAGTTAGTTAAGTGTTCCTATGAACTTAACCCTCCCATTCCAGCTTAACTGTGTTAAGTATCAGTATGAAACTAACCCCACCCATCGGTTTAGTTATCATGTTGAATTGGTTAAGTGTCTTAGTTAACTTAACCCTACCATTCTTGTTCTAGCTTTAACTAAATAAATTAAAGCCGCGACCACTCACATTAGACAGATATTGTTGCGAATACTAGATGTGCCGGTTGGTTCCGTGCAGGTTTACATCGCAACTTAGTCTAACCTTGGGTTAGGCATATTCGTGTTTTCTAAGTTCAAAGGGTTTTGATTAATTTTCAAATCAGGTTTTGAAAGTAACCATCCCGTCCGTCGGATCAGTTAGGGATAGCCAGAGAGAGCAGGAAACTTGTATTTTCCAAACCCAAGCCTAGACACTATCCTCTCTGTCACCCTAGAACTTTCAGGTGTATGTATTATTAAAAGAGATGTCATTAATAAACCTTTCTTTTGTCTAAATTTACATTTTCTCATTTAGGACAAATTCTATAAGTAAATTATTCCTAATTTACTTATTTCCTAATTACTCTTTTAATGTAAATTGTCAACATTTATTATTATGGCCCATTTTCCCCTCTATATCATATTTATGCTTTTTGGTATGTAAACTATACCAAATTAAGTGTCACTAACCATGATTTTGCTAAACATGACAATTACTCACAATTATGGCCAATTTCAAATTTATGCCAATATACTTATTATGCCAAATTAGCTAATCCAATTCTGATTTGACATTCTAATTACAGTTCATGTCAAACTAGACTTATTATTCTAGTTCACAGTTCATGTAAATGCTAGATTTACAAGTCAATACTAGATTCAAATTACACATCCTATAATTCATGTCAAATTTATCCAATTATAAACATGCCATAATACATGTTCCCAATTTATGCCAATTTCCAAGTTTATAACTATGTTTTAGTAAATTTCATATTTTGCCCAAATCGTATTCCCATCGTTCGTATAATCGTGATTCAATCTAGATTATAGATAAATCTAGATTCGTAGATAAAAAGGGAATGAGCCAAAGATGCTATGAAAAGATAGACATAATAATTGGCATAAAATGATAATTTACTAATTACAGGCCTAACGAATTATACTGAAATAAATTGATCTAAAACATCGAAGGCCTATAGATCTGAAAATGTTATGACATAAAAAGGGTTGAATAATGATGTAGGTTCAAGAACGTGGGTAGACCTAACTTAATAGGTAAATTCCCAAGATCAAAATCCAAAGAAAATCAAGAATAAGTAGAATAGATAATCAGGTTTAGACCCAATTTCACAGTCACAAAACTTAAGCAACACTTTCCTAGTCATGAATCATAGGTGTTTAGTCACAGTTTTCCTTGTTATGTCATAGGCAATAGTTTATGTTTCCTAATCAAAGGCATAGGCTTGAGTTCATAGTCAAAGGAAAATAATTCTCACAGTCATGAGTCGTAGTCATAGAAAATGTTCATAGGCAATGTTCATAGTCAAAGAGGCATATGGTTTTAAGGTCCATAGTTTCATAGTCACGGTCTTATTGGTCATCGAGTCATAATAGTTCTTAATTAGGCCCAAGGATATAAGCACTGATTCGAACAGAAAGATTTGGCATATTCTTTTATTCCTTTAATTTCATGTCATGAATAGAGAAAACGTTCAAATCTAAAAAGTAACCGACTTACAGAGATTATATTAGATTCGTAGAAAAACAGTCGTTGAAGTCGTTTGAATCTTCACTTGAATCCTAGCTTGTTTTGAATCCCCTCTTGAAAGTCTTGAGCAGCATTTCCTCGTCTTGATTTATTTTATATATTATTTTATTTATTTATACATTTTCTCAGAGGCAACATAAGGATAGAATGAAAAGGTGTAGAGAGAAGAAGGCCAGGAGGCTGTTTATATAGGATTAGGCGGACGAATCTAGGCAGAAAACGAGACCAGGTACATCAGAATGCACCCAGGCCCAAAAGTGGGTTTTTGCACCCAGGTCGACACCCATGTCGACTGGGCAGTCGACCTGGTCAGGGGGGGTTGACTACCCAGTCGACTCCCCAGTCAACCTGGGTCCTGGGCGGGAATTTTCCCTCCCAGCCCGCTTCTGGGTTTGAATTCGAATTTCAAGCTGTTTTCTGTTCTGAAAATTCCTGAAACTTCGGAGGGTCATATCTCCCTCATACGGACTCCGATTCTCGCAAACTCAGACTCGTTTTCAAGCAGAATTTCGAGAAGAACGCAATGGCACAACCCGTTTCCCTTGATTTTGATTTTAAAATTTAATTCTGTCTTGATTTGTGAATCCTAGTGTTATAGAATTACGGGATGTTACATTCTCCCCCACTTAAAAGGATTTCGTCCCCGAAATCTTCAAGTTAGGAAGAATGTGTCCTACCATCCAATCACCCATCTACTCAACCATTCAATCACAAGTATTCATTGTCCTTAAAATATTTCTAATGCTTTCATGTTCATATGCATAGTGTGTGTATATGTCTTTATCTAATGCAAAATCAGGCGGTCTACTGATTCAGTTGACCTCCTTAATGCGAATCATGTCAGTGTCATGCGTCCAATCATGTATGCAAGCATCCCTAGTTATGTAAATACTACATGTGTGCATAGCCATTCATCCATATGCAACATCCATATGATAACATATCAAGTTCAAGTTACAAACAAATACATATCTATAAATGCAATATGAAAGCGTCCAAACTGATCTAGTGCCTAATACGTATGTATATGCATTCACGAGCAACCATTAGCAACCACTCGCAACCATCAACCATAACATGTTTCAAATACATGTTTACATCCAAAAGAGTTTCTACCTAAGGATCGAAGATACGACCTAGAGGATATACTTTGGAAAGAGAGAAACAATTATGTGTAAAGCTCCTACAAAATTTTTTTTATCATGGATGCACCCTTAAGGGAAAGGGTATGATGCTAATATCTAGCCTTCTTGAGCTTTACTCCACTGTATCCTAACAAATTTAACTTCACGATTGTGAAGTTTCTGACCTCCATTTCCAAAATAAACAGATGTCAATTACGGTACCAAGTGTATGTACTAAGATTTATCCACCATGCCATAACTATAAGAGTCAAAAGGTCACTACGTGCTTTTTAGAGTGCCTGCCACAACTATTCATCTCTCACGCAAACCATCCTAGTCGAACTCGACATTCCTCAAGTACAAGCCCCAAAGGCCTAAACCAATATCAGACAAGCACCCAAGGAATATCTCCTCCGAATTTAGACGATCTACGTGAGATGATATAAGCAAACTCAATAGCTATTCTCAAATCCCTACTAACCAAAAATAAACTGGTCGGACCACCAATTGGATTCGAGACTCTAGTGGGATCTTTCTACTATACAAGTACTATGGTGCAGAGACCCAACTATGGAAGTGGATATGAACAAATGCGAAGCACTAAAACCAAAGGAAAGAGTACGAACAACAAAACTAGACTCTTCCAACAGAACTTTACTACCTTTCTCCTAGGTACGCTTGGTGGCGAAAGTAGGTACTTGCCCTTCTGAAAATCTTGTCCTTTGCCCTTAATTACACCTTAGTAAATATACCTCCTCTTGTCTTAGGTTTTATAATTCCTTCCTTCTTTTTGAGCTAAATCTACATCCATGAATTCCTCATCCTCTTCCGTGTGTAGTCATGTCGACAAATCTCTCGAAAGCTGCTTCCATCGTTGTGATGAAAAGAAATTTCGCTCGATCCGAACCAGTCGCTAAACCGATCTAGACCGTTCGAAACACCTGATCGTTTTGAGACCAAGACAAAATAGAACGCAGACGGAAGAACATTTCATTGTATATTACAACAATGCATCAGATTACAAGAATATACAGAGTATAAATGAATAAATATTACACAGAAATATCAGAGATTTAAATTACATTTAAATACATCGCAGCGGAAAAAAATACAATACACAACTAGAAGAGATATACGGATACAAAGCTTTCCGGATATCGTTCCATCTGTAAACCAGGATCCTGTGAATATAAATCTGCAAAACCAAAACTACTAGCTGCCCATGTCAAAATAGGGGCACCCAGAGTTTAGGTTAAAACAATCAACTCCAGGTCAGTCATGTGACTGGTGTGAGAACTAAAACAGTTATTTAAAACTTTACTTTAAATCAGATATATCAAGGGACCACGCCGTATAACACGGAACGGGTTTCCTCCCAAGAATACCAGTGCATATAACAAAACAGCGCGATGCTTTTTGGAAAAATGAAGCTATTATAAGACCCAGGTCCTATCACACAATGCAACGCAAGCCGGGGGATAGGGTTTTCCCTTATAATAGCCAAACATGCTTAGTACGTTTAAAACAAATCATTTGATACTACTATAAGTGCATAGTGTATAAAACAACTTCAAATCATAAGTATCAATCATAGGCGACATGAGCGTCCCATGCCACTATGTTGCCATATATAGGTTTACAAATAAAACCGCAAAGTCACGTATTTGGATATTGGATTTCCATCTATGAACCGAGGCAAAAGATAGTCCTCAACCGATTCGAGACTCTCTAGCCCGAGCCTCAGGATCAGAACGCATCAACCCTTTAGATCGTCAGGGCCGGTCCACCGATGTGGATTATTATGCCTGAACACTACGTTTCCCCACCCTTTGGGGCGTAAATGAGCCAATGAATGACTCCATCGGACCCGGATCGTCCGATCAAACCGAGGCGCCTTGCAACAGCAACAACCACACAGGTGAAAAGTATATAAATGACAGGGCCGGTAGGTCACTGACACCACCCTAGCTAGAAAGAAACGCATGCCCTCCCTGAGGTCCTCTCCCGTTTTTGGTTCACAACCGGGGTGTGAGGCTCGCGAATTCACGTTACACAAAGCTGTGCCACACAGGCTGTGCTTTGATCATCACCACAAGATTTTTCTTTTCAATAGAAGCCTCGATCAATTGCCACTTAGGCATGCCACACAGGCAATTCACTCCATGCGTTTGATATCCATCAATATATAACCTCTGAGCTCGTACGTCTCAGAGAAGGGCGTTAAGCAAGAGAATAAATTCTCCACCGCCAAACAAATATATATTTAATAGAAATCAATCACACAGACTAAAATCCAATGTCAGACACACAGTCCATTTTCAAGTCCGTTCTGGGTCTGAACGAAACCGGAGGCACCTAGTACCCCGCATATCCATCGATCTCCAAGTACGTCTGGACGATCACCAACTGTTTCCATCTTCTTGGGTGTACAGCCCAATCAAGATCATCAGTAATTACCCAAACGACGTGACGACCTCCGGTCTTCGACCGCCGTCTTCATCTTCGACTTATCGTCGTATCGGTTATTCAGAATGGGATAAACCCGGTCTTTCCGCATAACTCGCGTATATTTTAAATAGGTGTTACGCAAACACAACATACGCCTCATTCCAATTCATCAGTCACTAACCGTTAATTAACAAGAGAATAATTCCCCAAATATTAACCTCGAAGGCCGAAACCAACATCAGATCAATATCCAGAAAACCATTCTGCTTAGCTTACCGACAGTTAGTTTCTAAATTTCACATTCATAGGGAGAGGTTCCCATTAATTTTATCAAAGATAAATTCTTTATATTTATTCTTTAATCTACCCTTTTGAATTTCGATTCAACTAGTCGGGATTAACGAAACTTACCGAAGTAATCATTTGTTTTAATTTCCCAATCCCAACCTATTCATCCCATGAAGTAAAACTGGTAATACTTCATATCTATCACCACAGTGTTATCGGTAAATTCAATTACCATTTCACATTCAAATCTAATTAAAGATTTAACTATCGCCTGGAGTAAAACTGGTGATACTCCATTCTCGATCTTTTCAATCTAATTAAAGATTCATTAAACTCCACTTAGTTTTAATCGTTAACTGGGTTAAAGAATTAGTGTCATTTAAAACACGGTTCACGATAAACCCAAAATCACATCACATTAATTATCGGGTTAAAGAACAAGTGTTATTTAAAACACTGTTCACGATAAACCCAAAAATCAATATCAATTCAATTAAATATTATTTAATTGGTACACTTCATTAAATCTAAATAAAAAGATTCAATCTTTTTCTCAACTGGATTCAAGAACAGTGTTAATGAAGACACCATTCACGAAAAACCCAAATCACATTTGATATTAAATACAAGGCTCTGAATAGAAAATATCCCGGCTTATATTCAATATCAAATTCTACGACCAACAAATATCGTATTGGAAATAACGATATATATATCTATATCTTTCAAATTTCCATAACAACATCTGTATAATCACGAAATCCAACATCGAAATATTCCGAAGACAATTTCGACTCAAATCCATTCCAATGCAATCATTGGAAATTCTGGTTATTTTCAAAACCATTTCAAATTCAATTTATTTATTTAAAATAAATAGAATTATAATTCTAGTTCAAAACTAGTTCATTTCGATAAACATCTATTTTTATCTTTTCAAATATGGAATTTTTCATCCCAATTCTTCACAAATCATTTCTTATGATTTTACACAAATTATTAATATTTTTAATAATTTTATCAAGGCCCGTACAGTCGATTTCCATCAACGGCCATCGAACTGCACTTACAGCGACCTTTTTCGAATTTTATTTGGACATAATTCCAAATCCAACCGTTAGATTTCATATTTCTAATATTCGTTAGAAAGCTCTTTTCGATACGAACCCAACGGTTCCGGTTTTTTAGGAGAATCCGACGGTCGGATCTCCCGCAATAGCCCTTCGAAGTCAATGGTCGAAATTCGCGAACTGCCGTGGCGCGGCGCGTTCTATTCAGGCCATTATATTATATATATAATATATATAATATATACTTCGTCGATTTTCTTTTAAAACGTGCTTTATAAATCGCTTTAAATTCATTTTCAAAACAGTTTCAACTTCATATTCAATTTCAAATCAAAATTGAATTTTTCCTTATAAATTCGATTTAAATTCATTTCAAATTGATTTCAATTCAAATTGATTTCTAATTCAATTTCAGTTCGTTTTCAGTTCAATTCAATTTCAATTCGAATTCATTTCTATTCAATTTCAATACGTTTTAAATTCAGTTCAAAACGATTTCAATCTAATTCGAATTTCAATTCTATTCAGTTTAATTAGAATTTCATTTCAATTTAATTCGAATTTCAATTCCTTTCAAAATGTTAAATTTTAAAATCACTTTCGATATTCATTTTAAAATGAATAAAATCGATGTAAATATCGTTAACGTCAAAATGGCGTCAGTCTAATCAACACGGCTTCATCTATTCTATTTCAAACATTTCTTTTTCAAATATTTCTATTCAAATATTTCTTTTTCAAATATTTCTATTCAAATATTTCTTTTTCAAATATTTCTATTTCAAATATTTCTATTTCAAAACTGGAATGAGGCCCAATCAATTACCATATAATGTTAATTATATGGATTTTCTACAACACATGTATGCAATAACAACGATGAATAATAAACCATCATCCAAAGTGCATTCTACACTGTATAAGCATCAAATATAAATATTCAACGCTTGTAACAGTATGTCAATCAATTGATCGACATACAACTAATTATTGGGATTAGTGTATGTCAAATATCATCCCAATACCCGTGTGGGGTTTCAAACAATCAAACACAGATTTTATTCGTGCAGTTGGGCGATGTGTAAAATTTATCGTCCCAACCAATATCTGTCAAATGTGTGTATATAAACAAATCGTCCGATCTGTTTATTTTTATTTCATTTCATATACACGTTAAAAATTCTATTTTTAACTATAGAGTATTTTCACCTATATAAATATTATATTTCATTTCACATCACATCACACAATCAACTACACATCAAAATCAAACAAACAAGCATACAAGCCGTCCATGGTCTGTGGACGACAGGTGTCGGGTGCTACTAAACACCGTCTGCATCCTAGTATATATTTTAACTAGAAATAAATTAAAGAGTGAGAAATTCTCACAGAATAGCTAATCCAACGCCTCGACTCTTCTTATGTAGAAATCTTCGCCGTTCTCGCCTCTTGTCACTTTCTCTGCCCGTATTCTCTACATATGTAAAAATCACATTTTTACTTCGCTATTCAATATATAAAAATCGAATTTTAAGTTTGCTATTCAATATATAAAAATCAAATTTTTACTTTGCTATTTAATATATAAAAATCGAATTTTTACTTTGCTATTCAATATATAAAAATCGAATTTTTACTTTGCTATTCAATATATAAAAATTGAATTTTTACTTTGCTATTCAATATACAAAAATCGAATTTTTACTTTGCTATTCAATATATAAAAATCGAATTTTTACTTTGCTATTCAATATATAAAAATCGAATTTTTACTTTGCTATTCAATATATAAAAATCGAATTTTTACTTTGCTATTCAATATATAAAAATCGAATTTTTACTTTGCTATTGAATATATAAAAATCGAATTTTTACTTTGCTATTCAATATATAAAAATCGAATTTTTACTTTGCTATTCAATATATAAAAATCGAAATTTTACTTTGCTATTCAATATATAAAAATCGAATTTTTACTTTGCTTTTCAATATATAAAAATCGAATTTTTACTTTGCTTTTCAATATATAAAAATCAAATTTTTACTTTGCTTTTGTATGATAAAAATCTCGCCCTTTCCATAATAAACATTCGACCTTTTCCTTAATAAAAAATCCCACCTTGTATTTATATTTATAAAACCGATTTTCTTCATTTTATTCAAAAATGAAATCTTTACAAAAATAAATAAACAATTAAGTAAAAAGAAGGAGGAGGGCTTACAGTGAAAAAACTAGGGTATCGGTTCGGATTCGGCACACCGTCGTAGGTGCTGCTGGTCTTCGGGGGGAGAGGGGGTCGCGCTGCGTTCGAGGTAGATGAGAGGGGCCTGCGCAGGGGGGGTCTGGGGTCTGTGGCGTCGGTTGTGGGTTAGTGGCAAATGCGGCTAGGTCTTGGGTTTTGGGAGGAAAAGGGTTGCGAAGAGAGGAGGAAGGGGAAGAGAAGAAGATCAGAGAGGAGGGGGGGTTCATCGGAGGGCGCGACACCTGGCGCCTCCGCCTGGCGCGGTGGGAGCGTCAGAGAATTCCTCCGATTTGGAGGAATCGGGCCTAGCCCCTTTCTGGACATCGAGGAGGAAAAGAAAATAAAAGGGGAAAATGAAGGGGGGGTGTAGGGGTATTTAATTATAAATATATATTATTATTTTAAGTTCCAAAAACAACTTTTTATTTTCAACTCGAAATCAAACCCACCGACTGTCGTCCCCAGCTAATTACCCCCATTTCGAACACAATGGGATATGTATTGTAGGCTGATTCGATCGTTTCGATCAGTTTTCTTCAAAATCAACATATAACTCTATATATTGAATTTGAACGCGTATTTCAATTTACTGGGGTCACATACGAACTCTAAAAATTCCAGAAAAATATTTTCTAGCTTCGTATTGATGATACGGTCCTAACAAAACTAATTTCGTTGAATTTTGAGATCGTTTGAAAAATGGCCATTTTCCAGTCGATTAAAATCAACTCAAACTGGTCAAACGCGTTTTCCTTTGCCACGCTCACATATTGATTCGAAAAATTATGAAATTTGGAATCTAGCAATAATTTGACATCCCGGATCCAACAAAAGTCGTTTCGTCGAAATCCGAGGTCGTTTGCAAAATGTCCATTTTTTTAAGGGACTGAATTCCATAGCGACTATTCAGAATTTTCAACTGGACATATCTTTTGATTCCCGCTATGAAATTACGAATTTTCGGATTCGTTGGAAAGATATTCACAAATAGATCCTAATGTTTTTGGTTTCACTAAACTCCGGTTTATTTTGCACCCGGTACATTCAATTGAAGTTTGAAATTGAATTATCGAACTACCGCGCCATTTTCAATTCTATTTATAATTATATATAATTATTTATATTCTAACGATGACGTATATAATATATACGTTCTAAATATATTAAAAATAAATTTTTCGTCGATATTATTTAAAATAATTCATTTTAAATAATCAAAATTCGCTAAAATTGCCAAAATAAAAATTTTAAACTGGCCCAGATTTTCGGGTTGTTACAATCGTACAGAAAACCCTATAAGCTTGAAAGAAAACTGGCCGTAGGTGAAACAACTACGGCTATGGATGGAAGCCGGGCACGACTTCGCCCATCGATGAGGTTACCTCCCAGAAAGCCAGGAGCCCCAGAGACTCAAGAAAGAAGGGGACAAGAATTCAAATAGAGAATCAGAAGAATGTGCGTATGGCTTTTGGGGAATATGCCTTTAAAACAAAACTTTTCTTTTGAAAAAGCTTCTTTTAAAACCGTTTTGAAAATAATTTTTCAAATCCTTTGTCTGATCTGGTAACCTTCAGCTCTGATACCACGTGTAACACCCCACATCCGTTAGTGTCACTCACAAAGGGAATGCACTAAGATCTATGGAGCATTTAGGGTAAAAGATGCAGATAAATTACAAGACAGACAGAAATTAAACAGCGGAAAATGGAACTTTACTTTATTGATAAGATAGTTTGTACAACAATTGTTTTCCAATATCAGAGTATCATTTGTCTTACAAAATAAAGAAGCATAAAAATACATTTATATTCCCCAATGTAGCATAAGCCAGCCATAGCAGCGAAAAGGAGAGTCCAAAGCACTTTGTCCAAGAATCTTCAAGCTTGGGAAAGAGTGACAGTCCAACTTAACCTGAGCTATACTATTCCCTCCTTTACTACCTGGGGGAGGGGAACGGAAGAAAATAAGATGAAAGAAAAACAGAGTCAGACATAAAGCCTGAGTAAGTTCAGTAAATTCTAGCATGTGAACATGTAAAAACAAAACGACACGAATTAACTGAATACAAGATAACACCATGATGATAGGATCAGCAAGATTAGACAAGATTAACACAAGATATGCTAAGATAAGATAAACTGGATATGCTCTAATACTTTCGCCGCTTCGCTATTTCCATGTTATACTGGTTTCTATGTCTCTGCACCACCTAACTAGTGTCCCAACTAGTAATGATAACGTGATCCCAATCCCTGTAGTTTCCATTGCTTTCAGGCATACATTTATTATTTATTACCTAGATCTAATCTAGGGTTTTCTATCAAGTGCTTTCTAGATTCAACTAGAGTTTACGCTATCTGCTGAACGCTTCTCGGATTCATGGTTTATGCCACCTAGTCCAACTAGGGATTATGCTTCCTGTCGAACGATGCCCCCTAGTCTAGGACACACTACCTAGAGTGGTATATGTTCCTAGACTTCCACACGCATGTATTGCGAATCGCTATCGCTTGTCTAGATGCACATGTCCTGTAATGTACGGCCCGAGTCTTGTGGTAGGGCAAATCAAGAAACACAGAACTCGGTCGGGAGCTTTCAGATAACTGCCGATGCAGATGCTAAGGTATGTTTTTATTCCAGTGGCTATGGTCCCACTTGACCCCTCCCTCAACTAATGAAAGGCACACCTTGAAAAATGAGAACTATACGCAGGCCCCCTATGCCCCACTAACCTATGGCCATCCTCACCCATAACTAGATAGCAAGTATATGGTCTTTTGGAGTTCTCCGCCTTTCTGCTTCACGTATCTCGATTGAGTCAAGATGGATGTTAGACGACGAGTTGCTATCACAAGGCTATCGGTTTCTCGCCGAATCACGCTGGTCCATCCTAGTCGTTAGGTTGCCATATTTTGCAACCAAGGCATACCCTTGGTTCTTCTACCGCGGACCTTAACCTCTGTGAGCTCAGGAGGATCGTCTGCAGCCTCACAGAGGGATACCAAGAGTACCCTCACGTCCCCTCGAAGCCTCGAGCTTCGTAACCCAATTCGTTGGAGCCTTCGTTTTAATCAGAAGAACGTTCGCTCCTTCCCGTGTTATACTAAGAATTACTACTTAGTTTTGCTAACTAAGGTTTACCACTTAGTTTCCAGAATCGTTGTTTTCTTAACTAAGGTTTACTACTTAGCTCCTTTTAACTAAGGTTTACTACTTAGTTCTCTTTCTCGTCAATTTGGATTGGTTAAGTGTTATCAGTAATTCACGTTGACTTAACCCTACCAGCATCAAGTTATATTGGTTAAATATTTACTTAACCCTACCCATTCATCTTGTATTGGTTAAGTGTTCCTTTTTAACTTAACCTTGCCCATCTGTTTTAACTAACATTTTATTAATGGTTAAGTATTATCCCTTCATGTTTTAGACTTAACCTTATTCATTTATCACAATCTGATGGTTAAGTGTTCAAGTTTACTTAACCCTACAGTCTAGTCCAGCTAACATATCAAATTGGCTAAGTGTGTTAAATTTTACTTAACCCCAACCTCTAGTCTAGTTAACATGTTAATTTGGCTAAGTGTTTTCTTAGTTACTTAACCCTTACAAATCTTGTCTTGTTACCATATTAAGTTCGGTTAAGTGTCCCTTATGGACTTAACCCTCCCATTCTAACTTAACTGTGTTAAGTTGGTTAAGTGTTCCTATGAACTTAATCCTCCCATTCTAGCTTAACTGTGTTAAGTATCAGTATTAACCTAACCCCACCCATCGGTTTAGTTATCATGTTGAATTGGTTAAGTGTCTTAGTTAACTTAACCCTACCATTCTTGTTCTAGCTTTAACTAAATAAATTAAAGCCGCGACCACTCACATTAGACAGATATTGTTGCGAATATTGGATGTGCCTGTTGGTTCCGGGCAGGTTTACATCGCAACTCAGTCTAACCTCGGGTTAGGCATATTCGTGTTTTCTAAGTTCAAAGGGTTTTGATTAATTTTCAAATCAGGTTTTGAAAGTAACAATCCCGTCCGTCGGATCAGTTAGGGATAGCCAGGGAGAGCAGGAAACTTGTATTTTCCAAACCCAAGCCTAGACACTATCCTCTCTGTCACCCTAGAACTTTCTGGTGTATGTATTATTAAAAGAGATGTCATTAATAAACCTTTCTTTTTTCTAAATTTACATTTTCTCATTTAGGACAAATTCTATAAGTAAATTATTCCTAATTTACTTATTTCCTAGTTACTCTTTTAATGTAAATTGTCAACATTTATTATTATGGCCCATTTTCCCCTCTATATCATATTTATGCTTTTTGGTATGTAAACTATACCAAATTAAGTGTCACTAACCATGATTTTGCTAAACATGACAATTACTCACAATTATGGACAATTTCAAATTTATGCCAATATACTTATTATGCCAAATTAGCTAATCCAATTCTGATTTAACATTCTAATTACAGTTCATGTCAAACTAGACTTATTATTCTAGTTCACAGTTCATGTAAATGCTAGATTTACAAGTCAATACTAGATTCAAATTACACATCCTATAATTCATGTCAAATTTATCCAATTTGCATTTTTATAAACATGCCATAATACATGTTCCCAATTTATGCCAATTTCCAAGTTTATAACTATGTTTTAGTAAATTTCATATTTTGCCCAAATCGTATTCCCATCATTCGTATAATCGTGATTCAATCCAGATTATAGATAAATCTAGATTCGTAGATAAAAAGGGAATGAGCCAAAGATGCTATGAAAAGATAGACATAATAACTGGCATAAAATGATAATATACTAATTATAGGCCTAACGAATTATACTGAAATAAATTGATCTAAAACATCGAAGGCCTATAGATCTGAAAATGTTATGATGTAAAAAGGGTTGAATAACGATGTAGGTTCAAGAACGTGGGTAGACCTAACTTAATAGGTAAATTCCCAAGATCAAAATACAAAGAAAATCAAGAATAAATAGAATAGATAATCAGGTTAAGACCCAATTTCACAATCACAAAACTTAAGCAACACTTTCCTAGTCATGAATCATAGGTGTTTAGTCACAGTTTTCCTTGTTATGTCATAGGCAATAGTTTATGTTTCCTAATCACACGCATAGGCTTGCGTTCATAGTCAAAGGAAAATAATTCTCACAGTCATGAGTCACAGTCATAGGCAATGTTCATAGTCTAAGAGGCATATGGTTTTAAGGTCCATAGTTTCATAGTCACAGTCTTATTGGTCATCGAGTCATAACAGTTCTTAATTAGGCTCAAGGATATTAGCACTGATTCGAACCGAAAGATTTGGCATATTCTTTTATTCCTTTAATTTCATGTCACGAATAGAGAAAACGTTCAAATCTAAAAAGTAACCGACTTACAGAGATTATATTAGATTCGTAGAAAAACAATCGTTGAAGTCGTTTGAATCTTCACTTGAATCCTAGCTTGTTTTGAATCCCCTCTTGAAAGTCTTGAGCAGCATTTCCTCGTCTAGATTTATTTTATATATTATTTTATTTATTTATACATTTTCTCAGAGGCAGCATAAGGATAGAATGAAGTGGTGTAGAGAGAAGAAGGTCAGGAGGCTGTTTATATAGGATTAGGCGGACGAATATAGGCAGAAAACGAGACCAGGTACATCAGAATGCACCCAAGCCCAAAAGTGGGTTTTTGCACCCGTTCGACACCCATGTCGACTGGGCAGTCGACCTGGTCGGGGGGGGGGTCGACTACCCAGTCAACTCCCCAGTCGACCTGGGTCCTGGGCGGGAATTTTCCCGCCCAGCCCCTTCTGGGTTTGAATTCGAATTTCGAGCTGTTTTCTGTTCTGAAAATTCCTGAAACTTCGGAGGGTCATATCTCCCTCATACGGACTCCGATTCTCGCAAACTCGGACTGATTTTCAAGCAGAATTTCGAGATGAACGCAATGGCGCAACCCGTTTCCCTTGATTTTAATTTTAAAAATTAATTCTGCCTTGATTTGTGAATCCTAGTGTTACAGAATTACGGGGTGTTACAATGATTGTTATATGGATATTCATTTTTTCTACAAAACGGACATCTATATTCATTTGATACACCGTTTGCCGGATTTGTCCTTGTATTGGACAAGTTACAAACACTATAAAGTAATTATATTTGTAGATCATTTTACTTTAAACGGTTCACAAAATTTCGATGGCATTTCCTTTATGTTCCTTGTGTACACGCATGTGTGTATGATACAAGTAACACGGGGGAAATGCTGCCGAAATTTTGTACAATCGTTTCAAATGATATGATTTACGAAATATAATTACTATTATGTTTGTAATGGGAAGTAGGATGACCGACCATCAAAGACGACACATAAGCGTCATTGAACCAATAGTTATTTATTTTAAAATAAATTTTGTAAAAAAAATATAAAATTAATTAGTACACGTTTACTAAATCGGTAAATAAAATTTAACAACATATATTAACGATTACTTTTTTTTACATCATCTTAGGTTTTAAAGTAGGAAAAATGGCCAATTACTTTAATGATCGGAGCTGAATGTATCAAAGAAGGGAAATTAGTGGTGCAATAAGTGAGCATTTTGAAAATGGGATTAAAATGTTCATTGAATTGGCGATAAGAAATATTGGAAACATTAGAGAAATTCGTTGTCTATGTAGTAGGTGCAAATTGTTGAACTATTTAATATGAACATTTGAGCCAATATGGTTTCCTACCCAATTATTTGTTGTTGGATCGTCATGGAGAAATTGTAGCTCCTAAAACTCAAGAACAGTCGACGGAGGTCATTAGTGTTGAAGTTAGCACGATCTCATAGAAATCATGGTCGAAGATGCTGCACGATCAATGTAACACCCCGTATTTTCAATCAACGGTAGAGTAACGAATCAAAGAATAATTAATTTCAAATGTGAGAGTTAAGGGAAATGGGTTATGCCATTGCGTTCGTCTCGGAATTCTGCTTGAGATAGAATCCGAGTTTGCGTAAAACGGACACCGCATGAAGGAGATATGGACGAACGAAGTTAGGCAGAGAACCAGAAGAAAGAAGAAGAAGAAAAAATGCACTGGTGCACTTCGGAAGTGCGCCAGTACAAAAGTTGCACTGGCGCACCTGTCAAGTGCGCCCAGGCCGAGCTGAGAGCCTGCACAGTTTTCTGGTGTGATCTGATCCATACTGTGAGTCATTGCTGAGTCCTTTCTGGCTCCTTGCTGAGTCATTAGGGTTGTGGTGTCACCCTATCTTGACTGAATGGTTGTGTTTAACTCTAGGATCATCCGACGGCTCTAAATAAATTGAAATTCTATATAAACAACCCAATGCTCAAACCTAAAAATCACACAAAAATTATCCAGGAACTATCATACCGTCAATAAAGAACTTGGAGTAGCCGTCATCACTTTCAATTCAAAGATAAGATTAAAACCTGAATCAAAATCAAATTAAAAGTAATCAAATTCAATGATCTACATCAAAGGCGAGCATACCAATTTCAGAATTCAGATTTCAGAAATCAAGAATTCCTTTTTAGTTTGTAAGTTGGTTATTACGTAGATTTAAACGTTCTTTTAAATGAATCTTGACATGTTGTAATTCGAATATAGAATGATGCTTATGTATAAGATAAATAAAGCTTGATTCTCATTTATCTTAAATTATTGTTGCGATTGATCATGTATATATGCTTGAGATGATGAACTGTAACAACCCTGAATTTTAGGGCCAATTGAAAATTTTTATTTTAGAAATTTTAATGAATTTAATGATTTATTTATTTTAATCGAAGTTAAAACGAACAAATTTAATTTAAATATAAAAGGAATTTAAAACAAGCGCTGCGGGTTGAAATTTTGATTTTAAACTTTGACTGAATGTACAGGATTCAAAATAAAACGAATTTTAGTGAAACAAATAAATATTTAAATCTATTTAAGAATATCTTTCAAACGAATCTGAAAAATTGAAATTTCACTTTAAAATTTATAAGTTATGTCAAAATTAAAATTTAGAAAAGTCGCTATGAAATATATATATATAATATATAAAGGTCGAAAATGCCACTTTTTGCATATGAAGGAATTTGAACTCGAAACCACTTCCATTGAGTTCAGAATGACGTTTCTGCATTGAAAAACAGTAAACACTTATATGTTTCGAGTTTCAGAAATTATTTGTTTAGAAATGTATTTTTAATATTTAATATATACGCCTTGAAAATAGCCATTTTTTCAAAAAGTCTCAGAATTGAACGAAATTAATTTTGTTAGGACCGTATCATCATCACTAAGCCAAAAATAATTTTTCTGAATTTTTCTGAGTTAATTTGTGTCCCCGGTAAATTATTTGTACGGAAAAATTAAAAATAAAGGGATTAAATTTTAAATCTGAAAAACGGAGGCCAAGATGACCATTTGGGTTGACGGGACAGGTCCAGATGAGTCCGGAATAGGGGCTAAATGGTAGGAACAACAGTCGTTGGGCCTTAATCGGAGTTCGGACAAAAACGGGCTTTAACGGGCTAATAAAATAATAATTAAATAACCCTAATATTTTAATATATAATGAACATCGGGTTCTTCTTCCTCCTCCACTTTATTTTGCTGATCCGCAAAACCCATGGCTATTCTAAACTTCAAACTCCGATTTCTCCCTCAATTCTCAACGAAAACCTTCGTATAAATACACGTTTCGAAGAGATTTTTGAGCTCTTTCTTCTCCGACAAGAATCACCACCTCTCATCGACTGTAGCCACCGCCAAAAGCCTCCAAAGCTGCGGCTCTTGCGCCACCACCGCGCCACCCACGTTGAGCCGCACCTCCTCCAATTCCCGGTGAACATTAAATGATGAAATTTACATTGTAATTAAAAATCATATTTTTACAATGTAAATTAGATGTAGTGTTACAATGTAAATTAGATGTAGTGTTTGCATTGTAATTAAAAATCATATTTTTACAATGTAAATTAGTTGTAGTGTTTGCATTGTAATTAAAAATCATATTTTTACAATGTAAATTAGATGTAGTGTTTGCATTGTAATTAAAAATCATATTTTTACAATGTAAATTAGATGTAGTGTTTGCATTGTAATTAAAAATCATATTTTTACAATGTAAATTAGATGTAGTGTTTGCATTGTAATTAAATATCATATTTTTACAATGTAAATTAGATGTAGTGTTTGCATTGTAATTAAAAATCATATTTTTACAATGTAAATTAGATGTAGTGTTTGCATTGTAATTAAAAATCATATTTTTACAATGTAAATTAGATGTAGTGTTTGCATTGTAATTAAAAATCATATTTTTACAATGTAAATTAGATGTAGTGTTTGCATTGTAATTAAAAATCATATTTCTATAGGTAATTTAAAGATTTTGAGTGTATCAAAATGTACATTTTCAATGTAAGTTAAAGAACGAATCTAGGATGCGGTAATAGTATTTTCATTTGTCAAATGAATTAAAAATTTGGTGAGTGTCGGTAGTTGTGTAGAGCGTTGTTTTAACCAAACGACGTTATTGCGATTCCAGGATTATGTATATATAAATATAATCAATATATAATCAAAATTAAATGAATAGGGCGCGGTAGTTCGCGTTTTGAAATCGTACTTTTAAACGACTATACAAGAAGATCCGACTGTCGGATTTTCTTGAAACTGGAACCGTCAGGACCGTCTTGGAAAAATCTTTCCAACGATATATATTACGTTAAGATCCAACGGTAAGATTCTGAGAAATGTGAAATTCAAAATTGCTCGAAAGCAGTGCCATAGTCGCCATGGACTTAAGGCGTCGTTATACTAAAATTTAATTATTTTAAATAATTAATATGGGAATAAAACGTTAATAATAATTATTAATGTATAAGAAGGATTTTAAATATATATATATATATATATATATATATATATGCGAGGATTGTTTGGGAAGTCCGAGTTCTCTCATTCTGAATAATCCAAATGACGTTAATGGAAAATATAAAGATGGCGTATGAAGACCGTAAATCTTTCCTCGAATGGACAACGATCGAGGCCTTGACTTGACTTGCTCCCAATTCAAAGGTCATGGTCATTGCCCAAACGTACGTGTTGATTTCACGGGTTAGGCTTTCGCACAGAACCAGAGCATAAGCTATTAAATGGATTGTGTGTTTGACATCATACTCTATCAAATATCACGTTATTGATCTTTTGTCGAAGGTATGGATGTTTGGTGGCGGGGAATTTATTCTCTTGCTTAACACCCATTCATATATTTCGGGCAAAGGGTTGGTAGTATGGTATGGGGTGATGATGTGGCACGCTAAGGTGCATATGATCAAGGTTTTGTTGAAAAGAAGGCCTTGTGGGACGATCAAAGCATAGCCTGTTTAGGAATAGCTTTGTGTACAACATGACTTCGCGAGCCTCACACACCGGCGGAGTCTAAAACGGGAGAAGGGAACGCAGGGAGAGCAACACGTTTCTTTCTAGCTAGAGTGGTGTCAGTGACCTATCAGCCCTGACATTTTACTTATGTGGATGATGAAATGAGGCGCCTCGGATAGGTCCTATAGGATCGGGAAACGTGTGTTCAGGAATAACTAATCTGCAACTCGTATGGCGGACCGGCCCTGCAGGATCCAAGGGTTCACTGCGGGGAATCCTGAGACATTAGCTAGAGTGTCTCGAATCAGTAGGAGCTCCTCCCTAGCCTTGACTCATGATGGAAACCAAAATCCAAATACGACCCTACGAATTTGATTGTATTACTAGTATGGAGGCATAGTAGTATAGGATATTATTCTTCCTAGGATTTCTACATTTACTTTGAAATGTTTTAACATATTATTAATAATATAAAACTCGTATTTGCCGTATTTATCATGTTTAATCAGTATAAGGTAAAACCCTATCATCTGGTGTGTGTTGCATTGTGTGATGGGACCTGGGTCTTATGGTGATTCCATTTTTCTAAAAAGCATAGCGTTGTTGTACGATTTACTTATCATTTATTCTGACACTTTTATGCACGGCAACCCATTAGAGTAAACCCGTTCCGCATTAGCGGCGTGGTCTTTGGATTTGCCCTATTAATAGTAATTAATTAGATAAGAATTCTCACACCAGTCCCACGACTGACCTGTAGTTTGTTTCACCTTTTTGCAAATTCGGGTGCCCTCCTTTCTACACGGGCAGCCAAGTAAGCAGGTTATCTTTCGCTTGGAGCCTTTCCTTGGAGCTGCTTATTATTTCTCTTGGATTTGCTTGTGGAGTGGTGATGACTAGGAGTTTGAAGACTTATCATTCGCTGCTCTTACATTTTTCTCTTTCCTTTTATTTCAGACATGAAACTTGGTTTATTCCACGTTGTTTAAGTTGGAGTTGGAACTTATTTCTTTTTTGCGAATTTGATGTAATAATGTAGAATTCTGTGACTGTGGATTTTCTGTGATTGATGACATTATATTTCCGCTGCTATGATGTTGTTACTCTATGAATTTCCCATGCTATTTTGTATCTGTGATATGTATTATTGTATTTATGTTGTATTCCAAATGATTACTCCTACTTTCACTCCGTGGAAGTTTGGGGCTATCACATGAACATACCATATATTATATATTGGGATCTATTATGATTGGGAAATGAATGTATTATGCCAACTGAATGGTGAAACATGTCATGTTATAATTTGGTGGTTACTTGCAAGTTTATGATCTATAGCACATGCTTACATGTTAGATCAACATTCATGTATATTTAGAACCATGTTAAGTTGAATCTATTTATGTTGCAAGATTGGATCTGTAGCTCTCTTATGTTTTAACACATAAGTTATCATGCTAAGTTGTGATTTAAATATGTTTATAGAAGCTCTCAAATGTTTAACACACAAAAGTTATCATGATAAGTTGTGGATTAAAATTGTGTTTATATGTTAAACCTCCATGCTAGACCTATAACAAGTTTACATGATAACTAGATCCAACTTAGTCACAAGTTCCCCTTTTACATGACAAGTTTAATTTGTGCAAGTTCTATGTAAATTCATATGCTATGATTCATGTTAATCGGATCTAAATTTTGCAAGTTCATTATCCTATTCCAAATCTATATGTCACATATTTTTATGCTGTTATAATATTTCATGTTCTTCGCTTTTCCCTATTGTGGTTATAAGTTAGACTAAAATATCGAACCTAACATTCCTTGTAATTTTGCGAACGTACAAACAGGGGATATCGTTGGGGTAAACATTAAATTATAAGTAATTGGCAGGTTTGGCACATGCCAATGATTAGTGGCATTTAAATGGCATAATTTTTATATACCAAAGATTATGAACATGATTTAGGGGGAAAGTGGGCCATGACAATAATTGATTTATAATTTACATATAAATATGAAGGATAAACATGAAAATTACATGGTATAGATTGGTTCATGAAATGGTATATTTAGTATACCATTAATTGTGAGCATAATTAAAAGGATAATTATGGCATAATTAAATTGGGAATAATTTACATATGGAATTTGTTATAAATAAGAAATATGTAAATTGTAGAAAAGATGATTATGCCTAACCCGAGGTTAGATTGAGTTGTGGTGTAAAACTGCCCGGAACCGTCCGGCTGTCCAGTGACCACAACAATACCTATCTAATGTGAGAGGTTAGGGCATTGAGCCCAATAAAAACACGAGGTTAGACTAAGTTGTGTTGTAAAACTGCCCAGAACCTACCAGCACATCCAGTGACCGCAACAATACTTGTCTAATGTGAGTGGTTGGTGCTTTAACGAATAAATTAAAGCTAAGTCAGGATTGGAAGGGTTAAGTCAATTTGGGAAACACTTAACCGATTCAACATGTTAACTAAACAGATGGGTGAGGTTAAGTAAGTTTAGAACACTTAACCGTAATAACATGTTAACTAGGCAAGTGGGTGAGGTTAAGTAAATTTAGAACACTTAACCGTAATAACATGTTAACTAGGCAAGTGGGTGATGTTAAGTAAAATTAGAACACTTACTGTCATAACATGTCAATTAGACAAGTGGGTGAGGTTAAGTTAATAGGACATGCTTAACCTATATTTATATATATAACATGATGTGTGATAGGGTTAAGTAACACAAGAGGATACACTTAACCAATATATAATGACTTGTGGTAGGGTTAAGTTAACTAAGTTAACACTTAACCAAAATATATAATGACTTGTGGTAGGGTTAAGTAACACAAGAGGATACACTTAACCAATATATAATGACATGTGGTGGGGTTAAGTAATACAAGAGAATAATACTTAACCAATATATAACATGATGTATGGGAAGGGTTAAGTTAACACGAGAGGGCAACACTTAACCAATATAACATGATTTGAGGTAGGGTCAAGTCAACAGAAGAAGGAAACATTTAACCAAAATGACGTGACGAGTGGGTGGGTTAAGTTAACTTGAATTGATTAATGACACTTGACCAATATAACTTGATGAACGAATGGGGTTAAGTTAAATGGGAAATACTTAACCAATATAACCTGATGAATGAACACGGTTAAGTTAATAAGTCACACTTAAATAATCCAACATGATAAGTGAGAAAGGTTAAGTTAATAAGAACCACTTAACCAACATAGCATGACGAGTAGGAGGTTAAGTACATGTCGGGTTGGTGGGTAATATTAGTAAATATAGGACCACAAAACTTAACCATTTAATAAACATGCTTGGATCCGTGGGAAGGTTAAGTATACGTGAGGTTGGTGGGTAATATTAGTAAATATAGGCCCACAAAACTTAACCATTATATAAGCATGCTTGAGTCAGTGGAAGGGTTAAGTACATATCGGGATCGGTGGGTAATATTAGTACATATAGGCCTACAAACTTAACAATTAAATAGACATGCTTGAATCGGTGGCAGGGTTAAGTACATCACGTGTAGGTGGGTAATATTGTATATATAGGCCCACAAACTTAACCAGTAGGAAACCCTAGTAACGGGGACCCATTTCAGCAGTAACCCACATAGATGTATCACGGTACCCTGAGCTAGGAAGGGTGGTGCACGATTACTGGGCTGATTATAAGCGGTCGATATAGCGGCTGGGGGTACGTCAGTGTAGGTTCTAGCGGATTACGGGCGTGCACGTACTCCGGAGTGGAAAAAACAGGCACTGGGTACCAGTAGTTTTGCACTGTGCATTCTTGAATCGTGTCGGGGTCGTTATCATAAGGATTGATACACCTTATGGTGGGACCAGCACAGGGTAGCTACACTCAAGAGAGGGCCGATTGACACATACACATGGCAAGTTAACACAGGTAGGGAGCCGATCGATAGGGTAGTAAGGGTACATCTAACATATTCAGGGCAATTGGGCTGACTGAGGCAGAATCCTCAAATATAGATGTACACCTGAAGGTTACCACAACTGCGGGGATTTGGGATCGTATTATCATTTATACAGATTACTAGTTGAGACACTAATTAGGTGGTGCAGAGATTATATTAATGGGTGCGATCACATGTTCAACCTATTTTATCTTATATTAGGGTATTGTCCTATGTTCTGTTACTCCTGTCATGATCCCTTTTCCTTGTTTAAATGCTAGTAATCATTGAACTTACCAGACTTATTGTCTGCCCGTTTACTCTCGTCTTCTTTTATTCCGTTTCCCCCCAGGTAGTCAGGGAGGGAATAGCTCAGGTTTGTTTGGACCGTTACTCTTTCCAAGCTTAAAGACTATTAGACGTGTTGCCTTAGACTCTCTCTTCTACTGCTATGGCTGGCTCACGCTTTATTTGGGGAAATCATTTTATGCTTCTTTATTTTTGTTAAACAAGACAGGATACTTTGGTATTGTAAAACAATCTTTGTACAAGTTGTTTATTAATGAAATAAAGTTTTATTTATTTGTCGCTGCTTTATTTGTCTGTCTTGTAATTTTTCTGCGACTTGTACTAAAAATGCTCCACCGAAGTTAAGGCATTCCCTTTGTGAGTGACATTAACGGAGGTGGGGTTTTTCACTTGGTACCAGAGCTGAAGGTTACCGGATCAGATAAAAAGATTTGAAAAATTATTTTCAAACGGTTTTAAAAGAAGCATTTTCAAAAGAAATGTTTTGTTTTAAAGGCATATTCCACAAAGCCATATGCACTATCTTTTGATCCTCTGTTTGAATCCTTGTTTCCTTCTTTCCTATGTCTCTGGGACTCCTGGCTTTCTGGGAGGTAACCTCATTGTGGCATGGTTCCGTAGGCTTGATGAGACTACGACACTTGTCAAAGGGAAAATAAGTGCCCAACTTCCATCTATAGCCACAGTAGTATTACCTGCGGCTAATTTTCTTTTGAGCTTTGTAGGATTCTCCGTGCAATGGAGGCAGCTTTCGAGAGACATGTCAACAAGTTACACAAGGATGATAAAGTTGAGAATGAGGGGGTTTGGCTAAGGAGCACAACACAAGGATGAAGAATCCATGGATATGGACTTGGTTCACAAAGAAGGGGAGGAAAGAACAGTAAAACCTAAAACAAGAGGAAGTATCTTTATTTTGGTATAACGGGTCGTATAATTAAGGACAAGGGCAAGAACAAGAGACAGGATTTTCCGAAAGGCAAGTGCATGCTCTCACCGCCAGCATACCTGAGAGAGAGGCAGTAAGATTTCTATTGAAAGTGTTTTTCCTTTTTGATTATCCTATTAGTACTCCTTCTGATTTTAGCGCTTCACATTCATATATATATATCTGCTTCCATAGTTGAGTCTCTACACCATAGATATTGTATAGTAGAGGATCCCATTATGGTCTCAAATCCAATTGCTAGTTCACTCATTTATCTTTGACTTATGAGGATTTGAGAATAGCTATATTTATGCTTATGTTTTTGGGCTATGGGTTGGTTCTAGGCATTGATTGGTTAGCTAGTAATTGTGAAACAAGGGTAGTTAGACTTTCGACTTGCCTTGGGAATACCCTTGAGGTTTCGCACGATCCTAAGGGATCAGTTTGTCTTAGCTACCTAGAATCACTTTATTTATCTATCGACGATTTTCGATCCGTTGGAGTAGTCCATGAGTACGCAGGATGTTTTGATTAGGGTAGGGATTTTCCCCCTAAAATTTGAGACAGACTTCCGCATGTATCTAGATGACACTGCAAAGCCAGTTATGCGATCAACGATAATTCTGGAGCAATATTGGCGAGGACAACCAGTGTCGGTAAAGTGCTCAATTGTTTGGTTGTTTTGTTAGTACCATCTCACGTAGATCGTCCAAATTCGAAGGAGGTATCCTTTGGGTGCTTGTCTGATATTGGTTTACGCCTTTGGGGTTTGTACTTGAGGGATGTCGAGTTCGACTAGGATGGTTTGTGTGAGAAATAAATGGTTGGGGATGGCACCCTAACATAAACTGACCTTAAGAGAGGTAATAAGCACATAGCAACCATTAGCTTTAGACCCTCAGATTTGCAGCATGATGGATAAGCTAAGTAGAGGAGAGATCTCTAATCATCTTAGGATATACACTTGATATCATGATTAATATCTGTTTATCTTGGAAAGATAGTTCGACTACATTGGATACCATCTAGCATAGTAAGTGATCGAAGGCCTATCTTTACTAGTGGGTTTTGGAAATGGAGGTCAAGAAGCTTCACAACCATGAAGTTAAGTTAGATAAGGTACATCGGAGTGAAGCTCAAGAAGATGCGACTCAGATGACTGAAGACTAGATACGCGCATCTTACCCTTTTTGAGGGTATATCCTTGATTCCTCTTTTTCTGTAAAATCTATTTGCATGCTAGTCTTTAGCTTTTAAGTATATCCTCTCGGTCCTATCCTCAATCCTTAGGTAGAAGCCAATGGATGTAAACATGTGTTTGAGACATGTTATGTTTGGTGGATGCAAGTGATTGCAAGGGGTTGCTAGTGGTTGCTCGTGGATGCATATACACACATTAGGCACTAGATCGGCTCAGTCACTTTCATATTGCATATGCATGAGTGAATTTTTATACATATGAATTGAAACTTAATGTGTTATCATATGGATGTTTCATTTGTATGAATGATTGTGCACTCATGTAGAAGTTATAAACTACGATTAGGAATAATTGCATACATGATGAACTTATGGTACTGGCATAATTTGCATTAAGGAGGTCAACTGAATCAGTAGACCGCCTGATTTTTCATTAGATAAGGACATGTACACACACTATGCACATGATCATGAAGCATTATAAATCTTTTAAGGACAATTGACGCCTGTGTTTGATGGTTGAGTAGACTTGAAGATTTCGGGGACGAAATCCTAAAAGGAGGGGAGAATGTAACACCCCGTATTTTCTGTTAACGTTAGAGTAACGAATCAAAGAATAATTAATTTCATATGTGAGAGTTAAGGGAAACGGGTTACGCCAATGCGTTCGTCTCGGAATTCTGCTTGGGACAGAATCCGAGTTTGCGTAAAACGGACATCGTATGAAGGAGATATGGGCGAACGAAGTTAGGCAGAGAACCAGAAGAAAGAAGAAGAAAAAAATGCACTGGCGCACTTGGGAAGTGCACCAGTACAAAAATTGCACTGGCGCACCTGCCAAGTGCGCCCAGGCCGAGCTGAGAGCCTGCACAACTTTCTGATGTGATCTGATCCATATTGTGAGTCATTGCTGAGTCCTTTCTGACTCCTTGCTAAATCATTACGGATGACGTGTCACCCTATCCTGACTGAATGATTATGGTTAACACTAGGATCATCCGATGGCTCTAATTAAATTGAAATTATGTATAACCAACCCAATGCTCAAACCTAAAATCACACAAAAATAATCCTGGAACTATCATGCCGTCAATAGAGAACTTGGAGCAGCCGTCACCACTTTCAATTCAAAGACAAGATAAAAACCTGAATCAAAATCAAATTAAAAGTAATCAAATTCCATGATCTACATCAAAGGAGAGCATACCAATTTCAGATTTCAGAAATCAAGAATTCCTTTTTAGTTTGTAAGTTGGTTATTACGTAGATTTAAACATTCTTTTAAATGAATCATGACATGTTGTAATTCGAATATAGAATGATGCTTATGTATAAAATAAATAAAGCTTGATTCTCGTTTATCTTAAATTACTGTTGCGATTGATCAAGTCTATATGCTTGAGATGATGAACATACCATATATTATATATTGGGATCTATTATGATTGGGAAACGAATGTATTATGCCAACTAAATGGTGAAACATGTCATGTTATAATTTGGTGGTTACTTGCAAGTTTATGATCTAAAGCACATGCTTACATGTCAGATCAACATTCATGTATATTTAGAACCATGTTAAGTTGAATCTATTTATGTTGCAAGATTGGATCTGTAGCTCTCTTATGTTTTAACACATAAGTCATCATGCTAAGTTGTGATTTAAATATGTTTATAGAAGCTCTCTTATGTCACATAAGTTATCATGCTAAGTTGTGGTTTAAAATGTGTTTATATGTTAAACCTCCATGCTAGACCTATAACAAGTTTACATGATAATTAGATCCAACTTAGTCACAAGTTCCCCTTTTACATGACAAGTTCAATTTGTGAAAGTTCTATGTAAATTCATATGCTATGATTCATGTTAACCGGATCTAAATTTTGCAAGTTCATTATCCTATGCCAAATCTATATGTCACATATTTTTATGCTATTAGAATATTTGATGTTCTTCGCTTTTTCCTTTTGTGGTTATACGTTAGGCTAAAATATCGAACCTAACATTCCTTGTAATTTTGTGAACGTACAAATGGGGGATATCATTGGGGTACACATGAAATTATATGTAATTGGCTGGTTTGGCGCATGTCAATGATTAGTGGCATTTAAATGGCATAATTTTTATATACCAAAGATTATGATTTAGGGGGAAAGTGGGTCATGATAATAACTGATTTATAATTTACATATAAATATGAAGGATAAACATGAAAATTACATGGTATAGATTGGTTCATGAAATGTTATATTTAGTATACCATTAATTGTGAGCATAATTAAAAGGATAATTATGGCATAATA
Source organism: Allium sativum (assembly GCA_030737875.1). NCBI lineage: Eukaryota > Viridiplantae > Streptophyta > Magnoliopsida > Asparagales > Amaryllidaceae > Allium > Allium sativum. Next base: position 172,962,415 of record CM060919.1, read on the forward strand.
AAATTGGGAATAATTTACATATGGAATTTGTTATAAATAAGAAATATGTAAATTGTAGAAAAGATGATTATGCCTAACCCGAGGTTAGATTGAGTTGTGGTGTAAAACTGCCCGGAACCGCCCGACTGTCCAGTGACCACAACAATACCTATCTAATGTGAGAGGTTAGGGCATTGAGCATAATAAAAACTCGAGGTTAGACTAAGTTGTTTTGTAAAACTGCCCAGAACTTACCAGCACATCCAGTGACCGCAACAATACTTGTCTAATGTGAGTGGTTGGTGCTTTAACGAATAAATTAAAGCTAAGTCAGGATTGGAAGGGTTAAGTCAATTAGGAAAACACTTAACCGATTCAACATGTTAACTAAACGGATGGGTGAGCTTAAGTAAGTTTAGAACACTTAACCATAATAACATGTTAACTAGGCAAGTGGGTGAGGTTAAGTAAATTTAGAACACTTAACCGTAATAACATGTTAACTAGGCAAGTGGGTGAGGTTAAGTAAAATTAGAACACTTAACCGTCATAACATGTCAATTAGACAAGTGGGTGAGGTTAAGTTAATAGGAAACGCTTAACCAATATTTATATATATAACATGATGTGTGATAGGGTTAAGTAACATAAGAGGATACACTTAACCAATATATAATGACATGTGGTAGGGTTAAGTTAACTAAGGTAACACTTAACCAAAATATATAATGACATGTGGTAGGGTTAAGTAACGCAAGACGATACACTTAACCAATATATAGTGACATGTGGTGGGGTTAAGTAATACAAGAGAATAACACTTAACCAATATATAACATGATGTATGGGAAGGGTTAAGTTAACACGAGAGGGCAACACTTAACCCATATAACATGATTTGAGTTAGGGTCAAGTCAACACCAGTAGGAAACACATAACGAACATGACGTGACGAGTGGGTGGGTTAAGTTAACTTGAATTGATTAATGACACTTGACCAATATAACTTGATGAACGAATGGGGTTAAGTTAAATGGGAAATACTTAACCAATATAACCTGATGAATGAACATGGTTAAGTTAATAAGTCACACTTAACCAATCCGACATGATAAGTGAGAAAGGCTAAGTTAATAAAAACCACTTAACCAACATGGCATGATGAGTAGGAGGTTAAGTTTACGTAGGTTTGGTGGGTAATATTAGTAAATATAGGCCCACAAAACTTAACCATTTAATAAACACGCTTGGATCTGTGGGAAGGTTAAGTATACGTCAGTTTGATGGGTAATATTAGTAAATATAGGCCCACAAAACTTAATCATTATATAAGCATGCTTGAATCAGTGGAAGGGTTAAGTACATATCGGGATCGGTGGGTAATATTAGTACATATAGTCCCACCAACTTAACCATTAAATAGACATGCTTGAATCGGGGGGAGGGTTAAGTACATCACGTGTAAGTTGGTAATATTGTATATATAGGCCCACAAACTTAACCAGTAGGAAACCCTAGTAACGGGGACCCATTTCAGTAGTAACGCACATAGATGTATCACGGTACCCTGAGCTAGGAAGGGTGGGCCACAATTACTGGGTTGATTATAAGTGGTCGATATAGTGGATGGGGGTATGTCAGTGTAGGTTCCGGCGGATTACGGGCGTGCACGTACTCCGGAGTGGAAAAAGAAGGCACTGGGTACCAGTAGTTTTACACTGTGCATTCTTGAATCGTGTCGGGGTCACTATCATAAGGATTGATACACCTTATGGTGGGACCAGCACAGGGTAGCTACACGCAAGAGAGGGCCGATTGACATAGACACATGGCAAGTTAACACAGGTAGGGAGCCGATTGATAGGGTAGTAAGGGTACATCTAACATATTCATGGAAATTGGGCTGATTGAGGTGGAATCCTCAAATATAGATGTACACATGAAGGCTACCACAACTGCGGGGATTGGGATCGTATTATCATTTTATCCAGATTACTAGTTGAGACACTAGTTAGGTGGTGCATAGATTATAGTAATGGGTGAGATCACATGTTCAACCTATCTTATCTTATATTAGGGTATTGTCTTATGTTCTTTACTCCTATCATGATCCCTTTTCCTTGTTTAAATGCTAGTAATCACTGAACTTACCAGACTTATTGTCTGACCCGTTTTCTCTCGTCTTCTTTTCTTCCGTTTCCTCCCCCCCCAGGTAGTCAGGGAGGGAATAGCTCAGGTTTGTTTGGACCGTTACTCTTTCCAAGCTTGAAGACACTTAGACATGTTGCCTTGGACTCTCTCTTCTACTGCTATGGCTGGCTCATGCTTTATTTGGGGAAATCATTTTATGCTTCTTTATTTTTGTTAAACAAGACAGGATAATTTGGTATTGTAAAACAATCTTTGTACAAGCTGTTTATCAGTGAAATAAAGTTTTATTTATTTGTCGCTGCTTTATTTCTGCATCTTGTACTAAAAATGCTCCACCGAAGTTAAGGCACTCCCTTTGTGAGTGACCTTAACAGAGGTGGGGTGTTTCAATCAATGTTCTCTACTGTTCAAATTGGTAGCGACGAGGTTAACGTCGAAGAGGAACTAAATGCTGAAGCTAAAAAAATATATGATTTATTGAATAATGCTAAAAAAAACGTTGAAATGGTTGTGAATGCAACACTCAATTATCGGCATCTGCAGAATACATTGCAATGAAATCAAAATACAACCTTACGGAAGCTGAATTTACGGTTGTTGTTCAAGCGGCTAAACGCCATATGTCATCGATAAATTAGTGTGTGAAAATTATTATAAAGTGAAAAAACTTATGTCATCTTTTGGTTTACCATATCAGAAAATAGATACATGTTTGAAGGGTTGCATGTTGTATTGGAAAGAAGACAACAATCCTAGAAAATGTAAGTTTTGTAATCAAGAAAGATACAAACCAAGGAAAAAGAAAGTAAAAGAAGTTCCGTACAAGCGTATATATTATTTACCCATCACCCCTAGACTTTAAAGATTATATGCATCATCTGTAACAGCGCAACATATGAGATGGCACAGTGTGAGAACACCTCAAGAAGGTACGTTGGCACACCCATCGAATGGAGAAGCATGGAAACATTTTGACAAGAAATATCCCGATTTCGCAGCAGAGAGCCGCAACGTTAGACTAGGTTTATGTACATATGGCTTCGCACCGTTTTCTCAGTTTGGTTCTAAATATTCATCTTGGCCTATAATAATCACACCTTACAATCTACCTCCGTGGATGTGTATGAAAACTCCATACATGTTCCTTATAGTTGTCGTCCTTGACCCTGATGACCCGATACATGGTATTGATGTTTACTTACAACCGTTAATCGAAAAATTGAAAAATTTATGGAATGAAAGAGTTAAAGCATACTACGTATTAAAAAAGGAATTTTTTTTGGATGTTCGCTTCTTCATCATGGACCATTATTAATTTTCCTGCGTATGCAATGCTTTCAGGTTCGAGTACGACCGGTCGTTTTGCTTGTCCTTATTGCATGGAAGAAACACGAGCATTTTCGTTACCGTATAGAAAGAAAATTTCATGATTTGATTGTTATCGATGATTTCTTCATATTAATCTTACTTTTAGAGGAGACAAAAAAACATCACGTCTAATAGATATGAGGCTCTACGACCACCAACGGTTTAGTCAAGCGAGGAAATATATGAACTTGTAAAAGTACATGAAACCGGAAAACAAATTGATATTCAAGGTAAATCGACGATTCATAATTGATGCAAACAAAGTATTTTATGGGAATTGCCTTATTGGAAACATCTTTTAATCCTTCATAACATTGATGTGAGCATAACGAGAAAAAAGGTATTTGATAATGTGTTTAATACAGTTTTGAATGTGAAGGGCAAGACTAAGGACAATCTGAAATCTAGACGTGATATAGCGGAAACATGCAATCGTCCTAAGCTTCATATGAAATAACAATTGCAGACGATCAAACTGATTTTGGTCCTTTAAATGATGAGGCAAATGTATTAGTCGATGCATTTGAGAGTGTATAGGAAAACGACATAAAACACAAAACCGAGTCTGAATCAAAAAAAGACAAAGACTAAGTAAAATTTGGTAATTTTCACAACTATTCATATTACATTTACCTATTTTTAATATTGCATTTTTAACAGTTAATCATATCATAATTATTATGATTTGTATATGTATCAATATGGAAGGTATATTATGTCTAGCTCTTGACGACGTTGCGGTGAGAATTGTGGCTTCGGTAACCTGACAGTAATGAATCCTTTTTCATACATACAATAAATTAACATTTCAATAATGGGGTCTTTACCTACCAATTGTAAGCGCAGGAAAAACTAACATAATGGTAGCTAATTTATTTTAGCTACCAATATTGAATTGATAGAAACTGGTAGGTAAAGGTTAGTAGAGAAAGAGTTTTACCTACAATTATTGATATTGATAGGTAAAAAAATCAATGGACCCCACTACATTATGACTCAAATGAAGAGTCGTCAGCTGATGTGTCATCCTACATGGATGATGATGTGTCATCCTACATGGCTGTTGACATGGATGATGATGTGTCATCCTACATGGCTGCTGACATGGTTGTCATAGTATAATACACATAGTATATATTAATGCTGACACTTGGCATTTAATGGTTGGTTCATGTGTCAAACAATAATTTGTCCATGTGTCATCTTTTGATTAGTTCATATAACATCTTTTTTTAAGCCACATGGCATTATTTACTATAAATAAATATTTACAAGAATCGAATATTTACACAAAATTCATTTTTAACAAATAACAAACATTAACAAATATTTATTCAAATAAATATTTATTACACTTTCGAATAATACACATATTTTTTCCTCACTATTACACAATGACTTATACACTTCATCACTACATTTCACTTGTATACATTGGCTCCTTACTACATACTCATTCACTCATATACATGTACACAGTGTTGAGTCAAGTAATTTTGATTTATGTCAAAGTAATGCGCGATGATCAACAAAAAGGGGACGTTCATTGATAAGGAGCTTCAAATGGTATTAGTCTTTAGAAATTGATTATTCGGTATGATAATAGTGTTCATTATTGTTAAAATCTATCCTCAAATAATCAATGTTTATATATACACTTATGTATATGTATGCACATATATTGTGCAAACTGGGCTATACCGATCGACCGCCCAAAACAGACCGGTCGACCGTTTTTACCCAGTTTGCACAATGAACGTGCACACATATACATATAACGTATATATATTTAAATTCCTGTCTACTGGTCCTTTTTGACCTGTCGACCGTTTTTAAACAGAAGCAAATATTTGAATAGTCACTTCCATTCCTCCAAGGGTTGCTTCTCCTTCCTTTCATCAATAATCATATCTATTGATTGTAACTCTTTACCAAAGTTTACAACTAATTATCTCCTATATAAACACTTTGAAATCATCAATTCTAATCACTAATTCTTTCTACCTGTTCTCTATATTGTTGATTTCATTTTTGAGCTCTCAAGCACTCAAACGCTCATATTCTTCACAATATCGTTCTTGAATCCTAGAATTTATATATTATTCTTTTTATTCAAACACGATATCATCTTCCAAATCTTCACAAATACAAATTCTATTTGAGGATAAGATTATAGGAAGGTTGTACAAGAATTGACAAATTCATGTTATTGAGAACACACATTGTCATATTACAAGTCTACTCGTCTTGTTTGAAGTCCTCCATGTTGTTGGAGGCAAGTATTGAAGTCCTCCGTGTTGTAAGAGCCAAGTTGTGAAGTCCTCGTGTTGATAGAGGCATGAAATCCCATTCGACTGCTCGGGTGTTGTGAACCTGTTTCCTCTGGGTTAAGTGAGGTTGTTGATTAGTGAAATTCTAGGTAGAAGTCTAGGACTGGACATAGGACGGTGCTCCGAACCAGTATAAAAATCTCTGGTGTGATTTTTCCTTTACTGCATTTACTCATGTGTGATATCTTATTCTACTTTATATTTATTTGCATAACTATTGTATTAGACAAGTAGTTGTGTGTTATTCCATATTACACGATCCGAGTGTACTATATTATACTTGGCAAGTACACGCACACATTTTCATTTGGTATCAGAGCACAAATATACATACAACGTATATATATTTAAATTCATGTCTATTGGTCCTTTTTTGACCTGTCGACCGTTTTTAAATAGAAGCAATTATTTGAATAGTCACTTCCATTCCTCCAAGGGTTGCTTCTCCTTCCTTTAATCAATAATCATATCTATTGATTGTAACTCTTTACCAAAGGTTACAACTAATTATCTCCTATATAAACACTTTGAAATCATCAATTCTAGTCACCAATTCTTTCTATCTATTCTCTATATTGTTGATTTCATTCTTGAACTCTCAAACACTCAAACACCCATATTCTTCACAATATCATTCTTGAATCCTAGAATTTATATATTATTCTTTTGATTCAAACACGATATCATCTTCCAAATCTTCACAAACACATACAAATTCGTGTTATTGAGAACACACATTGTAAATTACAAGTCTACTCATCTTGTTTGAAGTCATCCGTGTTGTTAGAGGCAAGTATTGAAGTCCTCCGTGTTGTAAGAGGCAAGTTGTGAAGTCCTCGTGTTGATAGCGGCGTGAAATCCCGTTCGGCTGCTCGGGTGTTGTGAACCTGTTTCCTTCGGGTTAAGTGAGGTTGTTGATTAGTGAAATTCCAGATAGAAGTCTTGGACTGGACGTAGGAGGTGCTCCGAACCAGTATAAAAATCTCTGGTATGATTTTTCCTTTACTGCATTTACTCATTTGTGATATCTTATTCTACTTTATATTTATTTGCATAATTATTATATTAGTTATATACGTATGAATTATTAAGTTCTTTTCTTATCCGGTGCTTTTAAAATTTTAGCTATTATGTAGCTACTTCTATTTTTAGTAAGAGAATATGAGCTATTCATCTTTGTATGGTAACTATTGCTTGAATGTTTTCAACCACTACTCTATATATATATATCATTCATTCTCTTTCAGCGTCTCCTCAACTCCGAATCTACATTTTAAAGTTTTTCAATACATCAATATGGCTCATATGTGCAATGAATGTGCACAAAGGTCACACATTTCGGTTACAAGTTCTAAACCTAAGGAATACTATTCTCCCGAAACACCAAAAAGCAGACCAAAATGCACTCATACCCCCGGAAATACGCCTACGTCTAGAATGCAAAGAAAGCACTGTTTTGCTCGCCTCGAACTAGAGAAAAGATAAATGAGATTCATCACTATCAGAAGCATCAAATGGATCTTCATAGACAACTCTATTACGAGCAAAAACTTACTTCTGATCGATTATCACTCTTAGAACGCATGGCTTCATTTTTCTGTGGCACAAACAAACCTGGAGTTTATGAACCTATGTTGCATGCTCCTTTATCTTCATGGAGTCCTATCTCCTGGGATCGTAACTACAGGTGTAATGAAGGTGAAAAATGGTCGCCATGGACATCTAAAATCAACGAGGTTAAGGAAGAGTCAACAGAGCATAATTCGGCAACATCTCATTAGTTTTGTTTTCAAATATATTATGATTATATTTAAGTTTTTCTATGAGTAAAACATGTATGTACTTCCTTTTTGAATGAGTTCAATAAAGTTCAGACCACTCAAAACCAGAAGAAGAGCAAAAAGTTAGAAAACCAAAAATATGGAAAAACCAGTCGACCAGTAGGAATGGACCAGTTGACTGTTTTGTTCTCTAGACAGAAACGGTCGACGGGTCATTTCTCACCAGTCGACCGGTTAAGGCCTCTTCTATTTTTATTTTTCAAACATAACCAGTCGACCAGTCAAATATCACCATTCATCCGTTTTGGTCTCTGGATGAAAAGGGTCGATTGGTAGATATTGACCAGTCGACCGGTTTCGATCTAAAGGGTTTTTATACTCATCTATACGGTCATTTTTTTTACCTATCTCTTCATTTTTAACTATACCTTTTCCCTCTCAAAAAGCTCTAAAACCCTAGGACTTCAAAATTCCAAAACTCTTTCATGGCTCCTCCACAAAAGAAGATGAAGAAAGCTTCCTCCTCTTCTACCGAACTCCAACCAATAGTTAGTTCGATCAAGAAATGGCTTGTTGATCCGGTTGCTATCAAGGGATGGAATCAAATGAAGGATTTCAACATACACCGTGGTTCGTTTATCAAATTTCCTGATTTCTCAAACTATCACGTTCAAAGATTAGCTAGAAATGCTCATATTGAATCTCTACTTTATTTTGATCATAATAATGTTGAAATTAATCACGTTATGATCAAGCTTTTCTATGCTAACCAAAATCTTGACAAATACAAATCGGAAAATCCTTCTCTATGTCTATGGTCAGTTGTATGTGGACAACAAGTTTTTATTTCTTGTGAAAGAATGGAAAATGTTCTTGGTTCGGAATTCAGAGGAGAAAAATTTTCAAGTAATTTTTGTACTATTCATGTCCGAAATCAAATAAGTCATGAATTATTGAGGATGATAAGGACAACACAAAATCGATTAATTTATGTCCTACGGCTAGAGTTCTTCACCATACCTTAATCCATTCTTTTTTACCTCGGATTGGAAATTTTGACGCTGTTTACAAAGAAAATTTCAAAGCTTTATATGCAATTTATGGGAGGATTCGCATAAACCTGATTGAAATGATCTTCGATGAAATCTTACAAGTCAATAAGTTGAATAGGTCGCATTTTTTTCTATAATAAATATATTATGCGACTCTTACTTTATTGTGGAATCAATCCTCCTCCGTCAACCATTTCAAAGCCAAAATGCATAAATAAAGCTTCAATCAAGCGAATGAAACTTCCTGAACCTTATTTTAATATCATTCCTTTCGAACAATGGAAGGAACAAGGACACCAAAGAACCTCGTCTCAATCTTCTCGTCCAAAACCCGAAGAGGTGAAACTTCTACGCTCGACTTCCTCACAAAAGAAAGTCTTGAAACCATTTCTCAAAATCAATTTCTACTTGAAGCTCGACTTAAGCGTATGGACACAAAAATGGTAAGCGTTTTAACAAACTTAAGTCGTTCTTCGCGTCTATATGGGAGGCACTATCTTGTGGAACATCCTCTTCTTCCATGCAAGCACAGGACCCCGGCAAACGTCCAGCTCCTCCATCCTTTACTTGGACATCTTCGAAGAAGGGCACTAACTCTGACACTAGTCACGGACGAGGTCGAGGTAAATCTCAAATGGTTGAAGTTGAAGAAGAGGAGGAAGAAGAAGGCGTGGAAACGGAATCCGAGTAGTTAGCTTATTTGATCGTTTTATGAACTTATGCTTTTATTATTTCCAGACTTAATCCGACACTTGTACCTAAATGGTGTCGTTGTTTTTTATTTCGAACTCAGACCTATGTATGCTTGTACTCTATGCTCTATGTTATATGTTGTATGTAGCTTTAAACTCTACTAGTATTGCTTTCAATTTTTATGTGCTTATTTAGTCCTTTTTGTCGATGACAAAGGGGGAGAAATATGATACTAACATTACATATATAAAGAAAAGTTGTACCAACATTGTGTATGCAAGAATAAGAGTAATTATACAGGCACAAATTCAGGGGGAGATTATATACGGCGGAGATTCAGAGATATATTTTCATCAATCAAAAAGGGGGAGAATGTTGAGTCAAGAAATTTTGATTTATGTCAAAGTAATGCGCGATGATCAACAAAAAGGCGACGTTCATTGATAAGGAGCTTCATATTGTATTATTCTTTAGAAATTGATTATTTGGCATGATAATAGTGCTCATTATTGTTAAAATCTATCCTCAAATAATCAATGTTTTTATATATACACTTATGTATATGTATGCACATAAATTGTGCAAACTAGGCTATACCGGTTACCTGTCGACCGGTATAGCCCAGTTTGCACAATGAATGTGCTATATAAAGCAAATACTTCCCCTTTTGAAGCCTTTTTCGTACGGTCCAAACTACCCTTTTCTAAAGCGAGAACGACATCTATCAGACCGGTCTATTTTGTATCTTCGTCCTAGCACGTTTACAACCCACATTCTCCTCTTTTCTATCCCACTTCCACCGACAGCTCTTCCCATCTTCCTCGCACGTCTCCTCATTTCCTCATCTTCATGTTTCAGCATACCAAAATCAAGCGTGAATTTCTTCACAACTTCCATATCTTGATTTCTGACCTTTAGCAATTGCGGACTGTGCCGTAGGCCAAGGTATGAAATTAGTTTTTTTTTTTTTTTTTTGGGGAACATTTGTTCAATTTATTACCTTCTTTGTTCAACTGCACAGGACCATAACATCAGCTGTAAAACCAACTGAAGATCTAAAACTTGCTTCTCCAAATCGAACCATCCACACGTTTGTACACTATTTTTGGTCGATCTCAATTCAGTTACCTTTTAATTCCAGTTACGTATGCAACCAGGTGATTTTACATACTGCTCCATCGGAAGGTATGAATTAACATAATTTTTTATTTCTGAATATTAATTCCTCTTTATTTCGTTTATGTTCACTTCGACATAACTACTCCTTTTCATGCTTCTCCGGATTCAGGTATTCATAAGGCATACCAACATAGCAAATGAAAAACGAACTGAAGATCTAAAAGTTGATACAAAAGAACAATCCACAGGTTTGTAATTTTATTTTGAAGATCTTATTTTTACTCATCTTTTTAAAATCATTATTTATGTACTGTAGTTGTGGTAGAAAGTTTTTAGTTTTAGCTGCTTGCATTATTTTATTAATCTGATTTTTACTTCATGGTATTGTTATTGGATTTCTGTTGCCTATTAGGAATAACAATAGTGTTGGCTCTTTAATGCAGGTAATTAATGGTTGCTGGCATGCATTACAAGAATCCACCTTTCTTATTACGGAATAACATTCCTCTGGGATCTTTACTGCAGGTAATTAATGGTTTCCTGTAATGAAATATCCCGCTTAATTTATGCATTAGCTAACATAACTATCTACAATGCTTTAAAATTTCGACTAATTTTCGTTGTTGCTGGCATGCATTAGGAGAATTCACCTTTCCTATCTCGACTCTTTAATCCAGGTACTTAATGGTTTCCTATAATGAAATATATCAGTTGATTTATGCGTTAGCTAACATAGGTATGTAACATGCTTTAAGATCTCGAATTTATTTATATTTATTCTTTCCTTCCAGTTATTGTCCAACTCATAACTCTTTTGACACATTTCCTATAGATTTTTGACTCTGCTGCTAATTTTATTTCCCACTGCACATAACAACTCAATGATGCTATCCATCTTTATGTATTCAGTGTGTTTTTTATGTGTATGCTCAATACTTTGTCATTTATACCCTCAATTTGGCGAGGGTGCAGATATTTTTTATTTTTTTAATTCTGGGAAGGGGGGATCCTCAGTCCTTATTGTCCCTTCCATGATTCTTCTTTTATGTCAAATAAATTGAAATATAACCATTATTTCTTTTGTGCTTTCAAACTTATCTCCATCAATATCTGTATCACTTCAAAAGTTGTAAGCCATTCAAATCAATTTTTAATTTAAGAAATATTATCAATATCTTCAAAGACTTTATGATAGATGTTTCAACATTGCAGAAAATTTTGTGGATAATCTTGATAGTATATTCATATCACGGACTAACAATCATCTTGGCTCTTTAATGCACGTAACTAATGGTTGCTGGCATTCATTACAAGGATCCACCTTTCTTATCAGGGAATATCATTCGTCTGGGGTCTTTACTGCAGGTAATTAATGGTTTCTGTAATGAAACATACCACTTAATTTACGCATTAGCTAAGATAAGTATGTAGAATGCTTTAAACTTTCGACTGATTTTCGTTGTTGCTGACATGCATTACAAGAATCCACCTTTCCTACGTCGACTCTTTAATGTATGTAATTAATGGTTTCCTGTAATGAAATATACCAGTCTGTTTATGCGTTAGCTAAGATAGGTATGTAACATGCTTTAAGATCTCGACTTTATTTATATTTATCCTTTTGACACATTTCCTATAGATTGTTGACTTTGCTGCTAATTTTATTTCCCACTGCACATAAAACCTCAATGATGCTATCTATCTTCATGTATTCAGTGTGTTTCTATGTGTATGCTCAATACTTTGTTATTTATACCCTCAATTTGGCGAGTGTGCAGATATTTTTTATTTTTTAAATTTTGGGAAGGGGAGGATCCTCAGTCCTTATTGTCCCTTCCATGATTCTTCTTTTATGTCAAATAAATTGAAATATAACCATTATTTCTTTTGTGCTTTCAAACTTACCTCCATCAATATCTGTATCACTTCAAAAGTTCTAATCCATTTAAATCAATTTTTAATTTAAGAAATATTATCAATATCTTCAAAGACTTTATGATAGATGTTTCAACATTGCAGAAAATTTTGTGGATAATCTTGATAGTATATTCCTATCACGGAATAACAATCATCTTGGCTCTTTAATGCACGTAATTAATGGTTGCTGGCATTCATTACAAGGATCCATCTTTCTTATCAGGGAATATCATTCGTCTGGGGTCTTTACTGCAGGTAATTAATGATTTCCTGTAATGAAACATACCACTTAATTTACGCATTAGCTAAGATAAGTATGTGGAATGCTTTAAACTTTCGACTGATTTTCGTTGTTGCTGACATGCATTACAAGAATCCACCTTTCCTACCTCGACTCTTTAATATACGTAATTAATGGTTTCCTGTAATGAAATATACCTGTCTGTTTATGCGTTTGCTAAGATAGGTATGTAACATGCTTTAACATCTCGAATTTATTTATGTTTATCCTTTCCTTCCAATTATTGTCCAAGTCATAGCTCTGACACATTACCTACAGATTGTTGAGTCCGCTGCTAATTTTATTTCCCACTGTAGATACAGATACAACTCTATGATGCTATCTACCTACATGTATTCAGTGTGTTTATGTGTGTATGCTCAATACTTTGTTATTTACACCCTTAATCTGGCGTGGGTGCAGATTTTTTAATTTTTTTAATTTTGGGAAGTGGGGATCCTCAGTCCTTATTATCCCTTCCATGTTTTTTCTTTTATGTCAAATAAATTGAACTATAACCATTATTTCTTTTGTGCTTTCAAAGTTATCTCCACCAATATCTGTATCACTTCAAAAGTTCTGATGCATTCAAATCAATTTTTAATTTAAGAAATAATATCAATATCTTCAATGACTTATATTGATTTACATATTTGAGTATGATACATGTTTCAAAATTGCAGAAAATTTTGTGGATTATCTTCATAGTATATAAAAACAAAAAAGTTGCATTTCAATACCTTGCAAATATATGTTCATATACATATATATGAACATATACATATATATGTTCATATATATGTATATATGAACAAATATACATACATACATACATATATATATTCATATACATTCCAAGGATCGAAATTTGTGGTTATAATTGACGAAATACAAATATAGTTGGAATGAGGTCTAACCGATTTGTGCCCTTGATAAACAGTTTCCCTCGATAAACCATGGTATATAATCAAAATTTCACTACATGGTTTTTGTACCATTACGTAATCAAAATCTTTATGGTATTAGTTTTCCCTCGAGAAACAGGTTTAGGCCAGAAACACAATGGAAAATCGGGATGCACCATATTTAATATAATCGTACATAAGTAAGTTGGTTTTGAAGATGATAGCATTTGACTACATTGGAAACTGTTATTTCCTTATCTAAGAATTACAGTCGTTTACTTCACTGCAATTACAATCATGTACATCTTAAGGCAAGCAAACATGTATTTGTTTACTTCACTGCAATTATACTCATGTACATCTTTAACGTAAATAAACATGTATTTGTTCACTTCACTCTGACTATGCTTCATATCACATAATTTTTGCATAACCAATTAATATTATTTCAACTTGGTCGCCATATATTCGACACTATGTACTGCATCAATCGTGACTGAGAGTGCTTAGCTCCCTTCAAAATACCCCACAGTATTCATTCACCTGATAGTTAGTTGATAGTTTTATTTGAAAATATCTTTAACTATTTATTCTCCGATTAGTTATACTCATTTCTTCTCCATGTAGTATTGAATTTTATGTTTGCATGAAATATGATACATTTCATTTCACTTCATATATCCACCAACAATTTACAGCTTCTGCACTCGACTTCAGTGGTGGCCTGCTGTAAAACGGATTTGATTTCTAGGTATTTACCATCTTCAAACGTTATTCCTCCATGATTTATTATGTCTATTTATTATTACGACTATCTATTTATTACTAAAAAGATCAGTTTGTTAGAGGTTGGCCTTCCCTATAAGCTTAATAAACATATGATGCTTTTCCTTTACTATTATTTTTGATCTGAAATAAGTGCCTTTGTTTTTTAGTCCATTATCAACTATGCGTATAATACAAAATGCAATGTCTGTAATGTATAAAATACATGGTTACGGTAAATGTAAAAATAATTTACATATATGGTCTACAAAGACATATTATTAAGCACAGACCACAACAGTTTTACCAACAATGATGCTAATCCAACAAGAAATAGTATTCTGTGACACGTGCTCCTCTTAGCCACTTTAGAAATGGTCTCTCCATACCAACTTATTAAATATGATCTACATTGCTGATCCAACATAACAACGTCCAAAATTGTAGAATCAAGATTAAAGAAATCACCGTAAATTGACATCTTCACGAGTTGCCAACGGCATCGCAAGTAGCAGGCATAATTATTGGAGATGAACCAGATAATTTGCAAGGAAGAGATATCATCGTTGAGACAAGAAGTGGGAATCTACACAGAATTCCTGATACTACGGGCTTTTATGATCCATTACAATATCCGCTCTTACTTCCATACGGTCAACATGGATGGGACTTGAACATCCACGAGAATGGAAATACATCAATAAGTTGCACATCATACTACTCTCATGTTTTACAGGTACATATGATCTATTTTACATTCTCAATTTTTTATTCACACATACTCCAAACCATCAACTTTGTTTACTTTATCACGTATACTAATATTAATTCACATGTGACTTCTAGATACGACCGTCAGAGACATCTCTTATATTACTTGGTGGCCGTTTATTTCAACAATATGTCGTTGATATGTATGTAAAAATAGAAGATATGCGCCTAAGGTTTCTTCGCAATAATCAACATACAATCCGAGCGGAGCTATATCAAGGTTTACAAGATGCGTTGACTGCTGGAGAGACATCCACCAGTTTGTTTCTTTACCTTTTCTACTCAATTTTATTACTATCAATACACATTTCTACACACTTACTAACCACACAATTATGTAATAATTATCTGTACAACTTTTCTATTCCTGGGTAATATTGGTGTTAAAAAAATTCTTCCTTCCTCTCATACCGGTAGTCCTCGAGATATGCATCAACGGTATCAAGATGCAATGGCATTAGTGCGACGGTATGGAAAGCCCGATTTATTTCTTACTATGACATGTAATACTAACTGGGTCGAAATTACACAAGAATTACTTCCTGGTCAACAACCTCAAGATAGGCCAGATTTGACAACTCAAATTTTTTGTGCAAAATTAGAACAACTAAAAATTGATTTGTTTGACACGTTCGTTTTAGGTAAAGTTATTGCTCATGTCCATGTTATTGAATTTCAAAAAAGAGGATTACCGCATTGTCATATGTTGATGATTTTTGATGATAATGATAAGGTCAATAGTCCCGATGATTATGACGCTTTAGTTAGGGTTGAAATTCCATGTAAAGATTTAGAACCCGACCTACATAACATAGTAATTAAGCATATGGTTCATTACCCATGCGGACGTTTTAACCCAAATGCCACGTGTATGAAAAACGACCAATGTAAGAGAGGTTTCCCAAAATCTTTTTCCCCATCAACTTTACAAGGAAATGACTCTTACCCTATTTACAGAAGACGTGACACTAGACAACAATACCAAGTAGGAAGCCAATTAATTGATAACCGTTGGATCGTACCATATAATCCGTACCTCCTTTTGAAATACGACTGTCATATTAATGTTGAGATTTGCTCCAGCATTAAATCTGTTAAATACCTTTACAAATATGTTTACAAAGGTTTCGGCCGTGTTTCCGTCGGGTTATCCACTGCACCTGCTGACAACGATGAAATTTCGAACTTTGTTAACGCTAGATGGGTTTGTGCCCCAGAAGCTCTATGGCGAATATACAAATTTTATTTAAGCAACATATTTCCTTCTGTTACTGGCTTACAAGTCCATTTACCAAATAGACAACAATTGCTTTTTCGTGTAGAGGAGCACTTACAAACTATTTTAGATGATCAACAAAGGTCTAAACCAATGCTTACTGAATTTTTCACCAAAAATGTTACTGATGAGCATGCACGTCAATATTTATATCATGAGTTTCCTGAAAAATACTGGTGCGACTCTTCGTCTAAACAATGGAATCGTAGACGAAATAATCGTAGGGCAATAGGTAGACTTTATACCGTATCTCCAACCGAAGGTGAACGTTACTATTTGCGCTTATTATTAACACATGTTAGAGGTCCTACGTCTTTCACTGATTTACTAACAATTACTGGAACACAGTACAATACATTCAAAGATGTAGCACAACATAGAGGTTTACTTGAAAATGATGATAGCTTAAGAGACTGTTTAAGAGATGCTTCAAACACGCATATGCCTGCCTCTTTGAGACGACTATTTGTTACCATTTTAGTGTACTGTGAACCGTGTCATGTGCATGAATTGTGGGAAGAGTTTTCACCATTTTTGATTGAAGATTATCCTTCATCTTCTATTTCTACTACAAACAATTCATTTTTACTGATCCAATGTCTGTCTGATTTAGACAAACTACTCAAACAATACAGCAAATCAGTTATGGATTATGATATTCCACACCATAATTTCAGTTCTTTTGCTCCTATCAGTAACTCCTCTCTTATTTTAGAAGAACAATCTATAGAAATACCTAGTACTGATATTGATTCCATAAATAACTTAAACCAACAACAGCAGGATGCGTTCAACATGATCATGACTTCCGTTACAAATCAAAATAATGCTATCTATTTTATTGACGGCCCAGGAGGTACTGGGAAAACATACTTATATAGAGCAATCTTAGCAAGGTTACGTCTTGAAGGCAATATTGCAATCGCAGTCGCAACTTCTGGAATAGCTTCTCTTGCTCTTCTAGGAGGTCGAACTGCACATTCCCGATTTAAAATACCAATCAATTTAGATTCGTCGTCTACATGCCATATTCCAAAACAATCAGAGCTAGCAAAACTTTTGTCCCTTGCTACCGTATTACTTTGGGATGAAGCTACCATGGCTCATCGTCATGCGTTTGAGGCCCTAGATAGAACATTAAGAGATTTAACAAATTTAGACGCACCTTTCGGCGGGAAGATTGTTATTTTAGGAGGAGATTTCCGTCAAGTTTTACCCATTGTTGTAAATGGCACTAGGTGTCAAACAATTGATGCATGCATTGTACGGTCATACTTATGGGATAATGTTCACGTTATACATCTAACATAAAATATGCGTGCACGACATGATATATCATTTTCACAGTTTCTTTTGCGAGTCGGAAATGGAGACGAGGTCTATGTTGAAGATGATATTATACAACTTCCAGAAGATATCGTTCTGCCTTGGACCAATCCTGATTCTATTTTCACTTTGATTCATGAAGTATTTCCCGAACTTAATGATAGAATTTGTGACAATGAATATATCATGAATATAGCAATATTAGCCCCAACAAAAGAAACGGTGGATGACATTAATAATAAAATCATACAAATTTTTCCAGGTGAGGAATACACATACTATTCATTTGACAAAGTTGATGAAGATACAAATAACCTTTATCAGCTAGAATTCTTAAATTCCCTTGCTTCTGGTGGTTTACCGCCACATAAGTTAACACTGAAAATAGGATCTCCAATCATGTTGCTTAGGAATATTGATCCTAGAATTGGGTTATGTAACGGCACTAGGTTAATATGTCGTGTCTTTCACAGAAATCTCATTGATGCTGAAATCACTGTTGGACATTTTCGAGGGACAAGAGTATTTATTCCACGTATACCACTTAAGCCTAACGAGAATGTCAACATGCCTTTCAACCTTACACGCAAACAATTTCCTGTTAAATTAGCATTTTCTTTAACAATTAATAAATCACAAGGACAGACCATCCCTCACGTCGGTATTTATCTTCCGGAGCATGTTTTTAGCCATGGTCAGCTATATGTTGCTTTATCTAGAGGAGTTGCAAAAAAATCAACATCAGTCTTAGTAAAAAATGGGAAAATCCGAAATAGGAAAGGTACATGTACTAGAAACGTGGTATATAAGGATGTATTGTTAACATGTAACCATGAACTTGGTTAACTATACCGCAATTTTTTTCATTTCTCCCGCACTTTTTTCATTTTTAAATCTTTTGATGTTCGTTTTTTTTCCGGTACAACTTTAATAATTTGTCAACAACTGCAAACTATTGCCGATGTCATACCTCCGAATAATAAGCGACGAAGAACAATTACTGAACTACTCCGATGAAATGCAAATTTATCTATCGCATTTAAAGACAATTTGTAATACCTGCTGGGATTTAACTGCAAAAGTTGAAAAGGATACCTTTGAAGGTACGCATACATTTCTACCATTTCACATACCACTTTTTTTCCATTACTAGGATAATTTCTCAAATTATATACTTATCTTCTTAACAAAAATTGCAGGACTTAAATGGCAGACCCATTTGACTGTCCATATCACAAGCGAAGCCATCAAAGAAATTGTACGACTTAGGTATTTTCATAATACCTTTATTGGGTCTCAACGTTTTAACTTTCCACATATTCTGGAATGAGTATCAGTTAACTACACTCTTTAACCAGTTCGACTTTACTGATATTTTCTTCCTTCCAACAAGGTAGCTGTTTTAATGTACGTTATAATGGTTACTATTACTACTGTTACTTTGCTGCTTCATTCATCCTAAGTTCAACTCTACATTGTTGTAGATACTTTATGATGCACAAACGGAAAGCTGTAAATGTTTCGGATTTCCGGCAATCACTACTTTTGCTGCTGTCAATTCAATTGTAGATCCGTTCAACGTGTATGTGAGTGTGTTCTCTTTAATTCTTTTTTTTTTCACCACTATAACACGGACTACAAAAGTTTTGGGACCTGTCTATTAATCATTCACAAGCTCCATTTGTTTTACTGTATTCACTACTCATAACAACAAATCAATGTCGTCCAACTCTGTTACTACCTTAACTACCCACTCCATTAGCGGTTTTCCACTCCACGTTTGCTTAGACTGTCATCTATGCACATTACCATATATACCTTTCTCAATTCATTTATTTCTACTACACCCAGTGTGCCTAAACTAATTTACCAGCAAACAAACCTTTCAACATTGCATATAATTGTCTTTCCTTTACACTTGCCTAACATAGCATTAGTTCCATGCCCCATTTGAGATATTATATATGTTATTTTCAGGTGAAAATAAAACTCTTATCTTTCGGCATTTTTTTGTTGAAATGGTCAACTGAGGGGAACACAATATTTGCGGTCAAATACAGATACCGGCAAATGTTGGGGATTCGAATTTGTAACTTACAACATTGTTGCATAGCCTAACACTGCTATTTCTTCTTTTCATGGCTATGACTTGGATGGAAGAACCATTCGCATGTATTTACCTGCACCAAGGCGCCAACTCAACTCAACGCATTACCTATCCACAGTGTCCTTTTATTCTTCCTTCGTTTCTACAATTCATTGTCCTTTTATCTTCCAATCATTTATGATGTATGATGAACGGTTGAATTTGCATAGTTCGTTGGCTAACTGTAACCGTGTTTCAAATTATTATTTTTGAAGCCTAAGTATTTCAATTTTTATAACGTGATTCACGATTGTGAAACTGATGTACCTATATGCCACTTTCATATGTCTCAGTAAACATCCAACAATTCATGTATAGTACATTATGCATGAAGAAAAATTTCATTTACTTTCACAACGATAATGTACTGGGAGCAAAACCACTTGATGGTCTTTTACCTAAGTATTAGCTCAGGCTTAAAAGGCATGTACCTGTTTAATACACATTCCTTATCGCTTCATTATGTTGAAATGTCAAGTCATTTGATACACGACCCAATTATCTAAATTATGACTTACGACTATTGGAAGATACGACCTAAACACTTGGAGCTAGGTACAGACACTAAAATTGTGTTTTTTCTATATTCTACTGTCTGATGTGTTATAACGCTAAACATTGATTTGCATTTAAATCTCATTCATTTATATTTTATCCCCTGTTCGATTGCGTCTTAGTACTAAAGTATATTTACGCTACTCTGATTCTAATGCACACATTTGTTAGTACAACTGAACATACTTGAATGATATTATGCAATACTAAGATCGCTGACTCACGTAGATTGGCACCACAAGTACGAATGTAAAAACTTCTCACACAACATCTATGTGGACTTTATATACAAATCATGGCATGAACTTTGTTTTTAACATATGATACATGTTTTTTTTCGTATTATGCATACGAGTACATATTTCTGTCAATCGGTACACGAACACCTAAAGTAGCAAACTCATCAAAATCCTTCATCTGTGACTTCAACTATACTTTTCTGGAGGTTGGCCGAAACTTCAGGTTTCTAATTCGTACAAAATTATCCTAATAAACAAAACAAGTGAAGTGTTAATCTTACAGGTAAACCAAGTAGTTTGTAAACTACTTCTACTCAAAATATCATTATATTTTTTTTTTCAGATTGAGGATAGAGCTGACACGGGTGCAAACATGTGCACCACTGAAATAACCTTCATTGAGCCAATATGGACAGCCAAAGTTGAGTTTCACGCGCGAAGCGCGTGCCGTTACGCTCGTACATATAACGTATATATATATATTTAAATTCCTGTCTACTAGTCCTTTTTTGACCTGTCGACCGTTTTGAAACAGAAGCAACTATTTGAATAGTCACTTCCATTCCTCTAAGGGTTGCTTCTCCTTCCTTTCATCAATAATCATATCTATTGATTGTAACTCTTTACCAAAGGTTACAACTAATTATCTCCTATATAAACACTTTGAAATCATCAATTCTTTCTATCTATTCTCTATATTGTCGATTTCATTCTTGAACTCTCAAGCAATCAAACGCTTATATTCTTCACAATATCGTTCTTGAATCCTAGAATTTGTATATTATTCTTTTGATTCAAACACGATATCATCTTCCAGATCTACACAAACACAAATTCTATTTGAGGATAAAATTATAGGAAGGTTGTACAAGAATTGACAAATTCGTATTATTGAGAACACACATTGTCAAATTACAAGTCTACTTGTCTTGTTTGAAGTCCTCCTTGTTGTTAGAGGCAAGTATTGAAGTCCTCTGTGTTGTAACAGGAAAGTTGTGAAGTCCTCGTGTTGATAGAGACGTGAAATCCCATTCGGCTGCTCGGATGTTGTGAATCTGTTTCCTCCAGGTTAAGTGAGATTGTTGATTAGTGAAATTCCAAATAGAAGTCTGGGACTGGACGTAGGACGGTGCTCCGAACTAGTATAAAAATCTCTGGTGTGATTTTTCCTTTACTGCATTTATTCATTTGTGATATCTTATTCTACTTTATATTTATTTGCATAACTATTGTATTAGACAAGTAGTTGTGTGTTATTCCATATTATACGATCCGAGTGTACTATATTATACTTGGCAAGTACATGCACACATTTTCACATAGTCACTCACACTCTCACTCTAGTTTTAGTCATCAACTTCTTGCTCCAGAATGTGTCCAATCGTCTGTCGTGTCTGTCATAATAAAATAGCACAATAAATCAGAAAAGAAACAATTTAATTTGCAACTATGATTTAATTTTAATTTTAATTCGTAGCTCAAATTTGTTCTTACTTCCCGAATATAGTTTCTAGCCTTTTTTTCTATATTTCCAAGGTTGGCCCAAGCATGTTCGATGCCCTAGACGAATGATTTTTCATGTTTCCCCTATTACTTTATAAGGAACAATGTGTCTATATGTGCAAAAAAAACGCAAATTCTATTATGAAATTTTATATTAGACGCATACAAACTAAATTAGTTGGTTTACATGTAAACAATAGTAACTTAAATTTGTGATTTTTTGTAAATGCTTTGGTCATTTGTGAACAACATGCTTGAAAGCTGCAGGAACTGATAAGAGTACCACCAAGAACGATAGTTGTGATGCTGCCTAGACTCCAGAAGTGAATGAATTAAACAAGGAAGGGAATCATGAATGTAACATTGATGTTTCATCTATGAAGGAAAACGGTAAGGGTAAGGGCAAAAGTGGTTTAACCAATAGGAGAGATGTAATAACCCGGAAATGTGAGCCAATTTAAAAATTTTATTTTGGCAATTTTAGAGAATTTTGAATATTTAAAATGAATTATTTTAAATAATATCGACGGGAAATTTATTTTGAATAGAAATAGAATGTATATATTTATATAGATCGTCGTTAGAATATAAATATTTTATTTTAATTATAAAAGGAATTGAAAATGGCGCGGTAGTTCGATAATTCGATTTCAAAGTTCAAATGAATGTACAGGATACAAAATAAACCGGATTTTGGCGAAACCAAAAATATTAGAATCTATTAGAGAATATCTTTCCAACGAATTCGAAAATCAAAATTTCATAGCGGGAATCAAAAGATATGCCCAGTTGAAAATTCAGAATAGTCGCTATGGAATTTTGGCCCTTAAAAATATCCATTTTGCAAACGACCTTGGTTTTCGACGAAACCACTTTTGTTGGATCCGTGATGTCAAATTATTGCTAGATTCCAAAATTCGTAATTTTTTGAATCAATATGTGAGCGTGGAAAAGGAAAACGCGTTTGACCAGTTTCAGTTGATTTTAATCGACTGGAAAATAGCCATTTTTCAAACGGTCTTGGAATTTGACAAACTTATTTTTGTTATGACCGTATCATCAATACGAAGCTAGAAAATATTTTTCGGGAATTTTTAGAGTTCGTATGTGGCCCCAGTAAAATGAAATGCGCGTTCAAATTCAATATGTAGAGTTATATGTTGATTTTGACGAAAATTGATCGAAACGATCGAATCAGCTTATGATACATATCCCATTGTGTTCGGAATGGGGCTAATTAGCTATGGACAACAGGCGGTGGGTCCCATTTGGAGGTCGAAATAAAAAGTTGCTTTTTGAAATTAAAATAATAAAATAATATAAATAATATATATATCCTCACCTCCCCTTACAACTCAGAGATCGATTTAGAAAATAAAAAAAGGGGGAAGAGAACGACGGGGGAGAGAACCCGCCACCACCGCTGCAACCGTCAGCATGGCCATCGCGCCCCTCCCCTCCTCCTCTATCCTCTCTCCTCCGCTCTTTTTCCACCATCTTCTTAATCGACCGTCGCCCCCCTTTCTGTCCACCGCGCCACCCACCGTAGTCCCCACCTCCGATCGAGACCGCCCTCCCCTCCTCCCTACTACTCAAAAAACGAGAATCAAAGTAAGTGTTTTACTTTATTTATTTATTTTGAAGTAATTAGTTTATTAAAATTGAAAAAAAAATCAGTTTTTGTATTAGAAGAAAAAGGTATAATTTTATTAGTAGAGAAAGGTATGATTTTTATATTTGTTAGAATATTAAAAATATGATTTTTACATAAGTAGAGTAGTAAGAGTTCGATTTTTATAATATAGAAAGGTTAGATTTTTAGCAGTGGAAAGGCGGGATGTTTAAAGTAGAAAAGAAATGATTTTTAAATAATAAAGTTTTGATTTTTATTATCATGAAGGCAGTGGAAAAATATGATTTTTATATAATACAGATAATAAAAATTCGATCTTTATTATGTAGGAGATATAAAAATATGATTTTTTATTCATGTAGAGTAAAAATATAATTTTTATTATATTGCTAGCAAGATAAAAATATAATTTTTATCATGGAAGTAGCATTGTAAAGGAGTGATTTTTACATATGAAGCCGTGATATAAAAATACGATCTTTATATATATAAAAATATAATTTTTATATAGAGAACTACGTGGTAAAAATAGAATTTTTATCTATATAGTAGCGATGTAAAAATAGAATTTTTATCTATATAGTAGTAGTATAAAAAAGTGATTTTTATATACATAGCAACAATATAAAAATGTGATTTTTATATATGTAGTGACTACGGGCAGTGAAATTGACAAAAGGCAAGCACGACGAAAATTTCTACCTATGAAGAGTCGTGGCGTTGGTTTAGCTAGTCGGTGAGAACTTCTCACTTTAAATTTTCTTTTCTAGTTAAAAATATATGCCAGGATGCGGACGGTGCTTAGCAACACCCGACACCCGTCGTCCACAGACCATGGACGGCTTGTATGCTTGTTTGTCTGATTTTGATGTGTAGTTGATTGTGTGATGTGAAATGAAATAAAATATTTATATAGTTAAAAATATTTTATAGTTGAAAATAAAATTTTTAACGTGTATTTAAATTGAAATAAATATAAAAAAATCGGATGATTTGTTTATATACACACATTTGACTGATATTGATTGGGATGATAAATTTTACACGTCGCCCAACTGCACAAATAATATTCAGTGTTTGTGGATTGAAACCCCACACGGGTGTTGGGATGATATTTGGCGTACACTAATCCCAATTATTTAATTGTATATCGATCGATTGGTCGACAGACTGTGTATGCGTTAATTATTTATATTTAATGCTTATGCAGTTGTGTGGTGCACTTTGGATGATGGTTGATTATTTATCGTTGCTATTATATACATGTATTGTATGGAATCCATATAATTAACATTATATGGAAATTGATTAGGCCTCATTCCAATTGGGAAAATAAAGAATATTATAAAATATAGATTCATGTGTTGACGGTACTCATTTGTTGAGATTTGTCATGTGTTAAAAGAAATATAGATTCATGTGTTGAACGAAATATTTTAACAATAAAATTTACATCTTTATCATATATAAAATTAGAAACTAACTGGAATATAGATAAGATGAGTGGTCTCCTGGGTATTGATCTGATGTTGGTTTCGGCCTTCGGGGTTAATACTTAGGGAATCGTTCTCCTACTAATTTACGGAAAGAGTTTGATTAAAAAATTTAACGATAGAAATCATAATTTTTTAAAATATATTAAATAACAAAAATAGTCACATGTGGAGTACTCATTTGTTGAGATTAGTCATGTGTTGAAAGAAATATAGATTCATGTGTTGAATAGAATAAATATTCATTTGTTGAATAGAATAACGGAATTATTGAAATATATAAAGCCGTGTTGATTAGTGATGCGCTATTTTGACGCGAACGATATTTATATCGATTATATTCATTTTTATAATGAATATTGAAAAGAGATTTAAAAATCGAATAGAATATAAAATGAAATCGAATTGAATTGAATATAAAATGAAATCGAATTGAATTGAATATCAAATGAAATCGAATTGAATTGAATATAAAATGAAATCGATTTGAATTGAATATAAAATGAATTCGAATTGAATATAAAATGCATTCGAATTGAATTGAAAAGAAAATGAATTTGAATTGAATTGAAAAGAAAATGAATTCCAATTGAATTGAATATAAACTGAATTCGAATTGAAATGAATTCAAATCGAATTGAAATCAATTTGAATTGGAATCATATAGAAATGAATGCAAAAAGAATTTATAATTGAAAATTCAATTTTGATTTGAATTTGAAATGAAAGTTGAAATTGTTTTTGAAACAAATTTGAAACGATTTATAAAATTCGTTTTAAAAGGAAATCGACGAAACATATATATATATATATATATATTATATATGTAATGGCCTGAATAGAACGCGCCGCGTCGCGGCAGTTCGTGAATTTCGACCATTGACTTCGAACGGACATTACGGGAGATCCGACCGTCGGATTCTCCTAAAACTGGAACTGTTGGGTTCGTATCGAAAATAGCTTAACAATGAATATTAGAAATTTGAAATCTAACGGTTGGATTTGGAGATACGTCCAAATCAAATTTGGGAAAGGTCGCTGTAAGTGCAGTTCGGTGGCAGTTATTGAAAACCAACTCTACGGGCCTTGATAAAATTATTAATAATTTGTGTAAAATCATAATATACGAATTGGAAATAATTAGGATGAAAAATTCCACATTTGAAAGGATAAAAATAGATTTTTATCGAAATGAACTAGTTTTGAACTAGAATTAAAATCAATTTATTTTTGAAATAAATAGATTGAATTTGAAAGGGGTTTTAAAAATAATCATATTTTCCAATATACGAATTGGAATGGATTTGAATTGAAATTATCTTCGGAATATTTCGGTGTTGTATTTCGTGAATTTACAGATATGGTTGTGGAATTTTGAAAGATATATTTATATCGTTATTTCCAATACGATATTTGTCAGTCGTAGAACTTGATATTGAATATAAGCCGATATATTTTTTATTCAGAGCCTTGTATTTAATATCAAATGGGATTTGGGTTTATCGTGAATGGTGTTTTAAATAACACTTGTTCTTTAACCCGATAATAAATCAAATGGGATTTGGGTTTATCGTGAATTGTGTTTTAAATGACATTAGTTCTTTAACCCAGTAAAAGGAGTTTCAATGAATCTGTAATTAGATTGAAATGTGAATTGATAATTTAAATTATCAAATTTGGAAAGTGAGCGAGAATGGAGTATCACCAGTTTTGCTCCAAAGCGATAGTTAAATCTTTAATTAGATTTGAACGTGAAATGGTAATTAATTTTACCGATAACAACATGGTGTTAGATATGGAGTATTACCAGTTTTGCTTCATGGGATGAATAGGTTGGGATTGGGAAATAAAATAAATAAATACTTCGATGTGGTTCACTAATCCCGACTAGTTTGGAAAATCTTAACAGGATTTGAAATGACATCCAAAGGAAGATTAAAGAATATATTTAAAAAAAATTATCTTTGATAAAATTAATGGGAACCTTTCCCTAAGAATGTGTAATTTAGAAACTAACTGTAGGTTAGCTAAGAAGGATGGTTTCCTAGGTATTGATCTGATGTTGGTTTCGGCCTTCGGGGTTAATATTTGGGGATTGTTCTCTTGCTAATTTACGGTTAGCGATTGATGAATTGGAATGAGGCGTATGTTGTGTTTGTGTAACATTTGTTTATTATATACACGGGTTATTCGGAAAGGCCGGGTTTATACATATTCTGAATAACCGATTCGACGATATGTCGAAGATGAAGACGGTGGTTGAAGACCTGAAGTCTTCACATCGTTTGGGTGATTACTGATGATCTTGATTGGGCTGTACACCCAAGAGGAAGGAATCCGTTGGTGATCATCCAGACGTACTTGGAGATCGATGGATATGCGAGGAAAGTGCCTCTGGTTTCGTTCAGACCCAGAACGGACTTGTAATTGGACTGTGTGTCTGACATTAGATTTTATTCTGTGTTGATTCATCTTTATTAAATATACATCTGCTTGGCGGCGGAGAATTTATTCTCTTGCTTAACGCCCTTCTCTGTGACGTACGAGCTCAGAGGTTGTATATCGATGGACATCAGTCGCATGGAGTGAATTGCCTATGTGGCATGCCTAAGTGGCAAATGATCAAGGCTTCTGTTGAAAAGAAAAGTCTTGTGGTGGATGATCAAAGCACGGCCTGTGTGGTGCAGCTTTGTGTATAAAGTGAATTTGCGAGCCTCACACCTCGGTATGAGTCAAAAATGGAATGGTGACCGCAGGGAGAGCACGACGATTCTTTCTAGCTATGGGTGGTGTCAGTGCTTAAACTGGCTGACATTTATATATATTTTTACCTATGTGGTTGTTGGAATGAGGCGCCTCGATTTTAGGTCTGTTAGGACCGGGAAACGTGTGTTCAGGAATAATTAATCCTCAAACATAAGGGAGG
The DNA here is from genome assembly GCA_030737875.1 of Allium sativum. Lineage (NCBI taxonomy): Eukaryota > Viridiplantae > Streptophyta > Magnoliopsida > Asparagales > Amaryllidaceae > Allium > Allium sativum. The sequence continues at coordinate 172,990,623 of CM060919.1, forward strand.
ACCGGCCCTGAAGCATCCAGGGGTTACCCAGAGTGTGTAGTCCCGAGGTATTTGCTAGAGTGTCTCAAAGCGGAGAGGAGCTTGCCCCTTGCCTCGACTCATGACAGAAATCCAATTTCCAATACGTGATATTTCGGTTTTATTTGTAGAGCCTAGTATGGCGACATAGTGGGATGGGGCACTTATGCCGTCTATGATTGATACTTATGATTGAAATTGTTTTGAAACACTTATGCACTAGTAATAATATCAAAAATTATTTGTTTTAAACGTAACAAGCATGTTTGGCTATTATAAGGGAAAAACCCTATCCTTCGGCTTGCGTTGCATTGTGTGATGGGATCTGGGTCTTATAATAGCTTCATTTTTCGAAAAAGCATTGCGTTTTTTATTCTATGCACTGGTATTCTTGGGAGGAAACCCGTTCCGTGTTATACGGCGTGGTCCCTGGAATTACTCACTTTTAAAATAAAGATTAATAACTGTTTTAGTTATCACACCAGTCACATGACTGACCTGGAGTTTATTGTTTTAACCTAAACTCTGGGTGCCCCTATTTTCAACACGGGCAGCTAGTAGTTTTGGTTTTGCAGATTTATATTCACAGGATCCTGATTTACAGCTGGAACGATGCTCGGAAAGCTCTGTATCCGTGTATTACTTTCAGTTGTGTTTTGTATTGTTTTCCGCTGCTATGTAATTTAAATCTTTGATATTTTCTGTGCAATATTTAGTCATACTCTGTATATTCTTGTATTCTGACGGAATTGTTACAATAAACAATGAAATGTTCTTCTGTTTGTGTTCTGATTCGTCGTGTTGTCAAAGCAATTCGTGCTTTCCTTACCGGGGATGTTACGGGTTATCACGACTGGTATCAGAGCTTTGGTTTATAGAGCTCGAGAACAAGACACATTAGAACCGAACGAAAGAATTCATCAGATATTGGATTAGTAATATTCAATTAGAATTACTCATTAGAGATAGGATCGGTAGTTTCTTAGAACGAGTGGAAAGAGTAAAATTTTTGAAATAAAAATTTGGAAACAAACTTTGTTTTGAAAATTAAAATCAAGTATACGTATTTGAATTTTTTATTTGTATTGAATTTGGACAATCCAATATATGATTATTTTGCATATACGCGTCATGAACGTATATTCGAAGTTTTAATATACTAGATAGATATAGAATCATACTTTAGTGGCCCGAAGATGATTCTGATGGTTGAGTACTCGTCGTCAGAATTTATCTTCGAGTGACGAAGGTGTGATATCTATATATTTCCATTAGACTGGTGTGAGAACCAAAACTAGATAGATTTATTGTTGTGATTTGGCATCAAAAACATGATTTTCTGTATATGTATCAAAGTTATGAATTTGAAGCGATAATCTACTAATTGATTGTTGGTTGTGTTGTTTGTTTATTAGTTTGAAATTTTGAACCATTTAGCCTAATTGAACTAAATAGTGAATTGTATTGAAAATTAGTTGCATTTGCATGCATATACATGTACTTACATTGAACAGGTCATAGCAAGGAGGCTAGAGAAGAGGAATAAAACTGTTTGCCCGACAAATAGGTACATGTTTACCATAATTTACTGTTTTGTTTGTGTGATGATGATTTTATGAGCCGATTGGCTTTTTATTTTTCTTTTGGATTGAAGAAGGCCAGGAGGCTATATGAAATATCCCGAAGTCCCCGGTGCAGGGGAGGTTATGGCGAAATTTTTCAAAAATTTAGGGTGTTAGCCAAATTTTTGAAAATTTTGAAAAGTTCTTAGAAACTGAAAAGTTTAAGAACTTAAGCCGTAATGAAAATAATGGAAGTTGAGTTGATTAGTTAAACAATTTTCGGCTTCGTTCCTTTAAGGACGAAAAGTTTCAAGTGGGGGAGATTGTAATAACCCGGAAATGCGAGTCAATTTAAAATTTTTATTTTAGCGAATTTTGAATATTTAAAATGAATTATTTTAAATAATATCGACGACAAATTTATTTTGAATAGAAATAGAATGTATATATTTATATAGAACGTCGTTAGAATACAAATATTTTATTTTAATTATAAAAGGAATTGAAAATGGCGCGGTAGTTCGATAATTCGATTTCAAAGTTCAAATGAATGTACCGAATTCAAAATAAACCGGATTTTTGCAAAACCAGAAATATTAGAATCTATTTGAGAATATCTTTCCAACGAATCCGAAAATCAAAATTTCATAGCGGGAATCAAAAGATATGCCCAGTTGAAAATTCAGAATAGTCGCTATGGAATTCTGGCCCTTAAAAATATCCATTTTGCAAACGACCTCGGTTTTCGACGAAACCACTTTTGTTGGATCCGTGATGTCAAATTATTGCTAGACTCCAAAATTCGTAATTTTTCGAATCAATACGTGAGCGTGGCAAAGGAAAACGCCTTTGACCAGTTTCAGTTGATTTTAATCGACCAGAAAATGACCATTTTTCAAATGGTCTCGGAAGTTGACAAATTAGTTTTGTTAGGACCGTATCGTCAATACGAAGCTAGAAAATATTTTTCGGGAATTTTTTGAGTTCGTATGTGACCCCAGTAAAATGAAATACGCGTTCAAATTCAATATATAGAGTTATATGTTGATTTTGATGAAAACTGATCGAAACAATCGAATCAGCTTACGATACATATCCCATTGTGTTCGAAATGGGGGTAATTAGCTATGGACGACAGGTGGTGTGTCCCACTTAGAGGTCGAAATAAAAAGTTGCTTTTTGAAATTAAAATAATAAAATAATATAAATAATATATATATCCTTACCTCCCCTCACAACTCAGAAATCGATTTAGAAAATAAAAAAGGGGAAAGATAACGACGAGGGGGAGAACCCGTCGCCGCCGCTACCACCGTCGGCGTGGCCATCGCGCCCCTCCCCTCCGCCTCTATCCTCTCTCCCCCGCTCTTCTTCCTCCCCCTCTTCTTAATCGACCGTCGCCCCCCCTTTCTGTCCACCGCGCCACCAACCATGGTCCCCACCTCCGATCGAGACCGCCCCCCTCCTCCCCTCCTTCTCGCGACCTCAAACCCCCCTTCCAATGCCCAAGCCCGCCGTTAGACCCCCTACAACTTAGAAAACGAGAATCAAAGTAAGTGTTTTACTTTATTTATTTATTTTGAAGTAATTAGTTTATTTAAATTAGAAAAAATACATTTTTTGTATTAGAAGAAAAAGGTATAATTTTATTAGTAGAGAAAGGTATGATTTTTATATTTGTTAGAACAGTAAAAATATGATTTTTACTTAAGTAGAGTAGTAAGAGTTCAATTTTTATAATATAGAAAGGTTAGATTTTTAGCAGTGGAAAGGCGGGATGTTTAAAGTAGAAAAGAAATGATTTTCAAATAATAAAGTTTTGATTTTTATTATCAGGAAGGCAGTGGAAAAATATGATTTTTATATTATATAGATAATAAAAATTCGATCTTTATTATGTAGGAGATATAAAAATATGATTTTTATTCATATAGAGTAAAAATATAATTTTTTATTATATTGCTAGCAAGATAAAAATATAATTTTTATCATGGAAGTAGCGTTGTAAAGGAGTGATTTTTACATATGAAGCCGTGATATAAAAATACGATCTTTATATATATATAAATATAATTTTTATATAGAGAATAGCATGGTAAAAATAGAATTTTTATCTGTATAGTAGCGATGTAAAAATAGAATTTTTATCTATATAGTAGTAGTAGTATAAAAATGTGATTTTTATATACATAGCAATAATATAAAAATGTGATTTTTGTATATGTAGTGACTACGGGCAGTGAAATTGACAAAAGGCGAGCACGACGAAGATTTCTACCTATGAAGAGTCGTGGCGTTGGTTTAGCTAGTCGGTGAGAACTTCTCACTTTAAATATCCTTTTCTAGTTAAAAATATATGCTAGGATGCAGACGGTGCTTAGCAGCACCCGACACCCGTCGTCCACAGACCATGGACGGCTTGTATGCTTGTTTGTCTGATTTTGATGTGTAGTTGATTATGTGATGTGAAATGAAATAAATTATTTATATATTTAAAAATATTTTATAGTTGAAAATAAAATTTTAACGTGTATTTAAATTGAAATAAATATAAACAAATCGGACGATTTGTTTATATACACATATTTGACTGATATTGATTGGGACATTAAATTTTACACGTCATCCAACTGCACAAATAATATTCAGTGTTTGTGGATTGAAACCCCACACGGGTGTTGGGATGATATTTGGCGTACACTAATCCCAATTATTTAATTGTATGTCGATCGATTGGTCGGAAGACTGTGTAAGCGTTAATTATTTATATTTAATGCTTATGCAGTTGTGTGGTGAACTTTGGATGATGGTTGATTATTTATCGTTGCTATTATATACATGTGTTGTATGGAATCCATATAATTAACATTATATGGAAATTGATTGGGCCTCATTCCAATTGGGAAAATAAAGAATATTATAAAATATAGATTCATATGTTGATGGTACTCATTTGTTGAGATTAGTCATGTGTTGAAAGAAATATAGATTCATGTGTTGAACAAAATATTTTAACAATAAAATTTACATCTTTATCATATATAAAATTAGAAACTAACTGGAAAATAGATAAGATGAGTGGTCTCCTGGGTATTGATCTGATGTTGGTTTCGGCCTTCGGGGTTAATACTTAGGGAATCGTTCTCCTACTAATTTACGGTTAGTGTTTGATTAAAAAATTTAACGATAGAAATCATAATTTTATAAAATATATTAAATAACAAAAATAGTCACATGTGGACAGTACTCATTTGTTGAGATTAGTCATGTGTTGAAAGAAATATAGATTCATGTGTTTAATAGAATAAATATTCATTTGTTGAATAGAATAACGGAATTATTGAAATATATAAAACCGTGTTGATTAGAGATGCGCTATTTTGACACGAACAATATTTATATCGATTATATTCGTTTTTATAATGAATATTGAAAAGAGATTTAAAAATCGAATAGAATATAAAATGAAATCGAATTGAATTGAATATAAAATGAAATCGAATTGAATTGAATATAAAATGAAATCGAATCGAATTGAATATAAAATGAAATCGAATTGAATATAAAATGAAATCGAATTGAATATAAAATGAATTCGAATTGAAAAGAAAATGAATTTGAATTGAATTGAAAAGAAAATGAATTCGAATTGAATTGAATATAAAGTGAATTTGAATTGAAATGAATTCAAATCGAATTGAAATGAATTCAAATCGAATTGAAATCGATTTGAATTGGAATCAAATAGAAATGAATGCAAAAAGAATTTATAATGGAAAATTCAATTTTGATTTGAATTTGAAATGAAAGTTGAAATTGTTTTTGAAACAAATTTGAAATGATTTATAAAATTCGTTTTAAAAGGAAATCGATGAAATATATATATATATATATATATATATATATATATATACATACATAATAGCCTGAATGGAACGCGTCGCACCGCGGCAGTTCGTGAATTTCGATCATTGACTTCGAACGGACATTACGGGAGATCCGACCGTCAGATTCTCCTAAACTGGAACCATTGGGTTCGTATCGAAAAGAGCTTTCCAATGAATATTAGAAATTTAAAATCTAACGGTTGGATTTGGAGATACGTCCAAATCAAATTTGGAAAAGGTCGCTGTAAGTGCAGTTCGGTGGCAGTTATTGAAAACCGACTGTACGAGCCTTGATAAAATTATTAAAATTATTAATAATTTGTGTAAAATCATAACATATGAATTGGAAAGAACTGGGATGAAAAATTCCACATTTGAAAGGATAAAAATAGATTTTTATCGAAATGAACTAGTTTTGAACTAGAATTAAAATCAATTTATTTTTGAAATAAATAGATTGAATTTGAAAGGAGTTTTAAAAATAATCAGAATTTCCAATATACGAATTGGAATGGATTTGAATCGAAATTATCTTCAGAATATTTCGATGTTGGATTTCGTGATTTTACAGATATGGTTGTGGAAATTTGAAAGATGTATTTATATCGTTATTTCCACTACGATATTTGTCGATCGTAGAATTTGATATTGAATATAAGATGATATATTTTCTATTCAGAGCCTTGTATTTAATATCAAATGGGATTTGGGTTTATCGTGAATGGTGTTTTAAATAACACTTGTTCTTTAACCCGATAATAAATCAAATGGGATTTGGGTTTATCGTGAACTGTGTTTTAAATGACATTAGTTCTTTAACCCAGTAAAAGGAGTTTTAATGAATCTGTAATTAGATTGAAATGTGAATTGATAATTTAAATTATCAAATTTGGAAAGTGAGCGAGAATGGAGTATCACCAGTTTTGCTCCAAAGCGATAGTTAAATATTTAATTAGATTTGAACGTGAAATGGTAATTAATTTTACCGATAACACCGTGGTGTTAGATATGGAGTATTACCAGTTTTGCTTCATGGGATGAATAGGTTGGGATTGGGAAATAAAATAAATAATTACTTTGGTGTGGTTCGCTAATCCCGACTAGTTTGGAAAACCTTAACAAGATTTGAAATGACATCCAAAGGAAGATTAAAGAATAAATTTAAGAGAATTTACGTTGATAAAATTAATGGGAACCTGTAACAACCCGAAAATCGGGGCCAGTTTAAAATTTTTATTTTGACAATTTTAGCGAATTTTGATTATTTAAAATGAATTATTTTAAATAATAACGACGAGAAATTTATTTTGAATAGAATTCAAACGTATATACTATATACGTCGTCGTTAGAATATAAATAATTATATATAATTATAAAAGGAATTGAAAATGGCGCGGTAGTTCGATAATTCGATTTCAATCTTCAATTGAATGTACCGGGTGCAAAACAATCCGGATTTTAGTGAAACCAAAAACATTAGGATCTAATTGATAATATCTTTCCAACGAATCCAACAAATCAAGATTTCTTAGCGGGAATCAAAAGATATGTCCAGTTGAAAATTCTGAATAGTCGCTATGGAATTCAGGCCCTTAAAAATGGGAATTTTGCAAACGACCTCGGATTTCGACGAAACCAGTTTTGTTGGATCCGTGATGTCAAATTATTGCTAGATTCCAAATTTCATAATTTTTCGAATCAATATGTGAGCGTGGCAAAGGAAAACGCGTTTGACCAGTTTTAGTTGATTTTAATCGACTGGAAAATGGCCATTTTTCCAACGGTCTTAGAATTCGACGAAACTAGTTTTGTTAGGACCGTATCGTCAATACGAAGCCAGAAAATATTTTTTGAGAATTTTTAGAGTTAGTATGTGACCCCGGTAAATTGAAATGCGCGTTCAAATTGAATATATAGATTTATATTTTAATTTAGATCAAAACTGGTTGAAACGATAAAATTGGCTAACGAAACATATCCCATTGTGTTCGGAATGGGGGTAATTAGCTAGGGACGACAGTTGGTGGGTTTGATTTCGAGTTGAAAATAAAATGTTAATATTGGAGATTAAAATATAATTAAATTATATATATATATTTTCAATAACCCCCCCTTGTCTCCATTCGAAGTCAACCACGTTCAAAATCAGAAACCCCCCCTCGTGCTCAATCACCATCGTCCTCCCCGTTGCCTGCGCCCCCACCAGGACATCGCCGGACCTCCCTCTGCTCCGCCGCGCCGCATGCCACTCGCCCCCCCCTCTATCTCTCCTTCCTTCCTCCCCTGACGCGGAGACCAGAACCGCGAGCCCCAAATCGATGAACGCCCGCTGCCTCAGGCCAAGAACCACCCACCGCGAGCTCCTCCTCGATCCGCGCAGACCACCCCCCTCTTCTTCGAACAGTACGTTTTTTTTATAATTATTTTCATTTGTTTTATGTTGTTATAAAAACTGATTTTTTCTTTGTTTAAAAACTGATTTTTGCTTTGTTTAAAAACTGATTTTTGCTTTGTTTAAAAACTGATTTTTGCTTTGTTTAAAAACTGATTTTATTTATTTATTTATTTTTTTAATGAACGCCATAAAGATTTGATTTTTTATTTGTATATGGTTTTGTTTACATAAGAAAAATATGGTTTTGTTTACATAAGAAAATTATGGTTTTGTTTACATAAGGAAAAATATGGTTTTGTTTACATAAGGAAAAATATGGTTTTGTTTACATAAGGAAAATATGGTTTTGTTTACATAAGGAAAATATGGCTTTGTTTATATAAGAAAGATATGGCTTTGTTTAAATAAGGAAAGACGATATTTTTGTATAAGGAAAGACGATATTTTTATATAAGGAAAGACGATACTTTTATATAGAAAAAGGTTATATTTTTATATAAGGAAAAGTAGGATTTTGATAACAAAGAAAGATGTGATTTTTATATAACCAAGGAAGTGATTTTTAATTATATAAAAATATAATTTTTATATAAGCAGAAGATTAAAAATATAATTTTTGTATGATAGGGAATATAAAAATGTGATTTTTATATATGTAGTGAATGCGGGCAACTAAAGTGACTAAGGGCGGGCACGATGAAGATTTCTATCAATGAAGTGTCGTGGAGTTGGGATAGCTATCGGTGAGAACTTCTCACTCAAATTTTCTTTTTCTAGTTATATATATATATACTAGGATGCAGACGGTGTTTAGTAGCACCCGACACCCGTCATCCACAGACCATGGATGACTTGTTTGTTTAATTGTTTGGTTGTGTAGTTGGTTGGATTATTTGGTTTGAATTGATTTGATTGATGTGTGAATGGCGTCGGCCTTCACTAGACCGGGGATAAGGCTAGGCCTCGTCCCGTTTCTAGTATCGTGCCGTTATGCCGCCGAAATTTTCTAAAATAAGTTAGAAAAATAAAAATATCATTTTATTTAAAGAATGAACTGAATAGAAATTCATAGGTTGAATAAAATAGTTTGATCGTTAAAAATATAATTTTTAACGTGAATGTGAATAAATAAATATTCATTTACAAACCAGACGGTTTGTTTATGTACACCTATTTGAAGGACATTGATTGGGACGATAAATTTTACACATCGCCCAACTGCACAAATAAAAATCTGTGTTTGATTGCTTGAAACCCCACACGGGTATTGGGATGATATTTGACGTACACTAATCCCGATTGTTTAGTTGTATGTCGATCGATGGATTGACAGGCTGTTATAAGCGTTGAATATTTATCTTTGATGCTTATACAGTGTAGAATGCACCTTGGATGATGGTTGATTATTCATCGTTGTTATTGAATACATGTGTTGTAGAAAATCCATATAATTAACATTATATGATAATTGATTGGGCCTCATTCCAGTTTTGAAAAAGAAATATTTGAAATGGAAATATTTGAAAGGGAATATTTGAAATAGAAATATTTGAAAAGAGATATTTGAAATAGAATATTTGAAAATAGAAATATATGAAGCCGTATTGATTAGATTGACGTCATTTTAACGTGAACGATATTTATATCGATTTTATTCATTTTATAATGAATATCGAAAGTGATTTCAAAATCTGATATTTTGAAAAGAATTTAAATAGAATATGAATGAATTCGAATTGAAATTGAATTAAATTGGAAACGAACTGAAATGGAATTAAAAATCAATTTGAATTGAAATCGATTTGAAATGAATTTAAAATGAATTTAAATTGGAATATTCAATTTTGATTTGAAATTGAATATGAAGTTGAAACCGTTTTGAAAATGAATTTAAAACGATTTATAAAGCGTGTTTTGAATTGAAATCGACGAAGTATATATTATATATATTATATAATGGCCTGAATAGAACGCGCCGCGCCGCGGTAGTTCGCGAATTTCGACCATTGACTTCGAACGGATATTACGGGAGATCCGACCGTCGGATTCTCCTAAAACCGGAACCGTTGGGTTCGTATCGAAAAGAGCTTTCTAACGAATATTAGAAATTAGAAATCTAACGGTTGGATTTGGAGATACGTCCAAATAAAATTTGAAAAAGGTCGCTGTAAGTGCAGTTCGATGGCCGTTGATGGAAATCGACTGTACGGACCTTGATAAAATTATTAAAAATAGTAATAATTTGTGTAAAATCATAAGAAATGATTTAGAAAGAATTGGGATGAAAAACTCCATATTTGAAAAGATAAAAATAGATTTTTATCGAAATGAACTAGTTTTTGAACTAGAATTATAATTCTATTTATTTTCAAATAAATAAATTGGATTTGAAATGGTTTTGAAAATAACCAGAATTTCCAATGATTGCATTGGAATGGATTTGAATCGAAATTGTCTTCGGAATATTTCGATGTTGGATTTCGTGATTATACAGATGTTGTTATGGAAATTTGAAAGATATAGATATATATATCGTTATTTCCAATACGATATCTGTTGGTCGTAGAATTTGATACTGAATATAAGCCGATATATTTTCTATTCAGAGCCTTGTATTTAATATCAAATGTGATTTGGATTTGTCGTGAATGGTGTCTTCACTAACACTGTTCTTGAACCCAGTTGAGAAAAGATTAAATCTTTTTATTTAGATTTAATGAAGTGTACCAATTAAATGATATTTAATTGGAATTGAATTGATATTGATTTTTGGGTTTATCGTGGACAGTGTTTTAAATAACACTCGTTCTTTAACCCGATAATTAATGGAATGTGATTTTGGGTTTATCGTGAACTGTGTTTTAAATGACACTGATTCTTTAACCCAGTTAAAGATTAAAACTAAGTGGAGTTTTAATGAATCTTTAATTAGATTGAAATGATCGAGAATGGAGTATCCCCAGTTTTGCTCCAGGCGATAGTTAAATCTTTAATTAGATTTGAACGTGAAATGGTAATTGAATTTACCGATAACACCGTGGTGTTAGATATGAAGTATTACCAGTTTTACTTCATGGGATGAATAGGTTGGGATTGGGAAATTAAAACAAATGATTACTTCAGTAAGGTTCGTTAATCCCGACTAGTTGAATCGAAATTCAAAAGAAGATTAGAGAATAAATTCAAGGAATTTATCTTGGATAAAATTAATGGGAACCTTTCCCTATGAATGTGAAATTCAGAAACTAACTGTCGGTTAGCTAAGCAGAATGGTTTCCTGGATATTGATCTAATGTTGGTTTCGGCCTTCGTGGTTAATATTTGGGGAATTATTCTCTTGATTAATTTACGGTTAGTGACTGATGAATTGGAATGAGGCGTATGTTGTGTTTGTGTAACACTTATTTAAAATATACGCGGGTTATTCAGAAAGACCGGGTTTATCCCATTCTGAATAACTGATACGACGATAAGTCGAAGATGAAGACGATGGTCGAAGACCGGAGGTCTTCACGTCGTTTGGGTAATTACTGATGATCTTGATTGGGCTGTACACCCAAGAAGATGGAAACAGTTGGTGATCGTCCAGACGTACTTGGAGATCGATGGATATGCGGGGTACTAGGTGCCTCCGGTTTCGTTCAGACCCAGAACGGACTTGTAAATGGACTGTGTGTCTGACATTGGATTTTAGTCTGTGTGATTGATTTCTATTAAATATATATCTGTTTGGCGGAGGAGAATTTATTCTCTTGCTTAACGCCCTTCTCTGAGACGTACGAGCTCAGGGGTTATATATTGGTGGATATCAATCGCATGGAGTGAATTGCCTGTGTGGCATGCTAAGATGCAAGTGATCAAGGCTTCTGTTGAAAAGCAAAGTCTTGTGGTTGATGATCGAAGCACGACCTTTGTGGCGTAGCTTTGTGTAACGTTTACTTCGCGAGTTTCGCACCCCGGTTGTGAACCAAAAACGGGAGAGGACCTCAGGGAGGACATGCGTTTCTTTCTAGCTAGGGTGGTGTCAGTGACCTACCAGCCCTGACATTTATATACTTTTCACCTATGTGGTTGTTGCTGTTGCGAGGCGCCTCGGTTTGATCGGACGATCCGGGTCCGATGGAGTCATTCGTTGGCTCATTTACGCCCCAAAGGGCGGGGAAACGTATTGTTCAGGCACTATAATCCACATCGGTGGACCGGCCCTGTCGCTCCATGGGGCAGTTGCGGCTGTTCCTGAGGCTCGGGCTAGAGAGTCTCGAATCGGTAGAGGACGATCCCTGGCCTCAGTTCATAGATGGAAACCCAATTTCCAAATACGTGACTTTGCGATTTCGATTGTATAACCTATATATGGCGACATAGTGGTATGGGGCATTCATGCCGCCTATGATTGATACTTATGATTTGAAGTTGTTTTATACACTATACACTTATAATAGTATCAAATGATCTCTTTTAAACGTATCAAGCATTCTTGGCTATTATAAGGTAAAAACCCTATCCCCCGGCTTGCGTTGCATTGTGTGATAGGACCTGGGTCTTATAATAGCTTCATTTTTCTTTAATTAGCATTGCGCTGTTGTTTTATGCACTGGTATTCTTGGGAGGAAACCCGTTCCGTGTTATACGGCGTGGTCCCTTGATTTACCTAACTTTAAAAATAAAGATTAACTGTTTTAGTTCTCACACCAGTCACATGACTGACCTGGAGTTTATTGTTTTAACCTAAACTCTGGGTGCCCTTATTTTGACACGGGCAGCTAGTAGTTTCTGTTTTGCAGATTTATATTCACAGGATCCTGGTTTATAGCTGGAACGATATCCGGAAAGCTTTGTATCCGTATATCTCTTCTAGTTGTGTATTGTATTATTTTCCGCTGCGATGTATTTAAATGTAATTTAAATCTCTGATATTTCTGTGTAATATTTATTTGTTTATACTCTGTATATTCTTGTAATCTGATGCATTGTTGTGATATACAGTGAAATGTTCTTCCGTATGCGTTTTTCTGTGGCTTGTTCTCGAACTATCCGCTCTTTCCTTTACGGGGAAGTAACGGGTTTTCACAGTTGGTATCAGAGCTTTGGTTTACAAAGCTTAGAGAACAAGACACATTAGAACCGTACGAAAGAATTCATCAGATAATTGGATTAGTAAAATCCAATTAGAATGACTCGTTAGAGATAGGATCAGTAGTATCCTAGAACGAGTGTGAAGAGTATATTTTTAAAGTGAAAACAAATTTTGTTTTGAAAATCTAAATCAATTATTCGTATTTGATTATTTATTTGTATTGATTTGGACAGTCCAGTATATAAATATTTTTGCATATGCGCCTTGCAAACGTATATTCGAAGTTTTAATATACTGGATAGATATAGAACCACACTCTAGTCACCCGGGGATGATCCTGATGATGGTGCATCATCATCAGCATTTATATTCGAGTGTCGAAGGTGTGATATCTATATATTTCCATTAGACTGGTGTGAGAACCAAAATTAGATAGGGCCTATTGTTGTGATTTGGCATCAAAAACATGATTTTTGTATATGTATCAAAATTATGAATTTGAAACTCTAATCAACTAATGGATTGATGTTTGTGTTGTTTGTTTATTTGTTTGATAATTTTTAGCCATTTAGCCTAATTGTATCAAATATTGAATTATATTGAAAATTGGTCACATTTGCTTGCATATATATGTACTTACATTGAACAGGTCATAGCAAGGAGGCTAGAGCAGAGAATAAAATTTGTTTGCCCGACAAATAGGTACATGTTTATCATAATTTACTGTTTTGTTTGGGTGATGATGATTTTATGAGCCGATTGGCTAGCCGCTTGGCTTTTTCTTTTTCTTTTTGAGATCTGAAGGCCTATATGGCAATTTCGGGATTTTCCCATGGCTCCCGGTGCAGAGGAGGTTATGGCGAAATTTTTCGAAAATTTAGGGTGTTAGCCAAATTTTTGAAATTTTGAAATTTCTTAGAAACTGAAAAGTTGGAGAATGGAAGCCAGATCGAACGTAGAGTTGATTAATCAAACCACTTTCGACTTTGTTCCTTTTCGGGGACGAAAAGTTTTAAGTGGGGGAGATTGTAACAACCCGAAAATCGGGGCCAGTTTAAAATTTTTATTTTGACAATTTTAGCGAATTTTGATTATTTAAAATGAATTATTTTAAATAATAACGACGAGAAATTTATTTTGAATAGAATTCAAACGTATATATTATATACGTCGTCGTTAGAATATAAATAATTATATATAATTATAAAAGGAATTGAAAATGGCGCGGTAGTTCGATAATTCGATTTCAATCTTCAATTGAATGTACCGGGTGCAAAACAATCCGGATTTTAGTGAAACCAAAAACATTAGGATCTAATTGATAATATGTTTCCAACGAATCCAACAAATCAAGATTTCATAGCGGGAATCAAAAGATATGTCCAGTTGAAAATTCTGAATAGTCGCTATGGAATTCAGGCCCTTAAAAATGGGAATTTTGCAAACGACCTCGGATTTCGACGAAACCAGTTTTGTTGGATCCGTGATGTCAAATTATTGCTAGATTCCAAATTTCATAATTTTTCGAATCAATATGTGAGCGTGGCAAAGGAAAACGCGTTTGACCAGTTTCAGTTGATTTTAATCGACTGGAAAATGGCCATTTTTCCAACGGTCTTAGAATTCGACGAAACTAGTTTTGTTAGGACCGTATCGTCAATACGAAGCCAGAATATATTTTTCGAGAATTTTTAGAGTTAGTATGTGACCCCGGTAAATTGAAATGCGCGTTCAAATTGAATATATAGATTTATATTTTAATTTAGATCAAAACTGGTCGAAACGATAAAATTGGCTAACGAAACATATCCCATTGTGTTCGGAATGGGGGTAATTAGCTAGGGACGACAGTCGGTGGGTTTGATTTCGAGTTGAAAATAAAAAGTTAATATTGGAGATTAAAATATAATTAAATTATATATATATATTTTTTCAATAACTCCCCCCCTTGTCTCCATTCGAAGTCAACCACGTTCAAAATCAGAAACCCCCCCTCGTGCTCAATCACCATCGTCCTCCCCGTTGCCTGCGCCCCCACCAGGACATCGCCGGACCTCCCTCTGCTCCGCCGCGCCGCATGCCACTCGCCCCCCCTCTATCTCTCCTTCCTTCCTCCCCTGATGCGGAGACCAGCACCGCGAGCCCCAAATCGATGAACGCCCGCTGCCTCAGGCCAAGAACCACCCACCGCGAGCTCCTCCTCGATCCGCGCAGACCACCCCCCTCTTCTTCGAACAGTACGTTTTTTTTAATTATTTTCATTTGTTTTATGTTGTTATAAAAATTGATTTTTGCTTTGTTTAAAAACTGATTTTTGCTTTGTTTAAAAACTGATTTTTGCTTTGTTTAAAAACTGATTTTTGCTTTGTTTAAAAACTGATTTTATTTATTTATTTATTTATTTAATGAACGCCATAAAGATTTGATTTTTTTATTTGTATATGGTTTTGTTTACATAAGAAAAATATGGTTTTGTTTACATAAGAAAAATATGGTTTTGTTTAACCATAAGGAAAAATATGGTTTTGTTTACATAAGGAAAAATATGGTTTTGTTTACATAAGGAAAATATGGTTTTGTTTACATAAGGAAAATATGGCTTTGTTTACATAAGAAAGATATGGCTTTGTTTAAATAAGGAAAGACGATATTTTTGTATAAGGAAAGACGATATTTTTATATAAGGAAAGACGATACTTTTATATAGAAAAAGGTTATATTTTTATATAAGGAAAAGTTGGATTTTTATAACAAAGAAAGATGTGATTTTTATATAATCAAGGAAGTGATTTTTAATTATATAAAAATATAATTTTTATATAAGCAGAAGATTAAAAATATAATTTTTGTATGATAGGGAATATAAAAATGTGATTTTTATATATGTAGTGAATGCGGGCAACTAAAGTGACTATGAAGTGTCGTGGAGTTGGGATAGCTATCGGTGAGAACTTCTCACTCAAATTTTCTTTTTCTAGTTATATATATATATACTAGGATGCAGACGGTGTTTAGTAGCACCCGACACCCGTCATCCACAGACCATGGATGACTTGTTTGTTTAATTGTTTGGTTGTGTAGTTGGTTAGATTATTTGGTTTGAATTGATTTGATTGATGAGTGAATGGCGTGGGCCTTCACTAGACCGGGGATAAGGCTAGGCCTCGTCCCGTTTCTAGTATCGTGCCGTTATGCCGCCGAAATTTTCTAAAATAAGTTAGAAAAATAAAAATATCATTTTATTTAAAGAATGAACTGAATAGAAATTCATAGGTTGAATAAAATAGTTTGATCGTTAAAAATATAATTTTTAACGTGAATGTGAATAAATAAATATTCATTTACAAACCGGACGGTTTGTTTATGTACACCTATTTGAAGGACATTGATTGGGACGATAAATTTTACACATCGCCCAACTGCACAAATAAAAATCTGTGTTTGATTGCTTGAAACCCCACATGGGTATTGGGATGATATTTGACGTACACTAATCCCGATTGTTTAGTTTTATGTCGATCGATGGATTGACAGGCTGTTATAAGCGTTGAATATTTATCTTTGATGCTTATACAGTGTAGAATGCACCTTGGATGATGGTTGATTATTCATCGTTGTTATTGAATACATGTGTTGTAGAAAATCCATATAATTAACATTATATGGTAATTGATTGGGCCTCATTCCAGTTTTGAAAAAGAAATATTTGAAATGGAAATATTTGAAAGGGAATATTTGAAATAGAAATATTTGAAAAGAGATATTTGAAATAGAATATTTGAAAATAGAAATATATGAAGCCGTATTGATTAGATTGACGTCATTTTAACGTGAACGATATTTATATCGATTTTATTCATTTTATAATGAATATCGAAAGTGATTTCAAAATCTGATATTTTGAAAAGAATTTAAATGGAATATGAATGAATTCGAATTGAAATTGAATTAAATTGGAAACGAACTGAAATTGAATTAAAAATCAATTTGAATTGAAATCGATTTGAAATGAATTTAAAATGAATTGAAATTGGAATATTCAATTTTGATTTGAAATTGAATATGAAGTTGAAACCGTTTTGAAAATGAATTTAAAACGATTTATAAAGCGTGTTTTGAATTGAAATCGACGAAGTATATATTATATATATTATATAATGGCCTGAATAGAACGCGTCGCGCCGCGGCAGTTCGCGAATTTCGACCATTGACTTCGAACGGATATTACGGGAGATCCGACCGTCGGATTCTCCTAAAACCGGAACCGTTGGGTTCGTATCGAAAAGAGCTTTCTAACGAATATTAGAAATTAGAAATCTAACGGTTGGATTTGGAGATAAGTCCAAATAAAATTTGAAAAAGGTCGCTGTAAGTGCAGTTCGATGGCCGTTGATGGAAATCGACTGTACGGACCTTGATAAAATTATTAAAAATAGTAATAATTTGTGTAAAATCATAAGAAATGATTTAGAAAGAATTGGGATGAAAAACTCCATATTTGAAAAGATAAAAATAGATTTTTATCGAAATGAACTAGTTTTTGAACTAGAATTATAATTCTATTTATTTTCAAATAAATAAATTGGATTTGAAATGGTTTTGAAAATAACCAGAATTTCCAATGATTGCATTGGAATGGATTTGAATCGAAATTGTCTTCGGAATATTTCGATGTTGGATTTCGTGATTATACAGATGTTGTTATGGAAATTTGAAAGATATAGATATATATATCGTTATTTCCAATACGATATCTGTTGGTCGTAGAATTTGATACTGAATATAAGCCGATATATTTTCTATTCAGAGCCTTGTATTTAATATCAAATGTGATTTGGGTTTGTCGTGAATGGTGTCTTCACTAACACTGTTCTTGAACCCAGTTGAGAAAAGATTAAATCTTTTTATTTAGATTTAATGAAGTGTACCAATTAAATGATATTTAATTGGAATTGAATTGATATTGATTTTTGGGTTTATCGTGGACAGTGTTTTAAATAACACTCGTTCTTTAACCCGATAATTAATGGAATGTGATTTTGGGTTTATCGTGAACTGTGTTTTAAATGACACTGATTCTTTAACCCAGTTAAAGATTAAAACTAAGTGGAGTTTTAATGAATCTTTAATTAGATTGAAATGATCGAGAATGGAGTATCCCCAGTTTTGCTCCAGGCGATAGTTAAATCTTTAATTAGATTTGAACGTGAAATGGTAATTGAATTTACCGATAACACCGTGGTGTTAGATATGAAGTATTACCAGTTTTACTTCATGGGATGAATAGGTTGGGATTGGGAAATTAAAACAAATGATTACTTCAGTAAGGTTCGTTAATCCCGACTAGTTGAATCGAAATTCAAAAGAAGATTAGAGAATAAATTCAAGGAATTTATCTTGGATAAAATTAATGGGAACCTTTCCCTATGAATGTGAAATTCAGAAACTAACTGTCGGTTAGCTAAGCAGAATGGTTTCCTGGATATTGATCTAATGTTGGTTTCGGCCTTCGTGGTTAATATTTGGGGAATTATTCTCTTGATTAATTTATGGTTAGTGACTGATGAATTGGAATGAGGCGTATGTTGTGTTTGTGTAACACTTATTTAAAATATACGCGGGTTATTCAGAAAGACCAGGTTTATCCCATTCTGAATAACTGATACGACGATAAGTCGAAGATGAAGACGATGGTCGAAGACCGGAGGTCTTCACGTCGTTTGGGTAATTACTGATGATCTTGATTGGGCTGTACACCCAAGAAGATGGAAACAGTTGGTGATCGTCCAGACGTACTTGGAGATCGATGGATATGCGGGGTACTAGGTGCCTCCGGTTTCGTTCAGACCCAGAACGGACTTGTAAATGGACTGTGTGTCTGACATTGGATTTTAGTCTGTGTGATTGATTTCTATTAAATATATATCTGTTTGGCGGAGGAGAATTTATTCTCTTGCTTAACGCCCTTCTCTGAGACGTACGAGCTCAGGGGTTATATATTGGTGGATATCAATCGCATGGAGTGAATTGCCTGTGTGGCATGCTAAGATGCAAGTGATCAAGGCTTCTGTTGAAAAGCAAAGTCTTGTGGTTGATGATCGAAGCACGACCTTTGTGGCGTAGCTTTGTGTAACGTTTACTTCGCGAGTTTCGCACCCCGGTTGTGAACCAAAAACGGGAGAGGACCTCAGGGAGGACATGCGTTTCTTTCTAGCTAGGGTGGTGTCAGTGACCTACCAGCCCTGACATTTATATACTTTTCACCTATGTGGTTGTTGCTGTTGCGAGGCGCCTCGGTTTGATCGGACGATCCGGGTCCGATGGAGTCATTCGTTGGCTCATTTACGCCCCAAAGGGCGGGGAAACGTATTGTTCAGGCACTATAATCCACATCGGTGGACCGGCCCTGTCGCTCCATGGGGCAGTTGCGGCTATTCCTGAGGCTCGGGCTAGAGAGTCTCGAATCGGTAGAGGACGATCCCTGGCCTCAGTTCATAGATGGAAACCCAATTTCCAAATACGTGACTTTGCGATTTCGATTGTATAACCTATATATGGCGACATAGTGGTATGGGGCATTCATGCCGCCTATGATTGATACTTATTATTTGAAGTTGTTTTATACACTATACACTTATAATAGTATCAAATGATCTCTTTTAAACGTATCAAGCATTCTTGGCTATTATAAGGTAAAAACCCTATCCCCCGGCTTGCGTTGCATTGTGTGATAGGACCTGGGTCTTATAATAGCTTCATTTTTCTTTAATTAGCATTGCGCTGTTGTTTTATGCACTGGTATTCTTGGGAGGAAACCCGTTCCGTGTTATACGGCGTGGTCCCTTGATTTACCTAACTTTAAAAATAAAGATTAACTGTTTTAGTTCTCACACCAGTCACATGACTGACCTGGAGTTTATTGTTTTAACCTAAACTCTGGGTGCCCTTATTTTGACACGGGCAGCTAGTAGTTTCTGTTTTGCAGATTTATATTCACAGGATCCTGGTTTATAGCTGGAACGATATCCGGAAAGCTTTGTATCCGTATATCTCTTCTAGTTGTGTATTGTATTATTTTCCGCTGCGATGTATTTAAATGTAATTTAAATCTCTGATATTTCTGTGTAATATTTATTTGTTTATACTCTGTATATTCTTGTAATCTGATGCATTGTTGTGATATACAGTGAAATGTTCTTCCGTATGCGTTTTTATGTGGCTTGTTCTCGAACTATCCGCTCTTTCCTTTACGGGGAAGTGACGGGTTTTCACAGTTGGTATCAGAGCTTTGGTTTACAAAGCTTAGAGAACAAGACACATTAGAACCGTACGAAAGAATTCATCAGATAATTGGATTAGTAAAATCCAATTAGAATGACTCGTTAGAGATAGGATCAGTAGTATCCTAGAACGAGTGTGAAGAGTATATTTTTAAAGTGAAAACAAATTTTGTTTTGAAAATCTAAATCAATTATTCGTATTTGATTATTTATTTGTATTGATTTGGACAGTCCAGTATATAAATATTTTTGCATATGCGCCTTGCAAACGTATATTCGAAGTTTTAATATACTGGATAGATATAGAACCACACTCTAGTCACCCGGGGATGATCCTGATGATGGTGCATCATCATCAGCATTTATATTCGAGTGTCGAAGGTGTGATATCTATATATTTCCATTAGACTGGTGTGAGAACCAAAATTAGATAGGGCCTATTGTTGTGATTTGGCATCAAAAACATGATTTTTGTATATGTATCAAAATTATGAATTTGAAACTCTAATCAACTAATGGATTGATGTTTGTGTTGTTTGTTTATTTGTTTGATAATTTTTAGCCATTTAGCCTAATTGTATCAAATATTGAATTATATTGAAAATTGGTCACATTTGCTTGCATATATATGTACTTACATTGAACAGGTCATAGCAAGGAGGCTAGAGCAGAGAATAAAATTTGTTTGCCCGACAAATAGGTACATGTTTATCATAATTTACTGTTTTGTTTGGGTGATGATGATTTTATGAGCCGATTGGCTAGCCGCTTGGCTTTTTCTTTTTCTTTTTGAGATCTGAAGGCCTATATGGCAATTTCGGGATTTTCCCATGGCTCCCGGTGCAGAGGAGGTTATGGCGAAATTTTTCGAAAATTTAGGGTGTTAGCCAAATTTTTGAAATTTTGAAATTTCTTAGAAACTGAAAAGTTGGAGAATGGAAGCCAGATCGAACGTAGAGTTGATTAATCAAACCACTTTCGACTTTGTTCCTTTTCGGGGACGAAAAGTTTTAAGTGGGGGAGATTGTAACAACCCGAAAATCGGGGCCAGTTTAAAATTTTTATTTTGACAATTTTAGCGAATTTTGATTATTTAAAATGAATTATTTTAAATAATAACGACGAGAAATTTATTTTGAATAGAATTCAAACGTATATATTATATACGTCGTCGTTAGAATATAAATAATTATATATAATTATAAAAGGAATTGAAAATGGCGCGGTAGTTCGATAATTCGATTTCAATCTTCAATTGAATGTACCGGGTGCAAAACAATCCGGATTTTATTTAAAGAATGAACTAGAGAGTCTCGAATCGGTAGAGGACGATCCCTGGCCTCGGTTCATAGATGGAAACCCAATTTCCAAATACGTGACTTTGCGATTTCGATTGTATAACCTATATATGGCGACATAGTGGTATGGGGCATTCATGCCGCCTATGATTGATACTTATGATTTGAAGTTGTTTTATACACTATACACTTATAATAGTATCAAATGATCTCTTTTAAACGTATCAAGCATTCTTGGCTATTATAAGGTAAAAACCCTATCCCCCGGCTTGCGTTGCATTATGTGATAGGACCTGGGTCTTATAATAGCTTCATTTTTCTTTAATTAGCATTGTGTTGTTGTTTTATGCACTGGTGTTCTTGGGAGGAAACCCGTTCCGTGTTATACGGCGTGGTCCCTTGATTTACCTAACTTTAAAAATAAAGATTAACTGTTTTAGTTCTCACACCAGTCACATGACTGACCTGGAGTTTATTGTTTTAACCTAAACTCTGGGTGCCCTTATTTTGACACGGGCAGCTAGTAGTTTTGGTTTTGCAGATTTATATTCACAGGATCCTGGTTTACAACTGGAACGATATCCGGAAAGCTTTGTATCCGTATATCTCTTCTAGTTGTGTATTGTATTATTTTCCGCTGCGATGTATTTAAATGTAATTTAAATCTCTGATATTTCTGTGTAATATTTATTTGTTTATACTCTGTATATTCTTGTAATCTGATGCATTGTTGTGATATACAGTGAAATGTTCTTCCGTATGCGTTTTTCTGTGGCTTGTTCTCGAACTATCCGCTCTTTTCTTTACGGGGAAGTAACGGGTTTTCACAGAACCTTTCCCTAAGAATGTGAAATTTAGAAACTAACTGTACGTTAGCTAAGAAGGATGGTTTCCGGGGTATTGATCTGATGTTGGTTTCGGCCTATGGGGTTAATATTTGGGGAATTGTTCTCTTGCTAATTTACGGTTAGCGACTGATGAATTGGAATGAGGCGTATGTTGTGTTTGTGTAACATTTGTTTATGATATACGCGGGTTATTCAGAAAGGACGGGTTTATGCCCATTCTGAATAACCGATTCAACGATATGTCGAAGATGAAGATGGTGGTTAAAGACCGGAAGTCTACATCGTTTAGGTGATTACTGATGATCTTGATTGGGCTATACATCCAAGAGGAAGGAATCAGTTGGTGATCGTCCAGACATACTTGGAGATCGATGGATATGCGAGGAAAGTGCCTCTGGTTTCGTTCAGACCCAAAACGGACTTGTAAATGGACTGTGTGTCTGACATTAAATTTTATTCTGTGTTGATTGATCTTTATTAAATATACATCTGTTTGGCGGCAGAGAATTTATTCTCCTGTTTAACGCCCTTCTCTGAGACGTACGAGTTCAGATGTTGTATATCGATGGACATCAGTCGCATGGAGTGAATTGCCTGTGTGGCATGCCTAAGTGGCAAATGATCAAGGCTTCTGTTGAAAAGCAAAGTCTTATGGTTGATGATCAAAGCACGGCCTGTGTGGCGCAGCTTTGTGTATAGCGTGAATTTGCGAGCCTCACACCTCGGTATGAGTCAAAAATGGGATAGTGACTGCAGGGAGAGCACGACATTTCTTTCTAGCTATGGGTGGTGTCAGTGCTTAAACTGGCTGACATTTATATATATTTTTACCTATGTGGTTGTTGGAATGAGGCGCCTCGATTTTAGGTTTGTTAGGACCGGGAAACGCGTGTTCAGGAATAATTAATCCTCAAACGTAAGGGGGGACCGGCCCTGAAGCATCCAGGGGTTACCCAGAGTGTGTAGTCCCAAGGCATTTGCGAGAGTGTCTCGAAGCGGAGAGGAGCTTGCCCCTAGCCTCGACTCATGAGGGAAATCCAATTTCCAATACGTGATATTTTGGTTTTATTTGTAGAGCCTAGTATGGCGACATAGTGGGATGGGGCACTTATGCCGTCTATGATTGATACTTATGATTGAAATTGTTTTGAAACACTTATGCACTAGTAATAATATCAAAAATGATTTGTTTTAAACATACCAAGAAAGTTTGGCTATTACAAGGGAAAAACCCTATCCTCCGGCTTGCGTTGCGTTGCGTGATGGGACCTGGGTCTTATAATAGCTTCATTTTTCGAAAAAGCATTGCGTTGTTTATTCTATGCACTGGTATTCTTGGGAGGAAACTCGTTCCGTGTTATATGGCGTGGTCCCTGAAATTACTCTCTTTTAAAATAAAGATTAATAACTGTTTTAGTTCTCACACCAGTCACATGACTGACCTGGAGTTTATTGTTTTAACCTAAACTTTGGGTGCCCCTATTTTCGACACGGGCGGCTAGTAGTTTCGGTTTTGCAGATTTATATTCACAGGATCCTGATTTACAGCTGGAACGATGCTCGGAAAGCTCTTTATCCGTGTATTACTTTCAGTTGTGTTTTGTATTGTTTTCCGCTGCTATGTAATTTAAATCTTTGATATTTTCTATGCAATATTTATTCATACTCTGTATATTCTTGTATTCTGATGGAATTGTTATAATAAACAATGAAATGTTCTTCTGTTTGTGTTTTGATTTGTCGTGTTCTCAAAGCGATTCGTGCTTTCCTTACCGGGGAAGTTACGGGTTATCACAAGAGATGAGCCGTGGGAAATAGCATCCAACAAGAATAAGGGGTTTACTTTTGCACCATATAGACAAAATGGTCAAAGCAAGGAAGTATTTCAGGGAAAAGCAGCTTTGGGTAAGAGTGACTTGTTAGCTTTTTCAGCTATCAAATTTGGAGCCCTTGAATCCCTGCAATTCTGAATATTTTCCAGCATATTATCATTTATTATTAAACTAAAAAATATATATATATCTTTTAAAATTAATCAATTGAGTGATTGGTTTGCATCGTTGAGAGCTACTATACTGAATAAATCATAATGAAATTGGGTTTGACATTGCAAATAGTAAGTTCAACATATATTGATATAAATTACAATTGGTTAAAAATCCCATGCTGTCATTTAGATTGGTATGCATTAACAAATTTCAAATTTATTGGTTTATATTTATGCTGTATAACAATAATTTTGGGGTATCAGGGGGAAGAAATCAGATAATGTGTGAGAGAACGACATACTAGACACCAATCATCAATTTTATCACAAATCATATTGAGCGGTGAATACAACATTTCAATGCGCAACCAACCTGTACACTGTCAGAGTTGAAGATGGACAACTGGGGACATTGGTTAGTCAAAGTACAAGTGAACCATATGCAATCAACATGCAACTGCTTGACAATGAAGTAAGTCCATATGTAAAATCAAATTTTATTCTACCATGCTAGTAGTGTGAACTTTGTTCACTACGTTATGATGGAAGGAAATCAAAAACTTGCAACAATCAAAAACACATTCCGTAGGAAACTTTTGCAAGAAGCATATGAAGTCACAAGATTTAATCATCATGATTTGGAAGCAGCGCACAAAACTATTGACGAGGATAGGACCATTATCATTTGGGCAATGCAGATGGAATTGCAAAATATATTAATAAACAAACTTTATGTAAACAAGCTATTGTTTAATTCTGTAGTTCAGTGGTTTGGGAAATATATTACTTGTCTGTGCAATCTGGGATTGATCCCTGCTGTTTTACTTGCTTATAGCCCACTGTTTGTTTTTTGTGGCTGGGGCAACACAGTTACTTGGGCGGCACTGGGTCAGAGCATTGTGCACAACAATATACACAAATGCAGGTAAGTGCTAACCCTGTAACATTGACGCAGCGGACTGATGAACCTGATCTTTTGGCACAGCAAAGTTCAATCACTAGTGACGTTCAGCTAATTTTGGATCAGCTCTATGTCAACATTGCCAACACCGATGTTAACTATGAAGAGCATCACTCGACAGTAAAGAATTTATGAAAATTCAATGACTTTCAAGCAAATCTGGACCTTAGAAAGTTGGATAAAAGAAAAAACAAAGACTGTCCCTGCTTTGCTAAAGCAAGTTATTACTGGTAATAATCAAAAAATACATAGTCCCCCCTCAGGTACATCTTTGAAGAACACTGCAAATCCATATGCGAACATTCCTCCACCTTTAGGGCACAAGGATTGTCCCCCTATTTGGTTTTGCATCAACACATCAATCATCAGAAATACCCACATACATTCAACATATGCTTCAGCAATTTCAAGAAGTGAAAAATCCCAAATACACCCGAAGGTAGAGCAACAACTAATTACTAAGTAGCAAAATTTGTACGATTTGATTAACATTTAAATAATTAATCAAATTGGGGCAAAATACGAACATTATTCCATTATACTGCAACTAATTTGTGTTGCCAACAATTCAATTATACCGCATCCAATGACTCAAAGAAAACAAAGTCAAATAAATCAAAGCAATGAACATTATTTAAAGCATTGATCGGTCTAACAAAAGTATACAAAAAATAAATTAGAACTCACATCATTTCAAGCCTTCAAGGGCTAGAGCTAGAAAAATTAGGGCAAAGGCGGTAGGACGGCAACGGACAAGCAATTGAGATCGGCGGTAGCATTGTAGCAGCATGTGGCCTCTGGCGACAACGGAGGCGGAGGACAACTATGGTGGTTGACATCCAAATTAGGGTTTTTTCTTTCGGTAAATTATTTCGTCATGTGGTGGTTGAAAGAGGGTTTAAATTTCAGAGGGAAGATCAAAAATTCTGAGATTGGAGCCAAAATTTTCAGAGTGGAGCCAAAATTTTAGAAGTATTGAGTTAAGCAAAAATTATCAAAGTTAAAAAGCTAATTAGTAAAAATATGCATTTATCATAAGTGACACAAAAGGAACTGTTAGACAGTACAAATGACAAAAATGAATGATTGTAATTTCTATCTATTACAATTGGAAAAAAAATAAAAGTTAAAAATATGTGGCTATTACAAAAGCAAAAGAAGAATAGTTGTATTTAGTATTTATTAAAACAGTTAAAATAAAAAAGTTGTTAAAAATAAGTTATTATAATTTCTTAAAAAAAAGAGTTGTAAAAGGGCAATAATATAAGTTATATAACAAACACAGTTATATAATTCAATATTTGAAAGAAAAGAAAAAAAATCTTAGTACCACAAAATTGTATACCCTTTAAGTGCATATTGTTTTTGGTTTTCCTAAATAATAAGTCTAATATTATGTTGCATAACATTTTATTTTATAAATTGTATTTTCATTATTAGAAAAAAAATCCTAATTAATCATCATTAAGGTATAAATTCTAAAAATTTATTTTAAGCATAAGTTGTCATCAAGATTATCGGTAATTATTTGTAGTGGCAGTTTTTGTGGTTTATACTGTAGCCAATCAAAAGAGGTTGCGTGGATTGAGGCCACTAAAGAGATCACGTGGATTGAGGTTTGTACGATTAGATTTAATTTAAAATAAGCTGTTAAATTTATAGCCGGAGAGGATGGCATGGATTGCGTCTCTGCAATAAACTAGAGAAAATATGTTTTGGCCATTTCAGATGATGACATATTAGTGTGAAATTGTGAAACATTTTAGAAAATTTTAAAGTTAAAACTTTGGTAGTAAATTGTTTGCAAAAATATAACAATGCATGATAAGTTATTAACGAATGATTATTTAATATTAATTATTTACAATTTAATTTCGTTTATCAATTCATTAACTGTTAATTATTTCATATTTCAAAATAATTATTAATAATTAATAAAGAAACGTTTTTACAAAAAACATTGCTAAGATATGTAAACGAAATCTTCAATTCAAAAATATTCTTTTTGACACATCATCACACAACTCAGCATTATTTTTAATGAAAGTTTAAAATGATATGAGAAAAATGTAGGGGCTAATTGCAAAAAACTTCCCCTTCAGTATATGTGTAAATAATTCATTTTACATACCTATAATTATTGGTAGATAATCATCCTTCAACAATTTTATAACATTGACAACATTTAATTACCAATAAATTTTACAATTAAATATTGGTAGATAAATGTTCACTTTACTTACCCATATTTATTGGTAGGTAAAAGTCAAATTTCTTGTAGTGAATATATAGTGTTACAATATTTTATATGCTGAAATAACATTTTTACTATTCATTCTATTTCCAGACTCGACAACCTAAGAAGGCCTAATACAAAGAAGAAATTAAAGATCTTAGAACCATGATTGAGCAGCTACATGAGCAGAGTCATCTTCAGACTATGCAGTTGGAGCAGCTAAATCATAAATTTGTGAAGTATGTGCATATTCATGATAGTCGTCCTTCGTCGTCTGCTGATTCCGTAAGCGATGCTTGAGGTATGTGTTTTTTATGACTTGAAGATGATAAATTTTGCTTGAATGTTGTATATTTTGGCATGGAGTGGGTGAGGATGATACTTTTGATATGTTTAGATGGTTTGTGGACATGTAACTTTGATGTATTTGGTTTATGAACATGTATATGTCGGTTTTTGGATGTTTGGATGCTTTGTTTTGTTTATATTGATGTTTCTTTGATTTATTTTGGTTGTTTATATTGTTATTGGTATATATGTGTTGTATATATGTGGAATTGATTGAAATTGGATTGGATTGGAAATGTAGTAGCTGAAAGGTTATATGCTTGTTGTTATAAAAAAAATAACCCAGTTTTTCCAACGGTCACCAATGGTTTCCAATGGCTTTCTGGTCATTGTTTTGTAACAGTTTCCAATGGTGTAAGCCGTTTGAAGCCGTTGGAATAGCCATTAGAAATAATCCATTGGATCTGTTGGAAGTTCTGAATGCTATTCCAATGGTTATTCTAACGACCGCCAATGGCTATGAGCCGTTGGAATAACCCTGTATTCTAGTAGTGGTAATTTCGAAGATGAAATTCTTTTAAGGGGAGAAGAATGTAATGTCTCGTATTTTTGGTAGCCAAATATTTTATTTATTTATTGTTTTAAATATCATATTTGGATAATGGTTTTTAATATTTAATTCGTTTATTAAAACGAAGTTTTAATGTTAATTTATATCTAATTTAAAAACGAGCTCGAAATGGCACGATAGTTCGTAATATTGTGTTTTGAACTTTAATTGAATATACAAGATCCGATATAAGTCGGATTTCTGTGAAATAAGAAATGTTTGAAACTTGTTGACTATAAATTTCATATGAAAGAGAAAAATAGAGATTTCATGTTATAGATTGTTAGTTATATCCAAATCAAATTTTCAAATAGTCGCTATGGAAATTGTTAATAAACGATAACGTTTATTTAATAAATTTATAAGGGTTTTTAATATAATTTGGATGTTATTTCACTCGGAATATTAATATTGAGTTGTATAATCCATATTTGTTTATATTTTGAATCATATGATAATTTCTATTTGGATAAATATGATAGTAATAATTTATTATTATTTAATGGAATTTGTTTGGAATTCAATTAATATTTTATCGATATTTATAGCTTTAAAATAGCCATTTTTGCAAACGGCCTCGGTTTTCGGTGAAATTAGCATCATTGGAACTGTAACGTTAAATTATTGTACGATATCCAATTTTGTAGTAAATGGATGTCGTATTCGACAACGGTAGTCGTAAATGCCTAGGGTTTTATTTAATCGTTCTGTCGATTTAATGTGGAAATTAAGAATAACATATTATCTAACAAACTTTGTTTTTGATGAAATTAATTTTATTAAATCTGTAATGATTTGTAATTGTTAAATTTCAAGTTTCAAGATTTTTGGATTTAATTTGTGATCATATACAATTTAAATGTGTATAGATTCAAGTTTTGCAATTATAAAGGAATTTTTACAAACAACATCGAAATTCGATGAAACATTTTCCATCGGGTCCAAAATATTTAATTATGCTAGGGTGAAAATTTTCATCGAAAACAAAGGATGTATGTAGGTATTTTAAGATGTTACTCATGTTGAAGTTTTATAAATACTATAATATTTAACAGGATCTTATATAAAGGGTCAATTACCCTAAAATTTTGCGTGGTCAAACGTTATTTTTTTCCACCTCCAACTGAAAATGAACGGCAATAAGAATTCAAAACTTTCTCCCCTTCTATCTCTTGATCCACGCATCATTACCCAAAATATCCAACAAATAAAAGGTTCATCTAGGTGAGTTCTATCTTCTGTGCAGTGGAGATCTGATCTAGAAATGTTTGTTGGTCAGAATCTTGCTGGAATGGGGTTGTGTTTGAAGAGGGGTTTCAGGAGAAAGGCTTGATCGAATCTGACGTGGGTTGGGTCGAAGGGAGGCGAGGCCGAGGTGCTTCTGTTGGCCTGGGTTGATCGAATTCCAATCAACAGTAAGAGGAGCGACAATGTGGAGTTCTTTTCGTGTGTGGTGTGTTTTCGTTTGTAAGGACCGCGTGAAAAAATTGAACGAAGACCGGAAGACTATCGGCCTGGGTGAAGTATATTATACATAATTAGTGTGTTATTCATAAATTATATTATTCATATTAAAACAATAAATTTATAATTGCTTATATCTCGTACAGTATTAGATGAAGGAACTTGCGTACACGGCGGTGTGTGTTCGATGGAACTGTGCATGGTCGAAGATGGGTATTGCAACGGATCGGCCTATTTCAGCTTAAAGAAAAAAAGTAATTAAATTTATTAACCCATGATTAGGAATTGGTTAATCAAGTTAATCATTATATCAAGTACAAGGTGCAGAACGAAGGTGAAGTCGCATATCTGAAAGGAACGAGGAACCATATTGGCCTTAATTTGTAAAAAGAAGTAATTGGTCTATTTAAGCTTAATTAAGAAAGTTAATTAATATAATTAATACTGTAATTTATAATGTTTATAAAACGTGTGTGATGCAGGGTTCTAGAAGGAGCAGTATACTAACGAGAAACAGGAAGAAATCATAATCGTCCTGGGATAAATTAATAGAAATAATTAACAACCATATTTCATAATTAAGGATTTTAAATGTTATAATTTAACTTATAATTGATATAACTCCGACATACGTCAGCAGTATGGGTCAAACAAGATGTACTGGAACCATATTGACGAGTATGACATTTTGAAATCGATTTGGACCGTGCTGAAGACAACTGAGATTTTTCATTAAATTAAACGTCTATTTAATTTAATTGGAATATCGAACCGCTTAATCGACAAAGGGAAACAACTTTAGTTAAACTCACTCAATTCTTCACACTTATATTTTATATAAATCGGGTTTTATATTGTGTGTTATGGTTGGTAATGGTTGACTTTTTGTTATATATATATATATATATTCATATATTGATTGAACAGGTTAAATTAAATATTGTTTAATTTCAGTGAAGACAAAATTGTTATTTTAACGATTGGACCCAATTGAGGTAACTTACCTTGTTGGCCACGTTTATAAAATAAACGTGTTTAATTTAATGAATTGCTTGAATTGTTTTGTTAATTGGTTGATGTTAAATAGTCATTATTTATTGTTATTGAAATTATCAGTCAAATTTAATTGAATGAGTTTATTTGAGATAACCCATTTGGACATAGGGAAAAACAGGTTGGAGGGATCCAACCAGATTCCTCAGATATATTTAATTGAGTGAGTTTATTTACTATTGTTGATCACGTATAAATTATCAGTTAACATCCCATATCTCTTCATAGTTGGAATCCAATCTCCAATAAGCGCCCTGCGGTTTTTGATTATATACAATGTATGTAGAGCTTGAGATACAAGCGTTTTGCTATTTGGTTATGTATTTGATAGACGCTATTATAATATCATTGGATTTTGATATCAAAAATGTTTTGGTTATCGCAAGTTAAAAACCATCCATATTTATCTATGGATCGGTTTTACGATCACCTTTTCTTTTAAAAGGATTTTCAAAGTTAAACAAAATGGTTGGAGTTTACTCACACCAGTCCCATGATTGACCCAGAGTTTATTTTGTTTGTTTTACCCTAAACTCTTAGATGCCCAAATTTGTATGGGCAGTCAAGTGTTTCAGGCTTTTACAGATACACTTGGAGGAGCTTGAAGCCGAAGGCTTCACCGTTAGCTATTTAGAGTTATTTCTGTTGTGATGTATATGTGTTGTACTCTGATATGGTATATACAATATAAATTTTTATTTCAAAGTTATGATATATGATATTATATTTTGTTCAGTTTGCTGTGATATTCTGATGTTTCTTTTAAGTTCTTCTTCTATCTATTTATGTTTCTTTAACCCTAATAACTCGTATTTCTATGCGATATGTGTTGGACATGTGTTGTTTTAGTCAATTTAGATGATATTGATTTTGCGGGCTGTTACACATCCCTTTTCTCTCCGATTGCATACATGAAATTCATATTGTTTTAGGACTATGTATGTTGCTTACATAGATCTGAAGCATGCTACCATGTAACTCACAACTATGTTGATTAACCAAAAATATATCTAGTGGAAACAAACGTGAAAGTCTAGAGAACTAAAACAGACAATGAAGTGGATGAGTAAACTTCACTTTTGTCCTCCTTTAAACTTATTCCCTGATTAATACTGTATAATACAAAAATAGATATATATATATATATATATATATATATATATATGTGCGTGTATACCTGTTTATGAGTGTATGGTATGACATATAAACCAAATATTAGGTTACATATCAAGTTGAAGCTCTGTTTAGCACACGAGTAAGCTAGAATGATCAACAGGAGGTCAAGTTTCACCTCCTTTTTACTTCAAAAAATCTATAACTTGAATCCTAGTTTATTTTAGAGCTTGAGTTCAAAAGGAAGGTTTATGTTATAGTCCTTAGTTAATTTTAAAAATAGTTTCAGAAATTATAAGAGTGTAAACCATCGTTTATCTTCAAACAACAATAAGGAACTCCTAAAAATCAAATTTTCGACCACCTTTATTTTCGAATTCTGGTATATGGTTGTGATTATATTATAAAATCACGGTTTTTGATGACTATACCGTGATTTTTAATAGCGTAGTCATCGAGAAATTTGGAGATAACCGAAGAGCGGGTTTAGGTCAAATTCTGGCTGTAGCAATGATCGGGGTCAGGGCGTTGAAGCTGAAGGGTCGTACAATGTAGAAAATCTAGGAAAAATATAGTTAGATTTTTATGGAATGTAGTTTGAGTAAATTTGAATTTTTTTGTGTCAAAGCATAGTTTTGGTTAACCTGGAGTTAGCGTTGAACTGCACTACCACTGGGAAATTTCAGGCGATCGCACTAATGTGAATTTAAGGGGTGATGTGCGATTAAGATTTGAATGGAGTTTGGCCTACATCGGCGAGCTGTGGTGGCATCTGAAGGTTGGTTTTCCGATCGAGGTGCATGAGGATTTTCGGGTAGTACTATCGAATTTTGGTGGAGGGAGTAATGGGGTCCGTGTGTAACGACCCGCCATTTTGACCGTGCCGAATCGACAAAACATGTCAACTTGAATCGTCTAAAATGACAGTTTGTCATTAGCATTTGAGGTAAATAGAATAAATCACAGATCACAGACGCAGATACAAATACAGAGCAATATGATATCTCGTAGCGGAAAATAAATAATACAATAGTATTTCATGAAGCTATTAAATAAAAAATTTACAACAGAGTTTTTATAAATAATATAGCGGAAGTTTAAAACAATAAATTTCTAATACATGAATAAATATAATTGTCTAAACAGAAATGACATAAATAACTGGATGATTGGAACAATTAAATAACAGCTGGATATAGGATGAGAAAAACCCAATATAACTTTAGACTCCAAAGTGAATCTCGAAAGCAGTAATAATCGACCTGACCCGAACCATAATGCAAAACAAAATAATTCGGATTAGGACTAACATTCTCATGGAAGTAAATCAACTCAAATGAAATGTTCGATGAAATGCACTCAATAACTTAAAGGATGTTTGGGATCACCATCCTCTAAGGATTCGTCAAACTAAAAATCCAATCACTTAGGTTCCAAATTCACTTTATATAATTCAAATCAAATCTTATATTTCGATTTAAACCAAATTATATCATATATTATTACTCAAGTCGTACCATTTAAATTCATAACTTATAAATTCAAATCAACATCTTATATTTCAATTCAAACAGTTTGTATAATTTAAACCATTCTTAAAAATTCGATTTAACAAAGTTGCAAATTCAAAACCAAACGATCTATATAAATCAATTCTACATATAGAACTTATGTATATACAAGTTCATGTATAGTCGCTTTAAATCAAATTCATTTCATATCAATTATAAATTCAAATCGGAATCAATTTTCGCAATTCAAGTTCATTACTTAAAAGTTCAAATCAACTCGAATTCAAATTCATATCCTATATCAGTTCATTCATTAAATCAAGTTTCATCATATAAATTTACATCTTAAACCTTGAATTCAAATCACGGAAATCTTTACTCATACACTCCCTAGTTTATTATTATAGTTTATAAAATATATAAAAGAAAATATTAATTTTGAAAAAAAAATGTATAAATTTATATAAATTCTAAAAATTAATTAGAAATAGATTATAAACATATATGAGATTTAAAAATATGGATATAGGTTTAAAAGAAATATTTATTATAATATATTAAGTTTAAAGTTTGAAAATACATATATGATTAAATTATATGGTTTGAAATAAATAAAATTTAAGTAAAAATTTCAGTAAGTATTTAAATCCATATTTACTCATAAAACCATTTCAAACATATAATTCAAAATTTATAAAATATTATTTTTAAAATCTTAAGCTATTATTTTTAAATTAAATTTTCCAAATCATTTTACTTCGAAAACACGACCAACGACGCCTGTATACAGTTTCTACATTATGGTCAAGTGATATGGATATTTATCATTTCAATCCGCAATTCAAAAATATTGTACGGGTATATATATCATTTCAACCTGCAATCCCAAATTCAGTAAAAATCGTTCAGGTCTATCATTTCAACCCATAACGATTTTTTCCTAATCTAATGTCCGTTCGGGTATGTATCATTTCAACCCTTAGTGATTTTTTCTAAACTAGGGATATCAACGATCACAAACAACAATCATATAGCAACAATCACAGCATATATATCATCAGTGCAACTACGTGTCGTACGAATATATCGTGTCACATATGAAATGTGCATACATATCACATCAAACAATTTTTACCAGCAATCCTATACATTTCATATAACAATTCATTATTGATCTAACATCCATGAAAAGTATAAGTCATATGTGAGATAAACTCTCCTTTCATGGCAAAGAAATGGAAACAAAGATATGATCTGACAATACAAAGGCAACACATGAGAATTCAATGAAGCCTGAAAGAAAGACAGAAGACGACACGAATGACCAATGAGATCAAACCGCATACGAGCCCACTGTTCTCCTTTTTTTTCCTACTGTGCATTTTTTCAAAATTTCTTCTTCTTCTTCATTTTATACAACAAAGATGAGATGGACGCACACCGCATTAATTTGTAGACAAAAGTCATAGGTATAGGCGTTGGTTGCGGCTCGGATATGCAACAAGCTAAGGTGTAGGTGGCTGTAAGGCAAAAGATGGCTGGGGTGAGTTACGCTTGTTTCGAGCTATGGTGTTGTACCGTAGTACGAGGAGCTACGTGTTTCGTAGAGCCGTTGCTCAGGCGCTGCAGTAAAAAAGAGGGAAAGCGGTGTCTTTCTGTTCACAAGGAAAAAAGTGAAAAGCATCCCTTTCGACCATTATACTCAAAAGGTAGAAAATGGGGAACACAACAGTATTTTTATTTCTTCTAGCGGAATGGGTTTTCTAGTGGAATGGGTTATATAATGGGAGATGGGAAAAGCATGAATAGTGTATAGGAAGGGATTTCGGTGCCCACCTCTACACGAGATAAAAGGAAACGGTAGGGAGATGAGTGGTTCTTTGGGAAGTGATGGCAATGAACAGTATGCAATGTAAATAGAAAAGGTCAGCTCACTTTTGATACTTATTTTACACGAAGCATTCAAAATTTAAAACGGCATGAAAAATTTCAAAGCGTGGCTATTGGAAACTTAGCAAGGGAACAAAATATAAACTAGAAAAGGAAAAGGTTTGGAAAAAAAGGGAAATGTGATAGGGCTTAAATGGCGTGCAACATGGAATTGAAAACATGAAACAAAATTTAATGCATGCATGGGAACCGAAAGGTTTGGAAAAATAGGAAAAACATAAATGGCGTTCGGTTTTGAAATAAGTATGCATTGGAAATACATGCATCCATTGAAATAGAAATGACGTGAAGGAAAACAAACGCTTGCATGGGAACATGAAAGTGTAATGTGCATGAATGGATATATTTAAGGACGTGCATGACAAAGTGTAACATGCATGAATGGAAATATTTAAGGACGTACATGAAAAATAAGTAGGAAGTGGAGCATTGGCGTGAAGGCATGGTTTAAATAAAGGTATATGTGCCACTTTTCTTAAGCTTTTGAGGACAAAAAAATAAATGAGGGGTTTAATAAAATAAAAGAACGGGTTTTGCAGACCCAAATGGTCTAGAAAAATATACAGGACCAAAATAGGAACACATCGAAATCAAATGACTTTGCTTCAAAAATGAATTAAGCAAGCCTTTTTGAAATTTCAGTGCAAACTGAGCATCGAAATTGACAAATGAATATATTATGCTGATCAGCACAATGAGTGTAACGACCCGCGTTCTACGCATCGGAAGATCGTAGAATATTTATTTCTTTTTCGTATGAAGTTGTATGGTCGTGTAACTTTGGGGAACGACTATTTGGGTAATTTCCCATGTTCATGATTTTTGCCGATTTTTAAATGACCATTTTGCCCCTAGCTAATCTTGTTTCGGCCATAACTTTTGATTGAAAAGGAGTTTTGACATGAAACCACTACCACGGGCTTTTGATGATGTTTTACAATTCCGTAGAGTGGTCACATTAGCCAAACGGACTCACCGTTTGGGAGATATGACTGAAACAAGGTTTAGAAGGTGAAAAACAGCTTAACCGGGCCTAATTAGGGTGATTAACAAAAGGGCCCATAACCCATTTCAGGATTAGGGTTATGGGGAGGCTGAGAACAATAGGGAATCTAATTTTATTTCAATTTTCAGACATCTAAAACTATTCCTTAACCTTAGCCATGGCCTCTACCTTCTAAAATCATCCAAAATCGCTCTCTAATCAAGGATTAAGCTTAGCGACGCCAAATCAAGGAAGATCTTCACCAAATCAGTGTTAGAGCCACTGTTAGACACCAGTATTCGCCCAAATCAGTGAAGTTTCAGTTATGAAAATTTTAATTGTGGCAAAGGTGAGTGATTTGCATTGTTTTTCACTAATTACGGCTAATTAGGGGTGATTAGTGATAATTAGCGAAAATATGGCTCAGAAAAATATGGACAATTTTGTAAAATTCTTTAATATTATTTCAGGGCTCTGATAAAAATTTGGGTTAATTTGGACATGTTTTACTAATTGTATGGTTAAGTCATGATTAAGGGGATTAAGGGGAAATCCTGCTTTTTGGGTATATTTGATCTAAAATATTTCATGTGAATGATGTTTTAATGTTTTTTATTGATTCTATATGTTGTTACCGCTGTTTGGAATGTTGTGTTATCTCATAGAAAGGTTAGAGTGGTTGAAAACGCCGTCGTTTGGCGAAAACAACTTGCTGGAAAAAGTTGCAGATTTTCAGAACTGGTTAGGAGGAACACCCGATCTGATCCGGATAGAAGAAAGACACCCGATCCGATCCGGATAAGAGCAAGACACTCGATCCGATCCGGATAGGAGCAAGACACCCAATCCGATCCGGATAGGAGCAAGACACCCGAACCGATCCGGATAGGAGAAAGACACCCGAACCAATCCAGATAGGAGGAAGACACCGGAACCGAACCGGATAGGAGAAGGAGAAAAGGAGACCCGAACCGAACCGGATAGAAGGAGGAGACCTGAACCGAACCGGATAGGAGGAGGAGAGCAGAACCTAACCGGATAGGAGGAGGAGACCTGAACCAGGTCGGATAGGAGGAGGAGACCCGAACCGAATAGGAGGAAGAGACCCGAACCGAAACGGATAGGAGGAAGTCCCGAACCGACCCGGATAGGAGGAGGAGACCCAAACAGAACCTGATAGGAGGAGGAGACCCGAACCAATCCGGAGGAGACCAGAACCCGAGATGCAAAGGTAGTCCAAATGGGAAGTAGAACTCAGGATCTAGATGGGAACCAACGAGTTGACTTCATGAGTTGGGTTTTGCTGCAGGATGTGTGCTAAGGGGTTATCGACGTCTTTAGCTTTGACTCACCACGGAAAGACAGATATTGGCTACGGATCAGTGCAGTGAAGTTGTCATGACTTCATGGGGCAGAGTGATTGTAGCAAGGCTATGAGCCATTGCAGTGGAGCCATCATGACTTCATGGGGGCAGAGTGGACATAGCAAAGGATTAGTGGCTATGGATCAGTGCAGTGGTGTCTTTATGACTCCATGGGGCAGAGTAATCATAGCAAGGAATAGGGTGATCAAAGTGGTGGATATCAAATGCTTTACGCACTGAGTGAGAGATGTGAGGATGGTTGCTATGATTGATTGTTTGCCATCATTATGTCATGCACACCCCCACCCCCGTATTCCTTACACCATATGTTAGTGGCACCTTAGAGTATTATACGATATGTTGTACTAACTCTTAGGTTGCAGGTCTAGGTTTAGGTATGGTTTAATATACCTGTTATTATTCTGTTTTGCTGCTTATCGCTCATACCAAACTTTTGTTTGACCCAGAGTTTTATGTCTCTTCTTATTACTCTGGGAGCTCTTAAACGGGCAGACTAGAGACAGGTTAGGGGGTATGCATGAGTAGTTGTACCGGAGATGAGCAGGAGGCTCCCATGTATGATATATATAGATACTCTCCCTGTGCCGCTGCTGGTCACTACTTTGGGCATTAGTAGTGTACCTTCCTTATTTGCTTTAGAGACAGTTTTCAAAAGTTGTAATAATGATGATGTTGAACATAAGCTGTATTAGGATTTTCCGCTGCTATGATGTTTAATTTTTAGCTTATGCACTGTCTCGCCTGTTTATGTCAAAGTATGTTATTATTATATTTTATTCCATGCGTTGTGAGACATTCTACAGGTTCCTTGTTAGTTCAAATTCCTTTCTTTTCCTTTCTTTGGCGACCGTCCCGTACTAGTTGGATGTCAGCACAGCGCATTTCGAGGGAAATGTTAGCTGGTCCGGAGCGGGTCGTCACATTTGGTATCAGAGCTCTAGGTTGCGTAGTTAACCTAGGGAAAGGCACCAAGAAGAGATAGTACATATATGAGAGCGCGTATTTGTTATATTTTGGTTTTCAAAAGTTATATATATACTATTAGTATATCTAAGGATCGAGTCGCATTGCACTGGCACCACTGAAGATATGGTTAATCGTTTCTCTTTACAGATTGAACGATGAGCCGACATACGAGGGGTACTGGTAGAGGAGCTAATAATGGGAATGCTCCTGATATGAGGACGATGTTCACTGACTTCATGAGGGAGATGCTTAGAAATGTGCAAGGAGCAGTTCCTAATGCTGCAAATGGTGGTAGTGCATCGGTGCAGGCGCCTAGGGCCGATTTCGCCAAGCTATGCAAGGATTACACTAGCCTTGGTGGGAAGCCGTTCCACGGAACAGAGTCGGCTACGGATGTTCAGGATTGGTTGGATAGCTATGAGCGTATCTTCGAAGACTTGGGTATTGAGGATGCGATGAAGAGAAAGCTAACATCCTGTCACCTGCAAGGACGGGTGATGAATTGGTGGAATGCTATTAAGGCAGCTACTCCAGAGGATCAAGTTACGCGGGATCAGTTTAAGGCCCGATTCGGTGATAAGTTTATCCCAGCTTCTCAGAAATCAGAATTGTTTAAGAAGTTCTTGGAGCTAAAACAGAATTGTAGAGTAGTCTCGGAGTATATAGCTGAGTTCAATACTTTATCGAAGTATGGATTATCCCTTATCGACACTGCCGAGAAGAAAAACGAGAAGTTCATAACTGGCTCGGATGGGTACTTGGGGGAAAGGCTTATAAACCATATCGATGAGACGTTTAAATCAATTATGGGTAAAGCTTTGAGATTAGAAAGTCTATACCCTAAGTCAAAGACTGAGGTTTTATCTGCAGAAGACCCAAAGCCACAAGCAAGCGGTGGAGGCAAAAATGGTTCTCAGAATAAGAGAAAGCATAATCAGACCAAGGATGGCCAGAAAAAGAGTAACAAAGATGTTGAGTGCTTCAGCTGTGGTAAGAAGGGCCACTATGCCAAAAAGTGTCGGGCCAAGCAAGCAGATAGGAAGTGCTTTAACTGCGGCCAAGTGGGACATCATAAGGATAAGTTTCCGCAACCCCCTAAGGAGAAGAAAATTGTGAAAGCATATGCTATCAATGTTGTTCCTTCTTCGCCGAATGCCCCAGCTGCGGCGGAGAAAGGAAAGAATGTTGTTATTCAAGGTATGCTTTATGTTTATGATGTTCCAGTTAGAGTGTTGTTTGATACATGAGCTTCCAGTTCCTTCATATCTAGTGACCTGGTAGACAGGTTGGGATTGGAACCCGAGATTGTCGATAGACCTTTAGTAGTGACAAACCCAATTGGTGGTTCGACTAGCCTTAGCATGATTTGCCGTAATGTGGTCTTATCGAGTCATGGATGCATGTTTGTTTGTGATTGCTTTGTTTTGGGCTTTACTGGGTTTGGCATTATTTTGGGAGTCGATTGGCTCCAAAGATACGGGGTGGTGGTAGATTGTGAGGGCTTTTTGGTGACAGT
Source organism: Allium sativum (assembly GCA_030737875.1). Lineage (NCBI taxonomy): Eukaryota > Viridiplantae > Streptophyta > Magnoliopsida > Asparagales > Amaryllidaceae > Allium > Allium sativum. The sequence goes on from CM060919.1 coordinate 173,031,014, forward strand.
TAAAGCGGATGATGGGCGGAGGGTAGTGTTTGGTGGTCTACCTAGTGATGGGGTAATGGCTAGTTTTCTAAATTCCCTCGACATCCCGCATGATGAGTTGTCAAATGTGCCCGTGGCTGGCCAGTATCCGGACATCTTCGAGGAAGTGACCAGACTTCCACCACACCGAGAGATTGAGTTCCGTATTGATTTAGTGAAAGATGCCAGACCTATAGTGATGCCACTTCGTCGTATGGCACCAAGGGAGCAGCGAGAGCTCGAGGTGCAAGTGAGCGATCTTTTGAAGAAGGGGTTTATCAGAAGAAGTGTTTCTGAGTGGGGAGAACCAGTTGTGTTTGCCACCAAGGCTGATGGTTCCCTTCGATTGTGTGTGGACTATCGCGAGCTGAATAAGGTGACGAGGAAGAGTAAGTATCCTCTACCGCGGATAAATGATTTGTTTGATCAGTTGAGTGGAGCAAGAGTTTTCTCTCAGTTGGATCTTGCGATAGGTTTTCATCAGCTTAGAGTTGAAACTGAGAGTACAGCTAAAACGGCATTTCGAACGCCGACTGGATTCTATGAGTGGTTGGTCATGCCATTCGGGTTGACCAATGCACCAATATATTTTGTGAATCTTATGAATAGGGTTTTCAGGGATCAATTGAATAAGTTTGTTCTTGTGTTCGTGGATGATATTTTGGTCTACTCGAGGACAGAGGAAGAACACAAGGAACATTTGAGAGTAGTGATGGAGGTGTTGAGAAAACACCAATTGAAAGCAAAGTTTTCTAAGTGTCACCTCTGGAAGAGGGAAGTGAGATTCTTGGGCCATGTTGTTTTAGAGAATGGTATTTCTGTGGACCCTGCGAAGGTGGCTACGGTACAAGATTGGTCTACGCCCAAGAATGCAATAGACATAAGAAGTTTCTTGGGGTTAGCCGTATATTATCGTAAGTTTATCCAGGACTTCTCCAAGATAGCAGCACCATTGACTCAGTTGACCAAGAAGAATCAAGCTTTCGTTTGGGACGAAAGGTGTGAAAATGCATTCAAGAGTCTAAAGGAAAAGTTGACGCGTGCACCAGTGTTAGTAATTCCTAAAGGGAATGAAGAGATGACAGTATACACGGACGCATGTGGTACCGGATTATGTGCTGTGTTGATGCAAGAAGGTAGGGTTGTAGCTTATGCAAGTCGGCAACTGAAACCGCATGAGAAAAGATACCCTACCCACGATTTGGAGTTGGCAGCGATCGTGTTCGCGCTGAAGATGTGGAGACATTATCTATTGGGAGAAAAATTTGAGTTGTTTACCAATCATAAAATCATTAAAGTATCTCTTCTCTCAGAAGGATCTAAATCTCTGACAACAAAGATGGTTAGAATTCTTGGCTTCCTATGATTTCAGTATCTCATATACACCAGGAATGGGCAATGCAGTAGCTGATGCATTGAGTAGAAGACATGCTAGTTTAGGGGCTATGTTCCTTGAGTGGAAGCAACTGGAGTATATCGCAGGGTACGATTTCAGACCAAAGTGTGAATTGCATCCAGCTATGTTAGCGAGTTTGACGATCAGACCCACATTGATTGAGTGGATTGGTTCAAGTCAGAGGGATGATCCTAATCTACTAGAAATCATCTCCAAGTTAGAGATGGGTATCGATGAGGAGATGAACAAGTATGGGCTTGATCGAGATGGATGGCTTCGAAAGAATGGAAGGTTAGTTATACCCAACGTGAATGGATTGAGAGATGAAGTGCTTAGAGAATGTCATCACTCAAAGATGACCATACATCCCAGTGGTAAAAAAATGTATCGAGACATGAAACAGACCTGCTACTGGGACGGAATGAAAAGAGAAGTTGGGAAGTTTATATCCAAATGCATGAATTGCCAACGAGCTAAAGCTGAGAAAAATAAGCCTAGTGGTTTGTTGCAACCATTAGAAATCCACAAATGGAAATGGGAACAAGTCTCAATGGATTTTATTGATGGGTTACCAAGGACTAGATCGGGTCATGATAGCATTTGGGTGATTGTGGACCGATTGACCAAGAGTGCGAAGTTTATACCCGTCAAATCGAATAAAACGGCAGCTAAGTTGGCAGAACTGTATATGAAATGGGTAGTGAGATTTCATAGAGTACCTAAAAGCATTGTGAGTGACCGAGACCTGTTGTTTACTAGTGGGTTTTGGAAGAGCTTACAAGAGGCTCTAGGGTCAGAATTATATCCCAGTATTGCGTATCTTCCTCAAACTGATGGTCAAACAGAAAGGGTGAATCGTATATTAGAAGACCTCTTGAGAGCTTGCATATTGGATTTTGGTGGATCATGGGATGACCATTTGCATCTAGTAGAGTTTGCATATAATAATAGTTACCAATCCAGTATTGATATGGCTCCATTTGAAGCTTTGTACGGAAGACTGTACTCACCGTCTTGTTGGTTAGAAACTGGTGAGAAGTTTGTGCTTGGACCAGATGTGATAAGAGAAACATCAGATATGATTAAGATTGTTCAACAGCGAATGAAGTCTGCTGAAGACAGACGGAAGAGTTATGCTGATAAGAGAAGAAGAGAATTGAAAGTCTCCGTTGGTGACCTAGTATTTGTCAAGATCTCTCCATTAAGGAATGTGATTCAATTTGGAAGGAGAGGAAAGTTGGCACCAAGATTTGTTGGTCCATTCCCAGTCCTTGAGCAAGTTGGGAATTTGGCGTATAAAGTTGAATTACTAGACAAGATGGCGGGAGTTCACAACGTATTTCATGTTTCCTAGTTAAGGAAATTCATGCACGACCCCGATGTGGCTATTTCACCGGATCAGTTGGATGATATCGAAGTAGAACCCGAGGCGGTTGGGAACCGCAAGCCGATTCGTATTGTCGAGCATGATACGAAACAACTTCGAAGGAAAGAAGTGAAACTAGTAAAGATTCAGTGGGGCGAGGATGAAAATGACTGTACTTTGGAGACAGAGGAGAGTATTGAGAAGGCGTATCTAGAACTCTTTGCCTGGTAAGATTCTACTTATGATTTAGTTTTCCGCATGCTAGGATAGACTTTTTTGTTTGTTTTGTACGTTGATTGTTGTAAATGATTGGTGGGCATGCAGGACACTTTGTATGTTTTGGTTAAGGAATTTCGGGGATGAAATTTCCTAAGGGGGGGAGAATGTAACGACCCGCGTTCTACGCATCGGAAGATCGCAGAACATTTATTTCTTTTTCGTATGAAGTCGTATGGTCGTGTAGCTTTGGGGACGACTATTGGGGTCATTTCCCATATTCATGATTTTTGCCGATTTTTAAATGACCGTTTTGCCCCTGGCTGATATTGTTTCAGCCATAACTTTTGATTGGAAAGGAGTTTTAACTTGAAACCACTTCCATTGGCTATGGATGATGGTTTACAATTCCGTAGAGTGGTCACATTAGCCAAACGGACTCACCGTTTGGGATATATGGCTGAAACAAGGTTTAGAAGGTGAAAAACAGCTTAATCGGGCCTAATTATGGTGATTAGCAAGAGGGTTCATAACCCATTTCGGGATTAGGGTTATGGGGAGGCTGAGAACAGTAGGGAAACGAATTTTATTTCATTTTTCAGCCGTCTAAAACTATTCCTTAACCCTAGCCCTGACCTCTACCTTCTAAAATCATCCAAAATCGCTCTCTAATCAAGGATTAAGCTTAGCAACGCCAAGTCAAGGAAGATCTTAACCAAAATAGTGTTGGAACCGCTGGTAGACATCAGTATTTGCCCAAATCAGTGAAGCTTCAGTTCTAAAAATTTTAATTGTGGCAAAGGTGAGTGATTTACATTGTTTTTCACTAATTACGGCTAATTAGGGGTGATTAGTGATAATTAGCAAAATTGTGGCTCAGAAAAAACTGGAAAAATTTGTAAAATTCTTAAATACTATTTCGGGGCTCTGATAAAAGTTTGGGTTAATTTGGACATGTTTTACTAATTGCATGGTTAAGTCATGATTAAGGGGATTAAGAGGAAAATAATGCTTTTTGGGTATATTTGATCTAAAATATTTCATGTGAATGATATTTTAATGTTTTTGATTGATTCTATATGTTGTTACCGCTGTTTGGAATGTTTTGTGATGTCATAAAAAGGTTAGAATGGTTGAAAACGCCGTCGTTTGGCGAAAACAGCTTGTTGGAAAAAGTTGCAAATTTTCAGAACCGGTTAGGAGGAACACCCGATCTGATCCGGATAGGAGCAAGAAACCCGATCCGATCTGGATAGGAGTAAGACACCCGATCCGATCTGGATAGGAGCAAGGCACCCGATCCGATCCGGATAGGAGTAAGACACCCAATCCGATCTGGATAGGAGAATGACACCCGAACCGATCCGGATAGGAGAAAGACACCCGAACCTATCCGGATAGGAGGAATACACCCGAACCGAACCGGATAGGAGAAGGAGAGAAGGAGACCCGATCTGAACCGGATAGAAGGAGGAGATCCGAACCGAACTGGATAGGAGGAGGAGACCCGAACCGAACCGTACCGGATAGGATGAAGAGACCCGAACCGAACCGGATAGGAGGAAGACCCGAACCGAATCGGGTAGGAGGAGGAGACCCGAACCTAACCGGATAGGAGGAGGAGACCCGAACCGATCCGGAGGAGACCAAAACCCGAAATGCAAAGGTAGTCCAAATGGGAAGTAGAACTCAGGATCCATATGGGAACCAACGAGTTGACTTCATGAGTTGGGCTTTGCTGCGGGACGTGTGCTAAGGGGTTATCGACATCTATAGCTTAGACTCACCACGGAAAGACGGGATATTGGCTACGGATCAGTGCAGTGAAGTTGTCATGACTTCATGGGGCAGAGTGATCGTAGCAAGGCTATGAGCCAGTGCAGTGGAGCCATCATGACTCCATGGGGCAGAGTGGACATAGCAAAGGATTAGTGGCTATGGATCAGTGCATGGTGTCATTACGACTCTACGGGGCAAAGTGATCATAGCAAGGAATAAGGTGATCAAAGTGGTGGATATCGTATGCTTTACGCACTGAGTGAGAGATGTGAGGATGGTTGCTATGGTTGATTGTTTGCCACCATTATGTCATGCACACCCCTACCCCCGTATTCCTTACACCATATGTTAGTGGCACCTTAGATTATTGTACGGTATGTTGTACTAACTCTTTGGTTGCAGGTCAAGGTTTAGGTATGGTACTGTTATTATTCTGTTTTGTTGCTTATCGCTCATACCAGATTTTTGTCTAACCCACGGGTTTATGTCTCTTCTTATTACTCTGGGTGCTCTTAAACGGGCAGACTAGAGACAGGTTAGGTGGTATGCACGAGTAGTTGTACCGGAGATGAGTAGGAGGCTCCCACGTATGATATATATAGATATTCTCCCTGTGTCGCTGCTGGTCACTACTTTGGGCATTAGTAGTGTACATTCTTTATTTGCTTTAGAGACAATTTTTAAAAGTTGTAATAATGATGATGTGGAACATAAGCTGTATTTGAATTTTTCACTGCTATGATGTTTAGTTTTTAGCTTACGCAATGTCACGCCTGTTTTATGTCAAAGTATGTTATTATTATATTTTATTCCATGCGCTGTGAGACATTCTATAGGTTCCTTATTAGATCAAATTCCTTTCTTTTCCTTTCTTTGGCGACCGTCACATACTATTTGGACGTCAGCATAGCGCATTTCGAGGGAAATGTCAACCGGTCCGGGGCGGGCCGTCACAATGAGACGGACGCAACGATATATAATTTGCAATGTTAGGATGCTCCGTTCAAAAACATATTATGGGCCCCTTTTATTGTAAAAATGCGGATGGAAAACAGAGGTCGAAACGTTTGATTTTCGTGAAACGAATTTTGCCGTTAGATTCTTGACAAAGAGTAGAATATTTTTCAAGTTTTTCCGAGATGATTTCAGAGAGATTTTAAAATCAACATAATTTGAACTGTTATGCGCAGCCTTACGCTGAAAATTGAGCGACCAACAAACAATCAAGTTTTCCGACGAAATTTTTAGAGTTGCGACATCTCACTTTACGTATTTCAAATTTCAAACTCCTGTTACGAGAAATTATAGAATATTATGAAATAAAATCAAGAGTATAATTTTTATTAATATTGAGAACAAATTATATAATACGACTTTACTATTTAAATTAGAATATAAGAATAAATTCAAATTAAACTAAATAAACTTGATTTAATATATATAATAAATAAGACCGAAATTGAAAATATTATTAAAATATATTCATATCAAATCAAATTCATTCGTTATATAAAAACCAAAATAAATTTAGTTTTTAATCCAAAATCAAAATAGTTACAAAAATACAAACAAACTGAGTTTTAAACAAAAAAAATAAAATCAAAATCAAAATCAAAATTTAAATTAAATAATTTTATAAAAAAACACTTAAAATTCCGGGTTGTTACATTCTCCCCCACTCAAACCTTTTCGTCCCCGAAATGGAACGAGACATGGAAATAGTATTTAAATAATTAATATTTTTAAAACAATAGTTCAAATTTATCTTCATATCCATATATACTTTGAAAGTATATATATTTAAATCAATGTTAAAATATTTTCCAACTTTTCAAAATAATTTTGAGAATTCAATCGACGTCTCGATTGGCGATGTATATTTATCCCACTTTCAAAACCCAAAAATAGATATCGATGACGCTGCGTAGTCATCAGCAGAATCATTTTCAAGCGACTAGAGTGTGACTCTATATCTATCCAATGCATATAGGATTTAACATATACATTGGTTAGACGTATATCCAAATCACTTTGCATTCGATAGGCCAACTTTAACGTCAAATAAATACTCAAAACATCTTTCTATATTTAAACAGAATATATATCAAATTTTCAAATTATACATTATAAGTAATATATTTCAAATCATTAAAATTTTAAATAGGGAAATATATATTTCTCCCCCACTTGTTTATTTATTAAAATTCAACTTCAATCGATAATAAATATACGATAGTATACATAATATTATTCTATAATATACCAAAATATTTCCAAAGCCAAGTCATCAATATTTAAACTTATAAAACTAGTTTAATTCTATAAGTTTAACATATATACATTACAAACTAAATCTATATAAATCCATTTAAATTTATAAATTCCCATACATAGATACATTTATAAACTATACCATTATATATTTCAATCAAAATAAAATCAATTTCTTTCAAAATCTACATCTTTAAATCTTATTTAAAATAATATGGTTTATAAAATATAAAATCTTAAAGTATAAATATTAAATCATTCAAAATATTGGTATTACCAAACAAAATGTTGTTTCAAATATACATCAAAAATTTATCAAGAAAATATCGATTTCAAAATAAGAAGGAACTCGCTAGAAGATTAATACTCTCTTTCTACTCCTTACCTTGCTACGGGAAAGATAAGTTATAGAATTCGAGTTAAAAGCTGAATGAATGAAAGAGCCTAATCAAAGAGGATCTATGAAGGAAGAAGGATTCAAATGGAAGGGAGATTTCAAAAAAAGATTAAAATATTAAGCAGAATTCTATATCCGAAAATATTTGTTTTAAAAACATTTAAAATCTCTTTCTTAGTTTATTATGTTGAGGTTATATAAATTTAATTGCAAGTTATTGGTTTGTTATTTAACGTTTGAAAATACTTGATAACTCGAAGTTTAACAAGCTTACTGCCATTCTGATAGACGTTAGGCATACACTAGCCAGGTGTACGACCAAAATCTCTAAGTACTAAATATACTTGTTTCAACTCATAGTAAAAATACTTAAAACATTTAAAATAGATATGGAAAATGCTTCCCCTATGGATCGCGGTTACTCGGCGGTTGCGCTACTATCCCAGTAGAATCGCTTGTAACCGTAGGTATCACACCCCTCGGATTTCGCCATGGTTTTTTCCATAGATCGCAGTTACGCGGTGGTTACACCACTACCCAGTGGAATCGCTTGTAACTGTAGGCATCGCTCCCCTCTAATTTCGCTATGGCTTCTAGGTCGCAGTTACACGGTGGTTACACCACTATCTCAGTTGAATAACTTGTAACTATAGGTATCTCGCCCCTCGAATTACGCTAGAACAGATAAGTAATAATAATAATCAATGAGATCTCACCGAGTGAGATTCCAATGTCGATGGATACTCCAATCGATGGAGCACCAACGTAGCTACAATTTCCGATTTCTGATGGACACTCTCGACGAACGCCAACGCAATCCCTCTCATCAGGAATTACGATTTCGATGGAAGGTACTTCCCATATCTTTATTTCGAAAACAGATATACTCTTTATATAGTACTTCATTTCACGTTTCACGCATATAGCACTTATATCAATAAGATTTCTTTTCAACATCATGTTTCAAATATATCATTCTTATATAAATTCCATTATATAAGGTTTCATTTTAAACCAATTCACTTCCAAATCAATAGCTTTCTAATTAATCATAATTCTTCTATGCATCTTTCACACATTCACACACACACACACATATAAGGTTCGATAACTCATATCAAATATTCAATATCAAAGATTCTCGAAATTTCATTCCAATACCAATTCAGTTTTGATTTTGAAATAAATTTGAATATTCAGTGCCATTCCAAATATTATTCATAAATGGTTGGATCATTCAAATAGTTGAAAATTATATTTTTAAATTGAATAATCGGATATGAGGTCAATCATTTCATATCGAAACATCTCAAGATGTACAATTACATTATCCTAATATATAGGATTATCATTGGACCAAACTCGAGAATCAATTCTGGATTTTCTTTCAATCATTCAAAATATACCTACATGTATATATCAAATTGTGCTTCTCAAATCAAACTTCGTTGGATAACAAAGTGGTTCATAAAATCACTTCAAACTTTTTATTCAAAAATACTTGCATATACTACTAGTACTTTTTCCCAAACTTTAGAAATCAATTTCAAATTATTCCGAAACAAAATTCTCAAGGTTTAGTCAAACGATCTCCTTAGTTATACTAAATCATTTTATTCAACGTCTTAACTTTATTTGCAATATTTACATTCTCTCATAATCTCGAAAACCGCGACAACCCGAAGATGGATTTCAAATGGGATCAAGATTCAAATCGAAGGAGAACTTAATAAAGAAGCTATCGAAGAGAATGGATTCGAAATGGGAATTCTGGAAGGATTTAAATTTCAAAATACTTTACGTTTCAAAATAATTCATATTTTCAAAATACGTTCTCTCACAAGAAGGATTCTGCGACAGATTCCACTCATTTTAGGGTGTCACTACCCTATCTGTAATGAGCTTTTACCTCATAAGCTAAAACTTTGACAAACCAAAGCTCTGATACCACATGTAACGACCCGCCATTTTGACCGTTCCGAATCGACAAAACATGTCAACTCGAGCCATCCAAAACGACATATTGTTATTAGCTTCTGAGTTAAATAGAATAAATCACAGAATCACTTATCATAGACATAGATACAGAGCAATATGATATCTCATAGCAGAAAATAAATAATACAATAGTAGTTCATGAAGCTACTAAATAAAAATTTTACATCAGAGTTTTCATAAATAATACAGTGGAAGTTTAAAACAATAAATTTCTAATACATGAATAAATGTAATTGTCTAAACAGAAATAACTGGATGACTGGAACAACTGATCAACGGTTGGATATAGGATGAGAAAAGCCCAATATAACTTCAGACTCTAAAGTGAATCTCGAAAGCAGTATTAATCAATCTGACCCGAACAATAATGCAAAAAAAAAAAAAAAAAATCGGATCAGGACTAACATTCTCATAGACGTAAATCAACTCAAATGAAATGTTCAATCAAATGCACTCAATAACTTAAAGGATGTTTGGGATCGCCATCCTCTAAGGATATGTCAAACTAAAAATCCAATCACTTAGGTTCCAAATTCAATTTATATAATTCAAATCAGATCTTATTCTTCGATTTAAACCAAATCATATCGTATATTATAACTCAAGTCAAACCATTTAAATTCATAACTTATAAATTCAAATCAACATCTTATATTTCTTCAAACACTTTGTATAATTTAAACCATTCTTAAAAAAATCGATTTACCAAAGTTCCAAATTCAAAACCAAATGATCTATATATAAAACTTATATATATATACACACAAAAGTTCATGTATAGTCACTTTAAATCGAATTCATTTCATCTCAATTATAAATTCAAATCGGAATCAATTTTCGCAATTCATGTTCATTTCTTATAAGTTCAAATCAATTCGAATTCAAATTCATATCTTATATCAATTCATTCATTAAATCAAGTTTCGTTATATAAATTTACATCTTAAACCTTGAATTCAAATCTTGGAAATCTTTACTCATACACTCCCTAGTTTATTATTATAGTTTATAAAATATATAAAAGAAATATTAACTTTGAAAACATATATATATATATGTTTATAAAATTCTAAAAATTAATTAGAAATAGATTATAAACATATATGAGATTTAATAATATAGAAATTGGTTTAAAGAAATATTTATTATAATATATTAAGTTTAAAGTTTGAAAATACATATATGATTAAATTATATGATTTGAAATAAATAAAATTTAAGTAAAATCTTTAGTAAGTATTTAAATCCATATTTACTCATAAAATCATTTTAAACATATGTTTAAAATTTATAAAATATAAGTTTTAAAATCTTAAGCTATTATTTTTAAATTAAAATTTCCAAATCAATTTACTTCGAAAACACGACCAACGGTGTGCGTTTACAGTTTCTACCTGTCAAGTGATATGGATAATCATTTCAATCCGCAATTTAAAAATATTGTACAGGTATATATCATTTCAACCCACAATCCCAAATTCAGTAAAAATCGTTCAAGTATATCATTTCAACCCGTAATGATTTTTCCCTAATCTAATGTCCGTTCGGGTATGTATAATTTCAACCCTTAGTGATTTTTCCTGAACTAGTGGTATCAACAATCACAAAAAACAATCATATACTAACAATCACAGCATATATATCATCAGTGCAACTATGTGTCATATGAAAATATTCTGTCACATATGAATGTGCATACATATTGAATCAAACAATTTCTACCAGCAATCCTATACATTCCATATAACAGTTCATTATTGATCTAACATCCATGAAAAATATAAGTCACATGTGATATAAACTCACCTTTCGTGGCAAAGAAATGGAAACAAAGATATGATCGGACAATACAAAGGCAACACATGAAAATTCGATGAAGCCCGAAAGAAAGACAAAAGACAACATGAACGACCAATGAGATCAAACCGCATATGAGCCCACTGTCCTCCTTTTTTTCCTACGATGCCTTTTTTCAAAATTTATTCGTCTTCTTCTTTTTATACAAAAAAGATGAGATGGACGCACACCGCATTAAGTTGTAGACAAAGGTCATAGGTATAGGCGTTGGTTGCGGATCGGATAGGCAACAAGCTAGGGTGTAGGTGGTTGCAAGGCAAAAGAGGGCTAGGGTGAGTTACGCTTGTTTCGAGCTGTGGTGCTGTACCCTGGTATGAGGAGCTATGTGTTTCAGAGAGCCGTTGTTCAGATGCTGCAGTAAAAAAAAGGGAAAGCAGAGTCTTTCTGTTCACAGGAAAAAAGTGAAGAGCAGCCCTTTCGGTCATTATATTCATAAGGAAGAAAATGGGGAACACAACAGTATTTTTATTTTTTCTAGCGGAGCGGCTTTTCTAGTGGAATGGGTTATAAAATGGGAGATGGGAAAAGCATGAATAGCGTATAGGAAGGGATTTCGGTGCCCACATCTACACGAGATAAAAGGAAATGGTAGGGAGATGAGCCGTTCTTTGGGAAGTGATGGAAACGAACGGTATGCAATGTAAATAGAAAAGGTCAACTGACTTTGATACTTATTTTACACGAAGCTTTCAAAAATTAAAATGGCATGAAAAATTCCAAAGCGTGGCTATTTAAAACTTAGCATGGGAACAAAATAAAATGGAAAAGGAAAAGGTTTGGAAAACAAATTTTAATGCATGCATGGGAACCGAAGGGTTTGGGAAAATAGGAAAAAACGTAAATGACGTTTGGTTTTGAAATAAATATGTATTGGAAATGCATGCATCCTTTGAAATAGAAATGACGTGAAAGAAAACAAACATTTGCGTGGGAACATGAAAGTGTAATGTGCATGAATGGATATATTTAAGGACATGCATGACAAAGTGTAACATTCATGAATGGATATATTTAAGTATGTACATGACAAAAAAGTAGGACATGGAGCATTGGCGTGAAGACATGGTTTAAATAAAAGTAAATGTGCCACTTTTCTTAATCTTTTGAGAACAAAAAAATAAATGAGGGGTTTAATAAAGTAAAAGAACGGGTTTTGCAGACCCAAATGGTCTAGTAAATATGTAGGATCAGAATAAGGACACATCGAACTCAAATGGCTTTGCTTCAAAAATGAACTATGCAAGCCTTTTTGAAATTTCAGCATGAACTGAGCATTGAAACTGACAAATGAATATATTATGTTGATCAGCACGATGAGACGGACGCGACGATATATAATTTCCAGTGTCAAGATGCTCCGTACAAAAATGCATTACGGACCCCTTTTAATGTAAAAACGCGGATGGAAAACAGAGGTCCAAACGTTTGATTTTTGCTAGACGGATTTTTCCCCTTAGATTCCTGACAATGAGTAGAATATTCTTCATGTTTGTCCGAGCTAATTTCAGAGAGATTTTAAAATCGATAAAATTTGAACTGTTATGCGCAGTTTTGCACTGAAAATTGAGATACTGACAAACATTCAAATTTTCCAATGAAATTATTAGAGTTGCTACGTCTCACTGTAGGTATTTCAAATTTCAAATTCTCGTTACAAGAAATTATAGAATATGATGAAATTAAATCAAGAATATAATTTTAATTAATATTGAGAACAAATTATATAATACGACTTTACTATTTAAATTAAAATATAAGAATAAATTCAAATTCAACTAAATAAACTCGATTTAATTTATATACTAAATACTAGACTTGGCAATCGTGTCGTTTCGTGTACTTTCGTGTTTTCGTGTACTCAGAGCTAAAACCGAAAACGACCCGAAATCATTCCGTGTACCTGTTTACCCGATCCGAACACGAAACGAAATAATTCGTGTAAACACGAAACGACACGAAAAGTACACGAAATTAATTTCGTGTACTTCCTGTTCGTGTACTTTTGTGTACTTTCGTGTACTTCCTGTTCGTGTACTTTTGTGTACACGAAAAGTACACGAAATTAATATATTATATGATATATAAAAAATAAAAATTATATATAAAATATTTCATGTACTTTCGTGTATTGAAAGTGAAAACCCATATCCGACACGAAATTTATCGTGTAATTTCGTGTTCGTGTACTTTCGTGTTTCGTATACCAAAAATCAAAACCCATAACCGTTTATTTCATGTCGTTTTGTTTCGTGTTAGAGTGTCACGTGTCAAATTGCCAGGCCTACTAAATACGATCGAAATTGAAAATATTATTAAAATATATTCATATCAAATCAAATTCGTTCGTTATATAAAAACCAAAATAAATTTAGTTTTTAATCCAAAATCAAAATAGTTACAAAAATACAAACAATAAACTGAGTTTTAAACGAATAAAATATAATCAAAATTTAAATTAAATAATTGTATAAAAATACACTTAAAATTCCTGGTTGTTACACCGTGAGTGTTGGTAGCAGCTTTAGGTGGCGAAGGGGGGATAGTGGTGCTGTTCGGAGCAAGGTTGGGTTGAGGGTTGCAGTTGTGCATGTGCACAGTGGGGTGTGCACGATGGAGAACAGGAGAGAGATCGGGGAAAAAATTTCAGGTGATCACCCCATAGTGATCATGTATTTTGCATTGCCAAACTCAAGTTTTGTCACTTGCCATTTGGCATTTTGGCAGATCGGAAGAACTTGGATCTTGTAAGAGAGAAAAGAGGTTGGGCTGAAAACATGGGCTGGTTGGGAAAGAAAAGAAGAGGAAAATATAAAGAAGAAAATAAAGAAAAGGAGCAAGTAAATGGAAGGAAATTATATTAAAAGAAATCAAAAGAAATTAAAATAAAGAGAAGAAAAATAAGAGCTATCGAATTTGATCATGGGTTCGACCGTCGTATAACAAAACATTTTGTTCCAATTTTTATAACTTCAACAATTCGTTTAGTTTAGAATAAAAAGAACTAAATATATAATATGTATATATAATAATAGTAATATAATAACGGTACTGGTTCCAAAATAGCGAAATGGAATAGAAAGAAGAAGTCATCAAAATAAATTTGAAGTTTAAAACTTCATCGATAAATTAAGTATATATCTATTAGGAAAAGTTGTATTTTAATAAGTGGAATTTAAATTATTCTTTTTGAATAATTTAAATAAATAAAAAGGATGGGATTTATTCATTTAATTTTTAAATCGGATAAACGATTCAAATTCGATAGTTAAACAATAATCGATAATATATCATGTTATGGAAAGGTAGTTGACGATCTAAGATATTTATGGTAATGGGTCCAAATGTTTGAAATAAACAGGTAATTGTTGTCAACTTAGACCGATAACCAAGATAAAATAAGAAACAGTGTTTTGTAAATTAATTTGATTAGATAGGTCATTGAAATTAAGTATGAATATGAAGTGACTAGATGAACTGAATTTGAATATATAATAGTATTTACAAATAAAACCGATGATTACAGTAATAGGAGTATATGCTTAAACTAAACCTTGGTTTAAACAAATAAAATATGAAATAACCATTATCCATGATCAACAGATTTATACACAATGATTGGTTTGGTTTGAATTGTCGAACTGTAATCGACAAGATATGTGGTGATAATTGATCGTTTGATCGTATTGGTTACAATGTTGTGATATGACCTAATAACTTGATTAGTTTAATTTAACGTTAACGCATGTAATTATCCTGTATTAGATCATTGTTTAAATTTGAAAGTTGAATCGTATATGTGAAAAAAATTCCAGTAGTTAAGTTCTGATAATCAATTTGGATATGGAAACCCATATGAAACATGTTGTTTTGATTGCTATTAAACTCGTCCCTAAAAGACATTAACGTTATTGTTTCGAAGAGTCCGAAACCTAAATTCCACTTTGATAGGATTTTTATGATTACAAGTCGAATATTTTGAAGACGGAGTTTATGCAAGGGCCATTCTGTCGATCCTAGGTAGAAATTTCCTAAGATGGATTTACAGGATAGTGCATTTAGTATGTCCAGTCCCAGGACAACTTGTGTGAACGAATGTGTGACAAAGTATACCTAATAGATCGCATAAGTTGATTTCGCCAAACATATATATGTTGGTGGCGGAGGAATTCGTTTCTTTTAGCTTTATATCCATAATTATTTTTAGGGAAATCAATTTGTGATTTGGCGGGATTGACGATGCAGCATTCAAAGTAAATGGAGATGTGTTGTTCTAAAAGGTAAGTTACGACCTCAAGTCTCACAACCAGGAAATGACTAAAATCGGACAGGTATGATGGCTAACTGGGTTGCTCCCAATTAGTATGTATTACCACCATCTAGAGAATATTCATGTAACACCCCACCTCCGCTAGGGTCACTCACAAAGGGAATGCACTAGGTTTGGTGAAGCATTAACGAGGTAAACATGCACAGAAATATTACAAGACAGAACATATATATAAAACAGAGGAAGTAAAACAAATTTCATTACCTTATAAAATAAGGTCTAAAGCCTTTTACATCAGAATACATCAAAACCTGTCTTGCAATAGTAAAGAAGCATAAAACCTTTTCACAAATTATTCCCCAAAATAATGCGGTGAAGCAGCCATAGCCAAGAGAAGACCAAGCTATACATGATGACCTTCAAGCATAAGAGGTCCGAACTAAACAACATCATTTCCTCCCTGAAAACCTGGGGGGGGAACGGAAGACAAAGAGGCGAAAGAAAACGGGGTCAGTCATAAAGACTGGTAAGTCCTATCTACTTCCAGTATAGAAACAGGTAAAGGTAACATGACATGCATAAACTGAAAGTAAACATAAGGATGACGACAAGATAGATAAGCTAAACCAAGATAACTGGATGAACTACAGTAGCAAGATAAACTAAGGTATCATGATAAACTATGGTGTCAAGATAAATCAAGGTATCAGATCGTCAGGTTTCTATCCAGTATACTATCCCAAGGTATCTATCATGTATAACATCCCAAGATATTTATCATGTATATTTGCTCTGCACCTCTCGTACTAGTATCCCAACCCGCGTCATGTGTTAACTACGAATGTCCCTTGCCCAATGTCATGTAATGGTCCATGTCAACCTAATATATAGCATATGTAGGTTTGCCCAACTCGTATGTTTCTTTCCATGTATAAGTTCAGTCCTTTGCCGTAGGCCGTACGGGCTTTCCCATGTAAATCTATACCACCTCAACGTAGTACCATTTTATCCTTGAAGTTGTTTTGGACTGCTACCCTTGATTTGGTTATATTTTCTTACCATGAACTATCGCGTGTTCACTTAGGATTTATGCCACCTAGGACCACTAGGGATTATGCTACCTAATGAACGTTTCCGTGTCTCGGTTTGGGTTCAGGCCACCTAGGGCCACTAGGGATTATGCCACCCGTCAACCACGCCCTTTATCCCACGTATGTATCGTGAATCGTTTTCCATGTCTAGACGCACATGTATCTCAATGTGCCATCCGAGTTCCGTGCCAGGGCAAATCGAGAAATACGGAACTCGGTCGGGAGCTTTAAGTCGTCTGCTAATGCAGATATCAAGGTCTGTTTTTGTATTCGTGGCTATGGTCCCACGTGACCCCTCCCTCAACTACTGAAAGGCAATCCAAGAAAAATCATGTATGAGAACTACATCCCGGCCCCACTATAGCCCCACTTTCCTATGGGAAAACCTCACCCATGACTCGATAGCAAGAACATGGTCTGTTGGGAGTTCTCTGCCTTTCCGTACGTACACGATTGACTAAAGATGGTAGGTAGTCGGCGACGTGCTATCCAGGGCAAAAACAAGTATCGTCGACTCCACGCTAATCCATCCCAGTCTTTAGGTCGCTCGCATAGCAACCAAGGCATACTATTGGCTCTTCTACCGTAGACCTTAACCTCTGTGAGGCCGGGTTTCATGGACCATCTGCCACCTCACAGGGGGATACCAAGAGTACCCTCACGTCCCCCGAAGCTACCGCTTCGTCACCCAGTTCGTTGGAGCCTTTATCTAAGTCAGATAATTTGCTCCTCCTCGTGTTTTAAGCGATGGCCTACCGTATCGGGTTGCTCATCTATCTGTGAACTGGTCCAAATCCCTTGACTAAGAATTATTACTTAGTTTCCTAAACTAAGGTTTACCACTTAGTCTCCTTTCCCATTATCCTTGTTAATCCCTGTCTTCCACCTAGTCCCTTGAACTAGGGTTTTGTCTAATGGGTTAAGTATTGTCATTTAAGTTCATGACTTAACCTGCCTACGAATCATGTCAAGATTTGGCTAAGTATTCAAGTCCAAGACCTAGCCCTACAAGTTGGTTAAGTATACCAAGAAGCTCATGACTTAACCCTATTCAATCATCAAGTCAAATTGGTTAAGTATTCGTTTATCTTAACCCTATCAGATTATCGTGTTAGATTGGTTAAGCATAGATTATTTTAACCTCATCGGATTATCGAGTCGGATTGGTTAAGTATAGGTTAACTTAACCTCATCAAATCATCATGTATAATTGGTTAAGTATAAGTTACTTAACCCCATTAAATTATCATGTTAAGTTGGTTAAGTACTGGTTACTTAACCTCATTGAATTACCAAGTTTAGATTGGTTAAGTGTTTAACTTAACCCCGTCGAATTACCGTGTTTAGATTAGTTAAGTGTAGGTTACTCAACCCCATCTAATTACCGTGTTTAGATTAGTTAAGTGTAGGTTACTTAACCCCATCTAATTACCGTGTTTAGATTAGTTAAGTCTAAGTTACTTAACCCCATCTAATTACCGTGTTTAGATTAGTTAAGTCAAAGTTACTTAACCCCATCTACTAATTGTCTTATATGGTTAAGTGTCATTAAGAAATCAAGTCCGGTTTAACTTAACCTACCCATTCGTGTCATATCGGTTAAGTGTCATTAGTCAAAATTACTTAACCTTTTCATGTAGCATTAATTAGATTAATGCACCCCAACCTCTCACATTAGACTTTGTTGTGGTTACTAGTTAAGCCGAGCGGGTCCGGGTAGCTTTACACCACAACCTAGTCTAACCTCGGGTTTTAAGTGTTATATGACCAACTACTCACATTGGGTCCTATTGTTTGTAGCCACTAGTTAAGCCGGGCGGGTCCGGATAGATTTATGCTACAAACTCAAGCCAACCTCGAGTTGGCCACTTTCATGTTTGGTCTAGTTTCATATTACACTTACAACCCGTACGTGTCTAGTTTCAAGTCCCATGTTTGCCCCCACACGCCATGTCCACATTTAGGTGTATCATGAGTGTCATATTTCCATGAAATCTCATGTCAAATTATTATGTCATAATCACGCTCGTCTTTCCTACCCCAAATCGTGTTTCCAACCCAAGTAAAAGCGAGTCAACACAACAAGGATACTATGCTACATATTGGCCTCAAAACATGCATGATGCCAAAAAGGGGTTGGCCACAAACATGCATAGTATCATAAGGGGTTTGGCATCAAAGTATGCATAGCATCATAAGGGGTTTTTGGCCACAAACATGCATAGTATCATAAGGGAATTTGGCCACAAACATGCATAGTATCATAAGGGAATTTGTCCACAAACATGCATAGTATCATAAGGGAATTTGGCCACAAACATGCATAATAACATAAGGGGTTTGGGTTCATTTACATGCATAAGCCCCAAAGTCAAGTCTTTGCCAATGTTTCACAAGTCAAATGGTTCCCAAAGGTTCATGCTAACATTCCATAGATAAAGATTCAAACTTGCAAGATAAACTAGGTTAAACATAACATGAGTGGCATGATTAAGTCGCTAAAACTTAGCCCAAGGTCATAGATCATTGAAAAGGGGCAAAGTTAGGTTCACATAGGCTAGCATACTTATGTTTCATCGCATTTTATTCCATGTCACATTAGAACCACCGTTAGAATCTACAAGTAGCTAGAACTTACATAGCGAGGCTTAGGGAAGGATCATGCATCATCTTGACGAAGAAAGGTGGCTCCTTTGTTGAAGAATCATCATGAAATTGGCCTAGCAACGTTGATCCACTCCCTTGATTTGATGTAGCAAGCTAGCACCTTTTGATTTGAACCCGATTTGAATGCATAAGCCCTTGGAGTTGGAGATGGAGGCCATGATCAAGATAGATTTTGGCAGCACTTAGTTGTAGGATTGATTTTTAGTGATTTAGGTTAGGTCCTAGGGTGGTTTTATAGAGATTAGGAGTAGTTTAGGCCCTTAGATTAACCCTATGATAGATCTGAACACTCAAATCCCGTCACAGGCCAATAGACCAGACCCAAAAGCATATCTTGAGGAACAAGTCAGGCACACCCAGGCCAACTAGCCGACCACCCAAGTCGACAGGGGTGTCGACTAGGCAGTCGACACCACCTAGGGTGTGTCGACTCCCAATTCGACTCCCCAGTCGACTTGGGGGTGGCGGGAATTTTTCCCGCCTCTTCTGCTTGGCTGAATTTGAAATCTGAATTCAAATTTGAACTGTTTTTGAACTTGAAATTTTTTGAAAACTTTGACGGGCCATAACTTGGTCATACGGACTCCGATTTTCGAAAACTCGGACTCTATTTCGCGTATTTTTCCGAGATGAACGCAATGGCAAAGCTTGTTTCCCTTGATTCAGATTTTATAATTAAATTCTGCCTTGATTCTTGTCTTAGCATGTTGTAGAAATCCGGGTTGTTACAATTCATTTTGTTACTTCTTTCGCTTCTATATCTCCCGGGAAAATGGTGGTTGGCCAGCGTTGGTGATAATAGTTTCGATACACTTAAGAGAAATGAGTGACTACTCATGTGTGGCCAGGTGGCAAGATGTTCTTGTTGAACCTAGTGTATTCCTCTCTAGAGATACACTATTGGAAGGTGGTTTCATACCATGTCATATTTGGAAATCCATTATCCATAAGTGCCCCGCGGTTTTGCTTGTATACTATGTGTGTGGAGCATGAGATGCAAGCATTCCGCTATATTATAATTTATTTAGGAAACCCTAGACACTATAATAAATATGAAGAGTTATAATTTCAAAAAAAGTTGGGTTATTGTAAGGTAAAAAGCATCCATGTTTATGAGTGGATCGGTCTTACTATTATCTTTTATTTCAAAAGAATTTTCCTAAGTTAAGCAAGCTGCTTTAAGTCGTTTACTCACACCAGTCCCATGACAGAACCAAAGTTTATTTTTATATGTTTTCCCTAACTCTTGGGTCCCCAAGTTTGTATCGGCAGTCAAGTAGTTCTGGATTTTACAGATACACTAGAAGATTTTAGAGAAGGAGGCTTTAGCGTCAGATATATAGATATTGTTTCCCCTGTGATGTATATGTGATTTTACTCTTATGATGTATGTATATAAAAAATGCAATTTTGTATTCAAGTTATGTTATATAATATATTTTATTCATTGGGCTGTGAGATTCATGTTTACTCTAAATTTGTAGTGTTATGTTCTTCTTTTTCTTCTATTCTAATTTTTCTTTCTTATCTCTTCTCACCCTCAAATTTATTTCTTGAACACTCTGAGTTTTAGTGCAATTTGGGTTGGACTTATGTTATTTTTAGTCGACTCAAAGGGTACTAAAATTTGGCCATTACAAAAACGAGGAATGTGTGGAGGATATCAGGAATGCTAAATGAGTGTTGCACTATTTGGGGTGCTCCTAATCCTATCTTATATATGTATATATATACACACACACACACACATATAAATATATATATATATGGGAAAGTCTATACGTACACAAAATATAGACACAAATGGTGACAAAGTAAATCTCCACCATTAGATTGCCCCATGATTTCCATCCCTCACATAAAGATAAACCGATCCAACGGTTTAGATTTTGTGTCTTACAATTTATGTCAAATTTTGTGTTCTAATAGTCGCTCCCTATATATATATATATATATATATATATATATATATATATATATATATATATATATAATTAGTGCACCTTCATTAATTATGAAAATAAACATTACAAAGTAAGATTAGCACACTAACCTACTTAAACCTTAAAAAAACATGCGAAAAACTGAGATACATGAACTGGAAGTAACACAAAAGTAACTAACTAAAATACTAAAGCCAGGCCCAAGAGAAAGCTCTCTTCTTTCCAAACCTGCAATTCTGCATTATCTCTGAAATTCAGCAAAATATCTGTTAACTGGAACACAAGTTCACAACCCACTTTCTGAGAAAACGCATCTAAAAACTCTCCCACTACATCCATGAACAGAAACTAATCAATTACTATAATCCCTTCAAACATCGATCGTCTCACTAATCCTATCCAGTTACTGATTACTTGGATTTTGTTTTATCAATTAATACCACATGAAAGAACCAAAATGACCATCTAAGAACATTACTCCATTCTTCAACTCAGAAACAACAAATTAGTACGCATATTTTGAAAAGCTATTATAGAAGTGGCTGAGAACAGTAGCTTCAAGTAAACCATAATCTATGAACGTCCTCCGTAATATCATTGATATTGTTGTAATTAGGGACCAAATAGGAAAAATTATCACATCATCCACCCTTGTAACAAAATGCAAAATCTTGTAATACAAACACCAGATTCATCAAATGAGAAACACGCCATAAGAACAACTGGAAATTCCATTAAAGTCACGTTAACTATGATTAAGTGTCCAAAAATGAATACTTTATGGAAAGATTCATTTACAACTTCCATAAAATTTCTCAAGCATAAAATCAGGCATTCGAAAGTCAGTCTGTAAGATAATAAATAAAGAGCATGATGATGTTAGCTCCCATAGAAGCACCAGTAGCTATAGTTCCAAATACTAATTTAAACCATTTGAGGAATGTTAAAGACTACTGGATATATTCAACTATCAATATGCAGTTAACTACATATCATCCAGACCCAAAATTGATTAAACATCCTCATAATGATCACATGTTGACCAACTGAAACTGTTTTCCGTAAACCCACTAAGAGCATCACCAATGCCAATGTAATTGAAAAGAAATGTCATTGACACATAAGCAATTGACATTATTAGAGAAAATAACTTCTCCAATGCTGCTGTAAATAGGAATTGTAACATGACGTGGCCCATGATCTTTTAGACATTTTTGAACTTAATGTCTAGTTTCAGACATTTCTCTTCACATTTTGATGAAGTACACATCAGCTTTTTCAGTTGCAATGGGTCCTGGCATTCTCTGTTCCTCGTTTTTAGTGGGATGTTTTAGCACTAATTCTATTAAACAAACTGAAAAAATGATCAGCCTGCATTGGAGATAATTTTTTCTTGACATTGTCATGGTTGCTAACATTGGCTTCATCGCGTGAAAAATGCTATGCCACCTAAGCTCAGCATGACATGACAATTCAAAAGGATTGGAGATGCTCTAATCAACATCTATGAATATCCCCAAACATATATACGAATACGAATCTGTAGACCAACTAATTCCATAGTATTGGACTGTAATAACAGAATTGAAAGCATTAACAAATTGAGGTAAAAATGCTTGAAAATGGTACCTATTTCACAAACACCAGTAAAATATAACGAATATTTATCTGAAGATAATCAACTATAATGGATTGATAGTGAAAGCATAGTCTCTATCCTTCTTCTAACGTAGAAATCTACTCCGCAATCAACCAAATCCTAGAATATATCCCAGATCTGACGCAATCTTCTACAAAAAAGGAAACACCAATAGTGAATAAAAATCGTGTTTCAGTCTTTATAAACTCCAATAACCGTGATACCAACAGATCACGACCTCCACATAGTAGATCCAGAACCCCAGAACCCCAGAACCATAGCAATAAAAACAATTGTCTATGGCAGACAAACAATCGAACTACCTGCAAAATCGGTTTGAGAACTTGGAAGCGTGAAGCTTGCGCCGAAAATGCTAGAACCCAAGAACCCGGATGTCTTGATTTGCTGTAATTCGAAAATCCGCTAGAACCAACAACCAATCTGGGTGACAGCTCAAAATTCATGAAGTAGATTAGGGGAGATCTGAGATCTAGGTTTACCAAGATTGAAAAGAATGGTTTAAATCACTATAATAATCGAACCGGCAAAGGAAATTTATAGTTCTGGTATTGCTTCCCATCGCCATGATAGATGTGGCTTTCGGTTATAATAATAAAACAAAAAGGAATCTGAAGTCTTATCAACGAATTATGAGAAATAATTCGTTGAAGGTTTACAAAAGGAAAACAGATAAAATGAAGATGAAATTGTGGATAGATGAGATCTCACGCACAGGGAAATCAGGTGGAAAAAATTCCACCTAGCGCCATT
Source organism: Allium sativum (assembly GCA_030737875.1). Lineage (NCBI taxonomy): Eukaryota > Viridiplantae > Streptophyta > Magnoliopsida > Asparagales > Amaryllidaceae > Allium > Allium sativum. Next base: position 173,054,690 of record CM060919.1, read on the forward strand.
AACGAGTCTCACATGATATATATTTATATCCCAGTATATATATATATATATATATATATATATGCGCGCGCGCGCGCGTGTGTGAGAGAGAGAGATAGAGAGAGAGGAGCGTTCCGGGGTACCCTTGTTTTGCAGCACCCCTACCTTGCTGTGAGCTACACTAATCCAAATCCATCAAGAATTTATAGATGTTCGAATAATATATTTAATGCTTTCAATGCCTCATTCAAGGAAAAAATAAACGACATTGCAAAAACATTTTAGTTGTTAGTCTTCCTCTTTTCCTTCTTAAATTCTCAATATTTATTTATGATTTGTTTGTCAAAATTGGTGTCCATCATCTAAGAAAATAATATTTCTAATTGTTTTTTCCAATAAAGAAATAAAAAGCCAAATGATCTACCTAGAAAAAGGATATAGAAAAGCAAATGACATAGTTAAAGAAACTTCAATTTTGAATGAAAGAAATCAAATCCTTAATATTCTTAAAATAACTACGAGGGTACTATAAAATTTATAATATAACAGTTATTATTTCCATTATGACACCTTTTTGGTGGACTCTCCCACCATTTTCACCGTCATTTAACAATTATGTCCCTTCGTATTTAACAATTTGGTGGACCATCATCAATTTTCTATTCCTTTTTCGAACACATCATTAAATTCGCTTTGAAATGAGGGTAAAATAGCAAATTGTTTGATTTGGTTCTAATGTAATATTCCAAAAATAAGTTAAAGTCACTAAAAGAAGTGGTTGTTTTAGCAACAGGGAGGTGCAACGGCTAGTGACGACTAAAAAAGTGGTTATCGCTGGCCGTTGCACGGCCTGCAGATGTCAACTGTCGTGGCCTTCCTCTCCCAATTCATTTCAGCTAATTAAAAAAAAATCTTGCTGCTCGTCGCACCCCCCCACTCAACTCCGATTTCATCCATCCGAACTCCATTCCAAGCTTCTCAATTTTTGCTGGTAGGTCTTCTAATCCATATTCTATGTTTAATTTGGGTTATTCAGGGTTAATTTGCATGTATATATGGGTTTGTAAATTGATTGTTTATGAATATGAAATTGTTTCTTGTGTGAGATGCATATGATGTATATTTTGTTATAGATTGATTTGGGAATAAGTGTAATTGATTAGGAGGTTGAAAACATTGATTATCACATATGTACTTTATTTAGGAGCATGAAAACGATGATTATCACATATGTAATTGGGCTTACGTTGATTGTGTTGTAGGATTATTTGAGAAAAAATTACATAAGCTTGTTTGTTTACCAGTAGTAAATTGATTATAATTATTAAAATGGTGTCCCTCGCCTGCGTGCACTGTTAATTATGTCACCATCGGATGCAAGAATAGTAGGTCCAAATAAATTTAAAGAATGCATTTGCAATATATTAAAAAAATTGCTATAATATTTAATAAGAAATGTTAATTCGAAATGGTTCTTTAATTTAGATATAGATCATTAAGAATCTTGTTATATGTAACAAAAATCATATTTATAACTTAACTCCTTAAATATGAAATGTAATTAATTAATTAACTTGAAAGCTTAGTTTATCTTTCAAAAATTGAAACTAGTTAACTAAAATTAACTTCATAATTTATACTCTAAACTAAAATTAACTAAAAGTAATTTATACTTTACACATTGTCATGTTATTTTACAAATTGAAAGTACTGAAAAATATTATGTAGACGTTATGTAGTTAATGCATGTGCGTAGGTGGAAAAAGGCGCAAGGCGCAACTAAGGTGGTTTTTTGAAGTTTAAGGTGCACCTATTAGTAAAGCGCAAAAAAGCCCAAAGCACAAAAAGCGCGCTTTTTTCATTTGAGGTGTTTTTTGTGTTTAAACTTAGGTTGAATGTTTTTTGACTACTTTTGTGAACCCCTTTGATAAATTTGGCCCTGTCCGACAAGTGTTGTATATGATCGTTATATGGATATTCTTTTTTACACAAAACAGAAATCTATATTCATCTAATGCAATATTCGATGAATTTGTCCTAGTATTGGACAAGTTACAAATATAATAACGTAAACATATTTTATAAATCATTTCAGTTTAAATGGTTAACAAAGTTTCAATGGCACTTCCTTTTTGTTTCCTATGTACACGCATTTGTGTACGATACAGGGACCAAAGGGAAGTGTTGCTGACATTTTTTGAACTGTTTAACCTAAAATGATTTATAAAATATGCTTACGTTATTATATTTGTAATGGGAAGAAGGTAGACCGGCCGTCAAAGTAAAAAAGAAATAAAAAAAATCGAAATCATGCAATAGTTATAAATGAAGTTTTACATGATTTCAATTAATATAAAGTGTTCGATCGAATTTTCTAATATATTTGTTGGAAATCAAAAAAATGTTCGATTATTTTTGTGATCGCAGTTGGATGTATCAACCGTGAACTAGTAAGAAAGGGTCGATAAAGGAAACTTTTTGTAATGGAGTCCAAGAATTTATTAGATTCGCTAAATCTAATAATCGGAATAACGTAGACATTCGTTGTCCGTGAAGTAAGTGCAGGCATCTGAAGCATTGGAAGCCAGACGTAGTAGAAGTACATCTGTATAAATTTGGTTTTGTGTTGAATTATTACTTATGGGATAGTCATGGAGAAATAGTTTAACCTATGTCTAACCCAGTAGTGGTAGAGGACGATAGTACAATGATGAACAATAATACAATGACGAATCCGATAGAAAATATGGTGCAAGATGCAACACGATCGATGTTTCTTAACATTGAGCAAGGTGATTATGAGAATGGAAATTTTGAAGAACCAATGGCGGAAGAGAATTTTTTTATGATTTATTGAATTCTTCTAAGAGGCCATTGTGAGAAGGGTGAACAAACGGAACTGAATTGTCTGTAACCGCCGAATTCATCACTATGAAATCAAAATTCAATCTTACAGAAGCTACATTTATTGCAGTTGTACAAACTACAAAACGACATATGCCGCCCAATAATTTTGATGTGCGATAGTCATTATAAAGTGATAAAAACTTATGTCTACTTTTGGACTATTGTATAATAAGATAGATATATGTGTTAAAGGTTGCATGTTGTATTGGAATGAAGACGCTCACTGTAGAAAATGCAAATTTTGCAACGAAGATAGATATAAACCAAGGAAAAAGAAAGGAAAAGAAGTTCAATATAAAAGAATGCATTATCTACCTATAACTCCCAGACTTCAACGGCTATATGCATCTTCTGCTACCGCGTGTCATATGCGATTGCATAACATGAGAACAACAGAAGAAGGAACTATGATACATCCGTCTGATAGTGAAGCATGGAAACACTTTGATAGGACTTATCCTGAATTTGCTGCAGAGAGTCATAATGTTAGGCTCGGTTAATGCACGGATGGATATTCTCCATTTTCTCAGTTTGGTAGCAAATATTCATCATGGTCTATCATTGTTACTCCTTATAACTTACCTCCATGGATGTGTATAAAAGATCCATATATGTTCCTAATGGTTGTCATCCCTAGTCCCGATGATCCGACACAAGGAATTGATGCTATCTACAACCGTTGATTGAAGAGTTGAAAACACCGTGGCATGAAGGAGTCAAAACATATGACATTTCGAGAAAAAGAAATTTTCATATGTTTGCTTCTGCATTATGGACTATTAGCGATTTTCCTACGTATGGCATGCTTTCAGGTGGGAGCACAGCTGGACGTCTAGCTTGTCTTCATTGTATGGAGAAGACACGAGCATTTACATTAAAGTATGGGAAGAAAATTATTGGTTTGACTGTCATCGATGCTTTCTCCGTAGTAATCATAAACTTAGAACGTATAAAAAGAACTTTAAAGCTAACAGAGTAGAGACTATGCTACCACCTAAAGTTTGGACAAGTAAAGAGATATATGAAGTCGTAAGCGACTACCCAAAGATACATGAAACTGGAGAGGATGTTAAAATTCCAGGTAAATCAGACATTCATAATTGGTGCAAACAAAGTATACTTTGGAAGTCACCTTACTAGAAAAATCTAAAACTTCGGCATAATATTGACGTGATACAAATAAAAAAATGTTTTTGATAACGTTTTTAATATAGTTTTGAAATGTAAATGGTAAAACCGAAGACGATGCGAATTCGAGACGTGATGTATTACACTTTTGTAAACAGCCAGAACTGCACTTGTATGATGCGAATAAAAAACCTAAAGCATGTTATGAGCTAGACAACAAGCAAGTAAAACTCCTGCTAAAGCGGGGTGGAAGGAGTGCGATCCTGATGGGATTTGTTCAAACCTCCGTAGATATATGGACTTTAAAAACAACAAATTGAGTGGAATGAAAACTTATGATTGCTATATCATGATGGAATGCTTTTTATCTGTGATTTTCGTAGTACTATTGCCTACAAATATCTGGAGTGCTATAATAGATTTAAGTTTGTTTAATAAATAACTTTGTTCAACGATGTTAAAGGTAGATCGTCCACGTAAGCTTGAATTAGAAATCCCTGTACTGATCTACAAACTCAAGAAAATATTTCCATCTGGGTTTTTTAATGTAATGGAGTATTTATCTATTCATCTTTCGTCTGAAGCACTTCTTCAAGGTCCAGTCCAATATGGATGAATGTATCCATTTGAGAGGTAATTTTGTATATAATTTCAATATTAGTGATAGATTATAACTTAGATTATTTTACCAACATATAAATTAAATTAATCTTATTATAGATACTTGAATAATTTAAAGAAAAAAATTAGGCAAAAAGCTCGAGTAGAAGGTTTGATTTGCAAATCGTACCTTAAAAAAGAAGCTTCATTTTTTTCTCTCATTACTTTGGTGAAGATGTGAACTGCCTTTTGTAACTGTTCCCCGTAATGAAGAAGCCATTATGCAGGAGTCTTCTTAATCAATGTCATCTAATTTTAGACAACATGGAAGACCTGCAAGAAAATGTGTGAAAATATGGTTAAGCAATAAAGACTATAATGTGGCACATACATATGTTCAGTTAAATTGTGCGGAAGTTGCACCATTTGTCAGGTAATACTAAATTTATGTACAATTCAATTATATATACATATATATTTATTTGTATCTATTAATAAAAAAGGAATATAACATATATATGCAGTATCTATGAATCACAACATCCACCTGGTGATTTCAGTAAAGAGTTTGCTCGATGGTTTTCAGACTATGTTCATGATCCAAAAAACTGCGTTGCTAACGAAGGATTACAACATCTTCCTATAGGACCAAAAGGAAATGTCAAAACTTATCCAATATACTTTGTCAATGGATTTAAATTCAATACCAATGATTACGGAGCTGAAAAATTAATGTATAACAGCAGTGTATTTGGTAAAGGTAGTGATGGTCCATAGGAGCATATAAAAGATTTTTACGGCGTCTTAATGCAAGTTATAGAGTTGACATATTATGTTCAGCCCGTAAAGAAAATTTATCTATTCAAATGCAAGTAGTTTAGCAGTGTTCCTGGTTCTGAAATTAATGTGCACAAAGATTATAAGCTAATCGAAATAAGGCATACATCGCATTACTATAAGTATGATCTTTTGTGTTAGCTAAGCAAGCATTACAAGTCTATTTTGCTCCGTATTCATCCTTAAAAAAAGATAAAGCAGATTGATGGGCTATTTTTAAAACAAAGACAGGATTTACATTTGATGGAAATAATATTCCAGACGAAGCAGCGTATCAAGCGGATCATGAGCCAAATACTGAAATAATAATAGTTGATGACATTGATGTAGGGTCGCTTAATGATGAAGAGAATGTATTAGTAGATGCATTTGTAAGTACTGAAGAAAACGATATAGAGTATGAGACTGAGTCTGGATCGGAAGATGATAAAGACTGATGTTTTGTGCTTATGTTATGTATTATTATGAGCTATGTACTATGTTATGTATTATTCTGAGCTATGTAGTAATAATAATGTTGATTGTTCTTAGCTATGAATTTACTTACATTCTTTACTATTATAATTTATGTAATGATAATGTTGACTATGTATGTTATTCAGTATTGTTCTTCTCATTTACGATTTATGTTATGATAATGATGACTGATGTTAATAATTCAAGTTATTTTGTATGCACATTATGTGATTGTAACAGATATGGCAGATGATAGACGACGATCGAGGAGTACATCTCAACATACTCCTTCACCATCTCCTGGACCAGTAGCAGGTCCGAGCAGCTCAATGCCAGATCTACGCCGAGTTGCGCAGATTATTCCAAAGAGTGTCAGGTAAATGTCAAATTTATTTCAATTTAGATTATTTAAAATATATGAAATATTTATATCAACATCTACACAGAGGATTCGAGATTGAGCCAGCAGAATTCATTTTAGAGTATCGAGGCAGTCTTACACAAGCAGAATGTTGGGGGCTTGGCCGCATTGGGATAGTATCTCACCCTATATTAAGAATGTCATTCTAGCCGATTTACTAGTAAGTGTTTTTTATACTAATATTGAAAATTAATATATTGTACATAATTGAAAATAAATATAATAAGCAGGCTGTTGTATGTGTTGAGGAGCAGGACATGTCAACTTTTTTTGAGTAATTGGAATATGAATGTTAATGATATTTTTTGTCAACACCCAAATTATGAGATGTGAGACACGTGTCCACTGGATCTAACACCGTCATGACTCAGAGTTATCGAAATATGTGTTGAGACCTGTGAATCTAAGCTATATTTACTTCCCTGGGGTATAAGAATCTCAACTCTAATGAGTAATTATCTTATTCCCAAGTGATCGATATTGTACGTATTGAGTGAGGGTATTCTGAATCGATCCTTTAGGAGGTTATCTAGCTTATTAGTACTGAGACTTGCGAAATTGAAAGCCCCCAAGTCAAGAAGATGGCGTGATGTACTGTAAATAAGAAGAAAGCAGGCTAACACTTCCCTTGACCTCAGGGAAGAAGGTCATATGACGTTCATTAACCTCAATGATCATCCCGCGTCTGACGAACTCCAGAGAGGGGTCGAAATCGCGTCGAAGTTCAAGGTATGAACCCACATATGACCTCCTTTGTTTTTAAGGGCCAGCAAAAGTTAGGCTCATTGTGAGAGTGTCGATCAATCATGGCAAACCCTTGAGGCAAGTGGGAAAGAGACTCCGTACGTATTTTTACAGAGTTCTTTCTCCATTGCTAAGGTATCCTGATTGATCTTCTCATAAGTAAAGTTAGTGTTAACTCCCCGTTTCATCATAATGGCACAAAAAGATCATCAGATCATAAGATGCTTAAGACTCGGAAATTCTCCATCCATAAATTGTAGATATATTACAAGAATTGATGATTTCATCCTCCTTAGGAGAGAATAAATGATTTTAGGAATGAAAAGATCGTCTCGCCTATGTGACTCCTGGGGTCCTATTTATAGAGAATCCGAGGTCCTTTCGTTGTTAGATTATTTGGCCTGCACGGGCCTCTGTTGGGCGCTTTTTCCTCCTGGTCTCGGGCGTCTAGCTCTCGGTTGTCCTTGTGGTGCCGATTACGACCTTCAAAGTGGGGGTTCCGGACGACTTGGGCTTCCCCGAGACTAACACGGGTTTGTTGTCATGGCGATTTGCGGATGATGTTTGATCCTCTGATAGTAGCTTCTGGGTGTTGGTTTTCAGATGTAAGCTTCCAGATGTAGGCCTTCGACCTTATCGTGAGTACTTAGAGGATCCCGTCCTAATGATGTACATAGATATCTGCCAATTTGAAACCGTCGTTGGCTTAGATACTAGGAAGATTAGTACGGGCATCCTGTATCCCTGCTTGGGTCTTGGTTTAACCTTTCGGTGAAACTTTGAGACGGTTTAGTTTTCCGGAAGGTGGCTTCCGGTGATATTTCCGTTACTTGTGAAGGTAGCCTTTCATTATACATGAAGTTGATTCTTAGAAGACGGCCTTGGAAAAACTTTACGTATTGGTCTGACACTCTTCTTTCTCTAGTGTGTCGGCGTTAAGCGGGTTGATCCCGATAGTTCTTCGGGGTTTCGATAAGCAGAGCCTGTGCTTTCCTCTTTCTTGATCCTTGTCTTAGGTTATTTCTCGTCACGGAACCCTCCTTTGGGTAGTCCCCGTCGGATGGACCTTATCGGGTGAACTTTGCTGTTAATCTGAAGTTCTTGAACTCCTTTCTTCTTGAAAGATGCTGGTCTATGTTGCTCTTGGGTTCTTCCTTTCGTGCTTATACTCATTCAACATCCCTTCACTTCCATCTTATGCTAAGAGAATTTTGTTAGTAACATTTTCCCCCTCCTTTAGTGAAGGGGTGTCTTCGAATTTCCAAGTCAATTTTCTCCTTCCAAGCTCTCTCCCATTTGGTCGCCTGTTGTCTATCAATGTTAGGTTACAACTTGTATCTCAGCAAAGAGGTTCATTTTGGCATTTGTTGAGAAATTAACTGAACCGAACTTGCGTGTTGACATAAACAGAAGACCGGGAACACTTCTGTTATTAATGAAGGGCTGAATCCATCCAGATCGGATATTTTAAAGATTGAGATCCGAGATTTTTGAAGTGCCGAATCGACCCAGATTTGGATGTTTAATAATAGAAGACCGGAACCCACTCCGGTATTAGTGAAGTGCTGAATCGATCTGATTCGGGTATTTGATAATAGAAGACCGAAACCCCCTCTGGTATTTATGGAGTGCTGGATCGACCCAGATTCAGGTACTTAATAATGGAAGAACGGAACCCTCTCCGGTATTGTGGAGCGCCGGATCAATCCAGATTCAGGTATTTGATAATAGGAGACCGAAACCTCCTCCGGTATTTGTGGAGCGCCGAATCAACCCAGATTCGGGTATTTGATAATAGAAGACTGGAATCCCCTCCGGTATTTGTAGAGCGATGAATCGACCCAGATTCGGGTACTTAATAATAGAAGACCGGAATCCCCGCCGGTATTTGTGAAGCGCAGAATCAACTAAGATTCAGGTATTTGATAACAGAAGACTGGAACGCCCTCCGATATTTGTAGATCCCTAAATCGACCTTGATTCGGGTACTTAATAATAGAAGACCGGAACCCCCTCCAGTATTTATGGAGCGCCGAATCAACCCAGACTAGGGTACTTGATAATAGAAGACTGGAACTCCCTCCAGTATTCGTGGAGTGCCGAATCAACCCAGTTTCGGGTATTTGATAATAGAAGATCGGAACCCCCTTCGGTATTTGTAGTTTCGGTATCCCTTTTGGATTCGATCGATGAAGCAGAGGTTGTATGTGCTTCTTGAGCCTCTCCTTGAGCTTTTGATGTCAAAGAAGAGGATGTATGTAACGACCCAGAAAATCTGAATCAATTTAAAATTTTTAAATTGGCTAAAATAATGGATTTTAAATATTTAAAATAAATATTTAAAATAATGGCAATGGAAAGTGAGTTTGAATCGACAATTGAAAACGAATATAATTATTTCTAATTATAGACAAGGCTTGAAAAGGCGTTGCAGTTTCAAAAATTGAATTCAAATTTTGTCGGACTGTACCGGGTGCAAAACAAAACGGATTTTAGTGAAACCAAAAATATTTAAATATGTTGGTGAATACCTTTCTAACGAATCTGAAAAATCGAATTTTCATAGCGGAAAGCAAAAGTTATGGCCGAATGAATTTTCAGAAAGGTCGCTATGGAATTTATATAGCCCGCGAAATTGGCCATTTTGCATACGACCTCGGAATTCGACGAAACCACTTTTGTTGGATCCGGGATGTGAAGTTATCGCTAGGTTTCAAATTTCATAATTTTTGAAGCTAGTATGTGAGCGCGGTAAAGGAAAATGTGTTTTGGTCAATTATAGTTAAATTGGATCGACCAGAAATGGGCCTTTTTGCAAACGATCTCAGAATTCGACGAAACTAGTTTTGTTGGGACCGTATTGTCAAAACATAGCTAGATTTATTTTTCTGGAATTTTTCGAATCAGTTTGTGGCCCTGGTAAATTGAAATGTACGTTCAAATTAAATATTGAATGTTATATATTTTAATTTGAAGGAAAACTGGCTGAAACAGTCGAATGGGCCTACGAAACATATTCCATTATGTTCGAAATGGGGGTAAAACGCTAGGGACGACAATCGTTGGGTTTAGATTGGTGGTCGCGTCAGAAAACCCCTTATAAAACCCATCGGCCAATCAAAATTTTTATAAAAAAAAAGAAAATCCTTTAATTTTCTCTCTCCTCGATATCGATTCACGGCGGAAATAGCACTCCACCTTCTCTCCTCTTTTCTGGCCGCTCCGATCACCAAAACGCCATGGCCCAGTTGAACTTTTTGTAGATCCCTCCGAGCTCTTCAAATCCGTATAAGCCTCGTCCCTTACCGTCGCGTGTTCGTCGAGATACAAGCCCCCAAAGTTGCGTCGTTCGCAGCCGATTTCCTCCTCCTCGCCGCCGCCAAGTTCGCCGCCGTTAGGGGTGCAGGCGCACCTCTCCAAGCTTGTCAACGTGGTGCGGTTGGATCTCGACGAAGTACAGCGGATTTGGTTTAAATTCGAAACCTAGTTTCGAAGTTCTAACGAGGTAAACGGGTTTAAATTTCAGAATGGAAAATAACACTTTTTAGTGTTGCAAATCTCGGCTTTCGAATAAAAATCATATCTTTATCATATGTTAACGAAATTCGATGAAACAGGAAGCATCGTGACCGTGTGGACGTCTTCTACATTTTAAAAGAGACCACATATTTTTCTGAGCCTTCTGCTATTTTTGGTGGAGTGGAACCAAATGTGAGATTTCTAATTTATAAACGATATGGAAAATGACGATGTATAAATTATATAGTCGATGTATAAGTTATATAAGCGTTGTACACCTCTTGTATAAGCGTTGTATAAGTTGTATGTTCGATGTATAAGTTATATATGCGTTGTAAAAATTATATATGTGTTGAAATAGAAGTGAATTGCTATATATAAATAAATATATATATACGCCCCTCGTCCACAAACCATGGACGATATTTATTGATTATGATTGGTGTGAAATTTGATTAATAGTGAATGATTGTTTGGGATTGTTTGTGGTTAATATTGATTGATTGTGGTTGAAAAATACCCGTTTGTGGTGGAGAAATATTTGGTTGAAACCACATAGGATTAGTTTGTGGAAATGAAATAAATATATACATGCCGCCTGCGTGCGAACTAGATGCATGATCCCCATTGTCAAAAACCACGAGGTTTTAAGGTAGAGCGAGGAGCCGTACTAGGGACGGTCCCGGTTTTAACTACCCTTCCGTTATGCTGCCGAAATTTTGAATAATATTCATGTGTTTGAATTATTTTCATTTGCTGAAATTATATTTATTCATTGTATAGAAAACCTTCATGTGTTGAATCGATATTCATTCGTTGATTAGAAATTCATGTGTTGAATGGTATTCGTGTTTTAAATATAAAAATCACATTTTTATCTATATATATAAACAATAAAAAACCTTCATGTGTTGAATCGATATTCATTCGTTGATTAGAAATTCATGTGTTGAATGGTATTCGTGTTTTAAATATAAAAATCACATTTTTATCTATATATAGAAACTATAGAAAACCTTCATGTGTTGAATCGATATTCATTCGTTGAATTGAAATTCATGTGTTGAATGGTATTCATATTTTGAAATAAATTGTTTTATAATAAAAATCACCTTTTTATCATCTATATAGACTATATAAAATAATAGCGTTTTGGAAAGAATTGTTTTACAATAAAAATCACATTTTTATTATATACATGAATTGTTGAAATGTGAAGTGTTAAAAATAGCAACTCATTCCAATAAATATGCATAAGTCGAAATATTCATTAATTAGCTAATGATGTGATTTTTACCTGTGCATGCAACATTAGAATGCATGGTGTTTTTAAACCAAATGGAATCAAATATGAAGTTGAATGGAAAATGATAAATGATAAGAACTGTATATATGTACATGCATATTTATTGAACAGGTGATAGCAAAGGGGCTAGAGAAGAGGAATAAAATTTTGTGCCCGACAAATAGGTACACATTTACTGTTTTGTTTGGGTGATGATTTTATGAGCCTATTGGCTAGCCGCTTGGCTTTTTCTTTTTCTTTTCGACATGAGACGCCCGTGTGGCTATTTGGGAATTTTCCCAGCCCCACCCGTACAAAGGAGGTTATGGCGAATTTTTCCGAAATTTATAGGCATTAGTGAAATATTTAAAGTGAAAACGATATAGGAATTTTTAAATGAACTATATTTATATAAATATATAAATATAAATAAAATTAAAACGAAACGTGGCCGTGCAGTTCGCATTTTGAAACCGTGATTTCAAACGATTATACCGGGAGATCCGACCATCGGATTTTCCTGAAATCGCAACCGTTGGGTTCGCCTTGGAAAAATCTTTCCAACGGCACCAACATTGTAAAAATCCAACGGTTGGATTGTCTAGAATGTTTAATTCAAATCTGAAGAAAAACAGCGCCAGAAACGATTATATTTATTTATATTTATAAATATAATTATATTTAATCGAATAACGACGCTGCAGTTCGTATTTTGAAATCGAAACTTCAAACGATTGTACCGGGAGATCCGACCGTCGGATGTTCCCGAAACTGGAACCGTTGGATTCGTTTTGAAAAGACCTTTCTAATGATGTAAATTTTATGAAGATCCAACGGCTAGATTTTCAGATATGTGTAAATCAAATATGAAGAAAAACAGCGCCACGGCCGCGCTATGGCCCGAAGCGTCGTTTTGAATAAATTGGCTATTTTTAAATAAATAAAAATAGCGATAAATCGTTATAAAATATCATAAACAATATGGAATGGAAATAAACTGAATTTGCTCGATTTATGTTGTATTTGATGGTTGAATGTGTTTGGTGTGAAAATTACACTAAAGAACAAAATTGGTGTTGTCGAATGATTTAACCATTGAAATAAATTGATTTGAAATTCTAAATATACGTGAATTATTTGAAAAAGCCGAGTTAATTCTCATTTCAGATAATTGGCCGACGATTGAAAGTCGAAGATGAAGACGGTGGTCGAAGACCAGAGATCTTCACCTCGTTTGGATGGTAACCGAGGTCCTGATTGGGAGGCATCCCGAAATATGGATAATGAGTGGTGATCGTCCAGACGTACGTGGTGATCGATGGGTTTGCGAGGTATTTAGTGCCTCCGGTTTCGTTCAGACCCAGAACGGACTTGTAAATGGACTGTGTGTCTGACATTGGATTTTATTCTGTGATTGATTGATCTCTATTAAATATACATCTGTTTGGCGGCGGAGAATTTATTCTTTTGCTTAACGCCCTTCTATGTGACGCACGAGCTCAGAGGTTGTATATCGATGGACATCAGTCGCATGGCATGAATTGCTAGTGTGGCATACCTAAGTGGCAAATGATCAGGGCTTCTTTCGAAAAGCAAAAGTCTTGTGGTGATGATCAAAGCACCGCCTGTGTGGCGTAGCTTTGTGTATAACGTGAAATCGCGAGCCTCACACCCCGGTATGAACCAGAAACGGGAGAGGACATCAGGGAGGGCCTGCGTTTCTTTCTAGCTAGGGTGGTGTTAGTGACCTACCAGCCCTGACATTTATATACTTTTCACCTGTGTGGTTGTTGCTGTTGCGAGGCGCCTCGGTTTGATCGGACGATCCGGGTCCGATGGAGTCATTCATTGGCTCGTTTACGCCCCAAAGGGTGGGGAGACGTAGTGTTCAGGCATAATAATCCACATCGGTGGACCGGCCCTGACGATCTAAAGGGTTGATGCATTCTGATCCTGTGGCTCGGGCTAGAGAGTCACGAATTCGGTAAGGACTATCTTTTGCCTTGGTTCATGACGGAAATCCAATTTCCAAGTACGACATCGTGCGGTTTTGATTGTATACCTATATATGGCGACATAGTGGTATGGGGCATTAATGCCGTCTATGATTGATAGTTATGATTTGAAATTGTTTTCAAAACATATAAACACTAGCAATAATATCAAATGCCTTAGTTTTATTCATATCAAGCATATTTTGGCCTTTATAAGGTAAAAACTCTATCCTCCGGTTTGCTTTGCATTGTATGATGGGAACTGAGTCTTATAATCGCTTCATTTTTATAAAAAGCATTGCGATGTTTAAAAGAAAGATTTGTTTTAAAGCACTGGCAATCCAATGGAGTAAACCCGTTCCACGAAAGTGGTGTGGTCCTGTGATTAGCCATATTATATATGTGTTGAGTAGATTTCTCATACCAGTCCCATGACTGACTCGTAGTTTGTTTCACTTTCAAACTCGGGTGCCCCTTTTTCTACACGGGCAGCCTTGTATTCAGGTTTAGCTGGCTTTCTCTGGATAGCTGGAGCTGAAGATGGATTCTATCATTTATCTCTTTTTATGCTGTTCAGCTCCTATTGTACATATTTTGTTTGTTTTTCCGCTGTAGACATTTATGTATAGCTGAACTGTATTTTTACTAAGTATGATCCTGTATACTGTGTAACTCTGATGATTACTTTTATTCAGTATATTGTATTGTTCATTATCTGGTGTATTTATTTAATTTTGTTCTGCTGTTATCTGTTTATGTGTTATATTCCACGGATTACCCTTGCCGCCGTCAGTACGGGGTTTGGGGTCGTCTCATTTGGTATCAGAGCCTTGGTTAAGCTTAGTTCGGGGATATAACATATTAACGAACTCATCAGAAATAGAACCAGTAGTGTTCTAAGACGGGTAACTATATACAGATAGGATCAGTAATATCCTAGTATGAGTGGCAGAATGGAATACACCCCAGTAGACACATTTACATTGAAGTATTTGTCTCTATATTTTGAAATATCTTTTCTGTTGACCTGACACTGTGTCTGCTAATTGCAGACGCACTAGAAAATGAGTGACAGGAATAGAAGAAATAATCGTATGGCTCGACCAGCTAATGAGCCAGTTGTGCTCCCGTAGCCAGAATCTGATATAGAAGTTCTATTTAAGAGATTTCGAAATCTGGGTGGATCGCCATTTTTAGGCAAGGAGTCCATTATGGAAACACAAGCTTGGATTCATTCTGCAGAGAAAATCTTTGAGGGTTTAAAGCTGAGAGACGATCAGAAAAGATTACTGGCGTCTTGGGCACTCAAAGAAGAAGCTTTGTTTTGGTGGGATTCAATTATTAAAGATAATCCAGAAGGTGATATCACCTGGGACAAATTCAAAGTGATTTTCTTAGAAAGATTTACTCCTCCCAAAGCAACCGAGAGATTATGTGATGAATTTTCTTATTTGATACAAGGTGATATGACCATCCCAGAATATCATAAGAAATTCAATGAACTTTCTCACTTTGCTCCTCATCTGATTCAAGATCCAAAGAGGAAAAATCTGAGATTTATTCATGGCCTGCAAAGGAGATATCAGAATAGTGTACTGAGGAATGTGAAACTTCCTTTTTCTGAAATGATTTATATGGCCTATCAATACGAGGATCTCCATAAGAAAGGAATGTTACGCGACGAAGAAGAAGCCTGTTCTAGTGACAAAGCAGAGTCGGAAACTGATATTCCTGAAGCCAGTATGAGGTCTGAGGGAAGTAAGAAGCCCAGTGCCAAGAGGGAAAGGGCTAAATCTGAGAAAAGACCAGTAACGACAACTGTATGCTCTAACTGCAATAAGCAAGGACATCTCTCGATAAGTTGCAGATCTCTAAAGAAATGAATCAAGAGTGGATCTAAATCAGAGAAGAAATTCCAAGAGAAAAGAGGTTGCAGTAAATGCAAGCAGACTGGCCATCTTGCAAAGGATTGCTGGCTCTTAAAGAAGCCTGAAGTAGT
The DNA here is from genome assembly GCA_030737875.1 of Allium sativum. NCBI lineage: Eukaryota > Viridiplantae > Streptophyta > Magnoliopsida > Asparagales > Amaryllidaceae > Allium > Allium sativum. The sequence goes on from CM060919.1 coordinate 173,070,559, forward strand.
TCAAGTGAATGAAGTAGCAGAAACTTCTGATCCCTCAACAAGTCAGGAAAGGCCAGATGTTTTAGAAGGAACGCTTACTGTCAAAAACATTCCAATCAAAGTACTGTTTGACACGGGCGCATCACGAAGCCTTATTGCCAAGAGTGCAGCTAAGAAGCTGGATTTGAATTTGAGGAAGCTCAAGGAACCAATGACTGTCCAGAATCCGGTCGGGGGTTCTATCATTCTCAGTTGGATTTGTGCAGTACCGGTCTCCTTTTCCTGCTATAAATTCCCTATTATCTCTGTCGTTATGAATTTTAATGAATTCAATCTTATTCTGGGATTGGATTGGCTAACCAATAAGATTAAATCAGGGAGTTATATAACCATACCGTGCGAAGGTCAGAAATCTAATAGAAAAGACTTCTGGGCGGCTTTGAATGTTTCTCCAGCCCAAATAGAAAATGTCCCTGAAATCACAGAGAATATTCCCGACCAAGTGAAAGATATTCCTGTCGTCAAGAACTATGCGGATGTGTTCGAAGAAGTTGTTCGCTTACCTCCGCAGAGAGAAACAGATTTCAAGATTGCTTTGATTCCGAATGCAAGGCCGGTAGTTCACGCTATTCGAAGAATGTCCTTGAAAGAGAAGGAGGAATTAGACAATCAAACACGACAGCTAGTATGGAAGGGTCTAATCAGGCCTAGTTTCTCTGATTGGGGTGCAACAGTGGTGTTCATCCCAAAATCTGACGGTACTCTACGTCTATGTGTGGATTATCGTGATCTGAACAAACAGACGATAAAGAACAAATATCCATTGCCCCGGATTGATGATTTGTTGGATCGATTAAATGGAGCACAAGTATTTTCATGAATGGACCTAGCTACAGGCTTCCATCAACTTCGAATTGCCGAAGAGTGCGTTCCAATGACAGCATTCAGAGGTCCCGACTTATTCTACGAGTGGTTAGTAATGCCATTCGGCTTATGTAACGCTCCAGCCTATTTCGTCGTTCTGATGAATAGAGTATTCAGAGGAGTTTTGAATAAATTTGTTCTGGTTTTTATTGACGATATTCTAATCTTCTCTAAATCAAAGGCCGAACATGAAAAGCATCTGGAACAGGTTCTAGAAATTCTGAGGCGGAATGTATTAAAAGCCAAATTTTCCAAATGTATCTTCTGGCAAGATGATGTAAAATTTCTAGGCCACGTTGTATTGAAAGAAGGAATTGCTGTGGATACAAGCAAAATCACAGCCATTCAGAATTGGAAACAGCCCAGTACCCCCACTGAAGTCCGCAGTTTTCTCGGATTGGCTAGCTATTACCGGAAGTTTGTCAAAAACTTTTCGAAGATATCTGGCCACTTAACGAAGCTTACAAAGAAGCACTCTAAATTCAAATGGAATCCAGAAAGTGAGGAGGCTTTCGAGGAGCTAAAGTTAAGACTAACGACAGCTCCAGTGTTAACCATCATCGATGGCAACCAAGATTTAAAAGTCTGGACTGATGCTTCTAGAGAAGGCCTTGGCGCGGTGTTAATGCAAAGGGGTCAAGTGATTGCTTATGCTAGCCGTCAACTGAAGCCGCACGAGAAAAACTACGTAACTCATGATCTTGAGTTATTGGCTATCGTATTCGCCTTGAAAATCTGGAGGCACTATCTTCTGGGCGAGAGATTTGAACTGTTTACGGATCACCAGTCGCTAAAGTATCTGTTCACTCAGAAAGACCTGAATCTGAGGCAACAACATTGGCTGGAGTTTCTTGCAGCATATGACTTTGAGATTATATACACTCCAGGGAAAGCCAATGTCGTGGCCGATGCGCTGAGCCGAAAGAATGTAATGATCGCCAGCTTTATTATTACGACTTCCTTAATTGACAAAATATCTGTTCTTCAGAAAGAGGACAACTTTATTAAGGATATGATCAAAAGGATTCAGAAAGGCGCGCCCTCGTTTTTTCAAATCGATAACGACGAGACCTTGAGGTTGAAAGGAAGGATTTGTGTTCCTGACATCCCAGAGTTAAAAAGGAAAGTGTTAGACGAGTGTCACAAGTCCAAGCTGAGTATCCATCCTGGTGTAGCCAAAATGTATAACGATCTCAAACGAACGTTCTGGTGGAAGGCTATGAAAAGAGACGTTTCAATATACGTTAGCCGATGCCCTACTTGCCAGCTAGTCAAAAGTGACCAATGAAAATTGGCTAGATTGTTACAACTGCTAGAAGTTCCTGGTTGGAAGTGGGAACATATTTCTATGGATTTCATTGATGGTCTGCCCAGGACCAGAAAAGGGAATGACAATATTTGGGTGATCGTAGATCGCTTCACGAAGACCGCCCATTTTATACCTGTCAGATCAAACAGAACTGCTCAGAGTCTGGCGTAGATATATTTCAGGGAAATAGTTAGACTACATGGAGTGCCGCTCAGTATAGTCAGTGATAGGGATACAATATTTACTAGCAAATTCTGGGAGGCATTTCAAGTCGAGCTAGGGACGAAGTTGAACTTGAGCACCGCATATCATCCTCAGACAGACGGTCAGACTGAGAGGGTAAATCGAATTTTAGAAGATCTATTGCGGGCTTGTGTTATAGATTTCGGTGGATCATGGGAAGACCATCTGCATTTGGCTGAATTCTCTTATAACAACAGCTACCAGGCAAGTCTGAAAACGTCGCCATTCGAAGCGCTGTATGGTAGACCGTGCCGATCTCCTGCTTGTTGGGTCGAACTCGGAAATAGACTTGTGTTGGGTCCTGATATGATTCGAGAAGCTGCCGACAAAGTCGATTTTATCAAGAAGCGATTACTCGCCGCTCAAAGCCGACAAAAGAGCTATGCCGATAGAAGTAGAAGAGATATATCGTTTACTGTTGGCGACTATGTATATTTGAAAGTATCGCCGATGAGAGGAGTTATCCGGTTCGGTAAAACTGGAAAGTTAGCGCCCAAATTCATTGGTCCGTCTCCTATTCTGGAACGGATCGGAACTCTCGCTTATAGGGTTAAATTGCCTGATTGGTTGCCTGGAGTTCATGATGTATTTCATATATCTCAACTTCGAAAGCACGTTCATGATCCAGACTTGATCGTGGAAGAAGCAGCTCAGCAGGATATTGAAATTACTCCAGAATTAGCTGTGAGACGAGAGCCGCTAAAGATTATCGGCAAAGAAACCAAAGAGCTGAGGAACAAGAAGGTTCGCTTAGTCAAAGTGCAATGGAGTGGAGATCCGCGAGATTGTACTTGGGAAACTGAGGAGAGCATTCAGAAAGCCTATCCCAGATGCCGAGTGGATATCTCTGATTGACTCTGGTGCAAGGTATATTTACCATACTTCGCATTACCATTTAATTCTCTACTCTGCTGTTATTTTCTTTCCATGGATGTGAACTTTTAAATTCTATAGTCTGAATGATTTTAAAAGAGTATAGAAGTTGATCAGTATATTTTTGAAAGGTTAAGACGATTTGATTGTTGGTTGTGTTGTGATTGTAGATTAGGTTAATTAAAATTATTGAAACAATAGTTAATTTAATCAACAATAGGATAATGTTAAAATTTATTCGATTATATCACAGATTGAACTGATTAGAAAATAACTAGAAATATATATACATGTGCATTATATATGTTTGAACAGGAAAATGGATAGCTGTTGAATAAAGATTTTATTTGCGTGCCCGACAAATAGGTAAACCTTAATGAGTTGGATGCGAAATATTATTATATCAACTCCTGTGAATGCCATTGGATGCGGAGTGCTGGTTTTTCTGTGTGAAATAATAAACGTCGCCATAGGATAGTAACAATTAATTTTGAACTACACCACATGGCATACTTCTGGAAGATAGGCATACTCCATCATATACCACATAAGTATTTGGAGCTTGTGTGACGAGGTGGAAGATTTACCATACGAGCGAGAGGCTTGTATGGCGATGACTATATTTTACAGGTTGAACTGATGACTGATATGGACTATTTAAATTGTAACGATTAAATTGCCAGATTAATAAAAACCCCACACGGGTCTAGAGTTGACAATAATCACGTCTCTCTAGTTATTAGATACGGCACATGGACTATTTATTTCCCACACAGGGCAGGGTGACGAGAATTTATTCTCTGGAGTGATTATCAGTACATGCTCCCCTGTAAACACCAGAATATATCACTATAAATATGTGCGTGCTTATTAGGATTTATTGGGTACCTAATACGGCCCAATAAATTTCCAAACCTCTCTCCGTACAAAGGAGGTTATGGCGAAATATTTCGAAAATTCCGGGTGTTAGCCAAATTTTTGAAGAATTTGAAATTTCTCAGAAACTGAAAAGTTGGAGAATTGAAGCCAGATCGAACGTAGAGTTGAATAATCAAACCACTTTCGACTTTGTTCCTTTTCGGGGACGAAAAGTTTTAAGTGGGGGAGATTGTAATGACCCAGAAAATCTGAACCAATTTAAAATTTTTAAATTGGCTAAAATAATGGATTTTAAATATTTAAAATAAATATTTTAAATAATGGCAACGGAAAGTGAGTTTGAATCGACAATTGAAAACGAATATAATTATTTCTAATTATAGACAAGGCTTGAAAAGGCGCTGTAGTTTCAAAAATTGAATTCAAATTTTGTCGGACTGTACCGGGTGCAAAACAAAACGGATTTTAGTGAAACCAAAAATATTTAAATCTGTTGGTGAATACCTTTCTAACGAATCTAAAAAATCGAATTTTCATAGCGGAAAGCAAAAGTTATGGCCGAATGAATTTTCAGAAAGGTCGCTATGGAATTTATATAGCCCGTCAAATTGGCCATTTTGCATACGAACTCGGAATTCGACGAAACCACTTTTGTTGGATCCGGGATGTGAAGTTATCTCTAGGTTTCAAATTTCATAATTTTTGAAGCTAGTATGTGAGCGCGGCAAAGGAAAATGTGTTTTGGTCAATTATAGTTAAATTGGATCGACCAGAAATGGGCCTTTTTGCAAACGGTCTCAGAATTCGACGAAACTAGTTTTGTTGGGACCGTATCGTCAAAACTTAGCTAGATTTATTTTTCTGGAACTTTTCGAATCAGTTTGTGGCCCTGGTAAATTGAAATGTACGTTCAAATTAAATATTGAATGTTATATATTTTAATTTGAAGGAAAACTGGCTGAAACAGTCGAATGGGCCTACGAAACATATTCCATTGTGTTCGAAATGGGGGTAAAACACTAGGGACGACAGTCGTTGGGTTTAGATTGGTGGTCGCGTCAGAAAACCCCTTATAAAACCCATCGGCCAATCAAAATTTTTATAAAAAAAAATCCTTTAATTTTCTCTCTCCCCGATATCGATTCACGGCGGAAATAGCACGCCACCTTCTCTCCACTTTTCTGGCCGCTCCGATCACCGAAACGCCATGGCCCAATTGAACTTTTTGTAAATCCCTCCGAGCTCTTCAAATCCGTATAAGCCTCGTCCCTTACCATCACGTGTTTGTCGAGATACAAGCCCCCAAAGTTGCGCCGTTCGCAGCCGATTTCCTCCTCCTCGGCGCCGCCGAGTTCGCCGCCGTCAGGGGTGCAGGCGTGCCTCTCCAAGCTTGTCAACGTGGTGCGTTTGGATCTCGACGAAGTGCAGCGGATTTGGTTTGAATTCGAAACCTAGTTTCGAAGTTTTAACGAGGTAAACGGGTTTAAATTTCAGAATGGAAAATAACACTTTTTAGTGTTGCAAATCTTGTCTTTCGAATAAAAATCATATCTTTATCATATGTTAACGAAATTCGATGAAACAGGAAGAATCGTGACCATGTGGACGTCTTCTACATTTTAAAAGAGACCGCATATTTTTCTGAGCCTTCTGCTATTTTTGGTGGAGTGGAACCCAATGTGAGATTTCTAATTTATAAACGATATGGAAAACGACGATGTATAAATTATATAGTCGATGTATGAGTTATATAAGCGTTGTACACCTCTTGTATAAGCGTTGTATAAGTTGTACGTTCGATGTATAAGTTATATATGCGTTGTAAAAAATATATATGTGTTGAAATAGAAGTGAATTGCTATATATAAATATATATATATATACGCCCCTCATCCACAAACCATGGACGATATTTATTGATTATGATTGGTGTGAAAATTGATTGATAGCGAATGATTGTTTGGGATTGTTTGTGGTTAATATTGATTGATTGTGGTTGAAAAATACCCGGTTGTGGTTGAGAAATATTTGGTTGAAACCACATAGGATTAGTTTGTGGAAATGAAATACATATATACATGCCGCCTGCGTGCGAACTAGATGCATGATCCCCATTGTCAAAAACCGCGAGGTTTTAAGGTAGAGCGAGGAGCCGTACTAGGGACGGTCCCGGTTTTAACTACCCTTCCGTTATGCTGCCGAAATTTTGAATAATATTCATGTGTTTGAATTATTTTCATTTGCTGAAATTATATTTATTCATTGTATAGAAAACCTTCATGTGTTGAATCGATATTCATTCGTTGATCAGAAATTCATGTGTTGAATGGTATTCGTGTTTTAAATATAAAAATCACATTTTTATCTATATATATAAACTATAGAAAACCTTCATGTGTTGAATCGATATTCATTCGTTGATTAGAAATTCATGTGTTGAATGGTATTCGTGTTTTAAATATAAAAATCACATTTTTATCTATATATAGAAACTATAGAAAACCTTCATGTGTTGAATCGATATTCATTCGTTGAATTGAAATTCATGTGTTGAATGGTATTCATATTTTGAATTAAATTGTTTTATAATAAAAATCACCTTTTTATCATCTATATAGACTATATAAAATAATAGCGTTTTGGAAAGAATTGTTTTACAATAAAAATCACATTTTTATTATATACATGAATTGTTGAAATGTGAAGTGTTAAAAATAGCAACTCGTTCCAATAAATATGCATGAGTCGAAATATTCATTAATTAGCTAATGATGTGATTTTTACCTGTGCATGCAACATTAGAATGAATGGTGTTTTTAAACCAAATGGAATCAAATATGAAGTTGAATGGAAAATGATAAATGATAAGAACTGTATATATGTACATGCATATTTATTGAACAGGTGATAACAAAGGGGCTAGAGAAGAGGAATAAAATTTTGTGCCCGACAAATAGGTTCGCATTTACTGTTTTGTTTGGGTGATGATTTTATGAGCCTGTTGGCTAGCCGCTTGGCTTTTTCTTTTTCTTTTCGACATGAGACGCCCCATGTGACTATTTGGGAATTTTCCCAGCCCCTCCCGTACAAAGGAGGTTATGGCGAATTTTTCTGAAATTTAAAGGTGTTAGTGAAATATTTAAAGTGAAAACGATATAGGAATTTTTAAATGAACTATATTTATATAAATATAAATAAAATTAAAACGAAACGTGGCCGTGCAGTTCGCATTTTGAAACCGTGATTTCAAACGATTATACCGGGAGATCCGACCATCGAATTTTCCTGAAATCGCAACCGTTGGGTTCGCCTTGGAAAAATCTTTCCAAGGCACCAACTTTGTAAAATCCAACGGTTGGATTGTCTGGAATGTTTAATTCAAATCTGAAGAAAAACAGCGCCAGAAACGATTATATTTATTTATATTTATAAATATAATTATATTTAATCGAATAACGACGCTGCAGTTCGTATTTTGAAATCGAAACTTCAAACGATTGTACTGGGAGATCCGACCGTCGGATGTTCCCGAAACTGGAACCGTTGGATTCGTTTTGAAAAGACCTTTCTAATGATGTAAATTTTATGAAGATCCAACGGTTAGATTTTCATATATGTGTAAATGAAATCTGAAGAAAAACAGCGCCACGGCCGCGCTATGGCTCGAAGCGTCGTTTTGAATAAATTGGCTATTTTTAAATAAATAAAAATAGCGATAAATCGTTATAAAATATCATAAACAATATGGAATGGAAATAAATTGAATTTGCTCGATTTATGTTGTATTTGATGGTTGAATGTGTTTGGTGTGAAAATTACACTAAAGAACAAAATTGGTGTTGTCGAATGATTTAACCATTGAAATAAATTGATTTGAAATTCTAAATATACGTGAATTATTTGAAAAAGCCGAGTTAAATCTCATTTAAAATAATTGACCGACGATTGAAAGTCGAAGATGAAGACGGTGGTCGAAGACCGGAGATCTTCACCTCGTTTGGATGGTCCTGATTGGGAGGCATCCCAAAATATGGATAATGAGTGGTGATCGTCCAGACGTACGTGGTGATCGATGGGTTTGCAAGGTATTTAGTGCCTCCGATTTCGTTCAGACCCAGAACGGACTTGTAAATGGACTGTGTGTCTGACATTGGATTTTATTCTGTGATTGATTGATCTCTATTAAATATACATCTGTTTGGCGGCGGGGAATTTATTCTTTTGCTTAACGCCCTTCTCTGTGACGCACGAGCTCAGAGGTTGTATATCGATGGACATCAGTCGCATGGCATGAATTGCTAGTGTGGCATACCTAAGTGGCAAATGATCAGGGCTTCTATTGAAAAGCAAAGTCTTGTGGTGATGATCAAAGCACCGCCTGTGTGGCGTAGCTTTGTGTATAACGTGAATTCGCGAGCCTCACACCCCGGTATGAACCAGAAACGGGAGAGGACATCAGGGAGGGCCTGCGTTTCTTTCTAGCTAGGGTGGTGTCAGTGACCTACCAGCCCTGACATTTACATACTTTTCACCTGTGTGGTTGTTGCTGTTGCGAGGCGCCTCGGTTTGATCGGACGATCCGGGTCCGATGGAGTCATTCATTGGCTCGTTTACGCACCAAAGGGCGGGGAGACGTAGTGTTCAGGCATAATAATCCACATCGGTGGACCGGCCCTGACGATCTAAAGGGTTGATGCGTTCTGATCCTATGGCTCGGGCTAGAGAGTCACGAATTCGGTAAGGACTATCTTTTGCCTTGGTTCATGACGGAAATCCAATTTCCAAGTACGACATCGTGCGGTTTTGATTGTATACCTATATATGGCGACATAGTGGTATGGGGCATTAATGTCGTCCATGATTGATAGTTATGATTTGAAATTGTTTTCAAAACATATAAACACTAGCAATAATATCAAATGCCTTTGTTTTATTCGTATCAAGCATATTTTGGCCGTTATAAGGTAAAAACTCTATCCTCCGGTTTGCGTTGCATTGTGTGATGGGAACTGAGTCTTATAATGGCTTCATTTTTATAAAAAGCATTGCGATGTTTAAAAGAAAGATTTGTTTTAAAGCACTGGCAATCCAATGGAGTAAACCCGTTCCACGAAAGTGGCGTGGTCCTGTGATTAGCCATATTATAATGTGTTGAGTAGATTTCTCATACCAGTCCCATGACTGACTCGTAGTTTGTTTCACTTTCAAACTCGGGTGCCCCTTTTTCTACACGGGCAGCCTTGTATTCAGGTTTAGCTGGCTTTCTCTGGGTAGCTGGAGCTGAAGATGGATTCTATCATTTATCTCTTTTTATGTTGTTCAGCTCCTATTGTACATATTTTGTTTGTTTTTCCACTGTAGACATTTATGTATAGCTGAACTGTATTTTTACTAAGTATGATCCTGTATACTGTGTAACTCTGATGATTACTTTTATCCAGTATATTGTATTGTTCATTATCTGGTGTATTTATTTAATTTTGTTCTGCTGTTATCTGTTTATGTGTTATATTCCACGGATTACCCTTGCCGCCGTCAGTACGGGGTTTGGGGTCGTCTCAATGTACGTGCTTTGTTGTCCACTCTTTGGGCATGTGCGTTCGGAGCACTTGGCTAGCTTATCCACAAGTAGGGCCCGAGGACTTACCTGACCTCCTTCAAGGAGGCGCCTCACCATGACCGTTGTAGGCGATGATAAGGTATTGCAGACTTAGACAGGGCCATTGTAGACACAGAACAAAGGTTTTCTCTTTTGACGCTCTAAACGGACCATCGTAGACTCCGATAGAGGCTTATACACCACCCCCTCCAAGGGGTGTCCTATCGTGACCATCATAGGAAATTAGGGGTTTGTGACACCTTCTGCAGGCCATGTGGAACATAAGCAGAGGTGGGACGTGCTCTTCTGCGAGAAGAGATAGGACGTGTTTAGTTCTAGCAGAGGCTGGGCGTACTCTTCTACGAGTAGAGGCAGGGCGTGCTGAAGTTAGATGCACCGCCACGACCATTTCTAGTGTGAAACGGAGGCTTACGCTTTTGATGCTTTAACCCTGCCCCCTCTGATTTAGGCATGGAGAAATACTAACACATCATCCACCTTCGGGGGATGTCTCACCCCGACCAATTTGGCGATGGCGAGGGATTTAATCCCTTTTTTTTAGCTTGACCCCCTTTGGGTCTCTCTTGATCCATGAAAAGGGTTTCCATGCCCTTAACTGTGTAACTATATTTGGGGGAAGATCTTGTTTCCTATTCTTTTATCTTCGAGAAATATGGTCTTAAATGTTCCGAATTCCATGTTCTTGGAACAAGATTACCATTAGGCCTGCATAGCCGATATTTCCAGGCATAACTTCTTGATGGATGATTAGCGGTCCTTCCCAATTTGGACCAAGAGGGCCACCCGCTGGGTTTTTAGTGTTAGCCATCACTCTTCGTAGCACTAATTAGCCTTTAGCAAAGATTCTCGCTTTGAATTTGGAATTGTAGTATTTCATAATCCTTCTTTGATATTCAGCGGTTCTGATTGCAACCTCATCCCTTTATCCTTGTATTAAGTCTAGTGATTCCTTCCTTAAATCTTGGTTACGGCCATACGCATATGCTATCCTTATATGTGACGAGATTTCAACCTCGACCGGAAGCATAGCTTCGCATCCATATGTTAGGAAGAAAGGGGTATGTCCCATGGCTGTTTTGGTAGAGGTTTTGTACGCCCGAAGCACTAAAGGCAGATCTTCTGCCCAATTTACTTTGGCTTGATTTAGGTGCTTCTTAAGGATTGTCTTAATGGTCTTGTTGGCATCTTCCACAACTCTGTTAGCTTTTGGATGGGTTACTGAGGAAAAACTCTTGATGATTTTGTTTTTCTCGCAAATCGGGTAAACTCTTCACTTTCAAACTGTGTTCCGTTGTCCGATATGATTTTGTGAGGAATTCCTAAGCGGGTAATAATAATTTTTATTATGAATCTTAATACCTTTTTGGACGTGATAGTCATAAGGGTTTCTGCCTCCACCCACTTGGTGAAGTAGTCGATAGCTACTACAATGTATTTAGCTCCACCCTTGACGAGTGGTAAGGGCCTAATTAAATCTATTCCCCCTACATCGAATGGCCAAGGGCTTGATATAATGGTTAGTTCACTGGGAGGAAGTCGTGGCACCTTTGAGTACTTCTGACATTTTTCACATCTCTTAACGTACTCAACTGCTTGACTAACCATCCGCGGCCAGTAATAACCTTGTCGCATGACCCTTTTTGCCCGGTTAACTCCACTGGAGTGGGCCCTGCACCATCCTTCATGAGCTTCTTTTAACAGGCTAAGTCCATCTTTAGAATTTACATGCCTCAAGTATGGAAATGAATGTCCCTTTTTATAAAGTATGTCATTTACAATCGCGAACGTAGGAGCTTGGTGTTTTATTTTTCTCGCGTCTTGCTTACTAAGGGGTAAGGTTCCTCTTAGGAGGTAGTCTACTATGTGAGCCATCCATGTGGTCTCCTGCTGGCGGTTCGTTTTTATTATACGGGTTTCCCTTTCAAAGTTTCTTTCCTGGTTTTCTTTGTCTCCCCTTCTTGTGGCTTGGGATCTGGTTAAGACTAATAACTATCTCCCCGCTTCTAATTCTTCATATTCGTTGCTGGGTGTTTCCTGATACGCCACCGGCACTATTCGGGTTCCGGGCCCCCCCCGAGAGCTAGCCAATTTGGCTAGCGAATCCACTTGGGGGTTCTCCCCGCAGGGTATTTGATGAACTAAGAAGTCCTCAAATAGGGAAAGCATCTTCAGTACCCACTTCATGTATAGGATCGACCGCTTATCCTTGGTTTGATATGTCCGTTTTATTTGGTTTACCAATAATTGTGAATCACTAAAGATTTGTATCCGTGGTATCTTCAACTATTGTGCCAGATTCAAGCCATCTATCATTGATTTATACTCGACTACGTTGTTGGTTGCCAGATATCCTAACTTCATGGCATAGTGCAAGCGGTGCCCGTCACGGGTAATTATAGCATAACCTGCCCCTGCTCCCTGCTTGTCGGAGGTTCCATCTACAAAGAGCTTCCATTTAGTCTTTAAGTCATTTTCTTTAGCTGATTATTGTGAAATGAAGTTCGTGTATTCGTTCACGAAATCTGCAAGAGCTTGTCCTTTAACTACTGCCCGAGGAAAGAATTCAATCTCGTATTGGCTAAGCTCGACACCCTATTTAATTAGCCTCCCCGAGGTTTCCGGTTTGTTGAGTAATTGCTTAAGCGGAAAGCTAGTTAAAACTTTAATAAGGTGTGCCTGGAAATAACTTCTGCGCTTTCGGGAGGTAAGGATTAAGCAATACGCTAGTTTCTCTATAACAAGCTATCGGGTTTCTGCATCCTTTAGACTTCGGCTAACGTAGTAGATGGGATGCTGAGTTCCACCATTCTATCGTATCAGGACCAAGTTCACTGCGTGTTCCGAAACAGCCATGTATAGGTATAGATCTTCTCCCCTCTCGGGATGGGATAAAATTGGAGGCGTTCCCGTATAGACTTTGAATTCCTGGAATGCCTTCCTATACCCTTCATTCGATTCGAAATTCCTCTTTTTCTTTATAACATCGAAGAAATGAACATATTTGGTGGTGGCTTTGGAAACGAACCTGCTGAGGGCTACCACTTTCCCGTTTAGACTCATGACTTCTTTGCTTGTATTAGGCTCCTCCATATCTTTAATAGCTTGTATATGGTCAGGGATAGCTTCAATTTCCTGTTCACTCACTAGATACCCCAAAACACTTCTTAGATTGAACTCCAAACGAACATTTTTGAGGGTTTAGCTTCATTTGGTAACTTCTTAAGACTTTGAACATCTCCTGCAGATCCTTGAAATGGTTCTCTGTTTTGTTGGACTTCACCAGCATGTCATCCACATATACTTCCATATTGCACACTATTTGCTCTTGAAACAACTTGTTTACTAGTCTTTGGTATGTTGCCACTGCGTTTCTCAAACCGAAGGGCATCACCTTATAAAAAAACGATCCTCAGTCGGTGATAAAGCTTGTATGCTCCTCGTCAGGTTTGTGCATCGGAATTTGTTTGTATCCCGAGTAAGCATCCATGAGGGATAGTACCTTGTGACTACTCGTGACATCAACCAATTGATCAATCAACGGAAGAGGGTAGAAATACTTCGGGAAAGCCTTGTTTAAATTTGTGTAATCAATACACGTCATCTACTTCCCATTGGACTTCTTCACTAGCACGGGATTGGCTAACTATTACGGGTAAAGAACCTCTCGGATAAGCCCGTTAGTTTCCAACCTTTTAACTTCCTCCTTCAATCCTCTATCCGGTCTCTGTTGTATTGTCTCTTCTTTTGTTGGAAAGGGATGATCGAAGGGTCAATGTTTAAGGCATGGATCATAATTGAAGGTTTGATACCAATCATGACTGAATGGGTCCAAGCAAAAACAACTTTGTTAAGTTGTAGGAACCGGATCAAGTCGCTTCTAAGGGGCACTGTTATCCTTTTCCTAATGCCGACAACCTTTGATTTATCCTTTGGATCCACGTTTACTTCTTCCAAATCTTCTATTAGTTTTATTCTTTCAATGTCTCCTCCAGAATCCAAATCTGTGTTGATTTCTCCTTCCTCAGCCGAGTTCACTTCATCGGATCCTTTCCTTTTCAAAGAAGCGTACCTACCATTAGTGCGTTTGTCAGTCTTATTTATTTTTACCTTAGCTTCGAAGGAGGGATGTAAGAATCGCCTATCTGAAGGCATGACAACAGTAGAAGAATTAAAGTACGAAGAACACTCCCTTTTGTATTTTTCAACCATTGTGAAGTACAACTTGCGAGATCTAAACGGTTCTCCCCTGATGGTACCCCATCCCTGTTTGGTTAGGAATTTTAATAGTAGATATTTGCAAGAGACGAAGACGTCCATCTCCTCTAAAGCCGGTTGCCCAAAGAAGGCGTTGTAATAGGATGGTTGATCGATTACAATGTAGAGAGTTTCGAAAGTCCTATGAAGCGAGGATAGTCCCACTTGAACCAGCAGGTTGATTTGACCTACCAGAGTTGACCCTTGTTACTGAATCTGAAGATTGGTTCGTTACTAAGCTCCAGCTTCTTCTTGGAAATTCCCATCTGATCGAAAGCATGCTTAAAGATGACATTGACGGCACTCCCTGTATCCACAAGAATCTTTGAAACCACCGAGAGCCCTATTTGTGCTGTTATCGTAAGAGGGTCATAGTGAGGGTGGCGAACCTCTTTCTTCATTTCTTCTGGGGAAAAGACTAGGATATGCATTTTGAGAGCATAACTCGCGTTCTTCAACGATGCCTTCTCTTGAGTAGAGAAGATCCCCTCCATGGCTTCTTTCATGTACTGGTTTCTGGCTTTCGAAAAACTACCGGCAGGGTGTGATCCTCCGTGAATCACATTGATTTGGTTTATGGTGGCCCCAAATCTAGGTTGCTCTCCCCCCGGCAATTCCTATCACATTTACTGACACCTTTTGCTGTCCATTTATGTGCCGAGCTGATATTGTCTTGTCCAAAACAAATTCCTTTAGGTGTCCCTCTTGGATCAGCTTCTGGATGATCCCATCCAACACCATGCAGTCGTCAGTCTTGTGTCCACTGGTTTTGTGGAATTCGCAATATTTACCACCGGAATGAGATTCGGGACAGTTCTTGGCTATGAACGAGACAAAGAGATTATTAACCCTTTCTTTTGCGATAGCATACACATATGAGATGGGCTAGTTCAGGGCAACCGAGTTGGTATTAGAATCTTCCCACCTTGACCTCTTTTGATTTCCTTTCGGGGGCTTTCATCCAAAGTTCGGCCTTCCTCCTTCCCCTAGGGGCCCGAACATCCTTTTTGTGAAGTACAATTCATCCATGCGAATAAACTTGTCAGCTTGGAAATGGTAATCCTGCAAGTCTTTGCAGCCGTGGATATATAACTCCGTCCAGAAGGGGTGTTTTCAATTAGCTCTGAGTGTACGACAATTAGCTTTTCACGGCCGTTCATATTCTTGGCTTTTAAGGCATCGACATTGAAACTTTTCAAATAATCCCCGAGGGACTCCCCTTACCTCTGCTTGATGTTAGCAATGACAGTACAATCCACGGTTGGATACTTGCAGATGCAGAATTGCGCGGAAAATTCATAAGAGAATTGTTTCCACGAGTAAATTGTGTTTTCCCTATACTGGCGATACCATTTCGCTGCTGCCTCTTGAAAGGTGACTGGGAAAAGATGGAATCTGACGGCTCCGGAAGTGTTGTAAAGATCCATCTGGCTGTCGAAAGCCGTCAGATGATAGTCGGGGTCAGTCGTCCTGTGATACTTTATGGTTGTAACTTCCACTCTCAATGGTATTATGGTATTCATAATTTCATCGATGAATGGAGCTACCCTTTCGATGTCATTTACCCTGTCATCTTGGGTCCGTTTCACCTTGCTTCCCATCAACTCCTTGACGGTCTTCTGAGTAATATCTTTAATATAAGCCTCCTTGTTGTCATAATTTTCTCTCTTGAGATCATAGCATTTGGAGGTTGTAACACCCCGAATTTTAGTTAATACTAAAATTCACTAATTACAGGATAAATAATCTCAGATGTGGGAATTGGAGGTAACGGGCTGCGTCATTGCGTTCGTCTCGGAAAAATACACGAAATAGAGTCCGAGTTTTCGAGAATCGGAGTCCGTATGGCCCAGTTATGGCCCGATGAAGTTTGCAGAAAATTCAAAGCTAAAAACAGATTTAAAAATTTAAAATTCAGATTTTGGAATGGAACAAGCGGGGTCAGGCGGGAAAATTCCCGCCCTAACCATGTCGACAGGGCTGTCGACAGGCCTGTCGACAGGGGGGTCGACTTGCCTGTCGACATGGGCGCGGCGTCCAGAGAACCTGGGTGCACTAGGTTGGGTTTTAGGCTGGCTTGAAGGGCTGGGTTCTAGAGATTTCCGAAATCTAAGGGTCCTAATCTAATCTAGGGTTAATCTAAGGGCCTAAAACACTCACCTAATCTATAAATACACCCTAAACCTACCCTAATCCATACTAAAAATAGGAATGATGGCCTCATGCCGCCAAATTAAATCTTAGAAGGAGCCTCCACTAATTTATGAAGGAAGTTGCAAGCTAATCAACCTCTAATCATCATCTTCTTCATATTTAGCAACTAATTCCACTTCATAAGTTTGCTAATCTTGGGTTTGGTGAGTTTCTATCACTTTAACATCAATTGCTAAAGTAAGTAGATTGGGTGTAATGAGACTTATGGTCTTAAATGCGGATTAGTGAGTTTGAATCATTTGTAATGATATGCTACTCTATGTTTTCCTATGTTTATGCATGTTTAACAAGTGGGTTTATGCGTGTTTAGTAAGTTGGTTTATGCATGTTTAACAAGTGGGTTTATGCATGTTTAATAAGTGGGTTTATGCATATCTAATAAGTGGGTTTATGCATGTTTAACAAGTGAGTTATGCAAGTTCATATGCAAGTTATGTATATGCTTAAATGCAAGTTTAACATGATATGCAAGTTATGCATGCTTATGCAAGTATGTGAATGCTTATGCAAGTTATGTATATGCTTAAATGCAAGTTTAACATGATATGCAAGTTATGCATGCTTATGCAAGTATGTGAATACTTATGCAAGAATGTGAATGCTTATATGCAAGTTCAACATGTTATGCAAGATATGTGTATGATAATATGCAAGTTTGGGTTAAATGTAGTTGGGTTAATATATGCTCATATATGCAAGTTGACATCCTCTTAACCCATGACAAAGTTATATGCTAAGAATTGGTTAAACCCATGATATTTGTGATGGATCTTCCCTTTATTATGTCATGAAATGAGAACGATTTACGTGGGGAACGATGGGGTTAATAAATATGTTAATAAAAGTATGATTGGGTATGATTAAGCATACCATAAAAATAAATTAACATAAGTGGGAATTTACCTATTGAGTTAGGTCTACCCCATGGGAATTTACCTATTGAGTTAGGTCTACCCATGTTATGAAAAAACTTGATATTAATTAGGGATAATTAATATGGGGGTGATTAATTAGGTGTAATTAATCAACTAAGACACGAGGTTGGACCCTTTTGTAGCGGAAGTCTGCCCGGAACCGACCGGCCATCCAGCGGCTACAAATGATTGGCCCAATGTGAGAGGTCTTGGTCATAAATTAAATACGTGATTAAAGTAAAGACACGAGGTTAGACCCTTTTTATGACAGAAGTCTGCCCGGAACCAACCGGCATATCCAGCAGTCATAAAAGATGGTCTAATGTGAGAGGTCTTTATGAGGTCATGATCTTAATTAATTAATTAAGAAACACTTAACCATATTAGCATGTAGAGGGACATGAGGGGTTAAGTGGGTGCCTTGGGTGGCATGTGGAAATCTAGTGGTTGCCTTGGGTGGCAATAGAAAATACGATTAGAATACTTAACCAAGTGGAAACATGTAATTAAACATGATTAAAGGGTTAAGTGGGATACACTAGATAAGTGACAAGCTTAGGTGGGTAGCTTGTGGGGGCCCATTTCAACCAATATCCCAAACGTATCTTTGTGGGCTCGACTCTAGTCGGGTGACGGGACACGCATATTGGGCTTGACTATAAGAGGCCAAAACGGGTTAGCGGTGGCAACGCAGGATCAACGGGTTTCATATGCGTGTGTGGACCCGGGCTGGTTGGTAAGTCGTTGTTGCATCGTGTAGATATAAAGCCGTGCACCGTTGATATTATCAGGTGGCCACTTTGGGGAATGATACACCCCATTGTGGGACCAGCACGGGTATCTACGGTGGGGAGCCGATCGCTTGGGAGTAGTGGGTACACCTAGTGGAGATAGGGGCAGACGGCACCTATGTAGTGAGCTAGAGGTACGCGAAACTACTGGGTAAATTTTCTAAGTCCTTGGGTGGGATCAACCTTTAAGTAGGAATGACTGGTGTGGTGCAGTTAGTAATTATCCTTGGGTGGGTAGATGCGTCTTTACAGTTATCTTAGTTTATCCTAAGTCTACCAAGCTGCTTAGTGTAGCCATTCATCCCAAGACATTACCGTAGGTCAAGTTTATGTCTTCTCTGGTTACTTTAATGATTGTATTGTTAAAGGTATAGGACTCGCTCAGACTTATGTCTGACCCCGTTGTTTTTATCTTTTTCCCAACCCTCAGGTCCTACGGTGGATCCTAGCAGTAGTGGAGCTTGATCGGATTGCTGTTCCAGTTTTTAGGAGCTTGGATAGATGTAAAGCTCCAGTTACCCAGTTATCTTTTCTTTTGTCCTGGCTATTGTATGAGAGAGTGGGATTATGTTCTTCTTTATTTTGATGGATATTGTACTTGACTTTTATTGTGGTTTTATGATGTAACCAGACATGTTTATTTCCGCTGTTATGAGATGATGTTTTAAATTTCAAGTACTATTTATATCTGTCTTGTTGTAATTTTTCTGTTCTATATTCACTAAAATACTCCACCGATGCTATGGCATACCCTTAGAGAGTGACCATAGCGGGCGTGGGGTGTTACACGTGGTATCAGAGCAAAGGTTACCGGAACAGATAAAATTTTTAGAAAACTATTTTTCTAAAACATTTTTGGAAGAGATATTTTCAAAAACATGTCTTTTAAGAGAAAAGTTTTTGAAAGAAAAGCATAATCCCCAATAGCCATATCTAAATCCTTCGAATTCTCCGTTTTGAATCTTTCCTTTTTCGTTTCAGCATGGCTGAGGATCTTAACTTTCCGGAGGGTGTGACGGTACCAGTATGGTATAGGAGATTGATGGAGGCTAGGGCCACCACTGCGGGTCCAGCAAATGTTCCTCCACCAACCGTAGCACCCGATCTTCCTCCTCCCCCTCCTCCTCGCACGGATACTTTTGCTAAGACTTGCAAGGAATTTAAAGCTATGGGAGGGAAACCTTTTCAAGGATCGGAAACCTTTGTGGAGGCTAGAGATTGGCTTAAGGAGGTGGAAGAGTTGATAGATATCTTTGAGATGGAAGAAGGGAAGAAAGTCAAGTTAGCTGCTTGGTTAATGAAGGGAGAGGCCTCATTCTGGTGGGAGGTCACTAATGGAGAACGCCCCGTTGACTCTTGGGCGGATTTTAGGCAAAGATTTGTGGCAAAGTTTCTCTCAAGGGCGGAGGAAAACTTGTATATGGAAAGATTCTTGACTCTAAAGCAAGGAAATCTCTCAGTGAAGGAGTATGTCAACAAGTTTAATCAATTGGCAAGGTTTGGCCTAGACATGGTGAATACACCGGAGAAGAAGGCTTTGAGGTTCGTGAAAGGCTTGAATGAACCGATGCATGGGTTGGCTATGACTCATATCCCTATGGGGGCCACCTTCGAGAAGCTAGTTGACATGGCACTCATGCATGAAGAAGGGAAGGGTCCCAATGCTAGTCAGGCGCCCGAGAAGAAGGGAGATCAAAAGAGACCTCAGCAACAACAGCAAAACAAAGGTGGGAAGGGCAATGGTGGCAAGGGCAAAAAGAAGAAGTGTTTCAATTGTGGGACACCTGGCCACCTAAGCAAGGATTGTCGCAAGAAGAAGAAGACTGGCTGCTTCCACTGTGGCGAAGCAGGGCATCTTGTGAAAGACTGCCCTAAGAAGGGGCAAAGGACGGGGTCTACCTCAGGAGGACAGGTGCAAGCTCTTATGGCACCAGGTCAGGCTAGGGGGCAAGTACAGGCTCTCGCGGTTCCACCAATTCAGGAAAGAGGTAGAACTATTTCCGTTGAAAGTCTGGTTTTTCTATTTGATCATCCTGTCCGTACATTGTTTGATTCAGGCGCATCACATTCGTTTATCTCATCATCATTAGTTGAGTCACTGCACTTAGACACCAGTCTGGTAGATGATCCCTTGGTTGTTTCAAACCCAATTGGGGGCTCCACTTATTTGTCCATGATATGTTTGGGTTTGAAGATTTCTATACTTAGCATTGAGTTTAGATGTGATGCTTTTGTGTTGGGCTTCACGGGCTATGGGTTGATTTTGGGCATGGACTGGTTATCCAGTAATGGTGCCGTTCTCGATTGCGAAAGGAGAGTTGTTAGGCTCATGACCCGCTTGGGTAACACTCTCGAGATTTCTTGTAATCCCATGGATTCTGTTATGCTAAGTTATCTTGAATCGCTTGACGCTTCGGTCGAGAGTTTACAATCTGTTAAAGTGGTCCGGGAATATCCGGATGTGTTTGAGGAGGTGAAGGGCTTACCTCCGAAGCGGGAGATTGACTTCCGAATATATCTGGTGGATAATGCTAAACCTGTATCTTTACCAGTGCGCCACATGGCTCCTCGTGAGAGGAGGGAACTCCATAAGCAAGTAGGGGAGTTGCTTGAGAAGGGGTTCATAAGACGAAGTATATCGGAGTGGGGTGCTCCAGTAGTATTTGCTACAAAGGCGGATGGGTCCCTCAGACTTTGTGTAGACTATAGAGAACTCAACAAGCTCACAAAGAAGAATAGACACCCATTGCCGAGGATTGATGATCTTTTCGATCAATTGGTTGGCGCTTCAGTATTTTCTCAATTGGACTTAGCCACGGGGTTTCATCAGTTGAGGGTGGCTGAGGATAGCATAGACAAGACTGCCTTTAGGACTCCGGATGGTTTCTATGAGTGGCTGGTGATGCCATTTGGGTTGACGAACGCCCCTACATACTTTGTGGATTTGATGAGTAGGGTGTTCAGGGAGTTCCTTAATAAATTCGTGGTAGTCTTTGTGGATGATATCTTAGTATTTTCTAAGAGTGAAGAAGAGCATGCCCTACATCTTGGGGAAGTATTGAAGACTCTTCGAGCACATAGCCTTAAGGCTAAATTCTCTAAATGTCACTTCTGGAGGAGGGAAGTACGGTTCTTGGGGCATGTGGTCTCTAAGGAGGGGATAGCTGTGGATCCCGCGAAGGTAGTATCAATTCAGGATTGGAAGGTTCCGAAGAATGCTACCGAAGTAAGAAGTTTCTTGGGGTTGGCGGGTTATTATAGGAAGTTTATTAAAGACTTCGCGAAGATATCAGCCCCATTAACCCGCTTAACGAAGAAGAATCTTGTTTTCGCATGGGACATAGATTGTGATGATGCGTTCCGACGGTTAAAGAGAGCTTTAACCACTGCTCCAGTTTTAGTGTTGCCAGATGGGAGCAAGCCATTTGTTGTCTATACCGATGCTTGTGGGACAGGACTTGGCGCAGTCTTAATGCAAGAGGGAAGGGTGATAGCCTATGGTGGAAGGCAGTTGAGAGTGCATGAGAAAAATTACCCTACCCATGATTTAGAGTTGGCCGCTATTGTTTTTGCACTTAAGATTTGGCGCCATTATCTTCTTGGTGAGAGATTCGAATTGTTCACTGACCACAAATCATTGAAGTACTTGTTTTCTCAGAAGGATTTGAATTTGAGACAGCAAAGGTGGATGGAGTTCTTAGCATCCTATGATTTCGAGATAGCGTATACCCCTGGCAAGGGTAACGTGGTGGCGGACGCCTTGAGCAGAAAGAGGTTGTCCTTGAGTCCATTGTTTGTGGAACAACGAAGCTTGGAATTTATCTCGATGTTTGATTTCAGACCTTCCATTGATTATGTACCCGGTTTGCAAGCTTCCTTGGAGGTTAGACCTACTCTTTTGGGACGGATTGGAGAAGCACAGAGGGACGACCCACAGTTGGTTGAGTTGATGGAGAAGCTCATAAGGGGGGAGTCGTCCAGCCATTTGAGTAGGTACACCCTAGACGATAGGGGGTGCTTGCGTAGAGACGGTAGACTTTGTGTACCGCAAGACGAGGGTTTGAGGAAGGTTATTCTTGATGATGCACACCGTTCTAGGATGACCATTCATCCCGGTGGGGACAAGATGTATCAAGACATGAAGAGGGTTTTCTTCTGGGCCGGTATGAAGAAAGATGTGGCCGAGTATGTCGCTCGATGCTTTGTGTGCCAGCAAGTAAAGGCGGAGCAAAAGAAACCAGGTGGGTTGCTTCACCCATTGGAAGTTCCGCAATGGAAGTGGGATAGCGTCTCGATGGATTTTATTGACGGGTTACCCAGATCAAGAAAGGGTAATACGGGAATTTGGGTGGTGGTAGACAGACTTACTAAGAGCGCCCATTTCATACCTGTGAAGAGCAAGAGGACCGCTCCATGGCTAGCTTCTGTATATCTTCGAGAGATAGTTCGATTGCATGGGGTACCCTCTAGCATAGTGAGTGATCGAGATCCTATCTTCACTAGCGAGTTCTGGAGAAGTTTGCAAGAAGCAGTGGGGACTCAATTGTGTCTGAGCACCGCATATCATCCTCAGACGGACGGCCAGACTGAGAGGGTGAATCGTGTTCTAGAGGACCTTTTGAGGCTTTGTATCTTAGATTTTGGAGGTACATGGGAAGAGCATCTTCCATTGGTGGAGTTCGCATATAATAACAGCTTTCAGTCCAGTATTGGTATGGCTCCTTTCGAAGCTCTCTATGGAAGGCCTTGTCGATCACCTACATGTTGGTGGGAATCTACGGATAAGATCTTGCTTGGGCCTGATATGATTAGGGAGACTTCTGAGAAGATTGACTTGATTCGAAGAAGGATGAAAGCAGCGCAGGATAGGCAAAAATCTTATGCGGACAAGAGAAGGACGGATCTTGAGTTTGAAGTTGGGGACATGGTCTTTGTCAAAGTGTCTCCGTTACGAAATGTGGTTCGCTTTGGATCTGTTGGAAAGTTAGCACCAAGGTTCGTGGGGCCGTTTCCTATTAAGGAAAGGATCGGATGGATGGCATATAGAGTGGAGTTGCCCGACAGACTTAGTGGTGTACATGATGTATTCCATGTGTCCCATTTGAGGAAGTGCTTACATGAGACGGCAGAGGTGGTAGAGCCGAGCTTGCTTAAATAAGTGGAAGTAGAGCGTGATGCGACTGTTCGACGAGCTCCTACTCGCATCCTTGGGTCAGAAACTAGGAAGTTGAGGAACAGAGAGGTTCAGCTAGTTAAAGTGCAATGGGGAGATGACGAAAGCAATGCTACTTGGGAGACGGAAGCGAAGATGCGTTCTTTGTATCCATTTCTTTTTGAGAGTATGTCTTTTAACTTCTCCTTTATCGCTTGTCTAGTACTTATCTTATCTTTAGTATGTCCTCTCGTTAGTACTGTTTGACCTTTAGATAGGGTAAACCTATGGTTGAAACATGTGTTTGAGACATGTTATGGTTGATGGATGCAAGTGGATGCAAGTGTTTGCTAGTGGTTGCTCGTGGATGCATATACACACACTCTAGGCACTAGATCGGCTCAGTCACTTCATATTGCATATTGCATAAAATTGTGTGTAGGAAGCTATATTTATGGATGTATAATGATTGTGTTATCATATGGATGATGCATTTTGGTGAAAGATTGTGCACTCATGTAGATACTGTATGTGTCGATAGGGTTCTCTCGCATACATAATGGATGCATGGCACTATCATGGTTTGCATATGTTCATACATTAGATAGGGAACATATACACACACTTTTTGCATATGCTCATACATCATTAGAAATTGTTTTAAGGACAATGGATGCCCGTGTTTGATGGATTGAGTAGATGGTTGTTTGGATGGTAGGATATGCATTCTCCTTAGCTTAGAGATTTCGGGGACGAAATCCTTTAAGGAGGGGAGAATGTAACACCCCGAATTTTAGTTAATACTAAAATTCACTAATTACAGGATAAATAATCTCAGATGTGGGAATTGGGGGTAACGGGCTGCGTCATTGCGTTCGTCTCGGAAAAATACGCGAAATAGAGTCCGAGTTTTCGAGAATCGGAGTCCGTATGGCCCAGTTATGGCCCGATGAAGTTTGCAGAAAATTCAAAGCTAAAAACAGATTTAAAAATTTAAAATTCAGATTTTGGAATGGAACAAGCGGGGTCAGGCGGGAAAGTTCCCGCCCTAACCATGTCGACAGGGCTGTCGACAGGCCTGTCGACAGGGGGGTCGACTTGCCTGTCGACATGGGCGCGGCGTCCAGAGAACCTGGGTGCACCAGGTTGGGTTTTAGGCTGGCTTGGAGGGCTGGGTTCTAGAGATTTCCGAAATCTAAGGGTCCTAATCTAATCTAGGGTTAATCTAAGGGCCTAAAACACTCACCTAATCTATAAATACACCCTAAACCTACCCTAATCCATACTAAAAATAGGAATGATGGCCTCATGCCGCCAAATTAAATCTTAGAAGGAGCCTCCACTAATTTATGAAGGAAGTTGCAAGCTAATCAACCTCTAATCATCATCTTCTTCATATTGAGCAACTAATTCCACTTCATAAGTTTGCTAATCTTGGGTTTGGTGAGTTTCTATCACTTTAACATCAATTGCTAAAGTAAGTAGATTGGGTGTAATGAGACTTATGGTCTTAAATGCGGATTAGTGAGTTTGAATCATTTGTAATGATATGCTACTCTATGTTTTCCTATGTTTATGCATGTTTAACAAGTGGGTTTATGCGTGTTTAGTAAGTTGGTTTATGCATGTTTAACAAGTGGGTTTATGCATGTTTAATAAGTGGGTTTATGCATATCTAATAAGTGGGTTTATGCATGTTTAACAAGTGAGTTATGCAAGTTCATATGCAAGTTATGTATATGCTTAAATGCAAGTTTAACATGATATGCAAGTTATGCATGCTTATGCAAGTATGTGAATGCTTATGCAAGTTATGTATATGCTTAAATGCAAGTTTAACATGATATGCAAGTTATGCATGCTTATGCAAGTATGTGAATACTTATGCAAGAATGTGAATGCTTATATGCAAGTTCAACATGTTATGCAAGATATGTGTATGATAATATGCAAGTTTGGGTTAAATGTAGTTGGGTTAATATATGCTCATATATGCAAGTTGACATCCTCTTAACCCATGACAAAGTTATATGCTAAGAATTGGTTAAACCCATGATATTTGTGATGGATCTTCCCTTTATTATGTCATGAAATGAGAACGATTTACGTGGGGAACGATGGGGTTAATAAATATGTTAATAAAAGTATGATTGGGTATGATTAAGCATACCATAAAAATAAATTAACATAAGTGGGAATTTACCTATTGAGTTAGGTCTACCCCATGGGAATTTACCTATTGAGTTAGGTCTACCCATGTTATGAAAAAAACTTGATATTAATTAGGGATAATTAATATGGGGGTGATTAATTAGGTGTAATTAATCAACTAAGACACGAGGTTGGACCCTTTTGTAGCGGAAGTCTGCCCGGAACCGACCGGCCATCCAGCGGCTACAAATGATTGGCCCAATGTGAGAGGTCTTAGTCATAAATTAAATACGTGATTAAAGTAAAGACACGAGGTTAGACCCTTTTTATGACAGAAGTCTGCCCGGAACCAACCGGCATATCCAGCAGTCATAAAAGATGGTCTAATGTGAGAGGTCTTTATGAGGTCATGATCTTAATTAATTAATTAAGAAACACTTAACCATATTAGCATGTAGAGGGACATGAGGGGTTAAGTGGGTGCCTTGGGTGGCATGTGGAAATCTAGTGGTTGCCTTGGGTGGCAATAGAAAATACGATTAGAATACTTAACCAAGTGGAAACATGTAATTAAACATGATTAAAGGGTTAAGTGGGATACACTAGATAAGTGACAAGCTTAGGTGGGTAGCTTGTGGGGGCCCATTTCAACCAATATCCCAAACGTATCTTTGTGGGCTCGACTCTAGTCGGGTGACGGGACACGCATATTGGGCTTGACTATAAGAGGCCAAAACGGGTTAGCGGTGGCAACGCAGGATCAACGGGTTTCATATGCGTGTGTGGACCCGGGCTGGTTGGTAAGTCGTTGTTGCATCGTGTAGATATAAAGCCGTGCACCGTTGATATTATCAGGTGGCCACTTTGGGGAATGATACACCCCATTGTGGGACCAGCACGGGTATCTACGGTGGGGAGCCGATCGCTTGGGAGTAGTGGGTACACCTAGTGGAGATAGGGGCAGACGGCACCTATGTAGTGAGCTAGAGGTACGCGAAACTACTGGGTAAATTTTCTAAGTCCTTGGGTGGGATCAACCTTTAAGTAGGAATGACTGGTGTGGTGCAGTTAGTAATTATCCTTGGGTGGGTAGATGCGTCTTTACAGTTATCTTAGTTTATCCTAAGTCTACCAAGCTGCTTAGTGTAGCCATTCATCCCCAGACATTACCGTAGGTCAAGTTTATGTCTTCTCTGGTTACTTTAATGATTGTATTGTTAAAGTTATAGGACTCGCTCAGACTTATGTCTGACCCCGTTGTTTTTATCTTTTTCCCAACCCTCAGGTCCTACGGTGGATCCTAGCAGTAGTGGAGCTTGATCGGATTGCTGTTCCAGTTTTTAGGAGCTTGGATAGATGTAAAGCTCCAGTTACCCAGTTATCTTTTCTTTTGTCCTGGCTATTGTATGAGAGAGTGGGATTATGTTCTTCTTTATTTTGATGGATATTGTACTTGACTTTTATTGTGGTTTTATGATGTAACCAGACATGTTTATTTCCGTTGTTATGAGATGATGTTTTAAATTTCAAGTACTATTTATATCTGTCTTGTTGTAATTTTTCTGTTCTATATTCACTAAAATACTCCACCGATGCTATGGCATTCCCTTAGAGAGTGACCATAGCGGGCGTGGGGTGTTACAGAGGTAGAGATCCCAGTCTGTTCCTACTCGCACCGATTCCCTTAATGATCTATCCCCGTCAGATGGGTCCACTTTTTCTTGGAAGAGGTTGCTTTAAGCTTCTCTTTCGCTTCCGACTGTTGAATGGGAGCTTTTCTTTTAGGAGATTGATTCGTCTCTCTCTGACTAGATCTGGTGAGCCCTGAGGACTTTTGTGCCTGGACGGCGTTGACCCAAGCCTGCACCTCTTGAAGTTGCTTTTCGAAGACCACGATTTTTGCAACATTATCTTCCATGGCGTTTGAGTCTAGCGGTTATTGTGGATTGGACGTGGTTCCCTTCTCATTATTATTTGGGTTAAGCGCTGGACCCTCATTTCCTCCAATTTTTTCGATCCTCCAATCTTTTCGATTTCATCTTTCCTTCCAAAGACCAATAAGTTCACTAAATTAGTTTTAACAAATTAGCCATAAGGACGGAGGTTCAGGCCCTCCTTCTAGTGCCAAAATGTTAACGATATTTTTAGTCAACACCCAAATTATGAGATGTAAGACGCATGTCCACCGGATCTAACACCACCATGACTTAGAGTTACAGAAATATGTTTTGAGACCTGTGAATCTAAGCTAGATTGCCATCCCCGGGGTATAAGAATCTCGACTCTAATGAGTAATTATCTTATTCCCAAGTGATGGATATCGTACGTTTTGTCTAAAGGTATTCCGAATCGATCCTTGGGGAGGTTATCTAGCTTATTAATACTGAGATTTGTGAAATTGATAGCCCCCAAGTCATGAAGATGGTGTGATGTACTGTAAATAATAAGAAAACAGGCTAACACTTCCCTTGACCTCGGGGAAGAAGGTCATATGACGTTTGGTAACCTCAATGATCATCCTGCGTCTGACCAACTCCAGTGAGGGGTCAGAATCGCGTTGAAGGTCAAGTTATAAACCCACATATGACCTCCTTTGTTTTTAAGGGTCAGGAAATGTTAGGTTCATTATGAGAGTGTCGATCAATCACGACAAACCCTTGAGGCGAGGGGAAAGAGACTCCGTATTTTTACAGAGTTCTTTCTCCATTGCTGAGTTATCCCGATTGATCTTCTCATCAGTAAAGTTAGTGTTAACTCCCCGTTTCATCATAATGGCACAAAAAGATCATCAGATCATAAGATGCTTAAGACCTGGAAATTCTCCATTCATAAATTGTAGATATATTAGAAGAATTGATGATTTCCACCTGCTTAGGAGAGAATAAATGATTTAGGAATAAAAAATTCGCCGCCCCTATGTGACTCCTGGGGTCCTAATTACAGAGAATCCGTGGTCCTTTCGTTGTTAGATTATTGGGCCTGCGCGGGCATCTGTTGGTCGCTTTTTCCTCTTGGTCTCGGGCGTCTAACTATTGGTTGTCCTTGTGGTGCCGATTACGACCTTCGAAGTGGGGGTTCCGGACGACTTGGGCTTCCCCGGGACTGACACAGGTTTGTTGTCGTGGTGATTTACAGACGATGTTTGATCCTCCGGTAGTAGCTTCCGGGTGTTGGTTTTCAGACATAAGCTTCCGGATGTAGACCTTCGGCTTTATCGTGAGTATTAGAGGATCCCTTCATTCTGATGTACGTAGTTATCTGCCGATTTGAAACCATTTCTGGTTTAGGTACTAGGTAAATTAGTGCGGGTATTCTGTATCCCTGCTTGGGTATTGGTTTAACCTTTCGGTGAAACTTCCGAGACGGTTTGGTTTTCCGGAAGGCAGCTTCCGGTGATATTTCTGTCATTTTTGAAGGTAGCCTTTCGTTATACATGAAGTCGATTCTCAGAAGTCGGCCTTGGACAATCTTTACGTATTGGTCTGATACTCTTCTTTCTCTGGTGTGTCAGCGTTAAGCGGGTTGACCTCGATAGTCCTTTGGGGTTTTGATAAGTTGAGCCTTTACTTTCCTCTTTCCTGATCCTTGTCTTAGGTTATTTCTCATCACGGAACCCTCCTTTGGGTAGACCCCGTCGGATGGACCTTGTCGGGTGAACTTTTCTATCGTTCTGAAGGTCTTGAACTCCTTTTAGTCCGCAAAGTACGTATGAGAGCCTTCACTGGCAAAGGTATTCAAACACACACATGCAGTGGAACGTACCGATGAAGAAGGAAATGTTGCATATGATTGGGCGGATCCAAAGAGTGCGGGTATAATGGTAAATATGCTTATCCGTGTAAATTAAAATGTTTCATATCCGTTTATATCACAGTATGTAAGTAAATTTTATAGCATATGTGTTAAAATTATTTTGCTATTGTAGGAGAAGTATGATGTAGAGTCTGCTAGAGTGATGGAGGCTAGTGGATATGAGCTTATGGTTGCACAGTCTGATCGTATCTGGGATTCTATCACTGATCCGCCTACTCGTAGTAGGCGATATGGTTTCGGCAATCAGGAGGTAAGACCTTTTTAGACATAAATTACGGTTTTAAAGTATGAGAAATAATCTTATGCTATTTAGTATTAAGTTTGGTTTACAAATGTATTAAATAAACTTATTTATGCAAAATACACACGTTATAAATAAGAAGAGTGTACAAATACAATGGCTATATGCAGGTGTTGACATTTGGACCACAGTAAACTCATTTCCCATTTATGTGTATCTTTTGTCCAATGTACGATGGTTTATAAATATCATGATAAAAGATGTGCGATATATATATATATATATATATATATATGTGTGTGTGTATTGATATTATATCTGACAATTCTACTTAAGAAAAACAAATGTTATTGCTAACTATATACATGTTTAACACAAACTAGAAATATATGTTTAGATAACTTTAATGTGAACTTAATTATTTCGCAGGCTATTCAGCGTGTTTATAGGAGGTCGATGGAGGAGGCGATTATTGCTCGGATGCAGGAGCAGATGAATGAGATGATTGACCGGCGAAAAACCCAAATGCAACAGGAAATAGATGAGCGCATTACATCTTACTTTCAGGAGCATGGGTTTATGCCTGGTAATTTATCGTTGCAAGCCGTTGCTAAATGAGCGACGAAGCCGTCGCTCAAACTGTTGCTATTTCTGTTGGTGACAACTTAAATCGTAACGGCTAGTGACGACCGCCAATGACTATTTGCCGTCGCAATTTACTGTGTGCATCTGAGTTTTAATGCAATTTGGGTTGGACTTGTGTTATTTTTAGTCGACTCAAATAGTACTAAAATTTGGGTCGTTACAAGAATGAGGAATGCGTAGTGGATACCAGGAATGGTAAATGAGTGTTGCATTGTTTAGAGTGCTCCTGATACTATCTTACACAAACACAGATATATATATATATATGTGTGTGTGTGTGTGTGTGTGTGTGTGAGGGGGGTGAGGGAGGGGTGTGTGTGTGTGAGAGAGAGAGAGAGAGAGAAAAAAAAAGAAAAAAACATTCCGGGGTACCCCTATTTTGCAGCACCCCTACCCTACTGTGAGTTACACTAATCCAAATCCAACAAGATTTTGTAGATGTTCGAATAATATATTTTATGCTTTCAATGCCACATTCAAGGAAAAAATAAACGATATTTTGCAAAATCGTTTTAGTTGTTAGTCTTCCTCTTTTCCTTCTTGAATTCTCAATATTTATTTATGATTTGTTTGTCAAAATTGGTGTCCATCATCTAAGAAAATAATATTTCTTATTGTTTTTCCCGAAAAAGAAATAAAAAGCCAAATGCTCAACCTAAAAAAAAAGATATAGAAAAGCAAACGACATATTTGGTGGACCATCATCAATTTTCTATTCCTTTTTCGATCGCATCATCAAATTTGCTTTGAAACGAGGGTAAAATAGCAAATTGTTTGATTTGGTTCTAATGTACTGTACCTAAAATAAGTTAGAGTCCCAAAAATTATTTCCCTTCCCCGAAACTAGCACCTAAACTAGGCATATCAACGGATGCTTTCGCATGCAAGCAACATCATATATCAATATCTGGATTTGAAATCATTTTGGATATCCGCATCCGCAGATATGAACGAATATCAAATGATTATGGTAGCACTAACCACCGATAAATTAAGAAATATAGATGATTTTTCTAGTTTAATACAACATTTTTCTATTTTTTTATTATTAAAGTGTTATAAACAAATATGATAATAATAAGTAGTTTTGAGTAGTTAAAACGTATTTTATGCATATATTATAAACTTGTGAAGTTGTAAAATCATAAATAAATGTATTTTATTGTATTAAAATACATTTTTTTTTTTTGTTTTATTTTTTGTTTTTGGATATACGTTGACCTAGCGTAAACTAAATGGGACATGTGTTCCTAACCTGAATATTCCACCACATTCAACCTATGTAACGTGTACAACTCGAACTCTAAAAGAGTTGATACAAAGACAAGCAGAATGCGTACTGCAAAGATTATTCCAGCACATAGCATTCCATAGCTAGCTTGTGTTTCTTCCTTGCCGTCAAAATGGTATTCTATTTTTTTTCCTTTTCTTCCCATTTTATAATTTTCTTGTATAGTTTAATTCACTTACTCCTCCAGTTCAAACCATATACCATGTATGCATAACATTAAAAGTTCAGATCGTTAAGCTCCAAAGTGAATTTCCCAATATTCACGCAGGAAAGTTATGGCTATCGGAATGGAACTTCGAGGAGAGAAAGAATGCAAGGGCGCCATGGTTTGAGTGCCCAAAAGATTAAAGAGATCAGAGAAGCATTTGATCTATTCGACATCGATGGATCCGGTATACATGCATAATAGCAATATTACTATCTTTTTATATATACTTTCCTCCTTTTCTTTTCTGTTAAAACCTGTATACTAACTTAACGTATTAATTAACAATCCATCTAGGCTTTATTGAGCCCAACGAGCTGAAAACTGCCATGAGGTATATATTCTTCCAGTACTGAATGAAGTTCAATTTTTCTGAAGTGTTCAAACTGAATATATATATATATATATATATATATATATATATATATATATATATATATATATATATATATATATATATATTAACTTAAAAATGAATGATATGCACAGGGCCTTGGGGTTTGAATTAACCGAAGAGGTAAATCTTCATGGTCCTGTATTTGTTGGGCTACTCTTAATTCCTATCATGGTCATAGCACTAAAAACTGGAAAGAAAAACAGGAACTATGGAAGATGATTGCTGATGTGGACAAGGACGGAAGTGGAACTATAGATTTTGATGAGTTTGTGCACATGTTGACTGCCAAATATGGAGAAAGAGATACAAAGGAGGAGTTAATGAAAGCTTTTCGAATCATAGACCATGATCATGATGTACTGTTTCTATCTGTCTTTGTTTCAGATCAATAATAAGGATAAATAAACATATGATATGTGTATTGATGTGAGAATATTATTGTTTCTCCCAGGGTAAAATATCAGCACAGGACATACTGAACATTTCCAATGAATTAGGAGAGCATTTCAGCGATGAAGACATACTGGAAATGATTGATGAGGCAGATCGTGATGGTAGTAGTTTCTTCATTTTACTGTTTGCTTCCAACATGGACTTATATATACATATATATTTGGAATAATTAAGAAGGTATAGCATAATAGAAGAACAACATGAACACTCAGAAAATAGTTTTTTTTGTTTTTGTTTCGAGTAGTTTTTTCTTGGGCAAATTGCCCGGAAGTTCATTCCATACCGACCAGACCGAAATAGAGGCGATAGGATTGAAAAAGGCATAAGCCTCGGACAATTTGATTCATCTACCATTCTCAGATAAATGATACAGGCTCCATTAACTAATAAATAATAAATGGTGATCATGTCTAGTTGATTTAGGCATAATTAGTTGATCTAATCTAATCAATGAATAGATCTTAGAATTTAGATCAACATTCCATCCGGTGTGACCTACAAATCCAATCAAAAATTTCATGGGTTGAGAGAATAACGATTATTATTTGTAAAACTTCCCAAATTTATAACTTAGTGAATCATTTGTACTAGAATCACCAATTCTATATTTCGTATATATTCTTTTATAAAGGGGCATTCTATATGTATGACATCCCTTCCGAACACACATACTGCATTTCAATTTGGATCATTCACTTATATTTAAATGAGCTAGTAGAAAAAAAATAAAAAATTAGTAAAAGTAAAGAGAAGCAATAATATATGATGAAAATCAAAAGGACGTTGAACTATTTGGCATGCTTTTTTTCCTATCTCTTTTATCAAACCCACTACATACTTTTATAAATATATTTTTTACACTAATTGTCTAACTACTTTTAGAACATTACTAGTATAATCATATAACGATGGAAAAATTGACTGTTTGATTATATAATTAAAAAAAAAAAATTACATGTTGTGCTTTTAAATTAATCAACTAAAAAACATTATTGGTTCAAGAATATGTTACAATTTAAAATTTGTTGTATTTTTTAAATTTTTTGCATGTTCGAAATAATCTATTTAGATCAATCCAAAGAATTTGTTGATTTTTTTTTAAAAAAAAAAAACATTAAAATTTGAATCGTTAAAAACATATAAAAAACAGTTTTGGAAGAATAATTTTTTTTTTTTTTTTTTTTTTTTTCACAGAAGTTTTTTAAGCAAGTAACATCTAACAGTTGGTTTGATTAGAAATAGTTGTTTGTGCTAGAAGTTTGAGATTGGAACAGGCTATGGTTGTCCTTTTTACGTTCTGCATAGTCTAAGAGTTGTGATGTGTAAATTTCTAACATGTAAAGGTTTGACTGTAGGTGATGGAGCCGTGAATACGGAAGAATTCATCCGCATAATGAAAAGAACAAATTTTGGACGCTAGTATTAGGTCTCGTTTATCTTTAACAGACTGCTACCCAATATTCTATATTATTATTTGATCCAGCGGTGTCAAGAAAAGCTCGCGCTTTCTAATTTTATTTTAGACGTGTATATATTTTAGCTCTAGTAATTTGTACGTAACTGTGGAAAGTACCTTGTTTCATCAATATATATATGGATGCAGATATTTGATATCCGAATAGAGATAGAAATTTAATCCACGGGGATGGATACCCGCGGAGACCCGTGCCTAATCGGGGATTCCCTGACTTAACGGGTAATGGGATGTAGGCGGAGCATGATTTCAATAACCGAAGCGGGTACAGAGCGGATATGGAGGTAATATTATTCGTCCCATATCCGATCCGATATATATTTTCTGTTAAAGTACATGTAATAAAACACTACTTTTTCTGATTTTTATTTTTTTATAACACACGAATAGCGATAAACATACATGCATGCATGACATAAATATACATCTTTTTACCATTTTTTCTAAGTTGTTGACGTGACAGTGACATTGTCCAGACCATTTCTTTAGCATTTAAGTTTACAGTTATACATTTGAGTTAATGGTTATTGGTTACCCGATAGGTCCTCCATAACCGTTGGGTATTCCCCTACCCGAATCCGTTGGGTGTTAAACGAGGATGTGGTGGGTACGGAGGATATGGATGCGTAGTGGGGATGGAGGCGAAGGATGTATTCCCCGCATATTATCCGCCCCATTTTCATCCCTATATCCGAACATGATACGGACGCAGATAAGAATATGACACCATCCGCATCAAATGTTATTTGCTAATAGCCCTAGATGTGTTAAAAAAATAGTAAATGCATAATGATCAATGCAAACTGTTGCAAATAGGTTAAAGAAAACTTTTGCAAAATTATGTCAATTTTATTGCAGAATAAATGTTTACGAATTTTCGGTGCAAGCTATGTTTACTTATGTTTCGTTACAAAAGACTATTTGCGAAGATTTTGCAAAACCTTGTAACAGTATTGTAAATCAAATAAGTACACTACCTTTTTTTGTACAAAACCAGAATAATCTATTTCCTTATAATAATATTGCTCTCTCTATGGTATACGAGGATGGTGAATAATTGTTTCCTAGGATAAAACGTACCGTTCTACGAAACAGTGCTAGAATTTACAAAGGACAATAAATTCAAAAGAAGCAATTATGATCGGAAAGCGAAGAAAAGGAAGAACCGACCTCAAAGTTAATTTTCGACAATTTGTTATGTTCAGCTTCATCCTTTATATAGATGTGGAGAGGACGTAAAATACTAAATGCCTCTAATACACCTCAAACACACTCAAGTCATGGATGTAGGTTCGAGCGCGGGCGCGGGGGCGCGGGCTTGCTAGTTGTGCGTTACACCACCCGCTACGATGACTTTGCTTTCATGCATCTCTTTATCTTATTAGAACTATAATAATGTCCTCATCTTTGTATATATAACCATATAAATTTTGTTAAATATTAAGATGTAAAACTATTCACATTCCAAGAGACATTTAATATCTCTCACTTTTCAATGCTTTCTTACTTATTTATCTAATAACCACTCATTTCTAAAAATTCCCCACGTGAATTAAATATTTGATTACATGTTCTTAATTTAATGAAATATTGTTGCATTGATCAAAATAGCACAAACACCTTGAACTTTCCTAGTGATTATCCATTTGATTTACTAGAAAATCAATAGACTTGTTTTTCCTTAAACTGTAAGCTTTTTGTGTAGTCTGATTCACAGATAAAACATAATAGTATTTCTCATCTTCCTTGGTTCTTTATTTATGTTCGGTTTTTCCATGAACACCCTGCTTGATTTGATGAGGGTTTTGAGAATTTTTTGCCATTAATTCTCCTTGAAGCAACACTTTCACAATCACGTAGGTAATTCTATGAAGTGCATCCAGCAATTAAAAATATATAACTTGGTTCTCTTTTTAGCTAGGTATAGACATCATGAAAAGATAAGCTTCCTTTATCCTTTGGCGGTTCGTGGACTGACTTATCATAGGAATGGTTTGATTGTTAACAGTGCTGCTAAGTTTATCCTGAACTTAGTTGTCCATTTGAATCTAGGTCTTGGGATCTTCAGTCAACTAAGTGGGGTTTCCATATGAGGAATTTTTTTTTTTTTTAATGTTATCGGTCTTAAATTCATTTTCATCGATAAGATATTTCCTTTTTCTCCAGACAAGCCTTTAGTCTGTGAATCCACAATGTTATCTTTTAACTTTACATAGTCAATAGTAATAACTTCATTAGAGAGAATTTGTCTTATAGTTTTAGTCTACAACGAATTTGTCTAGAATTTCCATTGTACAACTTATTATTTGCTATATCAATAGAAAATTGGCTGTTATAGTGTATACACCTATTGGCGGTATAGGTTTTTCCAAATTTGGAATATCTTCTAAGAAATATTATAGCCATCATGCTTCTTCTACGACTTTATCCAATGCAATGATTTATGATCACATTGTAGATCTTGCTATGCAAGTCCACTTTGAAGATTCCCGAGATCTTTCTCCCATTAACCAAAGTGAACATATATCCAGGTTGTGGATTTTGTGTTTGTTAACCCAATAATCCAATTTACATCACAATATCCTTCTATTGCAAATGAATATCCTGGATAATGAAATTCATAATTCTATGTATACTTCAGATATCCTGATATATTCGAATTATGACTTTCTAATGATTCTTTCCTGGGTTGCTAGTATTCCAACTAAGTTTGCTTAGCTATGTCTGGTCTGATACAATTCATAACGTACATAATGCTGCATAGTATTCTATAATACTTAAGTTGATAAATATCATCACAACTATTTTTGACCCAATTTTGATTTAAGCCTGCTGTGATTTTGCTACAGTTATGTTATGATTCTTAAATTTTTCCAGTATTTTTTCAATGTAGTGCGGTTGAGACAATATGTATCCTTGTGTATTTTTATGTATTCTTACTCCAAAAATTACATCGGTAATTCCAATATCTTTCATATCAAATCCGTTGGAGGGCATATTTTTAGTTAATGTTATTACATCTTTACTACTTTCTAGTATAAGTAGATCATCAATATATAGACATACAATGACATTACCCTTGTCCATAATTTTTGTATAGATACATTTATAACATTCGTTTATACAAAATCCAGTTGATGCCATTGTTTCGTCAAACATTCCATGCCATTATTTAGGTGCTTGTTTAAGCTTATATGGAGATTTTACTAATCTCTTCTTCAAGAGAACCATTGAGAAATATTGTTTTAACATCCATTTGATGTATTTCTAATTGGAGTATTGATGCAATTGCTATCGGCAATCTAATGGAAGTTATTCGTGTTACAAGCTGGTATGTGTTGAAGTATTCGAACTCTTCTTTTTTGCTTGTAGCCTTGTACCACAAGTCATGCCTTATATTTGTCTATCGAGCCATCATGTTTTAATTTGTTCTTAATGATCAATTTATCATTCAGTGCTTTGCATTCTTGAGGTGATCACACTAAAATAAATTTTTACAATGGATATCTATAATGGTTTGATCAACAACTGTAAAATTATGTCTTTTACAATATGTACATGATAAAATGTTGTAGTATTTCTACCTAAACAACATTTTAAGTTTTATCACGTAAAAAATGATACTTTACCAACATCTTTAGAATAGACGTAATTACTTATTTTTAGCAATATTTTGTTTCTATTTTGAATAGTTTGTTTTCTTTGACAATGTTTTTTTGTTGTCATTTTAACATTTACGGTTGGCAAAAAAAATTTCGGTTACCGTTTAAAAAGTAATATTGGAAACATGGGTTTTCATAGTGCTTTATTTGCATTGGAAAGCTAATTAATTTTTTACTATTTATAAATTACTTTCAACATATATATATATATATATATATATGTATATGTATATGTATATGTATATGTATATATATTTATACGTTATGAACAACACTAACATTTTATACTTTATTTTTAACTCAGTATTTTCTGAAAACACAGTTTTACAGCAAAACTCAACATTTAATCATAGATCAAAGATGTATGCGTGTAGACATTGTTGACACATATTTTGTCAAAATTCCACTTTATAATGATTTTATAACTTATTTTCAATATTTAAATTTTATTAGTTTGAATTTTCTCTTTCAAAGCTTATGGATCACGTCATTTTATTCCAAAGACACTATTCAACCATCCCTTCACTACAACAAAAAACACTTTTCGCAACAGGCAATATCTGTTGCAGTAGACCAATTGCAACAGACCCGTGTCTGTTGGTATAGCCAAAGTTGCAAAAAGTTTGCAACATATTCCGCCTGTTGCAATAAGATGTTGCAGTATACTTTATCGCAACAGGCCTTTGCTGTTGCAACTGATTCTTTTGCAACAGCAAATGACAGTTGCAAAATAGTATTATACAATTTAAATATCAACTCAAAGATAATACTACTCTAAAATATTTTATTAAATATTCACAAAATTTCAAATTTTATGACTATCAATAAATTCAAGCAAAAACAATACATTGATAAAGACGAATACAAATATATATATATCAATATTTCCCTTCAATATTACAAATTATTTTCAATATAAATTGATCAAAAACTTAGCAAACAAGCATTAACCACATAATCATTTCTCTCCTATATCCAAATTCAATGACATAAATTCTAGATCCCTACCACCGTGCATTTCAATCTAATACATTTCAAGCTTGCAGTTTTCTGATTATCGCATATGGTATAGCAATAATGTGGGATTTATCATTCGTCTGATTCTTGTCCATTTTCTTTTGTACTAGGTTAAGGTATGATTCATGGCCTCTAGATCTTGCATAGTCCTCAGGATTAAGACCAGTGATATCCGGAGCAACTTTCCATGCTTTCAATCCAAATTGAACATGTAATGAGAACAAAGAGTTAGAATATTGGAAAAAGGAATATGTTTCAATAGGTTTGTCAAGAGCTAACAGTAGTAACTTCACAACATGCATAAGCAAGTAAGAAGCATTACTTCATTCACATGTAATGGGATATATATCTCAAAGACAAACTACCATGAAACAGGAAACATGGCGACGAAATGAAGGAGTTAAGGGATTCAAAGTAAGTGTTAAGGGTGGGAAAGCAAAACAGAACCTGTCCTGGGTCATTAATTAATGCATCTAGCACGCTTTCCGAACTACTTATAGACATCATGAGGGCAGCACGATTTCATTAACCACTTCAAGGGAAACCAATAACAGAAGTGAATCAACCGAGTTAATGATCCAATGTTTCATTATTGCGAATATGATGTCAAGGCCTTTTTAGCACTTAAGCCATAACAGTTTAATGCAATCTCATATCCAACAACCAAAAAGAAAAGGCAAGCAAGTATTAGTGTAGTCCGCATGACTTGAACCAAATTGTAAAAGCATGTTTAACTTCAGTCTAAATAATCAACCTGTAAAAACAAAACTTCTCCGCAATACTCAAATTAGTTAGACAGCGACAGTAAACGCACACATCCAACAATCATACTTAAGGAAAATGAGAATACATTTTCTTTCTTTTCTATGTGTGTTCCTGATCAGCAAATAATATGCAATTCCCCTAACTGTTAAAAGAGCTTATATGCTTAAGACACCGTGTAACCTTTAACCCATTGGCCCTGTGCTGTATGTATAGTCTGGAAATAATCATTCAATAAGACAGTTGTTCATCATTGTTCAATCAATAAGACAATTGTTCACATTGACAGTGTGCTACTAATAATCATTCAATGGGTCAATATTTGTTAATTCGTAAACCAGATTATGACTTTTGGTACTATATGCACAATGTCAATGTGAACAATTTGTGTTTTTTTTAAAAGCCTGGAAAGCTTACACTCACCTTGCAGACTTGAAAATGCCTTGCACACATCTTTGCCATTAAACATAATACCATGTCAAAAATAGATGATGCTACATGAAGAGGAGTTATACTGGTTGTGTCCAACGGAAGAACCTTACAGTTCAGTACAACTACTACATTACAAACAAATACTGTGTTAATAACAAAATGATTAAAAAAAACCAACAAAAGCAGTATATTTTTGACTGCCGAACCATTTTGCAACATTCAGAAGGCATATATCACCTTTTTTTACAAGCAAATAACCATGACTTCCAATATTAATTTCCTAGCTCTTCAACATGAATGCACCCCATGAAATTTAACTCTGCAACCCAAAACATCCGACAATATATATTAAATAAATCTGATGACAGTAACCTTGTTTTTTAAACGCAAAAACAAACTTGCACTTCTACTACAATAGAAATTGGACAAAAGTTTGCATAGACTGCCACTATAATTATAGAATGTTTAGAATCCTAATCGTTTCGATTCAGAAAATAAACCTTGGAGTTGGAGATGCCGATGGATCGGAGGGCGAACATGGCCTTGCCGAGGCGGGCGCCGATGTAGAGTGCGGTGGCGGAGTTGGTAAGTAGGTCGGATGATCGGAGATTAGAGAAGGAAGAGA
This sequence comes from Allium sativum, assembly GCA_030737875.1. Lineage (NCBI taxonomy): Eukaryota > Viridiplantae > Streptophyta > Magnoliopsida > Asparagales > Amaryllidaceae > Allium > Allium sativum. The sequence continues at coordinate 173,110,879 of CM060919.1, forward strand.
AGGCGACGATCTTTCGGGACCTGTTGCGGATGGTCCAGAGGAGGCAAAGTTTGGCGTCTAGGGTGTTGTTGAGCTGGTGGGAGATGTACTGATTGTAGGATGTGTAGATGGGGCGGATCTTAAGAGATGGGTTTGGATCCGATAAAAGGGTTAGCAGGTTGAAGGAGGGAGGCTGATTGGCGTTTGAGGAGCTGTTGAGGCTAAATAGGAGGAAGACGAGGAGGGAGAAGGAGAGGAAGACGAGGAGTGGAGAAGAGTGGAGAGGAGTGTTTTGATAATCAGTACACAAATTTGACAACTTTTGATAAACACGAATTTTATTTAGCTGGGGCAAATCGAAATGTAGGGTTAAGGGTAGCGGGAAACGAATTTTTTTGGAGAAACAGGAGGGAAACAAATTTTGGCGGAAACAAACTTTTTAGGAGCAGTACGCTGGTCAAAGCACATATCCGAATTCATATTTTAGTTTGAAATAAAATTCAAATTCAACCATCCAAAACGTTTCATTTTAAACTCTACCGAGGGCGCTGCCCCTATACCACTTCGATCTGACCGGACAGATCGAACGTTGCTAGCGGGACCGTTGCCCCTACACCCCGTCTCGCGGAGTTTAATATTTCACAAAATTTTAAAAAATATTTTAGTATATTACAAAACAAATAATCAATTAAATATAACTCAGTTAAACCTAAAATCATAAACTAAAATATTCTACTTAAATATCATGTTTAAATAATTTGTTTTAATACTCTTTTTTTGTTACACGCAAACGCATCATTAGTTATTATTAATATATAATTAATTAATTATAAGTTCATAATTATTAATAGAAATTATTTCCTGTTTCGAGTTAGTTGTATTTATCATTATGTAACATTAGTTATTAATAATTCCATATTAATTATCTATTATTAAATACTAGTCTTAGTTATTATATAATTATTACTAAATTTTAATCAATAATTAAATATTAATTAATAATTATTAAAAAATAATTGTTAAATTTTAAATATTACTCCTTTTTCTTAAATATTACTTAATTATAGATCACTAATAATTAAATATACTATTAGAAATATAAAAATAATTGTTAATGATATAATATTAAATACTAATAGTAATTACTAACTAATATAATTTTTAATGATATAATATTAATTATATTTGCCAATTATATATGTATATATATATATATGTATATATATATATATATATTAGCTGTAATGCTTATACTTCTTATGTTATAACCGAATATTACTTGGGGAAAAATAATTTTTAAAACTACGTTTTTTGCAAGTGGCCTTATCTACTGCAAAAAAATTACATTTCTCGCAACTGGTGAAAACAGTTGCTAAATAAATAATTTTTGCAACTGGTTTGAAAGTGTAGTTGCAAATAATATGTCAATTGCAACAGGAATGAAAGAGCAGTTGCTAAAAGTATGTTTTCGCAACAGGCATGAAAGCGTTGTTGCGAAAAATATGTTTTTTGCAACAGGAAGGAAAAGCCTGTTGTTAAATCTTATCTATTGCAACAGCTACGAAAGGTCAGTTGCTAAATATGATTTACTGCAACTGACATTTGAGGCCTGTTGCAAATAGCTAGTTGCAATAGGGTATTTTTCTTGTAGTGCTTGTGATTTAATAAACAAATTTCCCCGAGTTCCTCTTATTTTCCCAACCATCAAAATTTTAATTATTGCAATAACTTATTTACTTAGGTGCCCGAAACTCGGGTTGTTACAGACTACCTCTTAAAGAAAATGTGTCCCCGCAATTTCCTTGAGATAACACAAATAATTAATCCTTATGAATTAAAAAAAAGAAATAACTCCTCTCAATTTTTTTTCCATTTAGAAAATTACAATTCACGTTTTCCGAATACAATGTTTACCAAAAACGTACCATTTATCTCAATAATACACAATGAAGTGTATTCAATGCATTTTAAATTTTTCGTGTACCAACTATTTACAAATACATACTGGTTTCCATAATGCACATTACACTCAGTGACATTGCCTTGCAATCCCGTAATTTCAAATATCAGGCCAAATGGGTGCAAATGTTGACTATAAAATTAAAATTACCTCGCTAATTTTCCTTCATTCTTAATAACTCGGTAGCTGCAATCGCCATTTAATACTTAACATGAGAGTGTATTTTTAAAACACTGCATACATTCAAATATCTACACAAAGGGTTGATTAAAATTTTCGCCAAATTAATATTAAGCCACCAAATTCTTACGATCTCACCTTGTCACATGGCTATAGAACAATATAATATCGATATTGCCTCGCCATACACTAATATTCTTCACAAATTTTATCAATGGACTAATATCTTTTTGATGTTTGAAGTTCCTCTTTAGTTGATTTATAATATGTATACATATATGTATATATCTGTATGTGTGTGTGTGTATATATATTACCATGAATATTATGGTCGAATGTCTTGTATCGGTATTTCAAGAAACCCCTATCGACAACGTTGATAAGATGTACCGACCAAAATTCTTAAGTACTTAACTGACAATTCAACACAGTACATCATCACAATTTCCTCTTATCTTATCCATGCTCACCAAATACATTCTTAACTGGATTTAAATAAGTATTCGATTCTCTCATCCCTTAACTTCTATACATAATCTTCCAAAGATCCCCACATATAATATTTTACAAGAACACTTAAAGTTTAGCTGAAACAATTTACTTGTTTCCGCTGCGCACTCTGATTTATTTTAGTGAATATTTTCATGTCTCCCCAATTCAAGACCCAGCATATACCTATAGTTATTACTTTGACACCATAGACTTTAATTCCACCAAACTAGACACGAAAGAGAGAAATTTGAGTTGAGCCTTTAAAATCAATTATAGAATTAGGACGAACCTTTGCTTTAGATAATCGAGTGGTGACTCAAATACGAAAATAGTATGACCATGCCAAATAGATAAAACTTCAAGTTCTAGTTATCTTTACTAACCGTCCTCTTGGGAATGTGAATAATAGGCTGAACCTCAAGTATAAGATCAACACGAAACTAAATTTCCCACCAAAGTGATAGTCCCTAATACTTAATAACTAAGAAGATCTTTCCCCAATACATGACATCGAGACATGTCATTATCATCTCGAGACTCAAAAGTAATTCATCGAACTTTGGAATTGCAACTAATTCCTCGATTTAGCCATAATACCTAATCAAACGAATCAAGATACGAAGCAACAAGTATTCTCTAAAAGTGGACTCGAACTTCATTATGAATAAGCCAAGGCCAAACTTCAAATCTACAACCGAAACCAAGCTAAGGTATTGTATATCAGTTTCCCAGAAAGGAAGGTCCACACAAAGGTCTTACTATTTTAACAAAGGTCACATCATATTGTGGATCCTTTAATCGAATTCGCAATTTTATAAAATCATCCAAAGACAAGATATGGCTAAGGGTATGAATGAATAAGGCACACTCGTTATCAATAAGTATTCATGGCATCATAATCAAGATATATAATATAATGCTCAAGAATAAGGAAGAGGTACCTTATAATTGTGGGGATCCAATAAGAGCATCCGCAACATTAAGTTTACTAGGTTTATTAGGATTCCCAGATTTGGGACACTGGGGGGACCAACGTTCCTCACACTTGCAATTGCGACAAATGAGAAGGTTGGGACAATCTTGAATAAAATGTTCATGAGAACTACTCTTAAAGCATGATTTATGAGAATGATGGGTTGCACCACGACCAGATTTTGAATTGATTTTCTACTTTTTCTTGGGCTGGGAGGTCAAAACTCATGAAACGGGGACTTCTTATTAAGACTTTACTGGACTCAGTCTCATCATTGCTACCCTTTCCTTCTCGACAACTTCAGGATGAAGTACCGCATCAATTAGCTCTTCAAAAGATAACTTGTAACAACCCATATTTTTAGCCATTTAACTTTGAGCATTTAAAATTTGTTTTAAATGTTGAATTGGAAATGTAAATTGATTTTATATGAATTTTTCAATTTAATAAGCGGAATGCAAATTAATTTCGAAAATATCAAATTATCGTATAATAAAAATGAGAAATAATTGAATTCTAAGTTAAAAAGGAATCGAAAATGATTCTAAAATTTATATAAATTCTATTTGAATATGAACACGACAATAATAATTTATTATCAATGGATTGGATTGTTTTGAAACCGATTTTTATTTTGTCGTTTTAATTCAATACATGAAAATAGTCAATTTTCATACGATCTCGGATTTCAATGAAACCTATTTTATAAAATCCGTAACGGCTAACTTTTGTAAGATTTCAATTTTTGGGTCAATCAGAGTTATTATGTGATCATGTGCAATATAAACGTGTATCGACTTACGGTTAGAAATTAAAATAGTGCTTTTGCAAACCGTCTTGGAATTCGACGAAACCAGTTTCATCGAGTCCACAATGTTAAATTATAGCAGGGTGTCAAAATTTTTCGCATTCAAAATTTGTTATGTAGTCGTGCAAACCTAGAAACACTCTACGACAGTCAAATTAATAAAAATAATGAAGTATCAACTTAAATATCTTCATTATAATAAAACCCTCTCTTCCTAACCCTAATTTTATGCTAGTCGCTACTCCTCCTTCTTCAATCAAAGAACAAGAATGCTCAGGCTAACCTGGGTTAAATTAGGCGAAGTTCCTAACTATAAAGTCGTAAGGGAAGGTCAGGCAATTGCATCGTTGGTGGGTGATCTCCGATCGGATTAGCGAGGTGGCGGGGATCTGGGTTTGTATGGAGATGATGAGGTTACAATTTTTGGTGGTTTCCGAGGAAACGGTGGAGTTTTGTATGAATGACTGTGGAGATGTGGAGGGGAAGGAGGAGGCGCATAGACTGGTGGTGGTCTGGTTGGGCTTGATGTGTCGTATTTTTAGGTTTGATGGTTTTCCATTCAACTTGGACTTGCATGCGAACGAAGGGGCTTTGGGGGTAGCAGCTTTCGGCATTGGTGGTTCTCGAAGAGGACACATGCAAGGGGTGTTGGCCGGAGTTTTGGCGAAGTCTGGTGAAGGAGGGTGGTGTAACAACCCGGATTTTTACAACGTGCTAGGACAAGAATCAAGGCAGAATTTAATGATAAAATCTGAATCAGGAGAAACGGACTGTGCCATTGCGTTCATCTCGGAAAAATACGCAATATAGAGTCCGAGTTTTCGAAAATCGGAGTCTGTATGACCAAGTTATGGCCCGTCAAAGTTTTCAGAAAATTTCAAGTTCAAAAACAAGTTCAAATTTGAATTCAGATTTCAAATTCAGCCAAGCAGAAGAGGCGGGAAAAATTCCCGCCACCCGCAAGTCGACTGGGGAGTCGACACACCCCAGGTGGTGTCGACTGCCCAGTCGACACCCCTGTCGACTTGGGTGGTCGGCCAGTTAGCCTGGGTGCACCTGACTTGTTCCTCAAGACACGTTTGGAGGTTTGTGACGGATTTTGAGGGCTCAGGTCTATCCTAGGGTTTATCCTATGGCCTAAACTACTCCTAATCTCTATAAAAAGACCCCTAAGCCTACCCTAAACCCTGACAAATCACTCATGCCACGAAGTGCCGCCAAAATCTATCTTGATCATGGCCTCCATCTCCAACTCCAAGAGCTCATGCATTCAAATCGGATCCGAATCAAAGGTGCTAGCTTGCTACATCAAATCAAGGGAGTGAATCAACGTTGCTATGCAAGTTTCATGATGATTCTTCAACAAAGGAGCCACCTTTCTTGGTCAAGACGATTCATGATCTTTCCCTAAGCCTCGCTATGTAAGTTCTAGCTATTTGTAGATTCTAACGGTGGTTCTAATGTGACATGGAATAAAATGCGATGAAACATAAGTATGCTAGCCTATGTGAACCTAATTTTGCCCCTTTTCTATGATCTATGACCTTGGGCTAAGTTGTAGCGACTTAATCATGCCACTCATGTTATGATTCACCTAGTTTATCTTGCAAGTTTGAATCTTTATCTATGGAATGTTAGCATGAACCTTTGGGAACCATTTGACTTGTGAAACATTGGCAAAGACTTGACTTTGGGGCTTATGCATGTAAATGAACCCAAACCCCTTATGTTATCATGCATGTTTGTGGCCAAATTCCCTTATGATACTATGCATGTTTGTGGCCAAATTCCCTTATGATACTATGCATGTTTGTGGCTAATCTCGTTGTGACATTATGCATGTTTGAGGCCAAAACCCCCTTATGATGCTATGCATATTTTGAGGCCAAACCCCTTATGATACCATGCATGTTTGTGGCCAATCCCTTTTTGACATCGTGCATGTGTTGGGGCCTATATGTAGCATAGTATCCTTACTATGTGACTAGCTTCCACTTGGGTTGGAAATACGTTTGGGTAGCTTAGGAAAAAACGTGAATATGACACGAAAACTTGACATGGGGTTTACATGAGAACATGACATTCATGATACATTTATATGTGGTCATGACACGTAGGAAAACATGGAACTTGAACTAGACATGTGTGGGTTGTAAGTGTAACATGACACTAGACCAAACATGAAAGTGGCCAACTCGAGGTTGGGTTGAGTTTGTAGCATAAATCTACCCGGACCCGCCCGACTTAACTAGTGGTTACAAACAATAGGACTAAATGTGAGTAGTTGGTCACATAGCACTTAAAACCCGAGGTTAGACTAGGTTGTGGTGTAAATCTACCCGGACCCGCCCGGCTTAACTAGTAACCACAACAAGGTCTAATGTGAGAGGCTAAAAGTGCATTAATTTAATTAATGCCACATGATAAGGTTAAGTAAATTTGATTAATGACACTTAAACGATATGACATGAATGGGTAGGTTAAATTAAACCGGACTTGATCTCTTAATGACACTTAACCATATAAGACAATTAGGGGATGGGGTTCAGTAATTTACACTTAACTAATCCGACTTGGTAATTAGATGGGGTTAAGTAACTTGGACATAACTAATCTAAACACGGTAATTAGATGGGGTTAAGTAACCTACACTTAACTAATCTAAACACGGTAATTAGATGGGGTTAAGTAACCTACACTTAACTAATCTAAACACTGTAATTCGATGGGGTTAAGTTAAGTACTTAACCAATCTAAACTTGGTAATTCAATGAGGTTAAGTGACCAATACTTAACTAACTTAACATGATAATTTAATGGGGTTAAGTAACTTATACTTAACCAATTATACATGATGATTTGATGAGGTTAAGTAACCTATACTTAACCAATCTAATATACGGACCTGATAGGGTTAAGTCACAAGACCTTTTTAAATATACTTAACCATTGGAATACGATTAGTGGATGGGGTTAAGCTAACCCATACTTAACCAATCCGACTCGATAATCTGATGGGATTAAGATAATCTATGCTTAATCAATCTAACACGATAATCTGATAGGGTTAAGACAAACAAATACTTAACCAATTTGACATACGAGTTGTAGGGCTAAGCCTTGAACTTGAACACTTAGCCGATTATGACATGGTTGGTAGGCGGGTTAAGTCATGGGCTTGAATAACAACACTTAACCCAATAAACAAAACCCTAGTTAGAGGAACTAGGTAGAAAATCGTAGTTAATCAAGGATAACGGGAAAAGAAGCTAAGTGGTAAACCTTAGTTAAGAATAACTAAGTAATAATTCTTAGCCGAGGACATGGGACTAGTTCATAAATAGATGAGTAACCTGATACGGTAGGTCATCGCTTAGTATACGAGGAGGAGCAACTTATCTGACTTGGATAAAAAGCTCCAGCGAGCTGGGTGACGAAGCGGTAGCTTCGGGGGACGTGAGGGTACTCTTGGTATCCCTCTGTGAGGTGACAGATGGTCCATGAAACCTGGCCTCACAGAGGTTAAGGTCTGCGGTAGAAGAGCCAAGATTATGCCTTGGTTGCTATGCGAGTGACCTAAACACGGGGATGGATTAGCGTGGAGTCGACGATACTTGATTTTTGCCCTGGATAGCACGTCGTCGACTACCTACCATCTTTAGTCAATCGTGTACGAACGGAAAGGCAGAGAACTCCCAACAGACCATGTTCTTGCTATCGAGTCATGGGTGAGGTTGGCCAATAGGAAAGTGGGGAATAGTGGGGCCGGGATGTAGTTCTCGTACATGATTTTTCTTGGATTGCATTTCAGTAGTTGATGGAGGGGTCACGTCGGACCATAGCCACAGATACAAAAACAGACCTTGATATCCGCATCAGCAGACGACTTAAAGCTCCCGACCGAGTTCCGTATTTCTCGATTTGCCCAGGCACGGAACTCGTATGGCACATTGAGATACGTGTGCGTCTAGACATGGAAAACGATTCACGATTTATACGTGGGACAAAGGGCGTGGTTGACGGGTGGCATAATCCCTAGTGGTCCTAGGTGGCTAAAACCCAAACCAAGTTACGGAAACGTTCATTAGGTAGCATAATCCCTAGCGGTCCTAGGTGGCATAAATCCTAAGTGAGCACGCGATAGTTCATGGTAAGAAAACATAACCAGATCAAGGGTAGCAGTCCAAAACAACATCAAGGATAAAATGGTACTACGTTGAGGTGGTATAGATTTACATGGGAAAGCCCGTACGGCCTACGGCAAAGGACTGAACTTATACATGGAAAGAAACATACGAGTTGGGAAAACCTACATATGCTATATATTAGGTTAACATGGACCATTACATGACATTGGGCAAGGGACATTCATAGTTAATACATGACGCGGGTTGGGATACTAGTACGAGAGGTGCAGAGCAAATATACATGTTAGAACCATGAGAAATATACTTGATAGTAACCTCGGGATGTTATACATGATAGATACCTTGGGATAGTATAATTGATAAAAACCTGACGATGTGACACCTTGACTTATCTTGTCACCGTAGTCTATCATGATACCTTAGTTTATCTTGATACAGTAGTTCAGCCTGTTATCTTGGTTTAGTTTATCTATCTGGTAGTCATCCCAACGTTTACTTTCAGTTTATGCATGTCATGTTACCTTTACCTGTTTTTATACTGGAAGTAGATAGGACTTACCAGTCTTTATGACTGACCCCGTTTTGTTTCGCCTCTTTGTCTTCCGTTTCCCCCCCAGGTTTTCAGGGAGGAAACACTGTTGTTTAGTTTGGACATCTTCTGCTTGAATGTCATCATATATGGCTTGGACTTCTTTCGGCTATGGCTGCTTTACCGGTTTGTTTTGGGGGAATAATTTATAAAAAGGTTTTATGCTTCTTTACTAGTGCAAGACAGGTTTTGATGTATTCTGATGTAAAAGGCTTTAGACCTTATTTTTTAAGGTAATGAAATTTGTTTTACTTCCGCTGTTTTATATATGTTCTGTCTTGTAATATTTCTGTGCATGTTTACCTCGATAATGCTTCACCAAACCTAGTGCATTCCCTTTGTGAGTGACCCTAGCGGAGGTGGGGTGTTACATTTGGTATCAAAGCAGAAGGTTACCAGACTGGGCAAAAGTTTTTAAAACCTTCTGAAAACTATTTGAGAAACTGTTTACAAAGAAGCATTTTTCAAGAAAAGTTTTTAAAGGCTATTCACCAAAAGCCATTAGCACTATCCTTTGTTTCCTTGATTGAACCTCTTTTCCTTTCTTTCCTCCATCTGTAGTCACAGTAGTTTTAACTGCGACTAATCCTTGTCAAGCTACGTAAGTGTTTTCCCGTGCGATGGAGGAAGTTCTCGAGAGGCATGTTACCATGTTACAAGGAAGGGTAATAAGAGCAAGGATAAAGGACACAGACGTAAGGATAAGCAACTTGTTGGTATGGATTAGTCCACGAAAGAAGACAAGGGCAAGATCAGCGAGAGGGCAATTGTATGCTCTCACTCCTAGCGTACCTAAGAGGGATAGTATCGTTTCTATTAAAGGTTTAGCCTTTCTTTTCTATCGTCCCGTCTAGACTTTGTTTTGATCATCGCATCATTTAAGTCTGCCTCGATAGTTAAGTCTCTGCACCTTGGTACTAGCATTGTAGAAGATCCCACTTTAGTCCCAAAATCTGGTTGGAGAGTCGGTCCATTTATTCATGAATTGTTTGGATTTGAGAACGTCTATGCCAAGTGTTGAGATTAGAAGCAATGCTTCTATTGTTGAGCTATGGATGGATTCTAGGGATGAAGTAGTTATCCACGAAGGGATGCCATTCTCGGTTTTGAAAGGAGGGAAGTTAAACTCTTAACTTGCCTTGGTAATACCCTCGAAGTCTCGTATAACCTTTTGGGTTATGTCATGGTTAGTTACCTAGAATCTCTTGATGCATTTATCGGAAATCTCTGATCCGATCGAGTAACGTTCGCCAATAAGGCGGATGGTTCATTCCGCTTAAGCATGGGGTTATAGGAATCACCCTAGTAAGTGCACGTGGTAACATTGATTGGCATCGGTAATCGAGATCCAGAATTCACTAGTGAATTTTGGAGAGCTTGCATGAGTACGCAGATATGGTTGAGCCAAGTATACTAGGGAAAGAATAAGTGAAAGTGGAACGAGAGGCGATAGTGAAATGAGTTCCAACTCATACCTTGGAAATAGGAATCAAGGAGCTACAAAATCATGAAGTCAAAGGCGGTCAAGGCACAATGGAATTAAGCTCATGGAAATGCGGCTTAAACGCGCGCATCATATATATTTTTAAGAGTATATCGTTGATCCCTGGTTCTCCTGTAGAGCTTGCTTGCATGCTATCGCTTGGTGGATATCCTCTCGATCCTGTTTCCACTGCAAACCCCGTAAGAAGTTTGTCTTGTTTATCTCCTCGATCTTATCTTGGGAACCTTAGATTGAATTCTATGGATGTAAACATGTATTTGAAACATGTTATGATTGATATGGTTGCAAATGGTTGCAAGTGGTTCCTCGTGGATGCGCGAATACACATTAGATATTAGATTGACGCGGTCACGTTTCATGTTGCATATGCACGAGTATTTATACTTGTTTATGGATGAAATTGAATGCGTTGTCATGCGGATGTTGCATATGAATAAATGTTTGTGCACACATATAGTACTTATATGACTAGGACTATTTGCATACATGTTGGATTCATGGCACTAAACATATTTTGCATTAGAAAGATCATTCAGGCCTGATCATTAGCATTAGCTAAGGAGCATATACACACACGTTCTGCATATGTTCATATGGCATTAGAAATCATCTAAGGACCATGGTTGCCTGTGGATGATGTTTTGAGTAGATGGATGATGGATGGTAGGATACGTTCTTCCTAACGTGGAGATTTCGGGGACGAAATCCTTTAAGTTGGGGGGAATGTAACAACCCGTATTTTTACAACGTGCTAGGACAAGAATCAAGGCAGAATTTAATGATAAAATCTGAATTAGGAGAAACGAGCTGAGCCAGTGCGTTCGTCTCGGAAAAATACGCAAAATAGAGTCCAAGTTTTCGAAAATCGGAGTCTGTAAGACCAAGTTTTGGCCCGTCAAAGTTTTCAGAAAATTTCAAGTTCAAAAACAAGTTCAAATTTGAATTCAGATTTCAATTTCAGCCAAGCAGAAGAGGCGGAAAAAATTCCCGCCACCCCAAGTCGACTGGGGAGTCGACTTGGGAGTCGACACACCCCAGGTGGTGTCGACTGCCCATTCGACACCCCTGTCGACTTGGGTGGTCGGCCAGTTGGCCTGGGTGCACCTGACTTGTTCCTCAAGACACGTTTGGAGGTTTGTGACGGATTTTGAGGGCTCAGATCTATCCTAGGGTTTATCCTATGGCCTAAACTACTCCTAATCTCTATTAAAAGACCCCTAAGCCTACACTAAACCCTCACAAATCACTCAGGCCACGAAGTGCCGCCAAAATCTATCTTGATCATGGCCTCCATCTCCAACTCCAAGAGCTCATGCATTCAAATCGGATCCGAATCAAAGGTGCTAGCTTGCTACATCAAATCAAGGGAGTGAATCAACGTTGCTATGCAAGTTTCATGACGATTCTTCAACAAAGGAGCCACCTTTCTTGGTAAAGACGAATCATGATCTTTCCCTTAGCCTCGCTATGTAAGTTCTAGCTACTTGTAGATTCTAACGGTGTTTCTAATGTGACATGGAATAAAATGCGATGAAACATAAGTATGCTAGCCTATGTGAACCTAATTTTGCCCCTTTTCTATGATCTATGACCTTGGGCTAAGTTGTAGCGACTTAATCATGCCACTCATGTTATGATTCACCTAGTTTATCTTGCAAGTTTGAATCTTTATCTATGGAATGTTAGCATGAACCTTTGGGAACCATTTGACTTGTGAAACATTGGCAAAGACTTGACTTTGGGGCTTATGCATGTAAATGAACCCAAACCCCTTATGTTATTATGCATGTTTGTGGCCAAATTCCCTTATGATACTATGCATGTTTGTGGCCAAATTCCCTTATGATACTATGCATGTTTGTGGCTAATCTCGTTGTGACATTATGCATGTTTGAGGCCAAAAACCCCTTATGATGCTATGCATATTTTGAGGCCAAACCCCTTATGATACCATGCATGTTTGTGGCCAATCCCTTTTTGACATCGTGCATGTGTTGTGGCCAATATGTAGCATAGTATCCTTACTATGTGACTAGCTTCCACTTGGGTTGGAAATACGTTTGGGTAGCTTAGGAAAAAACGTGAATATGACACAAAAACTTGACATGGGGTTTACATGAGAACATGACATTCATGATACATTTAAATGTGGTCATGACACGTAGGAAAACATGGAACTTGAACTAGACATGTGTGGGTTGTAAGTGTAACATGACACTAGACCAAACATGAAAGTGGCCAACCCGAGGTTGGGTTGAGTTTGTAGCATAAATCTACCCGGACCCGCCCGGCTTAACTAGTGTCTACAAACAATAGGACTCAATGTGAGTAGTTGGTCACATAGCACTTAAAACCCGAGGTTAGACTAGGTTGTGGTGTAAATCTACCCGGAACCGCCCGACTTAACTAGTAACCACAACAAGGTCTAATGTGAGAGGTTAAAAGTGCATTAATTTAATTAATGCCACATGATAAGGTTAAGTAAATTTGATTAATGACACTTAACCGATATGACATGAATGGGTAGGTTAAGTTAAACCAGACTTGATCTCTTAATGACACTTAACCATATAAGACAATTAGGGGATGGGGTTAAGTAATTTACTCTTAACTAATCCGACTTGGTAATTAGATGGGGTTAAGTAACTTAGACTTAACTAATCTAAACACGGTAATTAGATGGGGTTAAGTAACCTACACTTAACTAATCTAAACACGGTAATTAGATGGGGTTAAGTAACCTACACTTAACTAATCTAAACACGGTAATTCGATGGGGTTAAGTTAAGTACTTAACCAATCTAAACTTGGTAATTCAATGAGGTTAAGTGACCAATACTTAACCAACTTAACATGATAATTTAATGGGGTTAAGTAACTTATACTTAACTAATTATACCTGATGATTTGATGAGGTTAAGTAACCTATACTTAACCAATTTAATATACGGACCTGATAGGGTTAAGTCACAAGACCTTTTTAAATATACTTAACCATTGGAATACGATTAGTGGATGGGGTTAAGCTAACCCATACTTAACCAATCCGACTCGATAATCTGATGGGATTAAGATAATCTATGCTTAATCAATCTAACACGATTATCTGATAGGGTTAAGACAAACAAATACTTAACCAATTTGACATACGAGTTGTAGGGCTAAGCCTTGAACTTGAACACTTAGCCGATTATGACATGGTTGGTAGGCGGGTTAAGTCATGGGCTTGAATAACAACACTTAACCCAATAGACAAAACCCTAGTTAGAGGAACTAGGTAGAAAATCGTAGTTAATCAAGGATAACGGGAAAAGAAGCTAAGTGGTAAACCTTAGTTAAGAATAACTAAGTAATAATTCTTAGCCGAGGACATGGGATTAGTTCATAAATAGATGAGTAACCTGATACGGTAGGTCATCGCTTAGTATACGAGGAGGAGCAACTTATCTGACTTGGATAAAAAGCTCCAGCGAGCTGGGTGACGAAGCGGTAGCTTCGGGGGACGTGAGGGTACTCTTGGTATCCCTCTGTGAGGTGACAGATGGTCCATGAAACCTGGCCTCACAGAGGTTAAGGTCTGCGGTAGAAGAGCCAAGAGTGTGCCTTGGTTGCTATGCGAGCGACCTAAAGACGGGGATGGATTAGCGTGGAGTCGACGATACTTGATTTTTGCCCTGGATAGCGCTTCTTCGACTACCTACCATCTTTAGTCAATGGTGTACGAACGGAAAGGCAGAGAACTCCCAACAGACCATGTTCTTGCTATCGAGTCATGGGTGAGGTTGGCCAATAGGAAAGTGGGGCATAGTGGGGCCGGGATGTAGTTCTCATACATGATTTTTCTTGGATTGCCTTTCAGTAGTTGAGGGAGGGGTCACGTGGGACCATAGCCACGGATACAAAAACAGACCTTGATATCCGCATTAGCAGACGACTTAAAGCTCCCGACCGAGTTCCGTATTTCTCGATTTGCCCTGGCACGGAACTCGTATGGCACATTGAGATACGTGTGCGTCTAGACATGGAAAACGATTCACGATTTATACGTGGGACAAAGGGCGTGGTTGACGGGTGGCATAATCCCAAGTGGTCCTAGGTGGCTAAAACCCAAACCAAGTTACGGAAACGTTCATTAGGTAGCATAATCCCTAGCGGTCCTAGGTGGCATAAATCCTAAGTGAGCACGCGATAGTTCATGGTAAGAAAACATAACCATATCAAGGGTAGCAGTCCAAAACAACATCAAGGATAAAATGGTACTACGTTGAGGTGGTATAGATTTACATGGGAAAGCCCGTACGGCCTACGGCAAAGGACTGAACTTATACATGGAAAGAAACATACGAGTTGGGAAAACCTACATATGCTATATATTAGGTTAACATGGACCATTACATGACATTGGGCAATGGACATTCATAGTTAATACATGACGCGGGTTGGGATACTAGTACGAGAGGTGCAGAGCAAATATACATGTTAGAACCATGAGAAATATACTTGATAGTAACCTCGGGATGTTATACATGATAGATACCTTGGGATAGTATACTTGATAAAAACCTGACAATGTGACACCTTAACTTATCTTGACACCGTAGTTTATCATGATACCTTAGTTTATCTTGATACAGTAGTTCAGCCTGTTATCTTGGTTTAGCTTATCTATCTGGTAGTCATCCTTATGTTTACTTTCAGTTTATGCATGTCATGTTACCTTTACTTGTTTTTATAATGGAAGTAGATAGGACTTACCAGTCTTTATGACTGACCTCGTTTTGTTTCGCCTCTTTGTCTTCCGTTTACCCCCCAGGTTTTCAAGGAGGAAACATTGTTGTTTAGTTCGAACCTCTTCTGCTTGAAGGTCATCATATATGGCTTGGACTTCTTTCGGCTATGGCCGCTTTACCGGTTTGTTTTGGGGGAATAATTTATAAAAAGGTTTTATGCTTCTTTACTAGTGCAAGACAGGTTTTGATGTATTCTGATGTAAAAGGCTTTAGACCTTATTTTATAAGGTAATGAAATTTGTTTTACTTCCGCTGTTTTATATATGTTCTGTCTTGTAATATTTCTGTGCATGTTTACCTCGATAATGCTTCACCAAACCTAGTGCATTCCCTTTGTGAGTGACCCTAGTGGAGGTGGGGTGTTACAGGTGGTGTTTGAAGTTGCGAGCCTTGTTTCGTATTCTTCGATATGAAGTAGATGTGTTTAAGGGCATGTTTAGTCTAACTAATATTGATAATTAATCTAGATAATCAACATCATTAAGAATTTAAAATTTATTTTAATTTGTGTTTAAATTGTAACGTCTACATCTTGTTCATTTGTGATCAGATCGAGACAAACAAGTTGCATTGGGTCTGTATCTGTGAATACTACACGTACGAGCTAGATTGGTTGGATTTGGAGCTTACTGGATTTTCGTTTAATTTTAAGCGGACGTTTAAATTAAATGAAACAACGCAAAGTCATCGATCGAAAATGAATTATGAGTTAACACTCACGCTTTTCTAAATATTATGATCTGATTAAATTCATATAATAATATTTGTCATTGTTAGTATAAATTGTGTGATCGGATGCTTCGGATGATTATTGCTTGTTTTATGATTGTCAATATTTATATTTCCATCATCTTAAATGAACTATAATAGAATTTCATTTCATATGCATACATAAAATGATATTATGAGTTGTGATGCACGGAGAACTAGTTTGAATGTTACTTGTTTTCAGATTTGTTGACACGCCTTTTTTGGCAAGGCCGTCCAAGTTCATAGGAAAAACACTTAAGACATGATCCAGGCTACTAAGTCGAAGGAAGAAACTCATACTCCACTCTATCACCGGATTGGCTCTCCTAGGCTGGGCCCTTTACAGCTCGACCTCCCATAACTCAGCCTTCAAAAGATGAAAACGGTAGTGGTAGGAGGCGGGTTTAGATCGGCATACCGACCCCAACCATGCCGACCCCGATATTGCAAGCTCCCAAGTACTATTCTATAGGCCAATCCACGATCAAATACCTAATATTTTCCATACTATTTCGGATCAGGGAACATGTGTCATACCTCCAACTGAAGAAGACCTCTCATGTAGACTAAAGACTAGCTCCAGTACATCCCCACCAAGTCGGGGTAAGAGCCATGTGGCACACCAAGCCGGATCTGAGTTCACCTATAAATAGTCCCTGGAGGCTCTAGAGAAGGGATTTTTTTGGCCATTATTCTCTTCTACATTCTGACTTATACTCAAGTGCTTGAGAGAAAATCCATTATTGTATTCATTTTATTCAAATTATATAAGAGAATATTAAGTAAATGTAGGCTCGTTAATGCCGAACCACTATAAATTTTCATACGATTGTATTTCCCCTAGTTTTCATTTATATTTCTTCATTTTTATTCTCTTCATACTCTACATTTGGATGTTGTACCACTTTTCAGCGTGCTTTGGTGCTTTTGCTGAGAATGAATTGTCCTAACATAAAGGATTTTTTCCCTACTTTTTGGATCACTAAGTCCAGAGGAAGAATCCTACTTCAGTAATGATGGTTTCTAAGAATTCTACCTGCCAACTGGAAAACAACCTCGACAACAAAACCCAACCTTGTCATCAGAAGTCGCTCTCATTCCAGCCCCCAAATTGGTGCCAACAAACTAGGCACCTTTGGGATCAACACCGACCCAAGCTGAAAATCAACCAGCGCTTCTTTCACCTGCACATCCCTCTCCATCTGAATATACCCTCTCCTCAGCGTTTTCCACTGGTGGTGACCTTATGGAATTGACGAACTAGCTTAAGGAAATGATGATATTGAATTCTCAATCACATGACAACGCCACGATGAGACGAGAAATGGACCAAATGCCTATGTAGTGGGAGGAATTTAGGAGGCATTGGATGCCATCCTTACCAAATCGCCAAGTAGCAGATAGCTCATCTTCGTGTAGGGGAATTGAGCAACAACCATGACAAAGTAGACCACTGGAGATGCCGGAGAACGTCAACAGCTTCTGTAACACCCCACGTCCATTAATGTCACTCTCAAAGGGAATGCATTAACTTTTATGGAGTATTATTGGTGTATAGAACAGAATATAACAAGACAGATACATATACTAGTACTTGAAAAATTAAAACAACTTTTATTGCAGCGGAGAAATAGTTTGGTTACAACAACATCTAAAACCAACAATAAAATCAAGTACACTTAATATCCATCTTGACAAATTATTTTGTGTACATAAAGTAAAAAGCATAACCCCAACATAAGTAGCCATAAAAGAGATAAGCTGAACTTTACTGTCAGTAATCCAAGTACTTCCAAAAGAGAGAGAAAGAGGTCCAAATCAAGCTCCACTAGCACTAGTCCCACCCTGAGAACCTGGGGGGGGGGGGGGGGAAGAGGAAGAAAAGAGGCGAAAACAAAGGGAGTCAGACATAAAGTCTAGCAAGTCCAATAACTTTAACAATATAATTATTAAAGTAATTAGGATAAGACATAAACTGGTAAAACAAGGAATGACTGTGAAGCAACTGGGAAAGACAAAACAAACAAGAGGAATATGCTGGCGTTAATCACACTCCTAAACACTATAGGATAATTACTATACTGCACCATTACCAGTCACCCTAAAAGTTGATCCCCCTACTGAGCATATCATTCATAATGGTAGTTTCATGTACCCCTAGCTGTCTTCATAGGTGCCGCCTGCCCCTATCTCCACTAGTTGTACCCACTACCGCCATGCGATCGGCTCCCTAACTCGTAGATACCCGTTCTGGTCCCACAGTGGTGTGTATCACTCCCCAAAGTGGCAACCCGATACCACTAAAGATGCACGACTTATATCTACACGATGCAACAACGTCTTACCTACCAGCCCGGGCTCACGCACGCATATGACCCCGTTGGACTTGCATTGCCACCGCTAACCTGTTTTGACCTCTTACAATCAAACCCAGTAAGCGTGTCCCATCCTCGATCTAACTCGAGCTCACATAGATACTTAATGGGTCACTGGTTTGAAAAGGGTCCCTCATGCTTGACACAAGCTTTCCACCTATGCTTGGTCCCCACTAGGATTTCCCACTTAACCCCTTCTTATTCATGTCTTCTTACATGTTTCAATTTGGTTAAGTGTTTCTAATCGTATTTCACTTGCCGCCCATGTCACCCACTTAACCCCATGTCCCACTACATGTTTATCTTGGTTAAGTGTTACTTAAATCATAATAATCGTAACCTTATAAGACCTCTCACATTAGACTACTGTTTGAGGTTTCTGGATTTGCCGCGCGGGTCCGGGCAGTCTTACACCGCAAACGAGCCTAACCTCATGTCTTTACAATTGTTACACATTTAATTTATGCCTTCGACCTCTCACATTAGACTACCGTTTGTGGTTTCTGGATTTGCCGGGCGGGTCCGTGCAGTCTTATACCACAAACGAGTCTAACCTCATGTCTTAGGCGTTTATTATTTCACATAATTATTTCACCCTAATATGGATTAATTATCCCTATTCTAATAGTCAATAATTTCCAAATTAATCTATATCCATAATTGTCACCTAAATTATGTCCATGGTTTTCAGGTATATAAATTCTACCAATTAGTGTCTCAAATTAATTATATGTCTTTAAAGCCATTTTATGCCAATTTACAATATGTATATTTAATATTTTCCCATTGTCCCCACGCTGTTCGTAAGTTTAATATGAAATATGCTAGACTCGCAAATAGTCTAACTCATAAAAAGAAAAGAAAAATCACAGCTTGCATAACACATAAAATAAATCTAACTTGCGAATAAGAATTATAACATAAGTTTGCATAGCCAATAACTTTCATAGGCAATGAACATATAGAACATAAATTTGCATAAACTATGTACTACCATGGATCTCAATATAGATCCAAACATGGAATTGTGAACTTGCATATATGAATATGGTTTTCACCTAAACTTGCATATGTGATTATGGTTTTCACCTAAACTTGCATATGTGAATATGGTTTTCACCTAAACTTGCATATGGATTCCTACAAACTTGCATATAAATTTAAACATGTAAACTAATATCATATGTTTTTCATATAAACTGGCATATACATATATATATATATATATATGTATATATATACACTTTATCCACATATAAACTTGTGTATAATTCACATACAGACTTGCATATGATTCATATACAAACTAGCATATGATTTACATACCAAACATGCATATAAACTGATGTTATAAAATGAATCAAGTTAAACATATGTGATTGGACATATGAAATAGATCTACTAACGTAAGTTAACAAAACCGTCATATGTTCACCAACAGACGATAACAAAGTTAAGTAACATCACATGATTCAACAAACATCTTCTCATAATCCCAATTATAACTCATCATAATTAATTTATTAATTATTTTGTGAAAAAATTGTACTCAATAAGACGGATTAGAGAAGAGAATAATTCGTTCGTTGTATGTATTAGAATCTTGACTTGCAATTCCTAAGCTTTACGAAGAAGAACTATTCTAGCAGCAGCATGGAGGCCAAGAGATTAATTTAGTTAGGTTTAGAGCTTGTGTAACACCCCGTAATTTGAACATAAAAATTCACAAATTAAAGTATACTTAATTAAGTGAAATGGGTTGCGCAGAGAAATATATATATATATAATTGAAAATTTAATAAATAAATATGCAAAAATGTTCAAAACAGCGAATTGGGAGAGGGGAATAACCGAACCGGACGATTTTTGAGGTGGACCCGAGCTCGCTGGGTCGACTAGGGGTTAATCCAGGGTGTTTGGCTGTCAACCCGTAGGCCGATTCGCTCGAATGCAGATTTTGCATTTGAATTGTTCTCATGGTTCAGCTTTAATCTAAAGGCCCTAAATGGTTCCTACATGTGACTTCTTCCCCAAGACATGCTTTAAAGGCTAGGATTGGTTCTAGGGTTTATCCTATGGCTAAAACTATCCTAGTCTTCTATAAAAAGACCCCTAACCCTCTCCTAAAACCCTCATAAATTGATCCTACAACTAAACTATGCCAAAATGATTCCTCATCATGGCCTCCACTTCAACCCATGGCCTCCATCTTCTTCTACATGATAGCTTAAGTGTTCTAAGCTAGTTTCAAAGTAAAGGAGCCACTTTTCTTCACTCATGAGAGATTCTATGATCATTTGAGTGATTTCATGTTTGTATGAGAGTTCATAAGTTGCATTCTAGCCAAAGTTGCAACCTTTTCTTGACCAAAAAGCAAGGATCTTGCATGAGAGCTCATAAGCTTCATTCAAATCCAAAGTTGAAACCTTTCTTCTTCAAAGCAAAGATTTTTATTGATATTTGCTCATGGGTTTCATTTGGAGCTTGTTCTTTTGGGGTTTTTGGGTGATAGCATGAATGGCCTCGTCTCAATCTTTGTTTTATATGTTGATTTGTGCCTTCATAGCTTTGTAAGCCCCCTCCTAATCTTAGATATTAACTATAAAGTTAAATGAATGTTGCAAGTTTGGGTTTGATCATTAAGTATGATACATGCTATCATGTTATGCAAGTCTATAAAGTCATTACCTTGATCTTGTGGGTTAAAAGCTATAACCTTTATGTTGAAATGTTGCATTATGCAACATGAGAACCCTCATAACCTTTAGGTTAACTTGCATATGAAGTCATAACCCTTATGTGATGTTATATGCGAGTTACTTGTCATCATTTCATGTCATCTATGACCATGTATCACCTATTTGCCAAGTTTGAATGTTATGCATGTTTTTGAGGCTTGACAATGTAACATGCAAGTTTGTGAGCACATTTATGCCTCATTTCCACCATGTTTAACTTGTGGCCTTATACCCTTTTTTTCATGCCTTTGCCAAGTTCCTTCTTTAAATCTATTATGCGTTGTTGTGAATGTATATGCGAGTTTAAAAGCGTTGGGGTTAGGTTATGGGGAAACTTTAATGACATGAAACATGATTTGGTTAAGTTGGTACAAACGTGACAACATGTAACTTTGGCTATGAGCATGGGACTTGGAAACTTGACACGTAGGGGTTGTAAGTGTAACAAGACACTAGACCAAACATGAAAATGGCCAACTCGAGGTTGGGTTGAGTTTGTAGCATAAATCTACCCGGACCCGCCCGGCTTAACTAGTGGCAACAAACAATAGGATCCAATGTGAGAAGTTGGTCATGTCGCGCTTAAGACCCGAGGTTAGACTAGGTTGTGGTGTAAATCTACCCGGACCCGCCCGGCTTAACTAGTAACCACAACAAAGTCTAATGTGAGAGGTTGAGAGTGCATTAATTAAATTAATGCCACATGATAAGGTTAAGTAAATTTGACTAATGACACTTAACCGATATGACACAAATGGGTAGGTTAAGTGGGACCGGGCTTGATTTCTTAATGACACTTAACCATACAAGACAGTTAGGGGATGGGGTTAAGTAATTTACGCTTAACTAATCTAAACACGGTAATTAGATGGGGTTAAGTAACTAAGACATAACTAATCTAAACATGGTAATTAGATGGGGTTAAGTAACTAAGACTTAACTAATCTAAACACGGTAATTAGATGGGGTTAAGTAATCTATACTTAACTAATCTAAACACGGGAATTCGATGGGGTTAAGTTAAACACTTAACCAATCTAAACTTGGTTATTCAATGGGGTTAAGTAACCAATACTTAACCAATTTAACATGATAATTTAATGGGGTTAAGTAACTTATACCTAACCAATTATACGTGATGATTTGATGAGGTTAAGTAACCTATACTTAACCAACCTAATAGGTGGACCTGATAAGGGTTAAGTCACAAGACCTTTTAAGATTAGGCTTAACCATTGTAATACGATTAGTGGATGGGGTTAAGCTAACCCATACTTAACCAATCCGACTCGATAATCTGATGGGATTAAGATAATCCATGCTTAATCAATCTAACATGAAAATCTGATAGGGTTAAGGCAAATAAATACTTAACCAATTTGACTTGATAGGGTTAAGTCATGAGCTTCTTAGTACACTTAGCCAACTTGTAGGGCTAAGCCTTGAACTTGAGTACTTATCCAATCTTGACATGATTTGTAGGCGGGTCAAGTCACGAACTTGGATAACAACACTTAACCCATTTGACAAAACCCTAGCTCAGAGGACTAGGTTGGAAATCGTAGTTAACAAGGATAGCGGAAAGAGGGGCTAAGTGGTAAACCTTAGTTAAGGGTAACTAAGTAATAATTCTTAGCTAAGGACATGGGACTAGTTCATAAAGAGATGAGTAACCTGGTATGGTAGGTCATCGCTTAGTATACGAGGAGGAGCAAGTCATCTGACTAAGATAAAAGCTCCAGCGAACTAGGTGACGAAGTGAAAGCTTCGGGGAACGTGAGGGTACTCTTGGTATCCCTCTGTGAGGGGGCGAGTGGTCCATGAAACCCGGCCTCACAGGGGTTAAGGTCTGCGGTAGAAGAGCCAAGAGTATGCCTTGGTTGCTATGCGAGCGACCTAAAGACTGGGATGGATTGGCGTGGAGTCGACGATACTTGATTTTGCCCCGGGATAGCATGTCGCCGACTACCTACCATCTTTAGTCAATCGTGTACGTACATAAAGGCAGGGAACTCCCAAAAGACCATATAATAGCTATCAAGTTATGGGTGAGGTTGGCTATCTGGAAGTGGGCATCGACGGGCCTTAGTGTAGTTCTCATACATGATTTTTCTTGGATTGCCTTTCAGTAGTTGAGGGAGGGGTCACGTGGGACTATAGCCACGGGTACAAAAACAGACCTTGATATCTGCATCAGCAGATGACTTAAAGCTCCCGACCGAGTCCCGTATTTCTTGATTTGCCCTGGCACGGAACTCGGATGGCACATTGAGGAACATGTGCATCTAGACATGGAAAACGATTCACGATACATACGTGGGATAAAGGGCGCGGTTGACGGGTGGCATAATCCCTAGTGGCCCTAGGTGGCTGAACCCAAACCGAGACACGGAAACGTTCATTAGGTAGCATAATCCCTAGTGGTCCTAGGTGGCATAAATTCTAAATGGACACGCGATAGTTCATGGTAAGAAAACATAACTAGATCAAGGGTAGCAGTCCAAAATAACTTCAAGGATAAGACGTTTACATGGGAAAGCCCGTATGGCCTACGGCAAAGGACTAAACTTATACATGGAAAGAAACATACGAGTTGGGAAAACCTACATATGCTATATGCGAAGTTGACGTGGACCATTACGTGGCGTTGGGCAAGGGACATTCATAGTTAACACATGACGCGGGTTGGGATACTAGTACGAGGGGTGCAGAGCAAATATACATGATATATACCTTAGGATGTTATACATGATAAATACCTTGGGATAGTATACTTGATAGAAACCGGACGATGTGGTACCTTGATTTATCTTGACACTGTAGTTTATCATGACACACTCGTTTATTTTGGTACCGTAGTTCATCCTGTTATTTTGGTTTAGCTTATCTATCTTGTCATCATACTTATGTTGATCTCAGTTCCTCATGCCAGTTAACTTTACTAGTTTATATACTGATAGTAGATAGGGCTTACCATTCTTTATGACTGACCCCGTTTTGTTTCGCCTCTTGTCTTCCATTTCCCCCCCAGGTTACAGGGAGGAAATGCTATTGTTAGTTTGGACTTCTTCTGTTTGAAGGTCATCACGCATGGCTTGGACTTCTCTTGGCTATGGCTACTTTACTGTTTTACTTGGGGAATAATTTATGAAATGGTTTTATGCTTCTTTATTATTGCAGGACAAGTTTTGATGTATTTTGATGTAAAAGGCTTTTAGACCTTATTTATAAGGTAATGAAATTTGTTTTACTTCCGATGTTTTATATATATATGTTCTGTCTTGTAATATTTCTGTACATGTTTACCAATAATACCCCTCTAAAGCTAGTGCATTCCTTTGCGAGTCACCCTAGCTGAGGTGGGGTGTTACATTTGGTATCAGAGCAGAAGGTTACCAGAATGGGCAAAAGTTTTTAAAAACCTTCTGAAAACTATTTGAGAAACCGTTTACAAAGAAGCATTTTTCAAGAAAAGTTTTTAAAGGCTATTACCCAAAAGCCATTAGCACTATCCTTTGTTCCCTTGATCGAATCTCTTTTCCCTTTCTTTCCTCCATCTGGAGTCACAATAGTTTTAACTGCGACTAATCCTTGTCTAGCTACGCAAGTGTTTTCCCGTGCGATGGAGGAAGTTCTCGAGAGACCGGTTACCGAAGTTATAAGAAGGGATAATAAGAAAAAGGATAAAGGACGCGAGCTTAAGGATAAGCAACTGTTGCTATGGCTTAGTCCATCAAGGAGGACAAGGACAAGATCATCGGAGAGGGCAATTGTACGCTCCCATTTCTAGGGTACCTAAAAGAAATGGTACCGTTTCTGGTAAAGGTTTAGTCGTTCTTTTCTATCATCCCGTCCAGACTTTGTCTTGACCATCGTATCATTTAAGTCTGCTTGGATAGTTGAGTCTCTGCACCTTAGTACTAGCATGGTAGAGGATCCCAGTTTTTGTCCCAAAATCTGGTTGGAGAGTCGGTCCATTTATTCATGACTTGTTGGATTTGAGAACGTCTATGCCAATTGTTGAGATTAGAAGCAATACTTCTATTGTTGAGCTATGGATGGATTCTAGGGGTAAAGTGGTTATCCAGTAAGGGATACCATTCTCGATTTTGAAAAGAGGGCAGTCAGACTCTTGGCTTGCTTTGGTAATACCTTCGAAGTCTCGTGTAACCTTTTAGGTTCTGTCATGGTTAGTTACCTAGAATCTCTTGATGCATTTATCAGAAATCTCTGATCCAATCGAGTAACGTCTGCCAATAAGACGGATGGTTCATTCCGCTTAAGCATGGGTTATAGGAATCACCCTAGTAAGTGCACGTGGTAACATAAATTGGCATTGGTAAACGAGATCCAGAATTCACTAGTGAATTTTGGAGAGCTTGCATGAGTACGTAGATATGGTTGAGCCAAGTATACTAGGGAAAGAATAAATGAAAGTGGAACGAGAGGCGACAGTGAAAAGAGTTCAGACTCATACCTTGGAAATAGGAATCAAGGAGCTACGAAACCATGAAGTCAAAGGCGGTCAAGGCACAATGGAATTAAGTTCGTGGAAATGCGGCTCAGACACGCGCATCGTGTCTCTTTTTAAGAGTGTATCTTTGATCCTTGGTTCACCTGTAGAGCTTACTTGCATGCTATCGCTTGGTGGATATCCTCTCGGTCCTATTTCTGTTACAAACCCCGTAAGGAGTTTGTCTTGTTTATCTCCTCGATCTTATCTTGGGAACCTTAGATAGAACTCTATGGATGTAAACATGTATTTGAAACATGTTATGATTGATATGGTTGCAAATGGTTGCAAGTGGTTGCTCGTGGATGCGCGAATACACATTAGATACTAGATTGACGCGGTCACGTTTCATGTTGCATATGCACAAGTATTTATACTTGTTTATGGATGAAATTGAATGTGTTATCATGCGGATGTTGCATATGAATGAATGTTTGTGCACGCATATAGTACTTATATGACTAGGACTATTCGCATACATGTTGGACTCATGGCACTAAACATATTTTGCATTAGAAAGATCATTCAGGCCTGATCATTAGCATTAGCTAAGAAGCATATACACACACGTTCTGCATATGTTCATATGGCATTAGAAATCGTCTAAGGACAATGATGCCAGTGTTTGATGGTTTGAGTAGATGGTTGTTTGGTTGGTAGGATACGTTCTTCTTGACTTAGAGATTTCGGGGACGAAATCCTTTAAGGAGGGGAGAATGTAACACCCCGTAATTTGAACATAAAAATTCACAAATTAAAGTATACTTAATTAAGTGAAATGGGTTGCGCAGAGAAATATATATATATATATAATTGAAAATTTAATAAATAAATATGCAAAAATGTTCAAAACAGCGAATTGGGAGAGGGGAATAACCGAACCGGACGATTTTTGAGGTCGACCCGAGCTCGCTGGGTCGACTAGGGGTTAATCCAGGGTGTTTGACTGTCAACCCGTGGGCCGATTCGCTCGAATGCAGATTTTGCATTTGAATGGTTCTCATGGTTCAGCTTTAATCTAAAAGCCCTAAATGGTTCCTACATGTGACTTCTTCCCCAAGACATGCTTTAAAGGCTAGGATTGGTTCTAGGGTTTATCCTATGGCTAAAAATATCCTAGTCTTCTACAAAAAGACCCCTAACCCTCTACTAAAACCCTCATAAATTGATCCTACAACTGAACTATGCCAAAATGATTCCTCATCATGGCCTCCACTTCAACCCATGGCCTCCATCTTCTTCTTCATGATAGCTTAAGTGTTCTAAGCTAGTTTAAAAGTAAAGGAGCCTCTTTTCTTCATTCATGAGAGATTCTATGATCATTTGAGTGATTTCATGTTTGTATGAGAGTTCATAAGTTGCATTCTAGCCAAAGTTGCAACCTTTTCTTGACCAAAAAGCAAGGATCTTGCATGAGAGCTCATAAGCTTCATTCAAAGCCAAAGTTGAAACCTTTCTTCTTCAAAGCAAGGATTTTTATAGATATTTGCTCAAGGGTTTCATTTGGAGCTTGTTCTTTTGGGTTTTTTGGGTGATAGCATGAATGGCTTCGTCTCAATCTTTGTTTTATATGTTGATTTGTGCCTTCATAGCATTGTAAGCCCCCTCCTACTCTTAGATATTAACTATAAAGTTAAATGAATGTTGCAAGTTTGGGTTTGATCATTAAGTATGATACATGCTATCATGTTATGCAAGTCTATAAAGTCAATACCTTGATCTTGTGGGTTAAAAGCTATAACCTTTATGTTGAAATGTTGCATTATGCAACATGAGAACCCTCATAACCTTTAGGTTAACTTGCATATGAAGTCATAACCCTTATGTGATGTTATATGCGAGTTACTTGTCATCATTTCATGTCATCTATGAGCATGTATCACCTATTTGCCATGTTTGAATGTTATGCATGTTTTTGATGCTTGACAATGTAACATGCAAGTTTGTGAGCACATTTATGCCTCATTTCCACCATGTTTAACTTGTGGCCTTATACCCTTTTTGTCATGCCTTTGCCAAGTTCCTTCTTTAAATCCGTTATGCGTTGTTGTGAATGTATATGCGAGTTTAAAAGCGTTGGGGTTAGGTTATGGGGAAACTTTAATGACATGAAACATGATTTGGGTAAGTTGGTATAAACGTGACAACATGTAACTTTGGCTATGAGCATGGGACTTGGAAACTTGACACTTAGGGGTTGTAAGTGTAACAAGACACTAGACCAAACATGAAAATGGCCAACTCGATGTTGGGTTGAGTTTGTAGCATAAATCTACCTGGACCCACCCGGCTTAACTAGTGGCTACAAACAATAGGATCCAATGTGAGAAGTTGGTCATGTCGCGCTTAAGACCCGAGGTTAGACTAGGTTGTGGTGTAAATCTACCCGGACCCGCCCGGCTTAACTAGTAACCACAACAAAGTCTAATGTGAGAGGTTGAGAGTGCATTAATTAAATTAATGCCACATGATAAGGTTAAGTAAATTTGACTAATGACACTTAACCGATATGACACAAATGGGTAGGTTAAGTGGGACCGGGCTTGATTTCTTAATGACACTTAACCATACAAGACAGTTAGGGGATGGGGTTAAGTAATTTACGCTTAACTAATCTAAACACGGTAATTAGATGGGGTTAAGTAACTAAGACATAACTAATCTAAACATGGTAATTAGATGGGGTTAAGTAACTAAGACTTAACTAATCTAAACACGGTAATTAGATGGGGTTAAGTAATCTATACTTAACTAATCTAAACACGGGAATTCGATGGGGTTAAGTTAAACACTTAACCAATCTAAACTTGGTTATTCAATGGGGTTAAGTAACCAATACTTAACCAATTTAACATGATAATTTAATGGGGTTAAGTAACTTATACCTAACCAATTATACGTGATGATTTGATGAGGTTAAGTAACCTATACTTAACCAACCTAATAGGTGGACCTGATAAGGGTTAAGTCACAAGACCTTTTAAGATTAGGCTTAACCATTGTAATACGATTAGTGGATGGGGTTAAGCTAACCCATACTTAACCAATCCGACTCGATAATCTGATGGGATTAAGATAATCCATGCTTAATCAATCTAACATGAAAATCTGATAGGGTTAAGGAAAATAAATACTTAACCAATTTGACTTGATAGGGTTAAGTCATGAGCTTCTTGGTACACTTAACCAACTTGTAGGGCTAAGCCTTGAACTTGAGTACTTAGCCAATCTTTACATGATTTGTAGGCGGGTCAAGTCACGAACTTGGATAACAACACTTAACCCATTTGACAAAACCCTAGCTCAGAGGACTAGGTTGGAAATCGTAGTTAACAAGGATAGCGGAAAGAGGTGGCTAAGTGGTAATCTTACTTAAGGGTAACTAAGTAATAATTCTTAGCTAAGGACGTGGGACTAGTTCATAAAGAGATGAGTAACCTGGTACGGTAGGTCATCGCTTAGTATACGAGGAGGAGCAAGTTATCTGACTAGGATAAAAGCTCCAGCGAACTGGGTGACGAAGTGAAAGCTTCGGGGAACGTGAGGGTACTCTTGGTATCCCTCTATGAGGTGGCGAGTGGTCCATGAAACCCGGCCTCACAGGGGTTAAGGTATGCGGTAGAAGAGCCAAGAGTATGCCTTGGTTGCTATGCGAGCGACCTAAAGACTGGGATGGATTAGCGTGGAGTCGACGATACTTGATTTTGCCCCGGGATAGCATGTCGCCGACTACCTACCATCTTTAGTCAATCGTGTATGTACGGAAAGGCAGGGAACTCCCAAAAGACCATATACTAGCTATCGAGTTATGGGTGAGGTTGGCTATCTGGAAGTGGGCATCGATGGGCCTTAGTGTAGTTCTCATACATGATTTTTCTTGGATTGCCTTTCAGTAGTTGAGGGAGGGGTCACGTGTGACTATAGCCACGGGTACAAAAACAGACCTTGATATCTGCATCAGCAGATGACTTAAAGCTCCCTACCGAGTCCCGTATTTCTTGATTTGCCCTGGCACGGAACTCGGATGGCACATTGAGGAACATGTGCATCTTGACATGGAAAACGATTCACGATACATACGTGGGATAAAGGGCGCGGTTGACGGGTGGCATAATCCCTAGTGGCCCTAGGTGGCTGAACCCAAACCGAGACACGGAAACGTTCATTAGGTAGCATAATCCCTAGTGGTCCTAGGTGGCATAAATCCTAAGTGGACATGTGATAGTTCATGGTAAGAAAACATAACTAGATCAAGGGTAGCAGTCCAAAATAACTTCAAGGATAAGACATTTACATGGGAAAGCCCGTATGGCCTACGGCAAAGGACTAAACTTATACATGGAAAGAAACATACGAGTTGGGAAAACCTACATATGCTATATGCGAAGTTGACGTGGACCATTACGTGGCGTTGGGCAAGGGACATTCATAGTTAACACATGACGCGGGTTGGGATACTAGTACGAGGGGTGCATAGCAAATATACATGATATATACCTTAGGATGTTATACATGATAAATACCTTGGGATAGTATACTTGATAGAAACCTGACGATGTGGTACCTTGATTTATCTTGACACCGTAGTTTATCATGACACACTCGTTTATTTTGGTACCGTAGTTCATCCTGTTATTTTGGTTTAGCTTATCTATCTTGTCATCATACTTATGTTCATCTCAGTTCCTCATGCCAATTAACTTTACTAGTTTATATACTGTTAGTAGATAGGGCTTACCAGTCTTTATGACTGACCCCGTTTTGTTTCGCCTCTTGTCTTCCGTTTCCCCCCAGGTTACAGGGAGGAAATGCTATTGTTAGTTTGGACTTCTTCTGTTTGAAGGTCATCACGCATGGCTTGGACTTCTCTTGGCTATGGCTACTTTACTGTTTTACTTGGGGAATAATTTATGAAATGGTTTTATGCTTCTTTATTATTGCAAGACAGGTTTTGATGTATTTTGATGCAAAAGGCTTTTAGACCTTATTTTATAAGGTAATGAAATTTGTTTTACTTCCGATGTTTTATATATATATGTTCTGTCTTGTAATATTTCTGTACATGTTTACCAATAATACACTCTAAAGCTAGGGCATTCCTTTGCAAGTGACCCTAGCGGAGGTGGGGTGTTACAGCTTGAGTCTTTGCGTGCTTATATAGAAGTTTAAATCGATATAAGCCGTTAGATTATCATAGGAGCAAATCAGAACCATGCAGACTAGATAGAGTTATCCAGAATTGCCATCTATGCCCTAGTGACTCAGCAACAAGTCAGAAAAGACTCAGCAACAAGTTAGAATCATCACAGTTCAGATCTGTCCGGGGGTATAGGTCGATCCCCAAGTCGACCTGTATATGGGAGGTCGACCCCTTGGTTGACCTGGCCTGGGGCGGGAAAAATCCCGCCCAGCATGCTTCTTCGTTTGAATTCGAATTTTGAATTTCAGTCTGAACTTTTTTTAATTTATTTAAATTTCTGAAACTTCTGAGGGCCATAACTTCCTCATACGAAGTCCGATTTACGAAAACTTGGACTCTATTCCAAGCAGAATTTCGAGATGAATGCAATAGCATAACCCATTTCCCTTAATTCTTCTCCTAAAAATTAAGTCTTCTTAAAATTTGTTAATTTTAATATTTAAGATTACGGGGTGTTACATTCTCCCCTCCTTAAAGGATTTCACCCCCGAAATCTCCAAGTTAAGGAGAATGCATATCCTAACATCCAATTGTCCATCTACTCAACCATCAAACATAGACATCCATTGTCCTTACAAGATTTCTAATGCCGTATGAACATATGCAAAAAGTGTGTGTATATGTTCCTTATCCAATGCAAAATCAGGCGGCCTACTGATTCAGTTGACCTCCTTAATGCAAATCATGATAGTGCCATGCATCCATTATGTATTTGAAAGAATCCTAACTATACATATTACTTCTACATGTGTGCACAACTATTCATCAAAATGCAACATCCATATGATAACACAACCATTATACATCCATTAATTTAAATATGCACACATACTTATATGCAATATGAAAGTGATTAAGCCGATCTAGTGCCTAATGTGTGTGTACATGCATCCACGAGAAACCACTTGCAACCACTCGCAACCATCAATCATAACAAGTTTCAAGTACATGTTTACATCCATTGGTTTCTACCTAAGGATAAAGAATAGGAACGGGGAGATATATTTAAAAGATAGATATAAGCATGAATAAACTTATGGGAAAAGAGATCAAGGAGGTACCCTAAAAAAGAAAAGGGTAGGCTTCACGTATTTTTCTCTCAGTTTCCCAAGTCGCGTCTTCCTTAGCGCCACTCCATTGAAATTTAACAAGCTTGACTTCACGGTTGCGTAGCTTTTTGTCTTCCGTACCAAAGATACGAGTTGGAACTCTTCTCATAGTCGCTTCTCGTTCCACTTCCACTTCTTCTAGTTTACTTGGCTCCACAACTTTCGCAGACTCATGTAAGCACTTTCGTAGTTGAGAAACATGAAGAAATTTGTGAACTCCAGCCAGTCTTCCGGGTAGCTCTACTCTGTAAGCCATTGTCCCGATCCTTTCAGTGATAGGAAATGGTCCTACAAATCTTGGTGCTAGCTTTCCTACGGACCCATACCAAATGACATTCCTCAAAGGAGATACTTTAAGGAACACCCTATCTCCAACCTCAAACTCAAGGTCGGTCCTTCTTTTGTCTGCATAGGACTTCTGTCTATCTCATGCAGCCTTCATCCGTCTTCTTATCAAGTCCACCTTTTCTGAGGTTTCTCTAATCATGTCTGGCCCAAGTATGAGCTTGTCTGTAGACTCCTACCAATAAGTTTGTGATCGGCATGGTCTTCCATATAAAGCTTCGAAGGGCGCCATGCCTATGGTGGCTTGGTAGCTATTGTTGTAAGCGAATTCCATCAAAGGAAGATGATCCTCCCATGTCCCTCCAAAGTCAAGAATGCACAATATCAAGAGGCCTTCCAATACTCTGTTCACCCTTTCCGTCTGACCATCGGTTTGGGGGTGATAGGCTGTGCTTAAGAATAATTGTGTGCCTACAGCCTCTTGCAAACTCTTCCAAAACTCGCTCGTTAAGATAGGATCTCGATCACTCACTATGCTGGAGGGTATCCCGTGGAGTCGAACTATCTCCTCAAGATAAATGGATGCTAGGGACGAGGTCGTCCTTCTACTCCTAACAAGTATAAAGTGAGCTCTTTTAGTGAGCCCGTCCACTATTACCCAAATACTGGTATTGCCCCTTCTTGACCTAGGCAATCCATCAACAAAGTCCATCGAAATGCTATCCCACTTCCACTATGGGACCTTTAGAGGATGAAGCAAACCACCAGGCTTCTTCTGCTCCGCTTTGACTTGTTGGCATATCAAGCACTTAGCGACGAAATCAACTACATCTCTCTTCATGCCATTCCAAAAGAAAACCCTTTTTATATCTTTATACATCCTGTCTCTACCCGGGTGTATGGTCAGCTTAGAATGGTGTGATTCTTTGAGAACCATCTTCACTAAATCCCTTACTTGTGGGACACATAGCCTTCCATCTCATCTCAACCAACCCTTATCATCGACGGAGTATCTATTGAGGTGATTAGAAGTCTCACCCCTGACTAGCTTATCCATCATATCAACTAGTTGAGTGTCTTCTCGTTGCGCGGTTCCTATTGAGTCCAAAAGAGTAGGCCGCACCTCTAACAATGCTAATAGACTAGGTACAATTTCAGAGGAGGGTCTAAAGTTAAAGTTTGCTATGTACTCCAAGCTTTGCCTTTCTACAAAGAGAGGACTCAAGGTCAGCTTCTTGCTACTCAAGGCGTCTGCTACCACATTGCCCTTGCCAGGGGTAAAGGAAATCTCAAAATCATATGAGGCCAGAAATTCCATCCACCTTTGTTGTCTTAAGTTAAGATCTTTCTATGAGAAAAGGTACTTTAATGATTTATGGTCAATAAACAATTCAAACCTTTCTCCTAGTAGGTAATGACGCCATGACTTTAGAGCGAAAACAATGGAAGCTAGCTCCAAATCATGAGTCGGGTAGTTCTTCTCATGTTCCTTCAATTGCCTTCCCCCATAACAAACTACCTTGCCTTCCTGCATCAAAACAACGCCCAATCCTGTACCGCATGCGTCTGTGTATACGGTAAACGTTTTGCTCCCATCAGGCAATGTCAGAACTGGGGCTGTTGTTAGAGCCCTTTTCAAACGTTGGAAAGCAATATCGCAATCCAAATCCCAAGCGAAAGTTAGGTTCTTGTTTGTCAATCTTGTGAGTGGGGCTGGGATTTTTGCAAAGTCTTTAATGAACTTTTGGTAAAGGCCCGCTAGCCCGAGAAAGCTTCGGACTTCGGTTGCATTCCGTGTAACCTTCCAATCTTGCACTGTAACTACTTTTACGGGGTCCACAGCTATCCCTTCTTTGGACACCACATATCCATGAAACCTCACTTCTTCTCTCCAGAAATTGCTTTTGGTGAATTTGGCTTTCAGCTGATGTGCACGAAAAGTATCCATGACTTCCCTTAAATGCAAAGCATGCTCTTCTTTATTCTTCGAGAAAATCAAAATGTCGTCTACGAAGACCACCATAAACTTAATAAGGAACTCCCTGAACACCCTGCTCATCAAGTCAACGAAGTAAGCGGATGCGTTTGTCAAGCCGAAAGGCATGACAAACCATTCAAAGAAACAATCCGGGGTTCTGAACACGGTCTTATCAATGTTGTCTTCAGCCACTCTTAGCAGATGAAACCCGGTAGCCAGATCTAGTTGGAAGAAAACCAACGCACCTACAAGCTGATCAAACAAGTCGTCTGTTCTTGGAAGTGGGTGCCTATTTTTTGGTCAGCTTGTTTAGCTCCCCATAATCAACGCATAGGCGAAGTGAACCATCCGCTTTGGTTGCCAATACTACTGGAGCACCCCATTCAGAAATACTCCGCCTTATAAACCCTTTCGAGCAACTCTTTGACTTGCTTGCTGAGCTGTTTTCTCTCCCTTGGAGCCATGTGTCTAACGGGTAGAGCTACGGGTTTGCATTATAAACAAGGTATATACGGAAGTCTATCTCCCGCTTCAGAGGTAAGCCCTTCACCTCTTCAAATACATCTGAGTATTCACGGACTACTCTAACAGACTGCAAGTTTTCAACAGACGCATCAAGAGATTCCAGGTAGCTAAGCATAACAGAATGTATGGGATTACAAGAGATTTTGAGAGTGTTACCAAGGCGAGTCATAAGTCTAACCACTCTCTTTTCACAATCGAGGATGGAACCATTACTGGATAACCAATCCATGCCTAGAATCAACCCATAGCCCGTGAAGCCAAGAACGAAGGCATTGCATTCAAACCCAACACCCAAGATAGACACTCTCAAATCCTGACAAATCATTGAATGATGAGTCGAACCACCAATAGGATTTGAGACTACTTTGGCATCCGTAACTAGACTAGTAATCAGGTGCAGGGTTTGAACTAACGAAGCAGATACAAATGAATGTGAAGCGCCAGAATCAAACAAAGTACGAACAGGATGATCAAACAGAAAAACCAAACTTTCAACAGAAATGTTTCTACCTCTCTCCTGTCCTAGTGCCATGAGAGCATGAACCTTCCCTCTTGCCTGCCCTGGTGCCATGAGAGCCTGAACCTTCCCTCCAGAAGTAGACCCTATCCTCTGCCCTTTCCCTTGTCTTTCTCGGGCAGTCTTTAATCAGATGTCATGCCTCACTACAGTTGAAACAACCAGTCTTCTTCTTCTTCCTACAATCCATGCTCAGATGGCCTGGTATTCCATAATTAAAGCACCTTTTCTTTCCATTGCTATTGTTATCCTTACCACCTTTCTTAGGTTGCTGCTGTGACTTCTTTTGATCCCCTTTCTTTTCCGGTGCCCTATTAGCATTAGCGCCTTTCTCCTCTTCATGCATAAGCGCCATGTCAACCAGTTTCTCAAAGTTTACCCCCATAGGAATGTGGGTCATAGCCAACCCATGTAGCGGCTCATTCAAACCTTTAACGAATCCCAGGGCCTTCTTTTCAGGTGTGTTCACCAAGTCTAAGCCAAATCTCGCCACGGATTGAACTTGTTGACATACTCCTTTACTAATAAATTCTCCTGCTTCAACGCCAAGAACCTCTCCATGTATAAATTCTCTTCTGCTCGTGAGAGAAATTTCATCTTGAACCTATGCGTGAAATCCAACCATGTCTCCACTGGACGTTCTCCAATCGTTACCTCCCACCAAAACGAGGCTTCGTCCTTCATTAACCAAGCAGCTAATTGGACCTTCCTTCCATCTTCTATCTCGATGATACCAAAAAAATCTTCCACCTCCTTAAGCCAATTTCGAGCTTCAACAAACTTATCTGACCCGTGAAAAGGTTTCCCGCCTATTGCCTGAAAGTCTTTGCATATCTTCAAAAAAGTATCAACGTGGGGGGGGGGGGAGGAGGAGGAGCGACTGCAGCTGGGGGAGGAGAAGCGTCTGCTGGGCCTGCGGCGGTGGTCCTAGCCTCCAGATACCTTCTGAACCAAGTTGTTATCGGTATGCCCTCGGGTATCTCGGGTACCCCAAACATGCTGAAAAAAGGAAGAGATTCAAAACGGAGAATCGAAGGAAAGATATATGGCTCTTAGGGGTTATGTTTTTAAAACAAACTTTTCTCTTGAAAATAGTCTACCTAAAACCTATTCTTGAAAGTATTTCTTTATAAAATGCTTTTGAAAAACAGTTTTTCAAAATATCTTATATGTTCTTGGTAACCTTCAGCTAGGATACCACGTGTAACACCCCACGTCCATTAATTTCACTCTCAAAGGGAATGCATTAACTTTTATGGAGTATTATTGGTGTATAGAACAGAATATAACAAGACAGATACATATATTGGTACTTGAAAAATTAAAACAACTTTTATTGCAGTGGAGAAATAGTTTGGTTATAACAACATCAAAAACCAACAATAAAACCAAGTACTCTTAATATCCATTTTGACAAATTATTTTCTGAGTGCATAAAGTAAAAGGCATAACCCCAACATAAGTAACCATAAAAGAGATAAGCTGAACTTTACTGTCAGCAATCCAAGCACTTCCAAAAGAGAGAGAAAGAGGTCCAAATCAAGCTCCACTAGCACTAGTCCCACCCTGAGAACTTGGGGGGGGGGGGGAGGGGCGAAAAGAGGCGAAAACAAAGGGGGTCAGACATAAAGTCTGGCGAGTCCAATAACTTTAACGATATAATTATTAAAGTAATTAGAATAAGGCATAAACTGGTAAAACAAGGAATGACTGTGAAGCAAATGGGCAAGACTAAACAAATAAGAGGAATATGCTGGCGTTAATCGCTCTCCTAACCACTATAGGATAATTACTATATTGCACCATTACTAGTCACCCTAAAAGTTGATCCCGCCTACTGAACATAATAATCATAATGGTAGCTTCGTGTACCTCTAGTTGTCTTCATAGGTTCCTCCTGCCCCTATCTCCACCAGTTGTACCCACTATCCCCATGCGATTGGCTCCGTAATTCGTAGATACCCGTGCTGGTCCCACAGTGGGGTGTATCACTCCCCAAAGTGGTAACCCGATACAACTAAAGATGCACGACTTATATCTACACGATGCGACGTCTTACCTACCTACTCGGGCCCACGCACGGACATGACCCCGTTGGACTTGCGTTGCCACCGCTAACCCGTTTTGACCTCTTACAATCAAAACCAGTAAGTGTGTCCCGTCCTCGATCTAACTCGAGCTCACAAAGATACTTAATGGGTTACAGGTTTGAAAAGGGTCCCCATGCTTGACACAAGCTTTCCACCTATGCTTGGTCCCCACTAGTATTTCCCACTTAACCCTTTCTTATTCTTGTCTTCTTACATATTTAAATTTGGTTAAGTGTTCCTAATCGTATTTCACCTACCACCCATGTCACCCACTTAACCCCATGTCCCACTACATGTTTATCTTGGTTAAGTGTTACTTAATTCATTATAACCGTAACCTTGTAAGACCTCTCACATTAGATTACCGTTTGCGGTTGCTGGATTTGTCGGGTGGGTCCGGGCAGTCTTATACCGCAAATGAGCCTATCCTCGTGTCTTCATAATTGTTACGCATTTAATTTATGCCATCGACCTCTCACATTAGACTACTGTTTGTGGTTGCTGGATTTGTCGGGCGGGTCCAGGCAGTCTTATACCACAAACGAGTCTAACCTCATGTCTTAGGCGTTTATTATTTCACATAATTATTTCACCCTAATATGGATTAATTATCCCTACTCAAATAGTCAATAATTTCCAAATTAATCTATATCCATAATTTTCACCTAAATTATGTCCATAGTTTTCAGGTATATAAATTATACCAATTAGTGTCTCAAATTAATTATATGTCTTTAAAGCCATTTTATGCTAATTCACAATATGTATTTTTAATATTTTCCCATTGTACCCACGCTGTTTATACAT
Organism: Allium sativum; assembly: GCA_030737875.1. Taxonomy (NCBI): domain Eukaryota; kingdom Viridiplantae; phylum Streptophyta; class Magnoliopsida; order Asparagales; family Amaryllidaceae; genus Allium; species Allium sativum. The sequence goes on from CM060919.1 coordinate 173,149,189, forward strand.
TTAATATGAAATATGCTAAACTCGCAAATAGTCTAACTCATAAAAAGAAAAACAACATCACAACTTGCATAACACATAAAATAGACCTAACTTGCGAATAAGAATTATAACATAAGTTTTCATAGCCAATAACTTGCATAGGCAATGAACATATAGAACATAAATTTGCATAAACTATGTACTGCCATGGATCTAAATATAGATCTAAACATGAAATTGTGAACTTGCATATATGAATATGGTTTTCACCTAAACTTGCATATGTGAATATGGTTTTCACCTAAACTTGCATATGTGAATATGGTTTTCACCTAAACTTGCATATGGATTCCTACAAACTTGCATATAAATTTAAACATGTAAACTAATATCATATGTTTTACATATAAACTCGCATATATATGTGTGTGTATATATATATACATACTTCATTCACATATAAACTTGTGTATAATTCACATACAGACTTGCATACGATTCATATGCAAACTAGCTTATGATTTACATCCCAAACTTGCATATAAACTGATGTCATAAAATGAATCAATTTAAACATATGTGATTAGACATATGAAATAGATCTACTAACAAAAGTTAACAAAACTGTAATATGTTCACCAACAGACGATAACAAAATTAAGTAACATCACATGATTCAATAAACATGTTCTCATAATCCCAATTATAACTCATCATAATTAATTTATTAATTATTTTGTGAAAGAAATTGTAATCACAAAGACGGATTAGAGAAGAGAATAATTTGTTCATCGTTTGTATTAGAATCCTGACTTGCAATTCCTAAGCTAGAAGAAGAACTATTCTAGCAGCAGCATGGAGGCCAAGAGATTAATTTAGTTTAGGTTTAGAGCTTGAGTCTATGCATGCTTATATAGAAGTTTAAATCAATATAAGCCGTTAGATTATCATAGGAGCAAATCAGAACCATTCAGTTTAGATAGAGTTATCCAGAATCGCCACCTATGCCCTAGTGACTCAGCAACGTGTCAGAAAAGACTCAGCAACAAGTCAGAATCGTCATAGTTTAGATTTGCCCGAGGGAGTAGGTCGACCCCAGGTCAACCTGTATAGGGGAGGTCGACCCCCTGGTCGACTTGGCCGGGGGCGGGAAAAATCCCGCCCAACCCGCTTCTTCGTATGAATTCAAAATTTGAATTTCAATCTGAACTGTTTTTAATTTATTTAAATTTCCGAAACTTCTGAAGGTCATAACGTCCTCATACGAAGTCCGATTTACGAAAACTTGGACTCTATTCCAAGCAGAATTTCAAGATGAACGCAGTAGCGTAACCCATTTCCCTTAATTCTTCTCCTAAAAATTAAGTGTTCTTAAAATTTGTTCTTTTTAATATTTAAGATTACGGGGTGTTACAGCTTCGGTTCAATTCACTCTCTTCTCAAGTGGAAAGCGCGGTTTTCCTCGGCCATACCGACCCGAGCTTGGCCGAACCCAGCAATAAGCAGACTCGATCCTATACCTCTCCTAGTGACCATGACATTTCGACCCGTGCTTCCATACTTCCTCCCGTTCGTCATGTAATTGACCAGGACAACTGGGGCCAAGGTAGTACTGCTCTGACGGTGGCCTAGGCGATGTTGCCTGATGTGGAGGCAGGAAGAGCCCAACAAGCTGAGAGTCTTGGGAAAATCATCTTCAATACTCCTGATCTATTTGTTATGGCGCATCAGATTATGAATGATAGTAGAGGCTACAGGAATGAAGAATGGGGGATTGATCATAATCACACACCGTTTACACACGATTTTCTATAAGCAGAATTCCCAAGAAGATTCAACATGCCATAGACAAGCCACTATTTCAAGCACGATATACCCTCAGAAGCATCTAATGAGATATTCTTGGCACATGACATTGACCTCCCCAGATGTGGTTAAGTGCAAAGCCTTCCCAATATATCTAGACAGAGTAGCACTCATGTGGCTCACGCGACTTCCATTAAGATTTGTCCCAAACTTTAAAGACTTAAGCAAGAAGTTGCTGAACCAGTTCCGTCTTCACGCCAGTAAGTCGAAACATGTCATGGCCCTTTCTGCAGTAATTTTTTTTCAGGAGACTCTTAAAGGGATTGCATTAACCGATTCAGTACTGTTATAACTAAAGTAAGTAATCCTAATCCTGAAACAGTCTTGATGGCAACTATGGATGGAGTCAACAAGAAAACAGAGTTTTGGAAGTATTTGATTGGAAAATCCTCTAAGACCATCGAATTGTTTTATGAGAAGGACAATATTCACTTGCGACAAGAAGATGCTTACGTGAATCTAGGAGAAGAGCTGAGCGATACGCCGAACAAAAACATTCAAAACAACGTAGCGATAAAGCAGTCTGGAGACAAGTTCTGAAAGGTTGAAGTGAATATTGGAAATATTTGACAAATGAAATAATAACCAATGAGAGAACGAAAATGGAGGCCCTTGCCAAAAAAGGGATCCTAGGAAGCAACCTCGGTTTCAGACGTTTGACAGTTATATAACCTTGTATGACGCGGTGCAAACAAGAAACCACCTCTGCGGGAATCCACGGAGAAGGAGCGTGATCCTTGAAAGTTTTGTTTGTTCCAAGAGATTCATGGTCATATAATTAGTAAATGTTGACATCTCAGAGACATCATCGAGAAACTCATCAACAAAAGGAAACTTGATAAATATAAAGTAACCCCAAAGGAAAGGCATGAGACTTCATCCCTCAAACAAGTTCAGGCAGCTCTAAGAGCCACTACTTCGCAAAAAGAAAAAGGTATTGTAATTAACATGGTCGTCGAAGGGCATCGAACCCCTAGTGATAACGGCCGTTATCGGTCTAGCCACTGTACGGAAAGTCCTTGTAGATTGCGAGCGTCCCATAAACATCTTATTCAAAAAAGCTTATGATCAGATGAAGCTCGAGGACAGAGACATGAAGCCATGCAAATAGAGAATATGTGGCTTTAATGGCTCAACTACTGAACAGGTTAGAGTTGTCGAGTTATTAGTGGAGTTGGGCAAAGGGGACTGTAGGAGGGTGTGAATCCTCTCATTCCTCGTGATGGACATCAAATCTCCGTATAATGCCTTAATGGGATGACCAGCCCTTGCTGAATTCAGAGCTTGCATCGCTTCTTTGTGCTTGCTCTTTAAGTTTCTAACGGATGGAGGAGTCAAAATTATGCCAGGATATCAGGTAGCGGGACGAACGTGCTACTAAGAGGAATCGAAAGTAATCCATGATAAGGAAAGTAATGAGTCTGAAGACAATCCACCTCCTACAAAGGAGACGTAGCATCGCAAGTAAAGAAAACATCCTAGCCAGGATCGTCCGGTCACCAACTCGAGGATATTGATCCGAGGGACGGCGAGGAGCTGAAATGTAGAAGGATGACACCTAACGAAACAATGATGGATATCCCAATCGATAACGACGACCCGACTAAGGTCTTGAGGATCGGATCCCATATAGACTCTCTCTGGATGAGGGAGTTGACTGAACTCCTCCACTCAAACCTTAACATGTTTGCATGGACCTATGATGATATGTGTGGGATATCTACATTTATCATGAGCCACTCATTAAATTTTGACTCTAAATATGTCCTATGTGTAGGATATCTACATTTATCATGAGCCACTCATTAAATTTTGACTCTAAATATGTCCTAGCGAAGTAGAAGAGACGTATGCTCATCTCAGAGAGGTCATTAACTTTAAAGGAAGAAGCAGAGAGGCTAAACAATAAATGGTTCATCCGAGATGTAATGTACCTCAGGTGGATATCGAACCCAATACTTATGACGAAAGCTAATGGGAAGTGGAGAACATGCATCGACTTTACGGATTTGAATAAGGCATGCCATAAGGATAAATTTCTACATCCTAGGATCGATCAGTTTGTTGACTCAACAACTGGGCACGAACTCTTCTCTTTCATGGATGACTACTAAGAATTTATAACCAGATCGCGATGCATGTCCCGAACCAGGAGCATACCTATTTTAAAACTGGTCTCGGGCTATATTGTTATGTGGTCATTCCATTTGGACTAAAGAATCAAGTAGCGAAGTATCAACAATTGGTGTACTGCATATTCCATAATCAGATCGGAAAGACAATTGAAGTATACGTCGATGATATGTTGGTAAAGCTAAAATGTAACGACTCGGGGAATTTGCGATCCTGAGTAACCGACATAAACTCAATGTAGACCAACAAGCATCGGAAATACTGGATAGTTAATGAAAGAAGTTAGAGGGTGAGAATAGATAAGATAGAAAATTAGAATAGAAGAAGAAGAACATACAACAACTTCAGAGTAACACGAATCTCACAGCAGAACGAATATAATATAACATAACTTTGAAATAAAACCAATATATTTATACAATAACATTTAGCAGACTACAACACTTACAACACAGCGGAAATAAACAATTCCTATAAAATCCTGAAGCCTCCTACTCCAAGCTCTCGGTATATTTGTAAAATCCTGACTACTTGACTGCCCGTACAAATTTGGGCACCCAAGAGTTTAGGGAAAACAAAACAAAATAAACTCAGGGTCAGTTATAGGAGTCGTGTGAGTAAACAATTTAAAATAGTTTAGGAAAATAAACGATATCTCAAAAGACCATGCCGTATAAAATGTAACGGGTTTTTCCCTTATGAGAATCCAAAGCATTTGATTTAACATCAAAAATCCTTTTGCAAGAAACAATGATCTTCTATATCAAAACTCATTTAGTATTATAATAGTGTCTATCAACCACAAAATAACAGTCATCTAGCAGAATGCTTTCATCTCATATTCCAAATACATAATATATAATCAAAAAGCACAGGCACTTGTTAGATAATGAATTCCAACTAGCAAGGTATGAGACCACCTTCCAACAGTGTATCTCTAGTGGGGAATACACCGGGTTCATGTAACAACCCGAATTTTAATAACATATTAAAATCATAAATCAAGGCAGAATTAAATTTTAAAATAAGAATCAAGGGAAATGGGTTGCTCCATTGCGTTCGTCTCGAAATTTTACATGAAATAGAGTCCGAGTTTTCGAAAATCGGAGTCCGTATGACCAAGTTATGGCCTGTACAAGTTTCAACAGACTTTCAGGCATACTGACCCCAGGTCGACTGTAGTGTCGACTTCACAGTCGACTTCACCCCCCAGGTTGACTGTAGTGTCGACCTCCCCCTGTACAGGTCGACCTGGTCGGCCTGATGTGGCCCAGAACCCATTTTTGAGGCCCGGGATGAGTTTTGATGGTTCGGATTGACTCTAGGGATGATCTAAGGGCCTAAATGAGTTCCTACATCTATAAATACAACCTAAGGCCTAACCCTAATTCACTACAACATGTCTAGCCACCATTATACTGCTAAAATCCCACTTGGTCATGGCCGCCGTCTCTAATCTTCTTCTTAAGCTTTCATACGCAATCCAATGCAAAGATGAAGACTTCTACAACAATTCAAGGAGATGAATTAACAACTCTACAATGTTTCAACATCAATTTTAGTTCTTAAATTCGCTAGCCATGCTATGTAAGTTCTAGTTACTTTTTAGATTAAAATACTTAATTTTAATATGGCTATGGAATTAAGTGTAATTGGATATAAGCATGTTTATCAATTCAGACCTATTCCTGTTTACCTTTGAACCTTGAGTTTTGTGACTTGTTCATCTCCATTCTTATGTCAAGTTCATACTCTATTCAGTCGTTGTAAATTAGTTTCTTGGATTCATGATGATATTATTATCAAGATCCAATCTTTATGCCTATCATGATGATTTTATGATGTTTTCTCTCTGATCTTGTTTTATTGCAAAATTCTACCTTTCCCCTATTTATTTTCATTTGATGAACCTAGATCAATTTTGTATCTAGGCCTAAACCACGATTTTGCGTACGATTGAATACAGGGAAAATTATGGGAATATTACCTATTTGGATATATGTGATTGGTGGAATTGATGGCATAACATGAAAATTGGATATATGGGTATTATTGCAATTAATATAAAATTTGATAATTGGGTATTACCATTAAAATGGTAATTGTAAGAATTGGGATTAGCATATGTAATTTTTGGCTAGAACTTGATAGGTGTAAATTGGCATAAATTGGGCATACATATAAAATGGCATGAACTGAACATATGTAAATTTGGTATGAATTAGGCATATGTAAAGCGGACATGTAATCTAGAACTTGGGCATATGTTGATTAGGTGAGATTTGTAGTTGAAACACATATGATAATTTATGTCTTGAAAAGGGGCTAATATGAACACGCCTAAGTGGGTTTTGGGTAGTTGGAATGTAATAGCCTTAAAGGAGGGATGAATATAAATTGGGATAAGTTGCCTTTAATGGCATAAGATAAATTGTGGTAAAATTGGTATGATTTTGCATACCATTAATTAATGAACATAATTGAGTCAATTATGGACATCGTTAAATTAGGAATTAATTAATAATTTGAATAGGGAAATTATTAAGACTGGGGTAAATGATTATAAGAGATAATCAATGCTTAGGACACGAGGTTGGGCTCATTTGTGACATAAAACTGCCCGGACCCGCCCGGCAAATCCAGTAGTCGCAAATGGTAGCCCAATGTGAGAGGTCCTAGGCCCAAATTAAAAGCGTAACAGTTGTAAAGACACGAGGTTAGACTCTTTTATGGTGTAAGACTGCCCGGACCCGCCCGGCAAATCCAGCTTCCATAAATGTCAGTCTAATGTGAGAGGTCTTTATAGGGTTACGGCCTTAATGAATTAAGAAATACTTAACCAGATAAACATGTGGTGGGGCATGGGGGTTAAGTGGGTGACATGTGGGTGACATGTGGAAATACGAATAGTAATACTTAACCAACATAACATGGTAATTAGACTAGTGGATAAGGTTAAGTAAACTAAGAACACATAACCAATATGGTATGAATGGGTGGGTTAAGTAATATGATTAGGCTAATGACACTTAACCAATAAAGTAGGAATGGGTTGGTTAAGTAATATGACCAGGTTAATGACACTTAACTATTATGACATGAATGGTTGAGTTAAGTAAATCTTAATTAATGGCTAAGTGGGAATGAACTTATGGAATAAAGTAAGTTAGGCGGAACAATAGATAAAATGAGATAACTTATGTAATAAGGAAAGATGTGCTTCATTGTAGATTAAGCAATATGTAAAGACAAGAATGAATTTACAATTGAAGGCAACATAAGTTATATTATGAAAGGAACAAAACATTGGTTAGGTTGGATAATCCTCTGAGTATCAATCTGATGTTGATTCCGGTCTTCGGGGTTGGTATCTAGGGAATTATTCTCTCTCTCCAGTGTGTTTGTAAGTAAAGGGGTACTTGGTTGTAAAGATTGAATAAGAACATGTTATTGTACCATAACTGGGGTTAATGTATGAATCATAGGAATAACATGTTGCGGGCTTATTAATGGACATAGTATAGTTCAAGTTAAGAATTGAATTAATAAGCAAGTTGAAGGTTGGTATAAATGGAAATAACCAAGTTAAATGATAAGACTGATGAGGTAGCACAAGCGCATAGTTAATGGATAGACATAGGGTCTAATGGAAGATAAAGCCAAGGCGCTTTGTTAAACCCAGACGTTGGGGGTAATATGAATGACATGTAAAATATACCCTATAAGCACTTAACCAAGATAAAGCATGTATTAAGACATGAGGATGATGTAGGGGATAAGTGGAGGACATGGGTAACAGGTAAGACATAACTGGTGTATACTTAACCAAAATTTAAGCATGTAGGTGGACATGACTAAGAAGGGGTTAAGTAAGAATTACTAGAGGGGACCAAGCATAAGTGGGAAGCTTGTGTCGAGGAAAGGGGACCCTTTTCAGACCAGTAGCCCATTACGTATCTTTGTGAGCTCGACCTATGTCGAGGATGAGACACGCATATTGGGTTTGATTGTAAGAGGTCAAAACGGGTTAGCGGTGGCAACGCAAGTCCAACGGGTTTCATATGCGTGTGTGGACAGGGCTGGTAGGTAAGACGTTGTTGCATCGTGTAGGTATAAGCCATGCATTCTCAAGTTGTATCGGGTTGCCACTTTAGGGGAGTGATACACCCCACTATGGGGCCAGCACGGGTATCTATGAGTTAGGGAGCCGATCGAATGGGGAGAGTAGTGGGTACGACTAGTGGAGATAGGAGCAGGCGGCACCTATGACAACAGTTAGGAGTACAGCTACCATATTATGAATATTGTAATTAGAATGGGGAGGGTAGTGTGTACCACTAGTGGAGATAGGAGCAGGCGACACCTATGACAGCAGCTAGGGGTACACGAAACTACCATTATTATTATCACTTATGTTCAGTAGGCAGGATCACCTTATTATATAATACGGGCTACTAGTTGGGACACTAGTAGGGGGTAAGGATCCTTGTTACATAGGACACTAGTTGGAGTACTAGTAAGAATACGGATCATTCCTTGTAAGACACTTGTGAGGATGCTAGTTAGGTGGTGCAGAGCAAATAGATATCACAGAAATCTTTTAATGGCGAAGCAGAGGAATCGTGATATGCTTGATAGGAATCTTACGAAATTATACTTAGTTTATCTTGAATGGGAACCTTGCGATGTTACTTGACAAAAATCACATCTTAGTTATCTTGCATGTTGCTTATCTTGTCATCATGCTTATGTTTACTTTCAGTTTACTCATGCCATATTATCCTTAACTATTTTTGTGCTGAACGTCACTAGGACTTACTCAGTCTTTATGACTGACCCGTTTTGTTTCGCCTCTTTTTCTTCCGTTTCCCCCCCTCAGGTTCGCAGGGTGGGAATACAGCTTAGTTCGGATCTTACCAAGCTCCAAGGCTCTTTCATGTATGGCTTGGATTTCTCTTGGCTATGGCTTGCTTTGCTTTATTGGGGAATACTACAATTTGTTTTTATGCTTCTTTGTTTTTGAGCAAGACAGATATTTTAACTATGTAATTGGGTATTGGAAGTTGATGGGCTTTTATTGTAAATAATCATATTCAATAAATGATTTTAAGTACTTCCACTTTAGTTTCCGCAGTTTTATATATGTCTGTCTTGTAATATTTCTGTTCCAGTACCCATAATGCTCCATTGAAGTTAAGGCATTCCCTTTGTGAGTGACCTTAATGGATGTGGGGTGTTACATTTGGTATCAGAGCAGAAGTTTACCAGACTGGGAAAAAGTTTTCAAAAACATTCTGAACTAGTTTTCAAAACATTTACAAAGAAGCAAATTTTCAAGAAAACTTTGTTTTGATAAAAAGGTATATTCCCCAAAGCCATATGCAATATCTTTTGATTCTCTCTTGAAATCTCTTCTCTCTCTTTTCACCATAGTTTTGTAGGCATCCGACATATGTCAGAGGGCAAAGAAGTGCCCAACCTCCATCTGTAGCCGCAGTAGTTCCATCTGCGTCTAATCTTATTTCAAGTTGTGTAGAGTTGCCATGCGTTGAAGGTAGCTTCGAAGGACTTGTCAACAAACTATACAAGGACAGTAAGAACAAGAGACTAGTTGTTATAGCTTAATCCACGAAGGAGGAAAAAGGTGAAAGGAAAGAGGCCAAAGTGAAAGAATAGTGAAATCCATGACAAGAGAGAGTATCTTTAGTATGGTAAAGAGGGAGTGTAGTTAAGTATTATAGGACAAGGACAAGGGCAAAGGACAGGATCGTCGAGTGGGAAATTGTATGCTCTCACTACTAGCGTACCTAAGGGAGGTGGTAACGTTACCGTTAAAGGTTTATCTTTTCTTTTCTATCATCCCACTAGTACTTTGTTTTGTATATCGCATCCTTTTAATTCTTCTTCGATAGTTGAGTCTCTGCACCTTAGTACTAGCGTATCGGAGGATCCCAATTTTTGTCTCAAATCCTATTAGGGAATTGTCTCATTTATTCATGATTTGTTTGGATGTCCAGGTATTGAGCTTAGAAGGAATGCTTATGATTTTTGGGCTAGGAGTGGATTCTAGGGATGGAGTGGTTATCCAATAAGTGTGCCATTCTCGGTTTTGAAAGGAGGGTAGTTAGACTCTTGACTTGCCTCGGTAATGCCCTCGAAGTCTAGTGTAACCCTTATGGTTTTTGCCATGCTTAGTTACCTAGAATCTCTTGATACATTAGTTGATCCGCTCGAGTAGTGTTCGCCACTAAGGCAGATGGGTCATTTCGCTTATGCATGAGTTGTAGAGAGTCACCTAAGTAAGTACATTGGGCAACATGGTTGACATTTGTTTACTTTCAAGAGATAATTCATCTATGTGGAATACTTTCTAGTAAGTGAACGAGATCCAAGATTCACTAGTGAATTTTGGAGAGCTTATATGGAACCCTTAGTACACAGTTATGTTTGAGACCGAGTATACTAGAGGGAGAATAAGTGAAAGTGGAACGGGAGGCAACAGTGAAATGAGTTCCAACTCGTATTTTGGAAATAAGAATCAAGGAGCTATGAAATTGTGAATTAAAGACGGTCAAAGCACAATGGAGTTAAGCTCAAGGAAATGCGACTTAGAAGATTGAAGTCTAGATTCGTGCATCACATCTCTTTTTAAGAGTATATTCTTGATCCCTTTTTTCCTGTAGAGCTTACTTGCATGCTATCTTTTGTGTATATCCTCTCGGTCCGATTCTCAATCCAATTTCTATTGCAAACCCCATAGGGAGTATGACTCATCTGTTAGTTTTACATGTTGAGGCTTGAGGGTGTCCGTTGGGTTGATTAAACCTTTTGGGTTTTATAGGATATGGGTTGGTTTTAGGAAGGGATTTCTTGCGACCTAAAAGGAGTCCATCATGTTTAGTTTCCTAGAATCACATATATATTGGTTGGGTTAAGAATTTCTTTGGGTGCCAGTCTGATGTTGATTTCGGTCTTCGGGGCTGGTGCTTAGGGAATTCTTCTCATAATCAGTATATATGTGACGTAGATTTCTAGCTTTGATGGGCGTAGAGTTTTTACTTGCTTTTATCATTCGACTATATCTTTAGTAGGAACAGTTGGGTGTAAACATGTGTTTGAGACATGTTATGATTGATGGTTGCAAGTGGTTGCTAGTGGTTGCTCGTGGATGCATATACACACACATTAGGCACTAGATCGGCTCAGTCACCTTTCATATTGCATATGCATGAGTGTTTACACTTGTTTATGGATGGAATTGAATGTTTTATCATGTGGATGTTGCATATGGATGGATGTTTGTGAACACATATAGTGTTTATGTGACTAGGACTATTTGCATACATGTTGGACTCATGGCACTAAACGTATCTTGCATCTAGAAGATCAATCAGGCCTGATCATTTACATTAGATAAGGAACATATACACACACTTCTCGGATATGTTCATAGCATTAGAAATCTTTTAAGGACAATGATTGCTAGTGGGTGATGTTTTGAGTAGATGGATGATGGATGGTAGGACACGTTCTTCTTAACTTGAAGATTTCGGGGACGAAATCCTTTAAGGAGGGGAGAATGTAACAACCCGAATTTTAATAACATATTAAAATCATAAATCAAGGCATAATTAAATTTTAAAATAAGAATCAAGGGAAATGGGTTGCGCCATTGCGTTCGTCTCGAAATTTTACATGAAATAGAGTCTGAGTTTTCGAAAATAGGAGTCCGTATGACCAAGTTATGGCCTGTACAAGTTTCAGCAGACTTTCAGGCAGACTGACCCTTGGTCGACTGTAGTGTCGACTGCACAGTCGACTTCCCCCCTCCACCAGGTCGACTGTAGTGTCGACCTTCCCCCTGTACAGGTCGACCTGGTCGGCCTGGTGTGGCCCAGAACCCATTTTTGAGGCCCGGGATGAGTTTTGATGGTTCAGATTGACTCTAGGGATGATCTAAGGGCCTAAATGAGTTCCTACATCTTTAAATACAACCTAAGCCTAACCCTAATTCACTACAATATGTCTAGCCACCATTATACTGCTAAAATCCCACTTGGTCATGGCCGCCGTCTCTAATCTTCTTCTTAAGCTTTCATACGCAATCCAATGCAAAGATGAAGACTTCTTCAACAATTCAAGGAGATGAATTAACAACTCTACAATGTTTCAACATCGATTTCAGTTCTTAAATTCGCTAGCCATGCTATGTAAGTTCTAGTTACTTTTTAGATTAAAATACTTAATTTTAATATGGCTATGGAATAAAGTGTAATTGGATATAAGCATGTTTATCAATTCAGACCTATTCCTGTTTACCTTTGAACCTTGAGTTTTGTGACTTGTTCATCTCCATTCTTATGTCTAGTTCATGCTCTATTCAGTCGTTGTAAATCAGTTTCTTGGATTCATGTTGATATTATTATCAAGATCCAATCTTTATGCCTATCATGATGATTTTATGATGTTTTCTCTCTGATCTTGTTTTATTGCAAAATTCTACCTTTCCCCTATTTATTTTCTTTTGATGAACCTAGATCAATTTCGGATCTAGGCCTAAACCGTGATTTTGCGTACGATTGAATACGGGGAAAAGTATGGGAATATTACCTATTTGGATATATGTGATTGGTGGAATTGATGGCATAAAATGAAAATCGAATATATGGGTATTATTGCAATTAATATGAAATTATAATTGGGTATTGCCATTAAAATGGTAATTGTATGAATTGGGATTGGCATATGTAATTTTTGGCTAGAACTTGATAGGTGTAAATTGGCATAAATTGGGGATACATATAAAATGGCATGAACTGAACATATGTAAATTTGGTATGAATTAGGCATATGTAAAGCGGACATGTAATCTAGAACTTGGGCATATGCCGATTAGGTGAGATTTGTAGTTGAAACACATATGATAATTTATGTCTTGAAAAGGGGCTAATATGAACACGCCTAAGTGGGTTTTGGGTAGTTGGAATGTAATAGCCTTAAAGGAGGGATGAATATAAATTGGGATAAGTTGCCTTTTATGGCATAAGATAAATTGTGGTAAAATTGGTATGATTTTGCATACCATTAATTAATGAACATAATTGAGTCAATTATGGACATCGTTAAATTAGGAATTAATTAATAATTTGAATAGGGAAATTATTAAGACTGGGGTAAATGATTATAAGAGATAATCAATGCTTAGGACACGAGGTTGGGCTCATTTGTGACATAAAACTGCCCGGACCCGCCCGACAAATCCAGTAGTCGCAAATGGTAGCCCAATGTGAGAGGTCCTAGGCCCAAATCAAAAGCGTAATAGTTGTGAAGACACGAGGTTAGACTCTTTTATGGTGTAAGACTGCCCGGACCTGCCCGGCAAATCCAGCTTCCATAAATGTTAGTCTAATGTGAGAGGTCTTTATAGGGTTACGGCCTTAATGAATTAAGAAATACTTAACCAGATAAACATGTGGTGGGGCATGGGGTTAAGTGGGTGACATGTGGGTGACATGTGGAAATACGAATAGTAATACTTAACCAACATAACATGGTAATTAGACTAGTGGATAAGGTTAAGTAAACTAAGAACACATAACCAATATGGTATGAATGGGTGGGTTAAGTAATATGATTAGGCTAATGACACTTAACCAATAAAGTAGGAATGGGTGGGTTAAGTAATATGACCAGGTTAATGACACTTAACTGTTATGGCACGAATGGTTGAGTTAAGTAAATCTTAATTAATGGCTACGTGGGAATGAACTTATGGAATAAAGTAAGTTAGGCGGAACAATAGATAAGATGAGATAACTTATGTAATAAGGAAAGATGTGCTTCATTGTAGATTAAGCAATATGTAAAGACAAGAATGAATTTACAATTGAAGGCAACATAAGTTATATTATGAAAAGGAACAAAACATTGGTTAGGTTGGATAATCCTCTGAGTATCAATCTGATGTTGATTCCGGTCTTCGGGGTTGGTATTTAGGGAATTATTCTCTCTCTCTCCAGTGTGTTTGTAAGTAAAGGGGTACTTGGTTGTAAAGATTGAATAAGAACATGTTATTGTACCATAACTGGGGTTAATGTATGAATCATAGGAATAACATGTTGCGGGCTTATTAATGGACTTAGTATAGTTCAAGTTAAGAATTGAATTAATAAGCAAGTTGAAGGTTGGTATAAATGGAAATAACCAAGTTAAATGATAAGACTGATGAGGTAGCACAAGCGCATAGTTAATGGATAGACATAGGGTCTAATGGCAGATAAAGCCAAGGCGCTTGGTTAAACCCAGACGTTGAGGGTAATATGAATGACATGTAAAATATACCCTATAAGCACTTAACCAAGATAAAGCATGTATTAAGACATGAGGATGATGTAGGGGATAAGTGGAGGACATGGTAACATTTAAGACATAACTGGTGTATACTTAACCAAAATTTAAGCATGTAGGTGGACAGGACTAAGAAGGTGTTAAGTAAGAATTACTTGAGGGGACCAAGCATAGGTGGGAAGCTTGTGTCGAGGAAAGGGGACCCTTTTCAGACCAGTAGCCCATTACGTATCTTTGTGAGCTCGACCCATGTCGAGGACGGGACACGCATACCGGGTTTGATTGTAAGAGGTCAAAACGGGTTAGCGGTGGTAACGCAAGTCCAACGGGTTTCATATGCATGTGTGGACCCGGGCTGGTAGGTAAGACGTTGTTGCATCGTGTAGGTATAAGCCGTGCATTCTCAAGTTGTATCGGGTTGCCACTTTAGGGGAGTGATACACCCCACTGTGGGGCCAGCACGGGTATCTATGAGTTAGGGAGACGATCGAATGGGGAGGGTAGTGGGTACGACTAGTGGAGATAGGAGCAGGTGACACCTATGACAGCAGCTAGGAGTACAGCTACCATATTATGAATATTGTAATTAGAATGGGGAGGGTAGTGGGTACCACTAGTGGAGATAGGAGCAGGCGGCACCTATGACAGCAGCTAGGGGTACATGAAACTACCATTATTATTATCACTTATGTTTTGTAGGCAGGATCACCTTATTATATAACACGGGCTACTAGTTGGGACAATAGTAAGGGGTAAGGATCCTTGTTACATAGGACTAGTTGGAGTACTAGTAAGAAAACGGATCATTCCTTGTAAGACACTTGTGTGGATGCTAGTTAGGTGGTGCAGAGCAAATAGATATCACAGAAATCTTTTAATGGCGAAGCAGAGGAATCGTGATATGCTTGATAGGAATCTTACGAAATTATACTTAGTTTATCTTGAATGGGAACCTTGCGATGTTACTTGACAAAAATCACATCTTAGTTATCTTGCCTGTTGCTTATCTTGTCATCATGCTTATGTTTACTTTCAGTTTACTCATGCCATATTATCCTTAACTATTTTTGTGCTGAAAGTCACTAGGACTTACTCAGTCTTTATGACTGACCCGTTTTGTTTCGCCTCTTTTCTTCTGTTTCCCACCCAGGTTCGCAGGGTGGGAATACAGCTTAGTTCGGATCTTACCAAGCTCCAAGGCTCTTTCATATATGGCTTGGATTTCTCTTGGCTATGGCTTGCTTTACTTTATTGGGGAATACTACAATTTGTTTTTATGCATCTTTGTTTTTGAGCAAGACAGATATTTTAACTATGTAATTGGGTATTGGAAGTTGATGGGCTTTTATTGTAAGCAATCATATTCAATAAATGATTTTAAGTACTTCCACTTTACTTTCCGTTGTTTTATATATGTCTGTCTTGTAATATTTCTGTTCCAGTACTCATAATGCTCCATTGAAGTTAAAGGCATTCCCTTTGTGAGTTACCTTAATGGATGTGGGGTGTTACAGTTCAACAAGAACATCTTGTAACCTTGGCTAAACATGACCGGTCATTCATTTCGCTTGAGTGTACCGAATGTATTATCACCAATGGTTGGGATCAGCAACCGTTTCCTGAAAGGGACAACATCGAAATTGATTATAGAAGTAAATGGAATTTCTCTAGATCAGATGACAATACACCCTAATTGGTAGCTAACCACTTAGCCATGCGACCTACCCGATTTTAAACCATTTCCTAGTTGTGATGCTAGAGGCCATAACGTATAGATCACACCTTTAATTACTTTTAATGTCACATCGTCATACCAGCCAAATCACAAATCGATTTCCCCAAAAATACCACGGGTATACAGCTAAGAGAAACAAGTTCCTCTGCCACCAAACGTGTATACGATTGAAGAGATCAACTTACGCGATCTGTTAAATATACTCCGTCAGACATTCTTCCATACAGGTCATACTGGGACTGGACAAACCAAATGCACTATTCTGTTAATCCATCTTAGGAAGTTTCTACGTAGGATTTACTGAACAGGCCTTGCGTAACTCCATCTACAATTATCTTCATCATATTTGATTCGCAACGCTAATGCCATATGGAGTGGTTTCATATAATATATCTGATCCTAGTTCTCCGTATTGACAACGGAAGTGGTCAGAATCTTTGATAGTCGGTGATTTAACTATCAAAGGAAAACATGTGTACAAAAAACAGTCGTATTCCCAAATGGAAATCTTACTGATCAATCATCATTTCATCCCCCAATTTCCCATTTATCGTTTCCATATATTAATAAATTTCTTATTTTCTAAAATTAAAAAATATACGTTATTAACTTTGGAAAACATTTCCATTTCTGATTCACACATCAATATCTTCCCACCTCTATCAGTCTCTAATTGTAAACTAGTAAGAGAACAACTTCCCAAGCATAAGCCCCGAAGGCCGAATCCAACATCAGATCGATACCCAGAAAGCCATTCAACTCAACTAATTTCCAGTCAGTTTCTAATTTCGGTAATTCAATTTAAATCCCTAATTCAAACCCCAAATTCCTTTATGATATTTTACTTGCAAAATATTTACTTAAATCCATTATTAACATCGAATGTGAATAATATTTCTTTTATAATCTTCTTCTCTGCAAAGTACTTGCCTTAATCCATTATTCATATTCAATATGAATAATATACTCTTTATATAATTAAAGCAGTTTGGTTTCGTATTTAAAATAATATCTTATTTTAATTATTCTAATTATACTTCTATTTATAAACAATTCATATAAAATCTTATTTTATATTCAACGCTTAATAATTCCATTATTAAGTCTCGTTAACTCTACATTCATATACAGTTTCAGATATCGATGTTAAAATCGATTGCTTCTCTGTATCAGTTCTGACTTATATATTCCATTTATCAAATGATAAATAATTTACTTAATTTACAAAATATTGTTTATAAATTAATCTTCTCAATTCATCTGTTAAAACATATTTTTATTTAATATATATTTAAATAAATCAATTCATATTTCTTTTATAACTCGAAATCCCCTTTTTTATATAATTCTATTTATTTTCTAAACAAATATTCCTTTTATAATTCTATTTATTTTCTAAATAAATATTTCAGTTTTAAAATAAACTTTGAAAATCCCCTTTTTTTACATTCCATTATTTCATATGGTATTTAAAATACCAAATAACATGATCATTGTCATCATAATCAATAACAGATTATATATCACATCATATATCACAATATATGAAAACAAACAGTATTATAATATTAAGGAATCTAGTTGGATCCCTCCAACCTGTTTCTCTGCATCACAGATGTTAAACAATATAAATAACATTGATTTCATTTCAATATGAAATATTCTGATAAACAAAGTCAATATTTGATTAACGATTTGTGTATATATATATATATATATATATATATATATATATATCGTGATCTAAAATTTCAACCAATACATCAGCAATTCAACCAAACAATCAACACACAACAATCAATCATCATTTATCAATACTCGATTATGTTTATAAAAAAATATAAACTGTTTAGAGTTAATGAGATTTACTCACATTGGACGATCATCGTTAAATAACGATAATTTTCGTTGATTTAGATTGGACAATTTATTTTGCTATAAATTATAACGAGCTCCGATTCATTCCCAGTCAATTCCATTTCGTAGCCACCATCCATATGATCCCAACGGATCCTATTTTGTCCAATTCTGATATCGTATGGAAGTGTTATTCATTTTACAAGTTGTGTATATATTTTTATTTTAAATTAAAACTTCATTTATATAATTGGGCCTCACCAAGGTTCGATGTCCCATCCACTCCTCCCAAGCCCACTTCATAAACTGCTCAGCGAAGCTCACCTAGTCCTTCTTCCCCGAATGAAATACCGCAACTCCAGGAAACTTACACAGCCATTTTCGCACCTTCCAAGCTCGACCACCACTCCATCTCTTAACCGAATTCAAAACAGGAAACACCATCGGACTCCTCATCGATTTCTCTACCTAGTCATACCCTCTCCATCAAGCTCGAGCAACCCATGAAAAATCTGACCTCGACCAGTTCCAGGCCTCATACAGTAATTCATGCGACAATTTTTATCACCATTCCACTTCAAATTTTGTCAACGAGATCCATTCGATCTCTTGAACCCAACAACAACCTCATAATCACGTATTAAAGCTTCAACTTCACAAACCGTTGAACCTTAGGTAACGACTGTTAAAAAGCATCGAAACCCTATGATTTCAAACTTGATGAAAAGTACTAGCTGTGAAGAGCAGATCAAGAGGAGCTCGAAAATATATGTTTAGTGATTTTATAATTTTTCTTTGATTTGTTTTGAAATTTAGAAACTCACGATATTTGTTTTGAGGATGAATACTAACGGTGGTGGAACTTATTGAGCAGGGAAAATAGAAACTTAGGGTTCGGAGACGATGATATATTTATAGGAAAATTTTGGCTTGTTGTAGAAGCTTCGTTCAAATTTTATATTCAATAATCAACTTAGTTTATCATTTAAAAATTCCTACGATCACATACAATATCCAACTCCGATGAAAATGGACATACACCTGCAGTTTGACATTACGGACCCAACGAAACTTGTTTCGTCGAATTCCAACTTCGTTTGCTCATACATCGTATTTTCAAAGTCAAAATATTGACTATTTTTCACATTAAAATTCCATACGACCACATACTGACTCCAAAAATCATGGAAATTGAATTCTTGCAATAATTTAATATTCCGTATCCAATAAAATTAGTTTCGTCAAAAACGGAGCTCGTTTGCAAAACTGGCTATTTTTAAAGCTATAAATAAACCTATTTAAATATTAAATATATTTAAAAATAATTAAATTAAATATTTGTAAATAAATATTATCCTATATATTCACAATAAAATACCATATAGCTCCAAAATAAATGTAGGGATTTATAACTCGATATTTCAAAATCAGAGTTAACTGGTATTCAATTTAAAATAGAAATCCTTTTATAAATCATTATAAATTATAAAGGAATTCCATAGCGAGTATTTGAAAATTCGATTTGGACATAAATAAAAATCTACATATTAAAATCCCCATTTTTCTGTTCCAGTAGAAAAATATCGTTCACCAGCTCCGAACATTTCTTGTTTCATAGAAATTCGATTTAAAACGGATTCTGTATATTCGTTTAAAGTTCGAATCGCCAAATTACGAACAGCCACGCCATTCGAGCTCGATTATAATTATAACGTAATTATACGTTCAACTGTCGTTTATACAATATATTCATTATTATAATTCAACTCTAAACTGAATTATATATTCTAAATGATCCAATCCACACAATATTGTCAATTCACTATTTCCGACTATTTCGAAATTAAATATATTATTTTATTCATTATATTAATTAAATATTCAATATAATTTAATTAAACAACCATTTAAATCTCTAAATCACTATTTAAAATAATTAAATAAATTAATTATTATACCGTAAAAATATGGGATATTACATTCTTCCCCCCTTAAAATAATTTCGTCCTCGAAATTGCTAGGGTAAAAAAACGAGCCCTATTAACTGGGTTAAAATTTATTTGTTTACTTCTTTTAACTTCAGTTTCAATTGAACCAACTTATTTCAATCAAATTATTAATTCATTTCTAATTAGCGAAAATTTTCAAAAATCTCGAAAATTTTCTAACACCCGAAATTTCCGGAAAATTTCGCCAGCACCTCCTTTGTATTGGTCAATCAGTACAACTACAACTCGCCTCTTTAGGCCTTTTTCAACCGAAAAGAAAATCAAACAGCCAAGCGGCTTGACAATTCGGCTCATAAAAATCTCATATCCAATAGAAATATAAACTTGTACCTTTTTATCGCGCATATCATTATATCCTTTGCATCTGTTACCAATTCAACATATACCAATGTCATCTGTGTCAATTCCAATCAATTCATTCACTTATATTCAACCCAGATCTAATTTAAACTTGAGTTTCATTCTTGATTCCAAATCTTTAACTCAACAATCTAATTTACTTAACCTCGTTAAGTTTCATCCATAAACTTCATTAATTAATTAATTTCAGTTTCAGTTTGCTTTCACAAGTATTATTTATCTTGTTTTTAATTTTAACGATCAGTCCATTATGATTCAACATTTTTTTTCCTGGGAGTTCTTAAACCTCTTTTCTTTTCTCAAAAAAAAATCAAATAATCCTTTTCAAAATTCAAATAACTTGTTTTCGCAAAATATTTCCAAAACAAAATTTTCGGTAGTATTCCATCACTTACAACTTGAAAATGAACATCGATGATGTCACGATCAACATCGGAATCTATTTCCAGGTATCGAAGTGAGTTCAATACTGTATCACATTCAAAACCATGTCTAAACACTTCCATTTTGAAATTCATTTCAAAATACCATTTACAATGCTTTAAAACAATTTAAAATCTTTTCAGGATTTTAAAATTCTCTTATATCCAATCCATATTCATTTACAAACACTTATTCAAATTTCCAGAGTTTTAATTTCAATTCGGATTAAATTCACTTCGTAATACTTATACGAAATTTGATTGGTTATTTTCATAACCATATCAACTGTAATCTTATCTGATTATAATCACAATTCAGTATACGATAATACTTTAAATACTAATCATACTTTTATATCAAAATATGATTTGGGTAAAATTATATCATTTACCCTCTTTTGAAAACATATCATGTCGGTTCATCGTATTCGAGTGTTTATAAACTCCTACCGTTACAGTGGATCAAATTGATCGACCCGAACTCATAAACAATTCAACCAATAAATCTCCACAATATAAAACAATTTTTATAAAATCTACAAATATGTTCACTCGTATATATACACTCAAACTCAATCTAGTGTTTAACTAACCCCATCTCTACTGAGTCACACAACAGTGCCAAGGTAATTACTTGACCTTCAGCTCTGATCCCAACTGTAATGACCCAAGGAATTTGCGATCCTGAGTAACCGACATAAACTCAATGTCGACTATCAAGCATCAGAAATACCGGATAGTTAATGAAAGAAGTAAGAGGGTGAGAATACATAAGATAGAAAATTAGAATAGAAGAAGAAGAACATACAACAACATTAGATTAACATGAATCTCATAGCGGAATGAATAAAATATAACATAACTTTGAAATAAAACCAGCACATGTATACAATAACATTTAACAGTGTATAACACTTACAACACAATGGAAATTAACAATTGCTATAAAATCCTGAAGCCTCCTGCTCCAAGCTCTCAGTATATCTGTAAAATCCTGGCTACTTGACTGCCCGTACAAATTTGGGCACCCAAGAGTTTAGGGAAAACAAAACAAAATAAACTCCGGGTCAGTCATGGGACTGGTGTGAGTAAACAATTTAAAACAGTTTGAGAAAACAAACGATATCTAATAAGACCACGCCGTATAACACGCAACGGGTTTTTCCCTTATGAGAATCCAAAGAATTTGATTTAACATCAAAAATCCTTTTGTAAGAAACAATGATCTTTTAGATCAAAACTCATTTGATATTATAATGATGTCTATCAACCACAATATAATAGTCAACTAGCAGAACGCTTTCAACTCACGTTCCACATACATAATATATAATCAAAAACCACGGGCGCATATTGGGTAATGAATTCCAACTAGCAAGGTATGGTACCACCTTCCGACAGTTTATCTTTGAGGGAAATACACCGGGTTCAACAAGAACATCTTGTAACCCAGGCTAAACATGACCGGTCACTCATTTCTCTTGAGTGTACCGAATGTATAATCACCAATGGTTGGGATTAGCAACCGTTTCCCGAAAGGGATAGCATCAAAATAAATTATAGAAGTAAATGGAATTTCTCTAGATCAGGTGAAAATACACCCTAATTGGTAGCTAACCACTTAGCTATGCGACCTACCCGATTATATACCATTTCATAATTGTGAGGCTAGAGGCCATAACGTATAGATCACACCTTTAATTACTTTGAATGTCACATCGTCATACCCGCCAAATCACAAATTGATTTCCCCAAAAATACCATGGGTATACAACTAAAAGAAACGAATTCCTCTGCCACCAAACTTAAATACGTTTGAAGAGATCAACTTACACGATCTACTAAATATACTCCATCGACTGGACAAACCGAAGACACTATTCTGTAAATCCGTCTTAGGCAATTTCTACATAGGATTTACTGAAAAACCCTTGTATAACTCCATCTTCAATTATCTTCATCATATTTGATTCACAACGCTAATGCCATACGCAGTGGATTCAAATAATATATCTGATCCCAGTCTCTCCGTATTGACAACGGAAATAGTTAGAATCTTAATAGTCGGTGATTTAACTATCAAAGGAAAACATGTGTACAAACAACGGTCGTATTCCCAAATGGAAATTTTACTGATAAATCATCACTTCATTTCCCAATTTCCCATTTATCATTTCCATATATTTATAAATTCCTTATTTCAAAAATTGGAAAATATACGTTATTAACTTTGGAAAACGTTTCCATTTCTGATTCACGCATCAATATCTTCCCACCTTTATTAGTCTCTAATTGTAAACTAGTAAGAGAAGAACTTCCCAAGCATAAACCCCGAAGGCCGAAACCAACATTAGATCTATACCCAGAAAGTTATTCAACTCAACTAATTTCCACTCAGTTTCTAATTTCAGTAATTCCATTTGAATTCCTAATTCAAACCCCAAATTCCTTTATGATATTTTACCTGCAAAATATTTACTTAAATCCATTATTCACATCGAATGTGAATAATATTTCTTTTATAATCTTCTTCTCTGCAAAATACTTGCCTTAATCCATTATTCATATTCAATATGAATAATATATTCTTTATATAATTAAAACAGTTCGGTTTCGTAAATAAAATAATATCTTATTTTAATTATTCTAATTATACTTCTATTTATAAACAATTCATATAAAATCTTATTTTATATTCAACACTTAACAATTCCATTAATAAGTCTTGTTAACTCTACGTTCATATTTAGTTTCAAATATCAACGTTAAAATCAATTCCTCCTTCTTCATATAAGTTCTCACTTACATATTTCATTTATCCAACAATATATAATTAACTTAATTTATAAAATATTATTTAAAATTTAATTTTCTCAATTCATCTATTAAAACATATTTTTATTTAATATTTATTCAAATAAATCAATTCATATTTCTTTTATAACTCGAAATCCCCTTTTTTACAATTCTATTGATTTTGTAAATAAATATTCCTTTTATAATTCTATTTATTTTCTAAATAAATATTTCATTTTTAAAATACACTTTGAAAATTCCCTTTTTTTTACATTCCAGTATTTCATATGGTATTTAAAATACCAAATAACACGACCAGTGTCATCATAATCAGTAGCAGATCATATATCACATCATATATCACAATATATGAAAACAAGCAGTATTATAATATTGAAGAATCCAGTTGGATCCCACCAACCTGTTTCCCTGCATCACAGATGTTAAACAATATAAATAACATCGATTTCATTTCAATATGAAATATTCTGATAAACAGAATCAATATTTAATTAACGATATATATATATATATATATATATATATCGTGATCTATAATTTCAACTAATACATCGACAATTCAACCAAACAATCAATGCACAGCAATCAATCATCATTTATCAACAATAGATTATATTTGTAAAAAATATAAATTGTACAGAGTTTGTGAGATTTACTCACATTGGACGATCATCGTTAGATAACGATAATTATCGTTGATTCAGATCAGACAATTTATTTTTCTATAAATTGTAACGAGCTTCGATTCATTCCCAGTTAGTTCCATCACGTAGACACTGTCCATATGATCCCAACGGATCCGGTTTTGTCCAATTCTGATATCGTATGGAAGAGTTATTCATTTTACAAGTTGTGCATATATTTTTATTTTAAAATAAAGTTCATTTATAAACTTGGGCCTCACCAAGGTTCGATGGCCCATACATTCCTCCCAAGCCCGCTTCATAAACTACCCAGCGAAGCCCACCTAGTCCTTCTTCCCCAAATGAAATAACGCAACTCCAGGAAACATACACATCCATTTTTGCACCTTCCAAGCTCCATCACCACTCCATCTCTCAACCGAATTCAAAACAGGAAACACCATCGGACTCCTCATTGATTTCTCTACTTGCTCATACCCTCTCCAGCAAGCTCGCACCACCCATGAAAAATCCGGCCTTGACCAGTTCTAGGCCTCGTACAGTAATTCATGCGACAATTTTTATCATTACACTTCAAATTTTGTCAACGAGATCCATTCGATCTCTTGAACCTAACGGCTGCCTCATAATCACGTATTAAAGCTTCAACTTCACAAACCCTTGAACCCTAGGTAACGGCTGTTGAAAAGAATCGAAACCCTATGAGTTCGAACTTGATGAAAAGTACCTAGCTGTGAAGAGCAGATCAAAGGGAGCTCAAAAATATATGTTTAGTGATTTTATAATTTTTGTTTGATTTGTTTTGAATTTTAGAAACTCACGATAATTTTTTTTTAAGAATGAATACTGACGACGGTGGAACTTATTGACCAGTGAAAATAGAAACTTATGGTTGGGAGATTATGGTATATTTATAGGAAAATTTTGGCTTGTCGTAGAAGCTTTGTTCAATTTTTATATTTGATAATAAACTTAGTTTATCATTTAAAAATCCCCACGATCACATACAATATCCAAATCTGATGAAAATGGACATACACCTACAGTTCGACATTACGGGCCCAAAATGAAACTGGTTTCGTCGAATTTTGACTTCGTTTGCTCATACAACGTATATTTAAAGTCAAAATATTAACTATTTTTCACATTAAAATTCCTACGGCGACATACTGACTTCAAAAATCACGGAAATTTAAATCTAGCAATAATTTAATATTCCGAATCTAACAAAATTAGTTTCATCGAAAACAGAGCTTATTTGCAAAACTGACTATTTTTAAAGCTCTAAATAAACCCATTTAAATATTAAATATATTTAAAAATAATTAAATTAAATATTTATATATAAATATTATCGTATATATTCTCAATAGAATATCATATAACTCCAAAATAAATATATTGATTTATAACTTGATATTTCAAAATCAGAGTTAATTGATATTCAATTAAAAATAGAAATCATTTTATAAATCGTTATAAATTATAAAAGAATTCCATAGCGACTATTTGAAAATTTTATTTGGTCGTAAATCAATATCTATATAATGAAATCCCGATTTTTCTCTTCCGCTAGAAAAATATTGTTCACCAGCTCCGAACGTTTCTTCTTTAACAGAAATCCGATTTAAAAAGGATTCTGTATATTCGTTTAAAGTTCGAATCACCAAATTACGAACTACCGCGCCATTTCGAGCTCGATTATAATTATAACATAATTATACGTTCAACTATCATGTATATAATATATTCATTAATATAATTCAACTCTAACCTGTATTATATATTCTAAATGATCCAATTCACATAATATTGTCAATTCTCTATTTCCGACTATTTCGGAATTAAATATATTATTCTATTCATTATATTAATTAAATATTCAATATAATTTAATTAAACGACCATTTAAATCTCTAAATTACTATTTAAAATAATTAAATGAATTAATTATTATACCGTAAAAATACGGGACATTACATAAAACAATTGGCCAATCAAAATTAATTATTATACCGTAAAAATACGGGACATTACATAAAACAATCGGCCAATCAAGTTCATGACTTAGCAGAGATGTTCGGTGTCCTCCGCAGATATGGAATGAAGCTCAACCCTTTGAAATGCTCTTTTGGCGTTGCGTTAAGGAAGTCCTTAGGTTTCATTGTAATGTTCTTAAGGAATCGAAATTAACCCTAAATAGATTACTTCTATTAAAGACATCTAGGAACCTCGAAAGAGTAAAGATGTTCCGAGTCTGACTGGAAAGGTGGCAGCATTAGGAAGATTCATATCCAAATCCATAAACAAGTGCCTACCCTTCTTTGAGTTAGTTAAGTGGAGAAAACATAATTTTGCTTGGGCAGCTGACTATGTTGAAGCATTTCAGAATCTCTTAGATCATTTAGAGAAGCCCTCTATCATGTCAAAGTCCATTGAACACGAAGACTTATTTGTATACTTGGCTGTAATGACCCGGAAATTCTGAACGAAAAACAAATTTGTGAATAAACTTAAAATTTAATAATACATTAATAAATTAACTTATTAATGTTGATAACTCATTTATGAAGCCAGGAATTTGAGTAAGAGTTATTTACTACAACTAAAAACGTAGCAAAACCTTAACTAGAAAATAATTTGTTTTGAGAAACAAATTTAATAGCGAATGAACAAGATAACTTCGACATAGTTTCACACCTACAATAAGCTATCTAGACTAAGTACATTCGAACATGTTAGAACCAAACTTGAACCATATCCTTTGCAAGATGATTAGAAGAGTTCAAGTGTCAAAAAACATAGTATAAAAAGTGTTTAAAATAGGAATGTTTTAGATTCTTAAATGCTTAGAACTTAAGTATTTATGCGCCACACTTTTAGGGAAAAACTAGCATGATAAGTATACACATATGTACACTTAGATAACTAAGACTTTAGCTAATTAAACATAGGAAATCACCTCAGCCATAAATCTTTAAAACAGCCAAGATCTTGTGCAAAACAATATGCAAACACTAGCTAAAGCACAGCCCATATAGGCGCAAGAAAGGACAACATTCCCTGATGTAACAAAGCCCATTAGTTAGTTGAATACTTCATATACAAGTATGTAAGTACAAGGATGATAGGGACATATAGCTAGAGTTAAAAACACTTAATGTATTTGCCATGATTCAAGGGATTTGCGCAGCAACATATCATGCAACTTGTACTAGGATCTTTAGCCTATTTTTAGTTTAAGATTTAAGGAAATAGTAGGTGGAAAACTATGGACCATTGGGAGCTTAACATATGTTTGTACCATAGAAGCTTCCCATTTGTTTATGATTATACACTAGAGAAGAGGACGTAGCATTGAAGAGCTTTGTCAACAAGTGGAAACCTATTGTATGGACATGAATGCTCCACCATCCCTTGTGCAAGAAAGACAAATCAGAACTGAGCTATCAAAGGGGAACATTCCTCTGTTTTAAAAACCTGCACATATATTTGATAGGAAAGACAAAACCAAACGTTGCTTTCAACCAATATCTCCTCTGTACAAAAACCTGCGAAATGTATTGTGATAGAAATATTAAGGAATTTAGCAAATTAAGGTAATGAGAAACTAATAAAATACAATACATTAAAGCCTATAAATATGTGAGCATTCTCCACAAATACTGTCACTTGAAATCTCAAGCTAAAGGAGAGGAAGATCTGGAAAATAAACACTCCATCAAACTGCATTACAACGGTGAGTAAACACTCACCATATTCTCTTTTAAACCATGCAAGTGATAAATGATTTTTCCTGCTGCATTTATATATAATTGTATTGGTAAGGCTAACTATTGAAATCATGTTTTGTTCGATCAAACATATCATGGACAATTACAGAAATGAAAAGCCACTGTTAGAACATATTATTTTGCTAAGTACACGCCGCTTTGTTTAAGTGATCATGAGATGATTTCTCAAGTTGTTTAAATGACATGAACCATGTTTGATAAACCCATGTGTGTGGAGTAACCTTTGAGAATAAACTCAGCTGTGTAGGCACCATGTAAAAATGTTGCTCTGTGTGATTAGATCTCATATATAGGTTGATAATGTAAGAGTAGAGACTTAGTCCTTCATGAGAATGATATGTACAAGTATGCTATCAACATGGAAAGCCACTGGAACATATGCATAACACATGTATATACCCAGCATAAACCATACAGTAAAGAACTGTTAACCAAATCTTTTTCAACTAACTCAGAATGGAGTAATAAGGCAGTTACTAGGAGTGAATATAGTGTTAGAATCTATAAGAATATAATCCCAAGAACTGTGATCATTAGTATCCGTTCTTGTCGGCCCACTCTGTTATAGCTACAGTAAGTTCATCATCCCATTCTTCAACAACTTGGCGGTGATGGGAATGTCAGTTTTTAAGGAAAAGTGGGTTGAACGTGTGAATTTTGGCCGAGGTAGTTAGGAGCTGATCTGGGTGCATGGATCGACTCAAGTAAGGGTATTACATTTGTGGGAATATTTGTGATCGATGCTTGGCGACTCAAGCACGTGTGCGTGTGCACACGGACCATGCACAGTGGAGTTTGGGTAAGCATGAAAGGATTGTGAATATTTAATCCGAGAAGACGAGAGAGGCTAGTGTGCATAACGGACGAGGGAGGAGTTCGACAGTCCACCGGAGTTAAAGGCATGGTGTAGCAATGCACCGCCGTGAGGGGATGGAAGCAACAAGAGTAAATGAAGAGGGAAGAAGAAACTAGAAGTGGGAACAATTAGAAAATGAAATAACAATAGCAGTTTCATTAGCAGGTCTCGATGGAAGCGAGAAGCCAAATAAAGTAAAAATGAAAATGATATTTTCACCCCGATTTTGAGACGGGTTATTTAAAAGGAAAGGTAGGAGATGAGGGATTGGGAAGAAAAGAGGGGTGAGGATAGCGGATAGAATTAAATAAATATCAGGTCACGCACGCAAATAGTAAAAATGAAAATGATATTTTCACCCAGTATTTGAGATGGGTTATTTAAAATAAAGAGGAGGGATGAGGATTTGGGAAGAAAAGATGGGTGAGAATAGCGGCATTTCATATTTAGTTTGTTTTGGCGAGAACTTTGGGTTTTGGCGAGATTTGGTTGATGGGTGCGAACACAAGATCAAGGAGTTAATTTACCATGCGCACACCAGTGTTCTGCAAAGTGGTATTTTGGAAAAATCTGGTAGTTGGCGAAAATCGGAAGTACCACCTGGTACTTTGGTAACGTGGGCTGAACACGTGATCTGGAGCCGGTTTGCCAGGTGCACACCGCAGTTTGAAAAGGGGTACTGGTACTTTGGTCAAAACGTTATAAAAAGTGATTTTTAACATTAGTTTTAAACTAAAAATATTTTAATTTAAAAATAAAAATGAATAAAGGGAAATTTATATAATTAAATAAAAAGAGAAGTTTTTATTTAAAGTAGCATAGACGGTGGTAGAGGAAGAAAACAGCAGAATACCAAGGACAGAGCTTGACTGTTGGAAGTCGACGGATTTATTTAATTAATTTATTTAAAAATAAATTAAATAATTGAATAAATGAAACATTAAATTATCTTATAAATTAGGGAAGATTTATATATCATATCGTCGGACATTTTGATCATGTACAAAAATGGAAACCGGTGTGTAAAATATTTATAATAATTTAAAATTGAGTAAAAGGAAAATGTTTATTTTATTTATTAAGTAACGATAAATAAAATAAGATTAGATCAAGAGAAAAGATTTAACTGTCGATATGAGATCCAAATGTTCTAACATCGGATTTTTATAAGGGAAGATTTTACATAAGAATGTTTTAGGCCCGTGCTTCGCACACGGTATAGCATGATATAAAATAAAAGAGTTAAGCTAATATTTTTCGAAATAAAAATATTAAAGGAATGTGAATTTTTGAAATAAGAATTCAAATGGAATTACAGAAATTAGGAACTGACTAGAATTAATAAGTCGAATGATTTTCTGAGTATTTATCTGATGTTGGTTTCGGCCTTCGGGGTTTATACTTACGAAGTTGTTCTCTTAACGATTACAGTCAGCGACTGATTGATGTGAAAGGATAGTGATACGTAAACACAGCGATATGAATATATATATGATGATTGATCAAATAGAAATTCCAATTGGAAATAAGATTTGTGTGCACACGTATTTTCATTTGATAGTTAAGTCATCGACTATCAAAGTTTTGACCATTTTAACGTTGTTAATATGGAGAGACCGGTTGGATTATTATCCGAAGAACCACTCCGTATTGGCATAAGCGTTGCGAGTCAAAAATGCTGAATATATTGAAGACGGAGTAAAATGCAAGGGCTATTGTATAAATCTTAGATAACATTGGCTAAGATGGTTGTACGGAATAGTACCTTCGGTTTGTCCAGTCCCAGGACAACTTGTATGGACGAACGTCTGACAGAGTACTCCTAACTGATCACGTACGTTGATCTTTTCAAACGTAGTTATAAGTGGCAGAGAAATTCGTTTCTCTTACTTTATACTTGTAATATATTTTTGGAGAAATCAATTAGTGGATTAGCGGGTTTGACGATGTGACGTTCAAAGCAAATAAAAAGCATGTGTCAGGGAACGTTTAGCTTCGAGCTTCACAACCGGAAATGACAAAAATCGGGCAGGCAGCATGGCTATGTGGGTAGCTCCCATTAGGATGTATCATCATCTGATCTAGAGTTTCATTTACTTCTTAAAATCTATTGTCGATTCTGACCCGTTTCGGGAAACGGTGGGTAGCTCCCAACCGTTGGTGATATACATTCGATACACTCAAGAGAAATGAGTGGTCGGTCATGTGTGGCCGGGTTACAAGATGTTCTTGTTGAACCCGTGTATTCGTATCTAGAGATACACCTCCAGAAGGTGATCCCATACCTTGTCATAGTTGGAAACCAAATATCTATAAGCACTTAACGGTTTTGTTTGTATACTATAAGTAGAATGTGAGATGAAAGCATTCTACTAGATTGTAATTATTTGTGGACACCTAGACATTATCATAATATCTGTTTAAATATGCAAACTGTTTTGATCTCATAAGGTAAAAACCCGTTCCGTATTCACGGCGTGGTCTTATGAATCATTGTGATTTATTAAACTTGTTTATAAATCGTTTACTCATACCAGTCCATGACTGACCCGGAGTTTATTTTCTGTGTTTTCCTTAAACTCTTGGGTACTCATAATATTTATTATGAGTAGACAAGTGATCCAGGTTTTAAAGTAACTTGGAGTAGCTGGATGGCAGGATCAGAAGTGTTGGGTTATCTATCATATGTTATGTAGAATTTTCTGCAAGTTAATATCACAAGTGTTAAGTATGTAATTGTGATGATATGTATCCCTATGTATGAAGTATTCCAATGTACTTGAATTATGTCATGTAATATTTTGGGTTATTATATATTGTCCCAAGTTCCGCTGTGAGATTCTGATGTTTTTCTTAGTTCTATTCTTCTATCTATTTCTTTTCTTAAATATTGATACAACTCCCGAGGTACTGGAAAGTTGGGTCATTACATTGGCAGTGTCCTCACATGCAATCATTTCAGCCTTAGTTCACGAAGAATACCGAGTGCAATGGACGGTTTATTACGTAAGCAAAAAATTGACAAGAGCATAGTGCGACTACCTGAAGATCGAGAAACTCACTTAACATCGAGGAAACTTTGCCACTATTTTCAGTCCCTTCCAATAAAAGTATATACCTACCAACCGCTACGACAAGTCCTTCAATGACCCGAGGCATCTGGGAGGCTACTCAAATGGAATATTGAATTGAGCCAACTTGATATTGCTTACATTCCCTGAAAAGCTATTTTAGGACAAGCATTGGTAGACTTCATTGAAGAATTCACTACATCAGAAGATAGTGGAGATGCAGAGTGGGCCCCACGACTATCACCTGGAAGCTATATGCGATGAGGCCCGAAATGACTGACGTTCTAGTGCTAGAGTTATGATATTCACTCCTGAGGGATGGTAGGTGTGTTATGCATTAAGGCTGTAATTTTTGACCATCAACAACGAAGGCAAGTATGAATCCCTGATTGTTGGGTTGAGACTCACAGAGGAGCTAGGAGTGAAGGCTCTAAACATTTTACGCGATTCACAGGTTGTCATGTTTCAAGTCAAGAAGGAGTTCCCGGAAAAGGGTGATCGACTAGCCAAATACCTTAATCAGGTGGAGCAATTACTAGGATGGTTCGAGTACTATTGCATATCTCATATTCTAAGGAAGTAGAATCAGCAGGCTGGCTCATTAGCCAAGATGGCCAGTTTGGATAGTCCAGAGTAGGCTGAGTTAACTCAGATAGAGACACTAAATACTCCTATCATAAACCAAATGGAAGATGACATGGTGTAGGATGCAGGTCCTGAAAAAGAATCATGGATGACTCCATCAAAGACTTCCTTCCACCCGGAACCCTTTCGGAGCGAAAGAATGAAAGATATGCTCTCGTGCACAAATTCTCAGGGTACATAATCCAAGGATACATTCTATATAGAAAAAGCTTCTTAGTTCCTTTACTTCATGTATTTCTAGTGACGAAGTCAAGCTCATATTGCGAGAAATGCATGAAGGCGAATTTGGCGACCACACCGGAGGCAGGCCTTGGCCAAGAAAATACTTCAGTACAACTACTTCTATCCCACCATCAACCAAGATACAGCTGATTATTCACGATGCTGTGACAAGTGCCAGAGTTTAGCCAAGATTCCAAAAGCTCCACCAACATACTCACTCAGATGGTAACCCCTTGGCCATTTGCGATTTGGGGAGTAGACATCATCAATACCCTTTCAGTTTCAAAGGGATGAGTAAAGTACTCGCCGTAGCGGTTGATTACTTTATGAAGTTTGCCGAAACTGAACCGCTAATCAGGATCACAACAAAGCGGGTGATCAACTTTATCGTCAGTAATACCATATGTCGATTTGGTCTTTCAAAACTATCATTACCGATAATTGGATCCAATCCGATAACAGATAATTCAGTGATTTCTGTCGATGATATTACATTGAGAAGAAGTACAATACGATTGCACACCCGCATTTAAATGGACAGGTCAAAGCAGTGGACAAGATCATCAAGTCCATTTTGAAGAAATATGTGGAGCAGGCCAAAGGAAAATGGGTCGATGAAATACCACTTTCCCTTTGGGCTTATATTACAACTCATAAGTCGGTGATTGTCCACACTCTATTTGCCATGTCCTATTGCTCTGATGTGTGATACCCGTAGAGCTTGAAGTTCCCTCTCAATGAATAACATACTGTGAACCTCTGACTAACAAGGCTCTTCTCCTTGAATCACTTGACATGATTGATGAGAAAAGAGAGTAGGCAAACCTGCGTGCTTTAGAATATAGACAGCGAGTCACCCAATACTACAACAAAAAGGTGCGGCTTAGGACCTTTAAGCAAGGCAGCCTCGTATGAAAGCACATATACCCGGCTTCAGCCCACCTAAACCAGACATGGGAAGGGCCTTGCATCACTCAGTGGAAGCTTGATGATGGAACTTTCAGGTTAGTGACTGTTAATGGCGATCATCTTCCAAGAACATGGAACACTAGGAGCTTATGGTCTTATTTGTCTTAGGCCTTTATTTCCTTTAAATTTGTAATTATTATTTCATTTTTTCAAGCTATGTAATAAGAAATGATTTTCCAATTGTTTATAAATAAAAAATCTGTAGCGACCCGAGCTTCCCCGATCTCCGAAGAGATGAGAAAGAACGAATTACTTTGAGGACAAGACAAAACAGAACGCAGACGGAAGAACATTTCATTGTTATTACAACAATTCCATCAGATACAAGAATATACAGAGTATAAATGAATAAATTACATTCGATAAATATCAGAGATTACAATAAATTAGATAGCAGCAGAAAATAATACAAAGCACTACTGAAGGTGATATACGGATACAGAGCTTTCCGGATATCATTCCAGCTGTAAACCAGAATCCTGTGAATATAAATCTGCAAAACCAAAACTACTAGCTGCCCGTGCGGAAAATAGGGGCACCCAGAGTTTAGGTTAAAACAATAAACTCCAGGTCAGTCACGTGACTGGTGTGAGAACTAAAACAGTTATTTAAAACTTTACTTTAAAAGTAAGTAATTCAAGGGACCACGTCGTATAACACGGAACGGGTTTCCTCCCAAGAATACCAGTGCATAGAATAAACAACGCAATGCTCTTTCGAAAAATGATGCTATTATAAGACCCAGGTCCCATCACACAATGCAACGCAAGCCGGAGGATAGGGTTTTCCCTTATAATAGCCAAACATGCTTGGTACGTTTAAAACAAATCATTTGATACTATAATAAGTGTATAGTGTCAAAACAATTTCAATCATAAATATAAATCATAGACGGCATGTGTACTATATATCATCTCTCCATACTAGTTCTACAATTAAAACCGCAATATCACGTATTGGAAATTGGATTTCCGTCATGAGTCGACGCAAGGGGCAAGCTCCTCTCCGCTTTCGAGACACTTTAGCAAATGTCTCAGGACTACACACTCTGGGCAATCCTGGATGCTTCAGGGCCGGTCCTCACTTACGTTAGAGGATTAGTATTCCTGAACACACGTTTCCCGGTCCTTACAGACCTAAAATCGAGGCGCCTCATCCAACAACCACAAAGGTGAAAAGTATATAAATGTCAGGGATGATAAGTCACTGACACCACCAAAGCTAGAAAGAAACGTCGTGCTCTCCCTGCAGTCCGTATCCCTTTTTTGACTCATACCGAGGTGTGAGGCTCTCGAATTCACGTTATACACAAAGCTGCCACGTGGGCCGTGCTTTGATCATCAACCACAAGACTTTTCTTTTCAACAGAAGCCTTGATCCATGCAACTCAGCATGCCACACAGGCAATTCATGCCATGCGATTGATATCTATCGATATATAACATCTAAGCTCGTACGTCTCAGAGAAGGGCGTTAAGCAAGAGAATAAATTCTCCGCCGCCAAACAGATATATATTTAACAGAAATCAATCAACACAGAATAAAATCCAATGTTAGACACACAATCCATTTACAAGTTCATTCTGGGTCTGAACGAAACCGGAGGCACTTTCCTCGCATATCCATCGATCTCCAAGTACGTCTGGACGACCACCAACTATTTCCGACCTCTTGGGTGTACAGCCCAATCAGGATCGTCAGTAATTACCCAAACGATGTGAAGACTTCCGGTCTTCGACCACCGTCTTCATCTTCGACTTATCGTCGAATCGGTTATTCAGAATGGGTATAAACCCGGACTTTCCGAACAACCCGCGTATATTAAAAACAAGTGTTACACAAACACAACATACGCCTCATTCCAATTCATCAGTCACTAACCGTAAATTAGCAAGAGAACAATTCCCCAAATATTAACCCCGAAGGCCGAAACCAACATTAGATCAATACCCAGGAAACCATTCTTCTTAAATAACCTACAACTAGTTTCTAAATTTCATAATCTTAGGGAAAGGTTCCCATTAATTTTATCCAAGATAAATTCTTTAAAATTTATCCTTTAATCTTCCTTTGGATGTCGTTTCAAACCAAATTATGGTTTTCTAAACTAGTCGAGATTAGCGAACCACACCGAAGTAATTATTTATTTTATTTCCCAATCCCAACCTATTCATCCCATGAAGCAAAACTGGTAATACTCCATATCTAACACTGGGGTGTTATCGGTAAAATTAATTACCATTTCACGTTCAAATCTAATTAAAGATTTAACTATGGCTTTGGAGTAAAACTGGTAATACTCCATCCTCGCTCACTTTCTAAATTTGATAATTTAAATTATCAATTCACATTTAAATTTAATTGCAGATTCATTAAAACTCCTTTTACTGGGTTAAAGAACTAGTGTCATTTAAAACACAGTTCACGATAAACCCAAATCACATTCTATTTATTATCAGGTTAAAGAACTAGTGTTATTTAAAACACATTTCACGATAAATCCACAAATCAATTTTGTTTAAAAACCATTTCAAATCCAGTTTATTTATTTAAAAATAAACGGGTTTAATTTTAGTTCAAAACTAGTTCATTTCGATAAAAATCTATTTTTATCTTTTCAAATATAGAGTTTTTCATCCCAATTTTTCCCAAATCATTTCTTATGATTTTACACAAATTATTACTATTTTTAGTAATTTTATCAAGGCCCTTACAGTCGATTTTCATCAACGGCCATCGAACTGCACTTACAGCGACCTTTTTCAAATTTGATTTGGACGTATCTCCAAATCCAACAGTTAGATTTCAAATTTCTAATATTTGTTGGAAATCTCTTTCCGATACGAACCCAACGGTTACGGTTTTAGGAGAATCCGACGGTCGGATCTCCCGTAATGTCCTTTCGAAATCAATGGTCGAAATTCGCGGCGCGGTGCGTTCTATTCAGGCCATTATATTATATATATAATATATATTTTGTCGATTCTATTTTAAACGAATTTTATAAATAGTTTTGAATTCGTTTCAAAAACAATTTCAACCTTTATTTCAAATTCAAATCAAAATTGAATTTTCTATTATAAATCCTTTTTACTTTCATTTCTATTTGATTTCAATTCAAATCGATTTTAATTCGATTCGAATTCATTTTCTTTTCAATTCAATTCGATTCGAATTCGTTTTCTTTTTAATTCAATTCAAATTCATTATATATTCAATTAAAATCAAATTCGTTTTCTATTCAAATCAAATCAAATCAAATTCAACTCGTTTTCTAATTAAATCAAATTCAATTCGTTTTCTATTCAAATCAAATCAAATTCGTTATATATTCAATTCAAATCAAATTCGTTGTCTATTCAAATCAAATCAAATTCGTTATATATTCAATTCAAATCAAATTCGTTATATATTCAATTCAAATCAAATTCAATATATATTCAATTCAAATCAAATTCAATATATATTTTCAACTGAAATCAAATTTGTTTTCTATTCAATTGAAATCAAATTCGTTTTCTATTCAATTCGAATTCAATTTATAAAAACAAATATAATCGATATAAATATCGATTTGCATCAAAATAGCGCATCTCTAATTAATACGGCTTTATATATTTCAATAATTCCGTTATTCTATTCAACAAATGAATATTTATCTTTTTTCTCAACACACGACTAATCTCAACGAATGAGTACTGTCCACGTATGACTATTTTTGTTATTTAAAATATTTTATAAAATTTGGGTATCTATCGTTTGATTTTCAATTAGACTCCACCGTGAAGTAGTTCTAATTTTAAATATGATAAGGATGTATATTTTATTATTAAAATATTTCGTTCAACACATGACTAATCTCAACGGATGAGTACCGTCAACACATGAACCTTTATTTTATAATATTCTTTATTTTCTAAATTGGAATGAGGCCCAATCAATTACCATATAAAGTTAATTATATGGATTCCATACAACACATGTATATAATAGCAACGATAAATAGTCAACAATCATCCAAAGTGCACTACACTGTATAAGCATTAAATATAGATATCTAACGCTTATAACAGCCTGTCGATCCATCGATCGACATACAACTAATTATTGGGATTAGTGTATGTCATATATTATCCCAATACCCGTGTGTGGTTTCAAACAATCAAACACTGATTTTATTTGTGCAGTTGGGCGATGTGTAAAATTTATCGTCCCAATCAATGTCAGTCAAATCAGTGTACATAAACAAACCGTCTGGTTTGTAAATGAATATTTATTTATTCACATTTACGCTAAAAATTATATTTTTAACGATAAAATATTTTATTTTAACACATGGATTTTTATTCAGTTCATTTACAAAATAAAAATGATATTTCTATTTTTCTAACTTATTTTAGAAAATTCCGGCGGCATAACGGCACGATACTAGAAACGGGACAAAGCCTAGTCTTATCCCCGGTCTAGTGAAGGCCCACGCCATTCACACATCAATCAAATCAATTTCATTTCACCAAACAATTCAATTCAACCAAAATAATCTAACCAACTACACAGCCAAACAAACAAGTCCATGGTCTGTGGACGATTGTGTCGGGTGCTACTAAACACCGTCTGCATCCTAGTATATATATAACTCCGGTGCAAGGTACCTTTACAATACTTTGCGTTTACATTTTGTTTCCTACTTTGCTGTTATTTCCTTTTCGAGGACGAAAAGTTTTAAGTGGGGGAGATTGTAATAACCTGGAAAATGTGAACCAATTTAAATTTTTTAAATTTGGTTATTACCAAAGAATTTGAATAATTGAAATAGCATATTTCAATAAAATAAAGAATTGGGTATAGTAAGGCAGTTTGAAATTTCGAATACAAACTTTGTCTGACTGTACCGGGTGGAAAATATAACGGATTTTAGCGAAACTAAAAATATTTAAATCTGTCTATGAATACCTTTCTAACGAATCTGAAAAATCGAAGTTTCATAACGGGAATCAAAAGTTATGGCCCAATGAATTTTCAGAAAGTCGCTATATAGCATATATAGCCCTTGAAAATTGATATTTTGCATACGAGCTCAGAATTTGACAAACTGGTTTTGTTAGGACCGTATCGTCAAAACAAAGCTAGATTTATTTTTCTGGAATTTTTCGATTCAGTTTGTGGCCCTGGCAAATTGAACTGTACGTTCAAATCAAATATTGAATGTTTTATATTTTAATTTGAAAAATAACGGACTGTAATAGTCGAATTGGCCAACGAAACATATCCCATTGTGTCCGGAATGGGGGTATTTAGCTAGGGGCGACAGTCGTTGGGTTTGATTTCGAGTTCGTTTGTAAAAACACTATTTAAAATTTCCTATAAAGCCTCGACCAATAGGATTTTTCCTTTCAAAAAAAAAAAAAAACTACGGAACCCTAGCCGCCACCCTGCTCTGGACGATCCAGGTTGCTCGAAACTTCCCCTCGATTTTCCCGCCACCATAGGCGAAGCTAGGCCGCGCCACCACCCCAGTTCGACGGCCCTTCCTCCCCTCTCCAAATCCGACCAAACCCCACCCTCCACCATCGCCTGTATCGCCTGAACCACCCCCACAAAGTCGACGTCTTTCCGACGCCGCCCAGCCTTCCTCCGGCCGAAACTTCATTATACATTCAATTCAAATCAAATTCATTATATATTCAATTCAAATCAAATTCAATATATATTCAATTCAAATCAAATTCAATATATATTTTCAACTGAAATCAAATTCGTTTTCTATTCAATTGAAATCAAATTCGTTTTCTATTCAATTCGAATTCAATTTATAAAAACGAATATAATCGATATAAATATCGATTTGCGTCAAAATAGCGCATCTCTAATTAATACGGCTTTATATATTTCAATAATTCCGTTATTCTATTCAACAAATGAATATTTATCTTTTTTCTCGACACACGACTAATCTCAATGAATGAGTACTGTCCACGTGTGACTACTTTTGTTATTTAAAATATTTTGTAAAATTTGGGTATCTATCGTTTGATTTTCAATTAGACTCCACCGTGAAGTAGTTCTAATTTTAAATATGATAAGGATGTATATTTTATTATTAAAATATTTCGTTCAACACATGACTAATCTCAACGGATGAGTACCGTTAACACATGAACCTTTATTTTATAATATTCTTTATTTTCTAAATTGGAATGAGGCCGAATCAGTAACCATATAAAGTTAATTTTATGGATTCCATACAACACATGTATATAATAGCAACGATAAATAGTCAACCATCATCCAAAGTGCACTACACTGTATAAGCATTAAATATAGATATCTAACGCTTATAACAGCCTGTCGATCCATCGATCGACATACAACTAATTATTGGGATTAGTGTATGTCATATATTATCCCAATACCCGTGTGGGGTTTCAAACAATCAAACACTGATTTTATTTGTGAAGTTGGGCGATGTGTAAAACTTATCGTCCCAATCAATGTCAGTCAAATCAGTGTACAGAAACAAACCGTCCGGTTTGTAAATGAATATTTATTTATTCACATTCACGCTAAAAATTATATTTTTAACGATAAAATATTTTATTTTAAAACATGGATTTTTATTCAGTTCATTTACAAAACAAAAATGATATTTCTATTTTTCTAAATTATTTTAGAAAATTCTAGCGGCATAACGGCACGATACTAGAAACGGGACAAGGCCTAGTCTTATCCCCGGTCTAGTGAAGGCCCACTCCATTCACACATCAATCAAATCAATTTCATTTCACCAAACAATTCAATTCAACCCAAATAATCTAACCAACTACACAGCCAAACAAACAAGTCCATGGTCTGTGGACGATTGTGTCGGGTGCTACAAAACACCGTCTGCATCCTAGTATATATATATATATATAACTAGAAAAAGAAATTGAAGAGTGAGAAGTTCTTACCAATAGCTATCCTAACTCCACGGCTCTTCTTTTGCAGAAACCTTCGTCGTTCTCGCCCTTTTTGTCATCTTCGTTGCCCGTATTCTCTACATATGTAAAAATCGAATTTTTACTTTGCTATCCAATATATAAATATCGAATTTTTACTTCGCTATTCAATATATAAAAATCGAATTTTTACTTCGCTATTCAATATATAAAAATCGAATTTTTACTTCGCTATTCAATATATAAAAATCGAATTTTTACTTCCCTATTCAATATATAAAAATCGAATTTTTACTTCGCTATTCAATATATAAAAATCCTATTTTTATACCGCTACTATATAGATAAAATTTCTATTTTTACATTGCTACTATATAGGTAAAAATTCTATTTTTACATTGCTACTATATAGGTAAAAATTCTATTTTATCACGTTATTCTCTATATAAAGTTTTCGCCTTTTCAAAAAATAAATATTTCGCCTTTTCTAAAATAAATATTTCATTTTTTTACTCTTTCTATAATATAAAAAATCATATTTTTAATATCTATACTATGTAAAGATCATATTTTTAATATGCCGCTAGTATAAAAATTATATTTTTAACCTTTTCATATTATAAAAATTATATTTTTTACACTTCTATAATATAAAAATTATATTTTTAACTTCTACATATAATAAAAATTATATTTTTAACACTTCTATAATATAAAAATTATATTTTTAACTTCTACATATAATAAAAATTATATTTTTAACACTTCTATAATATAAAAATTATATTTTTAACTTCTACATATAATAAAAATTCTCTCCTTTTATACATGAAAAACCTCGCCTTTTATACAAATAAAAATCGTATTTTTAAATCTATATTCTCTATACCAAAAGCCAAAT
The DNA here is from genome assembly GCA_030737875.1 of Allium sativum. Lineage (NCBI taxonomy): Eukaryota > Viridiplantae > Streptophyta > Magnoliopsida > Asparagales > Amaryllidaceae > Allium > Allium sativum. Next base: position 173,190,754 of record CM060919.1, read on the forward strand.
CTCCTAGTACTGTCATTCAACAAAGAAAGAAAGGAAAAGATTGAAATCAAAACATTGTAACAAAAAGGAAGAAGGAGGCTCACTGTGTTTTTGGTTGGAGGAGGAGCACGGGGTGCTGCGCGGGGTGAGGTTGGCCGGAGAAGGGGCAGGGGCGGCGGTGGGCCCAGCGTGGCGCAGTGACTTCGGTGCAGCGGGTTCATGGCTGCGGTGGGTTGTTGTCGCGAGAAGGAAATGGGAAAGAGGAGAAGAGGTGTGGCGTGAGGAGGGGGGTTCGCCACTGGCGGCGCCGGGTCAGGGAGGGAGCGCGCCTCCGACGGCGAGGGTAGGGGAGGGCGACGGGTTTTTTAGCAGTCGATTAAAAAAAAAAGGGGCGGGCTATTTCTGATTTAGGTTTAGAAGGGGGGGTGTAGGTTTATATATATAATTATATTTTATTATTTTATTCTCCTATATGTTGACCTTACATTTAAACTCAAAATTGAGCACACCGACTGTCGTCCCTAGCGTTTTACCCCCATTCCGAACACAATGGGATATGTTTCGTAGGCTGATTCGATCGTTATAATCAGTTTCCGTTAAAATCAACATATAACTCTATATATTGAATTTGAACGCGCATTTCAATTCACCGGGGTCACATACTAACTAGAAAAATTCCAGAAAAATATTTTATAGCTTCGTATTGACGACACGGTCCTAACGAAACTAGTTTCGTCGAATTCTGAGGCCGTTGGAAAAATGGCCATTTTCCAGTCGATTAAAATCAATTGAAACTGGTCAAACACGTTTTCCTTTGCCACGCTCACATATTGATTCGAAAAATTATGAAATTTGGAATCTAGCAATAACTTTACATCACGGACCTAACAAAATTGGTTTCGTCGAAATCCGAGGTCGTTTGCAAAATTCCCATTTTGAAGGGCCTGAATTCCATAGCGACTATTCAGAATTTTCAACTGGACATATCTTTTGATTCCCGCTATGAAATTTCAATTTTTCGGATTCGTTGGAAAGATATTCCCAATTAGATCCTATCATTTTTGGTTTCACTCAAATCCGGATCGTTTTGCACCCGGTACATTCAATTGAAGTTTGAAATCGAATTATCGAACTACCGCGCCATTTTCAATTCCTTTTATAATTATATATAAATATTATATTCTAACGACGACGTATATAAATATATACGTTCAAATTATATTCAAAATAAATTTCTCATCGATATTAATTAAAATAATTCATTTTAAATATTCCAAATTCGCTAAAATTGGCAAAATAAATTTTTTAAACTGGCTCGGAATTTCGGGTTGTTACAAAATCTCCCTTCCATGCTCTGTGACGATATTTACTAATTGGCACTGTTTTGTGAATTGACAAACCTATGCCAAGACTCGTTGTTCATTGGCTCATGTTTTGACGAGCTAAATCGACTCCGCGACTAGTCGAAGATGAGTTTACTAAGTTTGAGTAAGACATCAACATTTGAATTGGAGATCCATGCTTTATTGAATATAGTGTAGGGATGATGCCAAGGCGAATGACTCGACCATTCACATTTCTAACTCAATCTCTCGCGACTTAAGAAAAAATATAAAACATTTGGGTTGGCATGATTGGTGCACTATAACTTACGACCGCTAAACCCGCAACTTTAACTTGAACTGAATGCAGGAAAGTATAAAGGATGATACAACATTGACCGTACTCCAACTCCATCACGCCTCAACTGGGGAAGGAGTATATAGACTTAAGGATTGTACGTCTAATTGACTTAAGCTAGTTCCCACAATGCTGGGGGCATGGAGATAGGCTCATAAACAAAATTTGAACATGACTCGGATGCAACTCGTGATTCAAAGTTAATTGAGGGTATATACATTGTACCTCCATATTATGATACCTATGACTTGTCTTGTGACTTATTAATTATTACTTGACTTAGTACTGTTTGAATTGCTTATTACTTGACTTAGTAATATTTGAATTGCGAGTGCACTGAATAAAGGGAAATATGTAAAACTTGTAAACATATGATATTATTTTGTCAAAAGAAATACGTGCTTTATGTACAAATGTAGTTTTCATACAAATCAATAGGAAAAAAACGTGAGGGCCGCACTCGCAACAACACCAAAGGGCCTAAAAATAATACAAAAAAAGACAAGTTAACTATGCCTTTGACGACTTATCATAATTCTTCTTTTTTTTGTCCGTCTTCTTCTCCTTCCACTCCACTATCTCAACGAGCTCATCAATAGTCATAGACTTTCTTTTCTTTATTTATTTCCAGAAGAATCGTGAGCTACTGACGAGGATGCATCACGCCTTTTCTTATGGCTCTTAGTTAAACAGGATGTGGAGACTTCTTGATGGGCATAACTGAACCTAAAGGAGGGATTACTTAGAACAGAAGATTCGATAAGGGGGTTGTTGACGTATTGACTATTGTGGTCTCATCTTTAAGCTTTTGAAGCTCCCTTATTTCCTTTATTTGAATCTCCACTATGACTAATGGTCCCTTAGACCCATACTCTCCAGTATAAGTGACATCTTCTTCCCCAGTCCAAACAATTACTCTTTCCATCTAAGCCTTTTAGCGCATCAATCACACCCTCATACTTGTCAGGATCATCAGCAGGGGGTAATGTTTGGCTCATCAGTAGGTTAAGATTGAACTTCAGAAGGGGTCTGGGTCGGACGGGCACTTGTAGCACGAAGAGCAATAACAATTAGTCCTTCGAGAACAACAGATAATTCGATTGACGTTCGATATACTCTCTAAAATTTCGACGAGGTCAAGGAGATGGATTTTGTGGAGCCGCCACTAGTAAGTCCTAAAGTATCGTGCATTTCAATAATTGGTGCCAGCGGCTTCGGCGTCTTGAGAGCATGGAAATTCGGATTGTACCTTCCACCTCTCTGGACTCGAGGACTACAGAAGAAGAACCAGAACAACCATTGAATATTTCTTTGCCTTTAGCCTGAAGCTCTGTGTCATTCTCAGCCTCCTTCTGCAGCCTCCTCCCTTCCGCCAGATGATCAGGCTCATCGTTCCTTAAAAACATTTTCATCAACTTCTCCTCGTCCATGGCTTCGATCTTTAGCCTATGCCTCTCCTCCTTGACTAGTTCACTCCAAGCATCGGCTGTAGTGGTGGGATAGTCATCAACCCAGGATATATCACGATAATGGAGGACTTGACTAAAGAAGGATAGAATAAGAGGCTCGACATCATCCATCTCTTGTTTGGCCTCAGCAAACTGGTTTTCCAGCACGGCCTTATCGACTTCAGATTTTTCCTTGGAGTTAGAAACAGATTTTAATGTAGTGTTAGCATTTTCTTCAACCCTTTTTTCTCTTTCCTCAGCTTTAGCCAACTTAGCCTTTAAATCAACATTCTCTTTCTCAAGGGAAGTCTTCCCAGACTACATGCGAGTACAAGTGAATCTTAGGCTGGTAATCTTAGAAGTAACACTTTTACACTCCTCTTTAGGAGCCGTTATTTCTTTGCTACTAATGTCAAGTTAAGTACGGAAGTGATTCTACAACTCATCGTGCATTTTATTATACTTCTCAACCTTCGCTTCTGTCGTTTTCCATTTGGCTATGGCATCAGTAAATTATTTCTCGATAGAGTCCAAGGCTTTCTTGTCACAGTCTCACATCTGCTTCTGATTATTTAAATCTAATTGGAGATTACGAACGATTTCAGAAAGCTTCCAAGCATACATACATGTTTTTTGGTACTGCCTGTTGATGAAGTCTTTCACATTGTTGGACAAACTTTTTGGAATGGGTTGGAGGTTAGGGACAAAGAGCTAATACCCAAAATACTACCGAGGAAACTGCCCTTTCAAAATCTTCACTCTTTCTGTAGCGGAAGCACTGAGAACAACGAGCTTCGAAGTAGATGTCTCAGTGGACTTACGCTTGCTTGGAACAAACACTGTACTATCCTTATCCTTTGTCTTGTCTTTGCGATCAGAATGTTTCTTAAGAGGCTTATCATATGGCAGCGACTCTTTTGGAGAGAGAAGGGCCTTAATGATCGGTTTATCCCCTTCGCCAGCACCATGATATTTCATATGTTTGTCGGTTCCAGAGCGGAACAAAGAATGAGAGAACGAATGAGAATGATACTTCTACTGATGACGCTTTTTTCCCTTCTCTCGATCTTATCTATCGCGATGTTCTTTATATCCTTTCTCTTAATCAGATTAAAAATTGTAGAGGCGGTTGCAGAGTTTATTGGGATCATACCTTCAATAAGACATGGTTCCTTCAAATCAAAATGAGTCGGTATTAGAACTGGGAATGATACTGCAAACAAGTGTGTGACATGCAATGCAGGTGTCATATGTGTGTTCAAGTGTCCCCACAATAGAACAGTACCTGAAGCCTTTTAGTAGACGTAACTTCTTCAACTATGTCCATAGTGTGTTCTCTTTGAAGAAAGGGAAAGAACGACTATATCTGCGAAGTGGTATTGTTCAGATGGAAGAGGCAAGATTTACAAACCCTTAAAGGGATCCTATGAAGAGAGTGTTCCGCCCACTTGAATCGATCGACGCTCTAGTTGACCTTGTAAAGGAAAAGCACATATTGGCTGCTCCATGCCTTCCTTTTGAGCAGTGGGAGACTTCTCTACAATGGACTTTTCTGGAGAAGGAGTCTTCTGTCTCTCTTCGACTGACTTTTCGGGTGACTTTCTCCTTCTCTTTTGGACCCTAACTTGGCCCAGGAACCTCCTTCCTCCTAATAGTTTTCTTTTTCCGACCCTGGGGTCAGGTTATTACTAACTTCCCCCGATTGGGGATGCAACATCTGCTCCAAACCCCCCGAGTGAGGGTATGCACGCCGTCTCCCGGATTGGGGGCATAATTACAAAAGGAACACCAACTGGGGCAGGAGCACCGCCCACTTCCAAGGTCAGGTTAGTGTTAAGCAAGTTGAACTGGTGAACAACTCATCTGATATACATTTCTTAATGGCTCGAGCACTCGCGGGAATGCTCCTCAAAGTCGTTAAGTGGGCAAGATATTCATCTTCGGTCGGTTTAGCTGGATTGTCACCTATAAAGAAGCATCAATACTAGAATCCCTTCAACAAAATTCCAAGAAGTAAGTGCGGATTAAGCGCTTATGACATTCTATCCATCGTCAGATGCAACCTTATTGTTGCAGGACAGAGAACAAATTGGTCCTTATATTGCTCATCTTACTAGTACCTTCTTTAACCACTTGTCTTTTCACGGCGGATTCAAGAAAAAGGACGAATGGACTGTCTTTCTAATGTTTGAAGTTGAAGAGGTAAGCAATATCTTTGAACAAAGGCTCGTGATTTAAATATACTTTGTAATTGATATAAAAGTAGAGAACATAGACGTAAGCAGTCGGGTGCAGTTGCATAGGGGCGATCTTCATAAGACATATGAAGTCGGCGATAAAAGGATTAAATGGTGGGACACATCCTACCGAGCACATCTTCGGGCTAATGGTCATAAAACATTGGGAAGGATTATGCGCAAGATCACTTGGATTTGGTACTCAAACTAGGTTAAAAGGTATCCCGTGTTTAGCACAAAGCCATTGCAACTTTGGCTCGTCCATGCTAAAAGGATGGGCATTTGTCGGATCGTCCAGGAAGACACCTTAGTGAAAGTATCTGGAGCTCCCTCCTTCATAACTTCATTGCCCGATGATGACTCTTCCCCTGACGATGAAGAATCAGCCCCAAGTCATGTGGCTGAACTTTATAAGCTGAGTCCTCGTCAGTATCTGTATTTAAGTTGAATTATATATTTGGATCCTAAAAAGTGTCTTTCCTCTCCCATCTCCTGAACCTCTTGTTTCATATTCTGCCCATCTCAATTATGATATTTATGAAAACTATCCGTGGTTAAAGCAAATAAACTGAATCCTCTTATGTGTGTGTGTTTGTTCTAGTGCAGTGTGTGTAGTGATCGTGTACGTGCATAGTTGAAAGCAAAATATTGAGAATGTGCAGATTGTTCTACGTTGTAAGCAGTCAAAATCGTGGTCCAAGTTTTGCGATAGGCTCTATCCTAACTGTCCAGATGCTTGTTGATGTTAGTTCATTGTTATCTTTGCGTTCGAAATTATTGCTATTGTCAAGATTATTCAAGTTGATAAAGAACGAGAAATCATTTTTGATTGGTGTGTCCGGGCGGTGTCTCTAGCTCGGCCTCCCTCAGGTCCATGATACCGATCGGGCTTTTGAAACTTGGGGATATTGACTGGAACTTCCGGTTGGCTCGGCCTAAATCTAGTTCGACTATTCCCTATGCCGACCCGAGCGCTTCCATGGACCACAACATTTTCCCCTCCATTTTAGAGAGGATGCCACCGCATTAGTACTACCACTCCTTCTTCCCCAATAGCCCATACCAACCCGATGGGGAAGAAAGGGAGATTCATTCCCATGCTGCTTCCATCACTGCTCCTCCTTCTTCTCTAAAAAGTCGAATCGACCTAGCGTGGGAAAAAGGAACTCTCCACCATCCATTTTAACCTAGTTTCCTACACTTTATCAACATATCGAGTTCACCACAAACTCCTCGACGCCGCATCTTAGAAGCACCTATTTCACCTTCACTGCTACATGCATCCTCGATGTAAGGCGGTGTGGCCATAACCTTCCAATTAGTGTCGAAGGTTACCGATTAGCACAAAATAAATCGATTCATGGAGGAATGAAGGGTAATTGAGATCAAAGCACACCTAAAGCAATCGAAGGTTGTCTTGAAAATTTTAAGTTGGATTCAACAGGAGAACCCGAATTCAATAACGCGGTTAATTCTCGGCTCGACATAGAAAAAGGAAGAAGAAGTGCAAATGAGGTGGGCTCTATATATAGAAAAAGCTGAAGACTCTTCGCCTCCCCATAAGTGACTAGCTAGCCAGGGTTTATGTAACACCCCACACCCGCTATGGTCACTCTCTAAGGGAATGCCATAACATCGGTGGAGTATTTTAAGTGAATATAGAAAAGAAAAATTACAACAGGACAGATATAAGTAATACTTGAAAATTTCAAAACATCATTTCATTACAGCGGAAAGTAAAACATGTTTGGTTACATCACAAAACCATAATAAGAGTCAAGTACAAAATATCCATCCTGATAAATAAAAGTACATAATCCCAATACATGAACTGATAGCCATAAAAGAAAGGGTAAGCTGAGCTCTACGCCTATGGTCCAAGCTCCAAAAGAGAATAAAGCAGCCTGATCAAAGCCTACTCGTACTGAGCCCACTCTGATAACCTGAGGGTTGGGAAAAAGATAAAAACAACGGGGTCAGACATAAGTCTGAGCGAGTCCTATAACTTTAACAATACAATCATTAAAGTAACCAGAGAAGACATAAGCTTGATATACGGTAACGTCTGGGGATGAATGGCTACACTAAGCAGCTTGGTAGACTTAGGATAAACTAAGATAACCGTAAAGACGCATTTACCCACCCAAGGATAATTACTATACTGCACCACACCAGTCATTCCTAATTTTAAAAGTTGATCCCACTAAGTGTACTTAGTAATTTAGTAGTTTCGTGTACCCCTATCTGACTACATAGGTGTACCCACTACTCCCCAAGCGATCGGCTCCCTTACGTAGACACCCGTGCTGGTCCCACGATGGGGTGTATCATTACCCAAAGTGGCAACCTGATAATATCAACGGTGCACGGCTTTATATCTACACGATGCAACAACGACTTACTAACCAGCCCGGGTCCACACACGCATATGAAACCCGTTGGTCCTGCGTTGCCACCGCTAACCCGGTTTGGCCTCTTATAGTCAAGCCCAATATGCGTGTCCCGTCACTCGACTAGAGTCGAGCCTACTAAGATACGTTGGGATATTGGTTGAAATGGGCCCCCACAAGCTACCACCTAAGCTTGTTGTTTTATCTAGTGTATCCCACTTAACCCCTTTTTATAATCATGCCCACCTACATGTTAAGGTTTGGTTAAGTCATCTAATCATATTTCAATTACCACTTAAGGCACCCACTAGATTTCCACATGCCACCCAAAGCACTTACTTAACCCTTTACCCATGTTTAATTACATGTTCCACTTTGGTTAAGTATTCTAATCGTATTTCCTATTGCCACCCAAGGCAACCCACTAGATCTCTACATGCCACCCAAGGCACCCACTTAACCCCTCATGTCCCTCTACATGCTAATATGGTTAAGTGTTTCTTAATTAATTAAGATCATGACCTCATAAAGACCTCTCACATTAGACCATCTTTTATGACTGCTGGATATGCCGGTTGGTTCCGGGCAGACTTCTGTCATAAAAAGGTCTAACCTCGTGTCTTTACTTTAATCACGTATTTAATTTATGACTAAGACCTCTCACATTGGGCCAATCATTTGTAGCTGCTGGATGGCCGGTCGGTTCCGGGCAGACTTCCGCTACAAAAGGGTCCAACCTCGTGTCTTAGTTGATTAATTACACCTAATTAATCACCCCCATAATTTGTATTAATTATCCCTAATTAATTACACATTTTTAAGAATATGGGTAGACCTAACTCAATAGGTAAATTCCCAATTCCATAGTATGGGTAGACCTAACTTAATAGGTAAATTCCCAACTTCATAATATGGGTAGACCTAACTCAATAGGTAAATTCCCAATTATGTCCATTTAATTTGTGGTATGCTTAATCATACCCATTTCGCATCATTTTATTAACATGCATTTTAACCCCATCGTTCCCCACGTAATTCGTTCTCATAACATGACATAAAAAGGGAAGATTCATCACAAATGTCATGGGTTTAACCAACATAGCATATAGCTTTATCATGGGTTCAAAAGGTGTCAACTTGCATATATGAACATACATTAAACCCAACTAGCATTTAACCCAAACTTGCATTATGCATATCATAAAAAGAGACAAACTTGCATATGAACATGCACATAAACTTGCATATGAACTTGCACATAAACTTGCATATGAATTTGCACATAAACTTGCATGTGAACTTGCATAACATGTTATACATAGAGGCAAACTCGCATATGTTATGCATATCATAAAAAGAGACAAACTTGCATATGAACTTGCATCATAACTTGCATGTGAACTTGCACATAAACTTGCATGTGAACTTGCATAACATGTCATACATAGAGGCAAACTCGCATATGTTATGCATATCATAAAAAGAGACAAACTTGCATATGAACTTGCACATAATAGGGTAAACATGCACATATATGCATAGCATACAAAGGTGTCATCTTGCATATGTATGCATCTTATTTAAAAAGGGTAAACTTGCATGTCATAATGTATGCATAAAACCAAACACTTAGCATGCATACAATCAAATACTTAGCATGCATAAAATCAAACGCTTAGCATGCATAAATCAAATACTTAGCATGCATAAAATCAAACACTTAGCATGCATAAAATCAAATACTTAGCATGCATAAAGTCAAATACTTAACATGCATAAAACCCACCACTTAACTTGCATAAACCCATATACTTAACTTGCACAAACCCACATACTTAACTTGCATAAACATAGGGTTAACATTAAACATAGATTAGCAAACTAACATCATATCATATGATTTAAAACCCACAAATCCGCATACAAAACCGCATGATCTCATCATATCTCATCTACTTAATTTAGCAATTGGTTATTAAAGTGATAGAAACTCACCAAAACCAAGATTAGCAAACTTATGAAGTAGAACTAGTTGCTATACAAGAAGGAGATGATGATTAGAGGTTGATTAGCTTGCAACTTTCTTCATAAACTAGTGGAGACTCCTCTCAAGTTTGATTTTGGCGGCATGATGGCATCATTTCTATTTTTAGTAGGGATTAGGCTTGTATTAGGGTGTATTTATAGGATTAGGGTGTGTTTTAGACCATAGGATTAACCCTAGGTTAGATTAGGTCCGTCAGATTTAGGAAGTCTCTAGAACACAGCCCAGCCCTAGCCAGAAAACCAGATCTGGTGCACCCAAGCCAACTGGCTCGACACCCTGTGTCGACAGGCAAGTCGACAGGGCAGTCGACTCCCCAGTCGACAGGCCTGTCGACAGCCCTGTCGACATGGGTAGGGCGGGAACTTTCCCGCCTGGCCCCGCTGGTTGAAATTAAAAATCTGAATTTGAATTTTTAAATCTGTTTTTAACTTTGAATTTTCTGCAAACTTCATTGGGCCGTAACTGGGCCATACGGACTCCGATTTACAAAATTTCGGACTCTATTTCGCGTATTTTTCCGAGACGAACGCAATGACGCAGCCCGTTTCCCCCAATTCTCACATCTGAGATTATTTATTCTGTAATTAGTGAATATTATTATTAACTGAAATTCGGGGTGTTACATTCTCCCCTCCTTAAAGGATTTCGTCCCCGAAATCTCTAAGCTAAGGAGAATGCATATCCTACCATCCAAACAACCATCTACTCAATCCATCAAACACGAGCATCCATTGTCCTTAAAACAATTTCTAATGATGTATGAGCATATGCAAAGAGTGTGTGTATATGTTCCCTATCTAATGTATGAACATATGCAAACCATGATAGTGCCATGCATCCATTATGTATGCGAGATAACCCTATCGACACATACAGTATCTATATGAGTGCACAATCATTCACCAAAATGCATCATCCATATGATAACACAATCTTTATACATCCATAAATATAGCTATCTACACACAATTATATGCAATATGCAATATGAAGTGATTGAGCCGATCTAGTGCCTAGAGTGTGTATATATGCATCCACGAGCAACCACTAGCAACCACTTGCATCCACATGCATCCATCAAACATAACATGTCTCAAACACATGTTTCAACCATAGGTTTACCCTATCTAAAGGTCAAAGGTACTAATGAGAGGACATACTAAAGATAAGATAAGCACTAGACAAACGATAAAGGAGATGTTTAAAGGACATACCCTAAAAAAAAGGAATGGGTATAACGAACGCATCCTCGCTTCTGTCTCCCCAGTAGCACTGCTCTCACCTTCTCCCCTTTTCATTTTTGGACTAGTCGACCCTCTTTGTTTCTCAACTTCCCAATCTCTGACCTAAGGATGCGGGTAGGAGCTCGTCGAATAATCACATCACGCTTTACTTCTCTAAGCAAGCTCGGCTCTACCGCCTCTGCGGTCTCATGTAGGCACTTCCTCACATGGAATACATCATGTACACCACTAAGTCTGTCGGGAAACTCCACCAATGGAAGATGCTCTTCCCTTGTACCTTCAAAATTCAAGATACATTGCCTCAGAAGGTTTTCTAAAATACAATTCACCCTCTCGGTCTGACCGTCCGTCTGAGGATGATATGCGGTACTCAAACACAACTGAGTCCCTACCGCCTCTTGCAAACTCTTCCAAAACTCTCTAGTGAAGATAGGACCTCGATCGCTCACTATACTGGAAGGTACACCATGCAATCTAATAATCTCTCGAATATAAACTGAAGCTAGACATGGAATAGTCCTCTTGCTCTTCACGGGTATGAAATGGGCACACTTAGTAAGTCTATCTACCACAACCCAAATCCCCGTATTACCCTTCCTTGATTTCGGTAATCCATCGAGACACTATCCCACTTCCTTAGCGGAACTTCCAATGGGTGAAGCAACCCACTTGGTTTCTTTTGATCCGCTTTCACCAAGCATCTAGCGACATACTCGGCCATGTCTTTCTTTATACCGGCCCAAAAGAAAACTCGCTTCATGTCTTGGTACATCTTGTCCCTACCGGGATGAATGGTCATCTTCGACCGATGTGCATCATCAAATATAGCCTTCCTCAAACCCCTGTCTTGCGGTACGCAAAGTCTACCGTCTCTACCAACTTAACTAACTGTGGATCGTCCCGCTGCTCCGCCAATACGCCCCAAAAGAGTAGGCCTAACCTCCAAGGAGGCTAGCAAACCGGGTACAAAGTCAACATAAGGTCTAAAGTCAAACACAGTAATAAACTCTAAACTCCGTCGTTCAACGAACAATGAACTCAAGGACAACCTTTTTCTTCTTAAGGCATTCGTCACCACGTTACCCTTGCCATGGGTATACGCTATCTCAAACTCATAGGATGCCAAGAATCCCATCCACTTTTGCTGCCCTAAGACTATGCGCTCGAAGAGTCTCCAACACTACCCTAAGATATGGGGCATGCTTTTCTCCACTTCTAGAGAAAACCGGGATAATACCAAAATCATCAAAACTGTCCATCTCTCACGCAGACCACCCTAGTCGAACTCGACATCCCCCAAATGCAAGCCCCAAAGGCCTAAACCAATATCAGACAAACAACCAAGGGATACCTCCTTCGAATTCAGACGACCTACGTGAGATGATACTAGTAAAAACGGCTAAATAATTAAGCCCTTGTCCAACTCTGGATGTCCTTGCCAGTCTCCCTCCAACACCACCGTTTATTCCATAACCGGCTCGGCTCAACCTATTAAAGCCATCCGGAGTCCTAAAAGCAGCCTTCTCTATACTATCCTCAGCCACTCTCAACTGACGAAGCCCCGTGGCTAAGTCCAACTTATGAAACTACTGAGGCGCCAACTAATTGGAAAAAGATCATCAATCCTCGGCAATGGGTGTCTATTCTTCTTTGTGAGTTTATTTAGCTCTCTTTAGCCTACACAAAGTCTGAGGGACCCATCCGCCTTCATAGCAAAAACTACTGGAGCACCCCGCTCCGACATACTTTGTCTTCTAAACCCCTTCTCAAGCAAATTGCCTACTTGCTTATGGAGTTCCCTCCTCTCACGAGGAGCCACGTGGCACACTGGCCAAGATACTGGTTTGGCATTGTCTACCAGATATATTCGGAAGTTAATCTCCCGCTCCGGAGGTAAGCCCTTCACCTCCTCAAACACATCCGAGTATTCCCGGACCACTCTAACAGATCGCAAACTATCGACCGACGTGTCAAGCGATTCTAGATAACTTAGCATAACAGATTCCATGGGGTTACAAGAGATCTCGAGAGTGTTACCCAAGCGGGTCATAAGCCTAACAACTCTCCTTCCACAATAAGAACGGCACCATTACTGGATAACCAGTCCATGCCCAAAACTAACCCATAGCCTGTGAAGCCCAAAAAGCATCACATCTAAACTCAGCGCTAAGTATAGCAACTTTCAAACCCAAACACATCATGGAGCCCCAATTGGGTTTGAAACAACTAAGGGATCACCTACTAACTGGTGTCTAAGTGCAGTGACTCAACTAACAATAATGAAATAAACGAACTCGATGCGTCAAAATCAAATAATGTTTGACCCGGATAATCAAACAGAAAAACTAGACTTTCAATGGAAATAGTTCTACCTCTTTCCTGAATCGGTGGAACCACGAGAGCCTGAGCTTGCCCCCTTGCCTGAGTTGGTGCCAAAAGAACTTGCACCTGTCCTCCTGAGGTAGATCCCGTCCTTTGCCCTTTCTTAGGGCAGTCTTTCACTAGATGTCCTGCTTCGTCACAGTGGAAGCAGCCAGCCTTCCTCTTCTTGCAACAATCCTTGCTTAGGTGGCCTAGTGTCCCACAACTGAAGCACTTCTTCTTTCCCTTGCCACCGTTGCCTTTCCCACCCTTGTCTTGCTGTTGCTGTTGAGGTCTCTTCTGATCTCCTTTCTTCTCGGGTGCTTTATTAGCATTGGGACCCTTCTCTTCCTCATGCATAAGTGCCATGTCCACTAGCTTCTCAAAAGTGGCCCCCATAGGGATGTGAGACATAGCCAATCCGTGCATCGGTTCGTTCAAGCCTTTAACGAACCTCAAAGCTTTCTCTTCCGGTGTGTTTACCAAGTCCAGGTTGAATCTCACTAACTGATTAAACTTGTTAACATATTCTCTCACCGACAAGTTCCCTTGCTTTAAGTTCAAGAACCTTTCCACGTGCATATTTTCTTCCGCTTTTGAGAGAAACTTTGCCTCAAACCTTTGCCTGAAATCCACCCAAGAGTCAACAGGGCGTTCTCCATTAGTGACCTCCCACCAGAACGAGGCCTCTCCTTCCATTAACCAAGCGGCTAACTTGACTTTCTTTCCCTCTTCCACTTCCAAGATTTCCATCAATTCTTCCGTCTCATTAAGCCAATCCCTAGCTCCCACAAAAGGTTTCCCTCCCATAGCCTTAAACTTCTTACAGGTTTTAGCAAAGGTATCCGTGCGAGGAGGAACGGGTGCAACGGGTGGAGGAGGAACATTTGCTGGACCTGCAGCGGCGGCCCTAGCCTCTAACAACCTCCTATACCAAACTGGTACCGCTACACCGTCCGGAAGATAAAGATCTTCAGCCATGCTGAGACGAAAAAGGAAAGATTCAAACGGAGAATTCAAAAGATAAAGATATGGCTATCGGGGATTATGCTTTTCTTTAAAAAAAAACTTTTCTCTTAAAAGACATGATTTTGAAAATATCTCTTCCAAAAATGTTTTTAGAAAAATAGTTTTCTAAAAATTTTATCTGTTCCGGTAACCTTTGCTCTGATACCACGTGTAACACCCCACACCCGCTATGGTCACTCTCTAAGGGAATGCCATAACATCGGTGGAGTATTTTAAGTGAATATAGAACAGAAAAATTACAACAGGACAGATATAAGTAATACTTGAAAATTTCAAAACATCATTTCATTACAGCGGAAAGTAAAACATGTTTGGTTACATCACAAAACCATAATAAGAGTCAAGTACAAAATATCCATCCTGATAAATAAAAGTACATAATCCCAATACATGAACTGATAGCCATAAAAGAAAGGGTAAGCTGAGCTCTACACCTATGGTCCAAGCTCCAAAAGAGAATAAAGCAGCCTGATCAAAGCCTACTCGTACTGAGCCCACTCTGATAACCTGAGGGTTGGGAAAAAGATAAAAACAACGGGGTCAGACATAAGTCTGAGCGAGTCCTATAACTTTAACAATACAATCATTAAAGTAACCAGAGAAGATATAAGCTTGATATACGGTAACGTCTGGGGATGAATGGCTACACTAAGCAGCTTGGTAGACTTAGGATAAACTAAGATAACCGTAAAGACGCATTTACCCACCCAAGGATAATTACTATACTGCACCACACCAGTCATTCCTAATTTTAAAAGTTGATCCCACTAAGTGTACTTAGTAATTTAGTAGTTTCGTGTACCCCTATCTGACTACATAGGTGTACCCACTACTCCCCAAGCGATCGGCTCCCTTACGTAGACACCCGTGCTGGTCCCACGATGGGGTGTATCATTACCCAAAGTGGCAACCTGATAATATCAACGGTGCACGGCTTTATATCTACACGATGCAACAACGACTTACTAACCAGCCCGGGTCCACACACGCATATGAAACCCGTTGGTCCTGCGTTGCCACCGCTAACCCGGTTTGGCCTCTTATAGTCAAGCCCAATATGCGTGTCCCGTCACTCGACTAGAGTCGAGCCTACTAAGATACGTTGGGATATTGGTTGAAATGGGCCCCCACAAGCTACCACCTAAGCTTGTTGTTTTATCTAGTGTATCCCACTTAACCCCTTTTTATAATCATGCCCACCTACATGTTAAGGTTTGGTTAAGTCATCTAATCATATTTCAATTGCCACTTAAGGCACCCACTAGATTTCCACATGCCACCCAAAGCACTTACTTAACCCTTTACCCATGTTTAATTACATGTTCCACTTTGGTTAAGTATTCTAATCTTATTTCCTATTGCCACCCAAGGCAACCCACTAGATCTCTACATGCCACCCAAGGCACCCACTTAACCCCTCATGTCCCTCTACATGCTAATATGGTTAAGTGTTTCTTAATTAATTAAGATCATGACCTCATAAAGACCTCTCACATTAGACCATCTTTTATGACTGCTGGATATGCCGGTTGGTTCCGGGCAGACTTCTGTCATAAAAAGGTCTAACCTCGTGTCTTTACTTTAATCACGTATTTAATTTATGACTAAGACCTCTCACATTGGGCCAATCATTTGTAGCTGCTGGATGGCCGGTCGGTTCCGGGCAGACTTCCGCTACAAAAGGGTCCAACCTCGTGTCTTAGTTGATTAATTACACCTAATTAATCACCCCCATAATTTGTATTAATTATCCCTAATTAATTACACATTTTTAAGAATATGGGTAGACCTAACTCAATAGGTAAATTCCCAATTCCATAGTATGGGTAGACCTAACTTAATAGGTAAATTCCCAACTTCATAATATGGGTAGACCTAACTCAATAGGTAAATTCCCAATTATGTCCATTTAATTTGTGGTATGCTTAATCATACCCATTTCGCATCATTTTATTAACATGCATTTTAACCCCATCGTTCCCCACGTAATTCGTTCTCATAACATGACATAAAAAGGGAAGATTCATCACAAATGTCATGGGTTTAACCAACATAGCATATAGCTTTATCATGGGTTCAAAAGGTGTCAACTTGCATATATGAACATACATTAAACCCAACTAGCATTTAACCCAAACTTGCATTATGCATATCTGTTAGACCCAAAAGTGGTTCTAACACCCAAATTGATTAGAAACAAGATTAAATGAGGCAAAAATAAAAATGAGCACACAGGATTTATAGTGGTTCGGCGAAGAAATGCCTACGTCCACTTATCTTTCACTATATTCAATAATTCAGTTGCAAATACAATGTAAGATTCACTCACAACTCACTTTTGTTCACTCAATTGACTAAAACAAGAAATAAAAGATGATTTGGATTCTCCGGGAGTAATGGAGTTCGGATAATGGAGGTAGTTGAATTCTCAAAGTGCTGAAAAAAGATCCTTCTCTTTGTCTCCAGACGGGGTATTTATAGGTGTGAATTTGCTTGAGACTTGATCCGGGTCGGGCCACGTGTCACCCATCGCATTCTCTTCGGGTTCGGATGAACCATCATGTTGACAACGCATCAAAGGGAAGGACGTTATGGGTATGAACTGGTCATAGCCGGTCCGGATATCCAGGCGCTTTTGCAGGAGAATAACATGGATCATGGGTGCGGGTCGGAGACGCGCAGATAAGGGGTTCGGATCGGGATACCCGATCCGAACCGGATTGGCTTGGGTGCGACTCTCCTTCTCTAACCTGTTCCGCTCCGTTCCATTGTTGTGGCAAACAGGTGGCTTTCCGATCCATTCGAGATTTAGTTGCATTCCAATCCGATTAGATATGCCCTACCAATCTACTCAGTAAGAGATCACCGATCCGAACAGAGGACTCTATCTGATCCGAACCGATATGTTGCTCTGACCCGACCCGAACAACTGCAGCTATCAATCTGAATTGTAGTGTTTTCCTCCAATCCGAACCGAAGTCTTATAATTAAAAATACCCTTCAATGTTTGGTTTCTTGACTTTGTGTTGCCTAGTTCACAAAGTAGGCTAACATTTTGCCCCCTCAAAGGATGCTTCTGTTGTATACGAAGCGTGCTTTGATGTCATCTGCTCATTGATCTATGAGTCTGAGTCGTTGAAAAGTCTTTTCCATTGACGTATAGGGATATACTGCTTAAGAAAGTCGTATCTCTTGATGTATATACATACATCACAAAGCATGCGGACTACTTTCTTCATTTTTAAACAAGTTTTAAAACTCTTCCTGATTTTCAGCGATTCCTCCAGGTAATCTTTTTCTTCATTTTTCTTTGAATTTAATTTGCACACCGAGTCGTTGTGCTCAATTCATTCGGTTCGGACCCGATCCGAAGGGACTACCTTCTTGTACTACTTGATCATTGAATTAACAGGCCAAGCTTAGGTTCGTGGGCCTATTTCCTGGTCCGAACAGGGCGGAGAAGATTGGGAAGACGAGTAGTCACTACTCAAATATATATTAACCCGTTACCTACTTCCTTCCTCTTCCTTTTCTTTTATTAATCTTGCCCAACAGACCTTCAACCGAAACCCTAGTTTCGAGAAACCCAAAAATTCTGAAATTCTCTCGTTGATCTTCAATTAAAACACCTCGGTAGGTTCAAAAATTCACTTGTCTTTATGATAATAAGTTTAAACTTGGATTCACGATCAACCTAACTAATTTAACCATGGGGTTTGCTTGGCTTCGACATCGTGGCCCCCTCACTTCTCGCCGTCGTCGATGGTGGATTCTCTATCGTCTTGAGGCGTTGAGAGATGGGGTCGAATTTCATCATCAGATTCTCAAGCATATAAATGCTAAATCCCTGTTGGGTTTATGATACGAAATTGGGCATGAAGGAAGATGAAGAAGAGGAGAGGCACAGGGTTCGACTTGGATCGGGGCGGAGAGTAAAATGGCAGAGTGACAACTGAGTGTATCCATCCGGATCGGGATGGTATGGAAAGCAACCAGGGGGAACAAAGCCTATTTGGTCGGGTCGGATCGGAGCAAAATGGCGAGGAAGAAAAGAGGCAAGGGTTGCTCAGGTCAATCTGATCCGGTCCGAAAATGAATGCCCGAACCGATCCGACTTTTCTTACTGGGCATGGACATATATTTCAAATTGAGAACATGACCTTCTCCCCCGATCCAATCCCAATATACTCGTCCGAACCGAACCGAAAAAACTTCACTCAACACACCTAAAAATTTATTCAACTGACTTAATCAATGCTGAACATGATCTTCGACTTAATGGACAGTTAGGATAGCGCCTTGCGAACATAGACGACCATCAAGATCTATTCTGAACTTCGCTGTTTTCTCAAAGCTTTATTTTACTTTCTTGCACGCACTGCACACGTTTTTAGTTTACACATATGCACCGGGGGACACGGGCTAATTTACTCTAATTTCTGTTATTGCTTCTTCGATAGTTCCATGACAATGAGGCCCAGACGCTCTTCCCGTCTAGCTGAGAGGAAAGAAGCCCCGTAAACTTCTAGCAAAATCACTCTTGAGGATATATCTTCTTCGTCTGATCCGGAATGGGACAGTGAGTGTCCAGATTACGGGGTTGGTCATCGGGAAAGCGACGAAGTGTCTTCAGAGAATGAAGTTTCTCTGGGTTTCGAGGAGGAAGGAGGGATTGGTGATAATCGAGCACCCGATGAATTTGAATCAGCCATCATATTGGAATCACCCTCGGACTCTGTTGAATCAACAATTGACAACGATCGACTTGTTCGAATTTGTCTAAAATATGGAATAATGAAAAGGGACATCCTAGTGCCCTCACGCTCTGACCGTCCCCACAACCCTCCAGAAGGATATATGACGGTCACTCGATTGATGTGCATGGTCGGCGCCATTCCTCCATTCTCTCCTTTCATCGTTAATTTCTTAAGACAAATGCGGATTGCCCCCATGCAGTTGCATCCCAATTCATATGCCTATTTGCATACCTTGTACATAGCATATCGTGAAATCCTAGGCGTAGAGCTCACGTTCGATGATGTTCATTTCTTCTATAATTTCAAGCATCGGACTAGAGAAACTCCATCTTTCTGCTACTTTGAATCAGTCCCAAAAAGGAAGATAATCTCTACACCATTTAGCAGTAAAGCTGGAGATTCCAGACTAGAATGGTTCTATATAAAGCAACAGTCTGGATGCGCCAGGAGATGGACAAAATCAAGTAAAGCGTTGATTTTCTGAACCCGGACTCTATACACTTGAATCATCACCCTGACCTGTTTTCCTTTTTGTTTGCAGTCGACAATCCCAAACAGATATCAGATCAGGTGTTCTTTGATCGGATGCACCGTCTTCTTAATGGCGATCAAAAATTCCTGACTATCGACGAGGTCCTTAAAGATGAATACCTTCATTTTCACGGGCTGCTATCCGTTTTCCGTAGCATCGGTCATGGGACGGTCCCTTATGCATACATCCCTCCAGTGGAGATAGTTCCAGAGACAGGAGAAGGCTCGGGAATTCCTACGGCTCCTCTTCAAACTTCACCTTCTCCCTCTTCCACACAAGATGATGAATTGGCTAATCTGGCCGAAAAACATCGTGAAGGGTATATTGCCCCCGAGGAAACTACTTCTCTAGACAAGTCAAAATCTTCCCAAGAGTCGCCACTTCACGCTTCCGAAGGGGATGTTCCTAGCACTGATGAGCACATATTTCAGGGTTTGGGGGATCTCCTCTTACCTGAGACTATATATATTTCAGAGGATTTCAGGAAGGATCCTTTAGTCTTCACTTCTTCCGAAGAAACTACTCCTGCTAAGGCCAAAGAGCCTGCCCGCACTAGTCTAGCTTCAGACTCGGGTTGGTTGGGGGGACACACACCACTTAGGATGCACTTTACACCACAGCATTAGCATTCGTTGCACTTCTTTCTTCATGAATCCATTAATTCTAAACTTCGTTTATTTTATCGTGCAGGTACAATGTCTCGATCCTACTACGATATAAGAAAACTTCGTCGCAGCATGTCCAATCCTCCTCAGGATGTCGAGTATAATCGTCGGGATGACCGTGGCAGGGAGGAGAGAAGACCTTATGATCCCTACTGTTCTCGACCCTCACGTTCCCGCTCACCAGTACGATCTGAACAAGAGAAATATAAGAGCTATCAAAGCCGTAGGGAAGAGGACAGACCACAATCCAAAGACTCCTCCTCTTCCTATGAGAAACGCAGTAGAGAGAAAAGTCCTCCAGAGGAAACCGGGTCTCGAAGTAAGCAAAAGGTCCCTGCGACTAAACGATCTAGGACAGACAAAGAGACTACAGAATCCTCTTTGGGAAAGGACACCGAATTAACAATCCTCGCTCCTCCCCCATCAGATGCGGGAACTGCCATAAAGAGGGCATATTTGAAAGAGCAATTTCCCGAACACTACTTCGAAACTCTGACTTTTTTACCTGCCCTTGAACCTATTTCGTCTAATTGGGCAGATGAGGCCAAAGCAAAGATTGATGCGGTGCAAAAACAATATACTGAGATGTTCAAATATTCACGCAATCTTTCTAGAATCATCCGCACTCTAATCACAAATACCGATTCAATGCAAAAGACCGCGGAGGAGGATACTAAGGCCTTAAAAGCTTTAGGAAAAGATTTGGAGGACACGCAAACTCAGCTAGCGGTCGCTCAAAAGGACGCTTCTAATTTCAAACAACAATTCGAGGATATGCAAAAGCGCTATCATGATTTGCTTGAATCTCATACTCAGGAGCGTTCTGAATTAAAAAAGCAAGCTGACGAGGCCAAGTCCGAAGCTGCTAAGACACGCCTTGCTTATGCTGAACTTGAGCAGAAAAACGCCGAGTTAGCAAAGAGGAGTGCTGAATTAGAAAAGAAGAATGCTGACTTGGCTTCAAAGTTGTTGGAGGCAGAGAACAGGGCTGCTCTGGCCGAGGGCAATGTGGAGTGTGCTTTTAAATCTGCGGAAGAAGTCCGTAAGCAACTATCGGAGGCGGAGGCTGATATTCAGGGCTTCGGCGAGCTAATGATTGAATTCTCCGCACACATTATTCGTCGTCGAAACATTTCTTGGATCGAGGACTATCCATCCACTCTGGTTCAAGTATGGAATCAAATCATTGAGTGGGAAAAAGAAGAACTTAAGGTCGATTCTCTTGATGAAGATAAACTGATGGAGAAATACTTGAGAGACGATGAACCGGAGCGCCTAGCTGAAGGGCGCCGCCTTATTGCTGAGGCCATGGAAGAAGAGAGACGGAAGTCTAAACAAAAAACCATTCCCGAAGCTGGCTCCTCTTCTTCTGCTCCTGCAACTCCCGAAGTTGAAGGGTATGATCCCGAAAATCCGGGAATTCCTCGAACCACTTTGCTATCTCCCATTCCTGAAATAACCCCAGAGGTAGTGGTCACCCCCGCTGGAAAGTCTTCGGAAGGTATCCCTATCTTTTCTCCTCAATTTGCCAGAGCTATTACTACCTTTCGCTACGTGATTGAACATTCGATGAGAGACCCTTTGTTTTCGCCTGAGTTGATAACCGATGTTTCTCATTCTGTAGGTGTTGAATCGTCCGAAAAGACAGATGTAGCTCAAGGAGCTACTGCTGGGACAAAGCCCGCTGATTGGGCCAAAGAAGGGGAAGACAAGGCTGCTTCCATTGACTTGGGGGAAGGAAGTGAGCCAACTAAGGTCACCACTCCCCATGATGAAGAAATGATAGCAGCTTTGAAGGACGATGGCGGAGACGGGGGGCATGATGAGGAACCAGAAGTCGCAATAACCGGGGAGTCAAAAAGTGCTGATGACGTTACCTTGGCTGCAATGAAGGCTGACCAAGACAAGCGTTTGCAATTAAAGGCCGAAGAACTAGGCCCTGAGGTCCTCAAGCCCCTCGCAGTTGTGGATGCGGGTTCAAGGTTAGTTGTTAAGCTCTCAACTAGATCTATTACCGAAGAACTTGCTAAAAAATCTTCTCTTGATTCCAGTGTCCCGCCCTCCGGAAAGAAGTCTACTGGCTCCAGTACCGCATCCTCAGGGAAAAAGAAATCGAAACGAATCTTGACTGAAGCCGAGAAGGAAGCAAAGGATGCGGAAAAAGCCGCCAAGAAATCTAAGGCTCATTCCAAACCCAAATAGTGGGTTCCCCTGCATCTTTTTAGCATCTTTGTGAACCAATAATTGCTGCTACAAAAGCAGCTCCTGCACTTTCTTCTTTAGTTATTTCCCTGTACAAATTCATTCATTTGTAAATAAAAATAATTCACTTTTTGCAATGTTTATTTGTTAGTAGTTCTGCACTTATGTAAAAATGCATGTCTATAGTTATGAAACGAAATTGTGGAGGGGGGAAATATGTGTATGCATATGTGTCCCCAGTCAATTTCCATAAGTTATTCAATGCTTAACCATGCAATCTGAATGCTCCCAATTCTCTGACGGGATAGCACTTCCTGTGTCGTCAGTACCTGTCGTTTTTTCTGGCATTTCTTTTATACTCTCCCTCTTTCTCTTGAGAGTTAGAGTTCGAGTTCAGTCATTTGTTTATTCCCCGGTCGTTCAACGGGGAAAGACTTCTTTCTCGGCGCTCAGTCGGAGACGCCTTTATACTCTCTTTCTCTCTGGAAAGTTAGAGTTAGGAGGAGAACTTCTTTTTCAGCGCTCAGTCGGAGACGCTTTTATACTCTCTCTCTTTCTCTGGAGAGTTAGAGTTAGGAAGAGAATTTCTTTTTCAGCGCTCAGTCGGAGACGCTCTTATACTCTCTCTCTTTCTCTGGAGAGTTAGAGTTAAGAATGTCGTTTTCTCATTCTTTTATGTCTTATTGCACAAATAATCGTTGTGCTTCTTTTTATGTCTAAACTGTTTTCAACCTTTTTAGGCTTTGAGCTATCCTGTATTTTATAATCACAACAGAATAACTGATGAATGTAAATGCGTAAAAGTAAATAACACACAATATTTTTATAGTGGTTCAGCTAAGTCGTAGCCTACATCCACTTTATAGTCCTTTATTCATATCATCAGATTTTCCCAAGGCAAGGTATGCCTTATTACAGAGTTCACAGGAAAAATAACAAAAAGTACAGCATTTCTAATCCAAATATCGCATTAAGTGTTGGGCATTCCATGCTCTGGGGACTTCTTCGCCATCCACGGTCGTTAACTTGAAGGTTCCTTTTTCAAGTTTCCGTTGAATGACGAAAGGTCCTTCCCATTTCGGACCAAGGTGAGGAAGGGATGGAAAAACTCTCTTCAGCACCAAATCTCCTGGTTCAAAAGTTCTGAGGCGAACTTTTTTATCATAATAGCGTGCCATCTGACGCCGATGTCTTGCCGCACGCAAATCTGCTTCGTCCCTTTTCTCTTCGACTTCATCAAGAGACTCAAGTAAAAGCGCCCGATTTGTCATCGGGTCATAATATGTCACCCTGTGGGAAGGAACTTCTAGCTCAACTGGAATCACAGCTTCTGAGCCAAAGGAGAGAGAGAAAGGGGTATGACCGGTAGCCGTTTTAAATGTTGTTCGATATGCCCACAAGGCTAGGGGCAATTCATCAACCCACTTTGCCTTTGCACGCTCTAACCGCTTCTTGAGGATGGATTTTATTACCTTGTTTATTGCCTCTACTTGCCCATTCGATTGCGGATAGGCAACTGCAGTATATCGTTTGTCTATCTTATACTTCTGGCAAAAATTTCTGAACTCAGTGCTATCAAATTGGGTCCCGTTGTCAGTAATAATCGTCCTTGGGATCCCGAATCGGCATATAATATTTCTGACTACAAAACTTATCACCTTTCCTGTTGTGATCTTAGTCAAGGGCTCAGCTTCCACCCACTTCGTAAAATAGTCCACGGCTACTATTGCATACTTAGCTCCTCCTTTTGCAATTGGTAAAACTCCAATGATATCAATTCCCCATGTGGCAAATGGCCAAGGGCTCACCATTGATTTAAGCTGGGTTGACGGTGCCCTGGGGATTTTGGCGAATCTCTGGCACTTATCGCAGCGTCGTGAATAATCAGCTGCATCTTTGTTGATCGTAGGCCAGAAGTATCCGTACCGCAATATTTTCTTTGCTAAAGTTTGACCTCCTGTATGATCTCCACACTCACCTTCGTGTACTTCTCTTAGTACACGCTTGATGTCGTCGTGTGCTATACATCGTAACAGGGGCATAGAAAATCCTTGTCTATAGAGAGTATCATCTTGTATAACATATCTGGTAGCTTTGCGAACTACAGCTCTTTTCTCACTCTTCTTTGATGGGAGTGTCCCATTCTTAAGAAAATTCTTAATTGGAGTCATCCATGATTCCTTCTCTGGTTCCGCTTCAAAAGAGAATTCAATTTCCACTGACTCAAAGCTTGGCGACTCCAACGTTTCAATTGGAATTACTTCAGTCTCTTCTGGATTGTCAGAACTAGCCAGCTTTGCCAGTCTATCCGCTTTCTAGTTTTCAACTCTGGGAATATGTGTTATGTTGTACCGCTCTAAGCTATTCAATAGCTCTTTCACTTTCTTGAGGTAGGCGATAAGCCGAGGTCCTCGAGCCACGAATTCCTCTCGCACTTGACAAACAACAATTTTAGAGTCACAGAATATGTCTAACATTTTTACTCCAAGGTCTTTAGCAAGTTTCAGCCCGGCAATCAGGGCTTCATATTCAGAGTCATTGTTAGTTGCCGAAAACTCTAATCGCAGGGCGTAATATAACGACCGTCCCTCGGGAGTGACTAAGACAATTCCAGCTCCGGACCTTCGGTCATTCTTAGCTCCATCTGTATATAATTTCCACGGATTCATCTCTAGCTCATCCTCGGATTTAACCACTTGGTCATTGATTATTTCCTCCTCTGGAATGGTGAACTCCGCAATAAAGTCTGCTAGAGCTTGCCCCCTGATTGACTTTCGTGGTTGAAAATTCAAATCAAACTGACTTAGTTCTATGTTCCATTTGATCAACCTTCCCGATGCTTCGGGTCTCTGCAATACCTGTCTCAAGGGCTGGTCGGTGTATATGGTTATTGGATGGGCTTGGAAATAATGACGAAGTTTTCGGGATGCGATCAGGAGGCTGTAAGCGAGCTTCTCAATTTTTGGGTAATTGCGCTCTGCCGCTGCTAATTTCTTACTCACATAATACACCGGCCTTTGTACTTTGTTTTCTTCTCGAACCAGAGCCGTGCTGACAGCATGAGCCAAGACTGCCAAATAAACAAATAATTCTTCGTGATCTACGGGTTTTGATAAAATCGGCGGTTTCTCTAGCAGTTCTAACAGATTTTGAAAGGCCTCAACACAATCCGGAGTCCACTGGAAATTCTTCTTTCCCCTTTTTATCAAATCAAAAAACGGAACACATTTATCTGTGGCTTTGGAGATGAATCTACTCAGCGCCGCTACTTTCCCTGCCAGACTTTGGACGTCTTTAATTCTCCTTGGTTCTTCGATGTTTCTAATCGCTGCTATCTGGCTAGGGTTGATTTCAATTCCTCGGGAACTCACAATAAAGCCAAGGAACTTTCCCGATGCCACTCCAAATGAGCATTTCAGAGGATTCAATTTCATTCGGTACTTTCGCAAGATACCAAACATTTCCGCTAAGTCTTGCGTATGACTGGAAGACTGCTTTGATTTGACAAGCATATCATCCACATAAACTTCCATAGTTTTTCCTATTTGATCATAAAACATTCTATTTACCAAGCGCTGATAAGTAGCTCCAGCGTTTTTTAACCCGAATGGCATTACAACATAACAATATAGCCCCAAATTCGTAATGAAACTCGTATGCTCTTGGTCTGGTACGTGCATAGGAATCTGGTTGTATCCAGAGTATGCGTCCATGAAAGAAAGAAGTTCATGACCTGCTGTCGAGTCTACAAGCTGGTCAATCCTGGGAAGTGGGAAACTATCTTTCGGGCAAGCCTTATTTAAATCTGAAAAGTCAATGCAAGTCCGCCACTTTCCGTTTGGCTTCTTTACTAATACGGGATTCGATATCCAGTCGGGATATGTCGAATCTCGAATAAATCCATTCTGCTTTAATTTCTCTACTTCCTCTTTGAGAGCAGCCGACCTCTCTGGGCCCAGCATGCGTCTCTTCTGCTTCACAGGCGGATGCTTCCGATTTACATTCAATTTGTGACTTATAACGGATGGTGATATCCCACACATGTCAGCATGGGTCCAGGCGAACACGTCTAAGTTTGCCTTCAAGAAGTCCGTTAATTCTTCAGCGCGACGTGGATCCAATTGAGAACCAATCTTCAAAACTTTCGTCGGATCAGCTTTATCAATGGGAATTTCCACTGTCGCTTCATTAGGAGTTGCATTCCTAGCCTCTGGTTCCTCGTCTTTTCTGGGATCCAGATCTTCAGGCGTTCCTTTGGGCAACTCCTTCGAGGTCAATCTCTCTAATTGCTATGCCGAGTCCCCCTTTGAGGGAGACGAGGCATCCTTACTTTCAACGTTAAGTCCTTTCATCAACATCTTTAACTCGGCCACATAGCAGGCCCGTCCAGAAACCTGATCCCCTCTCATTACTCCAGTTCCAGCTTCGGTTGGGAACTTAAGTAACAAGCACCAAGGGGCGATACAAACTCTAAATTCAGCGAGGGCAGGTCTCCCCAAAAATGCGTTATATGGCGAATCTACGTCCAGTACTACAAACTGAAGCATTCACACTCTTCTACGTTCTCCTTGCCCTAGGGTTACGGGCAACTCTATGTATCCCATGGGAGCTGTCGTCGCTCCGTTGAAGCCTCTAATCCATCCTTCACAAGGCTTCAGATCTTCGAACTCAAGCTTCATTTGATCAAATGACTTCTTGAACAAAATATTAACGGAACTTCCGTTGTCTACTAATACCTTATGGACCAGGGCCGGCCCAATGGTGGTAGTAATAACCAACGGATCATTGGTGGGTGATTGTATCCCAGTATTGTCTCGGCTTCGAAATACCACATCATCGAACATGGTCTTCTGTTGTTTTATAGGGGCGACATCTTCCAAATCATCACCTTCATTCACGTCTAGATGCTTGGCAGCATTCACATATTGTTCCATTGACCTAAAACTTCGGATTGCCGGGTGAGGTCCGCCTATAATGGAGTTGATGACAATTCCTTTACCTTTCTGCTGCGCTGTAGGCTTGGGAGCAGGTAGGATTTGTTTTGGTGTCTGCTCCCCTTGCCCCCTGTCCCTCGGGGCAACCTTGTACTCATCCAACTTTCCTTCACGCAGCAGCTTTTCAATTATATCCCTCAAATGCCGACATTCATTGGTCGAATGCCCATGAGTTCCGTGAAACAAGCAAAATTTCCCTGTCGCCATTTCTTTCTCGGTCGAATCACGAGGTGGCGGTCTTTTGTACTGCAACACATTGTATGTATCCAGGTAAATATTATCCAGGGTGTCGTTCAATGGTGTATAATTCTCGTAGTTCTGGAATCGGGGTCTTTTGTTGGGGTCACTTCCCCTATTTCTGTTTCTTCTGTTACCGCTCGAATTACGGTTATTGTTGTTGTTTCCCCCACTTCCAGTATTGCTATTTCCACCCTTGTTTCCTACATTTACTTCAACCTTGCCAGAATTCTCCCCCGACTGCTTCACGGCGATATTACTCTGCACATTCTCCTTTGAAGCCGTCTCAGACTTTCTCTTTCGATTTGCCCTGGCCTCCTCTCGCCTTAAATAAATATCGGCTTTTTCGTAGAATATCTCCCTTGTGGGGGGTGTCTTCCCAGAAAGGTAGTCTCCAAACTCAGATTCAGGATCGACTCCTTCCTTTAATGCCATCAGAATAGTGGGCTCATGCGGATCACTGACCTCAGTTACAGCTTGGTTAAAACGATCAAGATATGCCCTTAAAGATTCTCCTGGTGCCTGTTTGATTCTCGATAATTCAATAACACTTTTGGACTTTCGGGCATGTAGTCGGAACTGGTTCATGAAACGCTCGCTTAGTTCCTTGTAATTAGAAACCGAACGAGGAGGAAGTCGGGTAAACCAGAACAATGCCACATCTTCTAGGTAGATTGGGAATGCTTTGCACTTCACTTCATCTGGGGCAGCAGCAGCATTCATGAGCCACGAATACCTCATCAAATGCTGTCCCGGATCAGTCCTTCCGTTGTACTTGTCCATTTGTGGCAAGTTAAAGCGTCGGGGAAATTGGAAGTCGAGGATATCGTCGGTGAAGGGAGTATGGCTTCACTCAATGCCATAGTCTTCATTTGTATAATTCCGGCTCTCGGACATAATTTGGCGAATCATTGCCTGTATATCAGCATTAGTTAGGGGCCGCTCAGGTTCCCTGGCCCTAGTGTCCGAGCTCCTTCTGGGCTCTCGCTCAGGAGATGCTCTTCTTCTTCGAGCTGCCTCGGCTCGATTCCGTTCCCTGCGTTCCCGGTCGATCTCGGGAGGAGGGGACTGGAGTCTTTGCCCCCGAGTGGGGTCATTGTTTCCTAATGCTCGTGCGATATCTTCACGAGATCCCAAAGATCCAAATGTCAGCTGCTCCACGTTCTGAGGTCGTTCGAGTGGCCTTCGTTCACAGGGCCTCTCTTCCTCGGAAGATGAAGATTGATCTACTGGTGCGTGACGAACCGGTGATGGGGTTCTTTGCCGACGGAGTTCACTAATCTCCCGACTCATGAGCCTCATATTTTCCTGCATCATGAGATTAGTGCGCTCATGAACTTTCATAGCTTCCCTTGTGCTCTCAAGCATGTCAAGCAAGCGCGAAAAGTCTCCTTGAGTGATGGGCGCAGATGGATTGACCTGATCACCAACCCTGGCAGCTGGAATTGGAGCATTCGTAGGGGCTCGAGTAGAGGTTCCAGCTTCACCAAGCATCGGGTCGGGTCGGAGGTAAGAGGTCGGATCGGATCGGAGCTGGGGTGCCTGGTCGGATCGGTATGCAGCGAGCAGCTCGGGTCGGTTCAGATTGGGGGAATGCACTGCTTCAGAGTCTCCTACCCGGATCGGGTCGGAGCTCTCCCCCTGCTGTCGGCTCGGATTTCCTGCATTGATTCTTCCTGCTGCTGAACTCTGCCCCCGAGACCTTGTTACAACAGCATTTTGCTGATCTTCGCCAGCTCCATTTCCTCGAACAGACTGAACTTCCTTGCCTTTTCCTTTGGCCATGAGTCTTTGACAATCACTTCAACGAATGTAAAAAAAACGGAGAAACTTAAGGATTCACTTCTTTGAACTCAACGGTCCAAAAAGTAGAAAGAGATCCCGGAAAGTAAAGAATTTAGATGAGGGTTCTCAGTGAAAGCACCAAAATGTTAGACCCAAAAGTGGTTCTAACACCCAAATTGATTAGAAACAAGATTAAATGAGGCAAAAATAAAAATGAGCACACAGGATTTATAGTGGTTCGGCGAAGAAATGCCTACGTCCACTTATCTTTCACTATATTCAATAATTCAGTTGCAAATACAATGTAAGATTCACTCACAACTCACTTTTGTTCACTCAATTGACCAAAACAAGAAATGAAAGATGATTTGGATTCTCCGGGAGTAATGGAGTTCGGATAATGGAGGTAGTTGAATTCTCAAAGTGCTGAAAAAAGATCCTTCTCTTTGTCTCCAGACGGGGTATTTATAGGTGTGAATTTGCTTGAGACTTGATCCGGGTCGGGCCACGTGTCACCCATCGCATTCTCTTCGGGTTCGGATGAACCATCATGTTGACAACGCATCAAAGGGAAGGACGTTATGGGTATGAACTGGTCATAGCCGGTCCGGATATCCAGGCGCTTTTGCAGGAGAATAACATGGATCATGGGTGCGGGTCGGAGACGCGCAGATAAGGGGTTCGGATCGGGATACCCGATCCGAACCGGATTGGCTTGGGTGCGACTCTCCTTCTCTAACCTGTTCCGCTCCGTTCCATTGTTGTGGCAAACAGGTGGCTTTCCGATCCATTCGAGATTTAGTTGCCTTCCGATCCGATTAGATATGCCCTACCAATCTACTCAGTAAGAGATCACCGATCCAAACAGAGGACTCTATCCGATCCGAACCGATATGTTGCTCTGACCCGACCCGAACAACTGCAGCTATCAATCTGAATTGTAGTGTTTTCCTCCAATCCGAACCGAAGTCTTATAATTAAAAATACCCTTCAATGTTTGGTTTCTTGACTTTGTGTTGCCTAGTTCACAAAGTAGGCTAACAATATCATAAAAAGAGACAAACTTGCATATGAACATGCACATAAACTTGCATATGAACTTGCACATAAACTTGCATATGAATTTGCACATAAACTTGCATGTGAACTTGCATAACATGTTATACATAGAGGCAAACTCGCATATGTTATGCATATCATAAAAAGAGACAAACTTGCATATGAACTTGCATCATAACTTGCATGTGAACTTGCACATAAACTTGCATGTGAACTTGCATAACATGTCATACATAGAGGCAAACTCGCATATGTTATGCATATCATAAAAAGAGACAAACTTGCATATGAACTTGCACATAATAGGGTAAACATG
The DNA here is from genome assembly GCA_030737875.1 of Allium sativum. Taxonomy (NCBI): domain Eukaryota; kingdom Viridiplantae; phylum Streptophyta; class Magnoliopsida; order Asparagales; family Amaryllidaceae; genus Allium; species Allium sativum. The sequence continues at coordinate 173,221,716 of CM060919.1, forward strand.
CACATATATGCATAGCATACAAAGGTGTCATCTTGCATATGTATGCATCTTATTTAAAAAGGGTAAACTTGCATGTCATAATGTATGCATAAAACCAAACACTTAGCATGCATACAATCAAATACTTAGCATGCATAAAATCAAATGCTTAGCATGCATAAATCAAATACTTAGCATGCATAAAATCAAACACTTAGCATGCATAAAATCAAATACTTAGCATGCATAAAGTCAAATACTTAACATGCATAAAACCCACCACTTAACTTGCATAAACCCATATACTTAACTTGCACAAACCCACATACTTAACTTGCATAAACATAGGGTTAACATTAAACATAGATTAGCAAACTAACATCATATCATATGATTTAAAACCCACAAATCCGCATACAAAACCGCATGATCTCATCATATCTCATCTACTTAATTTAGCAATTGGTTATTAAAGTGATAGAAACTCACCAAAACCAAGATTAGCAAACTTATGAAGTAGAACTAGTTGCTATACAAGAAGGAGATGATGATTAGAGGTTGATTAGCTTGCAACTTTCTTCATAAACTAGTGGAGACTCCTCTCAAGTTTGATTTTGGCGGCATGATGGCATCATTTCTATTTTTAGTAGGGATTAGGCTTGTATTAGGGTGTATTTATAGGATTAGGGTGTGTTTTAGACCATAGGATTAACCCTAGGTTAGATTAGGTCCGTCAGATTTAGGAAGTCTCTAGAACACAGCCCAGCCCTAGCCAGAAAACCAGATCTGGTGCACCCAAGCCAACTGGCTCGACACCCTGTGTCGACAGGCAATTCGACAGGGCAGTCGACTCCCCAGTCGACAGGCCTGTCGACAGCCCTGTCGACATGGGTAGGGCGGGAACTTTCCCGCCTGGCCCCGCTGGTTGAAATTAAAAATCTGAATTTGAATTTTTAAATCTGTTTTTAACTTTGAATTTTCTGCAAACTTCATTGGGCCGTAACTGGGCCATACGGACTCCGATTTACAAATTTTCGGACTCTATTTCGCGTATTTTTCCGAGACGAACGCAATGACGCAGCCCGTTTCCCCCAATTCTCACATCTGAGATTATTTATTCTGCAATTAGTGAATATTATTATTAACTGAAATTCGGGGTGTTACAGTTTAGATACGTATGTTGACCCGAACACCCTACGTATACCAACCTGTGCCGAATTTTTAAAAAAAGAAAAGAAAAAAGGGAAGGTTAAAAGACTTTAACCAACTTTAAAAATCTACGATCACATAAGATGTAACGTCCCGTATTTTTACGGTATAATAATTAATTTATTTAATTATTTAAATAGTGATTAAAGAGATTTAAATGGGTGTTTAATTAAATAATATTGAATATTTAATTGATATAAATAATAGAATAATATATTTAATTTCCGGAATAGTCGGAAATATTGGAATTCACAATATTGTGTGAATTGGATCATTCGTTTTTATAATTCAGTTTAGAGTTGAATTACAATAACGAATATATTTAAATAACGACAATTGAACGTATAAGTATAATATAATTTAAAATCGAGCTCGAAATGGCACGGCATTTCGTAATTTGGCGATTCGAACTTTAAACGAATATACAAAATCCATTTTCAGGCGGATTTCTGTGAAACAAGAAATGCTCGGAGCTGGTGAAATATATTTTACAAATGGAAGAGAAAAATCGAGATTTTGTCGTGTAGATTGTGATTTGTGTCCAAATCAAATTTTCGAAAAGTCGCTACGGAATACGTTTATAATTTATAACGATTTATTTATATTACAAAAGGAATTTTAATATAAATTGAATATCGATTCAACATGGATTTTTAAATATCGACTTATAAATCGTGATATGTATATTTTGGAGCTGTGTAATATTCTATGTAAATATATACGATAACATTTATTTATAAATATTTAATTTAATTACTTTTAAATATATTAATATTTAAATGGGTTTATTTAGAGTTGTAAAAATAGTCATTTTTGCAAACGAACTCCGTTTTCGACGGAACTAATTTTGTTGGATCTGGAATATTAAATTATTGTTACATTTCAATTTTCATGATTTTTGGAGTCAGTATGTGGCCGTATGGAATTTTAATGTGAATAACAGTTGATAATTTGGCTTTAGAAATACGGTGTGTGAGCAAACAGAATCAGAATTTGTCGAAACAAGTTTCGTTGGGTCCGTATTGTCGAGATATAGGTGTGTGTCCATTTTCACTGAAATTTTATATCGTATGTAACAGTACGGATTTTTAGAGGTTGAACGTAAGCTACGGTTGATTAAAATTTAATATAAAATCAAATAAAAAAATATAAACCATCCCTATAAGTACACCACTAACACCTTAAACCTAATTCCTCATTTCTTCTTGGTCAACAGGGAAAATAATCCCGCCGCTACCTCTCTTAAAAGAAAACGTGATATTTTCCTTCTTTGAAAATTTCTAGAAAACGAAATAAAATCTCTCGTGAAACTAATTTGCAGAGATCGGCAAAGCATGAGCTTTGCGTTGGTACCGATTTTGTCAAGCTCGATGAAAGTGTGGTTTCGTGGTTTTTCCGCAGTGTGAGTTAGGGTTTTTGGTGGTGGATGATTTAAGCGTCGATAGATGAATTCATATGTATTTATGAACTCGTGGGATGAAATGTTGTTCATATGTTAATTTTGGTTGGGATCGATGTTAATATGGGATACGTGAATACTGGAGTAGGTATATGGAACTCCATGTCGCGATCTGCTATTTCGAAGGGGAGATGTGCTGATGCTGTTAGAATGGTGGAGTGAAGGGAGAGAAGCACGTCAGAAGTTTTGAATTTGGAATTCGTTGAGGAGAGGAGAAGCGGTTATGGGTGAAAATCACGGTATTGGGAGATGATGGGTTTGCTATTGATCGACTAGAGGAAGAAGAAGATCGTGGGTCGGGTGAGAAGTTTTTAAATAAGCCGACATTATTTAAAAAGGGTTACGCCCATTTGGATTTAAAATCTAAGTTATATTTAATTTAAATAAGGTATTAACGTTGTAAAATTCATATCTTGGTCATACTTTATCAGAATTTCGAACGGTTAGATCCGTTGGGATCGTATGGACGATGGCTATGCAATGGAACTGATTGGAAGTGAATTGAATCTCATTACAATTTATTGCAAAATAAAACGTCCTTATGAATTAAAGATAGTTAATCGTTATTTAACGATAAACCATCCAATGTGAGTAAAGCTCACTCACTCTGTACAGTTTATATTTTTATAAATACAATCTAGTATTGATAAATGATGATTGATTGCTGTGTGTTGATTGTTTGGTTGAATTGTTGATTTATTGGTTGAAATTGAAGATAACGATATAGATATAAATCATTAATCAAATATTGATTCTGTTTATTAGAATATTTCATATTGAAATGAAATCGATATTATTTATATTATTTAATATCTGTGAATGCTTGGAGACCGGTTGGAGGGATCCAACTGGATTCCTCAATATTATAATGCTATTTGTTTTCATATATTGTGATATATGATGTGATATAAAATCTGTGATTGATTATGATGACACTGGTTATGTTATTCGGTATTTTAAATACTATATGAAATACTGGAATGTAAAAAGGAAATTTTAAAAGTTATTATTGAAAATGAAATATTTATATATGAAATAAATAGGATATTATAAAAGGTCATATTTGGAAAATAAATATTGGAAAATATAATAAAGAAAATATTTGGGAAATGAATAGGATTATATAAAAGGATTCATATAAAATGAATAGGATTATATAAAAGAATTTATATAAAATGAATATGATTATATAAAAGGATTATATGAAGTAAATAGAATCGTATAAAAGGATTTATATAAAATGAATAGGATTATACAGAAGGATTTATATAAAATAAATAAAATTATATAAAAGGATTTATATATAACGAATAGAATTATATAAAGGGAATTATAAATGAGATTTAAGAGTTAGAAATAGAAAGGATATTTGCATGAATAATTCTACAAATAAAAATATAAAGAGAATTTGGGTTTGAGATATTGTTTTTAAATACGAAATCAAACTATTTTGATTATATAAAGAAATATTATTTGCATTCTACGTGAAAAATAGATTAAAGTAAATATTTTGCAAACAAAATATTATAAAGGAATTTGGGGTTTGAATTAGGAGTTTAAATGGAATTACTGAAATTAGAAACTGACTGGAAATTAGTTGAGTTAAATGGCTTTCTGGGTATCGATCTGATGTTGGTTTCAACCTTCGGTGTTTACACTTGGGAAGTTGTTCTCTTACTAGTTTATAGTTAGAGGATGATAGAGGTGGAAAGATATTAATGCGTGAATCAGAAATGGAAATGTTTTCCAAAGTTAATAACGTATATTTTCTAATTTTTGAAAATAAGGAATTTATGAATATATGGAAACGATAAATGGGAAATTGGGAAATGAAATGATGATTGATCGGTAAGATTTCCATTTGGGAGTATGACCGTTGTTTGTATACATGTTTTCCTTTGATAGTTAAGTCACCGACTATCAAAGATTTTGACCATTTCCGTTGTCAATACGGAGAGACCAGAATCAGATATATTATTTGAAAACCACTCCGTATGGCATTAGAGTTGCGAATCAAATATGATGAAGATAATTGAAGATGGACTTATGTAAGGGCTGTTCAGTAAATCCTAGGTAGAAATTGCCTAAGATGGATTTACAGAATAGTACATTCGATTTGTCCAGTCCTAGGACAACCTGTATGGAAGAATGTTTGACAGAGTATATTTAATAGATCACTTAAGTTGATCTCTTCAAACGTATATACATTTGGTGACGGAGGAATTCGTTTCTCTTAGCTGTGTACCCATGGTATTTTTGGGGAAATCAATCTGTGATTTGGCGGGTGTGACGATATGGCATTCAATTTAAATAAAGGTGTGATCTATACATTATGGCCTCTAGCCTCATAGCCAGGAAATGGTATAAAATCGGGTAAGTCACATGGATAAGTGGTTAGCTGCCAATTAGGGTGTATTGTCACCTGATCATTCCATTTAATTCTATAATCTATTTCGATGTTATCCCTTTTGGGAAACGGTTGCTGATCCCGACCGTTTGTGATAATACATTTGGTACACTCAAGAAAAATGAGTGACCGGTCATGTTTAGCCCGGGTTACAAGATGTTCTTGTTGAACCCGGTGTATTCCTCTCTAGAGATACACTGTCGGGAGGTGGTCCCATACCTTGCTAGTTGGAATTCATTAACCAACAAGCGCCCGCGATTTTTGATAATGCATTATGTATGTAGAACGTGAGATGAAAGCATTCTGCTCGATTGTGGTTGATAGACACTATTATAATACCAAAAGAGTTTGATATAAAGTTTAACACTTCATTCAAAAAGATTTTGAAATGTTGAATCAAGTGTTTTGGATTCTTATAAGGGAAAAACACGTTCCGTATTATACGACGTGGTCTTATGAGATATCTTTTATTTTCTCAAACTGTTTTAAATTGTTCTACTCACACCAGTCCCATGACTGACTCAGAGTTTATTTTGTTTTGTTTTACCCTAACTCTTGGGTGCCCATATTTGTACAGGCAGTCAAGTAATCAGGTTTTACAGATATACTTGGAGAGCTGGAGCAGGAGGCTTCAGGAATATATAGCTATTGTTTATTTTCGTTGTGTCGTAAGTGTTATACTCTGATAATGTTACTGTATACATATATTGATTTCATTTCAAAGTTATGTATCTATTATATATTGTTCGTTCCGCTGTGAGATTAGTGTTTTCTCTGATGTTATAGTTGTCTTCTTCTTCTATTTTAGTTTTCTATCTTGTCTATTCTCACCCTCTAACTTCTTTCTATTAACAATTCGGTATTTCCGATGCTTGGATAATTGACATTGAGTTTATTTCGATAACCAAGGTCGCAAATCCCCCGGGTTATTACAGTGGTATCAGAGCTGAAGGTTAAGTAATTACCTTAGCTCTGTGGCGTGACTCAGTAGAAATGGGGTTAGCAATACCCTAGATTGAATTGAGTGTGTGTATATATATATATATATATATATATATATATATGAGCGCGTATTTGTTATTTGATATAAAAATGCCCAAATTTGTACAAGCAGTCAAGTAGTCGGGTTTTACAGATATACTTGCAGAGCTGGAGCAGGAGGCTTCAGGAATATATAGCTATTGTTTATTCCCGCTGTGTCGTAAGTGTTATACTCTGATAATGTTACTATATACATATATTGATTTTATTTCAAAGTTATGTATCTATTATATATTGTTCGTTCCGCTGTGAGATTAATGTTTACTCTGATGTTGTAGTTGTCTTCTTCTTCTTCTTCTATTCTAGTTTTCTATCTTGTCTATTCTCACCCTCTAACTTCTTTCTATTAACAATTCGGTATTTCTGATGCTTGGACAATCGAAATTGAGTTTATGTCGATAACCAAGGTCGCAAATCCCCCGGGTCGTTACAGTTGTATCAGAGCTGAAGGTTAAGTAATTACCTTGGCTCTGTGGCGTGACTCAGTAGAGATGGGGTTAGCAATACCCTCGATTGAGTTGAGTGTATATATATATATATATATATATATATATATCTGAGCGTGTATTTGTTATTTGATATAAAAATGGTTTTATATTGTGGAGATTCACTGGTTGAGTGATTTATGAGTTCTGGTCGATCAGTTTGTTCCATTGTATCAGTAGGAGTTTATAAACACTTAAATATGATGGACCGACACAGTATCCTTCGAAAAGAGGGTAAATGATATAATTTACCCAAATTATATTTTGATATAAAAGAATGATTAATTTTTGAAGTATTATAGTACATTGGATGTGTTGGTTGATTATAATTGAAATGGTTATATATATAACCAAATAAAATTCGTATAAGTGTTACAAAATGAATTAAATTTGAATTTAAATCAGAATTGAAATTGAAACCCTGGAAATTTGGAAAGGTGTTTGTAAATGGATTTGGAATTAATATATGAGAATTTTGAAATCCTAGGAGATTTTAAATTGCTTACAAGCGTTGTGAATAATATTTTGAAACGTATTTCAAAATGGAAATGGTTAGAAATGGTATTGAAAGTGATGTAGTATTGAACTCTCTTGAATCGCTGGAAAATAAATTTCGATGTTGATCTGGACATCATCGGTGTTCATTTTCGAGTTTCTAAGTGATGGATTACTACCAAAATTTTTGTTTTTAAAATTGTTTTGAGGAAACAAGTTGTTCAAAAATTCAAAGGTTTTGAATTTTTATTATGATTTCAAATTGATTTGAAATAAAAACCTAGGAATTAAAATTCTGGAAAATTAAATTTAACTTATGAAGTTAAATAGGATGAGATGGTAAAAGTAAATAAATAAATAAGAATTAAACTTGAGATAAGTTAAATAAAACTACAATTGATCAGAGGATAATCTGGAATGGATTTTGGTTGATAAGTTAAGAGTTTGGAATCGAGAATGGAACACGAGTTTGAAATGAAATTCGATTTGGATGTAATTGAATGTTCAGGTTCGAGGATAAAACTGATTGGAATTTGATTAGAATGATATGCTCGACAAAAAGGTACAAGTCTATTTATATATTAGTTTGGTGATTCATGAGCCGATTTGGCAAGCGGCTTGGCTGTTTGATATTCTTTTGGATTGGAGAAGGCCTAGAGAGGCGAGTTGTAGTTGTACCGATTGAGCCATACAAAGGAAGTGCTGGCAAAATTTTTCAAAAATTTCGGATGTTAGAAAAATTTCAGAATTTTTTAAAATTTTCGTTAATAGAAATGAATTAATATTTTAGTTCAAATTAAATAGGTACAGTCAAAATTAAAGATAATAAATAAACAAACAAATTTTAACGCAGTTAATAGGGTTTGTTTTCTACCTTAGCAATTTCGAGGACGAAATTATTTTAAGGGGGGAAGAATGTAACGTCCCGTATTTTTACAGTATAATAATTAATTTATTTAATTATTTAAATAGTGATTTAGAGATTTAAATGGGTGTTTAATTAAATAATATTGAATATTTAATTAATATAAATAGTAGAATTATATATTTAATTTCCGGAATAGTTGGAAATAGTGGAATTCACAATATTGTGTGAATTGGATCATTTATAATATATAATTCAATTTAGAGTTGAATTATAATAACAAATATATTTAAATAACGACAGTTGAACGTATAAGTATAATATAATTTCAGCTCAAGCTTGAACTGGCGTGGCAGTTCGTAATTTGGCGACTCGAACTTTAAACGAATTTACGGAATCCGTTTTCAGTCGGATTTCTATGAATCAAGAAACGTTCGGAGCTGGTGAAATATATTTCTCTAATGGAAGAGAAAAATCGAGATTTCGTCCTGTAGATTGTGAGTTGTGTCTAAATCAAATTTTTGAAAAGTCGTTATGGAATTCTTTTATACTTTACAACGATTTATTTATATTATAAAAGGAATTTTAATATAAATTGAATATCGATTCAACATGGATTTTTAAATATCAATTTATAAATCCTGATATGTATATTTTGGAGCTGTGTAATATTCTATGTAAATATATATGATAATATTTATTTATAAATATTTAATTTAATTATTTTTAAATATATTAATATTTAAATGGGTTTATTTAGAGGTGTAAAAATAGTCATTTATGCAAATGAACTCTGTTTTCGACAAAACTAATTTTGTTGGATCCGGAATATTAAATTATTGTTACATTTCAATTTTCGTGATTTTTGGAGTCAGTATGTGGTCGTATGGAATTTTAATGTAAAAAACAATCGATAATTTGGCTTTAAAAATATGGTATGTGATCAAATAGAATCATAATTCGACGAAACAAGTTTCGTTGAGTCCGTAATGTCGAGATATAAGTGTGTGTCCATTTTCACTGAAATTGGATATCGTATGTAACAGTACGGATTTTTGGAAGTTGAACGTAAGCTACGGTTGATTAAAATTTAATATGAAATTGAATAAGAAAAATATAAACCATCCCTATAAGTACACCACTAACACATTAAACGTAATTCCTCATTTCCACTTAGTCAACAGGGAAAATAATCCCGCCGCTACCTCTTTTAAAAGAAAACGTGATATTTTCCTTCTTTTAAAATTTCTAGAAATTGAAATAAAATCTATTAATTCATGAAACTAATTTGTAGAGATCGGCAAAGCAAGAGCTATGAATTGTTACCAATTTTGTGAAGCTCGATGAAAGTGTGCGTTCGTGGTTTTTCCACAGCGTGAGTTAGGGTTTTTGGTGGTGACTGATTTAAACGTCGATAGATGAATTCATGTGTATTTATGAACTCTTGGGATCAAATGTAGTTCATATGCTAATTTTAGTTAGGATCGATGTTAATATGGGACGCGCGAATTCTAGAGCAGTTGCATGGAACTCCATGTCGCGATCTGCTATTTCAAAGGGGAGATGTGCTGATGCTATTAGAAGTATGGAGTGAAGGGAGAGAAGCACGCCGGTAGTTTTGATTTTGGAATTCGTTGAGGAGAGGAGAAGTGGTTACGAGTGAAAATCACGGTATTGGGGGATGATGGGTTTGTTACTGATCGACTAGAGGAAGAAGAAGATAGTGGGTCAGGTAAAAAGTTTTTAAATGGGCCTACATTATTTAAAAAGGGTAAGGCCCATTTGGATTTAAAATCTAAGTTATATTTAATTTAAATAAGGTATTAACATTGTAAAATTCATATCTTAGTCATAAATTATTAGAATTTCGAACGGTTAGATCCGTTGGGATCGTATGGACGACCTACACAATGGAACCAACTAGAAGTGAATTGGAGCTTGTTACAATTTATTGCAAAATAAAACGTCCTTCTGAATCAAAGATAGTTAATCGTTATTTAACGATAAACCGTCCAGTGTGAGTAAAGCTCACTAACTCTATACAGTTTATATTTATATAAATACAACCTAGTATTGATAAATGATGATTGATTGCTGTGTGTTGATTGTTTGGCTGAATTGTTGATTTATTGGTTGAAATTGTAGATAACAATATATATATATATGTATATATATATATATATATATAAATCGTTAATCAAATATTGATTCTGTTTATCGGAATATTTCATATTGAAATGAAATCAATCTTATTTATATTGTTTAACATCTGTGAATGCAAAGAGACAAGTTGGAGGTATCCAACTGGATTCCTCGGTATTATAATATTGTTAGTTTTCATATATTGTGATATATGATGTGATATAAAATCTGTGATTGATTATGATGACACTGGTCATGTTATTTGGTATTTTAAATACCATATGAAATAATAGAATGTAAAAAGGAAATTTTCAAAGTGAATATTGAAAATGAAATATTTATATATGAAATAAATAGGATATTATAAACGGTAATATTTGGAAAACAAATATTGGAAAATATAATGAAGGAAATATTTGGGAAATGAATAGGATTATATAAAAGGATTTATATAAAATGAATAGGATTATATTAAAGGATATATATAACATGAGTAGGATTATATAAAAGGATTTATATGAAATAAATAGAATTATATAAAAGGATTTATATAAAATGAATAGGATTATATAAAAGGATTTATATAAAATAAATAGAATTATATAAAAGGATTTATATAGAATGAATAGAATTATATAAAGGGAATTGTAAATGAGATTTAAGAGTTAGAAATACAAAGGAGATTTGTATGAATAATTCTACAAATAAAATATAAATAGAATTTGGGTTTGAGATATTGTTTTTAAATACGAAATCAAACTGTTTTGATTGTATAAAGAAATATTATTCGCATTCTATGTGAAAAGTAGACTAAAGTAAATATTTTGCTAATAAAATATTATAAAGGAATTTGGGGTTTGAATTAGAAATTTAAATGGAATTACTAAAATTAGAAAATGACTGGAAATTAGTTGAGTTGAATGGTTTTCTGGGTATCGATCTGATGTTGGTTTCAGCCTTCAGGGTTTATACTTGGGAAGTTGTTCTCTTACCAGTTTACAGTTAGAAACTTGTAGAGGTGGAAACATATTGATGCATGAATCAGAAATGGAAACGTTTTTCAAAGTTAATTGGTTTCAGCCTTCAGGGTTTATACTTGGGAAGTTGTTCTCTTACTAGTTTACAGTTAGAAACTGGTAGAGGTGGAAACATATTGATGCATGAATCAGAAATGGAAACGTTTTTCAAAGTTAATAACGTATATTTTCTAATTTTCTAAAATAAGGAATTTATGAATGTATGGAAACAATAAACGGGAAAATGGGAAATGAAATGATGATTGATTGTTAAGATTTCCATTTGGGAATATGACCGTTGTTTGTACACATTTTTTCCTTTGATAGTTAAATCACCGACTATTAAAGATTTTGACCATTTACGTTGTCAATACGGAGAGACCGGGATCAGATATATTATCTGAAGACCACTCTGCATGGCATTAGCGTTGCGAAACAAAAATGATGAAGATAATTGAAGACAGGTTTATGCAAGGGCCATTCAGTAAATCCTAGGTAGATTTTCCCTAAGATGGAATTACATAATAGTACCTTCGGTCTGTCCAGACCCAGGACGACTTGTATGAAAGAATGTCCGACAGAGTATATTTAATAGATCACGTAAGTTGATCTCTTCAAATGTATTTACGTTTGGTGGCGTAGGAATTTGTTTCTCTTAGCTGTATACCCGTGGTATTTTTGGGGAAATCAATTTGTGATTTGGCGGGTATGACGATGTGGCATTCAAAGTAAATAAAGGTGTGATCTATGCGTTATGGCCTTTAGCCTCACAACCAGGAAATGGTATAAAATCGGGTAGGTCGCATGGCTAAGTAATTAGCTTCCAATTACGGTGTATTGTCACCTGATCTAGAGAAATTCCATTTGCTTCTGTAATCTATTTCGATGCTATCCCTTTCGGGAAATGGTTGCTGATCCCAACCGTTGGTGATAATTCATTCGGTACGAGTGACCGGTCATGTTTAGCCTGGGCTACAAGATGTTCTTGTTTAACCCAGTGTATTCCTCTCTAGAGATACGCTGTCAGAAGGTGATCCCATACCTTGCCAGTTGGAATTCATTAACAAATATGCGCCCACGGTTTTTGATTATGCATTATGTATGTAGAACATGAGATAAAAGCGTTATGCTAGATGATTATTATATTGTGGTTGATAGACACTATTATAATACCAAATGAGTTTGATATAAACTTTATCATTTCATTCAAAAATATTTTGAAATGTTGAATTAAGTGTTTTGGATTCTCATAAGGGAAAAACCCGTTCCGTGTTATACGATGTGGTCTTATGAGATATCGTTTTTTTCTCAAACTATTTTAAATTGTTTTACTCACACTAGTACCATGAATGACCCAAAGTTTATTTTGTTTTGTTTTACCCTAAACTCTGGGTGCCCAAATTTGTACGAGCAGTCAAGTAGTCAGGTTTTACAGATGTACTTAGAGAGCTGGAGCAAGAGGCTTCAGGAATATATAGCTATTGTTAATTTCCATAAGTGTTATACTCTGATAATGTTACTGTATACATATACTGATTTTATTTCAAAGTTATGTATCTATTATATATTGTTCGTTCCGCTGTGAGATTCGTGTTTACTCTGATGTTGCAGTTGTCTTCTTCTTCTATTCTAATTTTCTATCTTATCTATTCTCACCATCTAACTGCTTTTTATTTACAATCCGCTATTTCCGATGCTTGGATAATCGACATTGAGTTTATGTTGATAACCAAGGTCTTAAATCCCCCGGGTCGTTACACATGATTACTCAAGTACTATCAAGAATTTATTTATTATGCGCTCGACCTGTGCGATAAGATGACGTTGTCTCGTAATGACCCGTGTGTGGATCATCACACATAGGAACCAACGACTCGACAAGACTCAGTTATAGAACTAATAAATTACACCCCTTGATTCGACAGGGTACACAAATTTACCTGTGTATCCCAACTACTTTGGTCAATGACTTTGAACTAACAAGCACTATTGGGCATAGCGGGAAGAATGACTGACTATTTATATTGACAAAGAAATCCAAGTCTTGCGAATTCTCAAAAAAGTTACAATTTTTCAAATCATTTCTCTTCGACATTGATGGATCTTCTATAAGTGTGACTCAACAGATTCAAAGCACATCCCGTCGGCAACACAATGTACTTTGGGAGGCAAAGTGTTGACATGCCTTTTTTAGCAAAGCCGTCAAATATCATAGGAAAAACACTTAAGACTCATTCTAGGATACTAAGTCAAAGGAAGAGACTCGTAATCCACTCTTTCATTGGATTGACACTCTTGGGCTGAGCCCTCTCTAACTCAGCTTACCTTAACTCAGCTTTCATAAGGTGAAAATGGTAGAGGTAGGAGGTGGGTTCGGATCGTCATACCGAACCAGGCCATACCGACCTCAATCATGCCGACCCTGATACTACAAGTTTGCAAGTCCTATTCTATCGACCATATCCAAGGTTAAATACCTAATATTTCTCCTACTATTTTAGAGCGAGGCACACGTGTTATACTTCCAACCGAAGAAAACCTCTCCCGCGGATTGAAGACTGGTTCCGCTACATCTTTACCGAACCAAGATGGACGCCACATGGCATACCAAATCGGATCTGATCTCACCTATAAACAGTCCCTTGAAGCTCTAGAAAAAGGACTTTTGGCTAATATTATCTTCTATGCTATATGCTACTGACTTAAACTTGAGTGTTTGAGAGAAAATCCATTGTTGTATTCATTTTATTCAAGTTACGTAGGAGAACAAAAACTGTACGCAGGTTCGTTAACATCGAACCACTATAAATTTGTGTGTGGTTGCTTTTTATCTAGTTCTTAATAATATTTCTTCATATTTATTCTCTTTATACTCTATATTTGGGTGTTGTGTCACTTTTTGGCATCAACAGTATTACTCATATACGAACTTTTAACTCAGTTAACGTTAAATTTGGTTTGGATGTTGATTGTGGAACTAAATTCAATATTTGATGTGTTATTAATCAATAAACTTTATTGATTAAGTGAATGGCTGTAAAAGGCCAAAAATCCATTTTTTAGGACATTTATTTACCGTCAGGTGTATTGACTAAATCAGAGTAATAAAATTTATTTTTATAACCGTAGCAAGGTTTTAAATTTTATTTTTATAAGTTTTATAAACGTTAATGGCTAAAATTGTCGTCACACCCAAAGATTCTCAGTTACACGAGAATAACATTTTGCATATGGAAAATTTTAAGTGCGAAAAGTAGAAATAACACAAAGATTTATAGTGGTTCGGTCCGTAAGGAACCGACGTCCACTTTGAAGGTGTTTGGGGATTTTATTGATTATTGAGGGTAACAAGCACATATCATCATCATAGGAATGTTGGCTAAGTATTTAGAAGTCATATTTTGAATATGCTATGCTTTGGGAGAAGAATAAAGTTCTTCTTCTTCCTTGAGTACAAGGCAGTCATTATTGAGTTCCTATGACCTTGTAGAGCTACCAAATCTACCAAAATTCCACCTTTGTGAAGAATGAGTAAGAGGGTATTTATAGGTAGAAGATTAGGTAGGAGTAGGTGTGATTTGATGACCACAGCAACAGATTTTGAATCCTTGGAAGGTGACACCCATAATTTCGTATCCCTCCAAAGCGCATGGAAGATTTTGTATCCCCTTAGGGCATACGAATTTCGTATCCCCAGGGATATAAAATTCGTATCTTAGGGGATATGGTGGTTCTGTACCCCTTGGGAAACGAAACCTCGTATCTCCGTAAGGATACAAAATCCGTATCCCCAGGGTATACAGTGAAGAGGAGATTGGGGAGGGATGCAAAGTAAAGGGAGTCGAAATCTTGGAGAAACTCAAAATCTTTATGCCGGTTTGTAGGATTCAAATTTAGTGTGGTGAAGCCAGGGGGATTCGAATTATCTTATACGAAGTCCAAGGATTCGAAATCCTTGTATAGAGCATACTATGGGGGATTCGAAATTTGTGTTTAGAGGTGTTGTGAGGCCTACACTCGCACAACAACTCTTGGGGTTGAATCCTTAATGCTTTAGTGACACCTCGGGGTTTGGTTCCACGCGATGGGTTGAGTCGAATGGGCATGGTATGCTTTTGCAAGGCCGGTTAGCTCTTCCCCCCAAAGTACGTCTTGTATTGACATTATGTGTGACACCCAACGGCCGTTAATGTCACTCATAAGAGAATGCATTAAGTTTCGTGAAGCGCAATAGGTAAATGGTACAGAAATTCACAAGACAGATATAAAATAGGCAGCGAAAATTTTCAACTTTATTATCAAAAATAAAACGTAGTCTCAAACATGATACATCAAAACAAATTACATCAAATTTGTCTCATAAAATATCCCATAAAACGAAACATCAGAGCGCATTAACATAAAATCGTATCCCTCGCCACAAGCCATAATGAAATAGAGAGCAAGTCAAAATGGTACATCTCAGGAAATCCAAGTCCGAGCTATAAGAGAAAGTCCTAGTCACCGTTGAGTGCTTCCACCCTGAGGACCTGGGGGAAAAGGAAGAAAGAAGTGAAAACAAAAGGGTTAGACATAAATTCTAGCGAGTTCTTGTGATTTTCGAATATGCATAAAAAAGAAATGCTAAGACAGGTAAATAAAACTAGATGAGAAGGTATAGTGTTATATAAGGTAATGTCTAAACTAAACTGAACATCATGATAGACAAGAGTAATAGGAATAGACAATGATTGAGTAATGATTCACATTTATATTCCTAAAACATACCTGTTTGCACCAATGCTAGTGTAACAGGATTAATAAGATTAGGTGTTTAACCTAATTACATAACATCAAAATTAACAACTGAATTAACGGCAGGTTTAGGTGTACCATAATTACATAACAGAATTAGGTGTTAACCTAATTATATAATAACAGGATTAGGTGCACCCTAATTATTACCCATGCGATCGGCTCCCTACTACGTGAATACTTGTGTCACCCCCGACAGTAGGATGTATCACTCCCTAACCCAGCGACTATACAAACAGACCTATTTAGTGGTATTATAGCGACCTAATTTCCCAAATCGGACCCATGCACACTCATGACTCCGCCGGAACACGCTCGTACCCACCTTTCCCATGTGAACCTCTTACTACCCAATTCAGTAAAGCGTGCCTTGACCCCTACCTAGTGTGAGGCCCATTCTAACAATATACTAAAATATGTACTGACTAATATGGGTTCCAAACAACAGATTGACACAAGCCAAACTCCCTAAGCTTGTTTCCCCAAAATAACCATGATTTAAGAGTCCTCAAAACCTAATACAATAGTAGAACGAGGGACCTCTTAGCTTATGAATAACCATTTTAACCTAGCAGGTTTAGGTTTACTAATAACTGTTGTTTTAATATTACATGTAATTATGTGCGTACAACCCTTCCTCCAAACACCTGCCCACATGTATACAATTCCCACGATGGTTCAGTTTATTAACCTCCATGTAATACATACAGTATTCTAACATGTCATTTACTTAATATCTGTATTAAGTCAAATCTAACATGTTCAATACATATGTATACTATTCATCAAACTATGTTCCCAAATTACAACATGTACATGTTCATGCATATTATCCATTTTTATCAATTTACAACAAGTATATACACATCATCCCTTTTTATCAATTTACAACAAGTCTTAACATGTGTATATTATCTCTTTCCCAAATTATAGTTAAATAGTCCTCAATTTAACGATATGCCTAAATTCCACTTTTTATGTCATTCAGTATTACCCCAATTATATGCACACTCTAATCAAATATAGCCTATGCTTCCCAAGGCCTAGGCTTAGCATATACAAAAAGGAAAAAAGAGAGGAAGGAGAATGGAATCAAATCACATAGGCATATAAGCTATACTAGAAATAAACTAAAACATAGAAACAGGGAAAACGAAGATAGATGCATATAACTTATTAATTATCCAACGGCAAAGGCATATGTTTTACTTGTCACAACGACATAAGTGATTAACAGTGAAAAACTTTTATAGCAATTATCTTATAAACATTGCATATTTTAACCCAATTTTATTTAACTTTCATGTTATAGTCTAAGAAATCAGATCTGAAAATGACAGGGAACTCACAGTGTTTCTTGGTGAAAAAGAGATTAAATCACTTATATATATTTATATATATAACTATATGCCATATAAATGTCCAATCCATTCCTTTTGGTTGTTGTATGTATGTAAGTCCTGAATGTTGTCTCTGTAGATCTAGGCTTCAGCAGCATTCCCCCATTGCATATATATATATATATACACACACACACACACACATACATACATATTTAGAATATATTCATTAAGGCAGAAGATATGAAGAAATTGTGTATATTTTAATAGGAGAAGCCACCCACTTATAGATTCACAAAGTCAACCTCAGCCTTTAGATTCTAGGGTTTTAATCTTAATCATACATGTAACACTGAGTCAACATGAATCTGGCCACAAAATAGTCCAAATTCGCAATTCAGAATCTTCCTCGGATCAGGGTGGGTCGACCCATAGGTCAACCTAAGCCGGAAGTGGGTCGTCCCACAACGGTCTGGTTTCCCCTAGTTTTCCCGCTTCATCTCGTTTGAAAATTCTGAACAATTTTGAATTATATATATAAGCCCCTTATATGTATACAAACTTCTAATGCCCATAACTTCTTCATACATTATCTGTTTTATGCAAACTTGGGGTTTATCTAAACCAGAATTCCGAGATAAACGCAACGGTAATGCCGGTTTCACTTTATTCTGAATATTTTAACTAAGTTACTTCCAGTTTATTATCTTAAAGTACAGTTATAGTGTATTAATATTTGGGGTGTTAAATTCTCCCATACTTGAAGGATTTCGTCCCCGAAATATCCAAGTTTCACTAACATAACAACCACCTACAATCATCTACTCATCCATCATCCACAGGCATCCACTGTCCTTAAGAATTCTAATGCTTGTACGAACATATGCAAAAGTGTTATGTGTATATGTCCCTATACTAATGCAAAAATGGGGCGGCCGACTAATTCAGTTGACCTCTTTGATTCAATATATGTTTATGCCATGAATCAAAAATGTATGAAAATATTCCTAGTATAACATATAAACTCAATATGTATGCATAATTATTCATCAAAATGCAACATCCATATGATGATTCACCCATTTCCATCTATAGAAAAATAAAAATGTAGACATATCCATATGCAATATGTAAGTGCTTGAGCCGATCTATTTCGTAGTCTGTGTGTATATGCATCAACGAGCAACCACTAGCAAACACTTGCATCCACTTGCAACCATTAATCATATCATGTTTCAAAAAAATGTTTCCAACTATTGGATTCTACCTAAGGATCGAAAGGTTCGAATGATAGGATAAATATAATTTGGATGATGAAGGAAATGCAAAGTGAAGGCTTGGAAAAAAAGTCAAGAACCTACTTTCAAAAAGAAAAGGATAAGACGCATGAATCCTATCTTCAAGTTCCCACCTTGCATCTTCGCGGTCTTCTCCCCATTGCACTTTACCGATCTAATTTCCTTGTTATGTAGTTTCTTGATCTCAAATCCAAGGACATGACTAGGAACTCTTCTCACCGATGCTTCCTTCTCAACTTCCATGCCTTCAAGTGTGCATGGCTCCACTATATTTTCCACATCATGTAGACATTTCCTCAAATGGGAAATTTGAAACACATCGTGTATGCCTGCAAATCTGACCTATCCTGTCCACTATAGGGAATGTCCCTACAAATCTCAGCGACGAATTCCCTACTGAGCTAAAGCGAATTACATTCCTTTGTGATGATACTTTAATCAAGACCGTATCTCCTGCTTTAAATTCCAAATCGGTCCTCCTTTTATCGGCATTGGATTTTTGTCTGTCCTAAGCTGCTTTAATTCTTTGGCGGATAAGATCAATGTTCTCGGAAGTGTCTCAAATCATCTCAGGTCCAAGTAGAAGTATGTCCGTAGATTCCCACCAACAAGTCGGCCGTCTACCAAGTCATCCATATAATGCTTCTAATGTTATCATGCCTATGCTTGAATGGTAACTGCTGTTGTAGGCGAACTCCACTAATAGGAGATGCTCTAAACAAGTCCCTCCAAAGTTTAAGATACATAGTCTTAGAAGATCCTCAAGAACTCTATTCACCCTTTCAGTCTATCCATCTGTCTGAGGGTGGTATGATGTGCTCAAATGTAACTATGTACCTAATTCCTCTTGTAAGCTCTTCGAAAACTCACTAGTAAAGAGGGGATCACGGTCGCTTAGTATGCTAGAAGGTACCCTACGCAATCGTACTATCTCTCGAAGATATACTGACGCTAACCAAGCCGTCGTCCTCTTACTCTTAATAGGAATAAAATGGGCACTCTTTGTAAGTATATCCACTATCGCCCAAATGCTCGTATTGCCCTTCCTTGATCTGAGCAATCGATCAATGAAATCCATGGAGACACTCTCCCACTACCATTGTGGGACATCTAAGGGTTGAAGTACTCTACCTGGTTTTTTTATTTAGCCTTTAATCGTTGGCAAGTCTAGCATCGAGCTATAAATACCGGCAAATCCTTCTTCATGCCAGCCTAAAAGAAAACCCTCTTCATGTCTCGATACATTTTGTCTCCGCCCGGATGGATAGTCATCCAAGAATGACGAGCTTCCTCAAGAACATCCCTGACCAATTCCCCATTCTGAGGGACATATAGCCTTCCGTCTCGTCTTAGCCACCCCTTCTCATCCATGGTGTATCTTGAAAGGTGACTAAAAGTCTCTTCTCTACCAAGCCTGTCCAAGATGTCTGAAATATGCGGGTCTTCCCGCTGCATAAATCCAATATGCTCCCATAGAGTAGGTTGCACCTCCAACGATGCTAACAATCCCAAAGTGAAATCTGTATATAGTTTATAATCAAAGGTCGAGATGTACTCAAAGCTCGGCCTTTCTATGAATAGAGGACTCAGAGTCATCCTCTGCCTACTTATTGCATCTGCCACTATATTACCCTTGCCCGGGGTATATGCTATCTCGAAGTCGTAGGACGCAAGGAACTTTATCCACCATTGTTGCCTTAGGTTGGGATCCTTCTGCGAGAATAAGTATTTGAGAGTCTTGTGATCCATGTATAGCTCAAATCTCTCTCCAAGTAAATAGTGTCACGAAGAATTCAATGTGAACACTATTGCAGCCAACTCTAGAGCATGGGTAGGATAGTTATTCTCATAAACCCTCAGCTGTCTGCTTCCATAGCATACTACCATTCCCTCTTACATGAGAACGACACCAAGCACCGTGGTTTCTGTGTAAACCACAAACATATTGCTTCTATCTGGGAGAGTCAGAACTGGGGCTGTTATCAAAGCCCTTTTCAATCTCTAAATGGCATCCTTATAATCAACGCTCCATGAAAAGCGAAATTCTTCTTCGTCAATCGAGTGAGCGGGGCTGATATCCTTACAAAGCCCTCGATAAACTTTCTATAATAGCCCGCCAACCCTAGAAAATTTCTCACATCCGTCGCATTCTTTGGAGCCCTTAATCTTCAACTACGACAACTTTAGTGGGGTCCACATCTATCCCATTCCTTGACACCACATGCCCTATGAACCTTACTTCATTTCTCCAAAAGTGACACTAAGAAAATTTTACCTTGAGCTGACGCGATCTGAGAGTGCTTAGAACCTCTCCTAAGTGTTGGGCATGCTCCTCCTCATTCTTTGAGAATATCAGAATGTCGTCCATAAAGACCACCACAAACTTGTTCAGAAACTCCCTAAACACACTACTCATTAAGTCCACAAAATATGTGGGTGCATTGGTTAGCCTAAAAGGCATAACCACCCACTCAAAGAAACCGTCTGGAGTTCTGAATGCCAATTGTCTTATCAATGTTGTCCTCTGCCATCCTCAGCTGATGAAATACGGTGGCCAAATCCATCTATAATAAAACTGATGCACCTACTAGTTGATCAAACAGGTCGTCAATTCTTGGTAGTGGGTGCCTATTCTTCTTAATGATATTATTCAACTCCCTATAATCCATATATAGACGAAGTGAGTCATCTTACTTAGTTGTAAAGATGACTGGAGCTCCCCACTCTAGTATGCTTCGCATAATAAAACTTTTCTCAAATAGCTCCCCTAATTGCTTTCTGAGCTCCCTCCTCTTACTAGGAGCCATGTGGCGCACTGATGGAGCAATTGGCTTTGAAATATATACTAAGTAAATCCAAAAGTCTATCTCATGTGCAACTCCCCATGTCCATTAATGTCACTCACAAATGGAATGCATTAACTTTCATGGAGCATTTTAAGTGTGTATAGAACAGAAACTTAACAACAAGGCAGATATAAACAATACTAAAACTTTAAAACTTTATTTCATTACAACCGAAAACATATAAGTTTGATTACATCATCAAAACCAGAGTCAAAGTACACAATATCCATCTTGACTAAATCAAAGTACATAAATTGAAAGATATAATTCCCAATACAAAATAGCCATAATTAAGAGAGGCTAAACTTTAATTCAGCGATCCAAGCAATCTTCTAAAGGTAAGAAATACAGCTGTCCAAAATCAAGCTCCACCGGTGCTTAGTTCCAACCTGAACACATGGAGGGGAAAGGAAGAAAAGAGGAGGAAACAAAGGGGGTCAGACATAAAGTCTAGCAAGTGCGATAACTTTAACAATATAATTACCAAAATAACTAGGCTAAGACATATGTTGGAAAATAAGGAAATGACTGTGAACAATTGAGTAAGACAAACTAAATAAGGAAACAAGATTGAACTAAGATAACGTTGAAGCGCAAATAAACCACTATAGGATTATTACTATACTGCACCACCACTAGTCACCCTAAGGTTGATCCCGCCTATAAGACTTTAACAATGATAATGGTAGTTTCGTGCACCCTGACTGCCTTCGTAGGTGTTGCCTGCCCTTATCTCCACTAGGTATACCCACTACCCCCAAGCAATCGGCTCCCTAACTCGTACGTGCTGGCCCCACAGTAGGGTGTATCACTCCCCAAAGTGGCAATCCGATACCACCAATAATGCTCGGCTTATACCTCCACCATGCAACAACGTCTTACCTACCAGCCCGGGTCTGCACACGCATATGAACCCGTTGGACTTGCGTTGCCACCGCTAACCCCTTTTGGCCTCTTACAGTCAAGCCCAGTATGCGTGTCCCGTCCTCAACTTGGGTCGAGCCCACAAAGATACATATGGGTTACTGGTTGAAACGGTCCCCCATTACTTGACACAAGCTATCCACCTAAGCTTGGTCCCCTCTTGTACATCCCACTTAACCCTCTTCTTATTCATGTTCACTTACATGTTTCAATTTTGGTTAAGTATTTCTAATCGTATTTCAAATGCCATACAAGGCATCCACTAGATTCCACATGCCACCCAAGGCACTCACTTAACCCCCTCATGTCCCACTACATGTTTATCTAGTTAAGTGTTTCTTAATTCATTAAGACCGTAACCTCATAAAGACCTCCCACATTAGACTGGCATTTGTGGCAGCTGGATTTGCTGGGCGGGTCCAGGCAGTCTTACACCACAAACAAGCTTAACCTCGTGTCTTTACAATTGTTACGTATTTAATTTATGCCTAAGACCTCTCACATTAGACTGGCATTTGTGGAAGCTGGATTTGCCGGGAGGGTCCGGGCAGTCTTACACCACAAAAGAGCCTAACCTCATGTCTTAGACGGTTAATTACTCCAAATTAATCATTCCCCAATTTGAATTACTTTCCCTATTCAAATTATCAATCAATTCCAAATTTAACTATGGCCATAATTGACTCAATTATGTCCATCCATTTATGGTATGAAAAATCATACCAATTTTCATCACAAATTTATTTTATGCCATTTAAGGCATTTATGCCAATTCTTAATATTAAATCTTTTTTATATTATCCCATTAGCCCACGTTGTACGTTCGTTCATTTAACATAAAATATACGTTAGACTCGAATAGTCTAACTCATGGAATAAAGAGAAAACATCACAACATACATATAATTAAAAATAGATCTAAACATAAGGGGTGAACTTGCATGTGTGAATGATGTTCTACATCTAAAACTTGCATAGGCCAAGGTTACAACTTGCACAAAACTACATATGTCATAAATCCAAATCTAAAGGTGTGAACTTGTTTGGGTGATAGTCCCAAACTTGCATAAATCATGTATGTCATAGACCTACATCTAAGGGTGTAAACTTGCCTAGGCAATAACCACAAACTTGCATAACAAGATTCATATTCCAAACTCATATATTATAAACTTGCATATGTGATTTATGCAACATAACAATGGTGTAAACTTACATCTAAACATGTAATCTAGCAGGTAGAATTTATCATAAAACTCACGCATGGCATAGCCTAACTTTAGATCTAAAATATATGTCATGAAACATGTAAGGTTATACATATAATTTTCCCCAACTTGCATATGATTCATGTCTTAATAAAAATCTAAACTTGCATACATACATATGATTTATCATATGAATCAACATAACCAAACTAGCATATGAACAACATGATGATTTGATTATACATAAGCCAATCATAGAATTACGACATAAATGGTAGCATCATAAATTTACCACATATATGATAACATCACAACATAATATCATAGAATTTACAACATGTATGATAACATCACAATTTTATAACATAATTATAACATGTGGTCAATAATTCACATCATATCCAAATAATCCACAGCATAACTTAATCCAATTAAATTACTAATTATTTTATTAAAGAAATCGAACTCACAACTCAAAGAAGGTCTTGAGTTCTGAATTTTGAGTTCTGAAGTTATATTAGCTTCCCTTTGAAGAAGATACGTTGTTAGAGTTGAAAAGGATTGAATTTGATTTGCTTTCTTCCTCTCTAATTGGCGGCGGCTATGCTGAGTTGTTAGGTGACGGCATGGAGGCCACGAGTCTAATTTTATTTTGATTTTTGGGTTTGAGTCTATAGGTGTTTCTATAGAGTTTAGGATTAGTTTAAGCTGTCCGATCAACCCAGAATTAATCCCAGCCAATCAGAAACCCTAATGAGTCAGTATCTAGTCACTAAAAGGTCATTAAACAAATCTGCCCGAGGGGGGGGGAGGGGGTAGGTCGACCCCCAGGTCAACCCCTGGGTCGAACCTATGGTCGACCTGGTCAGGGTAGGTCAACCCTATGGTCGACCTGGCCCTAGCGGGAATTTTCCCGCCTAGGCCATTTGACTCTGAAATTTGAATTTTCTGAAACTTCCGATGGCCATAACTTCTTCATACGAAGTCCAATTCACGCAAACTCGGACTCTATCTCAACCAGAATTCTGAGACGAACACAATGACGCAACCCGTTTCCCTTAATTCTCACATCTAAGATTAGTTATTCTTTAATTTTTTGTTATAGTGTTAACAGAAATACGGGGTGTTACATTCTCCCCTCCTTTAAGGATTTCGCCCCCGAAATCTCCAAGTTAAGGAGAATGCATATCCTAACATCCAAACAACCATCTACTCAACCATCAAACATAGGCATCCATTGTCCTTATAAAATTCCTAATGTTGTATGAACATATGCAAGAAGTGTGTGTATATGTTCTCTATCTAATGCAAAATCAGGCGGTCTACTGATTCAGTTGACCTCTTTAATGCAAACCATGATAGTGCCATGCGTCCATTATGTATGCAAAAGAATCCTATTGATACATATTATTTCTACATGTGTGCACAACCATTCACCAAAAATGCAACATCCATATGATAACACAACCATTATGCATCCATTAACTTAAATATGCACACACATTTATATGCAATATGCAATATGAAGTGACTGAGCCGATCTAGTGCCTAAAGTGTGTGTATATGCATCCACGAGCAACTACTAGCAGACACTTGCATCCACATACATCCATCATACATAACATGTCTCAAACACATGTTTCAACCATAGGATTACCCTATCTAAAGGTCAAAGATACTAGCGAGAGGACATACTAAAGATAAGATAAGTACAAGCTAAGCGATAAAGGAGAAATTAAAAGACATACCCTCAAAAAGAAAAGGGTATAATGAATGCATCTTCTCTTCCATCTCCCAAGTAGCGTTGCTCTCATCGTATCCCCATTGCACTTTGACTAGCTTGACCTCTCGATTCCTCAACTTCTTAATCTCCAACCCAAGAATGCACGTAGGAGCTCGTCGAATCGTCGCACCAGGCTCTATCTCCACCTCTCGAAGCAAGATCGGCTTTACCACTTCCGCGGTCTCATGCAAGCACTCCCTCAAATGTGATACATTGAATACATCCTGTGCACCACTAAGTCTCTCAGGCAACTCCTCTCTATACGCCATCTGCCCAATCCTCTCCTTAATAGGAAACGACCCTACGAATCTTGGTGCTAACTTCCCATCGGACCCAAAGCGAACCACATTCCGCAATGGAGACGCCTTGACAAAGACCATGTCCCCAATATCAAACTCAAGATCTGACCTCCTCTTGTCCACATAAGATTTATGCCTCTTGCGCTGTCTTCATCCTCCTTCGAATCAAATCGATCTTTTCCGAAGTCTCTCTAATTATATCGGGCCCAAGTAAGACCTTATCTGTAGACTCCCACCAACATGTAGGCGAACGACACGGTCGTCCATAAAGAACCTCGAACAGTGCCATGCCAATGCTAAACTGAAAGCTATTATTATATGCGAACTCCCAACTGAAGATGTTCCTCCCATGTACCTCCGAAGTCTAAGACACACAACCTCAATAAGTCCTCTAGAATATGATTCACCCTCTCGATCTGGCCGTCCGTTTGAGGATGATATGCGGTGCTCAAACATAACCGAGTCCCTACCGCCTCTTGCAAGCTCTTCCAAAATTCACTAGTGAAGATAGGATCGTGGTCGTTCGCTATGCTAGAAGGAACACTGTGCAAACGAACTATCTCTCGAATGTATACGGAGGCTAACCATGGAGCAATCCTCTTACTCTTTACGGGAACGAAATGGGCGCTCTTAGAAAGTCTGTCTACCACGACCCAAATCCCCATATTACCCTTCCTCCATCTCGGTAACCCATCAACAAAGTCCATCGAGACACTTTCCCATTTCCATTGTGGGACCTCCAATGGGTGAAGCAATCCACCGGGCTTCTTTTGCTATGCTTTTACTTGTTGGCACACCAAGCACCAAGCGACAAACTCGGCCACATCCTTCTTCATGCCGGCCCAAAAGTAAACTTGTATCATGTCCATGTACATCTTGTCCCTGCCGGGATGGATAGTCATCTTCGAACGATGTGCAACATCAAGAATGATCTTCCTCAAATTCTCGTCCCGTGGTACACAAAGTCTACCGTCCCTACGTAACCAACCCATATCATCTAGGTTATACCTACTGAGATGGCTCGATGACTCCCCCTTTTGAGCTTGTCTACTAACTCAACCAACTGTGGGTCATCTCACTGTGCCTCACCAATCCGTCCCAAAAGCGTAGGTCTGACCTCTAAGGATGCTAGCAAACTGGGTACAAAATCAACAGAAGTTCTAAAGTCAAACGTAGAGATGAACTCCAAGCTTCGCCGCTCAACAAACAACGGAGTCAAGGATAACCTCTTCCTACTTAAGGCGTCTGCCACCACGTTACCATTGCCAGGGGTATATGATATCTCGAAGTCGTAGGATGCTAAGAATTCCATCCACCTTTGCTTCCTTAAGTTCAAGTCCTTCTGAAAGAACAAGTATTTTAGCGATTTGTGGTCAGTGAACAATCTGAATTTCCCGCCAAGAAGACAATGGCGCCAAGACTTAAGCGTGAAAACAATAGCAGCCAACTCTAGGTCATGTGTAGGGTAGTTTCTCTCATGCACTCTCAACTGCCTTCCACCATAGGCTATTACCCTTCCCTCTTGCATTAAGATTACGCCTAATCATGTCCCACAAGCATCGGTATAAACTGTAAATGGCTTACTCCCATCTGGCAACACTAAGACTGGGGCCGTGGTCAAAGCTCTCTTTAAACGTTGGAACGCATCATCACAATCTACGTCCCATGTGAAAACTAGGTTCTTCTTCGTCAAGCGTGTTAATGGGGCTAGTATCTTTGCGAAGTCTTTGACAAACTTCCTATAGTAGCCAACCAACCCTAAGAAATTTCTCACCTTGGTAGCATTTCTAGGGACCTTCCAATCTTGGATGGCCACTACCATCTTGGGATACACAGCTATCCCTTCTTTAGAAACCATGTGCCCTAAGAATCGCACTTCCTTCCTCCAAAAGTGACATTTAGAAAATTTAGCTTTAAGGCTATGCGCTCGAAGAGTCTCCAATACTTCCCTAAGATGTAGGGCATGCTCTTCCTCGTTCTTAGAAAAGATCAAGATGTCATCCACAAAGACTACCATGAATTTATTAAGGTACTCACTAAACACCCTACTCATCAAGTCAACAAAGTATGCGGGGGCGTTTGTCAAACCGAAGGGCATCACCAGCCACTCGAAGAAGCCGTTTGGAGTCCTAAAGGCAGTCTTGTCTATGCTACCCTCAACCACTCTCAACTGATGGAAACCCGTGGCTAAGTCCAACTACGAAAATACTGGGGCGCCAACTAACTGATCGAAGAGATCGTCAATCCTCGGCAATGTGTGTCTATTCTTCTTAGTAAGCTTATTAAGTTCTTTATAGTCCACACAAAGTCTAAGGGACCCGTCTGCCTTTGTGGAAAATACTACTGGAGTACCCCACTCCGATATACTACGTCTGATGAACCCCTTTTCAAGCAACTCCTTCAGTTGCTTACTGAGTTCTCTTCTCTCTCTTGGAGCCATGTGGCGCACTGGTAATGCAACTGGCTTTGCATTATATACTAGATATATTCGAAAGTCTATCTCACGTTTTAGGGGTAAACCCCTCACCTCATCAAAGACATCAACGTATTCACGGACTATACGAACAGAATGTAAATCATCATCGGATGCGTCAAGGGATTCTAGGTAGCTAAGCATTACTGGACCTCTAGGGTCACAAGGAATATCAAGGGTCTTCCCACAACAAGTCAACAATCTAACTACCCTTCTTTCGTAATCTAGGATGGCCCCGTATCTAGTTAGCCAATCCATACCTAGAATCAAGCCATAGCCCATGAAACCAAGAACAAAGGCGTTACATTCAAACCCAACACCCAAAATAAACACTCTCAAATCCCGACAAATCATAGAAAGATGAGCCGAACCACCAATAGGATTTGAGACTACCAAGGGATCTGTAACAAGACTAGTATCTTGGTGCAGTGTTTCAACTAATGATGTAGAGATAAATGAATGTTATGCACCAGAATTGAATAAAGTATGGACAGGATGATCAAACAGAAAAATTAAACTTTCAACGGAAATTGCTCTACCTCGTTCTTGCAGCGGTGGAACCATGAGAGCCTGAACTTGTCCCCTTGCCTGCCTTGGTGCCATAAGAGCATGCACCTGTCCTCCCGAGGTATACCCTGCCCTCTGCCCTTTCTTTGGGCAGTCCTTAATCAGATGTCCCACTTCGCCACAGTGGAAACAATCAGTCTTCTTTTTCTTCCTACAATCTTTGCTTAGATGGCCTGGTGTCCCACAGTTAAAGCATCTTTTCTTTCCCTTACCATTGTTGCCTTTACCACCTTTCTTGTATTATTGTTGTTGTTGCGGCTTCTTTTGATCCCATTTCTTCTCGGGTGCCTTATTAGCATTGGCACCCTTCCCTTCTTCATGCATTAGCGCCATGTCAACTAGTCTCTCAAAGGTAGCCCCCATGGGGATGTGGGTCATAGCTAACCCATGAAGCAATTCGTTCAAACCCTTAACAATTCTCAGGGCCTTCTTTTCTGGTGTATTCACAAAGTCTAAGCCAAATCTCGCCAACTGGTTGAACTTGTTGATGTATTCTTTCATCGATAGATTCCCTTGCTTCAATGCCAAAAACCTTTCCATATAGAGATTCTCTTCAGCCCATGAGAGAAACTTTGCCTCAAACCTCCTCCTGAAGTCTGGCCATGTATCAACTGGACGCTCCTCATTAGTGACCTCCCACCAAAACGAGGCCTCATCCTTCATTAGCCAGGTAGCTAACTGGACCTTTCTTCCATCTTCCACTTCAAAAATTCTAAACAATTCTTCCACCTCCTTTAGCCAATTACGAGCTTCAACAAATGTCTCCGTCCGTGGAAAGGTTTTCCACCCATTGCTCGAAAGTCCTTACATATATTCGCAAAAGTATCGACACGAGGAGGAGGAGAGGGAGGAGGAGGATGGTGAGGAGCATTTGTTGGACCTGCGATGATGGCCCTAGTCTCCAAATTCCTCCTAAACCATCCTGGTATCATTAACCCCTCGGGTATCTTGGGAATTCCAGACATGCTGAAACGAAAAAGGAAAGAATCAATACAAAAGAACCGAAGGAAAGATATATGGCTCTTGGGGTTATGCTTTCTAAAATAAGCTTTTCTCTTGAAAATGCTTTCCTTAAACCATATTTTTTAAGGTACTTCTTTATAAAAATTGTTTTTCAAAAACACTTTTCAAAATTCATATCAGTTCTAGTAACCTTCAGCTCTGATACCACGTGTAACACCCCACGTCCATTTATGTCACTCACAAAGGGAATGCATTAACTTTCATGGATCATTTTAAGTGTGTATAGAACAGAAACTTAACAACAAGACAAATATAAATAGTACTAAAACTTTAAAACTTTATTTCATTGCAGCGGGAAAACACATAAGTTTGATTACATCATCAAAACTAGAGTCAAAGTACACAATATCCATCTTGACTAAATCAAAGTACATAAATTGAAAGACATAATCCCCAATACAATATAGCCATAAATAAGAAAGGCTGAACTTTACTTCAGCGATCCAAGCAATCTTCTAAAGGCAAGAAATACACCTGTCCAAAATCAAGCTCCACTGGTGTTAGTTCCAACCTGAGCACCTGGGGAGGAAAGGAAGTAAAGAGGAGGAAACAAAGGGGGTCAGACATAAAGTCTGGCGAGTGCGATAACTTTAACAATATAATTACCAAAATAACTAGGCTAAGGCATAAGTTGGAAAATAAGGAAATGACTGTGAACAATTGAGTAAGACAGACTAAATAAGGAAACAAGATTGAACAAAGATAACGTTGAAGCGCACCTAAACCACTATAGGAAAATTAATATACTACACCACCACTACTATACTGCACCACCACTTGTCACCCTAAGGTTGATCCCACCTACAAGACTTTAACAATGATAATGGTAGTTTCGTGCACCCCTAGATGCCTTCATAGGTGCCGCTTGCCCCTATCTCCACTAGGTGTACCCACTACCCCCACGCGATCGGCTCCCTAACTCGTAGATACCCGTGCTGGCCCCACAGTGGGGTGTATCACTCCCCAAAGTGGCAACCCGATACCACCAATAATGCACGGCTTATACCTCCATGATGCAACAATGTCTTACCTACCAGCCAGCGTCTACACACGCATATGAACCCGTTGGACTTGCGTTGCCACCGCTAACCCGTTTTGGCCTCTTACAGTCAAGCCCAATATGCGTGTCCCGTCCTCGAATTGGGTCGAGCCCATAAAGATACATATGGGTTACTGGTTGAAACGGGCCCCCATTACTTCACACAAGCTATCCACCTAAGCTTGGTCCCCTCTAGTACATTCCACTTAACCCTCTTCTTATTCATGTTCACTTACATGTTTCAATTTTGGTTAAGTATTTCTAATCGTATTTCAAATGCCACCCAAGGCACCCATTAGATTCAACATGACACCCAAGGCACCCACTTAACCCCCTCATGTCCCACTACATGTTTATCTGGTTAAGTGTTTCTTAATTCATTAAGACCGTAACCTCATAAAGACCTCCCACATTAGACTGGCATTTGTGGCAGCTGGATTTGCCGGGCGGGTCCGGGCAGTCTTACACCACAAACGAGCCTAAACTCGTGTCTTTACAATTGTTACGTATTTAATTTATGCCTAAGACCTCTCACATTAAACTGGCATTTGTGGCAGCTGGATTTGCCGGGCGGTTCCGGGCAGTCTTACACCACAAAAGAGCCTAACCTCGTGCCTTAGACGATAAATTACTCTTAATTAATCATTACCTAATTTGAATTACTTTCCCTATTCAAATTATCAATCAATTCCAAATTTAACTATGGCCATAATTGACTCAATTATGTCCATCCATTTATGGTGTGCAAAATCATACCAATTTTCATCATAAATTTATTTTATGCCATTTAAGGCATTTATTCCAATTCTTAATATTAAATCTTTTTAATATTATCACATTACCCCACGTTGTACATTCGTTCGTTTAACGTAAAATATACGTTAGACTCGAATAGTCTAACTCATGGAATAACGAGAAAACATAACAACATACATATAATTAAAAATAGATCTAAACATAAGGGGTGAACTTGCATGTGTGAATGATGTTCTACATCTGAAACTTGCATAGGCCAAGGTTACAACTTGCACAAAACTACATATGTCATAAATCCAAATCTAAAGGTGTGAACTTGTTTGGGTGATAGTCACAAACTTGCATAAATCATGTATGTCATAGATTTACATCTAAGGGTGTAAACTTGCCTGGGCAATAACCATAAACTTGCATAACCTGATTCATATTTCAAACTCATATATTTATATAAACTTGCATATGTGATTTATGCAACATAACAGTGGTGTAAACTTACATCTAAACATGTAAACTAGCATGTAGAATTTATCATAAAACTCATACATGTCATAGCCTAAATTTAGATCTAAAATAGATGTCATGAAACATGTAAGGTTATACTTATAATTTTCCCCAACTTGCATATGATTCATGTCTTAATAAAAATCTAAACTTGTATACATACATATGATTTATCATATGAATCAACATAACCAAACTAGCATATGAACAACATGATAATTTGATTATACATAAGCCAATCATAGAATTACGACATAAATGGTAGCATCATAAATTTACCACATATATGATAACATCACAACATAATAGCATAGAATTTACAAAATGTATGATAACATCACAACTTTACAACATAATTATAACACGTGGTCAATAATTCACATCATATCCAAATAATCCACATCATAACTTAATCCAATTAAATTACTAATTTTTTATTAAAGAAATCGAACTCACAACTTAAAGAAGGTCTAGAGTTCTGAATTCTGAGTTCTGAAGTTGTATTAGCTTCCCTTTGAAGAAGATTCGTTGTTAGAGTTGAAAAGGATTGAATTTGATTTGCTTTCTTCCTCTCTAATTGGTGGCGGCTATGCTGAGTTGCTAGGTGACGACAAGGAGGCCATGAGTCTAATTTTATTTTGTCTTTAGGTTTGAGTCTATAGGTGTTTTTATAGAGTTTAGGATTAGTTTAAGCCGTCTGATCAACCCAGAATTAATCCCAGCAAATCAGAGCATATCAGAAACCCTAATGAGTCAGCATCTAGTCACTAACAGGACATTAAACAAATCTGCCCGGGGGGAACGGGGGAAGGTCGACCCCTAGGTCGACCCTACGGTCGACTTGGCCCTGGCGGGAATTTTCCCGCCTAGCCCATCTGACTCTGAAATTTGAATTTTTTGAAATCTATTTTGAATTTTCTGAAACTTCCGATGGTCATAACTTCATACGAAGTCCAATTCATGCAAACTCAGACTCTATCTCAACCAGAATTCCGAGACGAACACAATGGCGCAATCTGTTTCCCTTAATTCTTACATCTGAGATTAGTTATTCTTTAATTTGTTATTATAGTGTTAACAGAGATACGGGGTGTTACATCATGCCTCAGAGGTAGTCCCTTTACTTTATCTAACATGTCCGAATAATCTCTGACTATGGGTATAGATCGCAAATCGTCAACAGAAGCATCAAGTGATTCTAGAAAACTAAGCATCACTGACCCCAATGGGTCACAAGAAATTTCGAGAGTTCTACCATGACGAGTAAGAAGTATAACTACTCTCTTTTCATAATCAAGAATGGCACCATACATCGCTACCCAATCCACATTAAACGATAACCTATAATGCCCAACACGTATTCGTCGCATTAAAACTCGACGCCCAATATAGATATTCTCAAAACCCTACACATCATGGATAAATGAGCCGATTCTCCTATGGGGTTTGAGACAACTACAAGATCAGAAATTATACTAAGGTGCAGACTATCTACTATATAACAGGATATAAACGAGAGTTAAGTGCCAGAATCAAACAGGATAGTTAAAAAGGAAAATCAAACCTCCAATTGTGACTTTCCTAACCCGATCAGGTCCATGTAACGACCCAGAAAATCTGAACCAATTTAAAAATTTTAAATTGGCTAAAATAATGGATTTTAAATATTTAAAATAAATATTTTGTGTAATGGCAATGAAAACTGAGCTTGAATTGACAATTGAAAATGAATATAATTAATTACAATTATAAACAAGGCCTGAAATGCCGCTGCAGTTTCAAAAATTGAATTCAAACTTTGTCGGACTGTACCGGGAGCAAAACAATCCGGATTTTAGTGAAACCAAAAATATTTAAATCTGTTAGTGAATACCTTTCTAACGAATCTGAAAAGTCGAATTTTCATAGCGGAAAGCAAAAGTTATGGCCGAATGAATTTTCGGAAGGGTTGATATGGAATTTATATAGCCCGTGAAAATGGCCATTTTGCATACGACCTCGGAATTCGACGAAACCACTTTTGTTGGATCCGGGATGAGAATTTATTGCTAGGTTTCAAATTTCATAATTTTTGAAGCTAATGTGTGAGCGTAGGAAAAGAAAATGTGTTTTGGTCAATTACAGTTAAATTGGATCGACCAAAAATGGGCCTTTTTGCAAACGGTCTCAGAATTCGACGAAAATAGTTTTGTTGAGACCGTATCGTCAAAGCATAGCTAGATTTATTTTTCTGGAATTTTTCGAATCAGTTTGTGGCCCTGGCAAATTGAAATGCACGTTCAAATCAAATATTGAATGTTTTATATTTTTAATTTGAAGGAAAACTGACTGAAACAATCGAATGGGCCTTCGAAACATATCCCATTGTGTTCGAAATGGGGGTACAACGCTAGGGACGACAGTCGTTGGGTTTGGATTGGTGGTCGCGTCAGAAAAACCCTTATAAAATCTACTGACCAATCAGAATTCAAAAAAAAAAAAAATAGAAAAATCCTTTTCTCTCTCCCCGTAACAGCCGATCGACGGCGGAAACATTTCTCGCCGTTCCCATCCAATTTCCGACCAATCAGGCAAAATTAGCCCCTCCTCCAGTTGAAGATTTTGTAGAGCTCCTCGAGATCTTCAAATCCATACCTAGTTTCGATTTTTTCATTGTGTATTTTGGGAGAACGGACGCCGAGAAGTCGTCGCCTTCACTTCGCCGCCGCCGTCACCAGAAGCCACCGAAGTGGGCCCCCTTCCTGGCGCACGTGCGCCTCACGTAGCTCTTCGACCCTGCGCAACCCGATCGTGGAACCATTGCACGGATTGATCGAAAAATTCAAACCTAGTTTTGAAGATTTTTGAAAGGTATCGGCTGTGTAATTTTAAAACTGATTTTAACAGTTTAAAACCGTTGCAAACTTTGAAAAATCATATCTTTTTGCTGTGTTAACGAAATTCGATGAAACAGGAAACATCGTGATCGTGTGGACGTCTTCTACATTTTAGAAGAGACCGCATATTTTTCTGAGCCTTCTGCTATTTTTGGTGGAGAGGAACCCAATGTGAGATTTCTAATTTATAAACGATATGGAAAACGACGATGTATAAATTATATAGTCGATGTATGAATTATATAAGCGTTGTACACCTCATGTATAAGCGTTGTATAAGTTGTACGTTCGATGTATAAGTTGTATATGCGTTGTAAAAAAAAAATATGTGTCGAAATAAAAGTGAATTGCTATATATAAATATATACATATATATATACGCCCCTCGTCCACAAACCATGGACGATATTTATTGATTGTGATTGGTGTGAAAATTGATTGATAGCGAATGGTTGTTTGGGATTGTTTGTGGTAGATGTTGATTGATTGTGGTTGAAAAATACCCGTTTGTGGTTGAAAAATATTTGGTTGAAACCACATAGGATTAGTTTGTGGAAATGAAATAAATATATACATGCCGCCTGCGAACTAGATGCATGATGCCCATTGTCAAAAACCGCGAGGTTTTAAGGTAGAGCGAGGAGCCGTACTAGGGACGGTCCCGGTTTTAACTACCCTGCCGTTATGCTGCCGAAATTTTGAATAATATTCATGTGTTTGAATTATTTTCATTTGCTAAAACTATATTTATTCATTGAATAGAAAACCTTCATGTGTTGAATCGATATCCATTCGTTGATTAGAAATTCATGTGTTGAATGGTATTCGCGTTTTAAATATAAAAATCACATTTTTATCTATATATAGAAACTATAGAAAACCTTCATGTGTTGAATCGATATTCATTCGTTGATTTGAAATTCATGTGTTGAATGGTATTCATAATTTGAAATAAATTGTTTGATAATAAAAATCACCTTTTATCGACTATATGAACTGTGTAAAATAATCTCGTTTTGAAAGAAATTGTTTTATAAGGAAAAAATCCTATTTTTATCACCTATATATACACTATATAAAATAATAGTGTTTTGAAATGAATTGTTTTACAATAAAAATCACATTTTTATTATATACATGAATCGTTGAAATGTGAAGTGTCAAAAATAGCCACTCGTTCAAATAAACATATATGAGTTGAAATATTCATTAATTAGCTAATGATATGATTTTTTCTTATACATGCAACATTAGAATGAATGGTGTTTTTAAACCTAATGGAATCAAATATGAAGTTGAATAGAAAATGATAAGTGATAAGAACTGTATATATGTACATGCATATTTATTGAACAGGTTATAACAAAGGGGCTAGAGAAGAGGAATAAAATTTTGTGCCCGACAAATAGGTACACATTTACTGTTTTGTTTGGGTGATGATTTTACGAGCCTGTTGGCTAGCCGCTTGGCTTTTTCTTTTTCTTTTTGACATGAGACGCCCGTGTGGCTATTTTGGAATTTTCCCAGCCCCTCCCGTACAAAGGAGGTTATGGCGAAATTTTCCAAAATTTTAAGGCGTTAGTGAAATATTTGAAGTAAAAACGATATTGAAATGGTTGAATGAACTATATTTATATAAATATATAAATAAAACTAAAACAAAACGTGGCCATGCAGTTCGCGTTTTGAAACCGTGATTTCAAACAACTAGTACGGGAAATCCGACCATTGGATTTTCCCGAAACCGCAACCGTCGGGTTCGCCTTGGAAATATCTTTCCAACGGTTAGATTTTCAGATATGTGTAATTCAAATCTGAAGAAAAACAGCACCGGAATCGATTATATATATATATATATATATATATATATATAATTTTATTTAATCGAATAACGACGCTGCAGTTCGTATTTTGAAATCGAAACTTCAAACGATTGTACCGGGAGATCCGACCATCGGATTTTCCCGAAACTGGAACCGTTGGATTCGTTTTGAAAAGACCTTTCTAATGATGTAAATTTTGTGAAGATCCAACGGTTAGATTTTCAGATATGTGTAAATCAAATCTGAAGAAAAACAACGCCACGGCCGCGTTATGGCCCGAAGCGTCGTTTTGAATAAATTGGCTATTTTAAAATAAATAAAAATAGCGATAAATCATTATAAAATATCATAAAGGATATGGAGTGGAAATAAACTGAATTTGCTCGATTTTTGTGGTATTTGATGGTTGAATGTGTTTGGTGTGAAAATTACATTAAAGAACAAAATTGGTGTTGTCGAATGATTTAACCATTGAAATAAATTGAGTTGAAATTCTAAATATACGTGAATTATTTGAAAAGGCCGAGTTAATTCTCATTTCAAATAATTGACCGACGATTGAAAGTCGAAGATGAAGACGGTGGTCGAAGACCGGAGATCTTCACCTCGTTTGGATGGTAACCGAGGTCCTGATTGGAAGGCATCCCGAAATATGGATAATGAGTGGTGATCGTCCAGGCGTACGTGGTGATCGATGGGTTTGCGAGGTATTTAGTGCCTCCGGTTTCGTTCAGACCCAGAACAGACTTGTAAATGAACTGTGTGTCGGACATTGGATTTTATTCTGTGTTGATTGATCTCTATTAAATATACATCTGTTTGGCGGCGGAGAATTTATTCTTTTGCTTAACGCGCTTCTCAGAGACGCACGAGCTCAGAGGTTGTATATCGATGGACATCAGTCGCATGGCATGAATTGCTAGTGTGGCATGCCTAAGTGGCAAATGATCAAGGCTTCTGTTGAAAAGCAAAGTCTTGTGGTGATGATCACAGCACCGCCTGTGTGGCGTAGCTTTGTGTATGACGTGAATTCGCGAGCCTCACACCCCAGTATGAACCAGAAACGGGAGAAGGACCTCAGCGAGGGCATTCGTTTCTTTCTAGCTAGGGTGGTGTCAGTGACCTACCAGCCCTGACATTTATATACTTTTCACCTATGTGGTTGTTGCTGTTGCGAGGCGCCTCGGTTTGATCGGACGATCTGGGTCCGATGGAGTCATTCGTTGGCTCGTTTACGCCCCAAAGTGCGGGGAAACGTATCGTTCAGGCATAATAATCCACATCGGTGGACCGGCCCTGACGATCCAAGGGGCAGTTGCGGCTGTTCCTGAGACATGGGCTAGATTGTCTCGAATTCGGTAAGGACTATCTTTTGCCTTGGTTCATGACGGAAATCCAATTTCCAAATACGTGACTGTGCGGTTTTGATTGTATACCTATATATGGCGACATAGTGGTATGGGGCATTAATGCCATCTATAATTGATAGTTATGATTTGAAATTGTTTTCAAAACATATAAACACTAGCAATAATATCAAATGCCTTTGTTTTATTCGTATTAAGCATATCTTGGCCGTTATAAGGTAAAAACTCTATCCTCCGGTTTGCATTGCATTGTGTGATGGGAACTGAGTCTTATAATGGCTTCATTTTTATAAAATGCATTACGTTGTTTAAAAGAAAGATTTGTTTTAAAACACTGGCAATCCAATGGAGTAAACCCGTTCCACGAAAGTGGCGTGGTCCTGTGATTAGCCAAATTATATATGTGTTGAATAGATTTCTCATACCTGTCCCATGACTGACTCGTAGTTTGTTTCACTTTCAAACTCGGGTGCCCCTTTTTCTACACGGGCAGCCTTGTATTTAGGTTTAGCTGGTTCTTTCTGGATAGCTGGAGCTGAAGATGGATTCTATCATTTATCTCTTTTTATGTTGTTCAGCTCCTATTGTACATATTATGTTTGTTTTCCACTGTAGACATTTATGTATAGCTGTACTGTATTTTTACTAAGTATGATCCTGTATACTGTGTAACTCTGAGGATTACTTTTATCCAGTATATTCTATTGTTCATTATCTGGTGTATTTATTTAATTCTGTTCTGCTATTATCTGTTTCTGTGTTATATTCCGAAGATAACCCTGGTCTCCGTCAGTACGGGATTTGGGGTCGTCACAACGACGGCATTACTAACCACATAGGATTAGTTTGTGGAAGGGTCGTCACAACGTGGTATCAGAGCTTTGGGTAAGCTTAGTTCTGGAATATAACATGTTAACGAACTCGTCAGAAATAGAACCAGTAGTGTTCTAGGACGAGCAACTCATTACAGATAGGATCAGTAATATCCTAGTATGAGTAAAGCAGAATGAAATTACACCTCGATAGACACATTTACATTTGAAGTATGTGTTTCTATATTTTAAAATACCTTTTCTGTGACTTGACACTTGATCTGCTATTTGCAGAAGAACTAGAAAATGAGTGCTAGAAACAGAAGAAGTGATACTGACCCGGATATCGAAGCCCTATATATGAAATATAGAAATCTGGGTGGAAAGCCATTCTCGGGCGAAGAATCTATTATGAGAGCACAAGCATGGATTCGTTCGGCTGAGAAAATCATTGAAGGATTAAAGCTGAGGGATGACCAGAAAAGATTACTGGCCTCCTGGGCACTCAAAGATGAAGCTTTATTCTGGTGGGATTCTGTTGTTAAGAATAATCCAGAAGGTGAGATCACCTGGGATAGATTCAAAGTGATTTTCCTGGAAAGATTTACTCCTCCAGAAGCAATTGAACGACTATGTGATCAATTTTCATATTTGATACAAGGAGATATGACCATCCCAGAATATCATAAGAAATTCAAAGAACTTTCTCACTTTGCTCCCCATCTAATTCAGAATACGAGGAGAAAGAATTTGAGATTTATTTACGGGCTTCAAAGGAAATACTAGAATAAAGTATTGGGGCATGTGAAGCTTCCTTTTTCAGAAATGATTTATATGGCTTATCAATATGAAGATCTCCATAAGAAAGGCATGTTGCGCGACGAAGAGGAAGTCAGCTCTAGTAATAAAATTGAGTCTGAAACTGATCGTCCTGAGGTCAGTACGATGTCTGAAGTCAGTAAGGAGCCCAAAGTCAATCGAAAAAGGGCCAGATCCGAAAAAGAACCAGCAACGACTGCCATATGCAATAACTTCCATAAGAAAGGGCATTTGCAAGGAAATTGTAAATCCTCAAAGAAATGAAAGAATGATGAATTTAAATCGGGCGGAAAGCTTCAAGAAAATAGAAAATGCAATCTCTGCCATTAGGCTGGTCACGTAAAGCAAGATTGCTGGCAGTTAAAAAAGACTGAAATAGTTCAAGTGAATGAAGTGGCAGAAACTCCTGAGCCCTCAGCTATTCAGGAAAGGCCAGATGTTTTGGAAGGCACGCTCACTGTCAAAGATATTCCAGTTAAAGTACTGTTTGACACCGGCGCGTCGCGAAGCTTTGTTGCGAACAATGCAGCTAAGAAGCTGGATCTGAATTTGAAGAAGCTCAAGGAACCAATGACTGTCCAGAACCCGGTTGGGGGTTCCATTGACCTCAGTTGGGTTTGTGGAGTGCCGGTTTCCTTACCATCGCGGCCGTCATGAATTTTACAGAGTTTGATCTTATCTTGGGGTTAGACTGGTTGACCAAATATGAAGCTGAGGTTAAATGCGCCGACATAGTCGTAAAGGCGAAGATTAAATCAGGTGATTATATAACCATTCCCTGTGAAGGTCAGAATGCTAATAGAAAAGACTTCTGGGCAGCTTTGAATGTTTTTCCAGCCCAAATAGAAAATGTCCCTGAAGTCACAGAGAATATTCCTGATCTAGTGAAAGACATCCCTGTCGTCAAGAACTATGCGGATGTGTTCGAAGAAGTTGTTCGCTTACCTCCGCAGAGAGAAATAGATTTCAAAATTGCTTTGATTCCCAATGCAAGGCCGGTAGTTCACGCTATTCGAAGAATGTCCTTGAAAGAGAAGGAGGAACTAGACAATCAAACACGAAAGCTATTATGGAAGGGTCTGATCAGGCCTAGTTTCTCTGATTGGGGAGAAGCAGTGGTGTTTGTCCCAAAATCTGATGGTACTCTACGTCTATGTGTGGATTATCGTGATCTGAACAAACAGACAATAAAGAACAAATATCCATTGCCGCGGATTGATGATTTGTTGGATCGATTAAATGGCGCACAAGTATTTTCACGAATGGACCTAGCTACAGGTTTCCATCAACTTCGAATCGCCGAAGAGTGTGTTCCACTGACAGCATTCAGAGGTCCCGACTTCTTCTACGAGTGGTTAGTAATGCCGTTCGGCTTATGTAACGCTCCAGCTTACTTCGTCGACCTGATGAATAGAGTGTTCAGAGGAGTTTTGAATAAATTTGTTCTGGTTTTTATTGACGATATTCTAATCTTCTCTAAATCAAAGGCCAAACATGAAAAGCATCTGGAACAGGTTCTAGAAATTCTGAAACGGAATGTATTAAAAGCCAAATTTTGCAAATGTATCTTCTGGCAAGATGAAGTGAAATTTCTGGGCCATGTTGTATCGAAAGAAGGAATTGCTGTGGACCCAAGCAAAATCACAGCCATTCAAAATTGGAAACAGCCCAGTACCCCCACTGAAGTCCGCAGTTTTCTCGGATTTGCTAGCTATTACCAAAAGTTCGTTAAAAACTTTTCGAAGATATCTGGTCATTTAACGAAGCTTACAAAAAAGCATTCTAAATTCAAATGGACTCCAAAAGGTGAGGAGGCTTTCGAAGAGCTAAAGTTGAGATTAACAACAGCTCCAGTGCTAACCATCATCGATGGCAACCAAGATTTGAATGTCTGGACTGATGCTTCTAGAGAAGGCCTTGGCGCAGTGTTAATGCAAAGAGGCCAAGTGATTGCTTATGCTAGCCGTTAACTGAAGCTGCACGAGAAGAACTACGTAACTCATGATCTTGAGTTATTGGCTATAGTATTCGCTTTGAAAATCTGGAGGCACTATCTTCTGGGTGAGAGATTTGAACTATTTACAGATCACCAATCGTTAAAGTACCTGTTCACTCAGAAGGACTTGAATTTGAGGCAGCAACGTTGGCTGGAGTTTCTTGCAGCATATGACTTTGAAATTATATATACTCCAGGGAAAGCCAATGTCGTGGCCGATGCGTTAAGCTGAAAGAATGAGATGATCGCCAGCTTTATTATCACGACTTCCTTGATTGACAAAATATCTATTCTTCAGAAGGAGGATAACTTTATTAATGATATGATTAAAAGGATTCAGAAAGGCGAACCCTCGTGTTTTCAAATAGATAACGACGAGACCTTGAGGTTAAAAGGAAGGATTTGTGTTCCTGACATTCCTGAGCTCAAAAGGGAAGTGTTAGACGAGTGTCACAAGTCCAAGCTGAGTATCCATCCTGGTGTGGCCAAAATGTATAACGATCTCAAACGAACATTATGGTGGAAGGCTATGAAAAGAGACGTTTCAATATACGTTAGCCGATGCCCTACTTGCCAGCTAGTCAAGAGCGACCAACAAAAACTGGCTGGATTGTTGCAACCGCTAGAAGTTCCAGGCTGGAAGTGGGAACATATTTCTATGGATTTCATTGATGGTCTGCCCAGAACCAGAAAAGGGAATGACAGTATTTGGGTGATAGTAGATCGCCTCACGAAGACTGCCCATTTT
Organism: Allium sativum; assembly: GCA_030737875.1. Taxonomy (NCBI): domain Eukaryota; kingdom Viridiplantae; phylum Streptophyta; class Magnoliopsida; order Asparagales; family Amaryllidaceae; genus Allium; species Allium sativum. The sequence continues at coordinate 173,264,106 of CM060919.1, forward strand.
ATACCTGTCAGGTCAAACAGAACTGCTCAGAGTCTGGCGCAGATATACTTCAGGGAAATAGTTAGACTACATGGAGTGCCGCTCAGTATAGTCAGTGATAGAGATACAATATTTACTAGCAAAATCTGGGAAGCATTTCAAGTCGAGCTAGGAACGAAGTTAAACTTGAGCACCGCTTATCATCCTCAGACAGACGGTCAGACTGTGAGGGTGAATCGTATTTTGGAAGATCTATTGCGGGCTTGTGTTCTAGATTTCGGTGGATCATGGGAGGACCATCTACATTTGGCTGAATTCTCATATAACAACATCTACCAGGCGAGTCTGACAATGTCGCCATTCGAAGCATTGTATGGTTGGCCGTGCCGATCCCCTGCTTGTTGGGTCGAACCAGGTAATAGACTTGTGTTGGGTCCGGATATGATTCGAGAAGCCGCCGACAAAGTCGATTTTATTAAGAAGCGATTACTCGCCGCTCAAAGCCGACAAAAGAGCTATGCCGATAGAAGAAGAAGAGATATATCCTTTGCTGTTGGCGACTACGTATATTTGAAAGTATAGCCGATGAGAGGAGTAATCCGGTTCGGTAAAACTGGAAAATTAGCGCCCAAATTCATTGGTCCGTTTCTTATTCTGGAACGGATCAGAACTCTCGCTTATAGGGTCAAACTGCCTGACTGGTTGCCTGGAGTTCATGACGTATTTCATATATCTCAACTTCGAAAGCATGTTCATGATCCAGACTTGATCGTGGAAGAGGCAGCTCAGCGAGATATTGAAATTACTCCAGAACTAGCTGTGAGAAGAGAGCCGCAAAAAATCATCGGCAAAGAAACCAAAGAGCTGAGGAACAAGAAGGTTCACTTAGTCAAAGTGCAATGGAGTGGAGATCTGCGAGATTGTACTTAGGAAACTGAGGAGAGCATTCAGAAAGCCTATCCCAGATGCCGAATAGATATCTCTGATTGACTCGGGTGCAAGGTACATTTACCATACTTTGCATTACCATTTAATTCTCTATTCTGTTGCTATTTTCTTCCCATGGATGTGCACTATTTATTCTATACTCTGAATGATTTTTAAGGGAATATAGGATTTGATTAGTATATTTTTGGAAGGTTAAAAACAAATTGGTTGTTGTGTTGTGTGATTGTAGATTTATCAAACCACTTTCGACTTTGTTCCTTTTCGGGGACGAAAAGTTTTAAGTGGGGGAGATTGTAACGACCCAGAAAATCTGAACCAATTTAAATTTTTTAAATTGGCTAAAATAATGGATTTTAAATATTTAAAATAAATATTTTGAATAATGGCAATGAAAACTGAGCTTGAATCGACAATTGATAACGAATATAATTAATTACAATTATAAACAAGGCCTGAAATGGCGCTGTAGTTTCAAAAATTGAATTCAAACTTTGTCGGACTGTACCGGGAGCAAAACAATCCGGATTTTAGTGAAACCGAAAATATTTAAATCTGTTAGTGAATACCTTTCTAACGAATCTGAAAAATCGAATTTTCATAGTGGAAAGAAAAAGTTATGGCCGAATGAATTTTCGGAAGGGTCGATATGGAATTTATATAGCCCGTGAAAATGGCCATTTTGCATACGACCTCGGAATTCGACGAAACCACTTTTGTTGGATCCGAGATGAGAAGTTATTGCTAGGTTTCAAATTTCATAATTTTTGAAGCTAATGTGTGAGCGTGGGAAAAGAAAATGTTTTTTGGTCAATCACAGTTAAATTGGATCGACCAAAAATGGGCCTTTTTGCAAACGGTCTCAGAATTCGACGAAACTAGTTTTGTTGAGACCGTATCGTCAAAGCATAGCTAGATTTATTTTTCTGGAATTTTTCGAATCAGTTTGTGGCCTTGGCAAATTGAAATACACGTTCAAATCAAATATTGAATGTTTTATATTTTTAATTTGAAGGAAAACTGACTGAAACAATCGAATGGGCCTTCGAAACATATCCCATTGTGTTCGAAATGGGGGTAAAACGCTAGTGACGACAATCGTTGGGTTTGGATTGGTGGTTGCATCAGAAAACCCCTTATAAAATCTACCGACCAATCAGAATTCAAATAAAAAAAATAGAAAAATCCTTTTCTCTCTCCCCGTAACAGCCGATCGACGGCGGAAACCCTTCTCGCCGTTCCCATCCAATTTCGGACCGAACCAGGCAAAATTAGCCCCTCCTCCAGTTGAAGATTTTGTAGAGCTCCTCGAGATCTTCAAATCCATACCTAGTTTCGATTTTTTCATTGTGTATTTTGGGAGAACGGACGCCGAGAAGTCGCCGCCTTCACTTCGCCGCGGCCGTCACCAGAAGCCACCGAAGTGGGCCCCCTTCCTGGCGCACGTGCGCCTCACGTAGCTCTTCGACCCTGCGCAACCCGATCGTGGAACCATTGCACGGATTGATCGAAAAATTCAAACCTAGTTTTGAAGATTCTTGAAAGGTATCGGCTGTGTAATTTTAAAACTGATTTTAACAGTTTAAAACCGTTGCAAACTTTGAAAAATCATATCTTTTTGCTGTGTTAATGAAATTCGATGAAACAGGAAACATCGTGATCGTGTGGACGTCTTCTACATTTTAGATGAGACCGCATATTTTTCTGAGCCTTCTGCTATTTTTGGTGGAGTGGAACCCAATGTGAGATTTCTAATTTATAAACGATATGGAAAACGACAATGTATAAATTATATAGTCGATGTATGAGTTATATAAGCGTTGTACACCTCATGTATAAGCGTTGTATAAGTTGTACGTTCGATGTATAAGTTGTATATGCGTTGTAAAAAAATTTATATATGTGTCGAAATAAAAGTGAATTGCTATATATATATATATATATATATATATATACGCCCCTCGTCCACAAACCATGGACGATATTTATTGATTATGATTGGTGTGAAAATTGATTGATAGCGAATGGTTGTTTTGGATTGTTTGTGGTTGAAAAATACCCGTTTGTGGTTGAAAAATATTTGGTTGAAACCACATAGGATTAGTTTGTGGAAATGAAATAAATATATACATGCCGCCTGTGTGCGAACTAGATGCATGATCCCCATTGTCAAAAACCGCGAGGTTTTAAGGTAGAGCGAGGAGCCGTACTAGGGACGGTCCCGGTTTTAACTACCCTGCCGTTATGCTACCGAAATTTTGAATAATATTCATGTGTTTGAATTATTTTCATTTGCTAAAACTATATTTATTCATTGAATAGAAAACCTTCATGTGTTAAATCGATATCCATTCGTTGATTAGAAATTCATGTGTTGAATGGTATTCGCGTTTTAAATATAAAAATCACATTTTTATCTATATATAGAAACTGTAGAAAACCTTCAGGTGTTGAATCGATATTCATTCGTTGATTTGAAATTCATGTGTTGAATGGTATTCATATTTTGAAATAAATTGTTTGATAATAAAAATCACCTTTTATCGACTATACGAACTGTGTAAAATAATCTCGTTTTGAAAGAAATTGTTTTATAAGGAAAAAATCCTATTTTTATCACCTATATATACACTATATAAAATAATAGTGTTTTGAAATGAATTGTTTTACAATAAAAATCACATTTTTATTATATACATGAATCGTTGAAATGTGAAGTGTCAAAAATAGCCACTCGTTCAAATAAACATATATGAGTTGAAATATTCATTAATTAGCTAATGATATGATTTTTGCCTATACATGCAACATTATAATGAATGGTGTTTTAAAACCAAATGGAATCAAATATGAAGTTGAATAGAAAATGATAAGTGATAAGAACTATATATATGTACATGCATATTTATTGAGCAGGTTATAGCAAAGGGGCTAGAGAAGAGGAATAAAATTTTGTGCCCGACAAATAGGTACACATTTACTGTTTTGTTTGGGTGATGATTTTATGAGCCTGTTGGCTAGCCGCTTGGCTTTTTCTTTTTGACATGAGACGCCCGTGTGGCTATTTGGGAATTTTCACAGCCCCTCCCGTACAATGGAGGTTATGGCGAAATTTTCCAAAATTTTAAGGCGTTAGTGAAATATTTGAAGTAAAAACGATATTGAAATGGTTGAATGAACTATATTTATATAAATATATAAATATAAATAAAACTAAAACGAAACGTGGCCGTGCAGTTCGCATTTTGAAACCGTGATTTCAAACAACTAGTACGGGAAATCCGACCATTGGATTTCCCCGAAACCGCAACCGTCGGGTTCGCCTTGGAAATATCTTTCCAACGGCACCAACCTTGTAAAAATCCAACGGTTAGATTTTCAGATATGTGTAATTCAAATCTGAAGAAAAACAGCGCCAGAATCGATTATATATATATATATATATATATATATAAATATAATTATATTTAATCGAATAACGACGCTGTAGTTCGTATTTTGAAATCGAAACTTCAAACGATTGTACCGGGAGATCCGACCGTCGGATTTTCCCGAAACTGGAACCGTTGGATTCGTTTTGAAAAGACCTTTCTAATGATGTAAATTTTGTGAAGATCCAACGGTTAGATTTTCAGATATTTGTAAATCAAATCAGAAGAAAAACAGCGCCACGGCCGCGTTATGGCCCGAAGCGTCGTTTTGAATAAATTGGCTATTTTAAAATAAATAAAAATAGCGATAAATCGTTATAAAATATCATAAACGATATGGAGTGGAAATAAACTGAATTTGCTCGATTTATGTGGTATTGGATGGTTGAATGTGTTTGGTGTGAAAATTACATTAAAGAACAAAATTGGTTTTGTCGAATGATTTAACCATTGAAATAAATTGATTTGAAATTCTAAATATACGTGAATTATTTGAAAAGGCCGAGTTAATTCTCATTTCAAATAATTGACCGACGATTGAAAGTCGAAGATGAAGACGGTGGTCGAAGACCGGAGATCTTCACCTCATTTGGATGGTAACCGAGGTCCTGATTGGGAGGCATCCCGAAATATGGATAATGAGTGGTGATCGTCCAGGCGTACGTGGTGATCGATGGGTTTGCGAGGTATTTAGTGCCTCCGGTTTCGTTCAGACCCAGAACGGACTTGTAAATGGACTGTGTGTCGGACATTGGATTTTATTCTGTGTTGATTGTTCTCTATTAAATATACATCTGTTTGGCGGCGGAGAATTTATTCTTTTGCTTAACGCCCTTCTCAGAGACGCACGAGCTCAGAGGTTGTATATCGATGGACATCAGTCGCATGGCATGAATTGCTAGTGTGGCATGCCTAAGTGGCAAATGATCAAGGCTTCTGTTGAAAAGCAAAGTCTTGTGGTGATGATCACAGCACCGCCTGTGTGGCGTAGCTTTGTGTATGACGTGAATTCGCGAGCCTCACACCCCGGTATGAACCTGAAACGGGAGAAGGACCTCATGGAGGGCATGCGTTTCTTTCTAGCTAGGGTGGTGTCAGTGACCTACCAGCCCTGACATTTATATACTTTTCACCTATGTGGTTGTTGCTGTTGCGAGGCGCCTCGGTTTGTTCAGACGATCCGGGTCCGATGGAGTCATTCGTTGGCTCGTTTACGCCCCAAAGGGCGGGGAAACGTATCGTTCAGGCATAATAATCCACATCGGTGGACCGGCCCTGACAATCCAAGGGGAAGTTGCGGCTGTTCCTGAGACATGGGCTTGATTGTCTCGAATTCGGTAAGGACTATCTTTTGCCTTGGTTCATGACGGAAATCCAATTTCCAAATATGTGACTGTGCGGTTTTGATTGTATACCTATATATGGCGACATAGTGGTATGGGGCATTAATGCCGTCTATGATTGATAGTTATGATTTGAAATTGTTTTCAAAACATATAAACACTAGCAATAATATCAAATGCCTTTGTTTTATTCGTATTAAGCATATCTTGGCCGTTATAAGGTAAAAACTCTATCCTCCGGTTTGCGTTGCATAGTGTGATGGGAACTGAGTCTTATAATGGCTTCATTTTTATAAAATGCATTACATTGTTTAAGAGAAAGATTTGTTTTAAAACATTGGAAATACAATGGAGTAAACCCGTTCCACGAAAGTGGCGTGGTCCTGTGATTAGCCAAATTATATATGTGTTGAATAGATTTCTCATACCAGTCCCATGACTGACTCGTAGTTTGTTTCACTTTCAAACTCGGGTGCCCCTTTTTCTACATGGGCAGCCTTGTATTCAGGTTTAGCTGGTTCTTTCTGGATAGTTGGAGCTGAAGATGGATTCTATCATTTATCTCTTTTTATGCTGTTCAGCTCCTATTGTACATATTATGTTTGTTTTCCGCTGTAGACATTTATGTATAGCTGTACTGTATTTTTACTAAGTATGATCCTGTATACTGTGTAACTCTGAGGATTACTTTTATCCAGTATATTCTATTGTTCATTATCTGGTGTATTTATTTAATTCTGTTCTACTATTATCTGTTTCTGTGTTATATTCCGAAGATAACCCTGGTCTCCGTCAGTACGGGATTTGGGGTCGTCACAACGACGGCATTACTAACCACATAGGATTAGTTTGTGGAAGGGTCGTCACAACGTGGTATCAGAGCTTTGGGTAAGCTTAGTTCTGGAATATAACATGTTAACGAACTCGTCAGAAATAGAACCCGTAGTGTTCTAGGACGAGCAACTCATTACAGATAGGATCAGTAATATCCTAGTATGAGTAAAGCAGAATGAAATTACACCTCGATAGACACATTTACATTTGAAGTATGTGTTTCTATATTTTAAAATACCTTTTCTGTGACCTGACACTTGATCTGCTATTTGCAGAAGAACTAGAAAATGAGTGCCAGAAACAGAAGAAGTGATACTGACCCGGATATCGAAGCCCTATATATGAAATATAGAAATCTGGGTGGAAAGCCATTCTCGGGCGAAGAATCTATTATGAGAGCACAAGCATGGATTCGTTCGGCTGAGAAAATCTTTGAAGGATTAAAGCTGAGGGATGACCAGAAAAGATTACTGGCCTCCTGGGCACTCAAAGACGAAGCTTTATTCTGGTGGGATTCTGTTGTTAAAAATAATCCAGAAGGTGAGATCACCTGGGATAGATTCAAAGTGATTTTCCTGGAAAGATTTACTCCTCCAGAAGCAATTGAACGACTATGTGATGAATTTTCATATTTGATACAAGGAGATATTACCATCCCAGAATATCATAAGAAATTCAAAGAACTTTCTCACTTTGCTCCCCATCTAATTCAGAATACGAGGAGAAAGAATTTGAGATTTATTTACGGGCTTCAAAGGAAATACCAGAATAAAGTATTGGGGCATGTGAAGCTTCCTTTTTCAGAAATGATTTATATGGCTTATCAATATGAAGATCTCCATAAGAAAGGCATGTTGCGCGATGAAGACGAAGTCAGCTCTAGTAATAAAATTGAGTCTGAAACTGATCGTCCTGAGGCCAGTACGATGTCTGAAGTCAGTAAGGAGCCCAAAGTCAATCGAAAAAGGGCTAGATCCGAAAAAGAACCAGCAACGACTGCCATATGCAATAACTGCCATAAGAAAGGGCATTTGCAAGGAAATTGTAAATCCTCGAAGAAACGAAAGAATGATGGATTTAAATCGGGCGGAAAGCTTCAAGAAAATAGAAAATGCAATCTCTACCATCAGGTTGGTCACGTAAAGCAAGATTCCTGGCAGTTGAAAATGACTGAAATAGTTCAACTGAATGAAGTGGCAGAAACTCCTGAGCCCTCAGCTATTCAGGAAAGGCCAGATGTTTTGGAAGGCACGCTCACTGTCAAAGATATTCCAGTTAAAGTATTGTTTGACACCGGCGCGTCGCGAAGCTTTGTTGCGAAGAATGCAACTAAGAAGCTGGATCTGAATTTGAAGAAGCTCAAGGAACCAATGACTGTCCAGAACCCGGTTGGGGGTTCCATTGACCATAGTTGGGTTTGTGGAGTGCCGGTTTCCTTTTCTCGTTATCGGTTCCCTACCATCGCGGCCGTCGTGAATTTTACAGAGTTTGATCTTATCTTGGGGTTAGACTGGTTGACCAAATATGAAGCTGAGGTTAAATGCGCCGACAGAGTCGTAAAGGCGAAGATTAAATCAGGTGATTATATAACCATTTCCTGTGAAGGTCAGAATGCTAATAGAAAAGACTTCTGGGCAGCTTTGAATGTTTCTCCAGCCCAAATAGAAAATGTCCCTGAAGTCACAGAGAATATTCCCGATCTAGTGAAAGACATCCCTGTCGTCAAGAACTATGCGGATGTGTTCGAAGAAGTTGTTCGCTTACCTCCGCAGAGAGAAATAGATTTCAAAATTGCTTTGATTCCCAATGCAAGGTCGGTAGTTCACGCTATTTGAAGAATGTCCTTGAAAGAGAAGGAGGAACTAGACAATCAAACACGACAGCTAGTATGGAAGGGTCTGATCAGGCCTAGTTTCTCTGATTGGGGAGAAGCAGTGGTGTTTGTCCCGAAATCTGACGGTACTCTACGTCTATGTGTGGATTATCGTGATTTGAACAAACATACAATAAAGAACAAATATCCATTGCCGCGGATTGATGATTTGTTGGATCGATTAAATGGCGCACAAGTATTTTCACGAATGGACCTAGCTACAGGTTTCCATCAACTTTGAATCGCCGAAGAGTGTGTTCCACTGACAGCATTCAGAGGTCCCGACTTATTCTACGAGTGGTTAGTAATGCCGTTCGGCTTATGTAACGCTCCAGCTTACTTCATCGACCTGATGAATAGAGTGTTCAGAGGAGTTTTGAATAAATTTGTTCTGGTTTTTATTGACGATATTCTAATCTTCTCTAAATCAAAGGCCGAACATGAAAAGCATCTAGAACAGGTTCTAGAAATTCTGAAACGGAATGTATTAAAAGCCATATTTTCCAAATGTATCTTCTTGCAAGATGAAGTGAAATTTCTGGGCCACGTTGTATCGAAAGAAGGAATTGCTGTGGACCCAAGCAAAATCACAGCCATTCAGAACTGGAAACAGCCCAATACCCCCACTGAAGTCCGCAGTTTTCTCGGATTGGCTAGCTATTACCGAAAGTTCGTTAAAAAATTTTCGAAGATATCTGGTCATTTAACGAAGCTTACAAAGAAGCATTATAAATTCAAATGGACTCCAGAAAGTGAGGAGGTTTTCGAAGAGCTAAAGTTGAGATTAACAACAGCTCCAGTGCTAACCATCATCAATGGCAACCAAGATTTGAAAGTCTGGACTGATGCTTCTAGAGAAGGCCTTGGCGCAGTGTTAATGCAAAGAGGCCAAGTGATTGCTTATGCTAGCCGTCAACTAAAGCCGCACGAGAAGAACTACGTAACTCATGATCTTGAGTTATTGGCTATTGTATTTGCTTTGAAAATCTGGAGGCACTATCTTCTGGGTGAGAGATTTGAACTGTTTACAGATCACCAATCGTTAAAGTACCTGTTCACTCAGAAGGACTTGAATTTGAGGCAGCAACGTTGGCTGGAGTTTCTTGCAGCATATGACTTTGAAATTATATATACTCCAGGGAAAGCCAATGTCGTGGCCGACGCGTTAAGCCGAAAGAATGAGATGATCGCCAGCTTTATTATCACGACTTCCTTGATTGACAAAATATCTATTCTTCAGAAGGAGGATAACTTTATTAAGGATATGATTAAAAGGATTCAGAAAGGCGAACCCTCGTGTTTTCAAATAGATAACGACGAGACCTTGAGGTTAAAAGGAAGGATTTGTGTTCCTGACATTCCTGAGCTCAAAAGGGAAGTGTTAGACGAGTGTCACAAGTCCAAGCTGAGTATCCATCCTGGTGTGGCCAAAATGTATAACGATCTCAAACGAACATTCTAGTGGAAGGCTATGAAAAGAGACGTTTCAATATACGTTAGCCGATGCCCTACTTGCCAGCTAGTCAAGAGCGACCAACAAAAACTGGCTGGATTGTTGCAACCGCTAGAAGTTCCAGGCTAAAAGTGGGAACATATTTCTATGGATTTCATTGATGGTCTGCCCAGAACCAGAAAAGGGAATGACAGTATTTGGGTGATAGTAGATCGCTTCACGAAGACTGCCCATTTTATACCTGTCAGGTCAAACAGAACTGCTCAGAGTCTGGCGCAGATATACTTCAGGGAAATAGTTAGACTACATGGAGTGCCGCTCAGTATAGTCAGTGATAGAGATACAATATTTACTAGCAAATTCTGGGAAGCATTTCAAGTCGAGCTAGGAACGAAGTTAAACTTGAGCACCGCTTATCATCCTCAGACAGACGGTCAGACTGAGAGGGTGAATCGTATTTTGGAAGATCTATTGCGGGCTTGTGTTCTAGATTTCGGTGGATCATGGGAGGACCATCTACATTTGGCTGAATTCTCATATAACAACAGCTACCAGGCGAGTCTGACAATGTCGCCATTCGAAGCATTGTATGGTAGGCCGTGCCGATCCCCTGCTTGTTGGGTCGAACCAGGTAATAGACTTGTGTTGGGTCCGGATATGATTCGAGAAGCCACCGACAAAGTCGATTTTATTAAGAAGCGATTACTCGCCGCTCAAAGCCGACAAAAGAGCTATGCCGATAGAAGAAGAAGAGATATATCCTTTGCTGTTGGCGACTACGTATATTTGAAAGTATCGCCGATGAGAGGAGTAATCCGGTTCGGTAAAACTGGAAAATTAGCGCCCAAATTCATTGGTCCGTTTCCTATTCTGGAACGGATCGGAACTCTCGCTTATAGGGTCAAACTGCCGGACTGGTTGCCTGGAGTTCATGACGTATTTCATATATCTCAACTTCGAAAGCATGTTCATGATCCAGACTTGATCGTGGAAGAGGCAGCTCAGCGAGATATTGAAATTACTCCAGAACTAGCTGTGAGAAGAGAGCTGGTAAAAATCATCGGCAAAGAAACCAAAGAGCTGAGGAACAAGAAGGTTCACTTAGTCAAAGTGCAATGGAGTGGAGATCTGCGAGATTGTACTTGGGAAACTGAGGAGAGCATTCAGAAAGCCTATCCCAGATGCCGAATAGATATCTCTGATTGACTCGGGTGCAAGGTACATTTACCATACTTTGCATTACCATTTAATTCTCTATTCTGTTGCTATTTTCTTCCCATGGATGTGCACTATTTATTCTATACTCTGAATGATTTTTAAGGGAATATAGGATTTGATTAGTATATTTTTGGAAGGTTAAAAACAAATTGGTTGTTGTGTTGTGTGATTGTAGATTTATCAAACTACTTTCGACTTTGTTCCTTTTCAGGGACGAAAAGTTTTAAGTGGGGGAGATTGTAACGACCCAGAAAATCTGAACCAATTTAAAAATTTTAAATTGGCTAAATTAATGGATTTTAAATATTTAAAATAAATATTTTGAATAATGGCAATGAAAACTGAGCTTGAATCGACAATTGAAAACGAATATAATTAATTACAATTATAAACAAGGCCTGAAATGGCGCTGTAGTTTCAAAAATTGAATTCAAACTTTGTCGGACTGTACCGGGAGCAAAACAATCCGGATTTTAGTGAAACCGAAAATATTTAAATCTGTTAGTGAATACCTTTCTAACGAATCTGAAAAATCGAATTTTCATAGCGGAAAGCAAAAGTTATGGTCGAATGAATTTTCGGAAGGGTCGATATGGAATTTATATAGCCCGTGAAAATGGCCATTTTGCATATGACCTCGGAATTCGACGAAACCACTTTTATTGGATCCGGGATGAGAAGATATTGCTAGGTTTCAAATTTCATAATTTTTGAAGCTAATGTGTGAGCGTGGGAAAAGAAAATGTGTTTTGGTCAATTATAGTTAAATTGGATCGACCAAAAATGGGCCTTTTTGCAAACGGTCTCAGAATTCGACGAAACTAGTTTTTTTGAGACAGTATCGTCAAAGCTTAGTTAGATTTATTTTTCTGGAATTTTTCGAATCAGTTTGTGGCCCTGGCCAATTGAAATGCTCGTTCAAATCAAATATTGAATATTTTATATTTTTAATTTGAAGGAAAACTGACTAAAACAATCGAATGGGCCTTCGAAACATATCCCATTGTGTTCGAAATGGGGGTAAAACGCTAGGGACGATACTCATCGGGTTTGGATTGGTGGTCGCGTCAGAAAAACCCTTATAAAATCTACCGACCAATCAGAATTCAAATAAAAAAAATAGAAAAATCCTTTTCTCTCTACCCGTAACAGCCGATCGACGGCGGAAACCCTTCTCGCCGTTCCCATCCAATTTATGACCAAACCAGGCAAAATTAGCCCCTCCTCTAGTTGAAGATTTTGTAGAGCTCCTCGAGATCTTCAAATCCATAACTAGTTTCGATTTTTTCATTGTGTATTTTGGGAGAACAGACGCCGAGAAGTCGCCGCCTTCACTTCGCCGCCGCCGTCACCAGAAGCCAGCGAAGTGGGCCCCCTTCCTGGCGCACGTGCGCCTCACGTAGCTCTTCGACCCTACGCAACCCGATCGTGGAACCATTGCACGGATTGATCGAAAAATTCAAACCTAGTTTTGAAGATTTTTGAAAGGTATCGGCTGTGTAATTTTAAAACTGATTTTAACAGTTTAAAACCATTGCAAACTTTGAAAAATCATATCTTTTTGCTGTGTTAACGAAATTCGATGAAACAAGAAACATTGTGATCGTGTGGACGTCTTCTACATTTTAGAAGAGACCGCATATTTTTCTGAGCCTTCTGCTATTTTTGGTGGAGTGGAACCCAATGTGAGATTTCTAATTTATAAACGATATGGAAAACGACGATGTATAAATTATATAGTCGATGTATGAGTTATATAAGCATTGTACACCTCATGTATAAGCGTTGTATAAGTTGTACGTTCGATGTATAAGTTGTATATGCGTTGTAAAAAAAATTATATATGTCTCGAAATAAAAGTGAATTGCTATATATATATATATATATATATATATATATATATATATACGCCCCTCGTCCACAAACCATGGACGATATTTATTGATTGTGATTGGTGTGAAAATTGATTGATAGCGAATGGTTGTTTGGGATTGTTTGTGGTAGATGTTGATTGATTGTGGTTGAAAAATACCCGTTTGTGGTTGAAAAATATTTGGTTGAAACCATATAGGATTAATTTGTGGAAATGAAATAAATATATACATGCCGCCTGCGTGCGAACTAGATGCATGATCCCCATTGTCAAAAACCGCGAGGTTTTAAGGTAAAGCGAGGAGCCATACTAGGGACGGTCCCGGTTTTAACTACCCTACCGTTATGCTGCCGAAATTTTGAATAATATTCATGTGTTTGAATTATTTTCATTTGCTAAAACTATATTTACTCATTGAATAGAAAACCTTCATGTGTTGAATCGATATCCATTCGTTGATTAGAAATTCATGTGTTGAATGGTATTCGCGTTTTAAATATAAAAATCACATTTTTATCTATATATAGAAACTATAGAAAACCTTCATGTGTTGAATTGATATTCATTCGTTGATTTGAAATTCATATGTTGAATGGTATTCATATTTTGAAATAAATTGTTTGATAATAAAAATCACCTGTTATCGACTATATGAACTGTGTAAAATAATCTCGTTTTGAAAGAAATTGTTTTATAAGGAAAAAATCCTATTTTTATCACCTATATATACACTATATAAAATAATAGTGTTTTGAAATGAATTGTTTTACAATAAAAATCACATTTTTATTATATACATGAATCGTTGAAATGTGAAGTGTCAAAAATAGCCACTCGTTCAAATAAACATATATGAGTTGAAATATTCATTAATTAGCTAATGATATGATTTTTGCCTATACATGCAACACTAGAATGAATGGTGTTTTTAAACCAAATGGAATCAAATATGAAGTTGAATAGAAAATGATAAGTGATAAGAACTATATATATGTACATGCATATTTATTGAACAGGTTATAGCAAAGGGGCTAGAGAAGAGGAATAAAATTTTGTGCCCGACAAATAGGTACACATTTACTGTTTTGTTTGGGTGATGAATTTATGAGCCTGTTGTCTAGCCGCTTGGCTTTTTCTTTTTCTTTTTGACATGAGACGCCCATGTGGCTATTTGGGAATTTTCCCAGCCCCTCCCGTACAATGGAGGTTATGGCGAAATTTTCCAAAATTTTAAGGCGTTAGTGAAATATTTGAAGTTAAAATGATATTGAAATGGTTGAATGAACTATATTTATATAAATATATAAATATAAATAAAACTAAAACGAAACGTTGCCGTGCAGTTCACGTTTTGAAACCGTGATTTCAAACAACTAGTACGGGAAATCCGACCATTGGATTTTCCCGAAACCGGAACCGTCGGGTTCGCCTTGGAAATATCTTTCCAACGGCACCAACCTTGTAAAAATCCAACGGTTAGATTTTCAGATATGTGTAATTCAAATCTGAAGAAAAACAGCGCCAGAATCGATTATATTTATATATATATATAAATATAATTATATTTAATCGAATAACGACGCTGCAGTTCGTATTTTGAAATCGAAACTTCAAACGATTGTACGGGGAGATCCGACCGTCGGATTTTCCCGAAACTGGAACCGTTGGATTCGTTTTGAAAAGACCTTTCTAATGATGTAAATTTTGTGAAGATCCAATGGTTAGATTTTCAGATATGTGTAAATCAAATCTGAATAAAAACAACGCCACGGCCGCGTTATGGCCCGAAGCGTCGTTTTGAATAAATTGGCTATTTTAAAATAAATAAAAATAGTGAAAAATCGTTATAAAATATCATAAACGATATGGAGTGGAAATAAACTGAATTTGCTCGATTTATGTGGTATTTGATGGTTGAATGTGTTTGGTGTGAAAATTACATTAAAGAACAAAATTGGTGTTGTCGAATGATTTAACCATTGAAATAAATTGATTTGAAATTCTAAATATACGTGAATTATTTGAAAAGGCCGAGTTATTTCTCATTTCAAATAATTGACCGACGATTGAAAGTCGAAGATGAAGACGGTGGTCGAAGACCGGAGATCTTCACCTCGTTTGGATGGTAACCGAGGTCCTGATTGGGAGGCATCCCGAAATATGGATAATGAGTGGTGATCGTCCAGGCGTACGTGGTGATCGATGGGTTTGCGAGGTATTTAGTGCCTCCAGTTTTGTTCAGACCCAGAACGGACTTGTAAATGGACTGTGTGTCGGACATTGGATTTTATTCTGTGTTGATTGATCTCTATTAAATATACATCTGTTTGGCGACGGAGAATTTATTGTTTTGCTTAACGCCCTTCTCAGAGACGCACGAGCTCAGAGGTTGTATATCGATGGACATCAGTCGCATGGCATGAATTGCTAGTGTGGCATGCCTAAGTGGCAAATGATCAAGGCTTCTGTTGAAAAGCAAAGTCTTGTGGTGATGATCACAGCACCGCCTGTGTGGCGTAGCTTTGTGTATGACGTGAATTCACGAGCCTCACACCCCGGTATGAACCAGAAATGGGAGAAGGACCTCAGAGAGGGCATGCGTTTCTTTCTAGCTAGGGTGGTGTCAGTGACCTACCAGCCCTGACATTTATATACTTTTCACCTATGTGGTTGTTGCTGTTGCGAGGCGCCTCGGTTTGATCGGACGATCCGGGTCCGATGGAGTCATTCGCTGGCTCGTTTACACCCCAAAGGGCGGGGAAACGTATCGTTCAGGCATAATAATCCACATCGGTGGACCGGCCCTGACGATCCAAGGGGAAGTTGCGGCTGTTCCTGAGACATGGGCTAGATTGTCTCGAATTCGGTAAGGACTATCTTTTGCCTTGGTTCATGACGGAAATCCAATTTCCAAATACGTGACTGTGCGGTTTTGATTGTATACCTATATATGGCGACATAGTGGTATGGGGCATTAATGCCGTCTATGATTGATAGTTATGATTTGAAATTGTTTTCAAAACATATAAACACTAGCAATAATATCAAATGCCTTTGTTTTATTCGTATTAAGCATATCTTGGCCGTTATAAGGTAAAAACTCTATCCTCCGGTTTGCATTGCATAGTGTGATGGGAACCGAGTCTTATAATGGCTTCATTTTTATAAAATGCATTACGTTGTTTAAAAGAAAGATTTGTTTTAAAACACTGGCAATCCAATGGAGTAAACCCGTTCCAAGAAAGTGGCGTGGTCCTGTGATTAGCCAAATTATATATGTGTTGAATAGATTTCTCATACCAGTCCCATGACTGACTCGTAGTTTGTTTCACTTTCAAACTCGGGTGCCCCTTTTTCTACACGGGCAGCCTTGTATTCAGGTTTAGCTGGTTCTTTCTGGATAGCTGGAGCTGAAGATGGATTCTATCATTTATCTCTTTTTATGCTGTTCAGCTCCTATTGTACATATTATGTTTGTTTTCCGCTGTAGACATTTATGTATAGCTGTACTGTATTTTTACTAAGTATGATCCTGTATACTGTGTAACTCTGAGGATTACTTTTATCCAGTATATTCTATTGTTCATTATCTGGTGTATTTATTTAATTCTGTTTTGCTATTATCTGTTTCTGTGTTATATTCCGAAGATAACCCTGGTCTCCATCAGTACGGGATTTGGGGTCGTCACAGTCCACTAGACGGCATTAATGCCCCATACAAGGCTTTGAAACATGTACTTGTCCAGAAGTTCATGCCCTTTGTCCTTGCTTGCTAGGGCATTGTTTGTTGAAGTGTCCCCTTTGTCCATAATTAAAGCAGGCTTTATTTGTCTTCCTGTAGTCCTTTGTAAAATGACCCATAGCTCTGCAACCATGACACTTGATATCTTTCTTGATCTGAGCCTTGTTAGGCTTCCTTCCTTTCTTTTGCTTTTCTTTATTGGGCCACCATTTATGTTTCTCTCCCTTAGCCTGTGTCTCTTCAATCTTACTGTCCTTCTTCTAATCCTTGCCATCTTCATGCATAAGAACCATGTCAACCAGCCTTTCAAACGTCGCCCTTATCGGTATGTGATATAATGCAAGTCCTTGGAGAGGTTGTTTCAACCCTCTCAGAAATCTAAGCGCCTTCTTGTAGGGCGTATTCAATAAGTCCAGTCAAAACATCGCCAGCTGATTGAAATTATTCACATAATCCTTAACAGACATGTCCTCTGGTTTCAAAGTAAAGTATCTTTCCATTTGTATTCCCTCTTCTACCTAAGATAAAAACTTCATCTCGAATCTCTGTTGAAAATCATCCTAAGTAGCTACCGGTTGTTCGCATGCGTTACTTCCCACCAGTAAGAAGCTTCATCCTTCAACTTTCATGTAGCCAACTGAAATACCTCACCTCCGTTAGGGTCACTCTCAAAGGGAATGCTCTAATTTTGGTGGAGGTTTATAAGTATAAGTCACAGATACACAAAACAGATATAAATACACATATGTTTGAATAGCGGAAACAACAACAACTTTTATTTCAACAAAAAACGTGTTACACAAACCATGCCATAATTATCTTACAATATTTCCAAAAGCATTACATTTCCATAACTGTCTTGGTTTCATAATTTAAAGAAGCATAAAAACATAAGTAAACTGCATAAGTCCCCATAGTCGCTATCCAAAGCCAGTCCAAAACGAAAGAGATCCAAGCAATACATTCTTTCTCTTCAAGCTGGATGTGAAAACTGGTCAAGCTGCGGTATTCCCTCCTTGTGGACCTGGGGGGAGAAACGAAAGAAAAGAAGACGAAAGAAAAGTAGAGTCAGACATAAAGCCTGAGTAAGTGTAGGACTATTCAGTCTATAAATAAAGAATTGAGCATGATAAGTACAAACTGGAAATGGGAAAGCACTACAAGCTAAGTTAAGTTGTCTAGAGTCGAATGTACTATCGTACCTCATATTAATCTCTGCACCCCTATAAACTAGTTCTCAACAAGCACCCCATAAATCAGGGTGAATTGATCCATTTTTAATGATCGGCTCCTACTCGCATAGTTACATGTGTCTTACAGCCCCCGATGTTGTAGCTACTTATGCTGGTCCCACCATGGGGTGTATCAAGTCCCATGGTGGCGGCCCGACACAATTCTAGAATGCACAGGTATACTACTGGTGCCCAGTGCCTAATTTTTCTGCGCTGGTGTGTGTGCACGCCCGCACCCCGTTAGAACCTACACTGCTGCACCACCGCCGTCGATTTGACCTCTTACAGTCAGCCCAGTAATCGTGCCCCACCCTGCCTAGTTCAGGGTATCCTGATACACCTTGTAGGGTTACTGCTGAAAAGGGTCCCCCGCTACTAGGTTTTCTATTTCTAGCCAACATGCTAAGTTGGTTAAGTGTTCTGTAAACCTAACCCCCAATCAGTCTGTATAGTTTAGCATGTTCAATTTGATTAAGTATTAATTCAATTTACTTAATCCTATCAATCCTGACTCAGCCTTAATTGTCTTATTAAAGCCTCGACCTCTCACATTAGACAGGTATTGTTGTGACTGCCTGTTGCCGATTGGTTCCGGGCAGTCTTACGTCACAACTCAGTCTAACCTCGGGTCATTATTGGGCTCAGTGTTTAACCACCCACATTGGATAGGTATTGTTGTGACTACTGGACAGCTGGGCGGGTCCGGGCAGGTTTATGTCACAACTCAATCCAACCTCGGGTTAAACACATCGTATTTTCTAAGTTTACATATTTTGTCTCTTTTCTTTTTTATATGTAAATATTTGCAGCCCATTATTCAAATTCATCTTTATTGGGTAAAATCAATTTATACCCATTAAATGTTCTCAAAGTCATTGGCATGCGTCAGACATGCCAACACGTATGTTTTATATTTTTAACCCAACGTCATTACCCCCGTTCTATATGTTCGCTATATTATAACATATGTTGGGTTTAACCTTTAAGCCCAAATTAGCCACATGAAAAAGGGGAGGCTTAGAACATGGTGTTTATATATTCTAAGTAATATCAAAAGGGGTGTGTGAACGCATGAACTTGCAACATAGCGAACTAATTAACATAAATTAGGCACTTGTGAACTTGCATTGTAATAGCATATAATCATGACATAAAACATACCTAAACGTGAATCATGGTTTTTAATCTATTCATGTAATCTTGCATTTAAAATGTAAATCTAACTTATTTATGTGTCGCATATATTATCATTTGGTTTTGATAACTGTTAGACCCAAATGTGGTTCTAACACCCAAATTGATTAGAAAAAAGATAAAATAAAACAGAAATAAAAATGAACACACAAGATTTATAGTGGTTCGGCGAAGAAATGCCTACGTCCACTTAGTTCTAACTATATTCAGTAATTCAGTTACAAAGGCAATGTAAGATTCACTCACAACTCACTTTTGTTCACTCAAATGATTAAAACAAGAAATGAAAGATGGTTTGGATTTTCCGGGAGTAAAGGAATTCGGATGATGGAGGTACTTGGATTCTCAAAAGTGCTGAAAAAGATCCTTCTCTTTGTCTCTAGATGGGGTATTTATAGGTGTGAATTTGCCTGAGATTCAATCCGGGTCGGAACACGTGTCATCCATCGCACTCTCTTCGGGTTCGGATGGACTATCAAGCTGACAACACATCAAAGAGATGGACGTTAGGGGTAGGAATTAGTCATATCCGGTCCGGTTCTCCAGGCGATTTCATAGGAGATTTTCCTGGATCATGGGTGCGGGTCGGAGACGTGCAGGTTGGGGGCTCGGATCGGAATACCCGATCCGAACCGGAGTAGCTTGGACGTCTCTCCTTCTCTAATCATACTCCGCTCCGCTCCAGCGTCGTGGCAAGAAGATGGCTTTCCGATCCACTTGAGATTTATTGGCCTTCCGATCCGATCAGATATGCTTTGCCAATTTATCCAGTAAGAGACATCCGATCCGAACAGAGAATTCTACCCGATCCGAACCGATATGCTGCTATCAATCTGAATTGTGGTGTTTCCTTCCGATCCGAACCGGAGTCTTATAACTTGAAATACTCTTCAATGGTTGGTTTCTTGACTTTGTGTTGCCTAGTTCACAAAGTAGGCTAACATTTTGCCCCCTCAAAGGATGCTTTCGTTGTACAAAGCGTGCTTTGATGTCGTTTAACCAGAATTGTCAAGAGTAATGCACAGATTTCTGTTCGGTTCGGCGTCCGACCCGAACACATTTTCTTCATTTCTGAGCAAATTTGGGAACTTATCTCGCCATGTAATGCTTCTTGCAGGTATGCTCCTCCTTTACTCTCCTTCTCTTCAATTCGAGTCGGATGCTAAATCAACGTGTGAAGTTTCCACTCGGTTCGGATTCCGATCCGAAGCGTATTCGTGGATTTATTTCTTAAACATTGGGCCTTCAGAGAGAGTTGTGCTACTGGGCTTCCACTACGGTCCGAGCGGGCGAGACAAAATAGGGAGACGAGGAGTCAACACCATTCTTTATATAAACCCATCACCGTCTTCATTCCTTCCTTCTTCGTTTCTATTGCCGCTCGGACCTAAGTATTGAAAACATCAGAAACTCGAATATTCTGAAACTATCCCTCGTAGATTTCTTAACTCGAACACGTAGGTAGCTCTTTAATCTCGAATAGCTTCATAGTAATTGCTCTTGATTTCAATTTGTGTTGGATTGGGATGGTTTAGCCACAGGCTTCGCTTGAACTCCACATCGTTACTGGTGGACGCGCCGTCGCTTCGAGGCGTTGCGAAGCTGGAGAGGGCAAATTTCTGCCCTTGACGATAGCTTTGGTGATAACATGGACTTGTTTGTGAGAAAGGGGGGAAAGAGGAAGAAGACGAGGAGCGTGGTGATCAACTGAAGTCGGTTCGGGTAGAAGACGGAGGAGCGGAAAGGAAGAAGTAGGATAAGGGGTCGGTCCGGGTTACACACTTTAGAAAGACAGGGAGGAAAGAAAACGTCGGTTCGGGTCGGAGAAGTGAAGGTTGAAGTAAATGGATCGGTTGAGTGGTGCTAGTTCGGTTCGGATCGGGCCATCCGATCCGATCAGATCAGTCCTGCTTCCGAACCCGTTGCTTCCCTTGTCTTGAACTGGCCCTGCTTTAATGACGCATCCGAACCGATTACTATCTGTGTTTGTATTGAGCCAGCCATCATACGTATATCCGAACCGAACCGAACATATCAAACTTGGCACATAAAGACTACCCAATCAATTCAACTAACGCTTACTCTAGATGAATATGCTTCGCGAACAGTTAGGATAGTGCCTTGCGAACATAAACGAGAATCAAGGACAACTCTGACTATTACTTTCTCTTTAAAGCTTCGTC